>OU342740.1:234831710-236181223 GCA_910589775.1 Avena eriantha | reverse complement strand
ACACTGGTGGATCCATGTGTGGTTTATGAGAAGAACACACATGCAATGACACTGGGTGTGGTTCATGAAAAGAACACACATACAATGGCACTAGTAGATCCATATGTGGTTTGTGGAAAGAACACACATGCAATGACTCTGTGGTTAATGAAAAGAACACACATCAAATGACACTAGTGGATCCATATGTGGTTTGTGGAAAGAACAGAAATGCAATGACTCTATCTATGGTTTGTGAAAAGAACATACATGCAATTACACTGGTGGATCCATGTGTGGTTTGTGACAAGCACACACATGCAATGACACTGATGTATCCTTAAGTGGTTTGTGAGAAGAACACACATGCAATGACACTGGTGGATCCATGTGTGGATTGTGAAAAGAACAGACATGCAATGACTTTGGGTGTGGTTCATGAAAAGAACACACATCCAATGACATTAGTGGATACATATGTGGTTTGTGAAGAGAACAGACATGCAAAGAACTCTGGTGGATCCATGTGTGGTTTGTGAAAAAAAGAACACACATGCAAATGACTCTAGCTGTGGTTCATGAAAAGAACACACATCCAATGACACTTGGTGTGCTTCATGAAAAGAATACACATCCAATGACACAGGTGGATCCATATGTTGTTTGTGGAAAGAACACAAATGCAATGACACTAGCTGTGGTTAATGAAAAGAACACACATCAAATGACACTGGTGTATCCTTATGTGGTTTATGAAAAGAACAGACATGCAATCACACTGGGTGGATCCATGTGTGGTTTGTGAAAAGAACATGCATGCAATGACACTGGTGGATCCATGTGTGGTTTGTGAGAAGAACACACATGAAATGACACTGGGTGAGAACACACATCTAATGAGACCGGTGGATCCTTGTGTGGTTTGTGAGAAGAACATACATGCAATATCACTGGGTGTGGTTAATGAAAAGAACAAACATGCAATGACACGGGTGGATCCATGTGTGGTTTGGGAGAAGAACACACATGCAATGACACTGGGTGTGGTTCATGAAAAGAACACACATCCAATGACACAGGTGGATCCTTATGTCGTTTGTGAAAAATAACACACATGCAATGACTCTAGCCATGGTTAATGAAAAGAAGACACACACAATGACACCGGTGGATCCATGTGTGGTTTGTCACAAGAACATGCATGCAAATGACTCTAGTTGTGATCCATGAAAAGAACACACATGCAATCACACCGGTGGATCCATGTATGGTTTGTGAGAAGAACAGACATGCGATGACACTGGGTGTGGTTCATGAAAAGAACACACATCCAATGACACTGGTGGATCCATATGTTGTTTGTGGAAAGAATACACATGCAATGACACTAGATGTGGTTAATGAAAAGAACACATATCAAAGGACACTTGTGTATCCTTCTGTGGTTTATGAAAAGAACAGACATGTAATCATATTGGGTGGATCTATGGGTGGTTTGTGAAAAGAAAAGACATGCAATGACACTGGTGGATCCATGTGTGGTTTGTGAGAATACACACATGCAATGAAACTAGCTGTGGTTCATGAAAAGAACACACATCTAATGACACTGGTGGATCCTTATGTGGTTTGTGAGAAGAACATACAAGCAATGACTCTAGCTGTGGTTCATGAGAAGAACACACCTTCAATGACACTGGGTATCCTTATGTGGTTTGTGAGAAGAACACACATGCAATGACTCTAGGTGTGCTTCAAGAAAGGAACACACATCCAATGACACTAGTGGATCCATATGTGGTTTGTGTAAATAGAAGACATGCAATCACACTAGGTGTGGTTCATGAAAAGAAAACACATCCATTTACACTAGGGTATCCTTATGTGGTTTACGAAAAGAACACACATGCAATGACATTGGGTGTGGTTCATGAAAAGAACACACATCCAATGACACTGGTGGATCCTTATGTGGTTTGTAAAAAAAGACACATGCAATGACTCTAGCCGTGGTTCATGAAAAGAACACACATGCAATGACACTGGTGGATCCATGTGTGGTTTGTTAAAAAGAACAGGCATGCAAATGACTCTAGCTATGGTCCATGAAAAGAACACACATCCATTGACACTGGTGTATCATTAGGTGGATTGTCCAAAGATAAAACATGCAATGACACTGGGTGTGGTTCATGAAAAGAACACACATATTATGACACTAGTGGATCCTTGTGTGGTTTGTGGGAAGAGTAGACATGCAATGATTTTAGCTATGGTTAATGAAAAGAACAGACAAGCAATGACACTAGTGGATCCATGTGTGGTTTGTGACCAGAACAAGCATGCAAATGACTCTAGCTGTGGTTTGTGAAAAGAACACACATGAAATCACACCGGTGGATCCATGTGTGGTTTGTGAGAAGAACACACATGCAATGACACTGGGTGTGGTTCATGAAAAGAACACACATCCAATGACACTGGTGGATCCTTATGTGGTTTGTGAGAAGAACATACATGCAATGACACTAGGTGTGGTTCATGAGAAGAACACACATCCAATGACACTGGTGGATCCTTATGTGGTTTGTGAAAAAGAACACACATGCAATGACTCTAGCTATGGTTCATGAAAAGAACATACATGCAATGACTCTAGCTGTGGTTTGTGAAAAGAACACACATCTAGTGACACTGGTGGATCCATATGTGGTTTGTGGAAAGAACATACATGCAATGACACTGGCTGTGGTTTGTGAAAAGAATAGACATGCAATCACACTGGTGGATCCATGTGTGGTTTGTGGGAAGAACAGACATGCAATGCCTCTAGTTGTGGTTAATGAAAAGAAAAGACATGCAATGACACTGGTGTATCCATATGTGGTTTTTGGAAAAACATACATGAAATGTCTCTAGTTGTGGTTAATGAAAAGAACAAACATGCAATGACACTGGTGGATCCATGTGTGGTTTGTGAGAAGAACACACATGCAATGACACTGGTTGTGGTTCATGAAAATAAAACACATCCAATGGCACTGGTGTATACTTATGTGGTTTGTGAAAAGAACACACATGCAATGACACTAGTGGATCCTTATGTGGTTTGTGAAAAATAACACACATGCAATGACTCTAGCCGTGGTTCATGAAAAGAAGACACATGCAATGACACCGGTGGATCCATGTGTGGTTTGTGACAAGAAGATGCATGCAAATGACTCTAGCCGTGGTTTGTGAAAAGAACACACATGCAATCACACCGGTGGATCCATGTGTGGTTTGTGAGAAGAACATACATGCAATGACTCTGGGTGTGGTTCATGAAAAGAACAGACATCCAATGCCACTGGTGGATCCATGTGTGGTTTAATGAAAAGAACACACATGCAATGACACTGGTGGTTCCATGTGTGGTTTGTGAGACGAACACACATGCAATAACACTGGTGTATCCTTATGTGGTTTGTGAGAAGAACACACATGCAATGACTCTAGCCGTGGTTCATGAAAAGAACACACATGCAATGACACTGGTGGATCCATGTGTGGTTTGTGGAAAGAACACACATGCAATGACACTAGTTGTGGTTAATGAAAAGAACACACATCAAATGACACTGGTGTATCCTTATGTGGTTTATGAAAAGACCAGACATGCAAGCACACTGGGTGGATCCATGTGTGGTTTGTGAAAAGAACATACATGCAATGACACTGGTGGATCCATGTGTGGTTTGTGAGAAGAACACACATGCAATGACACTGGGTGTGGTTCATGAAAAGAACACACATCCAATGACACTGGTGAATCCTTATGTGGTTTGTGAGAGGAACAGACATCCAATGACTTTGACTATGGTTCATGAAAAAGAACACACATGCAATCACACTGGTGGATCCATGTGTGGTTTGTAAAAAAGAACAGACATGCAATCACACTGGGTGTGGTTAATGAAAAGAATAGAGATGCGATGTCTCTAACTGTGGTTTATCGAACACACATGCAATGACTCTGGTGGATCCATATCTGGTTCATGAAAAGAACACACATTCAATGACACTGGTGGATCCATATGTGGTTCATGAAAAGAACACACATGTAATTACATTGTTGGATTAACATGTGGTTTATGAAAAGAACACACATGCAATGACACGGGTGGATCCATGTGGTTTATGGCTGTAACACACATGCAATGTGTAGGGGTTCCGCGCATGAAAACAATAAATTTTACCCTATGCCCCTAAACCCCTGAAGCTGCCAGGACCTATCTATTTGTAATACAGTAACGGGAGGGGCTTTTCGCGAACTTACCCTTGAAGACCGAAAAGCATTGTCAACGCTCAAGAGAGCGTGGTTGATGTTGACGAGCCGAAGCCGACCTCGAGGTCATGATGAAGTCCTTGCGCTCCTTGGCTCCAAATACTTGAGTATCTCAAGTGCGACACCTCGCGGGTAGTTACACACGTCCGGTGCTTGACGATGACTCCCGCTTCCCCGATCCAGCAGCATTTGCGGAAGTAGAGCTCCCGGATCCGAATCCCGCAGCGCAACGGCGCTCCACGGTGAAGATGTCTCTCGCTCGCGCAGTCTAGACTTGGGACCACGCTCACGAGAGAGAGAGGGGGAGAGAGAAAATATCAACTAGAGGTCCTCCCAAAAGTGAGAAGACCTTTATTGATTATTGGTGTGTTTTATTTGGCCAAATACCCCCACTATTTATAGGGGAAGGGGAGGTATTACCTCCCTCAAAGTCCCGGGGTGGGACTAAAGAAGAGGAGGGGGAGGGTGGCCACCGGCCATCCTAGTGGGCCCCGCGCGGGGGGCTAGGCCTAGCCGGTCTCCCCTTGGCCCCTTCTCCCTCTCTCCTTTCCCTAATGGGCCCTTTCCCTCCAGAAATTGGCCCATTAAGCCTTTGACCATTTAAATTGATTTTTCTCTTTATTAAATAATTATGATTAAATGATTAAATCAATATTTCACATTCAGTCACATATTATTCAACCTCTATGGGCATGGAACACCTTCCACCTCCACTCCGGACATCCTCCGGACTTACCGAAACACTTCCGGTTTTCTCCCTACTCTTCTTTGGTGATTCTACCGATCCTATAAACACTCTCTAAGCATCATCAAGCCCTTAAGCGTGATACCCCACGGTTCGGGAACACTCTAGACATGGTCGGGACACTGCCGCACCAATGATCGACAGAGGGACCTGGATGGCCATGTGACCCCTGTGCGTTCCACGAAGATATTTCGTCGTTTGAACCGGGATAGTCGTGTCTTATTCCCTTTGTCACTCGATACTTGCATTTCCCGAGATCTGATCAATGACATCACCATCTCGTGTTCAATCTCGTTACTGAACAATGCTACTTGACTCGTTCCGACAAGTGATATCCCCGTGATCAAATCACACGCTGCGTAACTATTGGATATAACTTCTCCGAGTGGGCCCTTGAGTATCTTCTCGTCACATGGATGGACAAATCCCGCTCTTGACATATATTTCCTCAACGGTTTTCTCTGAGTACCTGAGCACACCTTTATAACCACTGTATTACCAAGTGGCTATCAAAGAACTCTCGGGAGACAGTGATTGATATAGCCTCATGGTCCAAGGAATAGTCTACGAGGATCCATTTCTAATCATCATAACTTGAACTTTGTGACATGATCGGGTCACGATGTTTAGGTTGGGTGTTGGTTCATCATCTCATTCTCTGAATGAGATGACCTCATTTCCAACTAGCATAAATGCCACATGATCAAGAAACATGATCATCTGTTGACCAATGAACCAGTGACTAGAATTTCACTAGGAACCCCTGTTTGTTTGTATATCACACGTGTATTGATGTTTCCACTCAATACAGTTATAGCATGATATAAAACTTAATCATAAACTATATGAAATATGATAATAGTCCTTACTACTATTTGTGTCAAGGGCATATTTCCAACAGTCTCCCACTTGCACTAGAGTACAAATACACTAGTTGCATTTGGTCTCAATCATTTGCACCATATACCCGGTACCCTGAACATACTTGCTCATGGAAGAGGTTGAGTCTTGGGTCTGTACTTTATAGTCCCAAATCCTTTGCAACTTAATAATGTCACCTTGATTGACATTAATACTTTATCATCTCATGATAACATCTTTGTGTATGTATCGTTGCTATGGTAGTAGAAAGAGGCCTGATTCTAGGAGCCTACAGTGACGTTAGATCAACCTCGAGGGCTTTCTCATGCGCACTGTGCCCTGGGACACATCATTCTACGTTAAAAGCAAACTAGCCCCACCATAACATTATACAAAACTTTTGATGGTACCCTTATCTATTATTATAAATGTATTCACCGAAACACTAGTGCACTCTGTGACTTTTCATGTTTTGTTCACCTTGCTTCCTACTTGACTTTAATTTGTATCTACAGGAGTTTCAAACATATTCCCTTATAACATAACCCTTTATGCTTTAAGATATGTCATCCTTTATGGATTTAGAAAACATGTCTGCAGTTCTCTACTAGATACTGCGGACAAACTCAGCTCAACGTTCTGTGATTCAAACTTAATCACTTTCAAACGTTCCTTATTTGGATCACATATTATGCTAAGTTATCATCATAGTTCACTAAGATAGAACCTATGTCTTAACATAGTGGATGATGATCATCCTTTTCTTTCTTATAACCATTGATGTTCAACTTAATACTATTCCTAATTTGAGTTATTAAGGACTAGTTCCTTAATCAACTTCTATTTTGAAACCCCTTTCAGAATCCCTTAAGGAATACTACATAATACTGAAGGGAATATGCCCGAGAGGCAATAATAAAGTGGTTATTATCTTATTCCATGTTTCTGATAAATGTTTATTTTGCATGCTATAATTGTATTGATCGGAAATGTCAATACATGTGTGTTTAATAAAAAAAAAGGGTTCCTAGTTATGCCTCTCTTATAGACTAGCTCGTTGATTAACAAGATGATCAAGGTTTCCTGATCATGAACATTGGATGTTGTTAATAACGAGGTCACAACATTGGTGGAATGATGTGATGAACATTCATCCGAAGTATAGCATTACGATCAAAGTCATTATGTTTATATTGCTATAACACTATACGAACTAATCTTTATCCTTAGACCATGAGATCATGTTAATTGCTAACACCAGAAGAGTATCTTGATAACATCAAATGTCACACCATAACAAGGTGACTATAAAGATGGGTTTAGTGCTACGAAGGTATTATGTTGAGGCTCATGGATCAAGTGTGGAATTTTTCAATCTCGATGAAGGATAGATATTCTCTAGGCCCTCTCAGTGATATCACATTAAGATAGCTTGCAAGCAAGTGATGTGATCACTAGAATGTTATATCATGGGAACGAGAAAAGAGTGCATGTCGATAACAAGATCAAACTAGGTATGCAGATACCGATGATCGAATCTTGGACATGTAATATATCGCGAGACAAAGGGATTTAGTTACTAGCGTTAAAGGTTCTCGCGATCACAGAAGTCATCGTTGAATGTGTAGGAGTCAGTATGGATCTCCAGGTCCCGCTACTGATTATTGATCGGAGAGGGGTCTCGATCATGTCTACATTATTCGCGAACCGCAGGGTGACACACTGAAGGGATACCGACACCATTTGGAGCAAATATGTTTCAGATAAAGATTTAAGAAAGCGCTGGAATTATTTCAATAGACACCGAAACTATTTCGAGTGAAATTGCTGAAATTGGTTCTGCATGTAATATTGAAATGTTGCAGGGGGCTTTATGTGAATGTTTGTCAATTAAAGTAATTAACAAAATTCTGAATAAAAATAATAAAAGAGTTTTATTAAATGAGAGAGCATTAAATTTGGAGAAATTTAATGCATTTAAAGTGAGACTTTAAAAGGGAATGTGAAGAGGCATTTTAATGTGGAGGGGTTACCACCACATGAATGGAGGAGGTGAAGAGGCACCTCCTCCATGCGCCGGCCATGAAGGAGGGGCACCCCCCTCCTCCTATAAAAGGCCACCCTCTCCTCACTTATCACACACACCTCCTTGTGAAGGATCTCTCTCCCCCTCTAGTATTATTCCCCATGGTCTCGGATTAGCGAGATACATGTTCCCAGTGGCTTTATCTGGAAAGGAGTTGCTGCTTCCGCTGCTTTGCTGGAGCGAGGGACGGAGGTTGTCGGGGTACCAGACGTGTGTGCGATCACGGATGCACCACTGCTTTGCGGTGCTGGACTTGGTGGTGCTGGAGCTAGATCTGAAGGACATGCTGGAGCTGGACCTGCTCGGACTTCCTCACGATCCTGAGATCGGCAAGTGTACGACTACATCAACCATGAGTTCCTACTCGTTAACAAAACTCGTTGTCTTCGAGGGTAAGTTCTCGTTGGATGTATGTCCACCCGTTGCTTTGTACCTAGTAGATAGATCTTGGCATGTAGTTCACACCGTAGGAAATTCTTTGTTTTCTATGCTGCGGACCCAACAGTGGTATCAGAGCCTGATCTATGCGTAGGTGCTTTGCACGGGTAGTACACATATGTTTATATGTGGGCGATGATGATCAGGTTATTGCATCTTCCATGTATTTTGGATATTGGTGGCATAGTGGGATGAAGCGGCCCGGACCAACCTTACATGTCATCGTACATGAGACCGGTTCCACGACTGACATGCAACTTGTTTTGCATAAGTGGCTGGCGGGTGTCTGTCTCTCCTACTATAGTCAATATCTGATTTACAACGAGTTGCTAATAACTTGGTTATCCTCGTTGTGGTTCATGTTCGTAGGTGAGAATGGTTCTATCTCCGAAAGCCCTAAGCCACGTAAAACTTGCAATTGATAAATTAGAGACGTCTAGTTTAGATCGTTGCTGGGCTAGTGTCTTGATATGGTATTGTTGTAAGTAGATGTATGATAGATACTCTTACAACACACTCAACGTGTAAGTTCCATAGACCTTGGCCTTACACACAAAGGAATGATAGAGATCATACCACGATGCAAGTGATAGAGATCAAATGCATGGACCATATCATCTCACTTTACACATTAGATGTTAGCATCTTATACTGCTAGTTTGGCGCTTTTGGTAGCATTATAAGATGATCCCTCATTTAAATATCAAGATAAAATGTGTTCTTCCTTAAATATGCACAATTTTATGGATCGTGTTTCGGGACATCACATGATGATCGGGTGTACTCGACTCTACGCTTTCATACAAACAGGTGTAAGACAGTTTTACACATGCGAGTACTAAGGTTCTTACTTGGCGAGCCTAGCATGTACAGACATGGCCTCGGAACACGGACCGAAAGGTTAAGCATGAGTCATATAGTTGATATGATGCCCATATAGATGCTCGCCTTTGAAGCTACATCAACTCACGTGATGATCGGATTGGTGTAGTGGATTTGGTTCATGTAATCACCAAAAATACACGAGGGATGTCGTTTTTGAGTGGGAGTTCATTAGTAATTTGGATTAGTCGAACTCAATTTGTCATAAATTAAATCAAAGTGAATTTGCATAGTTTGTTGTAGTCATTGGCATTCGTTTTCTACCTTATGCTTAGTTTTTATTTGAGATAATAGAACTATAGAATTCTGGATATTTACTTTACGAACTGGTATCGTATTGTTTTGAATGTCAATTTAAAGTTATAAGTCCTATTGCAAACTTTCAACAAACTCTATTTACTCCATGAAGTTTAATAAGTAGTATTAAATCAAGAGTAAGAATTCCAATGTTAGTATCTAAAGTATCATGTTTGCCTCCGTGATTATTGATATTCAAAAAGTTGTTTTAATATCAAGATTATATTGGAGCTGAAAATTGTTTCAGAAACCATCATGTGTGAAAGATATTGTGATATCTGAAACAATGTTTTTGGTTGCATTATGATAGAGTATAATTTAGCAAAATACATGTTCTCATATTGTATGAGAATTTGTGAAGCATGGAGATGCTAAGCATCCGAATCTCCCAAAAAGGTTTTGGGAACTAACATTATACTCGCGATTCTTCCTTACAGGCTATAGCAGCTTGATCATGAAAGTTGTCATGATAAGGATGAATAGAATATGTAAGTTAAATGTTTGAAAGAACACCAAACATTTTATGATGGTGATCCACTTCAAAGTGCAAGTCCAAAGGTATTAGTATTTGACTATATACGCTTTGTACCATGTGTCATGTTGATGACTCCACTATTGATGTTGATAGATTCTTTTAAAAGAAAAGGAATTGCTGAAATAGAATCTATAAAATATTTGGCAGAAAACAAAAGGTTGGAGATGTCCAACTTAGGTATATAGAAGATATATATGTTATGGCTGTATTCCTTGCTTGCTAAACAATGTGGTTCTTAGGTATTGGATACCAGTATTGGATACCGAATTGGTTGGTATGAAGTGTCATACAGGACAACGCAATTCATGAACTACAATGGCCTAAGTAACTAGCAAGAGAATGAGTGATGATGTTCATCGAAAACAAATAAAGTGTTATTGTGTTTTTCGTTGTCATCAAACCAAGCCTTCAAGCTTTGTTTAAATAATTGTTATTTTGTTCCGGTATTATGAGAACAATGGCTGTTCAAATAATTACCGTATTCCATAAAGGATGGATGAACTTTTACAAGTCTAGTTGGAGAAATCACATGCATAAACACTATTGCTAAAATGTCGCAATACAAATGATTGAAAGGTCACTTATGAAGTGACATCGCTGTTTAAATTATATTTGAAAGAAAACATGAAGAAACTCCATGTTGATGGATTTTTGGAGTCTTTGATTTTGATCAATTGACGCATGTGAGACTTTCCTCGAGATAATTGAAACTCCATCCATAGGCCAGAGAGGAACGGATGACTAGCTTATTGGAAATTGTGCATGCTTATGTGCATAGTCCATTATGTGTAGCCATATGCGATGGATCTTTTTGCTTCATATGCTTTCTTCAAAAATTTGAGTGAATATATCTGTATATTTACTTAATAAGGATGAAACATTTGAAAGTTGTTCAAAGACTTTCAAGATGAAGTGAAAAATCATTGTAACAAGAAAATAAAAGAGTTTATGATTTGATCGTAAAGGAAGATATTTGAGTTACATGTTTAGCAAAACACCTAAGATTTGAGGAATTGTTCCATGAATTTGGATTTCCCGGTAAACCATAGGAGTATGGCATATTCGAGAGATGAAATCAAACTATGTTTGACATGGTAAGATCAAAGGTGTCATTTATAAAACTGCCATTATGTTTTAAAGATTGAAGCTTTAGAGACTACCGCTTTTACACTGAAAAGAGCACCATCGTGATCCGTTGAAATGACACCATATAAGTTATGGTTTGGGATAAAACCCGAATTGTCTTTTCTTAAATTTTGGTATGCTATGCATAAGTAAAATGTTTACAACCAAATTCGGATAAGCACATCTTTGTAGGTTATCCCAAAGAATTTGTTAGGAATTTCTCCATAACACCGAGGACAAAAGAGTTTGTCACTTGGAACGTCAAGTTTCTTGAGAAGGAATTTTTCACGAAAAGTTAAGTGGGAGGACAATAGAACTTTGATAAGGTTGTTGAACCTTAGCTATATGTGCTAAGTAGCGCAGCACCGGAAAGTGTCCCGGTGGTGGCCACAATTCTCATGGCTCCCATGATTACAAAAGGTGTGATCTCGGAGATTAGAGTTCCTATTGAACCGTGTGGGTCGGTAAGAATCAAATAGTGTGATTTGATAAGCAAGTTGTTATTGTTTTGACAATGATGAACCGACTACATGCAAAGAAGCGATGATGGGCCCTGACTCCATAAAATGACTAGAAGTCATAGAATCCGTGATAGTATCCATACACGAGAAATCAAGTTTCTGAACTTGGAAGACCCTCCGGAAAGGCGTGAAGCCTATCGGTCGTGTTTGGATCTATAAAGAAATAAGACATGGATGTTTAACATCTCTGAAATAGTCGACATGTTGGAAAGAAGTTTACGACAATGTTCAAGGAGTTGACTATGAGAAGATTTGATCTTTCATAGCGATATATAGTCTTGACGGATTAATGTACCAACCACTACATATAATTTGGTATATGGTAGTTGAATAAACAAAACAATGTTCTTTTAATAGAACGGTTACCTAGGACGTGTACATGACATGGTCCAAAGGGTTTTATTAATTCAAAGGGTGCTAAAAGGACATGCAAACTTCAATAGTTGAAGTAAGCATAGCGGAGTTGGAATCTTCACCATGATGAAACTGTTAAAAGAGTTTAAATTCATCGGAGATGATGAAGATGCTTGCATTTGCAAGAAATTAAGTGGGAGCGCTGGGACATATTTCTAATACATTATGTAGAGGACATATTGTTGATTGGAAATGATGTATCTTGTATTGACACAAGTTAAGAATTTCATTAAAATAAGATTTCGATGAGGACTTGGGCAAACCCGGAATATTTGGCATCAATATCTATATGGATAGATTAAGGCGCAAATATGGTTGTGCCAGACATACATATATGAGATATTGAAAGGGTTCAATATGGAAACAACAAGAAATGTTCTTGCTGCATGGAAAGGATTGTTATCAAAATTCAAGTGTTTCAACACTTGGTGAGTAAAATCACATGAAGGCTTTGATCGATTATAGCATGATATGTATATATCCAGAATGTCCTATGCTCTAAATGTTATGAGCATATACCAGAATGATTCATAAGATGATCATTGGACAATAGTAAAGATATTCTTATGAGCTTTGGAAGAACTAAGAATATATAATGTATAAGTGACAAATAGTTAAAGGTAGTTCATTGTAAAGTATTACATTGATACTAGTTTTGTCACAAGATACAAATTAAATTTATCTCAATTTAGACTATGTGTGGCACAATGTAATGGAAAGGATGTTCCATGATGGATTTGGATGAGTTCCAAAGTTGAGATATTGTGACGGATACTACAACAAAAGGCTAAGTATATAACTGCTATAGTAGCAGCAAAGGAGGGCATTTGTGTTAAGTAGTTTGTTATCAAACTAGGTGTGGTTCAAAGTGGGCTAATACTATGAAGATATATTGTGTGACAATAATATCAACATATTTTGAGCCGAACGAACTAAAGGTCTCACCAAAAGACCAAATTTATACAATGCCATCTCATTTGAGAATGAGTGATGCGTAGAGACGCAAAGACATGCAAACACACATGGACCTGAAAATGTCAGATCCGGAGATTATGTTAACCACTAGCAATAGCGTATATGCAACACAAGAAAGCCATAGGTGTTCAATACACAAAGTTTTTCAAACTAGATTATTGACTCTAGTGCAAGTGGGAGACTGAAGGGAATATGCCCAAGAGGCAATAATAAAGTGGTTATTATCTTATTCCATGTTTATGATAAATGTTTATTTTGCATGCTATAATTGTATTGATTGGAAACGTCAATCAATGTGTGTTTAATAAACAAAAAGGGTTCCTAGTTATGCCTCTCTTATAGACTAGCTCGTTGATTAACAAGATGACCAAGGTTTCCTGATCATGGACATTGGATGTTGTTAATAAAGAGGTCACAAGATTGGTGGAATGATGTGATGAACATTCATCCGAAGTATAGCATTACGGTCAAAGTCATTATGTTTATATTGCTATAACACTATACGAAGTAATCTTTATACTTAGACCATGAGATCATGTTAATTGCTAACACCGGAAGAGTATCTTGATAACATCAAACGTCACACCTTAACAGGGTGACTATAAAGATGGGTTCAGTGTTACGAAGGTATTATGTTGAGGCTCATGGATCAAGAGTGGAATTTTTCAATCCCGATGATGGATAGATATTCTCTGGGCCCTCTCGGTGATATCACATTAAGATAGCTTGCAAGCAAGTGATGTGATCACTAGAATGTTATATCACGGAACGAGAAAAGAGTGCATGTCGGTAACGAGATCAAACTAGGTATGGAGATACCGATGATCGAATCTCGGACATGTAATATATCGCGAGACAAAAGGATTTAGTTACTAGCGTTAATGGTTCTCACGATCAAAGAAGTCATCGTTGAATGTGTAGGAGTCAGTATGGATCCCCAGGCCCCGCTGCTGATTATTGATTGGAGAGGGGTCTCGATCATGTCTGCATTATTCGCGAACCGTAGGGTGACACACTTAAGGGATACCGACACCATTTGGAGCAAATATGTTTCAGATAAAGATTTAAGAAAGCGCTGGAATTATTTCAATAGACACCAAAACTGTTTCGGGTGAAATTGCTGAAATTCGTTCTGCATGTAATATTGAAATGTTGCAGGGGGCTTTATGTGACTGTTTGTTAATTAAAGTAATTAACAAAATTCTGAATAAAAATAATAAAAGAGTTTTATTAAATGAGAGAGCATTAAATTTGGAGAACTTTAATGCATTTAAAGTGGAGACTTTAAAAGGGAATGTGAAGAGGCATTTTAATGTGGAGGGGTTACCACCACATGAATGGAGGAGGTGAAGAGGCACCTCCTCCATGCGCCGGCCATGAAGGAGGGGCACCCCCTCCTCCTATAAAAGGCCACCCTCTCCTCACTTCTCACACACACCTCCTTGTGAAGGATCTCTCCCCCTCTAGTATTATTCTCCATGGTCTCGGATTAGCGAGATACATGTTCCCGGTGGCTTTATGTGGAAAGGAGTTGCTGCTTCCACTGCTTTGCTGGAGCGAGGGATGGAGGTTGTCGGGGTACCGGACGTGTGTGCGATCACGGATGCACCACTGCTTTGCGGTGCTGGACTTGGTGGTGCTGGAGCTGGATTTGAAGGACATGCTGGAGCCGGACCTGCTCGGACTTTCTCACGATCTTGAGATCGGCAAGTGTACGACTACATCAACCACGAGTTCATACTCGTTAACAAAACTCATTGTCTTCGAGGCTAAGTTCTCGTTGGATGTATGTCCACCTGTTGCTTTGTACCTAGTAGATAGATCTTGGCGTGTAGTTCACACCATAGGAACTTTTTTGTTTTCTATGCTGCGGACTCAACAAATACCATAATACACCTATTATCAACTTCTACATCTTATAAACCATTATTTATAAGTATATGTGCTTTCATTCTTAACATACTTAAGAATTACTCCTATAAGCTCCCACTCAAAAGTATTTCAATCAGATATTGTTTCAGGAAGACTTTCATAGCCTCCACTCAATTTTATGCAAATTGCATATCCACTCACTATTTTGAACAACTTCAAAAATCTTTGATCAAATATCAAACTTGGAGATTTACTATGAGATACTAGTACCTTACTAGTTTTAAATCCACTAGAGATTTAGCACACATGAATCAAATTCATTTGAATTCCTCCAATACTTGACAAATTGTGCTTTTGTCATTCACCCCCTTTTCCACTATGGCTTTGTAGTCATTTGGAAAATTCCAAGCAACCACTTTTACTTGTGAGATTTAGCAACGAATTGCTTTCTAATCTGAAGTGAATTTTGCTTCTAGGATTTCTCAAAATTTAGTTTACCATTATTTCCTTAGTAGTTCATAGGTATGTCATATTCCAAGAATCATGACAAATGATTCACAAATGTCTCCATACAAGATATGGATTTACATTTTGAATCCTACTTCATGTAGTGAAAACACTAGTGGGGAAAATATGTATTATCAATATCACTGATTCTTTCTTTCTGTGAAGAGAATCGTTCAGGAACGTTGTCCGTTGTGCTTCTCAACACTCTGATGCAGGGTTTTGAATCCTCATCATGTTTTACACTAATTTCCATTTTCTTCATAATTGAGAAATATCACTAAAAGTGAGCTTTCTGAAGAATGCAGCAAAATCCAAGCAATATGAATCTTGCTTCCCTTTTGGTTTCAGCTATGGGTTTTGTATTCAAAGTTTTCAATGAATACTTTACAAGGACTTATTCGCTATTGTTTTGGTTATATCGAATAACCCCAAAACTTTCATGAATTCAAATGGTTCACTATAAATTCTAATTGAGTGCTAACTATTTCTAACTAATGGTCTCTACATCTACACTACAACGATTTATTTGGTGCCTTCTATTCACCCACTTTGATATCTAATATCACATTGTGATGCTTTGCATTTTGACATTTCAGAATGCTTTGCATTCGACAATTTCTTTTTTTGCCATTCTTATAAATTCGAATTTCATTACTATTGATCAAATCATAGTAATCAGATCCTCTTTTATATTTATACCCTTTGTTGATGAAACACTTTGATCAAATCAAACAGTTTCATATTCATGTTTCCATTGGTAAACTACTTTACACATTTAAAAAATCATATAATGATAATTACCATTTTTATTAAAATACAATACATCGATTATGTATTCTATTTAACAATTCATTAAACACTTTGTATTCAAGTAATACACGGTTTTCAAGTTATTTTGCTGAACTTAGGCATGATTTATATGTGATAAGAAATCGAATGACTTTCACATATTATCACATAACTTTGAATTTAAACAATGGTTTCATTCATTAATGAATATATCATTAAATTGGGTATTTTAAGGCATTTTACAAATGTTCATGTATTATCAATTAGTTTCAAATGAACTAGGATAATTCACACATAATCAAACAAGATATGAACACGAATAGAAATCATTCATAAAAGCAGAATAACTGTTTGTTACAAACTCATATGAATAACCGTCTCACGAAATGTGAGACACACTAAAGAAGTTCACAATCTCTTGATTACAAAAATCATCCTAAAACATAAACTAAATGATAAATGTCGAGGGAGAGTGTCATCAGCCGTCATCTTCATGCTCGCCATCAACACCCAACGTCACCTCCTCTCCAGCAAGCACCTCTCATGCAGAAGGACCTGTTTTCATCAAAACAGAACAAGTATCAGATATACTTAACACTACAAATGCGTTTGCAAGATTATAACATTTATAAAACTGTATATCAAATATATACCTTTGTCATTGATGACTCCAGCGACGTTGGGTTCATCCACCACATTTCTAAAATGTGATATGAACTCGAGGAAATCCAGTGTTTCCGTGTCGCCTCTCATAATGCAGATCCTGACCTGTGCTTGGAAGCTTGGTGGAAGCGCTCGTAGCACAACTCCCATCGCAAATGAGCTTGAGAACCAGTTGTCCAGGTAGTATGCGAGACTCATGTATGCATCGTATATGCTCAATAAGTGCTCGTCTAGTGAGGAACCCTCCTCCATCTTTATGGAGAGGAAGTCCCCCATCAGCTCATACTCCCACATGCGCACTTGTTTCACGAAATGTGATCTTAGATGTGCCATGACCACTTGGGTTTTAAGATTTCCCACCATTGGCCATAGCCCATCCTCCATTCCAAGGCGCATCGTCACTGATATGAATGTGGCCATCGCACGACGATGATAGCGTAGATCCCGCTGCTCCTGGGTCTCATGAGAATAGGGTGGCTGCAAATACATCTCGCAGGTCATGTAGTCAGCTACATAGTTCTCACCAAGGAGATCAAGCATGCGTATGACCCATGCAGAAAAGTTGGATCCATCTAACTTGATATTTTCTCCTTTTAACCAATTGTCGATAGGGAAGGTAATCTCGGGGAGAACCATTTTCTACATTTATAATTGCAAAAGGAATTTAGACTAAGTTTATAATTAAATGAGTTAATAATAACTCCACTCAGAAACACCTATCCCCAAAAGGATATCCTAGTGATAACACGACCCCTATCAGCCACATCTCCCCCGATCGTCACGGCCATCGATGTGGGTTCAAGGGTGGACGCTAAACGTCGGTCACATCATTCATGCGACTCGTGCTCGATCTTTCGACCATCCGTGTTCCGAGGCCATGTCTGCACATGCTAGGCTCCGCAACTCAACCTTAGTGTATTCGTTGTGCAACATGGCTTACACCCACTGTATGCGAACGTAGATATGTCTGACACCCATGCCTGTAACCTTGGATCGCCTCATACCGAAGAACTTTCTTGGTGGTGCACACTAAGGGGAACACAATCGTTGGTAATTTTAACAGGGATCATCTTATTAGGCCACCGTCGAGTATCTAATACTAGCACACAATAAGACATACAAACAATAACATTGAATGTAAATGCTATGTGATATGGTCCTTCACGTCGTGATCTCCATCCGCCGTCACCAGGTTCCGGCGTCATAGACACCAGGGTACCAGTGTCATTCCGCCGTGGTAGTTCGTTGTCACATCCCAAAATTTTCTAAATTTTGAAATGTGAAAATTTTAAACAAAATAAAGAACCAAGTTCTTTGAAATTCAGAAGGAACAAAAAAACTTTGGGAACATTTAAATATAATGCCTCCAAACCCAAGCCAAACAAAATGATTTTGTTTGTGAAGTGGAGTGCGTGTTTTAAAAATCCCAAATCATGAAGCATGCATGAGCATCTTGACTTGGTTGCATTTTAAAAACCTAAGAGAAGTGAAAATTATCTCAAACCCTAAAACTCGAATTATTGGTTAACCCTAAGAACAACACAATATTATGGATATACTCCATATTTATATTAAACAAAAGAACTCCTATGAGAGATAAAAAGAAAGGGCAAAACAATAAAACAATAGAAATTGGTTTCATCCAATTTGGAGCCATGGATAAAAAGATATGAATAATTTTGAGAATAAAATTAAGAAAGGCAATATTAGCTATTAAAGCCAAAGGGAAAAATTTTGATTAGAAAAATTTAAGTTGGAAAGTAAATGAGTTCAATAATGCCCTAAAAACCTAATTTGAATTTTACAAATTTTTAGAAATTTGTTTGATTCAAATTGGTTCATTAAATCAAAAGTTATTTAAGAAAACAGAAAAAGAAAAAAGAAAAACTGAAGGAATAAAAAAAGACAGTAGCAGCAGCTCGGCCCAAACCCCCAGCCCACTAAGCCCACACGGCACCCCTTCTCCCCGCTGCTTTATTTTCTCACCGACCCCCTGCTTACCGCCCCTTCTCTGCCGTTTCGAATCGATTCGATTCCGGCCGTTTCTCATAGTAATTCCCCTGGTGATTACCTCTACTTAATCCCCTTACCCCGCCTCATCATTCCCCCAGTCGCCACCCCCGGAGAGCCCCCAGGCTCCCCAAATTTCGAGCTTGGACCGCCGCTCACTGACGGTATCCCGGCGACAATTCCGGTCGATGACACGGACAACTCCGGCGAACTCCCTCTGCCGCCACCATCCGTCGACATTTCCGGCCGTTGTCTCCGACACCGAGCCGACACCTCCGCCGTCGACGCAACTCCGGCGAGGAATACCGAGCGAAGCAGAGCTCCCCTCTCTCCATCGCGACCACCAACCAGATCGCCGAGACCACTGCGAACCCTCGGTAAGACCACCTTTTCCCCTACCCCTCTAGAATCACCGGAACGTCACACACCTGACGTGCCGCCGCCGCGCGCCGTCGCTAACGCCGCCGGTCTCCAGCCAAGTGCTTAGGAGCCGTTTGATCAGATTTTAGCGGATAGGATTAGATCACTAAACGAAAGGGTACGGGCTAATCAGATCCGTCCGTAGTCACTTAATATCTGACGGCCCACGTTGCCGATCCGCCTGAACCGGTACCAGCCAATAAGAACATGCCACGTCGCCCAGGCTATTTGTTTAAATTAGAAAATAGGCAGAATTTGTATTTAACTTAGAAATTCAATAACTTTTGATCCACAAATCAGAAAAATACAAATTTGGTGTCTATGGATTCAGAAAAATGATAGCTTCACTGCTGAGGCATTATTTTACCCTTTTGCTTCTGAAAATTTGGAGTTTTAGGCAGAACCTTTTTAGGAGTATTTTACCCATAAAAAAATTGTTTTGTAAATTATTTTTGGGTGAATCCTTTTGCTATGGATTGCAAATTGAACCCTCTGTCCAGTAAGAACAAAATATGAATTTGGTTGACTATACCTAATAGCATGGAAATTATTTAGTGAGTATAGCCTTTCTAAATACTAGAAATTATTGCTAATTATTACAATTGCACAAATGGTTGCACTTGTAATCTTGCAATTGTAAATTGTTCAGAAAACACTTAGTATTGTTCAAAACCTTGTTATAACAATTTGTACAATAAAAATTGCCATCTTGCATGCTTGCATATTTTGCATGATTTTTTGTATTGCCATTAGTGTTGATCTTGTGCATGTTTTGTCTTGGTTGTTTTGTTTGATAGATTGTGTGGATTGTCAAGTGTGTTACTGCAAAGAGTGTACCTACACCACCAACTACTAAGGCAAGTGGCACTATCATCCATGTCCTACTATTTTCATTACACTTAGTGGATTTTTGTAGTATGCATGATATGACTACTATGATACTATGCTATGCTATGTCCTATTTAGGATATCCTTTATATCTTACTTAGTGGAAATACTGTAGTTGTAGTATGCTTAGCCCTGCTATAGATTCAGGGTGGAATATACCATACTGTGATTATATGAAGAGTTAGAAAATATATGTTTTGTATAATAAAACAAGTACTCAATGAATCACCTGGGTGGAAAGTGGATACTCAGTTGTGAATAAGGTGGCAACGAAGGGAACCATGTCTATGGCTATCTCTTTCGTGTGTGCACTAGGAGAATACCACCCAGGAACTTAGAGATTGAACATGTTTCTCGTACAGTGGCTTTCGTGTACAGCCACATGCCAAATGGGCTCTGGCCTAGTCAATTACATAGTGGGAGACCCATGCATTGGTACCTCTTCAGGTTAACTAGAATTATGCATTGGAGGTTTATCCTTGCATTGGTGCCTGGTAGATGTGCTGACATTATGTATTGGGAGGACTTCTATGGAAAGACTTTGTCACATTCTCGATCTACCGGTACTCCATCTGGTGAGTACTAATCCAGTGGCCACTGGTGGCGTCAAGACGAGATTGTGTCTTGTGGGTAAAGTGTACAACTTCTGCAGAAGATTAAATTCTAAGTACTTAGCCGTGTCCCCGGTTATGGACATCTCTGAGCAACTAAGGCCTGAAGCTATGGAAGATCTCGACATTCTAATTTCTCAAAGTAAAAACTTGATGGTGACAACAAGAGATTAGAAGAACTTGGAGTTTGCCAAGGAGTTCAGAAAGTTTTTGAAAGATCAAAACTATTTTTTACAAACATAGGATAAAACCATATTGCTTTCTGCAAATGAGCCTAAGATCTACTTAGCCAAATACGCATGTAGTGATAGTCCAACTTATATTCACGAACTTGTGACACTTGCCAATACATTCAAAGTATTGACCCTTTTGTGGCTGCAACCTATCATGTTGCAGGTTATTCCATTGATGAGTGTGGATTGATGATAGGGGTTATCAGTCTGCACCCAACATGTTTTCCTGTGGCACATGAAGATGAAGGACTCCATGCTTTACTTGTATTCTGCTGCTTTGTAATAAGATAGCCTATGGCCATGAGTATGTAATAAAGTATTCATGTTCTGGATCATGCGATGTAATATGACCTTTGTATCTTGATATTACATCTTAAACTGTGGGTGCTAGCTATTCGATCCAGGGACTAGCACTGTAATCACAGGGATTCAAACCAAGCCAGGTTTGGGTCTTTACAGATGGTATCAGAGCACTGTGTTGCCTGTAGGTTCGTAACCCTAGGAATTGGACAAACCCCTTGTTAGGAGTGAACTTATATTTTTATACTTATTAGATTTTCTCGTATACCTTGATCATTCTTTACCGAATCTCTTCTCCTTCAAACATGTAGAGGACCAGCCTTTGCTTTCTCTAAGGACCTTAAGTATGAATCATGCCAACAAGGAGATCAAGATACAAGTTGTGACAAGTCCTCGAGCTTGCAAAATATGTGGAGAATTAGGCCACACCTCTAAGGAACATCAAGATCAATGTCCCTTTTGTGATCACAACCATCCAGTTGGACAATGCCCCACATCTCAAGTTACTTGTTACCTATGTGAAGGAACCAACCACATTCCTGCCAAGTGCCATCTCGACTTCATAGTGCAACAAGTGAAAGAACAAGTCAAGGATGGAATGTATCAAGCTCTTGGGAAGAAAGAAGAAAACCTTAGCCATATCACCTGCTCCAAATGCAAGAAAGAAGGACATAATATCAATGAATGCCTATAGAAGGAAGTTCAAGAAGACCGCAACAACACTTCAAGAAAAAGTACTCGAGACATGACAAAAGTGTTTTGCCATCGCTGCCGGAAGATAGGACACTTCACCGATGATTGCCCAACTCGAAAGAGAGCTCCCACTGATGTTATCATAGTGAGACCTATGAGACATTAGATTGTCTACCAATTATCATGTTCAAGTTATCGATATCGTGTTAGCGTATGGATCATGCCGACCTATGCGGTATGACTATACTAGGTTGCTTGTTTCAAGAAAACTTGTTGTTTTCTTCTATAATGAGTTAAGATCAGAAGTTGCTAAGTGATTGGTTGCTTGGTGAATGTTTGATTGAACTGGTTTGTATTGTGTTGAGTGTGTTAGAACTCCCTTAGACCTATCTATCTATATATCATTACTTATCCCTATTAAATCAACAGATGCCTCCAAGACGTGCCAATGACCATGATAACAATGGAGACAACAATAACAATGAAAATGAGATGCAACAGATGATGACTGCACAGACTCAGCTAATGCAGATGATGACACAATTCATGATAACCATCACCAATCAGAATCAGAACAACAACAATAACAACCAAAATAACAACAATCCACCACCTCTGGATATGATCACTAGGTTTCTGAGGTTGAGACCTGCAAAGTTCTCTGGTACTTCTGATCCAATGGTAGCTGATGACTGGTTACGTTCAGTTAATAGGGATCTGGTAACTGATCAAGTAGTTGTCTCTACTACACCCCTTTCGGGGCCCTCCGTTGCAAATGGCATACCAACTAATGCGAGAGGGACAGACACCCCCTAAGCCACTTTATACGGTACAAGCCGTATGTCAAGCATGGACCAGTCTCGCGAATGAACGCGTAAAGTCGGTTGGGGGCCGCTTCATCAAGCATTGACGTGGTATACACAAGTACACGTGGGAGGGTAACAACTAAAAGATCAACGCCCCTATGCTACATCTCGTGTGTTCTACCCGTACTAGCATTACTACGCATAGATCTAGCTCTGAAACCACTATAGGGGTTCCGCGTATGAAAACAATAAATTTTACCCTACGCCCCTGAACCCCTGAAGCTACCAGGACCTATCTATTAGTAATACAGTAATGGGAGGGGCTTTTTGCGAACTTACCCTTGAAGACCGAAAAGCGTTGTCGACGCTCAGGAGAGCGTGGTTGATGTAGACGAGTCGAAGCCGACCTCAAGGTCGTGATGAAGTCCTTGCGCTCCTTGGCTCCAATGACTTGAGTGCCTCAAGTGCGACACCTCGCGGGGAGTTACACACGTCTGGTGCCTGACGATGACTCCCGCTTCCCCGATCCAGCAGCAGTTGCGGAAGTAGAGCTCCCGTATCCGAATCCTGCAGCGCGATGGCGCTCCGCGGTGAAGATGTCTCTCGCTTGCGCAGTCCAGACTTGGGACCACGGTCATGAGAGAGAGGGGGAGAGAGAAAATATCAACTAGATGTCCTCCCAAAAGTGAGAAGACCTTTATTGATTATTGGTGTGTTTTATTTGGCCAAATACCCCCACTATATATAGGGGAAGGGGAGGTACTACCTCCCTCAAAGTCCCGGGGTGGGGCTAAAGGAGTGGAGGGGGAGGGGTGGCTGCCGGCCACCCTAGTGGGCCCCGCGCGGGGTGGGGGGGGGGGCTGGGGGGGTGGGGGGGGGGGGGGTGGGGGGCTAGGCCTAGCCGGCCTCCCCCTTGGCCCCTTCTCCCTCTCTCCTTTCCCTAATGAGCCCTCTCCCTCCGGAAATTGGCCCATTAAGCCTTTGACCATTTAAATTGATTTTCTCTTTATTAAATAATTATGAATAAATGATTAAATCAATATTTAACATTCATTCACATATTAATCAACCTCCGTGGCCATGGAACACCTTCCACCTCCACTCCGTACATACTCCGGACTTACTGAAACCCTTCCGATTTTCTCCCTACTCTTGTTTAGTGATTCCACCGATCCTATAAACACTCTCTAAGCATCATCAAGCCCTTAAGCGTGATACCCCACGGTTCGGGAACACTCCAGACATGGTCGGGACACTCCCGCACCAATGATCGACAGAGGGACCTGGATGGCCATGTGACCCCTGTGCTTTCCACGAAGATCCTTCGTCGGTTGAACCGGGATAGTCGTGTCTTATTCCCTTTGTCACTCGATACTTTCATTGCCCGAGATCTGATCAATGACATCACCATGTCGTGTTCAATCTCGTTACTGAACAATGCTACTTGACTTGTTCCGACAAGTGATATCCTCGTGATCAAATCACACGCTGCGCAGCTATTGGATATAACTTCTCTAAGTGAGCCCTTGAGTATCTTCCCGTCACATGGACGGAAAAATCCTGCTCTTGACATATATTGCCTCAACGGTTTCCTCTGAGTACCTGAACACACCTTTATAACCACTTTATTACCAAGTGGTGCTTGTTGCTATCAAAGCACTCTTGGGAGACAGTGATTGATATAGCCTCACGGTCTAAGGAATAGTCTACGAGGATCCATTTCTAATCATCGTAACGTGAACTTCGTGACATGATCGGGTCACGATGTTTAGGTTGGGTATTGGTTCATCATCTCATTCTCTGAATGAGATGACCTCATTTCCAACTGGCATAAATGCCACATGATCAGGAAACATGATCATCTGTTGACCAATGAACCAGTGACTGGAATTTCACTGGAACCCCTGGTTGTTTGTATATCACACGTGTATTGATATTTCCACTCAATACAGTTATAGCATGATATAAAACTTAATCATAAACTATATGAAATATGATAATAGTCCTTACTACTATTTGTCTCTAGGGCATATTTCAACACAATGAACTCTAGTGGGTCCATGTGGTTTATGAGAAGAACACACATCCAATGAACTCTAGTGGATCTATCTTGGCATAATTTGATGTATGCCATGATGTAATTCATTGTACAAGACACTTACTTTCCATTTTTATACTACTCAGTTTTGCCCTTGGTTTTTTGATACTACTCAGTTTTGCCCCCCTCTCTCTATCTTTCGTAGAAGCCCAAACCTGTGCTCACTCTGTCTGCTACTCCCTGATTGGTTGTCACGCGGATCGTGCGCACCAACCGTTGATTCTCTGCGATCCAACGATGATCGTTGCACACGTCATGCCCTTCACAGTAAAGCGTGAGACAACACGGACGTCTCCCTCAGCGAGACTTCTACAAGAAGGAACATGAAGCCGTACATGGAAAAATTCGTCGACTGGTCATGTCATATTTAATCAAGTCTGAAAAGCCTACTACTGCTACTACTATGCCACAACACATGCGTCATCGAGTGCACGGTCATCGATGGACAGCTGCAATTTATTGCCACTTGATTTTAATAAGACATATCCCATTTTTTATGCAGCGGCTCTCAATCTCACTTCCAACTGGGCCCCAACATAAGAAACTTGCACGCGCTAGCCGGAGGCCGAAGAGATGAGCTCGACGAGACCTAATGTCTCTGCCTTCCTCGAGTCACTCGCAGTCATCAACACATCCCTCTACCCGATGTAGCACAACCCCACAAATCTCACCGTACAGCCACCTACCTTCCCCTCTACATTTCCGCTTTTAATTATCGCCAATTTTAGGGCCGTGTCAAACTTCGTACATAGAAATTGTGTATGCGCCCTTTGCATGCGGCTCAATACAGAACTACCATGCATGGCCCGGGAAAAAAAAGTGACGTACCATGCGCGTGTCACGGTGCATGGTGTAGTAGACTGCAGGGTGCGTTGCACGGTGGTGCAACGAAACGTGCCTTGCTTCCATTCACCTTAACTATAGAGCCTCTCTCCGCACACCCACTCTCACTCACTCTCCCCATGCAACCCTCTCCACTGTCCCACCAGCATCTGCAAACTCCCGAGAATACCCCGTCCACACCGGCGATGGCGGAGGAGGATATGGTGGCCATCGTCGCCTCCAAGGCCGCCAGCGAGGAGGCCCCCGTCTCCTCGCCGGTCCCCCTCGTGGCGGTGAAAGCAGCCGCTATCCCCGTCCAGGCCTCAGCCAAGCCATCGATGGTAGCCGCCATTCCCGTCTAGGCCCCCGTCTCTGCTAGTGATGTAGCCCCCGACGAGGCCCCCGTCTCCTCGCCGGTCCCCCTCGACGCGTTGAAAGCAGCCACTGTCCCTGTCTAGGCCCTAGTTGAGGCGTCGATGGTAGCCGCCATTCCCGTCCAGGCCCCTGTCCCCGCTACCGACGTAGCCGCCGACGAGGAGCCCCCCGCTGGTGAGGAGGCTCCCGCCGGTCATGAGCAGATCTAGCTCTTCAGGGGCCCCTATGATCCAGATGAGTGCATTCCTCCGCTGAACCCCTACGACACTGGCATCGATGACCCATGGTCAGAGGTAACTAGAGTTTGCTCCCCTTCCCTGGTTCTTCTACCGTTCCCATCGTTGGATGCTAGATCTTGGTTTATTAGGATTCGCTTATTCGCATTTCGATTGCTCGATCTTCTTACATCATCTACTCCCCCATTTTCCTTTTCTTCCAATAGGTTTACGGCAGCGACGTCTACAGCGATGACGAGTCCAGGCACACCAAGACTCGTCAGGTGCTGAGGAGGCTGCAAGCCAGCCAGTACGACGGCTTCTTCGCTGGCAGCGACTACAGCTGCCCCTTCTACAAGGGGATCGCCTTCTGTTGGGCGAGTCTCGCCGGCACCGACTTCAACTCATTACTGAAGCATGTAGAGGGCCTGGGCTCCGGCATCCACAAAGGCGGCCAGACTGTGAACGTCAACGCCTACATCGCTAAACACCAGTCTCTCGGCATTCACCTCCGAAACCTCCAGCGGGTGGCCATCAAAGAGGGCCGCATGCCTCCAATCAATACCAAGGCCCCCATGATCAAGGGACTGGGCATCAAGAAGTGGAGGAAGCGTCGGAGGGAGGAGGCGGACGCACAGGCGCATGCAAGGAGGGGTTGAATGTGTATACTGCTGTTGCTAATCAACTTCTTTTGATTTTCTATATTTTGCTTGCATCCTATTTCTGGTTGAATGCATCGAACCTCGTTAAGTAACCTACTTTCTATCGCTATATCCTATTTAGCTGCGCACAGCTATATCTACATTTGTTTTGTTTTCTGAATGAATGTATTCTGCCTGGTATGATTTGCTGCTCTAGATTTGCTACCAGATCGGAGGCAAAAAGAGGTCCAAAAGGGAACGAATTATCGAAGAGAGAATCTTCTCTAGATTTGCTACCAATTTGGGCAAAATAAAACATATCTGTTTAGCGAGAGAGGAAAAAGGTACTCTTTCAAACTGCCAGTTAACGAGCTACCATCTTGATAAGCTACAATACACATACAGAAACATAACACAAAGAGGGTTAAATTTATTTTACTACTCTCACTTGAGGCGCTAGACATCTTGATAATATAAATGAGTTCCACAAAATAGAAACATAACACAAAGGAGTAAAATTTAATTCACTTCTCATCAGTCCACTTGAGGCGCTTGCCATTGTTCCTAGGCGACCAACTGCGATCATTCTAGGTGGATCTTACATTATTGGCACTCCACAGCTGACAAAATGCTTCATGCCACCTGGGATCTGACTTTCCTTCCCTATCTTCAGTGTCATGCGGCACAATTAGCGGTGCATCACAGACCTGATTGTTGCCGCTAGAAGATGCAACCTCTCTGTTTGCTGCTTCAGCTGCAGCCTCTCTGTCAGCTGCTTTAGCTTTAGCTGCAAGCTCTCTTTCAGCTGCTTCTGCAGCCTCTCTGTCAGCTGCTTTAGATGTAGCCATTTCCTTTGCATATGCAGCTTCAAACTCAGCTATTCTGCATTTTCTACAAAGGGCTCCCCTAAGCTCGTCTTCCCTCTTGCAAAAGGGAAAAACGCGAGGTAATGTAGAAAAAAATGGATCTTCTTGTATAGCTGGTAGGTCATGTAAGCATCTATGGCTGCATACTTTAGGTTTATATCAGACAACATCCACTCGTCCCAGAAATCGTGCCTATCTGTAGGGAAATATGCCTTCATTATGTCATATGACTCATCAAGGATTGTAGTTGTGAGTGATGCCATTCCATACTTCCTCGAGCCCCCTAGGATCTTGACAAGACTCTGAATATCGATCCAGTTGTGCGCAAGAATTGTAATTCCCTCTCGATGAAATTTCAAAAAATCAGTTGTATTGTCGACAGTGCAGAAAACAATTCCCTTTTCTACAAGGAACTGGCGCAGCGCTGGACAATTCCTGTCAGTCCTGAAAGTATGTAGTTTGTCATGACCAAAATTTGTAACTACAAATATATTGTCAATGCAAGATCATCATCTAAATATAATTTTGAAAAGTTTACTAAATGCAAGATCAAGGCTCTCAACATTTTCTTGTCATAATTTATTTGGTCCTAAATAAAATCTTGTAGTTGCAAGATGAGCAAATGGATAAAGAACAAGTGGAGAAAACCCTGAAAGCGGTTGGCTACAGAGAGCAGATCTACAAACCAGGAGAGGTGGTAGATGCAGACGTGTTTCCTCATGGCCAGTTGAACGGCGACGACTTCACTCCCTTCATATGGGTCCTCCGGGGTATACTCGAGGTCCAATCCCACAAACTTGTCCTTGTCTTTCTCAAGCCAACCCTCGTACATCCTCAGTACTGCACCGCTGTCTCCTCCTCGTTGGTGTAGACGACGTCTATCTTCTTATTGCCATGGGTAGTGAAGCCTGTCTCTAGAGTGCGACGACCTTCCATGGCGGCAAGGAGAAGACATGAAGAAGACAGATGATAGGAAGAAGAAGAGTGGTTTCTGCGAGGCAGGGGAATGGTGGAACCGTCAATGCGCTTTTAAGGTAGTGGTTAACGACGGGGACGGAAGTCCAAAGGAGAGACGTGTGGCGGTGGCCCTTCCAGCTTCTGAGTAAACAAAAAAATAATTATAACGACAATATATGTGCCCTGTTTTCTCACGTCAATACACTGGGTCGGTCGCGTTGTCCTATCCACTGTGCCAGCGCTGCAAGCCTACGGGACAGCCACCCTGCCTAAGAGATGGGAGCGACATAACGACGAGAACTGATAGGGGCCCCAACTTGATGGCCGTTAGCCTGATATTTTGTATTGAAACATAAAGTTGAATTCGTGCCGAAAAAGACCCACTGAGTATTTGATACACCAACTGTAGTCATCACGACTGATTACAGGCAACTTGGATACCGCGTTGCCTAGGCGCCCCAACTTTCGGGCCGCAAAATGATATTCTCTTTGGAGTGGGTTTTCCACTCATTAAACCTAAATGCTCACCATCTAGGTCAAGCTAATTAACCTTAACTAGAAGTGTTTCATGGGAGGCAACCCATGTGAATTAAAAGTTTTTGCTTGTGTGTTAGTTTTGTTTAGTTTTGTTTTTTTATTTTGTTTTTAATAATGAGTGTTCAAGAAGACTTTTGGAGAGAGGAGAAGAAATAAGGTAATCCTTGATCTTTTATTTTTACTAACACATGGCATAAGAAGTATTGCTATTTTTTATGAAGTCTATTTGCTGTCATTTTGTCATTTGAAAAGATGTGTAAAGACGCACGAGGATACTAACCAAATTCTTTGAGTTTTTTTGCTCACTAGCCGAAAAATGACCAGTGGTATGGCCGGAAGGGCCCGTACCATGCGCCCATACCACCTCGAGGTATTGGAAAATAGAAACTTTGATTTTTTTGCCGCAGGACCCAGTGGTCATAACGACCATAGGTACGTTACGACACGCACGTACCATACCCTTGAGCAAATCATCATATTTTAAGAAAAAAGTACTGACCGCATAACGACCAGTAGTATAGGCGCGTGGGACCGTACCACGCGCTAGTATTGAGTGCATCATCGGAAGGGATTCTTCATCCCCAAGGTATGTTACTTGGTACGGGCAGGCTTCAGATGTACCGCCCGTACCACGTACACGGCCGCCATAATAGCCAGGAGGTAACCTAAAATCCCCAAACACAAACTTTTCTCTTTCTTTTCCTCCAAACTACAAACCACCTCCATTGGATCTTCAAATTTACTCAATCTTTCTTCAATTCCTCTCATCCAATCGATCTAAGATATGATTCTCCTTTGATCCCAAACTTATTTGCAACAAAACTCTACTCAATCTTTCACCATTATAAATCTAGACTTAGGTCTTGTTCTTGAGCTAATCTTGATATTGAGCATGCTTAGTATTTTTTTAGAGGAGTTTCCTTTGTAACAAGTGTAGAGGATCGTTTATGCTATGTTTCTATTAGACTAAAAATAATAATTAGTAATTGTTATTTATTTTGTTTTAGATGAACATGAGGAGCCATACACGTGTGATGGCTGCGGAACCTACCGCACCACCTGCTGATACATTGACCCCCGTGTCACTTGGTGTCAAGTTCACCAAGGAGTTTCAGCTGAACTGTTTCGACCGTCTCAAGTTCCAAGAAATCAAGTCTACCAAGTGGGTGTGTCCCTATATCCTGAACTAATTTGGCATTCGTGCTGATTTTGATTTACTTTTCAACAATGTTGGTTTGTATGACTTTTTCTTCGAGGATGTCGCCACGTACCGCTGCTTGACACTTGAGTTCCACAACACCTTAACACATACAATGTGCTCTCACTATTGTTCCGAGGAGCAAATGACTGGAGTTGATCACATCAACTTCCTTCTTATGAACTATGAGTACTCCTTGACGCTCGACCAATGGGCTCAATGTTTTGGATTTGCCAACAACACCACCGACATATGGTCCACCACCTTTATTTTATATCCCGCACCTTGGGAGTACTTTAATTTAATGAGAATTCGTGGAAACACCCAAGGGAAACCAAATTGATCATCCTGATATTCACTATTTGTTTTATGTTATTGCTAACACCTTGCAGGCACGTGGTGAGTTTACTAGAGTCAATGAGGATGATATGATGGTCCTTGCAAAAGCTTCTATTATTAATTGTAATTTAACGCCAAATTTGGGCGTCCTTCTTGTGTTTTACCTTAAGCATCAAGCTCTGCAATCTCGAGGACCCATATGCGGAGGAGGAGTTGTAACCGTTCTTGCATCCGCACTTCACGTTAACCTAGGTAAAATCCAACCGTTGACAGGAAGTCACCGTCTTGGTTTTTCTACTCTAAGAGCATATGGTATGACTTCTAGAACTAATGGTAGGTACTTCCTTGATATACAGGAGCGGATCACCTGATCTCAGCCCCTTTGCCTAATGGTCTAATCTCTATCGAGGACGGACGTTTGCGTTTTGACTCGCAGGTTGAGGCAGGTCTACCCCATCAAGAAATACCCATGGGAGAAGGAGGAGAAGATGAAGAAGTAGAACAAGAGGGACCTGACAAAGATGTGCAGCCACCAAACTACTACACCACCCATGAATATATCTGTGCTCTCGAAGGAAATATCCAAAACATGAACAACCTCTTCATCAACCTTAGAGATGCTTCTACCAACCTCGCCACTCGGTTCCATGATTGGAGCAACCAATGGAACATGGGATATTATCCACCACCACACTGAGCAATAAAAGGGCTTGCAAAAGCCTGAGCTTGGGGATGTGTTCCCCCGAAAATTTTATTTGTGTCATAATGAGGTTGTACTCCAGCTCTTGAGAGCTTTGAAACACTCGTGTTGGTTTGTTCCAAAACTTTACTTTTTGCTTTGCTTTCATTTTTAGTTTTATTTTTTTGGTTTGTTTTTGTTTTCTTAGTGCCTTGTTTGGCCGCAAGTTCTTTTCTATTCTTTAATCCCTCTAAAACATACAAAAAGATTTTTTCCCTTTTTCCTTTTTTCAAGAACGTGGATTCGCACTTTGTCTCTTTGCTTTAAAATTATTATGGTAATAATTGTGCTTGAGTTTTGAAGGAACACATCCCTATAAGGAAGAGAATTATGAAGTCACTCATGAGAGGTATGTCCTATGTCTCCCACTTTTGAAGTTTGAGTTGTTTATTTTAGTTGGTTGATTTTCTAAGATGCCATGCTAGTGGGAGTGATTCAAAATAGTTAGAGTAAAGAATTTTATTGGTATGGATGATTAGTTGTGGAAGATTTTGCTCTAGTTCTTTTAGCTAACTAAGTCTTGCCTTGGAAATAATATTTCCAAAAAAGTACAACAAGAAAAAGTCTGAAATTATGACTTGTTTGATGAATGATTGTCTTGAGAGTATACCCTTGAAGATACTTAACCCCATAGATGTTTTGATAAACTTGATGGAACTGTTGAAAGGAGTTGTTTGATTGAAATGAAGTCTAGTGGTAATTGTGATGCATGACAAAGCTAACCTTGTGGACTGATGACTCGATTCCTGCACCAACAACAGGATTATTGTAGTACCTGTAGTAGAAAATATTTAAGAGTTTGTCCCAATGGGAGATCGTCAAACAGAATCAATACGACCCCGCAACCACGTTGTCAATGTGGCCATGTTTCGCACCCAAACCGTGGTTCTGGAAATAGCCTATTCTATATGTTACTAGAACAACGATAATATAGAGAGGTTTAAAGTATCTAATAACAAAGAACTTTTAACAAGAACAAAATAAACTAAGAGGGAAAGTAAACACGAATATCAACTGAATTAAAAAGATTGTAGTTGTAGGATTCAATGGAATGAGAGAGGGCTTCTAGGCTTCGGTATCACTAGTACTAGATGGGTAAATATATGTGTGATCTATGAGAGATTTCTCAGACAAATAAACGTTCCCCAATTAATTACCGGGTTGTCACACTGTGTGCACTATGCATGGTTCTCGCGCGTCACCGCAAGGCAAAAGGCACTTCCAGACCAAAGAATCACATAAACTCATCTTAGATCACAATAAATTCTAACTTAGCACACTAGATCATACCTCAACCTAGAATTAAATCAATCACTCACAGATGGATGAATAGCAAAACATATATAAATTTATAATGATATCACAACCGTGTTCAATCTTACAATTACTAAGCACAAGAGAAAGAGGGAGATGGAGATGATGATGGAGATGGAGAGTGATGCGTGGTGGTGGTGATGTCTTCCTTCTCCTCCCCTTCTTCTTTCTTGGATGCCTTGATGGTGATGGTGTTGAGGGAGATCTAGATCTTGGAGGTGTGGTTGAGGCAGAGCTCCGCCGCAATGGAGATCAGATGGGTGGCGGCGGTGGCAGAGCTCCGCCCCTGAAGGGCTATGGCTTGGTGGCTCTCTCTTGGGTCCTCCCTCCTTTATATAGTCCTTGGGGGTGCCCTAGGGTTCCCCCAATACCATCATATGACTTAGGGAAGGTTCTGGAGCTTTTCTAGGGTCAAATCTCGTCGTTTGCGACCTTTTTGGCAACTATACGGGACGATCTATACCACTAGAAAATAGCTCCGGCTGTATAGCTGCTCGTTAAACAGTTTGTCCCCTTTAGTATTTTGGCCGCCATTTCTTCATACGAACTCCGTTTTGAGTGTTCTTGGGCTCGTTCAGTTCGTATCATCGAGGGATACAATCCTGTGGTCTTGGATCTTTATTTTGAGAAGTTGGTAAAATTCACTTTTCCAACAGCTCAAATGGCTAAGTTTGGTCCCTACAGCTCCTCCATACTATGATGTCTTTGTTCCTTTTCCTTTGTTTTATCCATAATCATCATCAACACCTACACACATATCATAGACAAGGAAAAGTGATAAAAGTCTACCTAAACTACTAAATGTGCAAAGCTCATATGAAAGTAAATGAGAACTAGAAGTCATGCATATAAGGCATAACTATATCTGAAAGAAACATGGTATGAGAGATAAATGGCTCATTTTATATGGCTAAAAGAGGTGGTATTTCACAGCCATCAACTTCCCCAAGCTAGTCCTTGCTCGTCCTTGAGAAGGAAGGGTCGGTAATAAATTAATGGTTGTGAAATAGCTTATCATTGGAAATCAATGCCTTGCATCTTTATTTCTTCTACAATCTTGAAGAGAGAAAACATGTATTCATACAAGGCAACACAAGCTCAGTTATAAACACCACTAAAGATTCATCAAAACTTATATGCTACATGTCAATAGTGAATCTACTTATAGACAAATTTGTGATCCTCTTATTGCACCTTTTGTATAACTTTTCATATCATTATACTTTATGAGGCAAAACATAGTCACAAATAGATGTCAAGCATACATAGGAATCGATTCTACCCAATCATGTCATCTAGTTAAGGCTCTCAAGTGCAAACATTAGTTATTGAGCTTTCAAAAAGTTTATCTCTTAGTAATGAGATTTATGCCAAAAGGAAATGTGAGAACATGTTAAAAGAAGCATAGCATTAGAGTGTCTCTTTTGTTCATCCACATCAATGCATCATGGCTATCAAACACTCATTTTTTGTTCTTTGTCTTTCTAAAACTTCAGTTCATCAGTAATGAGATCATGCCAAAACTTAGTGTGTTTAATCACACTATGCAGGCTAAGAAGAGATACTCGTGCCCATTACCAAGGTGTCCCTTTTCGGTATAATGATTTATCATAATGGTCAGAGGAGTATTCCCTCTTTTGCTTTGAACGTAGGCCCATGAGAATATCAATGCATACCCAAATATAGCATTTCTACTACATATGTTGGGCAACTCATAGCCAAACTCTAAGAGTTTCCTCTTTCTGGACTGTTCAAAGGCCAGCGGAGTTGTTAGCATCCCATGTTGTGCAATGATACGTCCATTTTGCATCACTATTCTATATCATAATTTACTGATATTCAATGATATATTTCATATTAAGAGATGATACTTATGTTATTTCATCTGTTTTTGCATGGTTGATGACTTTTAGAGGATGGACCGCTAAACTCAGGATTCTGATGAAAAAGACGCTGTTTGGAGGCAAAATTCGCGAAGATCAAAAAATTCCAGAAAATACATGGAAAATCCTATTTTTCTAGAAGACGAAGGATCCTAGAAGGGCGAGTGGAGTTGGGCCACAGGGGCCCACACCACCCCATGGCACGGGCCACCCCTGGCCGCGCCCCTAGGTGGTGTGGCCACCCTAGCCCACCTCCAGTCTCCTCTTTGGCGTATATTATCCCCATGAAACCCTAAGACTCGGGGAGCGACCACAGAAAGATTCCGCCGCCTCTATGGGGTGGAAAACTACAAACAGAGAAAGAGCTCTCCGGTAGGCAGAAATCTGCTAGGGAAATTCCTTCTCGGAGAGGGGAGATCGTCGCCATCAACACCACCATCAAGCTGGACTTCAACGGGATCATCATCACCATCATCATCTCTACCAACACCATCATCACCACTCCATACCGCTGTAACAATAGGATTGAATCTTGCATAGTTCTTAAGGGAAACTTTCCCGGTGTTGATTACTTGTTGTATTTGATGCTATTGAGTGGAACCATTGAATTATTGTTGTGTTAGATTGTTACTTATCATTATTTCATCTCTAATCTTGATGCATATGATGTCTTGTGAGTAGTTCGTTTAGTTCTTGAGGACATGGGAGAAGTCATGTTGTTAGTAGTGGAATTGTGTTGAGAAAGATTCAATAGTTTGTTATTTAAGTTGTTGTGTTATTCTTCTAGTGGTGTCATGTGAATGTCGACTACATGACACTTCACCTTTATGGGCCTAGGGGAATGCATTGTGTATTTGTCTACTAATCATAGGGGTTGCCGGAGTGACAGAAACCTAAACCCCCGTTAGGAAACCTTTGCACAAGGGAGTGTAGGATCTCAGAGTTTGAAGCTGTGGTTAGGTTTTTATCTTAATTACTTTCTTGTACTTGTGGATGCTTGCAAGGGGTTTAATCACAAGTATGTATTAGTCCTAGGAAGGTTGGTACATTAGCACAGGTTCACCCACACAACACTTATCAAACTAAAGAAGATTAATCGACTATATGAAACGAAAGCACTTGATGATATTCCCATGTGTCCTCGAGAACGTTTGGTCATCTTAAGTAATACAACCGACCTGTCCTTTGCTAAAAAAGGATTGGGCCACTTGCTGCATCTATTATTATTGTCTTTTATTTACTCGCACTTTATTGCTAATTTTGTTCCTGCAAGAAATACTGAAGTTTATACTGCTAATCATGTTTTACCTGAACCTTACATTGAGAAAATGCCTTTTCCAGTTAAGATAAAGGAACATTCTATGACAGCTAGTATGGTTAATGAAAGTACAAATAAAGCTGTTGAACCTAATAAACAAGTGGATGCTGAACCTGTAGTAGAAAATGTGAAAGACTTTGTCACTAAATATGTAGAAGATGGACACACTATCCTCTGTAAGGATACTTCTAATATTGTTTCACAAAGTAGTGTTATGAGAGCTAGTGTCCCTGTGTTTTCTGTTAGGATAAGTGATCATTGCTACAATGGTTCATGTGATAGTTATATCGTTAAATTTATGCATGATACTGAAAGTTATTATGAGAGAGAGAAGACTGTTCTTATGCATCTCAATAATATTAAGTTTCCTTGCTTTATGCTGAAAGTCTTTATGTTGCACTTGTTTTACCTTCCTATGCTAGCAGCCTCTCGTTTCAACAATTTATTTTCTTGCAAAATGCCCTTGCATATGAAGTGGGTTAGACTTAAACATGTGTATTTTTGCTTCTTGATTCTCTCTTTTACTTCAATTCATATTCTTATGTGAGCATCATTGAAATTATCATGCCCATCTTAATGGCTATAAAGAAAGAGCTTTTTGGGAGACAACCCAATATATTTCTTTTTCTTTCAGTTTGTTTTTCTTTATTTTAGTCTTGGAAGTTATTGTTTTGGCAATAACCTCTCCTTATCCTTTTTTTTGGTTTTTGTGTCAAGATCAACCTCTAATGAGAGAGAAGTAAGATTTTGGGAAGTTGTTGTCCTGAAATAGATTTTTGTGCTTCACTATAAAAAAATCGTTAAAAATCTCAAAACATCGTACTGATCTGTATATTTTCATGTGCATGCCCTAGGTTTATATCTAACTTTCGTTAGTTTTGCACTTTTTTGATTTGAGCAACAGAAGAGTTTCAAAAAAATTAATCTTTACCTGCTGGTCTGTTTTGACAGATTTTTGTCACTCTTGCATTTGCCTCTTAAATCGATTTCCTTTTTAAATTCTTTTTGGTTTTTTGAAAGGAGCTGATATAGTAGCTTATGTTTTGATGGACTTCATTTGAAATTAAACTTAAAAGTTTATTATCTTCCATGCACTGATGTTGCTAATGAGAATTGTGTAAAGTTTTTTGTGAAAGAAATTTCCAAGTTGTAGGAGAAAATGGTGTAATAAGGTGGTGAATGGTTAAATGACTCAAGAAATATGTGTATGAAGATGAAGATATTGATGTTATTCAAGCGGTGACTCCGATTTTTTTTTATCAAAGACCAACTTCAGAGACATGCAGAGTCCGCTTTCAAATAGGTAACAGTTCTCGTAAGAAAAGGTCCACGAAAAATCTATCAAGATATATTTTTGTAGTTTTTATCTAACAAGGAAAGCAATGAGTCAAAAAATGGACGGAAACGGAGCCTGGGTGGCTCACACCACCCCGTGGTGCGGGCCCACCTGGCCGCGCCGCCAGGGGGTGAGGCCACCCCGGAGCCCGTCTCCGACCTGTTTTCTCCCAATACCTTCCTTTTGTTGTAAAAATTCGTAATATATAATCCCCCGGATCCCTCGAGGTTCATATATCGTGTTCTCATCGTGTTTTCGTTTCGATCTGTTTCTGCCAGGAACTATCTTTAAAGTTTAGAAGCACAATGGTCTCCGCCAACGATAAGGGTAAGGAGCCTGTGGAGGAAGATCTGCAAGACTCTGAGTAGGAGGAGGAGATCGATAATGAAGTTCAATAGGAAGCAAAGGAAGACCAGCATCCGCACACCAGCACCACCATTGCAAGCATTGGAGTGGTGGCAAACCCTTCCAGGTTCAAAAGGACTGCACGGATGTCCACTAAAGGGAAGACTCCACGTCATTGCTTGGCTTCACGGTCACCTCCTCCACGCACCAAGAATCCCTTCCATACCCTTATCCATGAGCAACAATTCTAGAATATGCCCAAGGAGAAACTATGCTCCAATTAGGATATGCCTCGTTCTAACCATGCAGGAAAAGAAGACTTCAAGGAGGAAGAGTGGGGAAAGAATCGCAAGAGCTGGGATTCACAGCCCGACATGATCATGAACCGCATTGAGCACAATTCGGAGTTGATTCGTACTCTCACCTTCGAGATTGAGGACTTAAGGGAATTGATTGAAAAGCTCATCGAGAGAATACCACCACCACCGAAGGAGTAATTCGTCATCAGGTTTTGGCATCCCCTTGGTTTGTTCCAAGCTTGGGGGAGTGCCGCGATATCACATCACTATCTTTTATCTTTTTACCTTTTAAGTCGAGTCATATCATGAATAGAGAAGTTATCATGTAGGATGGCTTGCATTATGTAAGTGTCCCGCCTCTCGTTAGATATCTATGTATCCCTTGGTGTGAGTTGCCGTTATGGAATATTAATGAGAATTTCTATCATTTACTCTTTTGCATATTTTATTTTAATTTTAAATTACTATTATATGATTGATCTTGTTGTTAGTATTGGTATCACTTTGGGATCATTAAGTAAATTTAGTTGGTTTTGGAAAACCTGGCTCAGTCAGTAGCAACACTATTATGAGAATTGAATGAAAAAAATAAAAGTACTCTTAAGAAATATAATTTCATCATCTTTCTTCCTTGATTTGCTCATAAGCTTAGTATTCTCTAGTTAAGATCTTTTGTTCTTCCAAAGAATATTGCATGTTTGTTTTTATCACTTGTATGTTTGTTTGTTTCCTTCAACTCTTATGCTTGCTACCCAGCCTTGCTAGCCTAAAACATGTACTAAGAGGGAATGCTTCTCGTGCATCCAATCCTTAAACCAAAACCTATGCCATTTATGTCCACCATACCTACCTATTAGCACTATTGCTATTCCAAGTAAATTCATGTTTTTATCTACCTTCCGAATTAAACTTGTTATGTGAAAACTAGTGATTAAAGCTCTCACGAACTTGATGGCACACTTTACTTTTCTTGCCCCTAATAAACTTAAACCATTGTGTCATCTTTGCTGTATATGCTTGCACTTATATGTTGGGATTAGCAGAATCATGCTGTCATGGGGAATGCTTTCAACATTACACTTGTAAATTGTACCCAATTGATATCATGCTATTTTGTTTATGCATGTCGTCAGTGTGAAATAAAAGGGGAGCTTGTAAGTCCATGGAGTTATGTATGTGTGTTAGATAAATTCCTGGGACGCTAGCCTAAGCCATGCCTAATCATGGTGGAAACTTGTAGCATCACCATAGTGAGCAATCTATGAAGCATTCTTCGTATAAAAAAAGATAGAGATTGAGAAAAAGAAAGAAAAAACATGAGAAAAGAGGAAAGAGATAATAAAGCACCATTTTCCCATGGTAAATAAGAAGATTGCTGAGATGCTCATTGTCTGCTTGCCTTGTCATTTTGATTATGGGATAGCTCCTGTATCATGTGCAAGGGGTACCCCGTTGGCGGTTCTCTATGATACACATGTACTTACTATGACAAGAACTTACCAGTAACTAAACTTGAGTAGCACGAGGAGCGGCCCTCGTATTCAAGGGACATGAGATTGCAAACTTATACTTTGTCAAGCATATACTCCATAGTTTGTTCACTTTAACCTTAATCACCTAAAGATGCTTATGATAGGGGCAATGAGAGCTGAAAGCTAATAAGTACCATAATTTTGGGAAGCTCTTTATGAAAGATGAGATCCCTGCTTCCCTCTGCGAAGGGCCTATCTTTTACTTTCTAGTTGAGTCAGTAAACCTATTCCTTTCTATCTCAACAAGTATTTTGAGTTGTTGTGTTTCATGCGTTCATATGATGATTTATTCAATCATGTTTATTATGTTCCTTGTTTTGCACATTGCTCTTATCTTAGTGAATATTACTTTGAAAACTATCATTGAAAACTCCATTATGTTTGAACTCCTACATATTGTTAACTATTCTTTGACCAAGAGAAAAGTTTGCCATTACCAATTATGATTTACTTTATGTATCTTTATTGTGTTTCCTTTAATTATTACAAGTTAAGTTATATAGTAGTGAGTTTTCTTCTATTATGATTTGTGTATTGATGAATGTGATGCTTCTTGTCCGTATTATTTTATCGACTCTTCATTCCATAAACCTGAGGTCATGTTCATTGAGCTCAGTTTTCGCTTGGGGACAAGCAAAGTCTAGGCTTGGGGGGAGGTGGTATGTCCATTTTGCATCACTATTCTATATCATAATTTACTGTTATTCATTGATATATTTCATATTAAGAGATGATACTTATGTTATTTCATCTGTTTTTGCATGGTTGATGACTTTTGGAGGATGGACAGTTGAAGTCAGGATTCTGATGGAAAAGGCGCTGTTTGGAGGCGAAATTCGCGAAGATCAGAAAATTCCAGAAAATACAGGGAAAATCCTATTTTTCCAGAAGACGAAGGATGCCAAAAGGGGGAGTGGAGTTGGGCCACAGGGGTCCCACACCACCCCCTGGCGCGGGCCACCCCTGGCCGCGCCACCAGGTGGTGTGGCTACCCTGGCCTACCTCCGGCTCTCCTCTTTGGCGTATATTATCCCCACGAAACCCTAAGACTCGGGGAGCGACCACAGAAAGATTCCGCCGCCTCTGCGGGGTGGAAAACTACAAACAGAGAAAGAGCTCTCCGGTAGGCAGAAATCTGCTAGGGAAATTCCTTCTCGGAGAGGGGAGATCATCGCCATCAACACCACCATCAAGCTGGACTTCAACGGGATCATCATCACCATCATCTTCATCATCATCTCCACCAGCACCATCATCACCACTCCATACCGCTGTAACAATTGGGTTGAATCTTGCATAGTTCTTAGGGGAAACTTTCCCGATGTTGATTACTTGTTGTAGTTGATGCTATTGTGTGGAACCATTGAATTATTGTTATGTTCAGATTTTTACTTACCATTATTTCATCTCTGATCTTGATCCATATGATGTCTTGTGAGTAGTTCGTTTAGTTCTTGAGGACATGGGAGAAGTCATGTTGTTAGTAGTGGAATTGTGTTGAGAAATATTCAATAGTTTGTTATTTAAGTTGTGGTGTTATTGTTCTAGTGGTATCATGTGAACGTCGACTACATGACACTTCACCTTTATGGGCCTAGGAGAATGCATTGTGTATTTGGCTACTAATCGTAGGGGTTCCGTGAGTGACAGAAACCTAAACCCCTGTTAGGAAACCTTTGCACAAGGGAGTGTAGGATCTCAGAGTTTAAAGCTGTGGTTAGGTTTTTATCTTAATTACTTTCTTGTATTTGCGGATGCTTGCAAGGGGTTTAATCACAAGTATGTATTAGTCCTAGGAAGGTAGGTACATTAGCACAGATTCAACCACACAACACTTATCAAACTAAAGAAGAATAATCGACTATATGAAACGAAAGCACTTGACGATATTCCCATGCGTCCTCGAGAACGTTTGGTCATCTTAAGTAATACAACCGGCTTGTCCTTTGCTAAAGAAAGGATTGGGCCACTTGCTGCATCTATTATTATTGTCTTTTATTTACTCGCACTTTATTTATCTGCATTATCAAAAACCCCTAAAAATCTGTTTACTAAGTATTTATAGAGAATTCCTGCTCCAAGCCACTTGTCAACACCTTCTGCTCCTCGTTGGGTTCAACACTCTTACTTATCGAAAATACTACGATACACCCCCTATACTTGTGGGTCGTCATGCAATAGTGGTCCAGACACGCATAAAGCAATATCATACTTTAATCAACAAGTCAAGGTTTGGCATGCATCTCAATTACTGCTAAATATTAGTTTCTTCAAACAAATCCTTTCAAAGAGTACTATCAAGTCGATCATCACATATATGGTTTGAGTATCTTTAAGGCTAAAATCTTAAGACAATTAAACAACACCTTATTTAGCATAGAACTCAAAACTTCAAAATATCATTCCAATTAACAACTCCTTCCGTAAGGAAACTATAAAGTCTATTGTTTTGACATTATGGGGTCGAACATAACCTATTTATTTAAGACAAAGCTATTTAGTAACAACCAACAAATTTCAAAAGATCTTGATCAAGTATTCATTCTTTCCAAGTGTAGATATTGTGGAAATGTTTTCTAGAGGATCATAAATAGTGTCACAAGCTTGATAAACAATTTTGGCAAGATGCATACAAGCTCTAAATTAACTCCTATGGTTCCTATCATGAGCAAGTGTATCCCCATACGAATATAGAACTAGACTCACTTAAACAAGCATTCAAAAACAGCGGGATACATGATTGCATTAAACCTTCATCGAATATGAACATTGCAGAAGTAACCTCCCCGAGCTTAGAACTTTCCAAGAACCAAACTTGAGTATGTCACCAAAAGAAAAGAGAAAATTTAGTTTCCAAAAGAGAGTGTGATAAGCGGTTACCTCCCCAAGCTTAGTTGAAAACAAGGGTGACACACTTTACTATTGAGGTACAAGTAACCTCTCTTTTGATGGACAAAGAACCTTTGCTTCAACATGTATTTCTTGATATGGCCTGGTGTGCCTTCCCTAAGGACCTGCTTAAAAACTAAAAATAAAACGAAATATTTTTGTGTTTTTGAAGACATAGGTTTAGCTCACAAGTGATAAAAATACAAGTACCACTGAGTCGGTTCATCAACCTAAGCACCACGCTTAAGTCAACAAACTAGTTCTAAAAGATGCCTGTCCTAGATTGTGATGAGGTGCAAGTGAAACAGGATACAACACACGAGTGTGCAGCCCCTATGCGCTTAGTAAAAGAGGTTCGAGTTGGAAGGTTTTACCAGACACTAATTGTCGAAGCGTTGAATTGAAGCAACCAAGTGGCTCATGCGAGTGTTTGCACGGTTGGCACTACTGTACACGTCGTCACACAAAGTTCAAGTCCCTGCGAAAATAACACACAAAATAAAATACATCGGTTTGGTATACAAAAATAGTTCGTTTATCCCACCGATAAAAGGAAAGTGAAAAGAAAACATGAACTTCTATAGAGAATTACAGTCTAGGAGGTTTCTGAGGTAGAAATTTATTGCTTACATATGCCCGGCTTCTCTAGATCATGGGAGAAGCTCCCAGGTGGTGTTTCGAGGTTTTTAGAAGAAGAAAGAAGAAGATTTTGAGCAATGCCTACCTCAGAGTTGCCGTTTGAGGGGTTTTCTCAATTATACGGGCACAACTATATGGCCAGAATAATGGGTTCACGCCGTATAGTTGGCCTTCTGTCAAAATTTTAGGGTTTCCCCTGGTGGCGCAGTTATACGGCTGGAACTATACGGCCGGAACAATATATTCCCGCCATATAGTTGGTCGTCAAACTGTCTGTCCTTGGGAAAGATAATATACAAAGGCATCGATATCGATACGACCGTAGCTATACGGTCGGAATTTGAATTCCCGCCGTATAGTTGGTTGTTAAACTCTCATTACATATGAAAGAAAAAGTATTGATGGCAAAGATATCTATATGACCGAAAATTTTATTCCCGCCGTATAGTTGGTCGTTAGACTCTCTGTATGCATAAAAAAAATTTGTTTCTTCAAAAATTATTTATTATCCTGTAACTTAGTGATATACCTTGTTTTGACAGTAAAATAACAACTTAAATTTTCGACCAACATGAACATGTATAGGATGAGATTTAGGTACAACTAAGTTGTGCAGCACATAGTAACAATAAATTCTACCTTTTGAAATTTTCAACAAGATTACTCTAATAACAAGACATGCGAAGAATAAAAAGTGCCAATGCAACATGAATGCAACTAGACTCAAGACGCAAAACTAAGAAAGACGCCTAATGACTTCAGGGTTGCCTCCCGGGAAGCACTCTCTTTAAAACCATAAAGTCAGGATCGGATGCTCCATACATTACCCACCTGGATCCCAAGGGATATCGACTGGAGGTGAGGTTCTACATACCAGCTTGGAGCATCTTGAAGTAGAGTTCAGTCGGAGTCATACCCGCTTACGGTGCATCGACATCATGTAGATGAACAAGTTCTCGCTTTCAAGCGAGTGTTGATGCACCAAGCTTGGTGAACATGCCTCTGTGTACAGCTACAATGAGAGGATTTGAGATTCATATAAAATTCTTAAATCTTTACCTTGGTTACCTATGTAGGGGAACACTTCATAGTATTCTTCCTTCATAGCAGGGTGTTCAGGACCCTGCATGTTAGTATAGAAAGGTTCTATATCTAGTTCATTATTATTAATGCTCTCCATATGAGTGTCTAGGCACAAGGCCTTCGCAGAACAATTATCAATAGTTTTAGCGTCATAAAAACAATTACTAGAGTGAGAAGCATCACAAATAAAAGGTGTAGTGTGACTCTCTTTGTCAACCTCACCTTTTTGTTCCTCCTTTTCATCGACTAGTGTTTTAATAGAAATGATAGAATCAAAAGTAGGAGTTGAAGGTGTGAGCGGGTGATCAATCCGTTCTTCCTCCTCTTCTGTATGCTCATTTTCCTCTCCACTTAAATTATTTTCACAAAAGAGGAATATGAGGTATACTAAATTAGAAAATCCATCAAGTGCTTCGCTTTCAACATCAATACTTCCTAGTCTAAATACCATTTCAGGTGCACCTTTGAAAAGAATGTATTCTAGTACTTCCAAACTAGCATAGGATTTATCTATATTATAATTTGCTAGAGTAGGATTGTTCGAATACTTACGTTGAAAATTAAGGTGGTCATCTGTAATACAAATTGTGCAATAAGATCCATCATTAGCACACAACCATAATGAATGCATTTCCAATTGGTCCACCAATTTCTTTATCAGCTCATATCTAGCAACCAGGCTTGATGAACTTGAATCCGTTATCTCCTTCAATGCTTGTATTATCTCTTGAACAAAATTTATCTCGGAAGACATAATTAGTAGCAATAGTTTTTATAAATTTTTGGTTTTGTAATATATTTTTTATTGTTTTCAATATAAAAGAAAGCAGTAAGATAATAGAAACAAATGGAAATAAACTATATGCGAGTAGGAAGGTAATAAACGGACGCTTATCTCCCCGGCAACGGCACCAATTTGATGAATCGATTCCTGCACCAACAACAGGGTTATTGCAGTACTTGTAGGAACAAATATTTAAGAGTTTGTCCCGATGGGAGATCGTCGAATGAAAACAACATGACCCCACAACCACGTTGTCAATGCAGCCATGTTTCACACCCAAACCGTGGTTTGGAAATAGCCTATTCTATAAGTTACTAGAACAACGATAATTGAGAGAGGTTTAAAGTATCTAAGAACAAAGAACTTTTAACAAGAAAAAATAAACTAAGACAGAAAGTAAACACGAATATGAACTGAATTAAAGAGATTGTAGTTGTAGGATTCAATGGAATGAGAGAGGGCTTCTAGCTTCGGTCTCACTATTACTAGATGGGCAAATATATGCGATCTATAAGATATTTCTCAGACAAATAAACATTGCCCAACTGATTACCAGGCTGTCACACTGTGTGCACTATGCATGGTTCTCGCGCGCCACCGCAAGGAAAAAGGCACTTCCAGACCAAAGAATCACATAAACTCATCTTAGATCACAATAAATTCTAACTTAGCGCACTAGATCATACCTCAACCTAGAATTAAATCAATCACTCACACATGGATGAATAGCAAAACATATATAAATATATAATGATATCAAAACCGTGATCAATCTTACAATTACTAAACACAAGAGAAAGAGGGAGATGGAGATGATAATGGAGATGGAGATCGATGCGTGGTGGTGGTGATGTCTTCTAGCTCCTCCCATTCTTCTTGCTTGGACGCCTTTATGGTGATGGTGTTGAGGGAGATCTAGATCTTGGAGGTGTGGTTGAGGCAGAGCTCTGCCGCAATGGAGATCGGATGGATGGCGGCTGCGGCAGAGCTCTGCCCCTGAAGGGCTATGGCTTGATGGCTCTCTCTTGGGTCCTCCCTCGTCTATATAGGTCTTGGGGTGCCCTAGGGTTCCCCCAATGCCGTCATATGACTTAGGGAAGGTTTTGGAGCTTTTTTGGGGTCAAATCCCGTCGTTTACGACCTTTTTGGGAACTATACGGGCGGAGCTATATGACCAGAAATATAGCTCTGGCCGTATAGTTGCTCGTTAAGCCGTGTATCCCCTTTAGTATTTTGGCCGCCATTTCTTTAATAAAACTCCATTTTGGGTGTGCTTCAGCTCGTTGAGTTTGTATCATCGAGGGATACAACCCTGTGGTCTTGGATATTTATTTTGAGAAGTTGGAAAAATTCACTTTTCCAACATCTCAAATGGCTATGTTTGGTCCCTACAGCTCCTCCATACTATGGTCTCTTTGTTCCTTTTGCCTTTGTTTTATCCATAATCATCATCAACACCTACACACATGTCATAGACAAGGAAAAGTGATAAGAGTCTACCTAAACTAGTAAATGTGCAAAGCTCATATGAAAGTAAATGAGAACTAGAAATCATGCATATAAGGCATAGCTATAGCTGAAAGAAACATGGTATGAGAGATAAATGGCTCATTTTATATGGCTAAAAGAGGTAATATTTCACAACCATCATGGAGCAAACTGTGGTACTAGTAAAAAAAGAGAGAAAAAGTTCTATGTTTCTCATGCACACCTTTGGGATGCCAACAACTCCGCTAGATTTTGAACGATGTATGGTATTCCCCCGGATTTTGGCTATGAGTTGACGACATGAGTGGCATACGTGTCAATATATGGGCAAAAGTATTGGTACTTGATACGTTGGAAACGTATCTACTTTCTTATGTTTTGTCCACACTTTGGATTATTTTTACACATTTTCTGGAACTAACCTATTAACAAGATGCCACAGTGCCAGTTGCCTATTTTCTGCTGTTTTGGGTTTCAGAAAAGCTAGTAAGGAAATATTCTCGGAATTGGACCGGACAAAAGCCAAAGTCAATATTTTACTCGAAGCAACACGGCGTCCGGAGGGGAGACAAAGAGGGGAACCAGGGCGGCCACACCCTAGGGTGGCGTGGCCAGCCCTAGGTGCGCCGCCACCTGGTGTGGGCCCCCTGGTGCTCCACCGACCTTGCCTCTTCGCCTATAAAAGTCTCCCGGGACGAAAACCCTAAGTACCTGATCAAAATTCCACGAAAGAGTCTGTAGCCACTGCCATCTCCATCCCTAGATCGAGAGGGATCGGAAGCTCTTCCTGGCACCCTGCTGGAGGGGAGAGATCACCCTGGAGGCCTTCTTCATCCCCATGACTACCTCCGATGTGATGCGTGAGTAGTTCATCCCTGGACTACGTGTCCATGTGGTAGCTAGATGGTTGGTTATGCTCCTTTGTGCTACCATGTTTAGATCTTGTGAGCTCCGTTCATGATCAAGATCATCTATTTGTAATCCTACATGTTGTGTTTGTGGGGATCCGATGGATATTGAGATGCTATTTCAGATTGATTATTGATTCTATCATGTCTATGTTATTTGTGATCTTGCATGCTTTTCGTTGTTAGTAGCTATCTTGGCCAACTAGATTCTAGCAACTCCAAGAGGGAGTATTTATGCTTGATAGTGGGTTCTGAAGGAAATATGCCCTGAGAGGCAATAATAAAGTTGTTATTATGTATTACTTGTATATGATAGATGTTTATTTTGCATGCTATAATTGTATTAATAGTAAACGTCAATATATATGTGTTTAATAAAAAATAAAAGGTTCCTAGTTATGCCTCTCTTATAGACTAGCTCGTTGATTAACAAGATGATCAAAGTTTCCTGATCATGGACATTGGATGTTGTTGATAACGAGGTCACAACATTTGTGAAATGATGTGATGAACATTCATCCGAAGTATAGCATTACGATCAAAGTCATTATGTTTATATTGCTGTAACATCATACGAAGTAATCTTAGTCCTTAGACCATGATATCATGTTAATTGATAACACCGAAAGAGTATCTTGATAACATCAGACGTCACACCGTAACAGGGTGACTATAAAGTTGGGTTCAGTGCTACGAAGGTGTTATGTTGAGGCTCATGGATCAAGGGTAGAATTTGTCAATCCCGATGACGGATAGATATACTCTGGGCCCTCTCGGTGATATCACATTAAGATAGCTTGCAAGCAAGTGATGTGATCACTAGAATGTTATATCATGGGAAGGAGAAAAGAGTGCATGTCGGTAACGAGATCAAACTAGGTATTTGGATACCGATGATCGAATCTCAGACAGTATTATATCATGAGACAAAGTGATTAAGTTACTAGTGTTAGAGGTTCTCACGATCATAGAAGTCATCGTTGAATGTGTAGGAGTCAGTATGGATCTCCATGTCCCGCTTCTGATTATTGATCTGAGAGGAGTTTCAATCATGTCTGTATTATTCGCGAACTGTAGGGTGACAGACCTAAGGGTTGCCGAACACCATTTTGGAGCACATATGTTTCAGACGAAAGAATTGCAAAGCGTAGGAATTGTTTCGATGGAAACCGGAATTGTTTCGGGTGAAATTGCAGAAACTGGTTCTGCATGTGATATTGAAATGTTACAAGGGGTTTTATGTGAATGTTTTTTAATTAAAGTAATTAACAAAATTCTGAATAAAATAAATAAAAGAGTTTTATTAATTGAGAGTTGCATTAAATTGGGTGGAAATTTAATGCATGTGAGTGGAACTATGGGTGGAGCTTGAATTGATGTGAGTGGAGCTTCCACCACATGAATGAGGAAGAGGTGGGGGCGCCCTCCTTGGCCGCCATCCATGGGAGGGGAGGAGCCCCCCTCTCCTATAAAAGGCCCCCTCTCCTCCCTCACAAAGCACACCACCTCGTGAAGGATCTCTCTCCCCCTCTAGATATATTCCCCCATGGTCTCAGATTAGCGAGATACATGTTCCCGGTGGCCTTGCGTCTGGAAGGAGTTGCTGCTTCCGCTGATTCGCTGGAGCGAGGAGGTGGAGGTTGTTCGGTGGCTTGAACGTGTGTGCGAGGACGGATGCGCTACTGATTTGCGGCACTAGGACTTCCACATGATCTTGAGATTGGCAAGCGTACGACTACATCATCCACGAGTTCCAACTCGTTAACAAAACTCTGTTGTCTTCGAGGGTAAGTTCTCCATGGATGTATATCCACCCGTTGCTTTTTTATCTAGTAGATAGATCTTGGCGTATAGTTCTCATCGTAAGAATTTTTTTGTTTTCTATGATCTGAACCCAATAGTGGTATCAGAGCCTGATCTATGCGTAGGTGCTTTGCACGGGTAGTACACATATGTTTATATGTGGGCGATGATGATCATGTTATTGCTTCTTTCATGTATTTTGGATATTGGTGGCATAGTGGGATGAAGCGGCCCGGACCAACCTTACATGTCATCGTACATGAGACCGGTTCGTCGACTGACATGCAACTAGTTTTGCATAAGTGGCTGGCGGGTGTCTGTCTCTCCTACTATAGTTAATATCTAATTTACAACGATTTGCTAATAACTTGGTTATCCTCGTTGTGGTTCCATGTTCGTAGGTAAGAACGGTTCTATCTTCGAAAGCCCTAAGCCACGTAAAACTTGCAATGGATAAATTAGAGGCGTCTAGTTTAGATCATTGCTGGGCTAGTGTCTTGATAAGGTATTGTTGTAAGTAGATGTATGATAGATACTCTTACAACACACTTAACATGTAAGTTCCATAGACCTTGGCCTTACACACAAAGGAATGATAGAGATCATACCACGATGCATATGATAGAGATCAAATGCATGGACCATATCATCTCACTTTACACATTAGATGATCCCTCATTTAAATACAAGATAAAATGTGTTCTTCCTTAAGTATGCATCGTTCTATGGATCGTGTTTCGAGACATCATGTGATGATCGGGTGTACTCGACTCTACGCTTTCATACAACGGGTGTAAGACAGTTTTACACACACGAGTAATAAGGTTCTTACTTGGCGAGCCTAGCATGTACAGACATGGCCTCGGAACACGGACCGAAAGGTTAAGCATGAGTCATATAGTTGATATGATGCCCATATATATGCTCGCCTTTGAAGCTACACCGACTCACGTGATGATCGGACTTGGTGTAGTGGATTTGGTTCATGTAATCACCAAAAGGACACGAGGGATGTCATTTTTGAGTCGGAGTTCATTAGTAAATTGGATTAGTTGAACTCAATCTATCATAAACTTAGTCAAAATAAACTTTACAAATTCTATTGTAGATGGCACCACCTGCTTTTAATTTCAATGTGTTCATGGAGAAAGAGAAACTTGATGCAAATGGTAGCAACTTCACCAACTAGTCTATGAATTTGAGGATTCTCCTCACTGCTGCACAAAAGTAATATGTGCTAGAGGCGCTACTAGGCCCCCCACCAGCTCCTGATGCCCCCGACGAAGAAAAGAATGTCTATATAACTCGTCGGGAGGACCACAACTTAGTTCATTGCGGCATACTGTATGGGCTAGAGCAGGAACTTCGAAAGCGTTTCAAAAATGGCAATGCCTTTGATACCATGGGAGAATCGGTACCCATGGTGCCATAGAGAGTTATAATGCTTCTGAAAAGTTCTTTTGCTGCATGATGGAGGAGAACAGCTCCGCTAGTGAGAACATACTCAAAATGTCTAGGTACGCCGATAAGCTTGTGTCCTTGGGAATAATGATTCCCATTGACTTAGGCATACATCGTGTTCTCCAATCTCTGCCACCTAGCTACCAGAGCTTCGTGATGAAATATAACATGCAGGGCATGAAGAAGTCTCTTCTCAAGCTTCTTTCAATGCTTAAGACTACAGAAGTGGAGATTAGGAAAGAACATCAAGTGTTGATGATCTATAAGACCACCGGTTTCAAGAAGGACAAGAAAGGCAAGCAGAAGGGAAATAAGGGCGGCAAATCTATTGCCGCACCTGAAAAGAAATCCCAAGCTAGCCCTAAGTCTGATACCGAGTGCTACTATTGCAAGGGGACTAGCCATTGGAAGCGCAACTGCCCCAAGTATTTGGCGGACAAGAAGGCCGGCAAGGCAAACAAAGGTATATGTGATATACATGTTATTGATGTGTACTTGACTAGTACTCGCAGTAGCACATGGGTATTTGATCCGGGATCAGTTGCTAATATATGTAACTCGATTCAGGGGTTGTAGAACAAACTACAGCTAGCAAGGGATGAGGTCACGATGCGGGTCGACAATGGATCAAGAGTTGATGTGATCTCCATCGGAACACTGCCTCTCCATATGCCGTCAGGATTAGTGATAAATCTAAATAATTGTTATTTGGTGCCTGCACTGAGCATGAACATTGTATCCAGATTGTGTTTGATGCGAAGTGGTTATTCCTTTAAATCTGGAAACAATGGTTGTTCGATTTATGTGAATGATATCTTTTATGGTCATGCACCTATGATGAATGGTTTATTTCTGTTGGATCTCGATAGTAGCATTACACATATTCATAATGTTGATGCTAAAAGGATTAAACTTGATAAGATATATCTGCATATATGTGGCACTACCGTCTAGGTCATATTGGCGTTAAACGCATGAAGAAACTCCATTCTGATGGACTTTTGGAATCACTTGATTTTGAATCATTTGATACATGTGAGCCATGCCTTATGGGCAAGATGACTAGAACGTCGTTTTCCGGTTCAATGGAACGGGTGACAGATTTATTGGAAATCATACATACTGATGTGTGTGGACCAATGAGTGTGTCGGCGCGAGGTGGATATCATTATTTTGTTTCTTTCACGGATGATTTGAGTAGATACGGGTATATCTATTTGATGAAACATAAGTCTGAAACCTTTGAAAAGTTCAAGGAATTTCAGAATGAAGTGGAAAATCATCGTAACAGAAAGATCAAATTTCTGCGATCCGACCATGGAGGAGAGTATCTTAGTTACGAGTTTAGCACATATATGAAAGACTATGGAATAGTTTCACAACTCACGCCTACCGGAACACCACAACGAAATGGTGTGTCGGAACATCGTAATCATACTTTATTGGATATGGTTCGATCTATGATGTCTCTAACTGACTTACCACCGTCTTTTTGGGGTTATGCACTGGAAACCGCTGCATTCACTTTAAATCGGGCACCATCTAAATCCGTTGAAACGACACTGTATGAATTATGGTTTGGAAACAAACCTAAGCTGTCATTTCTTAAAGTTTGGGGATGCGATGTTTATGTGAAGAAACTTCACCCGGATAAACTCGAACCCAAAACGGAAAAATGCGTCTTCATAGGATACCCTAAGTAAACGATTGGGTATACCTTCTATAACATATCCGAGGGCAATGTTTTTACGAGGGCAATGTTTTTGTTGCCAAGAATGGATCCTTTCTTAAGAAGGAGTTTCTTGTGAAAGGTGTGAGTAGTCAGAAGGTAGAACTCGAAGAGGTTATTGAACCTTCTCTTCATGAAATGGCGAGTGGCGCAGCACCAGAAGTTGTTTCGGAGTTGACTTCACCTGATGAAGAGAGAGCTAATGATAATGATCATGAAACTCCAAAAGAGGATACTACCGAACCTCGCAGGTCAAGCATGACACGTGCAGCTCCTAAACTATACGACAGTCCTGTTATGAATTTCATGATTGATGAAATGGATGACCCTGCGACATATGAAGAAGTGATGATGAGCCCGAATTCCAACAAATGGCTAGAAGCCATGAAATCCGAGATGGAATCCATGTACGAAAACTAGGTTTGGACCTTGGTGGACTTACCTCACGATCGAAAGGCCATTGAGAATAAATGGATTTTCAAAAGAAAAACTGATGTTGATGGTAATGTGACCATCTATAAAGCTCGACTTGTCGCAAAGGGGTTTTTACAAATTCAAGGACTTGACTACGATGAGACAATCTCTCCCGTAGCGATGCTAAAGTCGGTTAGGATTATGTTAGCAATTTCTGCATATTTTGATTATGAAATATGGTGGATGTCAAAACTGCGTTCCTCAATGGAAATATTGAAGAAGAGTTGTATATGATACAACCTAAGGGTTTTTGTTGATCCTAAGGATGCTGATAAGGTATGCAAGCTTCAGCGATCCATCTATGGACTGAAGCAAGCATCCCGAAGGTGGAATCTCCGCTTTGATGAGGTGATCAAAGAGTTTGGATTTGTCCAAACTTATGGAGAGGCTTGTATTTACAAGAAAGTGAATGGGAGCAATGTGGCATTTCTGATATTATATGTGGATGACATATTGTTGATTGGAAATGATATAGATCTTTTAAATAGTGTTAAAAGTTATCTAAACAGCAAATTTTTGATGAAGGACCTTGGTGAAGCTTCCCATATATTAGGCATTAGAATCTATAGAGATAGATCAAGGCGCCTAATTGGGCTATCGCAAAGTACATACCATGATAAGATATTAAATAAGTTTAATATGGACGGAAGTAAGAAGGGGTTCTTACCTATGTTGCAAGGCAAGACACTGAGTAAGACTCAAAGTCCGGCTACGGTGGAAGAAAGAGAGATAATGGATAAGATCTCCTATGCCTCAGCCATAGGCTCTATAATGTACACCATGCTATGTAGAAGACCGGATGTGGCACATGCTATTAGTTTGACTAGTAGGTACCAATCTGATCCAGGTTCGGAACACTGGACAACGGTCAAGAATATCCTTAAGTACTTAAGAAGAACTAAGGATATATTTCTTGTATACGGAGGTGAAGAAGAGCTAGTCGCTAAGTGTTATGTCGATGCTAGCTTTGACACCAATCCAGATGACTCTAAGTCTCAATCCGGATATGTAATTCTCTTGTACGGAGCAGTAGTTAGTTGGAGGAGTTCCAAACAACCTGTGGTGGTTGGATCAACGACGGAGGCGGAATATGTTGCTGCTTCAGAAGCGGCGCAAGAAGCAGTTTAGATGAAGGAGTTCATAACGGAACTAGGTGTGGTTCCTAGTGCATTGGACCCAATGGTGATCTATTGTGACAACAATGGAGCCATAGCCAACGCCAAGGAACCAAGGTCTCACAAGAATTCCAAGCATATTAAGCGCCGGTTTCACTCCATCTGCGAGCATGTCAAGGATGGAGATATAAAGATTTGTAAAGTACACATGGACCTAAATGTAGCAGATCCGTTGACTAAAGTTCTCCCTAGGGCAAAACATGATTAACACCAAAACTCCATGGGTGTTAGATTTATCACTATATGAACTAGATTATTGTCTCTAGTGCAAGTGGGAGACTGAAGGAAATATGCCTTGAGAGGCAATAAAAAAGTTGTTATTATGTATTCCTTGTATATGATAGATATTTATTTTGCATGCTATAATTGTATTGATAGGAAACATCAATACATGTGTGTTTAATAAAAAATAAAAGGTTCCTAGTTATGCCTCTCTTATAGACTAGCTCGTTGATTAACAAGATGATCAAAGTTTCCTGATCATGGACATTTGATGTTGTTGATAACGAGGTCACATCATTTGTGAAATGATGTGATGAACATTCATCCGAAGTATAGCATTACGATCAAAGTCATTATGTTTATATGTCTATAACATCATACGAAGTAATCTTAGTCCTTAGACCATGAAATCATGTTAATTGCTAACATAGGAAGAGTATGTTGATAACATCAAACGTCACACCGTAACAGGGTGACTATAAAGGTAGGTTCAGTGCTACGAAGGTGTTATGTTGAGGCTCATGGATCAAGAGTGAAATTTGTCAATCCCGATGACGGATAGATATACTCTGGGCCCTCTCGGTGATATCACATTAAGATAGCTTGCAAGCAAGTGATGTGATCACTAGAATGTTATATCACGGGAACGAGAAAAGAGTGCATGTCGATAACGAGATCAAACTAGGTATTTGGATACCAATGATAGAATCTCGGACATGTATTATATCATGAGACAAAGGGATTAAGTTACTAGTGTTAGAGGTTCTCACGATCACAGAAGTCATCGTTGAATGTGCAGGAGTCAGTATGGATCTCCAGGTCCCGCTTCTGATTATTGATCTGAGAAGAGTCTCAATCATGTCTACATTATTCGCGAACCGTAGGGTGACACATTTAAGGGTTGTCGGACACCATTTTGGAGCACATATGTTTCAGAAGAAAGAATTGCAAAGCGCAGGAATTGTTTCAATGGAAACCGGAATTGTTTTGAGTGAAATTGCAGAAACTGGTTCTGCATGTGATATTGAAAGGTTACAAGGGGTTTTATGTGAATGTTTGTTAATTAAAGAAATTAACAAAATTCTGAATAAAATAAATAAAAGAGTTTTATTAATTGAGAGTTGCATTAAATTTGGTGGAAATTTAATGCATGTGAGTGGAACTTTGGGTGGAGCTTGAATTGATGTGAGTGGAGCTTCCACCACATGAATGAGGAAGAGGTGGAGGCACCCCCCTTGGCCGCAAGCCATGGGAGGGGCGGATCCCCCTATCCTATAAAAGCCCCCCTCTCCTCCCTCACAAAGCACAGATCCTCGTGAACGATCTCTCTCCCCCTCTAGATATATTCCCCCATGGTCTCGGATTAGCAAGATACATGTTCCCGGTGGCCTTGCGTCTAGAAGGAGTTGCTGCTTCTGCTGATTCGCTAGAGAGAGGAGGTGGAGTTTGTCTGGTGGCTTGAACGTGTGTGCGAGGACGGATGCGCTGCTGATTTGCGGCGCTAAGACTTCCACACGATCTTGAGATCGGCAAGCATACGAATACATTATCCACGAGTTACAACTCGTTAACAAAACTCTGTTGTCTTCGAGGGTAAGTTCTCCATGGATGTATATCCACCCGTTGCTTTGTATCTAGTAGATAGATCTTGGCGTATAGTTCTCATCGTAAGAAATTTTTTATTTTCTATGCTGCGAACCCAACAGGTTCATGCCTCTAGGAATCTGGGGAAGTGACATAAATCTCTAAGGTACTAGATGTGCTGTTGCTACTAGGGAGAAAACAACAATCCTTTGTTCATGGAGCAATCGTATTGTTTACTTTACACACTTTGCTTAATGCAATTATCTGTTGCTTGCAACTTAATACTAGACGGGGTTTAGATGATAACCTGAAGGTGGATTATTAGTCATAGATGCAATTGGATTACGGTCTATGTATAATGTTGTAATGCCCAATCAAATCTCATAGGAGTCAAGATGATTACTATATTCTTATATGCTTTCTCGGTGTCTGTCAATTGCCCCTCTGTAATTTGTTCACCCAACATGTCATCTATCTTAAGGAGAATCACCTCTAGTGAACTATGTACCCTGATACATTATATTACCATCAATCTACAATCTAATTACTTTTTTTTTGTTTACTTTCTACAAGCAATTACTATCTTCCACACAATATGTTTAATCCTTTGTTTTCAGCAAAACCAGTGAGATTGACAACCTCACTGTAAGTTGGGGGCAAAGTTCTGTGGTTATGTTGTGCAGGATTCCAAGTTGGAAACAACACCTTGGAGGTGTTTCCTTGAACCTACTGGTTCGATAACCTTGGTTTCATAACTGGGGGAAAACTTGCTACTGTGCTCATCATACCTTCCTCTTGGGGTTCCCCAACGAGCTCGATATATTTTGAGCCATCAACCTTTTTTTGGCGTTGTTGCCAGGGAGTCAAGGACATCTTCACAAGGGGAGTCCCTCATAAACAATCTCTTTACTTTGTTTTTTGTTTTGCTTAGTTTATTTCTGCTTTGTTTGCTTGTTTCTTTTATCAAAAACACAAAAAAAATTAGTTGTACTGGTTTGCTTCCTTTATCAAAAACATAAAAAAATTCTATAGTTGTTACCTAGTTCCTAGCTCACCATGTTGATCCCTAAGTTCACCTTGAAAGACCTTTCAATAGGTAGTGGCTCTATAATTGGGAAAGATAATATTGAAGAATTCTTTAATCATGTTAGCAAGCATGAGGACATTGAGGATAGATCCCTAGCAGAACTTGCTCCAAATTATGAAATTGCTGGAGCTTCTTTAGTTCACATGTTGGAAGCTAGGTTTGTTAACCTTAACCCCATAATGCAAGTAATGTTTCTTAAACTTAAAGATATTGAGGACACTGAAAAGAGAGATTTTATTCTGGAAACTTTGCTTAAAGAATTCTATGATGTTGTTAAGGAAGCTATAAAAGTCTTTGATTGTTTTAATATGCTAGGATCATGTGTAGATGTTATTGGTACGCGAGAAAACATGGACGAAACCAAACCTAAAAATGGGGAGGAAATTAAAATACCAATACCTTTTAAACTTGTAGGAATGCATGCAGCCTTAGAAAATAATTTTGATTGGATTGTTCCTGAAAACCCGTTCGATGAAAATAGTGAACCCAAGAGTATTGATAAAGGATCCTCTAGAACTTATTAGGATGAGATACCTTGCCTTGTTGAAGATATTTCTGGTATTGATCTTAATGCTTCTTCATTTGAGAATACTTGATTCTTGCTTCTTATGCCTAGCTCAAAGGCGTTAAAGAAAAGAAATTATTGGGAGATAACCCAAATTTCTTTAGGAGTCTTTTGTTGAGCCTTGGAAGTTATTGCTTCAATAATAATCTCTCCTTATCATTTTTGTGTGGTTTTTGTGCCAAGAGTAACCTCTAATGAGAGAGAAGTAAGATTCGGGAAAGTTGCTGTCCCAAAATAGATTTTTATGCTTCGCTGTAAAAATTCGTGAAAAATCTATGTATGTCGGATTGAGCTGAATTGTTTTGTACTTCTGACCCAGCCTGTTATCTAACTTTCGTTAGTTCAACACTTTTCTATTTGAGCAACAGAAGGTCTTCGAAAAAAATCGTATTTACCTGCTCGTCTGTTTTGACAGATTTCTGCCATTATTTGCATTTGCCTCTTAATCTCTTTCTCTTTGAGTTCTCTCTGATCATTTGAACTTTTTAAAATGAAGTTCTACAGTAGCTTGTGTTTAATGGAAGTTTTACTTGTGTGGGAACTGAACCAAAAAGACTTAATGTTGCTAATGAAGATTGTACGAAGTTTTGTATGAAGGAAATTTTAAAGTGTAGGGAAGAGTAATGTGATAAGATGAAGATGGACAAAAGCTCAAGCTTGGGGATGCCACCCGTGTCACCCCAAGAAATAATCAAGAAGTACAAGCGTCAAAGCTTGGGGATGCCCAAGGTATCCCCTTCTTCATCAATAAAAATATCAGGTTTCTTCCAAACACTTCATTTTTATTGTTTCATGCACAATTGTGTTGTTCTTGGAGCATCTTCGTTTTTGTTTTTAGTTTTCATTTTCTTAGTTTGCTTAAATAAGTTGGTTGGACCCCCACATTCATACATAGTTTCAAATAGGTTGATTTCGATTGGAAAAGAGTAGGAAAGTTCATGCTTATAAGTGGTATAAAAGGAGCTTGTTTTTGACTGTGACTTAGACTTTATCATGTCATGCTTGATATGTTTATAGTTTATGCTTAGTGATTATTGCTATAGCATGACTTGTTACAAAAAATTGAGATTTCTTAATGTGCCTTGAAATAATCATGTGTTGTTTTAGCATATAAAAGAATAATATTGTGGTATTCTCCTTTAATGCTTTATTTGGGTTGACTTGGCGCATGCTCATACCATGTAAAGACTCTACCAAGTCACCATAGCCTCTATGATCATTTAGTTTTCATCTTGTAATATCACTTTATGCTTTAATTAATAATGTTTTTATCGCTTTGCATGATTATGGCCATTATTACTCTCTTAGTTGGTCGCTCCAGTCTTTTGCTAGCTAATGCGCTCGACTTTCGACGTAGAGCTCGTTGGGAACCCCAAGAGGAAGGTACGATGAGCACAGCAGTAAGTTTTCCCTCAGTTATGAAACCAAGGTTTAATCGAACCAGTAGGAGCAAAGAAACACCCCAAAGGTGTTACTATCTGAGCTTTGGCAGGGTGCACTACCGGTGCTAGTAGCAACGTGGAGACCTGCACAACACAACCACATAACTTTGTCCCCAACTTGCGATGAGGTTGTCAATCTCACCGTGTTTTGCGGAAAACAAAGGATTAAACGTATCGAATGGAAAGAAGTAAAAGTTTGCAGAAAGTAAACACAAAGCAGTAAACAGTTGTAGATTGTATGTAAAGAAAAAGGACCGGGATCCATAGTTCACTAGAGGTGTCTCTCCTTAGATAGATAACATGCTGGGTGAACAAATTACAGCGGTGCAATTGACAAACACCGAGAAAGCAATACATGCATATACATTCATCTTGACTCCTCTGAGACTTTATTGGGCATTACAACATGATACATAGACCGCCATCCAACTGCATCTATGACTAATAATCCACCTTCAGGTTATCATCCAAACCCCCTATAGTATTAAGTTGCAAGCAACAGATTATTGCTTTACGAACTGCGTGTAAAGTAAACAATATGATTCTCCTATGAACAAAGGATTGTTGTTTTCTCCCTAGTAGCAACAACACATCTAGTACATTAGAGATTTCTGTCACTTCCCCAGATTACCAGAGGCATGAACCCACTATCGCGCATAAATACTAACTCTTGGAGTTGCTAGCATCTACTTGGCCAAGATAGCTACTAACAATGGAAAGCATGCAAGATCTCAAATAACAAAGACATGATAAAATCAATAATCAATCTGAAATAGCATCTTAATATCTATCGGATCCCCGCAAACACAACATGTATGAATTACAAATAGATGATCTTGATCATGAACAGAACTCACAAGATCTAAACATGAAAGAAGAAAGGAGGAGAACCAGCCATCTAGCTACTACATGGATCCGTAGTCCAAGGATGAACTACTCACGCATCACACCGGAGGCTTGCATGGTGATGAAGAAGGTCTCTAGGGTGAATTCCCCTCTCCGGCAGGGTGTCGGGAAGAGCTTCAGACCCCTCCCGATCTAGGGATGGAGATAACGGCGGCTACAGACTCTTTCGTGGATTTTAGATTGGGTAATTAGGGTTTTCGTCCCGAGGGCAATATATAGGCGGAAGGAGAGGCCGAGGGGGTGCCGGGAGCGGCCACACCACCCCCTGGCGCGGGTCAGGCCTGGCCGCGCGGCCAGGTGGTGTGGTGGCTCCCTGGCCCTTCTCCGTCTCGTACTCTGGCACTTGATCACTTCCGGAAAAACAGGCACTTTGGCTTTTGTCCCGTCCAATTCCGAGAATATTCATTTTCTGACTTTCCTGGAACCAAAAACAGCAGAAAACAGGCAGCTGGCACTTTGGCTCTTGTTAATAGGTTAGTCCAAGAAATCATATGAAAAGTACTCCAAAGTTGGGAGAAAACACAAGAAAGTGGATAAAACCAAGCATGGAACATCAAAAATTATAGATACATTTCCAATGTATCAACATCCACAAGCTTAACTCCTGCTCGTCCTCGAGTAGGTAAGTGATAAAAAGAAAGAATAATTTTTGAGGTGACATGCACCACCAAAGACTTGATCAAAGTATTTGTAAAACATTCAAAGATGGGATCATAGTACTTCTATCATAACATGGAAGACAAAGTTCTAGCAATAAGCAAAGAAACTATGATGCAACATGAAAAGGCACAAAGAAAAGATTCATGAATAACAATGCTTTGCAAGACGTTTGTTTGTTTCACATAAAGAAAACATAGCATAATTGTATTCAGCTTGTCCCTCAATAGAGTAGCAAATATAAATGCATAGGACACCTTCAAAGTTCATAAGAGTGACTAGGTACAATAGTTTAAAACAAGCAATATCAAGTTATGCATCAATCAACTAGTCTTGGGACAATGCACATAGAACTAAGAATGGCCAGTATGCTCTCAAAGTAGGTGCATAAAGATAGAAGGTCGAGACTCAATATAATGGTGGAAGAAAAGCCTTTTGTAAAAGGAAGCAGGGATTCAAGTCTCATAAAGAGCTTCCAAAAATTATGGTACTTATAGCTTTCAGCTATCATTGCCCCTATCATAAGCATCTTGAAGTGATTAAGGTTAAAGTGAACAAACTATGGTGTACATGCTTGACGAAGTATAAGTCAGAAATCTCATGTCCCTTGTATACGAGGGCCGCTCCTCATGCTACTCAAGTTTAGTCACCGGTAAGTTCTTGTCATCGTAAGTACATGTGTATCATAGAGAACCGCCAACGGGGTACCCCTTGCCCGATGATACGGAAGAATCCCCATATCAAAATGACAAGGCAAGCAGACAACGAGCATCTCAGCATTCTTCTTATTTACCATGGGAATATGGTGCTTTTTTTCTCTCTTTCCTCTTTTCATAATATCTCTTTTTTCCTTTTCTCTTTTTTTTCTCAATATAGGACTCTCTTTTTTATAAGAAGAATGCTTCATAGACAGCTCATTATGGTTACGCTGCAGGTTTCCACCATGTCAGCATGGATTAGACCAGCGGCCCAAGAGTTTCTCTAACACGTATACATAACTCCATGGACTTACAAGCCCCCCTTTCATTTCACACCGACGACATCCATATACAAAAGATCATGATATCAACTCGGTATAAGTACCAAGTGCAATGTTGAAAGCGTTCCCCATGAAAGCATGGTTCTGCTAATTCCCGACAAATAAGTGCAAGCATATACAACATAGAAGACACAATGGTTCAAGTTTATTAAGGGCAAGTAAAGTAAAGTGTGCCATCAAGTTCGTGAGAGCTTTAATTACTAGTTTTCTCATAACAAGTGGAAGGTAAACAAAAGCATGAATGTACTTGGAATAGCATAAGCTAGTAGGTAGGTATGGTGGACTCTTTGGAATAACTTGGTTTAGGGAGTTGGATGCATGAGTGGAACTCATACTTTGTTGTGGAGGCTAGCAAAAGACTGGGAGCGACCAACTAAGAGAGCAATAATGGCCATAATCATGCAGAGCGACAAAACATCATTGATCAAAGCATAAAGTGATACTACAAGTTGAAAACTAAAGGATCATACAGGCTATGGTGACTTGAGATAGTCATAACATGGTGTGAGCATGCGCCAAGTCAACCCAAATAAAGCATCAAAGGAGAATACCACTATACTATGCTTTAATATGCTAAAACAACGCATGATTCATCCAATGCACATTAAGCAATCTAAATTGTTTAAAACAAGTCATGCGACAGCAAAGACTACTAAGCATAAAGCCAAAACAATATCAAGCATGGCATGGCAAAGCATAGGCCACGGGCAAAAACGAGCTCTTTTTACCACAGAAGCATGAACTTTCCTACTCTTTTCCAAACCAAACCAAACTATTTGCAAACCAATGTATGAAAGAGGGGGTCCAACCAATTTATTCAGAAAACTAAGCAAACCAAAGCAAACGAAAAACAAAAACGAAAACGAAAAAGAAGACACTCCAAGAAAAACACAACTGTGCATGAAACAATAAAAATGAAGCGTTTGGAAGAAACATGGGATTTTTATTGATGAAGAAGGGGATGCCTTGGGCATCCCCAATCTTTGACGCTTGTACTTCTTGGATATTTCTTGGGGTGACACGTCTGGCATCCCCAATCTTGAGCTTTAGTCCATCCTTCATCTCATTACTCATTCATTCCATACACCTGAAATTTTTCCTTCATACAAAACTTCATACAATCTCATTAGCAACATTAGTGCACTTAAGCTAAATAAGTCACAAGGTTCAGTTCTAACACCAAATAAACATACATTAGAACACTAGCTACTGTAGCACTTCCCTCAAAAAGCTCAATTCCCCAAAAGAACTCAAGAAGGAACTAACAAGAAGCAAATGCAGAAAATGGCAGAAATCTGTCAAAACAGACCAGCAGGTAAAGACGAATTTTTTCGAAGAGATTCTGTTGCTGAAATCAAAAAGTGTTGAACTCACGAAAGTTAGATAACAACCTGGGGCAGAAGCACAAAATATTACAGCTAAATCCGACATACAGAGTTCTCTCACGAATTTTTATGGTGAAGCACAAAAATCTGTTTCAGTACAACAACTTTTCCAATCATTACTTCTCTCTCATTAGAGGTTACTCTTGGCACAAAAAGCAAATAAAAAGGATAAGAAGAGGTTATTACAGAGGTAATAACGTCCAATACTCATCTAAAACTTTTGGGTTATCTCTTAATAAGTACTTTTCTTTAACGCCTTTAAGTTAGGCATAAGAAGCAAAGAAAGAATCAAGTGTTCTCAAATGAAGAAGCATTAAGATCAATACCAGAAATATTTTCAACAAGGCAAGGTATATCATCCAAATAAGTTCTAGAGGATCCTCTCTCAATGCTCTTAGGTTTACTATTCTCATCAAAAGGGTTTGCAGGAACAATCCAATCAAGATTCTTTTCTATGGCATCATGTATTGTTACTAGTTTGAAGGGTATTGGTATCTTAGGTTCCTGCCCATTAGGTTTGGTTTTGTTCATCTTTTCTCGTGTACCAACAACATCTACACATGAGCCTAGCATATTGAAACGTTCAAAAACTTTTCTAGCTTCCTTGGCAACATCCTAGAACTCCTTAAACAAAGTTTCTAGAATAAAATCCCTCTTTTCAGGATCCTCAATTTCTTTAAGCTTAAGAAACATCACTTGCATTAAGGGGTTGAGGTTAACAAACCTATCTTCTAACATTTCAATTAAAGAAGCTGCTGCAATCTCGTAATTTGGAGCAAGTTCTACAAGGGATCTATCCTTAGTATCTTCATGTTTGCTAACATGATTAAAGAATTCTTCAATGTTATCTTTCCCAATTATAGAACAACTACCAATTAGAAGGTCTTTCAGGGTGAATTTGGGGATCAACATGGTGAGCTAGGGAAGGGGTGACAACTAAAGGAGACTTAATGTTTTTGTGTTTTTGAATAAGAAAGCAAACAAGTAAAACTAATTTTTTTCTGTTTTCGAAGAACAAAACAAGCAAACAAAGCAAAAAGAAACTAAGAAAAACAAAAATAACAAAGTAAAGAGATTGGTTATGAGGGACTCTCCTTGTGAAGATGTCCTTGACTCCCCGGCAACGGCGCCAGAAAATACCTTGATGCGCTCGACTTTTGACGTAAAGCTCGTTGGGAACCCCAAGAGGAAGGTATGATGAGCATAGTAGTAAGTTTTCCCTCAGTTATGAAACCAAGGTTTAATCGAACCAGTAGGAGCAAGGAAACACCTCAAAGGTGTTACTAGCTGAGCTTTGGCAGGGCACACTACCGGTGCTAGTAGCAACATGGAGACCTGCACAACACAACCACAGAACTTTGTCCCCAACTTGCGATGAGGTTGTCAATCTCACCGTGTTTTGCGGAAAACAAAGGATTAAACGTATCGAATGGAAAAAAGTAAAAGTTTGCAGAAAGTAAACACAAAGCAGTAAGCAGTTGTAGATTGTATGTAAAGAAAAAGGACCGGGATCCATAGTTCACTAGAGGTGGCTCTCCTTAGATAGATAACATGCTGGGTGAACAAATTACAGCGGGGCAATTGACAAACACCGAGAAAGCAATATATGCATATACTAATCATCTTGACTCCTCTGAGACTTGATTGGGCATTACAACATAATACATAGACCGCCATCCAACTGCATCTATGACTAATAATCCACCTTCAGGTTATCATCCGACCCCCCAGTATTAAGTTCCAAGCAACAGATTATTGCTTTACGAACTGCGTGTAAAGTAAACAATACGATTGTGCTATGAACAAAGGATTGTTGTTTTCTTCCTAGTAGCAATAGCACATCTAGTACCTTAGAGATTTCTGTCACTTCCCCAGATTACCAGAGGCATGAACCCACTATCGAGCATAAATACTAACTCTTGGAGTTGCTAGCATCTACTTGGCCAAGATAGCTACTAACAACGGAAAGCATGCTTAGATCTCAAATAACAAAGACATGATAGAATCAATAATCAATCTGAAATAGCATCTCAATATCCATCGGATCCCCGCAAACACAACATGTATGAATTACAAATAGATGATCTTGATCATGAACGGAGCTCACAAGATCTAAGCATGAAAGAACAAAGGAGGAGAACCAGCCATCTAGCTACTACATGGATCCGTAGTCCAAGGATGAACTACTCACGCATCACACCAGAGGCTTGCATGGTGATGACGAAGGCCTCCAGGGTGAATTTCCCTCTCCGGCAGGGTGCCGGGAAGAGCTTCAGATCCCTCCCGATCTAGGGATGGAGATGACGGCGGCTATAGACTCTTTCGTGGATTTTGGATCGGGTACTTAGGGTTTTTGTCCCGAGGGCAATATATAGGCGGAAGGAGAGGCCGAGGGGGTGCCGGCCGTGGTGTGGCCAGACCTGGCCGCGCGGCCAGGTGGTGTGGTGGCTCCCTGGCCCTTCTCAGTCTCGTATTCTGGCACTTGATCACTTCCGAAAAAATAGGCACTTTGGCTTTTGTCCCGTCCAATTCCGAGAATATTCATTTTCTGACTTTCCTGGAACCAAAAACAGCAGAAACAGGCAGCTGGCACTGTGGCTCTTGTTAATAGGTTAGTCCAAGAAATCATATGAAAAGTACTCCAAATTTGGAATAAAACACAAGAAAGTAGATAAAACCAAGCATGGAGCATCAAAAATTATAGATACATTTGCAATGTATCACTAGCCTCCATACCAAGTATGAGTTCCACTCATGCATCCAACTCCAAATAAAACCAAGTTATTCCAAAGAGTCCACCATACCTACCTATTAGCATTTGCTATTCCAAGTATATTCATGTTTTTATCTACCTTTCCGAATTAAACTTGTTATGTGAAAATTAGTGATTAAAGCTCTCACGAAATTGATGGCACACTTTACTTTTCTTGCACTTAATAAACTTAAACCATTGTGCCCATCTATGTTGCGTATATGCTTGCGTTTTGTAAGTTGTGAATTAGCAGAACCATGTAATCATGGGGAACACTTTCAACATTGCACTTTATTTAGTTGATATCATGTTCTTTTGCTTATGGATCCCGGTGGTGTGAAATGAAATGGGAGCGTGTAAGGCTCATGGAGTTCGTATATGTGTTAGAGAAACGCATGGGCGGCTGGTCTAAGACATGCCTAATCATAGTGGAAACCTGCAGCGTAACCATAGTGAGCAATCTATGAAGCATCCTCTATAAAAAAACCTATGCAAATAGGAAAAAAGAAAAAGAGAAAGAAAAAAATAAAAAAGAGGCCTATGCAAATAGGAAATAAAAGGATTGTTGAGATGCTCATTGTCTGCTTGCCTTGTCATTTTGATATGGGGATTCTTTCGTATCATCGGGCAAGCGGTACCCGATGGGCGGTTCTCTATGATACACATGTACTTACAATGACAAGAACTTACCTGTGACTAAACTTGAGTAGCATGAGGAACATTACTCGTAAGTAAGGGCATGAGATTTTCAGCTTATAACTTGTCAAGCATATCCTCATATTATTCACTTTAACCTTAACCACCTAAAGATGCTTATGATAGGAGAAATGATAGCTGAAATCTAATAAGTACCATAATTTTTGGAAGCTCTTTATGAGACTTGAATCCCTGCTTCCTTCTATGAAGGGCCTTTCTTTTACTTTTATGTTGAGTCTCCATCTTCTATCTTTACGGACCTATTGAAAGAGCATAGTGGCCATTCTTAGTTTAATGTGCATTGTCCCAAAACTTGTTGATTGATTCATAACTTTGATATTGCTTGTTCTTAAACTACTTGTATCTAGTCACCCTTATGAACTTTGAAGGTGTCCTATGCATTTATGTTTTGCTACACTATGACAGACAAGCTGAATACCATTCTCATTATGTTTTCTATATGTGAAACAAACAAACGTCTTTCAAAGCATTGTTATTCATGAATCTTTTGTTTGTACCTTCTCATGTTATAACATAGTTGTTATGTCTTATGGTTAGAACTCTATGTTTCATGCTATGTTAAAGTACTATGATCCCAGCTATCAATGTTTTACAAATACTTTGATCAAGATTATGATGGTGCATGTCACCTCAAAAATTATTCTTTTTTATCACTTACCTACTCAAGGACGAGCAGGAGTTAAGCTTGGGGATGTTGATACGTTGGAAATGTATCTATAATTTTTGATGTTCCATGCTTGTTTTATATCTACTTGTCGTCGGATTGATGACAAGTACACCATGAGGGGTCCTCGAGGCGTGTGGAAGAGAGTGGTGTGATACGTACGGTGTTCCGAGACGGTGAGCACATAAGTTTACTCAGGTTCGAATCCGCCGGCTTTGGACGGATCCTACTCCTGCTAGCAATCCAGTAATACGGCACAGCCGGAATATGGGTTACAAGGGTTTCGCCTATGCGGAGATTGTAGACTATTGTGAGGGTGCCCTAAAGGCTCTCCCTAGGAAGGCTTATATAGATATTCGGCCTAGGGTTTACAAGAGAGATCTATCCGGCTATGACTAAGAGTTGGTTACAGAGTACATCTTGAACTACAAGTAACACCACGGGCCTATGTCGGTAAGTCTTCTGGGCCTTCCCATAGCCGGACTAAACTATGTCTCTTCTCCCTGACTGGGTTGCCCGTGAAGCAAAGATCTAACCCGAAGTGGGCCACCCTGGTCAGTGAGGTACAGTGAGGATACCCGGAAAGTATATCCCCAACAGCAGCCCCCGGAAGCCTCCAAGATCCAAAGTCAGATTCATCATCATCTAGCTTGATCTTAGTCTTGCAGAATCTTGAAGGGTTCCGGAAACTTCAAAAGAAAAGATACGATATGGGTCTCAAAAAATGAGTCGGACCTATGAGTACGTTATTCGTGTTTCTAGCTCGAAATTCAAACTAAGCCGGAACTTGGTCTCTGACATAACCTGACAACAGTCATGGTCAAGTCACGTCACTGACATACATTTCCTGTCAGCACGACCGTTGGTGGGTTCGCCTTTCGTGGACCCGAGGCGCTGTTTCAATGCGTGCGTGGAGATCGAGGCGGCGTAATCATCGCGTGGGAGTTTCCCAGTCCTTTCCACGACACGTGGCATGTTCACTGTAGCGTTTGCATCAATCTTGATGCGGCTGGTGGATATAAGTGGTGAGGATTCTTTTCCCATCTCCTTTACCAGTTCCTAGTGCCGTTTCCTTCTCCTCTACTCCTCCCACGAACTTAGAGCTCCACTGCTCCCCAAAAACCTCCATCGCTGCCCATCCAAGGTCACCGGCGCACCGGTAAATGGCTTATGCATCATCCTCCGGCTCGGCAGCGAAGGCAGCGAAGGCGGAAGAGAAGGAGTGCTACCGCGGGTTTTGGATCCCATGCGTCCTCGACTATCCCAAGCTCCATGTCGTTGAATATGAAGGGCTCCTCCGCGCCGGCGACTGGCAGAGCGGCTTCGGCGAAACCATCCCCAACCCCCGCGACGACGAGCAGGTGCACTTCGGCACTCACCTTGACAGAGGTCTGAGTTTTCCTCCCTCGGATTTCTTTTCTGAGGTCATAGGTCATTATGGAGTTCATCTCCATCATCTTATTATTATATTTTATCCCAGATGATGTGCAGCTGGAGGTGGATCTTCAACCCCGGTCTATCTCTATCCAATGAATCAAACCCATTATAAAAGTAAACTAGATTGGTCCGATAAACAAAGGTAAAATGAAGAAACAAAGTTTTGTAAATGTGTCCTTTTTATTTCCTTTTAGCATTGATTTCCAATGTTCGATTAAACCTAGGTCTACTAGGGAAAAAACTATTATATTACAGTGAATCCGGATTGAAGGTATAAGGTACATATAAACATCCCTGCATTGTTGGCGACCTACAACGGTGTGTACAAGATAAGGATGAATCATCTCAGAACTACCTGTCCCGTTAGCTGGACATGAAGAATTCATGCACGGGGGTACATGATCAAACTGCTATGGCCGCCTTCGTCAAAGGATTGGAAAGAGGATCTCTGCTCTAACATACGTTGAATTGCACTCAGGACAAGGGAAAGCTTGATCTCAACTCAATGATTACCAAGGCTAGAAAAATTACCGCTGACGATGATGATGCTCGTGGTGCTCTACCTGAAGTGGAGATCCCCATCCAAGACAAGAATAACAACAACAATAAGTGGAAAAACCTGCCCGAAGAGAAACAAGCAGCCGACATGGTCGCCATGACGTTCACTGGCAGAGGTGAAGGCGGATGGCATGGCCGTGGCTAGGGGGATGGTCGTGGGCAGCAGTGTGGTAGTGAAACTACACCTGCTGCGCTTTGCGTTCCCCAGACGTACGAGGAATACCGGGATATGTCGTGTTTCGTCCACCTCGACGCAAACAATAAGGCCACCCACACCAACCGCAACTACAAGTTTGTCAACGACCTCAAGGAAGACCCATAGTCTGGCTACAAGCGAAGCCAGAAGAATAGACCCCACAGAAAGGGCAAGGGGAAGAAAGTGGACAAAGAGTCCAAGGATTCCAATGATATGGATGAGGACATGGACCCCAAACCCGTCGACAAGGGTGATGGAAAGGGGAAAATCCTTTTGAGAAGAAATCTCATGTCTACCACACCTTCCTTGGTACCCCCACCGTCTGGGCACAGAAAACCTCTATGAGGATATTGATGGTCACACTCCCCAAGGTCCCCTGATACGTGATGTGGTTGGAAATTACCGTCACTTGGGATAGAGCGGATCATCCAGAGCTCATCCCGACAGAAAATCGGTATACCATGGTCATAAACCCTTTGATTGACAACAGCGAATGCACCAAGTGCCTCGTGGACAGTGGAAGTAGCATCAATATCATGTACCTTGATACACTACACAAGATGAACCTTACAGAGACCCAGCTAAGTGGGAGAAACACCGTGTTTCATGGCGTCATCTGCGGCCAGAAAGCTCAGTCTCTTGGGTGCATTACTTTTCTGGTCGCCTTTGGTGATGTTAATAATTACCGACAAGAGCGCATGATCTTTGAAGTGGTACCCTTCAAAAGCATGTATCATGTCATCTTTCGACGCAACATCTTCCACGCCAGGTCGTGTTTTATCTACAACAAGCTCAAGATACTAGGGAAAAACGATGTCATCACCATTACTGAAAGATTCAAGAAGGCAAGGGACCACGAGCTAGGAGAATCCGCCTACACCGAAGCCATACTCTACGGTGAATATTCAAGGATATCCAAAGCCAGGTCGATGTCTCAGAGATGCTAGCTTCGACGAAGCAGATTTCCGATTCCAAACCCGCCTTCAAGGCAACCATTGAGACCAAGCCAGTGCAACTTGTGGAAGGCGATGCCTCCAAACCACTGCCATTGGCATGGATCTGGATCTCAAATAGGAAAGCATGCTCGTCAAGTTCCTCCATCATAATAAGGACATCTTTGCATGGCAACCTGTCGACATGAAAGGTGTTCCTAGGGAAATTGCTGAGCACATCTTAAACATTGATCCTAAAGCAAAACCAGTGAAACAACCTCTACGACACTTCGGTGATGAAAAGCGACGCGGCATAGGCAAGGAGCTAGCTAAGTTACTTAAGGCTAATTTCATCCAAGAAGTATTTCACACAAAATGGGTGGCCAATCCTGTACTTGTACCCAAGAAAGAGACCAAAGATTTAACAATATGTGTTGATTATACCGACTTAAACAAGGCGTGCCTGAAAGATCTGTTTGCTTTGCCTCACATTGACCAAGTCATTGACTCGACGGCTGGCTCTGAATTTTTGTGTTTCTTGGATGCATATTCCGGATACCACCAGATAAATATGCAAACGTCGAACCAATTGGCCACTTCGTTCATCACACCTTGTGGCATGTACTTCTACGTCACGAGGCCCTTTGGGTTGAAAAATGCATGTGCTACGTACCAACAGACGTTGCAACATTGCCTCCATGATCAAATTGGTCGCAATGTACACATGTATGTGGACGACATCACAGTGATTTCAAAGAAAGGAAACAATCTTATCGATGACTTGCAGGAAACCTTTGATAACCTCCGGAAGTACAACATGATGCTCAACCCTAAGAAGTGTGTCTTCGGGGTTACAGCAGGCAAATTCTTGCGCTTCATCGTTTCGCATCATGGAATTGAGGTCAACCTATAAAAGGTCAAGGCCATCCTCAACATCAAACGATCGACATGCTTGAAGGACATCCAATGGCTCATAGGCTGCATCGCAGCAGTAAGCCGGTTCATCAACCAACTCGGAGAGAAGGAAATGCTGCTCTACAAGTTGCTTAAAAGGTGGACAAATTCATATGGATGGATGAAGCAGACGCTACACTCTAGGAGTTGAAGAGAATACTCTCCTCCGCACCAATTCTTGCAACACCGGAGTGAATGGATCCCATGTTGGTATACATGGCAGCAATCAACCGGTTTATCAGCATCGTCATCGTGGTGGAGAGGAAGGAACCATCACATGAGCATGGCGTCCAGCGACCTGTTTACTATGTAAGTGAGGTCTTGATGGAATCTAAGCAGCGTTACCCGCACAACCAGAAGCTAGCTTATGGAGTATTCCTTGTGACATAGGTATGACTATTCGGGTTCTTATGATTAGTTACCCTAGCTACATAAAGGATCACAGGCCCACGAAGCCTACAAAGAAGGCCCAGGAAGCATCCAACGGAAGATATAGTTTGGAAATAGAAACCGACATTGTATCGTTGTTGTAATCATAGTCTGTAAACTATCTGCATACGGCTTCAAGACCCATCCTATTATATATAGGCTAGGAGGAGCCAACGGAGAGGTACCGAAAAAGCCTTGAGTGATTTGTAATCAATTTGACCATAAACAATCAGACGACTTCGACTCCCTTGTTTTTCTGATCAGCCGATGAAATCCCCAACATTCTCTTTTCCTCAAAACCCTAAGTACATAAGCATGGGCATTACCGAGGTTACCCCTCGCCACCTTGCTTCTCGAAAGTTAAGACACTATTTCCAAGAGCACCCCATTACAGTAGTGAGCATAGCTCCACTATCTGACATCATCAACAATAGCGATGCTACAATAAGGGTGGCGAAGTGGGGTCATTGAACTTGCCACGTTCAAAATCACCTACAAGAGGTGCGAGGCTATCAAATCTCAAGCATTGGTGGATTTCATTGCAGATTGGACGGAAATTCCAGCCGATACTCCTATGTCAGAGCCGAAGTCTTGGGTCATGCACTTTGACAGATCTAAGCTACTCAATGGATCGAGGCTGGTGTATTATTGCAATCACCAACCGAAGAAAATCTCTAGTATGTCCTGCAGATCCACTCCAATGCTACCAACAACATGGAAGAATTCTATGCTCTTATTCATGGACTTCGTGTAGCCAAGGATATTGGCATCAAGCGCATAGTTTGCTGTGGAGATTCCGACTTGGTTCCCCAGCAAGTGGCTGGCACCTGGAATGCACGAAACCCTATGATGACAACATATCGAGATGAAGTAGACAAGATAGCCAAGTTCTTCGATGGCTATGAAGTCAATTACATCAAAAGGAAGGACAACGAGGCGGTAGATCTGCTGTCAAAGCTTGGATCGACATGCAAACCAATTCTACCTGGTGTTTTCCTAGAGCATCTCTAGACACCATCCGTGAAAGGAGCAGACCCTGACAACCCAGATAGAGTTGATGCATTTGCCAACACGGTTACAGTGATCCCTCCAGCTTGGACCAAACCGTTCATGGACTACATCAAGGATAGAACACTACTCGCTGATGAAGTCAAAACTCGGAAGATACCATGCAAAGCAAAGGCCTATTCCATAATTAATGGCCAGCTATTTAAAAGAAGCACCATAGGCATATTCCTACGGTGCGTATCTCAGTAGCAAGGTAATGAAACCCTTAGGGAAATCCATCTCAGGGATTGTGGGCATCACGCCGCTCCTCGATCGTTGGTCTCCAAAGCCTTCCGGCAAGGATTCTACCGGCTCACCACCAAGGCAGACGCTGAGAAGCTGGTTGAGACGTGTATTGGATGTTAGTTCTATGCAAGGAAACCAAATATTCCAGCCGAAGAATTGCGAACAATGCCAATTACTTGGTTGTTTGCAGTCTAGGGTTTGACATGGTTGGTCCCTTGAAGATGGCACCTTGTGGGTTTACGCATCTGCTCGTTGCAGTTGATAAATTTACTAAATAGATCAAAGCTAAACGCATTAGAAAGCTTGATGGGACAACATCCCTTAAATTTGTCCGGGATCTAGTGGTGAGATTTGGTCTCTCACATAGCATCATCACTGATAATGGCATAAGTAGAGGCGTATTGTCACAAGCAAGGTATCTTCCTTGAATTAGCATCTATGGAACATCCACAATCTAACGATCTAGTTGAAAGGGCCAACAAACTAATTCTACAGGGAATAAAAGCCACGCTTAGGGCACCGCTACATAGAGCAACTGGAGCCTGGGCAGAGGAGTTGTCATTGGTTCTGTGGAGTTTGCGAACAACTCCCAGCAGGTCCACCAGCTACACCCCCTTCTTCATGGTTTATGGAGAAGAAGCAGTCCTACCATCTGACATCCTCTATGATGCACCGAGAGTAGCTGCCTATGACGAAGATGAAGCTGAAGAATCCAGACGCTTATCTATGGACCTGCTCAAGGAATAACACGTTCTCGCAGCCTAGAGATCTGCCATCTACTAGCAGAAGCTATGTAGCTACCATAGCCATCGTGTTCAGCATCGCTCATTTAAAGAGGGAGATCTAGTGCTTCGCCTCAAGCAGAAAAATTCGCACAAATTATCCCCACCTTGGGAAGGACCGTTCGTCATAAGCAAAGCGCTGCTCAATTTTTCCTATTACCATGTTGATATTCACAAGTTGATATATAAGCTAGGAAAATATCGCAAGCGCAAGTGATGTCACCGTGATGATGAATATCCGGAGAATAATCGACCATGGAACATAGCATGCCTATGTCCCTTTTAAACTTAGCATATTTTGTCTGATGTAATATGTACCTTATATGATCAATGAAATAAAACATTTGATTCAATCATATTCCTGAGTTTTTACCTCCTTTAGTGTTCATTTTTTGATCATATAAAACCTTTATGCACAAGCTTTGCATTTGCACTTGTGAAAATTCTGCCTACGGGTATTAACTTAAGTTTTCTGGTTTACATGTTTTCTGTTGTTTTATGTGGATTCTGGAGTAGTGACTTTTCGGCACTCAAAGCCGACAATTTTGGCCTTAGGACATGGTTCTATGTTGCGAATCTTTCGTCTCATGAAAGGTCAAGCATAAGAACCAGAATAATGGATAAGCCATCACTTGCTTAAAATATACAAAATATACATGCCGGATATAGTTAAGTTGCAGGAGGCTTGTAGCCAAGTTTTCCGCCTTACTTCTTACTGTTTTCTGCATACATACACAAAATGAACATAGACACATTTAATAAAACAAAGATTATGGCTCTACTTCAGGTGACTTTGATATTGTATCATCGGCAGGAGAAGAGCAAGCCTTGGTGATATCATCAAAGTCATCCGTTCCTAGAAGAATACTCTGACTCTTCTGACACTTCATCCAGTACCTCGACATGCACGAAGACATCTATCTTGACCAGATTGGTGACCTTATTGTCGTATCCGACAAAAGAGCTCCAGATAGCGGTGATATCGACCTCATTCCCTTCTTCGTCAATTACCGACATACTGATGCATGCATTTTACATCATCAATATAGTGACTTATATGATCTATTTTGAATAATATTTTCCATGATCTATTATTATTTATGCGTTTTTCATTGATTTATGGGACTTTCCTACAAAGTCCCTTTCATTGGTATTTAATTTCTAGGAGGCATAAAACCTCCTTTTTCGTATTTTGCTATTTCACTAATCTTATGGACATTTAAAAATCAAAGGAAAAAAAGTACCTGATCAGTTTTTCACTTGGAGAAGGACCGTGAGTGACAGAACCAAGCAAGAGGAGTTGTTGGGCCCAAAAGATCCTAGGTGGCGCGCCCTACCCTGCTCTGCATGCCACCCATTCTTGTTTAGCTCACGAGCGTCGCCTCGGCTCTCCTTTTGACAGATGCCTCAGTCTCACCAGCAAACCTGTGCCATATTTTTCCCATGATTTACAGAGGCGATAGCGGAGGCAAAAGTCCTCTCAAAGATCTTGCAACACTAGAGCCTCCGGTGAGGGGGAAATCGACACCATCATCATCACCACTCCTTGGTGTAAGGGGAGTCCTCTACATCAACATCACCATCAACACCGTCATATCACCATCTCCATCTCCAAGATCCACTTCATTCCTAAACCACGGATATTGTTTAAGTGTTATCTGCATGTTTGTGAATGGCAACTTGTCTTTATTTGGTGGAGATATTATATTTTAAGATTGTGTTGTAATTCATATGCCACTGATCCATATCATCCTTTTCACTTATGAGTAGATCCCCTTGTTCCTGAGGGCACAAGATGAATTGGCCATGATTTCCATATAGTATGCAATGAGTATTTGGTCAAGGTTTTATCTTTAATGTGGCTCTATGTTGGTTTTATACGAACATCGATACACTTTAATGCAATAATGAGGATTGGAAGGGATGGAATAATAGAAACCGTTTTCAAATACTTTGAGTTGCATTAGAGGGATTTTTGTCAGGGATCAATGGACTAACTACTATGGTGGGACATTTATGTCTTAATGATTCCTATACTTTCTCATGAAAATGGCTCTAGGACCCATAATAAGGGGTGTACTTGCTCATTATATGGCTGCACCTGATGTCTACGCACTTCTGTTCTTGTAGACAGTTGTTGGGCCTCCAAGTGCAGAGGTTTGTGGAACAGCAACAAGTTTTCCCTTAAGTGGATCACCCAAGGTTTATCGAACTCAGGGAGGAAGTGGTCAAAGGTATCCCCTCTCAAGCAACCCTGTAATCAAGATACAAGAAGCCTCTTGTGTCCCCAACACACCCAATACACTTGCCAGGTGTATAGGTGCACTAGTTCGACGAGGAGATAGTAAAATACAAATGGTATGGATATAAGACAACAGTGCTAGAAAATAGCTTGATGAGAGGAAAAGACTAAAGGCAAAAAGATGGAAGCAAGCAAACATGTAACAGATCTAGTTGCAAACGTTGTTTCAATGTCTAGAAACAAGGCCTAGGGATCATACTTTCGCTAGTGAACACTCTCATATAAATATCTTTTCTTCATGATACTACTCTGAACTACTCTCCGGTTGGACACTCTAATCCATGGTAGGGCTATAACAGTACTCCTCAAAGTCTGCTCTCCCCATCTAGATAACCCCACACTGACACTTTGAGCTCTAGATGGTTCCAAAAAACACCACAATTTCATAGAAACATCCAACTCCAAATATAACTCATATCAAGTACTTGTAATCTCTAGCCTAAGTGCCACCATGGTGTGCACGCTGTCACTTTCACACACATGGGGAGAGCCAGAGATCTGTTAAAGCACTTGAGTAGCAAGGTGGATCTACTTGATTACAAAGCTCATGATCACAATATGATCATGCATAGAGAGAGATGAACACATAGCTACCGGTAGAACCCTTAGCCTCGAGAGAGAACTACTCCCTCCTCATCATGGGAGTCAGCAACGGCGATGGAGATGGTGGTGGAGATCGATGGAGATGGCTCCGGAGGCACTTCCTCGTCCCGGCAGGGTGCCGGAACAGAGACTTTTTGTCCCCCGAATCTCCCCTTCAGTGGCGGTGGCGCTGTGGAACTTTTCGTGGCTAGAGGCTAGATTCTTCAGGGTTTCTGCTTCGGAGGCTTCTTATAGGCGAAAGGGTGATGTCAGAGGGTGGACCAGGGGCCCACACCACCTGGTGGTGCGGCCAGGGGGGACCCACGCCACCATATGGTGTGGCCAGCCCCTGGCCCCTCTCCATCTCCTCTTCTGGGTCCAATTCCGAGAATATTCATTTTCTGGCTTTTCTGGAACCAAAAAACAGAAGAAAATAGGCAACTGGCACTGTGGCATCCTGTTAATAGGTTAGTTCCAGAAAATGTGTAAAAGTACTCCAAAGTGTGGACAAAACATAAGAAAGTAGATATAAAACAAGCATGGAACATCAAAAATTATAGATACATTTGCAACGTATTAGCACCTACTTTAGGCTCTGCCCTAAAGGAATGAAACTTGACAAGATGTTCACCATGTTATGCAGAAATCTGAATGCTAAGGAAATCCATGCCGCCCCTAGGATTGATTGTCACATATAAGTTCACATTGGGATTTATCTCATCGAGGCCATTTACTTGTTGCTATTTACTTTCAGTAATTTATTTTACTGCAAACTACAAATCCAAAACACCAAAAGCACTACACCATTTTATTCTTATACTTGTCAAATTTACTAACCAATAACTTCATCTCCTCGTGGGTTCAACAACCTTTCTTATTGAAAAGTAATATAATTTATCTCCTACACTTGGGAGCCATCAAGACACTATTCTAGCACCGTTGCCAGGGAGTGTCATGTTATTGGTAAGCTGTTTGGTAATGAAACTTGGAAGTTGTTTTTACTATTTACTATTTTTTTATCATGACTTTCTTAGGCCGTGAAGAGATGAAACTAAATTTATATGAACATGTTCATTCTGTTAAGAACAAGGTTAAAAAATCTCCTAAACCAAAAGTGGCATATCAAATCCCTATTAGTATTGCCAAAAAGGCAATGAAACTAACTTTTGCAGGGGATGGAAGCCAAACTGCTGTGGGGCATTTACACGCCATTTAAGATCTATGTTCTCTATTTAACCTTGATGGTATTCCTCATGATGAAGTGAAAAGGAAGTTATTATATTTATCTCTTTCTATTAATGCTCAGATATGGTTCAGATCTCTAGATGATAAATACCGTCTTGATTGGGAATATCTGAGGAAGGCTTTCTATCTGAAGTATTACACTCCTAAAGAAGCATATGATGATCATTGTTATATTTATAACTTTTGGCCTGATGCTAGAGAAAGTATGCTCAAGCTTGGGGCAGATTGACTGAACTCATTTGCAAGAATCCTTGTCATGGTATTCCTGAAAGTATTATATTAATCAACTTCTATGTGAGATTACCCCAGCAGATTAGGAACTTTCTAGATAATTCCTCTAAAGGAAGTTTCACTAATAGAACTCAAAAGGAAGCATGGGACTTATTGGATACTATTTCTATAAATACTAATGCCTGGGATCTGGATAAAGGTAATGAACCCCGTTTTGAATATGAATATTCATGTGTAGAGAATTTCTCTACTATTATATTGTTTAAAGAACTAAGTAACAAGTTTGGCCTTGATCCTTATGTTTTTAGTGAAAGTTACTAAATCTTTTGCTAACCATCTTAATGTTCCTAAGAAAGGATTTGATGTTTATGTTGAGCCTTTTACATACTCTACAGTTGTTCCTAAAGTTGTGAAATAGGTTAATCAAGTATCATGTGCTAAAATTTAAGAATTTGTTGAAACCCCTCCATATCCAAGCAGAGTGAAAGAAAATTTACTCACTATTTTTGCAAACAATAATGCTAGAAGACGTACTAAACTATATGAACAAATTGAAGTTTAGCATCAAATTTCTGCCATCAAGGAACTAAATGAAGAAATTCCTTGTGATGTTTATTTATGTGAAGATTCCACCAAGGTAATTCAAGGTAACACCACCAAAGTTGGTAGACCTATTATATCATGTGCTATTGGAACTTCATGCTATCATGATCTATGTGATATTGGAGCAAGTATAAGTGTGATGCCATATTCTCTATATTTTGAAATCAAGCCTAACATTGATCCCATACACATGGAAGAGATAGATATAACTATCCAACTTGCTAATAAAGATTATATTGTCCCCTAGGTATGGTTAGAGATGTTGAAGTATTAGTAGGAAAGATCAAATACCCCGTAGATTTTATTGTGCTCAGCTGCTCCCATGTAACACCCTCGGATCGACCCGATGCAGATTTCAGTGATTCCCGCCAAACCAGCATAGAAACGATTTGATGATGCCCACCAGGCACTTTAGTGCGGGTAGAAAACAAAGTAATATCATTACACAATAGTCCATGATGGAACCCACAGAACATATATATACAAGAATGACTCAACGAGTCAAGAATAAAAATACACAATATAAAGATCCAAATCACCTTTAAAACTATACAACATCTGAGTACAGATAAGAAGAAAATTGAGCTAAGAGCCCTGAAGAATAACCAATGGCGTCCATAACCCTGCCTAGGCCAAGTCGGAAGGGTAACCCTGCTAACGACGTCGATCTCAAACCTGCTAAAACAAAAGGGGTGCCGACAAAGGGCAAAGGAAAAACGAGAGCGGTCAGTACTAAGGCCAGTACATGGCGAGTCTAGAATTCGATGGCTCTCACCTACATAGGTGTATGGTGGACTGAAGCGGAAGCAAACCATGCACTAAACAACCTATAAAGACTCGATACAACTGTTGGCTATCAGAGAGGGATAAGAAATACCTGTTTGGAACCAACCTGATACTAACACCAAACATAACCATCCTAGTATTTCCCCCTCGATACCAAACGAGGAAGTCCTGCCGAGGAAACTCACACAGTTGGCAGTTTTATTCATTCTTTCCATGGTGGTTATCCAACTTACTAGCCATGTAATATCCAAGTAAAATTATAACCGTAGACACAACTTTTCTATGATCGAGAAACTGTGCTCCGAGTCGTCCATAACCGTAGACACAACTTTTCAAAAAGATTTAACCCTGCAGGGGTGCCCCAAAGTATCCACACGCACTTCTACCCATTTTTCCAGATCAATTAACATATGCCCATCGGTATGTTGGCGGGGCTTCGGACACGACGCTTTCCTAGACCCAAAGCAAGTACATGGGGGCACCCAAAAGAGCTACCCATATGAGGTATAGCTAATCCTCGTACAGACCCTGAGGTTGTGTGCACTTGTCATGCGAGCAGAGGCCATAGACAATATATTCTTCTAACAGAGTGCCACACCTATGCAATAGTAATAAACGCTCATCGAGCAAGAAGTAATAAACAATGCATACATGGAATAGGTACAATAGGTAATGTATAAAGCCCAAACTAGTTTGTGGCCGTAGCACAGTACTTTGAAATCAGGTAATAAGCTGATAGGGGAGCCCACACACCCCACATGTGGTTAGCATGCTCGATCTTGGAACATGTGTCAAGAACTCGGGGTCCTAGGTTGACACTACTTCCAACATTTTAATTGAAAATTTATAATTAAAACCTTGATCATATCCACCATTAAGTATCTACCAACCTCCCAACAATAGTGGAACTCGACGACTCGAACCAACACATGAGCAAGAAAGTACGACTTGCAAGGCCAGCTATCTACCAAACAATGGGCAATAGGAGGTCTCCAAGGTAATATAGAGGCTGCAAGGGATATAACTGGTATGGAAACTAAAGCATCGCAACACGGATATCAATAGATCAACAGGAGGAAGTAAAGACTATAAATGCAAGATAGGTAGAAAGGGGGAGAATGCTCATCTGAGAAACATTGCCGAAGGTTCATTCACAGGATGGGCGAAGCTCGCATCAACTCAACAACCTAATCCATGAAGAAGCAAAGCACCAAAAGAAACACCAGATGCACTATTTAATACTACGACAGAAGATCGGGCATGATGCATCTATGATGTATGGCATGGCAAAGGTGCGATGCAACTAGGCAATATTAAGCGGAACCAGGGTCTTGAATTTTTTTATTAGGTTCATGTTGTTTAGTTACCCCGCAAATTAAATGTTGTATTAACAAGGTAAAACATGTCATCGATTTGCTATACAAATTTAAATGGAGGCAAGATAGGTGAGAATATCCCGCATATAGTCTCCATATTTAATGAGGAGGTGAATCAACTAAGTACCCCCCAATCACATGATATGAATGCAATCATGTACAATTTAATATGCAACAAGTTAAATGTAATATATTACAAAAATAGGGTTCTCGGATAGGGTTCACACATCAAGGTTCGAATATCTTGGGGGTTCAAAGGGGGTTCGGGTCCGGTCTTCAGATTCGGGTAGGAGGATTTGGCGTTTCGGGCAAGACCTTCGAGTTTGGTGCCTCCGGTTCCACGATCGAGGTTTCGGGGTCCATGGCGAAGATCTTGGAATCCATGATGAGGTTCCTAGCGAACCGTGTTGGAGATCATGTCGGTCGCCTTTCCTCCTTGGCAAACTTGGTCGATGGTCTTCGGGTCACACCAATCCAGGATCGAACCTGTCTAGTACGACAACGATCTTGGCGTACCCATGTTGGAGATCTTGGTAGAGTTCCAAGTCAAGCATACACGACATGTAGCAACAGAAGAACCGATAGAGGGCATGTGGATGGAGACCATGGCGACCTGATACTTGGACAGCAAAAATGACGAGACATCGACTTCATCTTGGACACGGATCCAACGAGGTCAAGGCCGCGGTGTGGACGATGAGCATCGAGAACACACAGAGAGCCAAAGGGGGGTGAGGCCACTAGGTCGAGGTCATGCTTCAGGGGCGGCCCGCCCACGCCGGTGCTGCAACAGAAGGACACATAGTGGCGCTAGTAGGTGAGGGAGCCGGTGGCGGCGCCACCATCAGAGGAGGCACTGCAGGGGATGGTGCACGGTGTCCGGTGCTCGAGAGGAGGTGGTGACGAGGAGGCCGGGAGAGCAGGGCTGTGTGGCTCACAGGCGAGAGGGCGCGAGGCACTAGCGACGGTCGATGGCGGTGACGGTGGGCTTTGAGATCAGGTGGAGGAGGGAGAGAGGCGGCAGGGAGAACCTCTGGCCAGGGGTGCATGGCTAGGGCAAGGAAGGGGTGCTCACATGGGGAGGAGTTTCAGCTAGAAAGGAGAGCAAGGCGATAGAGGGAGGGACACGGAGACAGGGGCGCCTGGCGAGATTGCTAGCAGTGGCGGGGAAGCTTGTAGAGGAGGAAGGAGGCGGCGCAGCGACCGGAGAGGGACATATCGGGTGTGACACAGCTCAGCCGCTAGCGAGGAAGAGCGGCCAGAGGTGGCAGGGTTCGCTGGGGACTGGGCCAAGCGGGGGGGGAGGGGGTTGGTGGCAAGATGCTTAGGGGACAGCGGCAGTAGGGATACAGGGATCAATCAGGGAGAGACACGACGAGGTTGGGTATTACGGGGTGGGGCCGGGTCGAGGGGTGGTTGACCGTGGGGTGTATGTTGTGTGGCGAGGGTGGGGCCGGTGTCACATGCTAGGCCAAGGGTGCGGGAGCGGTGTGCTGCGGCGTACGAGTGTGTTGGGCGGGTGCGTGCGTGTGTACTCCGGTTCAGGCAGGTGTCTAACGGCGGGGTGGGGTTGATGTGGGGCTAGGGTTAGGGTTAGGGTTAGCACAAGTAGGGTTTGTTCTAGATTTAGATCTAGGGTTAGGATTAGCCGGGATGGTAAGCTGCAACTAGATGGGCCCTTTGGGCCTAGCCGGTGGCGGTCTCCCCTAGAACAAAAATAGTTTTTATTTATTTTTGTTTGTTTTAATTTCAAAGATGGTTTTTGTACATAACTTTTAGGCAAAACAAAATATCCACAAAAAGGCCAAGGTTTTAATTTGAAATAAATACGGGGGACATTAAGAAAACAAAGGTAGACTTTTAGAAAATAGTTTTTGGTGAACTTATGCATGATGACATGACTATGCTCAAATGAAATGTTGCATGATGATATGAGAATGCAATCATGCACAAAATAAAAACAACAAGCAATTTTCTAGTACTGGTTTTACCCGGGGTGCTACATCCCAAGACTCCGTTTGTCCTATTATATTTGGTAGACCATTCTTACATACTGTGGGCACTGAAATTACTTTACCAAAAAAGAAGGTATTCATTAAATGTGCTGGTGAAAGACTAGAATTTAAATTTTCGAAATTTAGTGACAAACATTTAGAAAAAGATTTTTTTTAAAAGATATAGTGGAAACTCTTGCTTCTGTGGCAATCGCTGCATCATACACGATGGAACGATATGTGCTTAATAAAGAGGACCCATTTAGTGATGAAGAGAGAAAAGCATTAGAACAAATACTATCTCAGTAACCACCACAACTACATTTACATATCCCACTTGATGATCTAGGAGAACTACCCCCACCAAAAGCGGATCCTAGATTTGAACTTAATCCTCTGCCTGAATATATGAAATATGCATTTCTTGATGAGAGAAAATATATCCTATTATTATTAGTGTTAACCTTTTAGGTAAAGAAGAAACAAAATTGCTTGAAGTACTGATAGCTCATAGGCTAGCTATTCGCTATTCACTTGATGACTTGAAAGGTATAATACCTACTTTATGTATGCATAAAGAACTTGGAAGAAGATCCAATGCCTGTTGTTGACTATCAACGCTGTCTTCATCCAAAAATGATAGAAGTGGTAAGGAAAGAGGTAATCAAACTCATTGAGGCAAGTATTATCTATCCCATAGCGGTTACAAATGGGTAAGTCTTGTTCATGGTGTGCCTAAAAAGGGTGGAGTCACTGTTGTTCCAAATGATGAAAATGAACTTCTAGCCCAACGTACTATTATTGGTTATAGAATGTCATAGATTTCAGGAAGCTAAACAAAGCTACTCATAAATATCATTATCCTTTGCCATTCATTGATAAAATTCTATAAAGATTATCTAGACACTCACACTTTCGTTATCTAGATGGTTATTCAGGCTTCTCCTAGATTCCAGTGCACAAAGATGATCAGGAAAATATGACCTTCACATGCCCCTTCCGTACTTTTGCTTACAGGAGAATGCCATTCAGTTTGTGCAATGCTCCTGCTACTTTTCAAAGATGCATGAATGCTATATTTGCTGATTATATTGACAAAATTATGGAAGTATTCATAGATGACTTTTCTATGTATGGTACCTCTTTCGATAATTGCTTGCTCAATCTTAACAAAGTTTTGCAACGTTGTGAGGACCAACATTTACTCCTAAACTGGGAAAAGTGCCATTTTATGGTAATAGATGGTGTTGTTCTTGGACACCGAGTTTCAGGAACAGGTGAAGTGGACCACGCCAAAATAGAAGCCATAGAGAAGTTACCATACCCAAAGGATATCAAAGGTATAAGAAGTTTTCTTAGACATACAGGTTTTAATAGAAGATTTATCAAAGACTTTTCCAAAATATCAAAGCCTCTAACTAACCTTTGCAAAAAGATGTTCCATTCTCTTTTAATGATGATTGTGTAGAGTCTTTTAATGTCTTAAAGAATGCTTTGATAAATGATCCTATAATTCAACCTCCAAATTGGAATTTTCCCTTTGAAATCAGGTGTGATGCTAGTCACTATGTTGTAGGTGCTATTTTAGGCTAAAGAGTTGATAAGAAACTAAATGTCATATACTATGCTAGCAAAACTCTTGATGGTGCCCAAAAAACTATGCTACCACTAAAAAGGAATTTCTGGTTGTGATCTTTGCATGTGATAAGTTTAGACCCTATATTCTAGAATCTAAATTCATATTACACTCTGATCACTCCACTATTAAATATCTTATGAACAAGAAAGATGCTAAGCCTAGACTTATTAGATGGGTTCTCTTGCTACAAGAATTTGACTTACACATTGTTGATAGGAAAGGTGAGGATAGTCCGGTACATGGTCACTTGTCTAGAATGGAAAACATTCCAGTAGATCCTATTCCTATTAATGATAGCTTTTCTAATGAGAAACTAGCAAACATTAATGTATCTAGTGCTAGAGTATCCTCCCCATGGTTTGCTGATTATGCAAAAAAATTGTTGGCAAATTTATGCCACCACACTTCACTTCCCAACAAAGAAAGAAATTATTTTATGATCTTATACATTACATTTGGGATGATCCATTCCTTTATAAGAAAAGTGTAGATGGTATTATTAGACATTGTGTGCCTGAAATTGAGTAGCATGATATCATAAGAGATTGTCATGACAGTCCTTATGGACGACATCACGCAGGAGACCGCACCGCTGCAAAGGTACTACAGTCTGGTTTTTATTGGCCTACTTTGTTTAAATATTGTGCTAACTATGTTAAAGCTTGTGGCAAATGTCAAAGCGTTGGAAACATTGGTAAGATAAATTAAATGCCTATGAACTATTCACTGCCTCTTGAACCATTTGATGTATGGGGATTCGAATTTATGGGACCATTCTCTTCATCAACAACAAAACACACTCACATCCTGGTTGCAATGGACTATGTTACAAAATGGGTTGAAGCAATTCCAACAAAAAGTGCAGATCATGCTACAACAATGAAGATGCTTAAGGACATCATCTTTCCAAGGTTTGGAGTACCTAGATTTTTAATTATTGATGGTGGTTCTCACTTTATACATGGAGTCTTTATAAAAAGTTTAGCTAAGTATGGTGTCAATCATAGGGTAGCATCCCCATATCACCCTCAAACTATAAGTCACGTTGAACTAAGTAATAGGGAAAGCATGTCACCTCCCCATAGAACTAGAACATAAATCTAGATGGGATGTTAAACAACTCAACTTTTACTTCAAAGCTGCTGGAGAGAAAGTAATTCTAGACTTAAACATGTTAGATGAATGGAGGAATGAAGCTGATGAAAGTGCTAAGTTATTTAAAGAAAAAGTGAAGATTTGACATGATAGAAAAATAAAGAGAAAGGAATTTAAAGTAGGAGATCAAGTATTATTGTTCAACTCTCGTTTCAAGTTCTTTGTAGGGAAGTTAGCATCAAAGTAGCAAGGTCCATTAGTTGTGCAGGAGGTGTATCGCTCTAAAGCCATCCATCTACATGGAGACTATGGAGTCCCCCATATTTATATCCCAAGAAATCCCTATTGTGCATATAACCACGTTCCCATGATCAGTGAACAGTGGAACATAACCGACAAGTACCATTACAACATCCATAACTTAGCAAATACAAGACTTACATAGATGCCATTATGGCTACATAATCTGCAGCAGCAGATCTTCATCAAACGAAAGCCCAATCATGCCTTAACCTACAGGCAGCTGACTGGGAAGATGGCCTAGCTCGCATCAATGTCATGTTATCCTTCCATCTTCTAACCTCTGAAAGTATGGCCAAGTAAATATCCAGGGACAATGCTAGTGAGTACTTTTGAATGTACTCGCAAACCACCAAGATAAGGTAAACAAGATAATGCAATTTGGTTGTGGCGAGATAGCTCTACCTGGGGTTATTCTTGAAAAACCTAGATTTCTCTTGTAGATATGGCATCTCTATATCTTTGTTGAAAAAGAGTTTTAGAAACATATCTCCATTTTAACATCCCAATATCCCCATATCCTTGTTGAAAACCTTTTTGAAAACAGTTTTAGAGAGAAAACCTTTTTAAACACCTTCGACCATCCATGGTCAAAACAAAACATCATCCTCATGTTCTCTCATGACCAAGTCACATCCTTCTTATCCTTCTCAAACTATCACCTGGATACTCCTGGTAGTCACTTTTCCAATCATCCTTGACCATGGACACGGCTATTCGAATAGATTATACTCTGCAGAGTTTGTGCACTTTACCCAGAAGAATCAATACATCCGCCGAGATGACACCACGGCCTGCTACACCACGTGTACGGGGGTCCGGATAATCAAACATAACCTTTCATTTGTCTTCCCTAGTATGGGAACTTTCCCTATGGTTTCTTAGTTCTCCTGAGGATGAGTACCTGACTCCTCGAGTCCGAATCTCCCTACCTCACTTCCTGAATCATTTCCCCTTTTGTACTCCCATAAACCATACCGTCCGCGAGAGCTCCATAGTTTCAGCCAACCTCCAAAGAGACAATAGAACCTTCTAGGTACGACGACCCCTTAAGTGGAAACCGGCTTCGGGGGCCCTCGACCCCTTTCTATGCATTATGACGTAGCCCATGCTAAGGAAAACAAACTATGAGCTAAGCCCCAGCTCCTGGGTAATGTGGTTGCACGGATAAGTTGTTCCGGTAAAAGACTAGACCATCCCTTCTCAACATCAAGATCCTCTTTCTCATTCTGCCTCATCACCTTTATTGCTTTAAAATTTCCACTTGGAAGTGATTCCTCTTCCCAGGGTTTTTCCAAAAAACATTTTCAAGACATTTATAGCGGGGTAAATCCCCAAAACAGTTTGGTTTATCAAATTCGGGGTTTCCAACGAGGTAGGATGCCAACCATTGTACTCTCGGTCTAAAGGGATAAATGGTAGGTAACATTAGGGTGGGTGTCATATGGGACACCAGGTCATAACTTGGTGGATCCAAGTTATTATCGTAGTAGTAGTAAAAAAACATGCGGGTAGTAATACAGTTTATAAAAGAGATATAAAATAGGTAATAAAAGGAGTGGGACAAGTATCAGAATTCAGGAGTGGTGGCTTGCCTGGGATCAATGAGATGTCCCTGGACTTCTTCTTTAGATAGCCAGAAAACCAATAATAATAATAAGATCCCTTGATCTCGTCATCAATACAATCGCAACTATCGCCATCATCGAGTATATATGCAAACAAGCAATGCCACAATCAAGACAAGGCATACAAGTATCAACATAATATAGAAAACAATAGAAGAGCACATAATCTACTTCAGTAAAGTTTGGGATATTGGCTTTAGAGAGATTGGAATTGACTTGGAAGCATTAGTTGACATATACATGGGATTTAAGGACTTCAAACTACTTTGGTAAGGGGTATTTTATCAAGGCTAGATCCTGTCTGATACCATTGTATAAAAATGATACCATCAGAGAGGTTTTGATAAAATGAGACCAACAAAAGTGGTTTCACTATTTTATCAATTTCCTTTGATTTACTAGGAATTCTTTAGTGATAAAATCTCTAGTTATGGAAAATAATTCACCAGAAAAGTTCTATTGGGCCAAAAATTAATTCCTCTTAGGATTGAGTAGGTTTTGATGGACTTGTTCAAGGGGAGTTGGAATCTCTTGAAAACATTTACCAAAATGCCCTTAGGAATTTCCCAAATTCAGTTATGTAGCTGATTTGTCTTTTTAACTATAGGGGATTTTGATATAATTCCAAAGACACAGGTTAGGTATGTGAGATACCTTTCTATAGAAATTTGAATAATCCTTTTGGAGGTATAGAACTACCGGAGTGATTTCATTAGTGAATTAACTATACACAGAATAGTTTAATGCACAACAAATCACCCAGGCTTTAATAAATCTTGCGGTGCTAGGGTTTGAAGTACATTAGGGTTTGTGAGTTCTCAGAGTTGTAATTAGTTCAATACCACTTTTGGTTTGACCTGCAGAAATTTCTAAAGGTAGAAAAGGCTTGGTTTTGTTATTATTGCCAGGGTCATACTAGGAATCAAAAAGGCCTCGGGTCAAGGTGGCATGCAAGATATCATTGATACCTTTTAGTAAAAAAGGGTTCACATCATTTGGATTTGTAAACTCACAAAAAAGAATTTATTAGTGAAAAGGGTACCTTTAGGTAGTTGATTTATTGAAATTAATCTGGACATTATTTGGGTCAACTAATGTTGCTACATGTTAGAGAAAACATGTTTGCATTTAGGAAAATTTAGATCTGGGAAATTTGGGTGGTTTTCCCTTTTTTAAAAGAATTAAACCAACTGGTTAAATACAGATCTAGAAAAGAAATCCTAAAAAGAAAAGGGCAGGGGTTAGCTGGGCTGGAATCTGGCCAAATATGGGTCGAGGGAGGCAGATTCGGCCCAGGCAAGCAAGGCGACATGCAGGACTGCAGTTCCAACAGCTGACTGCCGTGGCCTAGCGGTCAATGAGGGTGGAGGGGCGAAGGGGTATGGGGAGATCTGGGGCATTGGTGCAAGTAGGATCGGACGGCGACGCATCGTTGTCTTTGCTGGAACAGAACGACGGTGGGCAAACTCTAGAGGAGGTTCAGGGAGAGACGGGAGGCTCACCAGGGGCTTGGGAGGCATCGGGGAGGCGATGCGGTCAGCAACGGGGAGTTAGGGGATGGGCGACATGGTGGGGTTTGCTTCTGGGGTAGCGCTCGCACGTGAGCCACGGCGATGAGGGCCTTCGGGTCTCACCAGACCTGCTCCTGGGGTAGCTGCATGTCAAAAACTAGGGCAAGGCTCAGGGGAGCAAGTGGATTCACGCAGTGTGACATGCAGAGGGAGAGGGGCAGTAAGGAGGGAGCCCTGCTCGATTTCTTGGAGGAGGCCTGATGGCTCGTGCATTAACAAGCTCGTTGGGGAACCCCAAGAGGAAGGTATGATGAGCATAGAAGCAAGTTTCCCTCAGTTATGAAACCAAGGTTTAATCGAACTAGTAGCAGCAAGGAAACACCCCAAAGGTGTTGCTAGCTGAACCTTGGCAGGGCGCACTACCGGTGCTAGTAGCAACGTGGAGACCTGCACAACACAACCATAGAACTCTGTCCCCAACTTGCGATGAGGTTGTCAATCTCACCTTGTTTTGCTGAAAACAAAGGATTAAGCGTATCGAATGGAAGGAAATAAAAGTTTGCATAAAGTAAACACAAAGCAGTAAATAGTTTATAGATTGTATGTAAAGAAAAGGACCGGGATCCATAGTTCACTTGAGGTGGCTCTCCTTAAGATAGATAACATGCTGGGTGAACAAATTACAGCGGGGCAATTAACAAACACCGAGAAAGCAATACATGCATATACTAATCATCTTGACTCCTTTGAGACTTGATTGGGCATTACAACATTATACATAGACCGCCATCCAACTGCATCTATGACTAATAATCCACCTTCAGGTTATCATCCGAACCCCATCTAGTATTAAGTTGCAAGCAATAGATTATTGCTTTACGAAATGCGTGTAATGTAAACAATACGATTGTTCTATGAACAAAGGATTGTTGTTTTCTCCCTAGTAGCAACAACACATCTAGTACCTTAGAGATTTCTGTCACTTCCCCAGATTACCAGAGGCATGAACCCACTATCGAGCATAAATACTAACTCTTGGAGTTGCTAGCATCTACTTGGCCAAGATAGCTACTAACAATGGAAAGCATGCAAGATCACAAATAACAAAGACATGATAGAATCATTAATTAATCTGAAATAGCATCTCAATATCCATCGGATCCCCGCAAACACAACATGCAGAATTACAAATAGATGATCTTGATCATGAACGGAGCTCACAAGATCTAAACATGAAAGCACAAAAGAGGAGAACCAGCCATCTAGCTAGTACATGGATCCGTAGTCCAAGGATGAACTACTCACGCATCACACCAGAGGCTTGCATGGTGATGAAGAAGGCCTCCAGGGTGAATTCCCCTCTCCGGCATGGTGCCGGGAAGAGCTTCAAATCCCTCCCGATCTAGGGATGGAGATGACGGCGGCTACAGACTCTTTCATGGATTTTTGGTCGGGTACATCGGGTTTTCGTCCCGAGGGCAATAAATAGGCGGAAGGAGAGGCTGAGGGGGTGTTAGGGTCGGCCAGACCACCCCCTGGCGCAGGCCAGGCCTGGCCGCGCGGCCAGGTGGTGTGGCCGGCCCCCAGCCCTTCTCCGTCTCGTATTCTGGCATCTGATGACTTCTAGAAAAATAGGCACTTTGGCTTTTGTCCCATCCAATTCCGAGAATATTCATTTTCTGACTTTCCTGGAACCAAAAACAGAAGAAAACAGGCAGCTAGCATTGTGGCTCTTGTTAATAGGTTAGTCCAAGAAATCATATGAAAAGTACTCCAAAGTGTGGACAAAACACAAGAAAGTGGATAAAACCAAGCATGGAACATCAAAAATTATAGATACATTTGCAATGTATCAACATCCCCAAGCTTAACTCCTGCTCGTCCTCGAGTAGGTAAGTGATAAAAAGAAAGAATAATTTTTGAGGTGACATGCACCATCAAAGACTTGATCAAAGTATTTGTAAAACATTCAAAGCTAGGATCATAGTACTTCAATCATAGCATGAAAGACAAAGTTCTAGCAATAAGACAAAGAAACTATGATGCAACATGAAAGGTCACAAATAAAAGATTCACAAATAACAATGCTTTGCAAGACGTTTGTTTGTTTCACATAAAGAAAACATAGCATAATAGCATTCAGCTTGTCCCTCATAGAGTAGCAAATATAAATGCATAGGACACCTTCAAAGTTCATAAGAGTGACTAGATACAAATAGTTTAAAACAAGAAATATCAAGATATGCATCAATTAACTAGTCTTGGGACAATGCACATAGAACTAAGAATGGCCACTATGCTCTCAAAGTAGGTGCATAAAGGTAGAAGGTGGAGACTCAATATAATGGTGGAAGAAAGGCCTTCATATAAGGAAGTAGGGATTCAAGTCTCATGAAGAGCTTCCAAAAATTATGGTACTTATAGCTTTCAGCTCTCATTGCCCGTATCATAAGCATCTTGAAGGTGATTAAGGTTAAAGTGACACAACTAAGAGGATATGATTGACAAGTTATAAACCGAAATCTCATGCCCCTTACTTATGAAGACCGAACCTCATGCTACTCAACTTTAGTCACAAGTAAGCTCTTGTCATTGTAAGTACATGTGTATCATAAAGAACCACCAACAGGGTACCCCTTGCACATGATACAGGAGCTATCCCATAATCAAAATGACAAGGCAAGCAGACAATGAGCATCTCAGCGATCTTTTTATTTGCTATTTGCATAGGTTTTTATTGAGGATGCTTCATAGAGTGCTCATTATGGTGATGCTGAAAGTTTCCACCATGATTAGGCATGGCTTAGGCTAGCAGCCCAAGCGTTTCTCTAACACACATACAAACTCGATGATCTTACAAGTTCCACTTTTACTTCACGCCACCGGGATTCGTAAGTAAAAGAACACGATATCAACAGGGTACAAAGTACAAGTACAATGTTGAAAGCGTTCCCCATGATACATGGTTCTTCTAATTTCAACTTATAAAGCACAAGCATATACGCAACAAAGAAGGACCCAATGGTTCAAGTTTATTAGATGCAAAATAGTAAAGTGTGCCATCAAGTTCGTGAGAGCTTTAATCACTAGTTTTGTCATAACAAGTTTAATTTGGAAGGTAAACAAAAGCATGAATATACTTGGAATAGCATAAGATAGTAGGTAGGTATGGTGGACTCTTTGTAATAACTTGGTTTAGGGAGTTGGATGCATGAGTGGAACTCATACTTGGTTGTGGAGGCTAGCAAAAGACTGGGAGCGACAAACTAAGAGAGCAATAATGGCCATAATCATGCAGAGCGACAAAACATCATTGATCAAAGCATAAAGTGATACTACAAGTTGAAAACTAAAGGATCATAAAGGCTATGGTGACTTGAGATAGTCATAACATGGTGTGAGCATGCGCCAAGTCAACCCAAATAAAGCATCAAAGGAGAATACCACTATAATATGCTTTAATATGCTAAAACAACGCATGATTCATCCAAGGCACATTACGAAATATCAATTGTTTAAAACAAGTCATGCGACAACAAAGACTACTAAGCATAAAGCCAAAACAATATCAAGCATGGCATGACAAAGCATAGGCCACAGTCAAAAACGAGCTCTTTTTACCACATAAGCATGAACTTTTCCTACTCTTTTTCAAACCAAACCAAACTATTTGCAAACCAATGTATGAAAGAGGGGGTCCAACCAATTTATTCAAAAAACTAAGCAAACCAAGCAAACGAAAAACCAAAAAGAAAACGAAAAAGAAGACGCTCCAAGAACAACACAACTGTGCATGAAACAATAAAAATGAAGCGTTTGGAAGAAACCTGGGACTTTTATTGATGAAGAAGGGGATGCCTTGGGCATCCCCAAGCTTTGACACTTGTACTTCTTGGATATTTCTTGGGGTGACACGCGTGGAATCCCCAAGCTTGAGCTTTAGTCTATCCTTTATCTCATTACTCATTCCTTCCATACACCTGAAATTTTACTTCGTACAAAACTTCACACAATCTTTATTAGCAACATTGGTGCACTCAAGATAAATAAGTCTTAAGGTTCAGTTATAACACCAAATAAACTTCCATTTGAACACTAGCTACTGTATCACTTCCCTTAAAAAGCTCAATTCCCCAAAAGAACTCAAAAAGGAACTAACAAGAAGCAAATGCAGAAAATGGCAGAAATATGTCAAAACAGACCAGCAGGTAAAGAAAAAAAATTCGAAGACCTTCTGTTGCTCAAATCAAAAAGTGTTGAACTAACGAAAGTTAGATAACAACCTGGGCCAGAAGCACAAAAATTCACGCCTCAAAAACACTTTCATTGATTTTACACGAATTGTTACGGTGAAGCACAGATATCTGTTTCAGGACAGCAACTTTTCCAATCATTACTTCTCTCTCATTAGAGGTTACTCTTGGCAGAAAAAGCAAATAAAAAGGATAAGGAGAAGTTATTACAGAGGTAATAACTTCCAAGAGTCATCTAAAACTTTTGGGTTATCTCCCAATAAGTACTTTTCTTTAACGTCTTTAAGTTAGGCATAAGAAGCAAGAAAAAGAATCAAGTGTTCTCAAATGAAGAAGCATTAAGACCAAATTTTGTTTTCATATGAGAAGCAAAATAAATCTTATCTCTCTTCTTAGGGAAGTGTTCTATACCTTTATTGAGTTGGAGTTGATATTAATGGTGCCTTCTTTCATATCAATAATGGCACCAACAGTTCTAAGAAAAGGTCTTCCCAAAGTAATAGGACAAGAAGCATTACATTCAACATCCAAAACATAGAAATCAACGGGGACATAGGCATTGTTAACCATAATAAGAACATCATTAATACTCTCCATGAGTTTCTTTTTAGCATTATCATCAAGTGGGACATTCAAATAACTGTCTTCAAGTGGAGGCAAATCAAGCATATCATAAATCCTTCTAGGCATAATAGAAACACTACTATCAAGATCACATAAAGCTTTGAAATCAAAGTCATTCACTTTCATATTAATGATGGGTTCCTAACCATCTTCTTGTTTTATAGGAATAGAAGCTTTATGTTTCATCTTTTCTTCTTTAATCTTTATCAGAGCATCAGTAATGTGTTTTGTAAAGGCCATGTTCATAGCACTAGCATTAGGACTTTTAACAAGCTTTTGTAGGAACTTAATAACTTCAGAGATATTGCAACCATCAAGATCAAAATCAAATTTATCATCTAAAGTAGTAGAACTATTACTAGCCCCAACACTAGTGGTGGTAATAGTAGAAACACTAATGTTTCTAGCAAATTCATCTTCTCTTTCCCACTTAGCATGTAATTCAACTAATAGTCTAACATTTTCATCAATTCTTACTTGTATAGCATTAGTGGATGCAAAGGGATTATCATTAGTTTCAGGTTTAGCAGCCATTTTATTCAAAGAAGATTGAGCTTCACCCAAAGATGTTATATTTCTTTCAGCGTTAGAGAGTTTTTCCTCAATAGTTTTATTGAAAGCAATTTGTTTACTAATAAAGTCTTTAAGCATAACCTCAAGTTCAGAGGGAGCAATCCTATTATTGTTGTAAGAATTTCCATAAGCATTACCATTGTTGGGAGGAGATGGCTTATAATTGTTGTCACCAAAATTATTCCTATAAGCATTATTGCCAAAATTGTTATTTCTTATGAAGTTCACATCAACTTGCTCTTCTTGAGAAACCAAAGAGGCTAAAGGAACATTATTTGTATCAATATGGGCTTTCCCATTCACAAGCATAGACATAATAATATCAATCTTATCACTCAAGGAGGAGGTTTCCTCAACAGAATTTACCTTCCTACCTTGTGGAGCTCTCTCAGTATGCCATTCAGAATAATTATCCATCATATTGTCTAGAAGTTTTGTTGCAGCACCCAAAGTGATGGTCATAAAAGTACCTCCAGCAGCAGAGTCCAATAGGTTCCTTGAAGAATAGTTCAATCCTTCATAACAAGTTTGGATGATCATCCAAGCAGTTAGTCCATGAGTAGGACAATTCTTTACCAAAGATTTCATTCTTGCCCAAGTTTGAGCAACATGCTCATTATCAGATTGTTTAAACTTCATTATTTCACTTCTCATAGATATAATCTTAGCAGGAGGATAGTATTTTCCAATGAAACCATCTTTGCACTTAGTCCAAGAATTAATACTATTCCTAGTTAAGGAATTCAACCATTCTTTAGCTTTTCCTCTCAAAGAGAAAGGAAACAATTTCAGCTTAATAAAATCTCCATCTATATCCCTATGCTTTTGCATCTCACAAAGTTCAACAAAGTTATTTAGATGGGCAACGGCATCTTCATTACTAATACCAGAAAATTGTTCTCTCATAACAAGATTGAGTAAAGCAGGTTTTATCTCAAAGAAAGTATCTTCAGGCACAGGTGGAGCAATAGGTGTGCTCATAAAATCATTGTTGTTGGTGCTAGTGAAGTCACACAACTTAATGTTTTCAAGAGTAGTCATTTTTTTGTGTTTTTGAAATAAGAAAGCAAACTAGTAAAACTATTTTTATGTGTTTTTTATAAAGAAACAAGCAAACAAAACAAAAAGAAACTAAGCAAAACAAAAACAACAAAGTTAAGAGATTGGTTATGAGGGACCCCCTTGTGAAGATGTCCTTGACTCCCTGGCAACGATGCTAGAAAAGTGCTTGATGGATCGTGTATTAACAAGCTCGTTGGGGAACCCCAAGAGGAAGGTATGATGAGCACAGTAGCAAGTTTCCCTTAGTTGTGAAACCAAGGTTTAATCGAACCAGTAGGAGCAAGGAAACACCCCAAAGGTGTTGCTAGCTGAGCCTTGGCAGGGCGCACTACCGGTGCTAGTAGCAACATGGAGACCTGCACAACACAACCACAGAACTTTGTCCCCAACTTGCGATGAGATTGTCAATCTCACCATGTTTTGCTGAGAACAAAGGATTAAACGTATTGAATGGAAGGAAGTAATAGTTTGCAGAAAGTAAACACAAAGCAGTAAACAGTTTAAAGATTGTATATAAAGAAAAGGACCGGGATCCATAGTTCACTAGAGGTGGCTCTCCTTAAGATAGATAACATGTTGGGTGAAGAAATTACAGTGGGGCAATTGACAAACACCGAGAAAGCAATACATGCATATACTAATCATCTTGACTCCTTTGAGACTTGATTGGGCATTACAACATTATACATAGACCGCCATCCAACTACATCTATGACTAATAATCCACCTTCAGGTTATCATCCGAACCCCCTCCAGTAGTAAGTTCCAAGCAATAGATTATTGCTTTATGAACTGCGTGTAATGTAAACAATACGATTGTTCTATGAACAAAGGATTGTTGTTTTCTCCCTAGTAGCAACAGCACATCTAGTACCTTAGAGATTTCTGTCACTTCCCCAGATTACCAGAGGCATGAACCCACTATCGAGCATAAATACTAACTCTTGGAGTTGCTAGCATCTACTTGGCCAAGATAGCTACTAACAACGGAAAGCATGCAAGATCACAAATAACAAAGACATGATAGAATCAATAATCAATCTGAAATAGCATCTCAATATCCATCGGATCCCCGCAAACACAACATGCAGAATTACAAATAGATGATCTTGATCATGAACGGAGCTCACAAGATCTAAACATGAAAGCACAAAAGAGGAGAACCAGCCATCTAGCTAGTACATGGATCCGTAGTCCAAGGATGAACTACTCACGCATCACACCAGAGGCTTGCATGGTGATGAAGAAGGCCTCCAGGGTGAATTCCCCTCTCCGGCATGGTGCCGGGAAGAGCTTCAAATCCCTCCCGATCTAGGGATGGAGATGACGGCGGCTACAGACTCTTTCGTGGAGTTTTCATCGGGTACTTAGGGTTTTCGTCCCAAGGGCAATATATAGGCGGAAGGAGAGGCCGATGGGATTCTAGGGTTGGCCAGACCACCCCCTGGCGCGAGCTAGGCCTGGCCGCGCGGCCAGGTGGTGTGGCCGGCCCCCAGCCCTTCTCCGTCTCGTATTCTGGCATCTGATGACTTCCGGAAAAATAGGCACTTTGGCTTTTGTCCCGTCCAATTCCGAGAATATTCATTTTCTGACTTTCCTGGAACCAAAAACAGCAGAAAATAGGCAGCTAGCACTGTGGCTCTTGTTAATAGGTTAGACCAAGAAATCATATGAAAAGTACTCCAAAGTGTGGAAAAAACACAAGAAAGTGGATAAAACCAAGCATGGAACATCAAAATTATAGATACATTTGCAATGTATCAAGGCCGAGAGCTCTTTCTCTTCTTCTCTTGGGCAGGATAGGGCAAGGGAGAGTGAGTGGAGCATGTGGAAGGTAAGTGGATAGTAGAGGGAGCAAATGAGCCGAAGGGGAGGTGCTGGGTGGTTGTTTCGCTTATAAACCGAAAAGGGGTGGTGTATGGTGGACATGGCTTATGGAGGAGCTAGGGCAGGTCTAGGGACTTCTCATTGGTTGCCACGGGTGGTGGAGAGGGCACTAGGGTCGTGTAGGGGACAGAGAGGGAAGGATCTGGCTGCTGCAAGGTTTTATGGAAAACAAGACAAGACCTAGCTTTGTGTCTCCTCTCCTCCAAGTGCAAAAGACAAAGGTATAAGTATGCTACAGTGCATGTGCTACAGGGATCATGACCAGGGGTGAGGTGAGTGCTGTACAAAGTCAATCAATGATTATGGATGGGTTTGGTGAGGCTTTGCCTAGATGATTTGATTTGTTTGCAATATTGATCACAAAGATGGTTATGAAGGAAGTCTAGCAAAATGACTTGATCAAGATGGGGAGATTGTAGTGGTAGATAGATGAGGTTAAGGAACCTCTCTAGGAATTATTAGGGATTTTTCTAATGAATAAAAGGCCACTTAGAGTTATTTACTGAAAATGTGCTGAATTGGTTTTCAGAAGATAGTTTGATATTTTTGTATTGCACAAGGTTGGTTTTTTAGGTGAAATCGTATTAAATACCATATCACTCATTGGAGAATTTTCTTGAGGTGGAAAAGTATTTTTTAAGCAATTATTTCTTGTTTCTGCCAATTAAGAAAAAGGGCAAAAAGAAATAATAAAGCATCTCAAAAATAATTATTTTTGAGGTGTGAAGATAGGATAGGATATATAGGCATCAACTGTGCCTTGTGTTGGCAAATTAGTTTGGAGAAAAACAGACTTGCCCTTAAAGGAAAGGTTTTTATGCTTTTGGAAAGGAGGGGAAATAAATAGTTTTAGGTTCCAAATAATTATGGAAATTATTTGGTATATGATTATATCCAAGGTGGATGAGGTCAACTTGGAGTATCTATCATTGGCAACCTTGGATTTGCAAGAAGGATCTTGGCTTTTGGGAGGTGAGGATCTGAGGATCTAGGGCACCAATATTGTTAATGCCACCTAAGCTTGGTTAGATTAGGTAGCTCAAAGCTCACCTTGGTACAAGGTATAGATGGATGTATAGACCAGATGATATAGATGATCAATGTACCAAGATTTTGACTTGGTTGTATTTAAGGTGGGATAGAGGTGATGGCAAACTTTGTTGAAAATAAGGCTGCCATAGCAGATTATCAAGTAGCCTTCAAAACTATGTGAGTTTTGGAGGAATAGAGCATGCATTGGAACAAGTGAAGTTGGGATTGATAGACCTTTATAAGTAGAGTACAACCATTCCAAGAGTTGGTCAAAGGAATATAGTATGAAGATGTGAGTTCCTACCAAAGTAGGCATGTTGATAAGATTTGCAGAAAAAATTATTTTCTTGCCTACAAAACCATCAAGAACAAGTGGGTTGTAAGATTCTCTAGCCAAGGGAAAGAGTGTGCCTTGGTAGTCCTTATGAAGTTCTACAGGATGGTTCAAGTGCATTCCCAAAAAATCAGCAGGATTGGAAATGAGGGAGACTCAATGATGGCATATTGATAACAGTTTTCTAGACTTGAGGGTTTTAGACTAGAATATACGAAGGGATGGTTTTGAGATGATGCAAGGTTCCAAATCATCATCAAGTGGATGATATTGAAGTGTAGGTTGATTATAAGGGATCCATGCTTGGATTGGGTCTTCATTGACTTGGAATCTTCTAGAAATGATAAATTTAGAAGTGATATGGTTAAGGGTTTTAGATGACCACTTAGTGGCTAGAGATTAGATACATCTTGGGAAAGCTTGCTTGGGGTTTTCTAATAGTAATTTAGTTTGATCCTATAGGATGAGCTCCTAGACTAGCTCACTCTAGTTCCTAAGCAAATAAATCAAACATCAGATCAAGCAATTCATCTGACAGCAGATCAAGGCAATTCATCTGACAGCAGATCAAGGCAATTCATCTTATTCAGTCTTTATATATTATTGAGGTTACTGATAACCCACAAGTATAGGGGGTGTATCGCAGTATTTTCGAGGGAAGTGAAACCCAATTTATTGATTCGACACAAGGGGAGCCAAAGAATATTTATAAGCCTTAACAACTGAGTTGTCAATTCAGATGTACCTGAAAACAATCTTGCTCATCGCAGTTTATCAGTAGCAATAGTTTTGTAGTAGGAATAGTAAAGTAGTAGCAGTAAAGTAAAGACAGCAGTAACAATAGCAGTAAACAATGGGATTCCAGTGCGGTAGGCATAGGGATGGATGGACGGGTGTTGCATGGACAAGACAATTCACATAGCAATCAGAACATAGGGCAATTGCAGATAAATAAGATAAAACATCCAAGTACTAGATAATCCTAGGCATGTGTTCCATATATAGTCATACGTGCTCGCAATGAGAACTTGCACAACATCTTTTGTCCTGCCAGCCCATTTGCAGCGGGGCCTCAAGGGAACTACTGGCAATTAAGGTGCTCCTTTTAATAGAGCACCAGAGCAAAGATTTAACACTCCGTTAACACATGTGATCCTCACATCAAAGCCATTCCCTTCGGTTATCCTTCTGTCACTTCGGGGCCATTGGTTCTGGACAACAACGTGTATATACAACTTGCAGATAAGACCAAGAACAATACTATCATAATGAATCAATAACATGTTCAGATCTGAAATCATGGCACTCGCCCCCTAGTGACAAGCATTAAGCATAACAAGTCACAACAAAGTCATAAAGCACTAATAAAAGATACTAGGCACCATGCCCTAATAATTTGATGCCATTACATGAACAATCTCATCCAATCCCTACCATCCCCATAGCCTACATCGGGGGATTACTCACTCATAGGTGGGGGAAACATGGATGGTCGATGGAGAAGCAATTGTGATGATGATGGTGATGGTCTCCTCCAATTCCTCGTCCTGGCAGGGTGCCAGAACGGAGTTTCTAGTGCTGTTTCGAGGAATCTGGTGGTGGCGGCAGAGCGGAACTCCTTCTGGAAAAACGTCGAACCCCTCTGAGTTTTTAGGTCAGAAGGCAACTTATAGGCGAAGAGGGAGACCGAGGGGGAGTCTGGGGCGGCCAGACCACCCCCTGGCGTGGCCTGGGCTAGCCCACGCGGCCAGGTGGTGTGGCCTGGGCCAACCCCCCCTCCGTCTCGTATTCTGGCTTGGGAGTCTTCTGGTGAAATAGGATTTTTGGAATATTTTCCAGGATTTTTCCTGATAGTTGATTTTCTGCACAAAAAGTAGACGCCAAGGCAATTCTGTTGAAAATAGTGTCAGTCCGCGTTAGTTGCATCCAAATCACACAAGCTTAGAGGAGAAACTATACCAAAAGTGTTTGGGAAAGTAGATACGTTTTGGACGTATCAACTCCCCCCAAGCTTAGCTTATTGCTTGTCCTCAAGCAATTCAGTTGAAAACTGAGTGCGATAAAAGAAATTTCATGAACACATTTGCTTCATAAGAAGTATATATTCTCAGCATGTGATCAACTACTTAGACAATTCATAATAAGGAGTATGCAACTAAGTTTACTTAATAGGCATTGCAAGCTATGAAGAGATTCCAACATAAAAATAGTAAGTAGCATGAAGTATAAACATAAGCAACATAACAATGCTCATAACAAGGTATGATAGAGTGGTATCTCGCTTGCCTTTGCTTATGAATGCCAAGGCACCTCTGAAGTTCAAGTGAAGAATAGAAGTAAAGATATCAAAGATACAAGCATCAAAGTCATAACATAAATAATCAAGTAATGAGACAGCACAAAGAATGACAACTATGCTCTCAAGAAAGTGCTCATAGAATAGGTGGAGACTCAACAAAGAAATGAAAAGGTTTTGAATAGTTTGAAAGGCTTCCAAATGCTGAAAGTATGGTCCTCGTTAGCTTTGAGATCTCATTGCCCCTATCATAAGCATCTTTAATGTGGTTAAGGTGAAAGTTAAGGTGAAAGAAGAATGCTTCATTGATATCATTATGGTTACGCTGCAGGTTTCCACCATGACGGCATGGATTAGACCGGCGGCTCAAGCGTTTCTCTAACACACATACATAACTCCATGGTCTTACAAGCTCCCCTTTTATTTCACACCGATGACATCCGCAAACAAAAGAGCATGGTATCAACTGGGTATATATTTACAAGTGTTGAAAGCGTTCCCCATGACAGCACGGTTCTGCTAATCCCCAGCCTATAATTTGCAAGCATATAACTTTCATGGACAATCACAATGGTTCAGGTTTATTAAGTGCAGGAAATAAAGTGTGCCATCAAGTTCGTGAGAGCTTTATTAACTAACTTTCTCATAACAAGCAAACATTTTATTCGGAAGAAAACAAGGCATATTGAATATGCACGAAAATAGCAAATGATGCTAATAGGTAGGTATGGTGGACACTTTGGCAATATTTGGTTTAAGGGAGTTGGAAATATGAGTAAAACATACTTAGTGTAAGTGAACGCTAGCAATAGTAAGGGAGCGACAAACGAGAGAGCTATAGCTGTCATAATCATGCTTGCAACAAAACAGGACTAATCATGGAATGAAAGTGATTCAAGATCCTTAAGGCAAAATAATTCATCGAGGCTTAACTGATTATTTCAGTCATATGCATGCGTGAGCATGCGCCAAGTCAATTCAAATGAAACATTTAGAGGAGGATACCACGGTGTCATACCAAGTTATGAATAGGGTAATGCAAGCAAACATTCATATGACATGCTACAAACTATTATCAAGTTGGGACTAATCATATGAAAGCAAGAACTACTAAGCATCCAAAGATAACATACACCCTACACGAACATACTAAGCATGCCCACAATGATGAGTATATGTACAAAAATAAAAAAAATAGAGTTCGTTACCAGCCTCTTGCCACACCTCAAGTTGTCATTAATCCTCATTATTGCTCTTCACTTGTGTGGCTTGAATAATAATATGAAACCAATATCCACTCAGGACTGCTAAACCCTGCAACAAACTCACAAAGCCAAAGAAGAACAACAAATATTTTTGTTGTTTTTGATTATTTAAAGCAAGAACCAAAAAGGAAGAACAAGCAAAGCAAAATCTTTTTGGGTTTTTCGAATAATTCAAACAAACAAAAAAGGGAAAAACAAACCAATGCAAAAAGAAGAAGAAGCAAACAAAAGAAAAACAACAGAAATATTTTTGGTCTTTTTGTGTTTTAGAAAGAAAAAGCAAAGAAAGAACGAAAACTAAAAAGAGAATGAAACATGAATACACAAAGTACCGACGCAACATGATAAGGAGACGAGTGCGATGTCGGCGTACCTCCCCCCAAGCTTAGGCTTTTGGCCTAAGTGGGTGTCAATCCATGTACGAATAAGGGTTCCACGCAGGCGGGTCATGATAAGAATGGTCGTAGTTGGGCCCTTGGGAGGAACAAGAAGCTCCCCAATCATAGATAGGCTGCTGATATGAAGACTCCCCCTCATTCGAGGGCTGGACCGAATCATCCGTGACCTCCCTTCTAGTATCCTGCTCCTGTTAGGAGAGCTCTCCCAAGTACGTGCCAAGCTCCTCCTCAGTGAGGGACCATCCTACCCTGTTATCAAGGTTAAACAAAACAGGTGCAGACAAAAGAACAACACGCTCGGAGTTGCTCTTTCTCCAACCAGCTTTGAGAAAGGTTATTTCATAAGACAACTCACTCAAACTAGCCCACGAGGAAACAAATTTATGTTGTATCATGGAATTAAGATCAAGACTTTTTATGGGAAACTGTAGGTCTAGATGATGAGGCACTAAACCATGCAATGCTAGTAAAGGAGAAGCAATGAGGCCCCAACAAATTTCACATTTCTCGCGGTTAGCGGCAAGACGGAAAGCTATCGAAGCACCCAAGTTGTAAGACCTATCCTGTTTAAGAGCAGCAGAGATGAATGCTAGATCATATGAAGATAACTTATTGGAAGTTTTCCTAGCAAGAACACACTTGGCAATAAAGTAGGCAAAGTAGCGAATGGAGGGGAGATGAATGTTACGGATTTTTCCACTCTCCTTCGAGAAGCTGCTCCCCTAGCAATTTTCTGCGTATAAATCCATGAGTGGTGCAGGTCGCTCTTTAATCCTTCCACATGATCCCCACTAAGGTACCTTAATAGCTGCACAAAAGTCATCGAGAGAAAGGTCGACAGCAATATTGTAAATTTTGTAGTGGACCATGGGGTTAGGCAAAGAGTAACTAAATTGAAAGTCCTGCACCACAGACATGGTTAGCTTCACAAATTGACAAGGTTCATCTTCCAAAAAGTGCTCCAACCCTGCATTAGAAACCAAAGTGTGGAAATCCTAGAGAATTCCTGCGGCCCTCATGAATTTAGAACATGGGTAAATGGAAGGAAAAACTTCCTCCTCCCGGTGAACCTTCATAACCCCAGGCACCCATAGTTCATGCTGGTTTAGTTGATGCTCATTCATCTTCTATTCTGAAATTTAAACACCTATTAAACAAGTGATTGCAAAGTGAATATAATGAAGGATACTACTCATAGGGACTTGTAAGAGGCCTAAACATGCATCAAACAAGCTTACAAGATCTCATAACCTGTCACCTACAGCAGCAAAATACTCAAGATATAATCCACTAAACACAAATCTACTTGGACAAGGGGAGGAGTCACATACCGGAGAACAAATGCTCCAAATTTCAGCAGCAAAGATGGGCTGAGCAAGGAGATCGAAAAAATCAAGAGCAAGCACAGCAAGAACGCGATTTTGAGCAATGAACTGGAGTTTACTCGGGAGAGAGAAGAAAGTGGCAGGTGAGAGAGTTAGTGGAGGGATAGAGGTGGCCCACACCATGGCATGGCGCCACCCAGGGCAGGCCGCACCACCAGGTGGTGTGCCTGCCTGGTGGGTCCCCCTGGTACCTCCCAGGCACTCCTCTACCCCTTTTTCATGTAAAAATTTAATATGAATTTTCTGGAATTTTTCGAGACACTTTATTTTTGGGCATTTTTCAGGTATAGAAGAATGATTTTCTGAAAGATAGATTTTTTTTTGAAATGATGCAATGACAAAAAAAGGATAGAACTACAGGAGTTCTAAGACACTCTAACATGCAAGCAACTAACAACAAAGAAAACTAAAAGAAAGCAAAACTAAAATTAATAGAATAGAAGTAAGCGGAGATAATCATGGTGAAAACATTGTTTTGTTCAATGAAATCCTTTTGTTAACAAGGTTGATCAGGTCTTGTTACCAAAACAATTCCATATGAGGCAAAACTTTGTATTTCACTAATGTTTATGTTACCTCAACCTTGATAGCAATGGTCCCACATAATAGTTTCAAATTTTTCTCTTGGTATGGGACAATATATTTCTCCAACTTGGATGCCCTCAACGTGTTCAATTGAATTCAAACCATAATTCCTTTCAATCTTCTTAGGGAAATATATAGTATCTTCCTTGTCATTAACATGAAAGGTCACCTTTCCTTGGTTACAATTAATAACAGCTCCTGCAGTATTAAGAAAAGGTCTCCCAAGAATAATAGACATATTATCATCTTCAGGTATTTGAAGCACAACAAAATCAGTTAATATCAAGCAATTATGAGCCACTTGAACAGGTACATCCTCACATATACCAACAGGAATAGTGGTAGATTTATCAGCCATTTGCAAAGATATATTAGTTGGTATTAGTTTCTCCAGCTGAAGCCTCTTATAGAGAGAGAAAGGCATAACACTAACTCCAGCTCCCAAATCACACAAAGTAGTTCTAACATAACTATTCTTAATAGAGAAAGGGATAGTTGGAATCCCTGGATCTCCAAGTTTCTTAGGAACCTTACCATTAAAGGAATAATTAGCAAGCAAAGTAGAAATTTCTTCATTAGGGATCTTCCTTTTATTCGAGACAATATCCTTCATATACTTTGAGTAAGGAGGCAATTTAATAGCATCAGTTAAAGGAATTTGCAGGAATAAAGGTTTCATCCACTCACAAAACTTATTATAGTGTTCATCTTCCTTTGACTTTTGTTTCTTATCAGGGAAAGGCATAGGTTTTTGGACCCAAGGCTCTCTTTCACTACCATGTCTCTTAGCAATAAAATCTTCTTTAGTGTATTTAGTATTCTTAGTGCGCTTTTCAGGTTCTTCAACTTTTTCTTCATTTGGAGCTTCATTTTCTTCATTACCACTTTCAGTTTCAGCATCGGAAATAGATATACTATTAGGATCTATAGCAGGTTCAAAGGGTTCTACAACAATTTTATGTTTCTTTTTCCTTTTCTTACGAGTAGAGCCACTATTTTCAGCTTGTTGAGAATCCTACTCAATTCTTTTGGGATGCCCCTCAGGATATAGAGGATCCTGGGTAGCAGCACCACTTCTAGTTCTAATTTCATAAGCATGTTTTTCTTTAGCAGCATTAACTAGCAAGTCTTTTTGCACTTTAATGAGTTGATCTATTTGAGTTTGAACCATTTGAAAGTGTTTAACAATCATTTTAACATCATTAGAGGTTCTTTCCACAATATCTTTCAACTCAACAATAGCTCTAGTGTTTTCAATAGATGATTTTGCACCCTTTTACTAAAATTATCCTACTTAACAATAAAGATATCGAATTCTTCTAAGCATTGATCAGGAGGTTTAGAGTAAGGGATATCACCTTCATCAAAGTGTTGGAGAGAGTGCACCTCAATAGTGGATGAGTAGGGGATAGGCTTACATAATTCTTCAATGGGAGGTAAATTCTTGACATCTGTAGCTTTAATTCCCTTCTCCTTAAGAAAATTCTTAGCTTCCTTCATCACTTCATCATTTAATTCAATAACTCCCCTCTTCTTTGATGTTGGAATAGGCACCTGTATAGTAGGTTCAGGTACAATTACTTCATGTATAGCTTGTTCAGGAGGATTCCAATCCTCATAGTTCTTGCTTATTTTAGCCATTAATTCCTTAGCTTCCTTGGGAGTCCTATTCCTGAAAACACAATCAGCACAACTATCTAGGTATGTCCTAGATTCTTCAGTTAGTCCATTATAAAATATATCCAGAAGCTCATTCTTAGGTAATGGACTTCTAGCCTATGCATGAATCAAAGCACAAAACCTTGCCCATGATTCAGGCAATATCTATTTTTCTCCCTATTTAAAATCAAAAAGTTCCTACAAAATAGCATGTCTAGCACTAGGAGGAAAATATTTTTGCAGGAAAGTACTAATCAAGCAATCAGGGCTATCAATAGATCCAGGAGGTAAATTACTAAACCAAGTTTTAGCTTCTCCTTTCAGTGAAAAAGGGAAAATCTTAGCAACAAAGTAAGTACGCATCTTAATGTCATCAGAAAACAAGCCACTCATGGTAGAGAGTTCATTCATTTGTGCTACCTCACTTTCATTCTTAGTCCCACAAAAGGTTCTTTCTTAACAATGGCTATGTAAGATAGATCGAGAGAGAAATCATAATCTTTATCTTTAATGTTTATGGGAGAAGCAGCAAACTTAGCAATAGGACACAATTTAGGTATAATAGTATGCCTCTCAAGGAGAATCTTAGCAGCGCTCCTATCATGGGTGTTTTTACATTCTTTAATAAATTCATCGGTCATCTCAACATAACCATCTTCAATATCATAACTCTCACTAGACTGAGGTGAACTAACAGGTGTAGTAGTGTCTTCATTAGGAGTTTCAGTATTTCCAGCTATAGTTCTAGCAATCGTAGCATCCTGGAAAGGACCTAATGAACCACTCTTATCAAGCACAGTAGAAGCAGCATCATAAGTATCAGAAGTTTCAGATTCAGCAGTAGTAGTAGTGTGTGTAGCATGTGTATGTGGTGGTGTAACGAGCTTACTCATAACAGATGGTGAATCAAGAGAAATAGAGGTGTTCAGAACCGTACCTCTTCTTGTAGTGGATGGTAAAATAGGAACCTTGTCATCACGTGACTTGCCCATGATGGATGGATAGCAGCGAACAATAGAGAATCCAAGTGAACTTGATAAATAAAGCTATGCTCCCCGGCAATGGCGCCAGAAAATAGTCTTGATGACCCACGAGTATAGGGGGTGTATCGTAGTATTTTTGAGGGAAGTGAAACCAATTTATTGATTCGACACAAGGGGAGCCAAAGAATATTTATAAGCCTTAACAACTGAGTTGTCAATTCAGCTGTACCTGGAAACAATCTTGCTCACAGCAGTTTATCAGTAGCAAACATTGCAATACTTAGCAAGAAAAAGTTTTTGTTCCCCCTGATTTTTGCATTCTGGACATCTAATCAATGTTGCTGAAATTGGGATGTTACAGACCTTTCCGCCTTAAAAGAATCTTATCCCGAGATTCAGGAGAGTAGGATTAGGGGTTTTTGAGTCAGGCTTAGTACTCTATGTCTTAAGCATAGTAACTTACTGGCTTTGTCTTTGATTTTGGTTACTCTGTCAGTGAAGTTAAACTTCAAGCTCCTTGGATGCACTAAGAGTGGAGAAGGCTTTAGTCTTGATGGTGATCGATGATCTTCTTTTCCTTTTGAACTCGATACCTCGGGGAATTGGGTTAGACAAACTACCTCTAATTGGAATTCCGCGACCTACTCTTCTAGGGTTGGAGTCTGTAGCTTGATGTCTTATTTTCTAAGAGTACACAGCGTTTCGTTAGGGCTTATCATATACCATTTAACTCTTTTAGGGTCAAGACTCTTGGGATTGTTTCTGGCAGAGGGTTAAGCTATTTTGTTGGAAAGACACCTTAAGGTTAAACTAGGTTAGCTTGAGGACGACTCAATCCTTCCTTCATAGAGTCGTCGGATGATACTTGGAGACCATCGCCAACCTTCCGTTTAGAGTTGAGGTCTTTAGATGATGTCCGCATACTATGCCCTATAAGGATCATATACTACTGTTATTCGTACTTAGCCTATTGGGGTTGTTGAAATTTGCGGATCTTCCGGACGGGTTAGAACTGATGGGGTTAGCGAAACTGCAGTCGGTGAGGTGGGTCTTCAGTCGAAGTAGTAGAGAGGCTTCGTAAAATCTTCAGTTAGTTTCTCATCTGATGACTCGTGAGTTGATTCTTGGTGAAGAGACTTCGGATCTGGAAATCTTCCTAAAGTAACTTCTAGTAGGCGGTTTCCTAGAATTGGGTGGAAAGACATAGTCTTTCCACCTTAGATCTTCACTACGATTATTTGGGAGGGGTGTAGATCTTCTGTCTTGGAGTGCTGGACGTAACGCTTACCTAGCTCTTGAGTAGAGGTACTCGAGTAACGTTCTATTGCATAAACCTTGTCGGGGTAGTTTCCTATCAAAATCTTAAAAAGTTAACGTTGGGAAGGTTAGCGAGTAAATATACTTCTTGTTGGTATATAAACCTGGTAAAAGAATTCAACTACGACGGAAACGTATTTATGTGTATTCTTGGAATTGCTTTTCCTCGATGTAAGAGTGGTCTCGTGGTATTAAAGCATCTTGGCCTTGAAGAGTCAGACATAGTCTAGCCATTCGAGGGAGGAGCTTCCGGTCTTGGTGTCCCCCCTAAGGAAGTCTACTCCCATTTGTGGGGGTTAGGTGGGTAGGATAGCATTCAATCTAGTTCTCAAAGAGGTTGTTAGGGTATAAGGCTAGAAGGTAGCAACAAACATGTCAGACCGATGGTCTAGGACTCACAGGGTGTAGTTAGCGGGGTACCACTAGCCATCCAGCCTTCGGGATCAAAGCTAGATGTCAGGAGATGGGATCATTCGGGATGTGGTCATTCCAAGTTGGGTCAGATGCAACGTCTTGGGTAAAATACGCAAGATAGAACATCAAAAATAGCAATCCAAGGAAGTTATTACAGAACAAACCAATCCACACCAATAGTGTCAATAGTACTTAAGCATTACAAAACGTGTTCAGCGACAATACATGACTCTACCCTATGCTAAGCGGGCGAGTACGGGGGTGCGAGTGACTATGCTAAAGGTGCATCTACAGAGTTGTCATTGGATTCTAGCAGAGTAGGGGAGGTTTCCTACACATCCTAGATGGGCTTGAACCTTCGGATATACTGATGGGCGGTGATGCACTTCCTGCCTTTCTTGGGAGCAGCTTCCCTCGAGGTTCCTTCAATGGCGATGGTTCGTGCTTGATTCCTTTGCAGGGCTTCTAGTGCTTCCTTACGATTGAGAATGGCTTGTAGGCAACGGAGCTCCATCTGAGAGTGGCGGTATTTGTCGACGACTATGGTTAACACTTCATTGCCGGAGTAGCTTAAGCGAGTCTAAAAAGACAGAGCAGGGTATGCCAAGCTAGGGTCTTGAGATCCTCTGGTACAATCGACATTTCCCTTCATTAGGAGACAAAAGGTTATGGGATGCCTCATTTCTAAAAGGAAATCGCAGATGCGCATTAAAGCTTCTCTGGCTACCATGGCAATAGCAATTATAGGAGTGGGCATCTGAGGTCTAGTGGAGTAGATAGGGCTTCCTTTGGTTCTAGGCTTGGTGAGTATGACAATCTATCCCACATAATCTCTGGATTCCAGTCCCTTGTGGAGGGTATAGTTGGGTTTCTGCTAGTAACCGCAAAGCTGCAGGGAGTCCTTGAGGAGTCGGGGAAATCCAATATTCAGCCACTCTTCCTCAACAGGTTCCATCTACAAAATAATTAGGGTAGGGTTGGGTTAGTGACAAGTGTGCATGATTTTAAAGATTGGAAATTCATCTTAATGCAAGTTGTTTTCAAAATAGAGGGAGGGAGATGTAAGCACTTTTGCAAATAGTCATCTCATTTCCCTTATCTTTTAGAAAATAGGTTTTTTGTTTTCTGTCTAACATCAATGCTAACTAAGGTCTCCTACAGTCAGGATGACCCTGATACCATGTCTATGGAGTCCTCCGGATTTATCTCCCAAGAAATCATTGTTATGCATATTACCATGTTCCCATGATTAGTGAGCCGTGGAACATAACCAACAAGTACCATTACAACATCCAGAACTTAACGAATACAAGACTTACATAGATGCCACTATGGCAACATAATCTTCGGCAGCGGATATTCATCAAACGCAGAGCCCAATCATGCCTTAACCTACAGGCAGCTGACTGGGAAGATGGGCTAGCTCACATCAACGTCATGTTATCCTTCCATCTTCTAACCTCTAAAGTCTGTCCAAGTAAATAGCCAGGGACAATGCCAATGAGTACTTTTGAATGTACTCGCAAACCACCGAGATAAGGTAAATAAGATAATGCAATTTGTTTGTGGCGAGATAGCTCTATCTAGGGTTATTCTTGAAAACCCTAGATTTCTCTTGTAGATATGGCATCTCTATATTTTTGTTGAAAAAGAGTTTTAGAAACATGTCTCCATTTTAACATCTAGATATCCCCATATCCTTGTTGAAAACAGTTTTAGAGAGAAAACCTTTTTAAACATCTTCGACCATCCATGGTCAAAACAAAACATCATCCTCATGTTCTCTCGTGACCAAGTCACATCCTTTTTATCCTTCTTGAACCATCACTTGGATACTCATGGCAGTCACTTTTCCAATCGTCCTTGGCCGTGGACACGGCTATTCGAATAGATTATACTCTGTAGAGTTTGTGCACTTTACCCACAAGAATCAATACATCCGCTGGGATGACACCACGTCCCACTACACCACGTGTACGGGTGTCCGGATAATCAAACATAACCTTTCATTTGTTGTCCCTAGTATGGGAACTTTCCCTATGGTTGCTTAGTTCTCCCGGGGATGAGTACCCAACTCCTCGAGTCTGAATCTCCCTACCTCACTTCCTGAATCATTTCCCCTTCCATACTCCCATAAACCGTACCATCCGCGAGAGCTCCATAGTTTCAGCCAACCTCCGAAGAGATAATAGAACCTTCTGGGCATGACAACCCCTTAAGTGGAAGGACGCGGCTTTGGGGGCCCTCGACCCCTTTTTACGCGTTATGGCATAGCCCATCCTAAGGTAAACAAACTACGAGCTAAGCCCCAACTCCTAGGTAATGTGGTTGCACGGGTAAGTTGTTCTGGTAAAAGACTAGAGAATCCCTTCTCAACATCAAGTTCCTCTTTCTCATTCTTCCTCATCACCTTTATTTCTTTAAAACATCCACTTGGAAGCGATGCCTCTTCCCAAGGGTTTTTCCAAAAAACATTTTCAATACATTTGTAGCGGGGTAAATCCCCAAAACAGTTTGGTTTATCAAATTCGGGGTTTCCAATGAGGTAGGATGATTACCCTTATAATCTCAATCTAAAGGGATAAATGGTAGGTAACATCAGGGTGGGTGTCATATGGGACACTAGGTCATAACTTGGTGTATCCAAGTTATTATCGCAGTAATAGTACAACAAAACATGCGTGTAGTAATGCAATTTATAAAACAGGTAATAAAAAGAGTGGGACAAGTAGATCAGCGAGATGTCATTGGAATTCTTCTTTAGATATCCAGAAAACCAATAATAATAATAAGATCCCTTGATCTCGTCGTCAATACAACCGCAATTATCGATGTCATCGAGTATATATGCAAACAAGCAATGCCACAATCAAGACAAGGCATACAAGTATCAACATCATATAGAAAATGACATAAGAGCACATAATCTACTTCAGTAAGGTTTGGGATAATGGCTTGAGAGAGATTGTAATTGACTTGGAAGCATTAGTTGACATATACATGGGATTTAAGGACTTGAAACTACTTTGGTAAGGGGTTTTGGATCAAGGCTAGATTCTGTAAGATACCATTGTATAAAAATTATACCATCAGAGAGATTTTGATAAAATGATACCAACAAAAGTGGTTTCACTATTTTATCAATTTCCTTTGATTTACTAGGAATTGTTTAGTGATAAAAGCTCTAGTTTTGGGAAATAATTCACCAGAAAAGATTTGTCTATCCAAAAATTAATTCCTATTAGTATTGAGTAGGTTTTGATGGACTGGTTTAAGGGGAGTTGGAATCTCTTGAAAATATTTACCAGAATACCCTCAAGAATTTCCCAAAGTTAGTTCTGCAGCCGATTTGTCTTTTTAACCAGAATTAAACTACAAAGGATTTTTATATGATTCCAAAGACACAGATTAGGTATGTGAGATACCTTCCTAGAGAAATTGGAATCATCCTTTTTGTAGTTACAGAACTATGCGAGTGATTTTATTAGTGAATTAACCATACATAGAATAGTTTAATTCACAAAAAATCACCCAGGCTTTACAAAAATCTTGGGCTGCTATGGTTTGAAGTAAATTATGGTTTGTGAGTTCTCATAGTTGGAATTAGGTCAATACCATTTTTGGTTTGACCTGCATATATTTCTAAAGGCAGAAAAGGCTTTGTTTTGTTATTTTTTCCAGGGTCATACTAGGAATCAAAAAGGCCTAGGGTTAATGTGGCATGAAATATATCACTGATACCTTTCAGTAAAAAAGGGTTCACATCATTTGGAGGTGTAAAACTCACAGAAAGAATTTATTAGTAAAACAGGTACCTTTAGGTTTTTGATTTATTGAAATTAATCTGGACATTATCTGGGTCAACTAATGTTGTTGCATGTTAGGGAAAACATGTTTGCATTTAGGAAAATTTAGATCTGGGCAATTTGGGTGGTTTTCCCTTTTAAAAAAGAATTAAACCAACTGGTTAAATATAGATCTGTAAAATAAATACTAAAAAGAAAAGGGTAGGCGTTAGCTGGTTCAAACGGCTGACGACCGTGGCCTGGCGGTCAGTGAGGGTGGATGGGCGAAGGGGTATGGGGAGATCTGTGGCATTGGTGCAAGTTGGATCGGATAGCGACACATCGTCGTCTTTGCTGGAATAGAACGGCGGCGAACAAACCCTAGAGGAGGTTCGAGGAGAAACGGGAGGCTCACTAGGGGCTCAAGAGGCGTCAGGGAGATGACGAGGTGACGTGGTCGATGATGGGGAGTTCGGGGATGGGCGGCATGGTGGGGTTTGCTTCCGGGGGAATGCTCGTGCGGTAGCCACGGCAGCGCTGGCCTTCGGGTCTCAATGGAGCTGCTCCTAGGGTAGTTGCATGTCAACAAACAATGGCAAGGTCAGACTCAGGGGAGCAAGGGGATTCACACAGTGTGACATGCAGAGGGAGAGGGACAGTAAAGAGGGAGCCTTGTTTGATTTCTAGGAGGAGGCCAAGAGCTCTTTCTCTTGTTCTCTCGGGAAGGATAGGGCAAGGGAGAGGGAGTGGAGCCTAGGGAAGGTAAGTGGATAGCAAAGGGAGCAAATGAGCCAAAGGGGAGGTGTTGGGGTGGTTGTTTCCTTATAAACCGGAAAGGGGTGGTGTATGGTGGACATGGCCTATGGAGGACCTAGGGCAGGTCTAGGAGCTGCTCATTGGTTGCCACGGGTGGTGGAGAGGGCACTGGGGTCATGCAGGGGACAGAGAGGGAAGGATTTGGCTACTGCAAGGTTTTATTGAAAACAAGACAAGTCCTAGGTTTGTGTCTCCTCTCCTCCAAGTGCAAAAGACATAGGTATAAGTGTGCTACAGTGCATGTGCTACAGGGATCACGACCAGGGGTGAGGTAAGTGTTGTAAAAAGTCAATCCATGACTATGGATGGGTTTTGGTGAGGCTTTGCCTAGATAATTTGATTTCTTTGTAATATTTATCAGAAAGTTGGTTATGAAGGAAGTCTAGCAAAATGGCTTGATAAATATGGGGAGATTGTACTGGTAGATAGATGAGGTTAAGGAACCTTACTAGGAATTATTAGGGATTTTAATAATGATTAAAAGGCCACTTAGAGTTATTTACTCAAAAAGTTCTGAATTGGTTTTTAGAAGATCGTTTGATATTTTTGTATTGGACAAGGTTGGTTTTTGAGGTGAACTGGTTTAAGCAATTATTTCTTGTTTCTGCCAATTAAGGAAAAGAGCAAAAAGAAATAATAAACATCTCAAAAATAATTATGTTTGAGGTGTGAAGATAGGATAGGATACGATATATAGGCATCAAATGTGCCTTGAGTTGGCAAATTCGTTTGGAGAAAAACAACTTGCCCTTAAAGGACAGGTTTTGAGGCTTTTGGAAAGGAGGGAAAATAACTAGTTTTAGGTTCCAAATAATTATGGAAATTTTTGGTAAATGATTATATCCAAGGTGGATGAGGTCAACTTGGAGTATCTATCATTGGCAACCTTGGATTTGCAAGAAGGCACTTGGCTTTTGGGAGAAGGTAAGGATCTGAGGATCTAGGGCACCAATATTTCTATGCCACCTGAGAGCATGTCTAACATCACCCTCAAATCAGCAACCCTTAAATACGAGTACATGCCTGTACTCGTGATTTAGGGTTTCAAACTCGTTAGCAGAGAACACTACCTCTAAATCCAACCCTTAAATCGTGATTTGAACTGAAATTTAAATTAACGAGGGAAGATCGTGCACACGTTCATCATCCAGTACATACATATTGCAAAATTACATCTAAAAATAGTGTTGGGAGAGCTCGCGGAGGACGCCGTCGCATCCTGGTATGTCCAAAATGCGAGCTCCTAGTCGGCGGCGAGCTCTAAGTCACCGCCTGCCATCGTCGGCGAGCTCTTAGTCATCGAGGACGGTCACGTCGAAGTCCATGTCATTGACAGATGCCAGTTTGGCGTCCTCCTCCTCGCAGCGGATGGCAGCGACCGCCTCCTCGATCTCCTCCTACAGGCGCGCTTCTTGGCCCCGATAGAGCGGATGCGGCGCCGCTCCTCGTTGTCGCTGCCAGGTGCGCGACAACCACTCCCTCCCTCCTCCTCCGCCCCACCCAGCACGGCCGCTACCAAGTCTGCAACTCCCGCTCCTTCTCGCCATCTCTCTCTCTCTCTCTCTCTCTCTCTCTCTCTCTCTCTCTCTCTCTCTCGCGCGCGCGCGCGCGAAAATGGGAGGAATTCCTCGCCGGAGTACGTGCGGAAATGTGGCGGCGGCTAGGGTTTGCGGCGGAGGGACACGGGTTCTTATCCGTCTCCACCCGCCCGTCCAATAGAAATAGGGGCTGTAATGGGCCTTTCATAGTCCCATGTGAATTCTATTTACGGGTCGGGCCGTTTACAGGCGTTGTTAGCTCGACGGCCCGGCAACAAGCAGATGTAACCGCCGGAATTTTAAGGGCGCTGGCATTTTAAGGGTGCTGTTAGACTTGCTCTAAGCTTGGTTGGATTAGGTAGCTCAGATCTCACCTTGTACAAGGTATAGATGGATGTATAGACCAGGTGATATAGATGATCAGTGTACCAAGAGTTGGGCTTGGTTGTATTTGAGGTGGGATAGAGGTGATGACAAACTTTGTTGAAAATAAGGCTGCCATAACAGATTATCAAGTAGCCTTCAAACCTATGTGTTGGAGGAACAGAGCTCCCATTGAAACAAGTGAAGATGGGATTGATATACCTTTATGAGTAGAGTACAACCATGCCAAGTGTTGGTCAAAGGAAGATAGTATGAAGATGTGAGGTCCTGCAAAAGTAGGCATGTTGATAAGATTTGCAGAAAAGATTATTTTCTTCCCTACAAAACCATCAAGAACAAGTGGGTTGTAAGATGATATATCCAAGGGAAAGAGTGGGCCTTGATTGTCCTTATGAAGTTCTATGCGATGGTTCAAGTGCATTCCCAAAAAGGTAGAAGGATTGTAAATGAGGGAGACTGAAGGATGGCATATTGATAACAGTTTTCTAGACTTAGCCATTTTGGTCGTTTAAGGGTTTTATACTAGAATATAAGATGGGATGGTTTTGAGATGATGCAAGGTTCCAAATCATCATCAAGTGGATGATGTTGAAGTGTAGGTTGATTATAAGGGATCCATGCTTGGATTGGGTCTTCATTGACTTAGAATCTTCTAAAAATGATAATTTCAGAAGTGATGTGGTTAAGGGTTTTAGATGACCACTTAGTAGCTAGAGATCAGATCCACCTTGGGAAAGCTTGCTTAGGGTTTTGTAATAGTAATTTAGTTTGATCCTATAGGATGAGATCCTAGACTAGCTCACTCCAATTCCTAAGCAAATAGGTCAAGCATCTGATCAATTAATTCATCTGACAGCAGATCAAGGCAATTCATCTGATAGCAGATCAATTCATCTGATAAAGTCTTTCATCTACTACTGAGGTTACCATCAAGCCTAGCTTGAGGTAAGGGTGGGTATTTTTAAGAGGCTGTGTGTTGAAGTAAGGTAAGGGGCTCTTGGTATTTCTACCAAGGCTAGAATGAAAAGGTTTTAGGGAAAGGTTTTGGAAAAACCTATAGGTAAGAGTAGTTGAAAGTTATGTCTTGAGAACATAAGGAGATCATATATAGTTCTCCATAGTTTTGTTAATAGAAACTAGTAGAACATTTCGTTGTGTCAAAGTCATCTCAACTTTTGGAATGCCAGAACATTTGAGAATATGAAAGATGAGCCAAGACATTTCCTTTGTAAAAATAGTTTTTGTCAACTAGGGTTGAGGTAAGGAGTACAACATCTAATACACAATCAGTGGCATGAGTCCAAGCAAACAAGTAAGAAAACATTGCAAAACTTAGCAAGAAAAAGTTTTTGTTCCCCCTGATTTTTGCATTCTGGACATCTAATCAAGGTTGCTGAAATTGGGATGTTATAGAGACTACAAAGTTAAACCTCATGTTGTTAATGGACAATGTCTGAAACATTATATTGCAGGCCAAAAATTTGTTGGAAAGGTCGAAGAGATAAACCTCTAGAGTCCCGAGGCCGTAATCGCAAAGAAATATCCCCTGCTAGATATCAGAAATCAATAGAAGTTAAGTTTCAGGTGTGTAACTATCTCGAAATATCTCCATATTTTAGGTAAGTCATTATTTTTGGAAAATTAAAGCATGCAGCAAAAGAATTGGAAGGAACAGAGTCCCAAAGAGGGAAAGAGGACAAGTGGCTCGCCCTACCATGTTGGGCGTGGCACCCATACTCTTTCGCCTTTCCGACGTCTGTTTTTCCATGGTTTTGTCTCAAACACTTCGGCTTACCCTAAAACTTGTCAATATATACCACTCTCTGCCGATCTAATCTCGCATCGAGCCTTTTTGAGCAAACATTGTTTTTTGTCCTTGTTTTCCAGATCGTATCTCTACAACTAGTCATGTCTTCCCGGTGGAGCACCTGAATGGGAGGATTCCCATGTGCACCCACCAGGACCTCATTGTGGTGCTCCCCACCAACGTGTCGGCTACAAAGGAAGAAGACCCTAGGGACAATGGACTTTGGAGGACTCAACTTGAAGATGGAGCAAGGAGCGCGAGGGAGGTTTAAGAACCTCAATTCAGGGGCTTGGATGACCCAAATCTTCAAGCATGGATTGAACTCCTTCACCCACAAATTTCTAATAAAGAGAAGCATTCATCTGGCTCTCACGATCATATTAAATTATTGTAGGACTACGAAGAGGTAGTGAACACAAAGTATATCTGGGGCATGCACACAAACTCCATAGTTTGCATGGAGACCATTGAAAGGCTTGAGGAAGAGCTCAAGAGTTACAAGGCCAAGTGGGAGGAGCAAGTTGAAGTCAACAAGAAGTTGCATGCAAGCTTGGTGAGGATCAGGAACACTACTAATGATGAGTTCATGAGAACCGTTGCTTAAAGATCTACATCACCACTCAAGCTTGGGGAAGTTTCACCTACTATTTTATGCTCTTTAGTTTAGTATATTCCTTCCAGTCAAGATCTTTAGGTTGTTTTTTTCTTTTATCTATTAGGTATCGATTTTATCATTGCTTAAATGGCTCTTAGGGCATTATCTTGTATCCTTAGTCGAGAGGATTTTAATGAAATATGAAGTATGGTGTGATCCATGATTCTGGTGTTTGGAGACTTATGAGTAACACTCATGCAGATGTGCACTTCATATCTAGAAGTTTTAGTTACATCTTGTCTTGAATTAGATTAACTTGAGTATGTTGTACAAGTATTGAACTTCTCAAACAAACACAAACTTGCAACAAAGGAAGGATCCATGCAAGTTATGTTTACAAATATATATGAAAGAAAATACCTTGAATTTGTAGCAGAGATATGGTTTTGTAGAACAAGAAGTTAGGAAGAGATGATGATAAGGGGGCATGATACTCTTGTTCTAATTAGTAGTCAACTAGTAAACCGAGGTTCATGGATATTTCAATACATATGCTCTATGGAAAGTGTATGAAAGGCAGGCACCCAAGGATTCAGTTACCATGGAAAGTGAAAGGAAAAGGTTATGTAGAGCATATGACATGATTGCAAGATCCATGAATAAGGTTTATACTGGTTACGATGAGGCAAGACCGTTAACTGATGTCATCTAAAAAATGGTGAAAGTGTTTGACAAAGTCAAAATTCATGTCTATCTTGTTATTTAACTCTATTCTTTTAACTAGTTGTCCTATGAGATTTTTATCTTCATTGCAAAGGCAAGAGTGAATCAAAGATAGCAAGGTAAAAAATGCACGCTAATATTAGGAAAGACAAAATAAAAATGTGAGACTTGTTCAAATTGTCCAACATACAATGGTTAGTTTTGTTCAAAAAGCAAGGGGTAGTTGCTAGATCTCCTGTCTATGTATCCCACATTTGTGTGATTGTTAGTCTATAGATCTTTTAAGACAAGTGAATATGCATAAGTTGATGATGCAATGCTCATATTTTATTATCAACCATAAGCTCATTCCTACATGATATGATCTATTCTGTTATTTGCTTGAGGACGAGCAAAGGTTTAAGCTTGGGGATATTGATAAGTACATTTTACACCATCAATAGAGTGACTTATATCATCTGTTTTGAATGATATTTGCCATGATCTATTATTATTTATGCCTTTTTAGTTGATTTATGGGACTTTCCTAGAAAGTCCCTTTCATTTATATTTAATTTATGGGAGGCAGAAAACCTCCATTTTCGTATTTTGCTATTTTAGGGACCTTCTAGACATCTAAAAATCCAAGGAAAAATAAGTGATCAGTTTTTCACCTGGAGAAGGACCATGAGTGAAAGAAGCAAGCGAGAGGAGCTTCTAGGCCCAAAAGAGCCTAGGTGGCGAGCCTGAAATGGATCGTATGGGCACCTAGAGGGGGGGTGAATAGGTGCTACACCAATTTTTAATTCTTTTTCAAATTTAGGCTTAGCACAAAGGTAAATTCTCTAGATAAACTAATGTGTGGAATTTCCCTATATGCAAACCTATCTACTAGCGAGTAAAGAGCGAGTGGAAGAGGAACGAGTGAACCAAAGTGAAGCACGCGGAGACACAGGATTTGTTTGACCGCAGTTCCTTCCTTGTTAAGGAAAGTACGTCTGCGTTGGAGGGGTGGGCGGTACTAAGACCACCACGCCACAAAAGGCATCACCCTGTTCTCCGATGGATCTCGCCACAACAGGCCTGATCCACCTTCCACTATAGGTACCCTTCGAGGCGGGCACCGGCGCCTTTACACAACTAGCGGGGCAACAACTCCACAACAACTTGGAGGCTCCCGAAATGACAACAAGCTGCCACAAGAACAAAGTTGTCAAATACAATAACAAGATCTAGGTATTAACAAGAATACTAGATCAGGGATTTCCCAAGTTAATGGAGAGGAGTTGAAGCTCTTGATTCTTGATGTTGATGATGAACTTATCCTCCTTCAATTCCACCAAAGATCAAGACCTTCGGGTGGTTGAAGTGGGAGATCGAGATTTAGAGCTCTTGCACAAGGTCTGGTCAAATTCGAGTGAATCAAGAGTTCTGGACGTTGGGGAAGAAGGGGTACTTATACCCCTTCCAAAAACCAGCCGTTGCACACTTTGGGGGCCGGATTATCCGGCCCAAGTGGGGGCCGGATTATCCGGTCTGGGGAAACTCCGCCCCAGACTCGGAATATCCGTCAGAAAATCCGCCCCCCCCCCCCCCACAGTGAGACGCGCCGAGCTTGCCCTTGATCATCTTCTGGGGGCCGGATTATCCGGCCTGGGGAAGAAAAACCGCCCCAGTTCGGGTTTTCCGGGAGAAAATCTGACCGGATACCGAGCGACGCGCCTTGGCTCCTTTTTCTCAAAATCTGGGGGCCGGATTATCCGGCCCTTGTGAAACCCGAATTATCCGGCCTGGGGAGGGAAAACTGCCCCAGTTCGGATTTTCCGGGAGAAAATCCGACTGGACACAGAGCGACGCGCCTTGGCTTCCTTGAGAGATGAGGTAGGCCGGATTATCCGGCCCTTGGAGGGGCAGATTATCCGGCCCCCCTCAAAACTTCCTTCACACTTAGCACACATGAAAAGTCTAAATAATATTGTTATCTAACACGCAAAACAAAGGGAAACATGAAATGTTCTTTCAATCTCCCCCTTTTTGGTGTTAGATGACAATACCTGGATTTGCAGGAGAAAGACCCACGACAAATAGCGATAACTATGAAAGTGACTCCCCCTCAATGTGTGCATAATAGAGTTTTGCATTGGAATACAAATGCACACAAATAGGTGAATCTATTCCATAGACATAAGCGCAAAAGCACATACCACCGAAGTAGAGAATAGGCATCCTTGGCAAAAATCACAATTATTATTGGATAACCATTATGAGCACACGCCTTCCGTGATAAACCTCCAGCAATAGGATATGAATAGATATAGCCATGAGCATAATCCATGATATGAAGTCCATAGGTACCAACCAGACAACCACATAAAGTCTCAACCACAAATCACAAACCACGAATTTAAAATTTCTAAATGGGCATAAGCAAGAAATAACGAATAAAAAGTGCAAGTGCTTATTCCCGACCCATGCAAATCCACGGACAACCTAATAGAACTACTTCTCCCCCTTTTGCAGCGAGACACCAAAAAGGGAGAAGAGCGATGCTAGCGCCCCATGGGATCACTCATCATAGTACTCGTCCTCGTCCTCGTCCTCTTCTGCATGCTCTTCCTCATCCTCATCATCAAGTTCCTCAGTGACACCTTCCTCCTCATCATCAGCAGTAGCAGGCGCAGAGGGGAACAAGTGACGCTCCAGCTCACCATAGTTCAGCCCGGAGGAAGAGTTCCACCGAGCATACGGAGTGGGAAGTGTAGGAGCCGGAGGAGCACCCGAAGCGCTAGACACGTGGTGGAGAATTAGCTGCTGGGAGTGAGCCAACTCATGGCGCTGCCTGTATGCCTCGTACTGACCCTTGCGCGTGTCCACGCCCATGCAAAGAATGTGACGCTGGAACCAGTTTAGCTGCTTGATCTCACGGGCCACGGGAGGCACTGGGGGCTGGCGAGCATCCCTCATGAGGCCCTCAGGAGCAGAGGAGGGGTGAGAAGTCTTCCGAACCTTGTTGTATATCTTCTTGGCCTTGAATCTAGAGGAGGGGTGAGCAGATCCGGGGAGGCCCGGAAAATCCGGTGGCCGGAGAGGCTCCGGGGAGGGTGAGGGGCGGCAGGCGGCGGCTAGGAAGAAGGAGAGGGCTGGGGGAGAAGAGCTGCTCGATATGAGCCCTTCCCCCCAAGTCCTGCCCTTTAAGATCGAATCCGCCAGGGCCGTATTATCCGGCCAACACTTGGGCCGGATTATCCTGCGTAATTCTGGGATTCTGTTATACACAGAACCAGGCCCGCGCGTCCCCAAACAACACCCCCACAAGGTGTACAAGGGACTTGTGTGCAAGAATAGATGGCTTAGGGGTAGGGAAGGCTTAGGATTGAGAAAGCCAAACTGAGATGGTACTAGACACTCAAAATTGCAAAATCCAAATCAAATAAAAGCCAAGATTGAGTGTGATTCCCATAAGAACATGAGAGAGCAAATAACATCCAAAAAGATCCAATTCTCCACAAGGGAGAGGGCGGTGGCCGAAGCCACCTTGTTGGAGTGTATGGTGTGACACCGCGAAGATATATCTTGGGTTCACGACCAATACTCATCAATAAGCTCACATATCACAACATGATATTAAGAGAAATGATATAACTTGCTATTGGCATTATGGGGGGAGGGTTAGCCCAATAAGTTAGGACCACACTCCCCCTATATCCATGCCCACACCTAGACCAAACAAGGATTGAGACATACGAGTGAGTGCATGGGTAATCAAGACAAACTCCCGGAATCAATGATATTTAGCTCATTCCTCAAATAGCAGAATCTTGCTTCATCAAGTGGCTTTGTAAAGATATCCACCAGTTGGTTCTTCGTGCTCACAAAAGATAGATCAATATCGCCTCGAGCAACATGGTCACGAATAAAATGATTCCGAATCTCAATATGCTTCGTCCTTGTGTGTTGAACTGGATTGTACGCAATTTTGATAGCACTTTCATTATCACATGAAAGAGGCAGTTTGTCACAATTGACACCGTATTCCTTTAAAGTTTGCCTCATCCACAATAATTGAGTAAAAGCGCTAGTAGCAGCAACATATTCAGCTTCGGTGGTGGAGAGAGATATACAATTCTTCTTTTTGGAGGACCAACATACAAGAGATATTCCCAAGAATTTACAAGATCCAGAAGTGGATTTCCGATCATCCTTATCACCAGCCCAATCTGAGTCAGTATAACCACATAAAGAGAAATTGGAGCCCTTGGGATACCAGAGACCAAAGTTGGGGGAATGAACCAAATATCGAAAGATCCTCTTGACCGCCACTAAGTGGCTTTCTTTAGGAGATGCTTGATACCTTGCACACACTCCCACACTCAACACAATATCGGGTCTAGATGCGCAGAGGTAAAGAAGAGAGCCGATCATGGACCGGTATACCTTTTGGTCCACATCTTTACCGTGAGGGTTGAGTTCGAGATGACACTTTGTTTGCATCGGAGTAGCGACACCATTTAGATCCGTCATCTTGAATATCTTGAGCATGTCTTGGATGTACTTTTCTTGATTAATAAAGGTTCCTTCTCTAAGTTGCTTGATCTCGAATCCAAGAAAGAACCGTAATTCCCCCATCATAGACATCTCAAACCTGTCAGTCATAAGCTTTGAAAATTCATCGTTAAAAGCTTTGTTAGTAGAACCAAAAATGATATCGTCTACATATAGTTGGCATACGAAGAGCTCCCCCTTAACCTTCTTAGTAAAAAGAGTGGGGTCGATTTGCCCAACTTCGAAGCCACGATCTAACAAAAGCTCTTTAAGGTGCTCATACCACGCACGTGGGGCTTGTTTAAGGCCATAGAGTGCCTTATCGAGTTTGTAGACATGGTTCGGAAAGTTAGGATCCTCAAACCCCGGGGGTTGCTTTACGTATACCAACTCATGTAGAGGACCGTTAAGGAAGGCACTCTTGACGTCCATTTGCTCCAACTTGAAATTGTTATGAGCAGCATAAGCAAGTAGGATACAGATGGACTCAAGGCGAGCCACAGGAGCATAGGTCTCGCCGAAGTCGATGCCCTCAACTTGGGAGTAACCTTGTGCCACAAGTCTTGCCTTGTTCCTCACAACAATGCCATTCTCATCTTGCTTGTTCTTGAAAATCCACTTGGTGCCGATAACATTGCGGCACTCTTTGGGTTTCTCCACTAGTTTCCAGACTTTGTTGCGCTCGAAATTATTCAATTCTTGATGCATAGCAACAACCCAGTCTGGGTCTTCAAGAGCTTCAAAGACCTTCTTAGGTTCCACCATGGAGATATGAGCTTGATGCTCTCCAAAACTGGCCAATTCTCTTCTTGTAGACACCCTTCGTCGAAGATCACCAACAACCTTGTCGAGAGTGTGACCCCGCAACTCAAGGTTACGATCCACCCGAGCCTTGCGACGAAGTTCAATAAGTTTGTTGTCTCTTGGTGGAGATTCATCACTTGAGTCTTCATTGGAAGCATTTTCTCCGCCTTTATCAGTAGCAGGTGGTGGAGATGCATGCCCTTGAGGTGAATCTGAAGCAATAACAGGAGGCTGCAGAACTGGAGAGTCAGGGCTGGATAATCCGGCCGATGAAGAGGCCGGATAATCCGGCCTGGGAGAACTTGCAGCAGCTTCATCAAGAAGCCTGGGACTTGCTTGAACTGGCGAGGGGCCGGATAATTCGGGGTCAGCCGGAAAATCCGGCCTGGAGCTTGTATTGATATCTTCACCACTAGGAGCTGCATGGTCAGCTGGAGCGGGGTGGCCGGATAATCCGGTATCCACCGGAAAATCTGGCCTGGAGCTTTCTGGAGCATTTTGACCTTCACCAGTTGATGGAGATGGTGTAGACGTTGCCCCCGTGGTTGAAGCATGTTGCGTATGTGTAGATGAGGGATCTATATGAGTAGAGCATTGTCCTTCCTGGTCCGCCACAAGGGGTTCCTCAATGGGGCGGAAGAATCCCACGCCCATTCTTCTTATGGCATCTTGGGGTATTTCAACATCTGCATCACAAACACCAACTTGCTCCGCACAGGAACCATCATTTTCCTCGAACACCACACTACAAGATTCTACAACAGTTCCGGAGAGCTTATTGTAGACTCTATAAGTGTGGGATTCGGCACCATAACCAACAAAAATACCTTCTAGAGCCTTAGATTCAAACTTAGATAAACGAACTCCTTTAATAATAAAGAAACACTTACACCCGAATACCCGAAAGTATGAGATGTTTGGCTTGTTACCGGTAAGTATTTCATACGGAGTTTTGTCCAAAATCTTGCGGAGGTATAAACAGTTGGATGAATGACAAGCAGTAGAGATTGCTTCACCCCAGAAATTATATGGAGATTTGAATTCGGCCAACATTGATCTTGCCATGTCCATTAGAGTTCGATTCTTCCTCTCGGCTACACCATTCTGTTGAGGGGTGTACGCAGCGGAATATTGATGTCTTATCCCCTCTTCACTTAGGAACTCATTTAAGGTGTAGTTCTTGAACTCTGAGTTGTTATCACTCCTTATAGACAAAATGGGGACATTGTGTTGACGTTGAACCTCATTGGCGAATTCGATGACAGTTTGTTGAGTTTCACTCTTCAACTTGAAGAAATAAACCCAAGTGTATCTTGAGTAATCATCAACAATCACAAGACAATACTTCTTTCCACCAAGGCTTGCATGAGATGGAGGTCGGAAAAGATCCACATGAAGGAGCTCCAAAATCCTTTTTGAAGAGATAATAGTTTTCCTTCGATGAGGAGAATCATGCATTTTCCCTTCAACACATGCCCTGCAAACACAATCTTTGGCAAAAGAGACATTTTATTTTAGTCCAAGAATGTGGCCACCCTTGTGGAGACTTTGCAAAGTTCTCATATTGACATGGGCTAGTCGGCGATGCCATAGCCAACCCGCGTCAGACTTTCCGCAAAGACACATCAGACCTATAGTGCTTTTCCCCGAAAAGTCCACCACGTACAGGTCGTTTTCGACATATCCCACGAAAGTGACTTTTCGAGACTTGCTCCACAAGAGTACCACCAAATTAGCATCAATGTAAACTGCAAAGCCCATCTTACCAAGGCACGAACTGAAAGTAAGTTATACCCGAGGGTCTCAACAAGCATGACGTCCATGAGAGAGATATTGTGAGCCACCACAACTGGGCCGAGACCCAATACCTCAGATTTTGACTTGTCACCATAGGAGACGGTAATGTGATCAAGGTTTGGCTGCATCTCCATGATGATCTCCTTGCTTCCGGTCATATGACTCGTACAGCCGCTATCGAGTACCCATTTAGACCCACCGGAAGCATAGCCCTGCAAGAAAATTACTTCTTGGTTTTAGGTTCCCATTTTTTAATGGGTCCTCTTATGTTAGTAACAAGGGTCTTGGGAACCCATATAGACCAAGGAATGTAACAATCATAAGGCCCTACATAACTAGCATAAACATCACCATAAGAATCACAATATAGTTCGAAGTTAGGATTGTTGATCCCTGCAAAACCATCATAATTAGTCTTGTCATTGGTAATGTTGCTAGTCTTTGATTGAGCAGTCTTCTTCTTCTTGTTTTTCTTGCTATTTATCTTGGGTATGTAACCAAGACCTTCTTTACTATTGTTTGTCCTTTGCCTGCTCAGTATCTCATCAACAACCCCTTTACCTTTGTGTTGAGAACTCCTTGTAAGATCTTCTTTTCCAAAGGATGAAGAGGAGGTACTTGGCACATCATAACGTTTCAATTGAGTTTGTAGATGGTCATGAGACTCATTTAGAGTAGAATGATCACTCTTCAATGCCTTGTGAGCACTTTCAAGATCATCAAACTTCTCCAAAAGTCTAGCATGAACAGTCCCATAATCAATCTTTTCTTTCTTTAGTTTCTTTACCTTGGCAAGAGCATGGTCACGTTCTTTAATGAGCTGAGCTACAGCTTCTTCTTGTGACTCCTCTAGGGATTCGAGTCTTTCTTCCAAAGAAACTCGAGTTTCCTCTTCCTCTTCCAAGGCATTCTTCAAAGAGGCTATCTCCAAGGCATCTTCTCTTTCAATTCTGCCCTTTTCTTCAAGGAGATCTTCGGCTTGAGCAAGTTGACTCATAAGAGCATCAAAATGGAGTTTGTGCTCACCTTGTAGGTTAGTGATAAAAGTATCCAAGGAAATAACTTCTTCTTTCATTTCAAGACTATCATGATCATCCATATCCAAAATTATGTTAGTCTTAGGATATGAGGAGTTAGAAGTTGATACCTCGGATCCTCTTGCCATTAGACAAGTGGCGTTGTTGTTGATGGTGTTCTCGTTTGGCGAGTCGAAGAGAGAGGAGGGAGTTGATGTGGTGGCTATAGCAGCCACTTCGCGGGAACTATCATCATCTTCTTCATCTTCACTTGCGGAGGAGTATTCCTCTTGAGCTACAAGGACCATCTTGGGTTGCTTCTTGAAAGGGCCATTCTTCTTAGCAAACGGCTTCTTCTTCGGAGCTTTGGATTTCTCTTTGAGGATGAGCCTGCCACCATTGTCTTCTCTATTTTGATACGGACACTAGGCTACAAAGTGCAGTCTATCTCCACAGTTGAAGCAAGTTCTCAATCTTGGGCCACTTTCTCTTCTTCCATTTGACCCATTCTTACGCTCAAGTTCAGACTTGGCTTTGGCAGGGTCCTTCCAAAAGTTCCTTGCATAGAATGCCATGTACTCACCATGAGCATGTTTGACCTCATCGGGGCAGTCCATGGATACCCTCTCAAAAACTCCTTCATCATCCTCTTGCTCAACAACATTGGCTTTGAGAGCCATACTGACACCCTTTTGCATTCCAATGGCCCGAGCACGGGCATCTTCGGCATTCTTTGCCGCCACTTTGAATGACGCCATTTCTTGCATGACTTCATTGGATGTCATTTGATGATAGTTGTGTCTACCTTGCAAGCTCTTCAAATCCGTCGGTTCGAAAGGCATTAAGGCACTCACATACTTTCTTTTTATCCATGCACCATCAATGTGAGTGGCCCCATGCTTCTGAAATGTTGTTGCGATGCCCTTGAGTCTTATATACATGTCCTCATGGTTTTCACCATCCAACATGTAGAATCCCTCAGCTTCGTTACTAAGGGCATCATACCGGTTTCTTCTCATGCTTTCATTTCCAACAAAAAGGTCCGTAAGAGCATCCCACGCCTCTTTAGCTGTGTTGAGATGTTCAATGTGTGGCATGTCCTTGGGAGCCACACCCAGCTGTATCATGTGGAGAGTAGTGGCATTCAACTGGCTATCCACAACTTCCCTTCTTGTTAGATTGGTTTGATCTCCAATATGAAGACCTTCTTCAATAATCCTCCACAATTCAATAGAGGAGCTGCAAACATGAGATTTCATTAGAAACTGCCATTGGTTAAAAGAAGATGCGGTGAGCTTGGGTGGATCACCCCTATTGTTTATATGAGGATGAGGGATAGGTGGGTCGGGGGAATATACGTGGCGAACCTCACTATATTCCTCCTTACCATTTCCCTTTTTGGAGGTGGAGCCATTTAGTTTTTCACCTTCCACATCATCATCCTTGGATCCGGTGTTACCCTTTTCCTTAGATGATGGTGTGGGAGCCTCAGAGGAGGATGGAGATGGGGCTATGGATGATGTAAGGCGAGCAATCATTTGATTCATCTCCTCCATCTTGGCCTCAGAGGATTTCAACAAGGTTGTTTCCAACGACTTAAGATCATCCATTGTGACCTTATCCACAGCCTCATTTCCATCATCCCTGGTACCCATACTACTCTTAGGCGGTTAAGCCCGAATTAAGAGCCAAGGCCCTGATACCAATTGAAATGGATCGTATGGGCACCTAGAGGGGGGTTAATAGGTGCTACACCAATTTTTAATTCTTTTTCAAATTTAGGCTTAGCACAAAGGTAAATTCTCTAGATAAACTAATATGTGGAATTTCCCTATATGCAAACCTATCTACTAGCGAGTAAAGAGCGAGTGGAAGAGGAACGAGTGAACCAAAGTGAAGCACGCGGAGACACAGGATTTGTTTGACTGCAGTTCCTTCCTTGTTAAGGGAAGTACGTCTGCGTTGGAGGGGTGGGTGGTACTAAGACCACCACGCCACAAAAGGCCTCACCCTGTTCTCCGATGGATCTCGCCACAACAGGCCTGATCCACCTTCCACTATAGGTATCCTTCGAGGTGGGCACCGGCGCCTTTACACAACTAGCGGGGCAACAACTCCACAACAACTTGGAGGCTCCCGAAATGACAACAAGCTGCCACAAGAACAAGTTGTCAAATACAATAACAAGATCTAGGTATTAACAAGAATACTAGATCAGGGATTTCTCCAAGTGAATGGAGAGGAGTTGAAGCGCTTGATTCCTGATGTTGATGATGAACTTCTCCTCCTTCAATTCCACCAAAGATCAAGACCTTCGGGTGGTTGAAGTGGGAGATCGAGATTTAGAGATCTTGCACAAGGTCTGGTCAAATTCGAGTGAATCAAGAGTTCTGGACGTTGGGGAAGAAGGGGTACTTATACCCCCTTCCAAAAACCAGCCGTTGCACACTTTTGGGGCCGGATTATCCGGCCCAAGTGGGGGCCGGATTATCCGGTCTGGGGAAACTCCGCCCCAGACTCGGAATATCCGGCAGAAAATCCGCCCCTCCACAGTGAGACGCGTCGAGCTTGCCCTTGATCATCTTCTGGGGGCCAGATTATCCGGTCCTATGCGAAGGCCGGATTATCCGGCCTGGGGAAGAAAAACCGCCCCAGTTCGGATTTTCCGGGAGAAAATCTGACCGGATACCGAGCGACGCGCCTTGGCTCCTTTTGCTCGAAAACTGGGGGCCGGATTATCCGGCCCTTGCGAAACCCAGATTATCCGGCCTGGGGAGGAAAAACCGCCCAGTTCGGATTTTCCGGGAGAAAATCCGACTGGACACAGAGCGACGCACCTTGGCTTCCTTGAGAGATGAGGTAGGCCGGATTATCTGGCCCTTGGAGGGGCAGATTATCCGGCCCCCCTCAAAACTTCCTGCACACTTAGCACACATGAAAAGTCTCTATAGTATTGTTATCTAACACGCAAAACAAAGGAAAACATGAAATGTTCTTTCAGAGCCCTACCCTGTTCGACGCGCCACCCATGCTCATTTGGCCCATGAGCGTCGCCTCGGCTCCTCCTTTTGACTGATGTATCCGTCTCACTAGAAAACCTACGCCATATTTTTCCCTGATTTACAAAGGCGGCGGCAGAGGCGAAAGTCCTTCCCTACTCCAGGAGAGGGAAGATCCCACAGCACCGGAGCCTCTGGTGAGGGGAAATCGACGCCATCATCATCACCACTCCTCCTTTGTGTAAGGGGAGGCCTCTCCATCAGCACCATCATCATCACCGTCTCCATCTCCAAGATCCACTTCATCCCCCACATAGTTTGTGATTGATTGAACCCTAGATATTGTTTGAGTGCTATTTGCATGTTTGTGATTGGCAACTTGTCTTTATTTGGTGGAGATATTGAATTTTCAGATTGTGTTGTAATCCATATGCCACCAATCCATATCTTGTTTTTCAATTGTGAGTAGATCCCCATATTCCTGAGGGCATAGGATGAATTGGCTATGATTTCCATATAATATGCAATGAGTATTTTGTCAAGTTTCTATCTTTTATGTGGTTCTATGATAGTTTTATGCGAACGTCGACTGCATATTACTTCACCTATATGGGCTCATAGGGCTACACTTTAATGCAATGATGAGGGTTGGAAGGGACGGAATGACAGAAATCGTTTTCCAATACTTTGAGTTGCATTAGACGGATTTTTTGTTGGGGACCAATGAACTAACTAATATAGTGGGACATTTATGTCTTAATTATTCCTATACTTTCTCATGAAAATGGCTCTAGGACCCATCATAAGGAGTGTACTTGCTCATATCTATGGTTGCACCTAATTTAGGCTATGTCCTAAAGGAATGAAATTTGACAAGATGTTCAACATGTTATGTAGAAATCTGAATGCTAATTAAATCCATGTCAGCCTCAAGAACGGTTGTCACATATAAGTTCGCACACACTTGAGCTTGTCCTCTTTCTTTTTTGAGGTGAAACAGTAGGGAAAATCCCCACTGCAATTTTTTATTATAAGATCTGAGTATGTTACAATAAGAAATGATCTAAGGTAGATCACAACAGTAAAGTAACATCGTTCTAAGTTGAGAATATTCTACACTATCTTTGATCTAAGTGCTGGTTGAGCCATGCTTTGAATTTCTCCTTGTATTTTCCCTTGATTCTGAATTGTATCCATCTCATTTCTTGATAGAAAATTGCTTTCCATCTTTCAAATGTGGGCCTTTTTTCATTAAAAATCTTCTCATTTCTGCATATCTAGATACCCCAGGAGGTCATGATAATGATCTCCATTGCAAATGGAAGGTGTAACTTTTCTTTGATGTTTGAAATAGCTTCCAATCCTGTTAGGTTTGCAGTTCTGTTTTTGGCAATATGGTCCCAGCATTTTTTTGCAAATGGACATTCCCAGAAAAGATGATTAGCCGATTCTTCCAAGTAGCAGTTGGAAGTTACACGATTGTATTCTAGAAGGGTGAACTTCTTTCTCTTCAAGAGATTTCTTGTATTCAATCTGTCTAGAAGCAGAAGCCAGAAGAAGAACTTGTGTTTATTTTGACAGGAGGTTGCCCAACCCCAAGAAAAGTGTGGTGGTGATGGTGAGTATCCCATCATGGCCGAGTAGGCCTTTTTTACTTCCAATTTATCTGATCCCCAAATATAGTTCCAATTATCATGGGTGTCCCCCAGAGTGGTATGCCTGAATTCCTGGCATCTTTCTTCCATGACTAAAAACTTAGAGTATGCTTGTTGAGAGAGTGGTAGGTGAAAGTTATCTTCTAGGTATTCAGCATGAAGGAATTCATGTACACTGATATTTGTAAACTTAGCATAGGACAGAAGGTGAGGGAGTTTACTCATCAAGCAATCATCTTGCCAAAGGTCAGACCAGAAATAAGCAGACCTTCCTGAATTCATATTGCACTTAGCCATGCCTTTAAAGTTATCAAATAAATTGATATGAGATTTCCACCAAAATGATCCCTCCATGCTTCTTCCAGGTAGCTTTCCATTTTTGTAATAGGTGTCCCATATGAGATGAACCCAAGGGATGTCATGGTGGTTGTAGAATTTGTCCAAGTTTTTTAGGAGGAGGGCATTATTTTGGATCTGTAGGTTTAGCACCGCAAGACGCCCCTGATTTTTAGGACGGTAGATTTTGTCCCAAGATACAAGAGCTTGTCCTTTAGCTTGTACATCTTCAGTCCTCCTTCTCCATAGACAATATCTCATATATTTTATAATTTGATCCTTAATGGCAATTGGTACCTCCAAACAGCTCATGAAAAATAGAGGAAGTGAGGACAGAACAGATTTTACCAGCTGCAGTTTTCCTCCATAATTCAAGAAATCAGCAATACCACATAATCTTCTTTCCACTCTCTGAACAATGGGTAGGAAGTGCTCCATAGATGGTTTTGTGATGCTTAATGGTAACCCAAGGTAGGTGAAAGGGAGGCAACCAGTTTGGCAGTTGATTTTCATAGCAAAATGCATAAGCCTATCATTACATATGTTTATTGGCATCATGCTAGATTTCAAATAGTTGACTTTGAGCCCAGTGGAACTAGCAAATGTTTGAAGAAGTGCTTTCAAGCATAATAATTGAGAAGCATCTGCCTTAAGTACCACCAATGTATCATCAGCATATTGAATAACAGGGAAATCACTGTTGGGTGGTCCCACAATAGGTGGAGTTAGGAGGTTCATATGCATGGCCTTGTTCAGGATAGATTGCAGAAGGTCAGCAGCAAGAACAAATAGTAATGGTGAAAGGGGGTCTCCTTATCTTACACCTCTCCTGCAATAGAACTTTTTACCAGGCACACCATTCAGTAGGATTTCAGAAGTTCCAGATTCAAAGATCATTTCTATCCACTTGATCCATTTTCTCCCAAATCCTCTAGCTTTAAGGATATTTATGATGGCAGAGTGGTCAATTGTATCAAACGCCTTCTCAAAATCAAGTTTTAGAATTAAAATTTCCTCCTTTGACCTGTGGCATTGGAATAAGTATTAAAATGCCCATCCAATGCAATCTTGAATATATCTATTATTGAGAAAACCATATTGGGCTTTATGCACCAATTCCAGAATAACCGATTGTAGTCTATTTGCAAGGAGTTTGGTAATTATTTTGAATATACAGTTCAATAAGGAAATAGGTCTGAAATCAGCCGAGGTAGAAGGGCATGTGACTTTAGGAATGAGAGTAATGTAAGAAGAGTTGATGCCCTCAAGGGAAACTTTCTCATTGAAGAAATCATGAATCAGTAATTTGATATCATATCCAATGATTACCAGCAGCTTTTGATAAATTCATCATTAAAACCATCAGGTCCAGGTGACTTGTCATTTGGTAGTTCAGAAATAACCTCCTCAATTTCATTGTCAAGAAAAGTCTTGTCCTCTTTCTGCATAGAGGATTGGGATTTCTCTCATTGAGAGCATTTACTTGTTGCCATTTACTTTCAGTACTTTATTTTACTACAAACTACAAATCCAAAGCACCAAAACCACTGCACCCTTTTATTGTTTTACTTGTAAAATTTACTAACAAATACCTTTCGCTCCTTGTGGGTTCAACAACCTTTCTTATTAAAAAGTACCACAATTGATCTCCTACACTTGGGAGCCATCACATGCCGGAGGTTACTAGCTCTATGTCACTGTCATGTACTATGCTTTAAAGACGGACAATGCCATCCTGGCTCCTGCCCGGACAGAGGAGGACTTCCAGCTCTTTATATTTTTAGGGGTTCGATGGAGGATTTCTGCATACTTGGTGGCATAATCAACTGCTTTGGTGGTGATATCGAGGGGCTTGGCTATCTCCTTGGCTTGGGTGATGGCAGTGTCGATGAATTTTCCAACAAGAATCATGCGACCTTTTGAATCTGGAGCACCTTCACCCATGTTGGTCAAGCCAATGGTGGATTCATTTCCATGAAATTCAAAGTCCGTCAATATTATAACAACACACAAGATCTGACTTGCAAAAATAGAGAAAGACGGAGGAAGGTTACCGAAGATGCTAGTTTTAGCTTGCTAGCAAGTTTCTTCCAAGATGTCATGCTCCTTTTGAAGTTCCTTGAATGCTTCAAGGCCCTGGGAATTTTGTGTTGTGGCTTCCTAGTTCTGAACCTTGAGCATTTGAACTTCCTTCTTGAAACGCTCCATCTCGGTGTCTGTAGATTCTTGCATGGACTTCATTGTTTCCTCGTGCATAGAAAGTGCTTCAGCCAGATCCTTCTTCAAGATCTTGTTCTCATCATCCAGTTGTTGTATATGCTTTTGTTCAACAATGTGCTTGGCCTTAGCAACAACATCTGGAAGTCGGAAAAGCAAAGCATTATGAGTTCTTGGAAGAAGAAGCTCAAGTGATGGATTAAAGGGATATCGAAAGAAAACATAAGACTTATTGTTTTTGATCTGTTCCTTCAGGAATGCTTTTTTACCCTTTTCGATCTCTAGCTCCTCCTATAGCTTGGCAAACTTCCCATTAGCTGCCACCTTCCAAGCATGCTCGTTCTGCACAAAAGGAATATGCTTAGTCTCCCTTGAGCATCTAGTCAGAACTTCTATAGTTTTCGCCTAGACACTCGGGGGCTATAGTATTAAAATTTAAATCTAAGTATGCTTCTCTATGAGTATCTAGCCAGAATATTCTATTCTGCCTAGAAACTCGAGGGCTACACTGTCAAGTTTTTCACTTTGTTTCTCTTAGAGCACTTAGGCCAAAAACTTATGGTTTTTCGCCTAAGCGCTCAGGGGCTATAGTGGGATATACCTTAAGTGAAATGCGAAGTATCGAAGACTTATGGTAGCAATGATTTTCAGAGTGTTTGCTATTGTGACATATGAATCATGGAAGATTTTGGCATTGTTGTGAATGATATCAGGCTGCTAGATTATATCTTCTATGCTCGGTGTCGAAGGAGTCACAGATACTGCAAATGCACCTCCCAAGGGTACAGATGAAGCTCTATCTGGTCTTTGCGCTATAATAGCAGTAGATGGCATATATGTTCCTTACTTGCTTGAGGTGGGCACTTGATGACTGCAAGTGCACAGATCGTTTGTAGCTAGTTTCGAAATAAAGATATCGATCCCACAGGGAGCAGTGTGCGTAAGACTAAAATGCTTTTAGCTATAACTAAACGAAATACTTAAGAAATAACTTTAAGATGCAAGATAAGTAGAGTTGTTTTTGGGTTTTTGGTTGAACAAGGTAATTTAAAGTAAAGCAAAACTTAATGCAGAAAGTAAGAACCACGTGTGTAATAGAACTTTGGAACTACGATAGGGAAACGATGTTCTCATGGAGTAGCGGATACACAACTATCAATTTAGACTAAGTAATCGAGAGTATTATAACGAATATTATCGTAGTGTGTATGTATGTGGGAGGAGATCCATATATGGACGATTTGCCAGCAACCGCTGCACACATCATCCTCATAACCACAACAGACAGTAAACGCCAACCATCGCATTACCACACTATTAAGGGATTTCTCCCGTGGCATGGACATGGCTTGATGAGTTCTCCTTGGTTCCCCAAGTTAGTATGTAAAGAATGACAATAGCTCTATAGTCACAGTAAACGATATCATCCCTCCGTCTACTAACAAGTAATCCCTCCATCGAGTCCCCAAAAGAGGCAAGTATTAAGAAGGTGCACTTCTCCTTAATATCAAGATGAAGACAATTAACAAGTACACATAATGATGTATAACATAATAATCTCTATCTCATCTCAGTCTATGCTAGGGTTTCTCCATCTCCCCAAGAACTAAAGATCTACTCATACATGGAGGCAATCAACATCATGGCAATGGTAATGGAAACAATCATAGGTGAATAGTACTTGTATAAATCCAAAACGGGTATAGCAATTACAACAAGATCTAGACAAGATGTAGATGGGATGGATGAGAATGGTGGTGATGCAGCGGTGGTTGATAAAGATCGATGCCTTAGCCTCCCGGATCTGTGTAGGGTAAAGATGGATCCCTGGCAGACGAGTTCCGCTCCAGATACCTTCCGGAGGTGAGGTTTTCGCGATTTCTGGGTGTTATGTATGTCGTCTCTCCGAACCAATTGCACGGGGTGAAACTATTTGACGAGGCGGAGGCGGCGCCAACTATACGACCGAAGCTATACAGGCGGAAGAAATTCTGCCACCGTATAGTTGGTCGTTACGCTCTATGCCTCCCTTGTTCACTTCTGGTTTTCTTCTAGTATTATTAATATTTCCCAAATAAACGATTTACGTTGTTTTTTACTCCTTTTCTCCATAGTACAACTGCTTCAATAATTGTATGCATTGGATCCATCATTTGTCCTGATCCTGGTGAAAACAAACATAAAATGTGTGCACGGGCGCCGTAAAATACCAAGATCCTACATCTACAATGAAAAATAATAATGTAAAACAAGATGCAAATATGCGCTCATCAGCACTCCACCGGTTCTCGCCATCCTTAGCCGAAGCTTCAGCTACTTGTGATGATGTACTCTCCTACGTCGCCTGGTCACCAGGAACGATATTAAAACCGGCAGAACCTGAGACATCTTGAATAGGATTGTTGTCTATCTCCATGGCGGAGGTCTCAGGTGCGACTGTGAATGACATTCCGGTGGAGCCTGTAGCAGGCTTGGCGGCAGGAGTAGGGGAAGCAACGGCGAGGAAGGACTTGGTAAGAATCTCATGGATATTATTTAAACCTCTAGTATCCTTGGAGGTGCGCTTCAAGCTAACATTGGTCCTATTCCTGAAACATACAAAAGTTAAGGGTATAAGTACAAGAAAGTGTAATAAAAAAAGACAAAGTCAGAGAAGAGAAACACTTACACAATAGCAGGTGCCTTCGTCAGGGGTATGCCGATAGTTTATCTTTTCTCTCCCTCCGAAACGGCAGTGGGTTTCTTCGAGACTCCACTCACCGATTTCTTATTCTTGCATGCAGTAGTAGCATCAGAGGTGGAGCTCTTCCGCTTTCACATTGTTGGGGCAGGATGATCATTTGAGGTATCATCGTCGGACAAAACTTGCACATCTTTCAACTTGGGATCATAAACTTGGGCGACCATATCTTCCTTGGCTAGGCTTGCCAGCTGATAAGTAAAAGTATGTTGGATGATTGATGCATAAAAGACGAATAATTTGGAGTATAGAAAGCAATGTTGGAAGCATATTACCTCTGGACATTCGCCACATTCGAACATGTTGAAGGTGATGGCGAATCCGCACTTCTTTGTCCTTCACCTTGACGATGTCCTTCGGCCTAAGCTCGATGGAGTCATTAGAGAAGTTGTCTTCGGAGATCCGGATTGGATCTCTCCTCTCTTTCGTGTACTCATGCATCTGCTTGGCACGGTGCTACAAAGGCTGGATCCGCCTTATGAACCAGCACATGGCTTGGTCCAAGCCGGTTAGACCTCCGTCTATGAGCCATTCTATCCTACTTACAATGTGGGAGGCTTCATCGTTGGAGGGCAGAATGGCTTGGGACCTCAAGGTGGCGGACTCGGCGGTAGCACCATCGACAAAGTCGGGATACGAGGCTTGTGATAAGTCCAAAACGTATCTACTTTCCTGAACACTTTTGATATTGTTTCCTCTAAACTTGTGTGATTTGGATGCAACTAACACGGACTGACGCAGTTTTTAGCAGAATTGCCTTAGTGTCTAGTTTTTGTGCAGAAAATCAACTATCAGGAAAAATCCTGGAAAATATGCCAAAAATCCTATTTCACCAGAAGACTCCCGGAGCCAGAATACGAGACGGAGGGGGGCTGGGCCCAGGCAACACCACCTGGCTGCGCGGGCTAGGCCTGGCCGCACCAGGGGGTGGTCTGGCTGCCCCAGACACCCCCTCGGTCTTTCTCTTCGCCTATAAGATGCCTTCTAACCTAAAAACTCAGGGGGCCGATGTTTTTCCAGAATGAGTTCCGCTCCGCCACCACCACCAGATTCCACGAAACAGCACCAGAAACTCCGTTCTGGCACCCTGCCAGGACGGGGAATTGGAGGAGATCATCGCCATCATCATCACCATCGCTTCTCCATCGACCATCCATGTTTCCCCCATCTATGAGTGAGTAATCCCCCGTTGTAGGCTATGGGGATGGTAGGGATTGGATAAGATCGTTCCTATAATGGCATCAGATTGTTATGGCATGGTGCCTAGTATCTACTATTAGTGCTTTTTGACTTTGTTGCGACTTGTTAGGCTTAATGCTTGTCACTAGGGCCCGAGTGCCATGATTTCAGATCTGAACATGTTATTGATTCATTATGATAGTATTGTTTTTGGTCTTACCTAAAAGTTGTATACGCACGTTGTTGTCCGGAACCAATGGCCCTGAAGTGACAGAAATCGGGATAACCGGAGGGAATGGCTTTGATGTGAGGATTACATGTGTTCATGGAGTGTTAATGCTTTGCTCCGGTGCTCTATTAAAAGGAGCACCTTAATTGCCAGTAGTTCCCTTGAGGCCCCGCTGCAAACCGGCTGGTAGGACAAAAGATGTTGTGCAAGTTCTCATTGCAAGCACGTATGACTATATATGGAACACATGCCTATGATTATTTAGTACTTGGACGCTTTATCTTATTTATCTGCAATTGCCCTATGTTCCGATTGCCATGTGATTTGTCTTGTACATGCAATGCTCGTCCACCCATCCCTATGCCTACCGCACTCGAATCCTACTGTTTACTGCTATTCTTACTACTGTCTTTACTTTACTACTGCTGTTACTTTACTATTCCTACTACAAAAATGTTGCTACTGATAAACTACTATGAGCAAGATTGTTTCCAGGTGCAGCTGAATTGACAACTCAGTTGTTAAGGCTTATAAATATTCTTTGGCTCCCCTTGTGTCGAATCAATAAATTGGGTTTCACTTCCCTTGAAAATACTGCGATACACCCCCTATACTTGTGGGTCACCAAGACTATTTTCTAGCACCGTTGCCGGGGAGCATAGCTTTATTTATTAAGTTCACTTGGATTCTCTATTGTTCGCTGTTATCCATCCATCATGGGTAAGTCTCGTGATGGCAAGGTTCCTATTTTACCATCTACTACAAGAAGAGGTGTGGTTCTGAACACCTCTGTTGCTCTTGATTCACCATCTGATATGAGTAAGCCGTTACACCACCACATACATATGCTACACACACTGCTACTACTGCTGAATTTGAAACTTCTGATACTTATGATGCTGCTTCTACTATGCTTGATAAGAGTGGTTCATTAGGTCCTTTCCTAGATGCTACGATTGCTAGAACTATAGCTGGAAATACTGAAACTCCTAATGAAGACACTACTACACCTGTTAGTTCACCTAAGTCTAGTGAGAGTTATGATATTGAAGACGGTTATGTTGAGATGACCGATGAATTTATTAAAGAATGTAAAAACACCCATGATAGAAGCTCTGCTAAGAGTCTCCTTGAGAGGCGTACTATTAGACCCAAATTATCTCCTATTGCTAAGTTTCCTGCTTCTCCCATAAACATTAAAGATAAAGATTATGATTTCTCTCTTGAACTATCTTACATAGCTATTGTTGAGAAAGAACCTTTTTGTGGGACTAAGAATGAAAGTGCGGTAGCACATATGACTGAGCTTTCTACCATGAGTGGCCTGTTTTTTGATGATATTAAGATGCATACTTACATTGTTGCGAAGATTTTCCCTTTTTCACTGAAGGGGAAGCTAAAACTTGGTTTAGTAATTTACCTCCTGGATCTATTGATAGGCAAGATTGCTTGATTAGTACCTTCCTCCAGAAATATTTTCCTCCTAGTGCCAGACATGCTATTTTGCCGGAACTTTTTGATTTTAAACAGGGAGAAAAAAAGATATTGCCTGAATCATGGGCAAGGTTTTGTGCTTTGATTCATGCACAGACTGGAAGTCCATTACCTAAGAATGAGCTTCTTGATATATTTTATAATGGACTAACTGAAGAATCTAGGACATACCTAGATAGTTGTGCTGATTGTCTTTTCAGGAATAGGACTCCCAAAGAAGCTGTGGAATTAATGGCTAAAATAAGCAAGAACTATGAAGATTGGATTCCTCTCGAACCAGCTATACCTGAAGTAATTATACCTGAACCAGCTACACCGGCACCTATACCATTATCTAAGAACAGGGGAGTTATTGAATTAAATGATGAAGTGTTGAAGGAAGCTAACAAATGTCTTAAGGAGAAGGGAATTAAAGCTGCAGATGTCAAGAATTTACCTCCTATAGAAGAATATGTAAGCCAATTCACCATTCATCCACTATTGAGGTACACTCTGTCCAACATTTTGATGAAGGTGATATCCCTTACTCTAAACCTCCTGACCAATGTTTAGAAGAATTCGATATTTTCATTGTTAAGTAAGATAATTTTAATAAAAGGGTGCAAAATCATCTAATGGAAAACACTAGAGCTATTGTTGAGTTAAAAGATATTGTGGAAAGAACCTCTAATGATGTTAAAATGATTGTTAAACACTTTCAAATGGTTCAAACTCAAATAGATCAACTCATTAAAGTGCAAAAAGACTTGCTAATTAACGCTGCTAAAGAAAAACATGCTTATGAAATTAGAACTAGAAGTGGTGCTGCTACCCAGGATCCTCTATATCCTGAGGGGCATCCCAAAAGATTCGAGCAGGATTCTCAACAAGCTCAAAATAGTGGCTCTACTTGTAAGAAAAGGAAAAAGAAACATAAAACTATTGTAGAACCCTCTGAACCTGCTAAAGATCCTAATAGCATATCTATTTCTGATGCTGAAACTGAAAGTGGTAATGAAGAAAATGATGTTCCTCATAAAGAAAAAGTTGAAGAAGAACCTGAAAATCACACTAATAATACTAAATACACTAAAGAAGATTTTATCGCTAAGAAACATGGTAGTGAAAGAGAGCCTTGGGTCCAAAAACATATGCCTTTCCCTCATAAGAAAGACAAGTCAAAGGAAGATGAACACTATAATAAGTTTTGTGAGTGGATGAAACCTTTATTCTTGCAAATCCCTTTGACTGATGCTATTAAACCGCCTCCTTACTCAAAGTATATGAAGGATATTGTCTCGAATAAAAGGAAGATCCCTAATGAAGAAATTTCTACTTTGCTTGCTGATTATTCCTTTAATGGTAAGGTTCCAAAGAAACTTGGAGACCCAGGGATTCCAACTATTCCTTGCTCTATTAAGAATAGTTACGTTAGAACTGCTTTGTGTGATTTGGGAGCAGGAGTTAGTGTCATGCCTTTTTCACTTTACAAGAGACTTCAACTGGAAAAACTGATACCAACTGATATATATATTTGGAAATGGCTGATAAATCTACCACTATTCCTGTTGGTATATGTGAGGATGTACCTGTTCAAGTGGCTCATAATTGCTTGATATTAACTGATTTTGTTGTGCTTGAATGTCTGAAGATGATAATATGTCTATTATTCTTGGGAGACCTTTTCTTAATACTACAGGAGCTGTTATTAATTGTAATCAAGGAAAGGTGACTTTTAATGTTAATGACAAGGAGCATACTGTCTATTTCCCCAAGAAGATTGCTAGGACTTATGGTTTAAATTCAATTGAACATGTTGAGGGCATTCAAGTTGGAGAAATATATTGTCCCATACCAAGAGAAAATTTTGAAACTATTATGATTGGGACCATTTCTACCAAGGTTGAGGTAACATAATCATTAGTGGAATACAAAGTTTTGTTTCATATGAAATTGTTTTGGTAACAAGACCTGATCAACCTTGTTAACAAAAGGATTTCATTGAACAAAACAATGTTTTCACCATGATTATCTCCGCTTACTTCTATTCTATCCATTTTAGTTTTTGTTTTTGTTTAGTTTTCTTTTCTATTGTTAGTTGCTTCCATGTTAGAGTGTCTTAGAACTTCTGTAGTTCTAGCCTTGTTTTGTCATTGCATCATTTCCAGAAAATCTTTTTTTGTCAGAAAATCATTCATCTATACCTAAAAAATGCCCAAAAATAAAGTGTCGCAAAATTCCAGAAAATTCATATTAAATTTTTGCGTGAAAAAAGGGGACGAGGAGTGCCTGGAAGGTACCAGGGGGGCCCACCAGGAAGGCACACCACCGGGTGGCGCGGCCAGCCCTGGGGCACGCCTGCCTAGGTGTGGGCCACCCCTGGCCCTCCACTCACTCTCTCACTTGCCACTTTCTTCTCTCTCCCGAGCAACCACCAGTCCATTACTCAAAATCGCGTTCTTGCTGTGCTTGCCCTCGATTTTTCGATCTCCTTGCTCAACCCATCTTTGCTGCTGAAATTTGGAGCATTCGTTCTCCGGTATGTGACTCCTCTGCTTGTCCAAGTAGATTTGTGTTTAGTGGTTTATATCTTGAGTATTTTGCTGCTGTAGGTGACAGGTTTTGGGAGCTTATAAGCTTGTTTGATGCTTAGAGATATAGTTTTGATGCATGTTTAGGCCTCTTACAAGTCCCATTGAGTAGTGCCCTTCATTATATTCACTTTGCAATCACTTGTTTAATAGGTGTTTAAATTTCAGAATATCAAACATGAACAACCATAACTTTGGACAAATATTTGAGAGGGATGCACCTAGGAGGTCAAGGCCCTCAAGATCAGCCTCTTAGTTTATCTTACAACGAAGATCTCATTACAACTCGTATTGGTAATGAAGGAGATGATGTAGATGCTCACCCATCTACTTTTCCTTGTTTTACTTTCTTACAAGCTGCAGGTATTCTTGATGATTTCTTGCTACTAATTCAGAGGGTTGGTTTGACCTCATATATGCAAGATGAGAGTGAGCAATACGATATGCTCACCAAAACTTTTGTTGTGAGCTTCGTGTTTACTAACACGCCCTATCAGTCAACTGTCTCTTTCAAAATTTATAATCTGCCCTATACCATGTCATTGGAAAGATTTTGCAGTGTTGTGGGTGTAAGCATGATAGGGACCGTGAAGAAGATTCAAGGGCGATCCGCTGATTTGCTTGAACTTTACCGAGGGGTGACCAATGATGATGACCGCGTGGCTCAGCGTGGAAAGATAAGAAACATCCAACTCCCTGCTCTTAGATACTTTGCATATTATCTTGCTACTAGTGTTCTTGGTAGGGAGAATATGAGTAATATCTCCAACTATCATTGAGCCTTCCTTGCTGCTGCGCTCAACAATCATACCCGGTACAACCTTGGCTCGCTTATTGCTCGCCGCCTAGCCGCTAGGGGGGCTATCTATGGGGGCATCATTGCCTCATGTATGGTTAATGCATTAGGGCTTTCCGTGGATCCCAGTGATACTATATTGGCACCACAGAGGCTTGACCTTGCTACGATGAAAACACATCACTTTGTCACTTCTGATTCTGATTTGGATAGTCTAGTATATAGGATGCTATTTACTAACGGGGATGAGAGGGAGATCACTTTGCCGCAATCTACTTTGTTTAGTGTTCACAGGAGACCGTGGTCATGCTCAAAGGAGGAGGTGGACGAGCAGCTCCGCTTGCTGGGTTTCCATGGGCAGCGCCAGGAGGATGTGCCCTCCTATGATTACTCTACGCACTACAGAGGGACGTACTCGAGCTCGCACCAGGACGAGGGTACCTCCTCGTCGTACCACAGTGACACTTCATCCTGGCCAGCTTGGGATTGATACCCACTTAGGCCAAAAGCCTAAGCTTGGGGGGATCTACACCGACATCACACTCATCTCCATATCATTTTCCGTCGATACTTTGTATATTCATGTTTCGTTCTCTTTTTAGCTTTCGTTCTTTCTTTGATTTTGCTTTCTAAAACACAAAAAGACCAAAAATATTTCTGTTGTTTCTCTTTGTTTGCTTCTTCTTCTTTTTTCCTTGGTTTGCTTTTCCCTTTTTGCTTTGTTTGAACTATTCGAAAAACCCAAGAAGATTTTGCTTTGCTTGTTCTTCCTTTTTGGTTCTTGTTTAAAAATCGAAAACACCAAAAATATTTGTTGTTCTTCTTTGGTTTTGTGAGTTTGTTGCAGGGTTTAGCAGTTCTCAGTGGAATTTGGTTTCATATTATTATTATTCAAGCCACACAAGTGAAGGGCAATAATCAGGATTAATGAGAACTTGAGGTGTGGTAAGAGGCTGGTAACGAACTCTATTTGTTTTCATTTTTGTACATATACTCATCATTGTGGGCATGCTTAGCATGTTCGTGTAGGGTGCATGTTATCTATGGATGCTTAGTAGTTCTTGCTTTCATATGATTAGTTCCAGCTTGCTAATAGTTTGTAGCATGTCTTATGAATGTTTGCTTGCATTACTCTATTCATAACTTGGTATGACACCGTGGTATCCTCCTCTGAATGTTTCATTTGAATTGACTTGGCACCTGCTCATGCATGCATATGACTGAAATAATCAGTTAAGCCTCGATGAATTATTTTGCCTTGAGGGTCTTGAATCACTTTCATGCCATGATTAGTCCTGTTTTGTTGCAAGCATGATTATGACAGTTATTGCTCTCTCGTTTGTCGCTCCCTTACTATTGCTAGCCTTCACTTACATTGAGTATGCCTACCTATTAGCATCATTTGCTATTTCCGTGCATATTCAATATGCCTTGTTTTCTTCCGAATAAAATGTTTGCTTGTTATGAGAAAGTTAGTTAGTAAAGCTCTCACGAACATGATGGCACACTTTATTTCCTACACTTAATAAACCTGAACCATTGTGACTGTCCATGAAAGGTATATGCTTGCAAATTATAGGCTGGGGATTAGCAGAACCGTGCTGCCACGGGGAATGCTTTCAACACCTGTAATATATACCCAATTGATACCATGCTCTTTTGTTTGCGGATGTCATCGGTGTGAAATAAAAGGGGAGCTTGTAAGTCCATGGAGTTATGTATGTGTGTTAGAGAAACGCCTGGGCCGCTGGTCTAATCCATGCCGTCATGGTGGAAACCTGCAGCGTAACCATAATATGTATCTATGAAGCATTCTTCTATTAAAAAAAGAGAGAGATAGTTATGAGAAAAAGAAAAGAAAAAAAGAGATTTGTGAAAAGTGGAAAGAGATAAAAAAGCACCATTTTCCCATGGTAAATAAGAAGATTGCTGAGATACTCATTATCTGCTTGCCTTGTCATTTTGATATGGGGATTCTTCCGTATCATCGGTCAAGGGGTACCTCGTTGGCAGTTCTCTATGATACCCACGTATTTATGATGACAAGCACTTATCGGTAACTAAAGTTGAGTAGCATGAGGAGCGGCCCTCGTACTCAAGGGACATGGGATTTCCAGTTTATATTCTATCAAGCATATAACTCAGATTGGACCTCACTTTCACCTTAGCCATATTAAAGATTCTTATGATAGGGGCAATGAGAGCTCAAAGCTAATGAGTACCATACTTTCAGCATTTGGAAGCCTTTCAAACTATTCAAAACCTTTTCATTTCGTTGTTGAGTCTCCACTTATTCTATGAGCACCTTCTTGAGAGCATAGTTGTCATTCTTACTGTAATGTGCTTGTCTCAAAACTTGATTATTTGTGTTATGACGTTGATCCTTGTATCTTTGATATCTTTACTTCTAGTCTTCACCTGAACTTCAGAGGTGCCTTGGCTCATAATCAAAGGCAAGCGAGATACCACTCTATCATACCTTGTTATGAGCATTGTAATGTTTCTTATGTTTATGATTCATGCTACTTATTATTTTTGAGTTGGAATCTCTTCATAGCTTGCAATGCCTATTAAGTAAACTTAGTTGCATACTCCTTATTATGAATTGTCTAAGTAGTTGATCACATGCTGAGAATATATACATCATATGAAACAAATGTGTTCGTGAAAGTTTCTTTTATCGCACTCAGTTTTCTACTGGATTGCTTGAGGACAAGCAATAAGCTAAGCTTGGGGGGAGTTGATACGTCCCAAACATATCTACTTTCCCGAACACTTTTGCTATTGTTTCTCCTCTAAACTTGTGTGATTTGGATGCAACTAACACGGACTGACGGTGTTTTTAGCAAAATTGCCTTGGTGTCTAGTTTTTGTGCAGAAAATCAACTATCAGGAAAAATCCTGAAAAATATGCCAAAATCCTATTTCACCAGAAGACTTCAAGAGCCAGAATAGGAGACGGAGGGGGGATGGGCCCAGGCAACACCACCTCGCCGCGCGGGCTAGGCCTGGCCACGCCAGGGGGTGGTCTGGCTGCCCCACACACCCCCTCGGTCTCCCTCTTCGCCTATAAGATGCCTTCTGACCTAAAAACTCAGGGGGGTCGACGTTTTTCCAGAAGGAGTTCCGCTCCGCCGCCACCACCAGATTCCACGAAACGGCACGAGAAACTCTGTTCTGGCACCCTATCGGGATGGGGAATTGGAGGTCATCGCCATCATCATCACCATCGCTTCTCCATCGACCATCCATGTTTCCCCCATCTATGAGTGAGTAATCTCCTGCTGTAGGCTATGGGGATGGTAGGGATTGGATGAGATCGTTCATGTAATGGCATCAGATTGTTAGGGCATGGTGCCTAGTATCTACTATTAGTGCTTTTTGACTTTGTTGCGACTTGTTATGCTTAATTCTTGTCACTAGGTCCCGAGTGCCATGATTACAGATCTGAACATGTTATTCATTTATGATAGTATTGTTTTTGGTCTTACCTGCAAGTTGTATACACACGTTGTTGTCCAAAACCAATGGCCCCGAAGTGACAGAAATCGGGATAACCGGAGGGAATGGCTTTTATGTGAGGATTACATGTGTTCACAGAGTGTTAATGCTTTGCTCTGGTGCTCTATTAAAAGGAGCACCTTAATTGCCAGTAGTTCCCTTGAGGCCCCGCCGCAAACGGGCTGGCAGGACAAAATATGTTGTGCAAGTTCTCATTGCGAGCATGTATGACTATATATGGAACACGTGCCTATGATTATTTAGTACTTGGATGATTTATCTTATTTATTTGGAATTGCCCTATGTTCTGATTACCATGTGAATTGTCTTGTCCATGCAACGCCCGTCCATCCATCTCTATGCCTACCGCACTCGAATCCTACTATTTACTACTATTGTTCCTACTGTCTTTACTTTACTACTTCTGTTACTTTATTATTCCTACTACAAAACTGTTGCTACTAATAAACTGCTGTGAGCAAGATTGTTCCCAGGTGCAGCTTAATTGACAACTCAGTTGTTAAGGCTTATAAATATTCTTTGGCTCCCCTTGTGTCGAATCAATAAATTGGGTTTCACTTCCCTCGAAAATACTGCGATACACCCCCTATACTTGTGGGTCACCAGCTTGTCGGCCAGCCAGAGGGATATCCAAGCCATAAAAATATATTTTTTGCAAGGTTTTGCAGGATTCATGACTGACGATGTCAGGAAATCGTCAGCCAGGAAGGATCTTAAAGCTTATGGTTCTACAGTTGTGAAGCTCATCCTTGGAGATGCCAGACTATCTATTTTCACCGTGAAGAAGTAGATAAATATGTCTAACCTAGGACTAATTCCTAGGTATCCCTCACGCAAAGCTTAGAAACGCTAAGTGCAAGAATGCTATTGGGAGAAAGGTTGTGGGGGAGAACTCGAAAGTGCTCGAGGACTTGGGGAAATAAGTCAGAGATCAATAGGGAAACACAACGTACCAATTGGGCCTTGAGATATACTTTTTCCACTGCTTGGGGAGAAGGGGTGACCTTGCCGGCTGGCACCGGCTGCCAGACCAGTTCCTCCATCGATGGAAGATAGCACTCGGCGATGAGCTCCTTTAGATTTCTGGCGGTAAACTCTAAGCACCTCCACACTCCCTTGTGGGAGTCCACTTCTTCCTTTTTATCCTTGACGGCTTCGAACGCTGTTGATCTTTGGTCGCCACCAGTGGATTTTTCCACCATGGCGGTGACCGGGATCTCTATCCCCTCCAGCGGGACCTCAGCCTCCTTTGACATTTCCTTTGACCTCGGGAGCCTCCGTTGTTGAAGGGATGATGTTGTTGCTCGCCGTTGAGGAGGAGAGGAGAGAAGCTATGGGGAGATGAGATTTGGTTAGGGTTTCTCGTCTAGAGCTTGAAGGATTGCTCCTCGCAAGGAAGAAGAAGAGGCTAGGAGAATATGGGGTAAAAGACTAACTCTCACTGCAGTAACCTTTATAAGCCCCGGTGCCAAGATTCATGCGTAGGGAGATCTAACAATTCGAGCGTGAGCAACGTGTGCGCGAGCATGTGCGGTAATTTCTCCACGTCCCACATTTGTTGCTTAACGTTTTGTATTTCTCGAGCGAGAAAATTTCTATGATTAACCACTAGTTATATGTGAGTATTGAGATAGCATAGGCTCTAGCATATGACAGCTTCTTGACTGAAACAGTGGAACGGTCATGTCTGAAGATTTCAGGTCTAGCCGGATCATATCCGACTATAGAAAGAAGACTGAAGACTCGATGATTCTCCGGCTTATATATTAAAGACGGAGATGTTTGCAGGGTTATTTGGGAGGACTTCAAGATTTTTCTTGATGAATTGCCAATATCACCTAGACGGAGCATTCAAAATGAAGAGGCAAGACGATGCAAGATTTCAAAGTTCTCCAGGGGCTACTGTTGGGGATATGCTTAATGGGTATCACCATAGCATGTATCAAATTTGGCTAACTCGAGTGGCCCATCGTTGGTTGCAAGGCCTATGGCCTGCTGGGCGGCCCAATTAGATGGATCCAGAAGGGAGGCCCATGCCGAATGAAGGAAGGCTACGGTACCGCCATATATGAACCCGGAGCCTTGGAGTGCAAGACACAAAGACTAGTTAGTATTAGTGTATGACTCTATAACCTGTACGCTGTGGACTTCTCCTTGTAACCCTAGGTTCTGGCTCCTTTATGAGCCGGACCTGTCGGAGCCTTTAGGGCACAATACAACTCAACCTCACACAGCGAACCAATTCCTTTAACTCGGTGTATTGCCATTATAGTGATTTATAGCAGGACTAGGATTCTACCACCGTAGTGGGATCTGAACCTGGGTAAGCTGTGTTACCTCGTCCCGTTAACTCACCTCCTTCCCCCACCTCTTCAAACACGGTCTGTGAGGACCCCCTCCATGGCATACTCGTCGGCAATACCATGACACTTTCTTCCAATGTTCTAGTACAAACCGAATACAACAATTTGTCAAGTCTCCAAGGATGCATACTACACCTTCGCATCTAAAAGAAGAATAGGGGATTATTCTAGACAAGCCGACAGAAAAAAATTCCAAAAATAAAAATGAAACAAAACATTCACATTACAACTCCTATAATAAATCATAGAAGAAGTCTCATGTGGAGTGGTTATTATTGATGATTCGGGAGAATATGGCAGTAGGCCTTCCGGCTATTTCTGTCAACCACCACATCAACCTTGTCGGATTTACAAGGAGGCCTATTTCATAACCTTGAAGAACACCAACCATCATATCTTCTTAAGATTCATATTTGGTTAGATGGGATGCTACTTTAGACTTAGCATATACAAATAGAAAGTGTGAAACATTTACCATAAAGGTAAAGTTACTGGATTCTCAAGATAGGGACTACAGTGTCAAGCTCCAAAAGACTGAGCTAAATTGATGAACCCATGTATTAGCAACTTGTCAAAGGATGAATGCACACACATGAAGTTCTGGCAATGAAATGTGATGGTGTGCTTGAGGGTACATATATAACTCTACTCGAATCCACAACATCTTTCAACAATTGCAAGTGGATCGAAGAAATTCACTTTTAACATCTAGTGCACATACTTCGAAATGACTCGAAGACTGTTCTTAAAATTTCCCAACATTAGTGCCAACTATTCCATATGATTCTAATCTAGATTGGAGAATATAAGGATGTTATCGATGGGATCAACAACAAACTTATCGAGATACTCCAAGAAGATGGACTGACATGTTGCATGAACAAGGCATGAGTATTGGTCAAACCAAAAGATAAGAGGATGCACTTAGGTGAAACATCACGAGTAGAAACATCATCAAGGTAGTCCTTGGATCTGAGTTTGATTTGACGATAGCCCAAATCAAATCAAAGGTAGGGGAGATAACATGTCCATGAAGGAAATACTATATTTCTTCATCATGAACAAAACTAGGCATCCATTTAAAAAAGAACAGAGATGGATAGAATTTTGTCTTACAACTCTCCAAGATATGGTTTAAGCTTAGCCGACTAGTTCAGGGGTATCTAGTACAGATTCTTGGACAAAGGAGCAGTTCAGAGAACTTGTTTACTCAAGAACTTGACAACACGATCATGTGGCAACATAGCGATACTTATAGGAAGACATCTAGAATATCACGAACCACCGATATGTCACTTGGTTCGAGAGGAAACTTACTTCACAAGTCAAGAAGAAATAGTCTCAGAGCTTCGACACAAGCCTAACTCTTTGACCAAAAAGAGTGCACCAGAATGACGGACTTGGTAGCACAATCATCCTTTGCTTAGGATAGGTTTAACCAATCACGTTAAGAATGACACACATCTCATTATATTTCAAAACAATAATAATTGCTAGGAATCCTAGATGGACACATTATTACACACATGCAACATTCCTAAGCGTAACATCTCAGAGGAGGGGTGGTTAAAGATGTGTAAGAGCATCACTTCATTAAGAAGGTCATGAAACTCAACACAACCTTTTAGTATAGATGAGTGTGATACTCTAACATAGTGTTGTGTTCGCAGCATAGAAAACAAAAAATTCCTACGATGGGAACTACTAAGCACCAAGATCTATCTACCTAGATACAAACAATGGGTGGATATACATCCATACAGAACATAGTCTTGAAAACCGACAAAGTGTTATGAGGTTGGACTCATGGATGATGTAGTCGTGCGCTTGTTGATCTCAAGATCGAGAAGAAGTCCAGTGCCAAAAATCAGCAGCGCATCCATGATCGCACACACATCCAGTCCACCTAACCACCTCTGCCTCCTTGCTCTAGCGATGCAGCGGAAGCAACAACTCCTTCCAGAATAAAATCCACCGGGAACATGTATCTCGCATATCCGAGACCATGGGGGAATAATTCTAGAGGGGAGAGAGATCCTTCACCAGGAGGTGAGTGATGAGAGGAGGGAGTGGAGTGCCTTTTATAGCGATAGGAGCAACCCCTCTCCATGGCTGGCAACCAAGGTAGGTGCCCCCACCTCTTCCTCATTCATGTGGTGGAGCTCCCACTCACATCAATTTTGCCTCCACTCAAAATTCCACTCATCCCCATTAAGTTTCCACCAAATTTAATGCAAACTCTCATTTAATAAAACTCTTTTATTTATTTTATTCAGAATTTTTTAATTACTTTAATTAACAAACATTCACATAAAACCCCATGCAACATTTCAATATCACATGCATAACCAATTTCAGCAATTTCACCCAAAACAATTCCGGTGTCCATTGAAATCATTCTAGCGCTTTGTAATTCTTTTCTCTGAAACATATTTGCTCCAAGTGGTGTCGTATCCCTTAAGTGTGTCACCCTACGGTTCGCGAATAATGCACACATGATCGAGACCCTTCTCCGATCAATACTCAGCAACAAGACCTAGAGATCCATACTGACTCCTACACATTCAATGATGACTTCTGTGATTGTGAGAACTTTTAATGTTAGTAACTAAATCCCTTTGTCTTGTGATATATTACATGTCCGGTATTCGATCATCGGTATCTCCATACCTAGTTTTTTCTCGTTATCGACATGAACTCCTTTCTCATTCTCGTGATATAACATTCTAGTGATCACATCACTTGCTTGCAAGCTATCCCATTGTGATATCACCGAGATGGCCCAGAGTATATCTATCCGTCATCGGGATGGACAAATCCCACTCTTTATCCATGAGCCTCTACATGACACCTTCGGAGTATCGAAACCCACCTTTATAGTCACTATGTTACGGTGTGACGTTTGATGTTATCAAGTTACTCTTCCAGTGTTAGTGATTGACATGATCTCATGGTCTAAGGACTAGAATTACTTCGTATGATGTTATAGCAATTTAAACACAATGACTTTGATCGTATTGCTGTACTTTGGATGAATGTTCATCACATCATTCAACCAATGTTGTGACTGATGACTTCAAGTGCACATATCGTTTGTAGCTAGTTTCGAAATAAAGATATTGATCCCACAAGGAGAAGGAGTCTGAAGTCTAATAACTCTTTGAACTAAATACTCAAATATTAATACTAAATAACATTCTAAGTAACAAGATAAAATGTGAGTTTTGTGTAAAAGATATTTTTGGGTTTTCAAATAAGAGAACAATAAGTAAACAAAAGCTGTAAGTAAACAAGAGCATGCAAGTATAATTACTAAAGACTGCAAGATGATGGAAAGAGTTCTCAGGGAGTAGTGGATCCACCGCTAGTAATTAGAAAAAGTGATCAAAATTATTATAATGAATAACACCATTTATGATATGTGTGGGAGGAGCTCCATATATGGACGAATAGGCAGTAACCACTGCACACATCATCCATCATAACCACAGCAGACAGCAATCGACATCAATTGAACTACTGGACTTTACCCCATAGGATGTATCCCATGGCATAGACAATGTTCCGTGAGTTCTCCTTGGTTCCCAAGTTGATACGTAAGGAATGACAACAGCTTTATAGTCACTGTAAGTGTTATCATCCCTCTGTCTACCAACAATTAGTTCCCCACATCTAGTCCTCAGTGAGGCAAATATTGAGTGGCGCGCTTCACCCAACATCAAGATGAAGGAAATCTAACACAAACACATAATGAACAATATCACATAATAACCTTTATCTCAATTCACTCTCATACTAGGGTTTCTCCATCTCCTCAAGAACAAAGGAAACTACTCACACATGAAGGAAATCAACATCATGGATATAATATGGATGAAGTATGCTGATACAATTCAAGACAAGTGTAAATCCAAGATTCAATCTAGAATTACAACAAGTAACCAAAGGGGATCGGTGATGGAGACGTTATTAATGAAGATGACGATGTAGATCGATGTGGAGGCCTTCAAGATCCTAGTCCCTTCTCCTATTGTGTGATGGTGATGGCGTAGATCTGATTGGATGCAGCTATGGCGGTGGCACGGCGGCAGGGCTCCGCCGTGGTGGAGGATATGGCTTGGTGCCTCTCTCTTGGGTCCTCCCTCCTTTATATAGGCCTTGGGGTGCCCTAGGGTTCCCCCAATACCGTCATATGACATAGGGAAGGTTCTGGAGCTTATCTGGGTGAAATCCCGTCATTTGTGACCTTTTTACCAACTATACAGCCAAACTATACGGTAGGAATTTTTAGTTCCAGTCGTATAGTTGGTTGTCAAACCTTCGGCTTCTGCAGTGTTTTGGCCGCCATTTCTTCATACGAACTTCGATTTGGGTGTTCTTGGGCTCGTTGAGTTTGTATTGTCGAGGGCTACAACCCCGTCGTCTTGGATATGTATTTTGAGAAGTGCGAAAAATTCACTTTTCCAACCTCTCAAATGGCCAAGCCTGGTCCCTACAGCTCCTCCATGCTATGCTCTCTTTGTTCCTTTTTATCCATAATCTTCACCAACACCTACACACATGTCATAGATAAGGAAAGTGATAAAATCATAACTAAACTACTAAATGTGCAAAGCTCATATGAAAGTAAATGAGAACTAGAAGTCATGCATATAAGGTATAGCTATAGCTGGAAGAAACATGATATGAGATTAAATGGCACATTTTATATGTCTAAAAGAGGTGGTATTTCACAGCTGTCAACTTTCCCAAGCTAGTCCTTGATCATCCTCGAGCAGGAAGGGTCGATAATAAATTAATGGTTGTGAAATAGCTTATCATTGGAAATCAATGCCTTGCATACTTATTTCTTCTACAAGCTCGAAGAGAGAAAACATGTATTCATACAAGGCAACACAAGCTCAGTTATAAAGACCACTAAAGATTCATCACAACTTATATGCTCCATGTCGATAATGAATCTAACTTGTAGACAAACTTGTGATCCTCTTATTGCACCTTTTGTATAACTTTTTATGAGGCAAAACTTAGTTACAAATAGATGTCAAGCATAAATAGGAATAAATTTTATCGATTCTACCCAATCATGTCATCTAGTTAAGGCTATCAAGTGCAAACATCAGTTATTGAGCTTTCAAAAAGTTTATCTCTTAGTAACAAGATTTATGCCAAAAGGAAATGTGAGAACATGTCAAAAGAAGCATAGCATTACAGTGTATCTTTTGGTCATCCATATCAATGCATCATGGCTATCAAACACTCATTTTCTATTCTTTGTCTTTCTAAAACTTCAGTTCATCAGTAATGAGATCATGCCAAAACTTAGTGTGTTTAATCAGACTGTGCAGGCTAAGAATGGATACCCGTGACCATTACCAAGGTTTCCTTTTTAGGTATAATGATTTCTCATAATGGTTAGAGGAGTATTCCCTCTTTTTCTTTGAACGCAGGCCCATGAGAATACCAATGCATACCCAAATATAGCATTTATGCTACATATGTTGGGCAACTCATAGCTAAACTCCAAGAGTTTCCTCTTTTTGGACTGTTCAAAGGCCAGCGGAGTTGTTAGCATCCCATGTTGTGCGACAGTGGTGCAGACACGCATAAAGCAATATCATACTTTAGTCAACAGGTCAAGATTTGGCATGCATCTCAATTACCGCTAAATATTAGTTTATTCAAACAAATCCTTTCAAAGAGTACTATCAAGTCGATCATCACATCTATGGTGTTAAGTATATTTAAGGCTAAACTCTTAAGACAATTAAACAATACCTTATTTAGCATAGAACTCAAAACTTCGAAATATTATTTCCAATTGACAACTCCTTCCGTAAGCAAACTATCAAGTCTATTGTTTTGACATTATGGGGTCCAGCATAACCTGTTCATTTAAGACAAAGCTATTTAGTGACAACCAACAAATTTCAAAAGATCTTGATCAAGTATTCATTCTTTCCAACTGTAGAGATTGTGTCAATGCTTTCAAGAGGATCACAAATAGTGTCGCAAGCTTGATAAACAATTTGGCAAGATGCATACAAGCTCTAAGTCAACTCCTATGGTGCCTATCATGAGTAAGTGTATCCCCATATGAATGCAGAACTAGACTCACTTAACCAAGATTCACCGAATATGTACATTGCACAAGACTCTACACATGCAGAAGTAACCTCCCCAAGCTTAGAACTTTGTAAGAACCAAACTTGAGTGTATCACAAAAAGAAAAGAGAAAATATAGTTTCCAAAAGAGAGTGTGAAAAGTGGTTATCTCCCCAAGCTTAGTTGAAAACAAGGGTGACACACTTTACCGTTGAGGTACAAGTAACCTCTCTTTTGATGGACAAAGAACCTTTGCTTCAACATGTATTTCTTGATATGGCATGGTGTGCCTTCCTTGAGGACCTACTTAAAAACTAAAAAGAAAACAAAATATTTTTGTGTTTCTGAAGACATGGGTTTAGCTCACAAGTGATAAAAATACAAGTCCCACTGAGTCGGTTCATCAACCTAAGCACCACTCTTAAGTTAACAAACTAGTTCTAGAAGATGCCTCTGCTAGATTGTGATGAGGTGCAAGCAAAATAGGATACGAGACACAATTTCGTTCACCCAACAGATAAAAATAAAGTAAAAAAGAAAACATGAACTTCTATAGAGAATTACAGTCTAGGAGGTCTATGAGGTAGAATTTCATTGCTTACATATGCTCGGCTTCTCTAGATCATGGGAGAAGCTCACAGGTGGTGTTTCAAGGTTTTTAGAAGAAGAAAGAAGAAGAAAGAATAAAATTTTGAGCAATGGTTACCTTCTAGTTGGCGTTTGAGGGGTTTTCCCATCTATACGGGCGCAACTATACGGCCGTACCAAAAGGTCCCGTTGTATAGTTGGTCGTTAAACTTACTGTACCTTGGAAAATAATTTTGACGGAGGCATCGATATCTATACGACCAGAACTATACGGCCGGAGTTTCTATTCCTGCCTATAGTTGTTATTAAACCTTTAGTATCCTGGAATAGAAATTTTACAAAGGCATTGATAACTATATGGCCGAAACTATATGGCTGGAATTTTATTGCCGCCGTATAGTTGGTCGTTAAACCTTCTGTACCTAAGAAAGAAAAAATTTCATGTTAAAGATATCTATACGGCCAAACTATATGGCTGGAATTTTTTATTCCCGCCGTATAGTTGATCGTTAAACCTTCTGTAGACATCAAAAAAATTCTATTTCTTCGAGAATTCTTTCTTATCCTGAAACTTAGCGAAACACCTTGTTTTGATAGTAAAATAAGAACTTTCATTTTTGACCAAAAACAACATGTATAAAACAGGATTTAAGTACAACCGAGTTATGAAACACATAGTAACAATAAATTCTACCTTTTGAAAACTACAACAAGATAACTCTAATAGAAAATCATGCAAAGACTAAAAATGCCAATGCAACATGAATGCATCAAGACTCAAGACACAAAACTAAGAATGACACCTAATAACTTCTGGGTTGCCTCCCGGGAAGCGCTTTCTTATAACCAAGTAGACATGCTTTTATCCATTATTATTTCAATATATAGGAGCCAAAGAATTATTTATTTTTACCTCCAAAATAGGTTTGGAGCACTTACTATTATAGCCTGGTCGAAGTCTCACCCGCTTACGGTGCATCGGAGTCTTGTAGACAAATGTGTTATTGTTCACAAATGATGATTGATGTGCCATGTGTGGTGAGAATACCTACCTAGATAGCTTAAACAAAAGGATTAGATATTTACATGTAAAGTCAAACATTTTACCTTTGATAGCATCATCGGGATACAATTCATAGTACCCTTCTTGGGCTACACTATCACGAGGAAACACTTCATAATACTCATCTTTAGCAGCAGGGGAAAATTCAAAAGTGTCTCTATTCTCTAGTTCATTGATGAGTGCATATTTGCATCATGTTTTACATTATTATTTTGCATTATAGATGTAGGATCTTGGTATTTTATCGCACTCGCGTGCACATTTTATGTCTGTTTTAACCAGGATCAGGACAGATGATGGATCCAATGGATACAATTCTTGGAGAAGTTGTACTATGGAGAAAAGGAGCCAAAAACAACGTAAATCGCTTATTTGGGAAATATGAATAATACTAGAAGAAAACTAGAAGTGAATAAGGGAGGCAGAAGGTTCAATGACCAACTATAGCGGGAGGAACTTTTCCGGTTGTATAGCTCCAGCCGTATAGTTGGCTCTGCCTCCGCCTCGTCAAATAGTTTCACCCCATGCAATTGGTTCAGAGATATGACATACAGAACACCTAGAAATCGTGAAAGCCTCACCTCTGGAAGGCATCTGGAGGGGGAACTCATCCGCCAGGGATCCATTTTCGCCCTACACAGATCCGGGAGGCTAAGGCATCGATCTTCATCAACCACCACTGCACCACCACCATCTCCATCCATCCCATACATCTTGTCTAGATCTTGTTGTAATTCCCGTACTCATTGTGGATTTATACAAGTACTATTCACCTATGATTGTTTCCATTACCATTGCTATAATGTTGATTGCCTCCATGTCTGAGTAGATCTCTAATTCTTGGACATGTAGGTTTTTATAAGCGGTTTATAAAGTATTTTGCTAAGATAGCTATGCCCCTCACCAATCTTATTGATAAAGAAATTCCATTCTATTTAGATCATGAATGCATTGCAGCTTTTGAGAACCTTAAGAATAAACTAGTTTCAGCACCTATTATGCAATCTCCAAAATGGAATGAACCTTTTGAAATCATGTGTGATGCTAGTGACTATGCTTTAGGTGATGTGTTGGGACAGCAAGATGGAAAGAATTTTAATTTTATTTACTACGCTGGTAGACCCCTTAATAAGATTCAGAAACACTATGCTACTACAAAAAAGAGTTTCTAGCAATAATTTTTGCTTGCGACAAATTTAGATCTAACATAATTAGTTCTAAGGTGATAATTCATACGGATCACCAAGCTTGGCATCACCTCCTTGTGAAAAAGGATGCTAAGCCCATGTTGATTAGGTGGGTTTTATTACTACAAGAATATGATTTGCAAATAGTAGATAGGAGGGGTAAAGATAACCTAGTAGCAGATCATCTCTCTAGGATGGAGGGAATAATTAATAACCCCGTGCCTATTAATGAGTCATTTTCAGGAGAATATTTAGCAAACATTAAAATTGCTAATCCTTGGTATGCAGATTATGCTAACTATCTAGCAACGAAATTTATACCTCCTAGTATGTCAAGAAATCAAAGAATGAAATTTTTAATGATCTTAAATATTACTTTTGGGATGATCTGTATCTATATCGTCATGGCCTTGACATAATGATACGGAAGTGCATTCCTAACCATGAGATGAATGTGATATTGAAAGCTTGTCATGACAGTCCATATGGAGGGCATCATGCAGGTAAGATAACTGCTGCAAAAGTACTTCAATCTAGATTCTATTGGCCCACCTTGCTAAAGGATGCATACAAGTATGTGGAATACTGTGATGTTTGCCAAAGAAGAGGTAATATAGGTAGGAGACAATAAATGACACTGAATTATAGTCTCATAATTGAACCCTTTGATGTATGGGGAATGGATTACATGGGACCATTTATAGAGTCTAATCGTTATACTCATATTCTTGTTGCTGTTGACTATTTTACTAAATGGGTTGAAGCTATTCCAACAAACCATGCAGATGCAGCTACCTCAGTAAAGTTGATCAAGGATGTCATATTCCCCAGATTTGGAGTTCCTAGATTTTTAATTACTAATGGTGGTTCTCATTTTATGAAGGGAACTTTCAGGAAAATCCTCAGCAAATACGGAGTAACCTACCACGTTGCCTCACCATATCATCCTCAAACGAGTGGTAAAGTGGAACTCTCTAATAGAGAATTGAAGACCATACTCGAGAAAACAGTGGACAAATCAAGAAAAGATTGGTCATACAAGTTAAATAACACTCTATGGGCATACCGTACTGCTTTTAAAAATCCAATGGGTATGACACCTTAGAAGATGGTGTACGGTAAGTCATGCCATTTACCTTTAGAATTGGAACACAGAGCTTTCTGGGCGATCAAGAACCTAAATTATGATCTTAAAGAAACTGGAGAAAAGCGTTTATTAGATATTCATGCTTTAGATGAGTTTAGAAGTGAAGCCTATGAGAATGCTAGATTTTTTAAGGAAAAGGTGAAAAGATGGCATGATAGAAAAATAGAGAATAAGACTTCTAAAAGTGGAGATAAAGTGTTGCTCTATAATTATCGTCTTAAGTTGTTTCTAGGAAAGCTCAGATCAAAGTGGGAAGGCCCATATATAGTTGAAGAAGCTTACCCATCGGGAGTAGTGAAGTTCCACGGAAAAACACCCTCTCTTGCATGAGTGGTAAATGGACAACATTTGAAACATTATCGAGTAAGAGAAGATATAAGTGCAGTCACCATAGAGTTGATCACTCTAGAAGAAGTGATTAAGCAAAAATATACAAGGAAGGGAAACTGCAAGAAGAATGGACTCGAGAAGGAATGAGCAATGCTACAGTCAAGCTATTGACCATAAAAGAGCGCTTCATGGGAGGCAACCCATGCGAAATAAGGTTTGATTAAGTTTTTAAAAATTTAAGTTAAGGTTTTATTTGGATATTGTGCCAAACAAGAAACATTTGATGCTCTAGCAAAGAAGAAGGGAGTTTGGTTAAGCCAAAGTTAGTCACAAATCTAAGCTGATATTTTTCTGTCAAAACTTGATATTTCGTTAAGTTTCAGATTAATAAGAATCCTAGGAGAAGAAGAATTTTTTTGGTGGACACAAGGTTTAACGACCAACTATAAGGCGGGAATAAAAATTCCGGCCGTATAGTTACGGTCGTATAGTTTTCGCGACATCACCCCTTCCATCAACAAAAGGTACTGAGATTTTAACGACCAACTATACGGCCAGAATTAAAATTCCGCCTGTATAGTTGCGGCGTATAGTTGTCAACACCTTTGACAAAATAATTTCCAGGGTACTAAGAGTTTAACGACAAACTATACGGCCGGAATTAAAAATTCTGCCTGTATAGTTACGGTCGTATAGTTATCGACCCATCTCCAAAAGTTTTAATTCCGCTTACAGAGAGTTTAACCACCAACTATACGGCGAAAGTAAGAAATCCCGCCCATATAGTTCCGACCATATAGTTAAGTTCCACTGTAGATCTAATATATATTCGGTTCATAACTATATGGCGGGAGCTATACGGGTTGCGCCCGTATAGTTGCTCCTTACGCAAGGCGGCTGCCCCTCCTTTTAAAGCTGGTCGCATCTAACCTTTTTCATTAAGTTTTCGTAGAGACACGGCCTCCAACCTCGAAAAATCTTCGCCACACCTATACAAGCCCTTTAACAACATCCGTGCAACGAAGCCATGCAGCTCTTCCATGTCAATAAGATCTGGAAGAAGAAAGAAGAGAATCTCGTGAAGAGGATTGAAGAAGCAGAACCCAAAGGATCGTCGTCATCATCCGGCTTGGAGATCAAGCATCTCCCAAATTGGGAGGACATGTCCCCACAAAGGATGGAGATGATGAGACAAGCTGAGCGGGGAAGGAACAAGGATGAGTACCTCCCTAATCCTTATCGTTACAACATATGATCCTATTATAAACCTCCTCTTGGTCCATCACCTCTTAAACCTAATAAGGTGTGGCAAGATGAGATTCATGATAAGATCTATGAGTTAGAAAAGGCTTCTAAGGCATGCATTTAAATAATTGGAGAAGGGATTGACTCCTACTAGATGATGAGAAAAGACCTTGAGAAGAAGGTCGATGCAATCGATGGTAGAGTTGGTTTCCTGATTAAAACTATCTTTGAGTTGACAGATGAGAAGAAATTCCTCAAGAGGAAAATGTTGAAGCTCCAATATGACATGGGCAAGCTCAGCATTCGCTTTGATAGCATAGTTAAAGAGGGTAACGTAAAAGAAGAAGGCGACGCTCTATCTACCCAAGAGAAGGAATAGGTACCCACGAGGAGTTAATTGATCCCGTCTGGCTTGATTCCAAGCTTGGGGAGATCTTTAAAGACCTTGTAATCTTTCTTATAAGTTTTATATTACAGTTTTTGCATTAGTTCAAACTAGAAAAAAAGTTTGCATCATTAGAATTCCCTTCAAGAATAGTCAATCCCTTTAATGAAATTCCGAGTTTATTATTATATATGGACCAATATGGAGTTTGTGTTTACTTTAATGATATATGAATGGCTTGAGTATGATTTTACTTGCACTTAATGATAGAAATAGGAGTCTTCCACACCATTGGTATTAATGGAACACACAAAGATAATTTGGTCATTATGCTGTAAGTCTACGGTTTGATTTACAAAATAAAAATTATCTATACAATTAAGTTGAAAAATAAACCTTGAACAAAGGAAAATGAAAAGTGTTATCAAAATAGAGTGAGAACAAGTCGAGGTAGAATCTCCAAGTCACAAGAATTCTTCATATACAGTTGGAATTTGATAATTGAGATCGTTAAAACTTTGAATTCCTACATAAGGTGGAATATATGGCTAGCTCCTTTACACATCACTTAAAACAAAAGTCTGAGCATATATGCAAAAGAAAAGGAAAGAAGAAAAAGAGCAAATGTGCAAAGAGCAAATAGGCATATACCATTGTATTGTAGTAGGACAAAGAAACACTTTCGAGATTTAAATCCCAAGTGAATATGTTGGTCCAAAAACACTTGGAACTACCTCGTTAACTCATTTGGTTGAACCGAATACTTTTACATTATGTTGAGATTCATCTTTTATGAACTGTTGATAACTAAGGTGTGGAAGCCTGCTAATACTATTCAGATGGTTCAAGTAAGGTACTATTCACGAACTTATTCCTATGTATCGTATATGCTAAACACATGCTGCAACTGCCTAATTTATTTTAGTCAACTCAGCTTCATGAATATGATGATCACATCCATTAAGCTAAAACTTGCTCGGGATGAGCAAGAGTCTAAGCTTGTGGAAGTTGATGAGTGCATATTTGCATCATGTTTTACATTATTATTTTGCATTATAGATGTAGGATCTTGGTATTTTATGGCGCTCGCGTGCACATTTTATGTCTGTTTTAACCAGAATCAGGACAGATGATGGATCCAATGGATACAATTCTTGGAGCAGTTGTACTATGGAGAAGAGGAGTAAAAACAACGTAAATAGCTTATTTGGTAAATATTAACAATACCAGAAAAAAACCAGAAGCAAACAAGCGAGGCAGAAGGTTCAACGACCAACTATACGACGGGAGCAACTTTTCCCGACGTATAGCTCCAGCCGTATAATTGGCGTCGTCTCCGCCTCATCAAATAGTTTCACCCCGTGCAATTGGTTCGGAGAGACAACATAAAGAACACCCAGAAATCGCCAGAACCTCACCTCCAAAAGGCATCTGGAGGGGGAACTCATCCGCTAGGGATCCATCTTCGCCCTGCACAGATCCGGGAGGTTAAGGCATCGATCTTCATCAATCACTGCTGCACCACCACCATGTCCATCCATCCCATCTACATCTTGTCTAGATCTTGTAATTCCCGTACTCATTATGGATTTATACAAGTATTATTCACCTATGATTGTTTCCATTACCATTTCTATGATGTTGATTGCCTCCATGCCTGAGTTGATCTCTAGTTCTTGGGGAGATGGAGAAACCCTAGCATACGATTAAGATGAGATAGAGATTATTATGTTGTACACCATTATGTGTATATGTTAATTGTCTTCATCTTGATATTGGGAGTTTTGCACCTCCTTAATATTTGCCTCTCATGGGGACTCGATGAAGGGGATTACTTGTTGCTAGACGGAGGGATGATAGCACTTATTGTGACTATAAAGCCGTTATCAATCCTTACGTACTAACTTGGGGGTATCAAGGAGAACTCACCAAGCCATGTCCATGCCACAGGAGAGATCCCTTAATAGCGCAGTAACTCGATTGATGTCGATTGCTGCCTGTTGTGGTTATAAGGACGATGTGTGTAGCGGTTGCTGACAAATCGTCCATATATGGAGCTCCTCCCACATACATACACATTATGAGAATACTCGTTATAATACTCTTGATTGCCTAGTCAAAATTGCTAGTGGTGGATCCACTATTCCCCGAGAACGCCTTTTCCCCTATTGTAGTTCGAAAGTTCTATTACACACGCGATTCTTACTTTCTACATTGAGTTTTGCTTTACTTTAAATTACTTTGTTCAACCAAAAACCCAAAAACAACTCTACTTATCTTGCATCTGAAAGTTATTAAGTACTTCATTTAGTTATAGTTAAAAGAATTTTAGTCTTTTGCCTACTGCTCCCTGTGGGATCAATATATTTATTTTGAAACTAGCTACAAATGATCTGTGCACTTGCATTCATCATTCATCACCCTTGCTAACAAGTTCCTCGGTTCTAGAATTATCAATCCAATCACAAAAATAAGCATCGTCAACAAATGTTTCATCAAAGATGTGCTTTTCCAAAACCTGCTCATTAATACTACAAGGATTTATCTCCAGTTCATCATTATTAGTGTTCTCCAAACAGGTATCTAGGCATAAAGCCTCCACAGATAAATTATCTTTAGTTTCAACACAATAAGGATCATTACTAGAGACTGAGGCATCATAAACAAACTTATTATTACTAGAATGATGTTTGTATTCAACCTCACCTTTTTGGTGTTCCTCCTCGTTATCTAGTGGTTCCTGCAAAATGTTAGTTTCGAGAACTATTGTTTTACATAGCTCCTTACTCTTTATCCCAAGTGCATTACCACTAAAATGTTCTTGACAATAATTGACAATATAATCCATAATATTATGATACCTTCCTAAATCCTCATTATCGCTACTTTTCATAATAATACCAATTTTCCTAAGCATCTCATGAGACCCTTCATAAACTATTTATTCCAAGAGTTTTACATTATTACCGTTTATGTGAGTATTGGTTGATAAAAATTCTTTAAAGAAAGGAATGAATTCATAATCATAAAGTTTGTTAGGATTACCATTATATTTCCTCATCCCGTCGAATAAATTTGACAAATTACCAGAATAGTAATCCACCTGCTCCCACATGTCTGTTAGTTGCATATCCTCAAGGATTAGTGATTCTTCTTCGTTTTCATCCTCTTCTTGGGAAGGAACTTTGTCCTTCTCCAATGAGATTTCCCGCAAACAAGTAACTTTGTGCGCAACGGGTTTTCTCAGTGCCTTACTCCTCATAATAAGTGTATTCTCACTAAAACGTTCATGAGAATACCAAGAAATATGTTGCAGGATTTCATAAGCTATTTTTATGAGAACACTATCTTCACTATTAATACGTGATATGACATGTATTATCAACTCATGGGCACCTTCAAAGATAATATACTCTAATACTTCACTAGTAACATCACCAATATTATAAGACACTAGAGATTGACTAAAGGTATCAGAGCATTGAAAACAAAAGTAGTGCCCCAGTTTCATACATTGAGAACATATTATTGGATCGTGTATCGTATCCGAAGAAATTAACTTTTTAGCATATTCCACTATTTGGGAATACATTTCTCTTACCATCATATTGCTCACTTGTTCTTCAAAATACTCATCATTCTCTTCGAATGAGGATTCCCGTCCCATGTTAATAGCATCACAATATTCATAGAAAGATTCATCTTCTAGTCCCTTACCAAAGTCCCCAAAATCACTGTCTAGGCACAAATCCTCCTTAGAACAATCATCATAAGTTTGGGACTTAGAGAAATCATTACTAGATAATGATATATCGTTATCATGCATACTATTTGTGTGTGGAAAGTTATTTTCAGAAGTAGGAGATTCAGGTGGTTGATCAAGTTGCTCCTCTTCATTCTTATGAAGATAATTCGTGAATAGCTCAGCGATAGTCTATAGTCTTACCTTCGAGCTTACCTTCCACTAGTTGAGAGGGTGCAACATCAAGCTCCACCTCTTTATTAACAACAAGTTCCGGTGGTTTAGGTCGAGGCTCTTTGAGTGGAGTTCCATCCACATTATCTTTTGGAGCACCCTGCAAAAGGTTAGATTCTTCCATGGCAGCTTTAATCCGCTCAACAATATTTGCATTATCAAGGAAGTTATCTTGGCAATAGCAGGATATAAGGTGAATTTCTTTATAGATTATATCAAGTGGTTTACTTTCTACCTGTATATCTCTTAAATGAAATAACAACTCTTTGCAAACAGTAAAAAGCACAAATTGTAATGTGTCCTCCCCAGCAAGGCATTTAAACTCATTATAGTCTGCTAGTTCGGTATCAAAATAATTATACTTACATTGATAATGGTGCTAATCTGGAGATCCGCAATAATCACAACATAATTGATAAGAGGCACATAGTGTGGATGAATACTTGTCCACCCAAGTCAACCATTCTTTTAATATGCCTTGCCTCTTATGAATATCTCCCAAAGTCCTTCCCTTTGACTCCTCCATTATAGATTGCATTTGTTGGAAGGTAGTTATCTCGGAAGACATGATTAGTAACAAAAAAATTATGGGTTTTTGGTTTGTAAACAAAATAAAAAAATACAAATGCAGCAAATAAAAAACTTAAAACAAAATGTAGCAAAACTAAAATAAATAAACAAAAGCTAAAAGACCTACAACGCTTAGCTCCCCGGCAACGGCGCCAGAAAATAGCTTGATGACTACAAGTGCACAGATCATTTGTAGCTAGTTTCGAAATAAAGATATCGATCCCATAGGGAGCAAGAGTCTGATGTCTAATAACTCTTTGAACTAAATACTGAAATAGTAATGCTAAATAACATTCTAAGTAACAAGATAAAATGCGAGTTTTGTGTAAAAGATATTTTTGGGTTTTCAAATAAGAGAACAATAAGTAAAATAAAGCTGTAAGTAAACAAGAGCATGTAAGTATGATTACTAAAGTCCGCAAGATCATGGAAAGAGTTCTTAGGGAGTAGTGGACTCCATCGCTAGTAATTAGAAGAAGTGATCAAAATTATTATAATGAATAACATCATTTATGATATGTGTGGGAGGAGCTCCATATATGGACGAATAGGCAGCAACCACTGCACACATCATCCGTTATAACCACAGCGGATAGCAATCGACATCAATCGAATTACCACGCTATTAAGGGACTTTACCCTATAGGATGTATCCCATGGCATGGACAATGTTACGTAAGTTCTCCTCGGTTCCAAAGTTGATACGTAAGGAATGACAACAGCTTTATAGTCACCGTAAGTGCTATCAACCCTCCGTCTACCAACAAGTAGTTCCCCCCCCATCTAGTCCTCTGTGAGGAAAATATTGAGTGGCGCGCTTCACCCAACATCAAGATGAAGGAAATCTAACACAAACACATAATGAACAATATCACATAATAATCTTTATCTCAATTCACTCTCATACTAGGGTTTCTCCATCTCCCCAAGAACAAAGGAAACTACTCACACATGAACGCAATCACCATCATGGATAGAATATGGATGAAGTATGATGATACAAGTGAAGACAAGTGCAAATCCAAGATTCAATCTAGAATTACAACAAGTAACCAAAGGGGACCGGTGATGGAGATGTTGTTGATGAAGAAGACGATGTAGATCAATGTGGAGGCCTTCAAGATCCTAGTCCCTTATCCTCTTGTGTGATGGTGATGGTGTAGATCTAATTGGAGGCGGCTATGGCGGTGGCATGGTGGTAGGCCTCCGCCGTGGTGGAGGATATGGCTTGGTGTCTCTCTCTTGGGTCCTCCCTCCTTTATATAGGCCTTGGGTTGCCCTAGGGTTCCCCCAATACTATCATATGACTTAGGGAAGGTTCTAGAGATTCTCTGAGGAGAAATCCCGTCGTTCGCGACCTTTTTACCAACTATACGACCAAACTATACGACGGGAATTTTAGTTCCGGTCGTATAGTTGGTCGTCAAACCTTCGGGTTCCGCAGTGTATTGGCCGCCATTTCTTCATACGAACTCCGATTTGGGTGTTCTTGGGCTCATTGAGTTCGTATCGTCGAGGTATACAACCCCATAGTCTTGGATATTTATTTTGAGAAGTTGAAAAATTCACTTTTCCAACCTCTCAAATGGCTAAGTCTGGTCCCTGCAGCTCCTCCATACTATGCTCTCTTTGTTCCTTTTTATCCATAATCTTCACCAACACCTACACACATGTCATAGACAAGGAAAGTGATAAAAATATACCTAAACTACTAAATGCGCAATGCTCATATGAAAGTAAATGAGAACTAGAAGGCATGCATATAAGGCATAGCTATAGATGGAAGAAACATGATATGAGATATAAATGGCACATTTTATATGGCTAAAAGAGGTGGTATTTCACAGCCATCAGTGACCTTGTTATTAACAACATCCAATGTCCATGATCAGGAAACCTTGATCATCTTGTTAATCAACGAGCTAGTTTTTATGAGAGGCATTTGTAAAACCAATAACTTTTAATCTATAAGTAAGAAAAATGTATAATATATCAAAATGTTCAAAAAATGAGATCTATCTCTTAACATCAAAATCATGCATTGTTCAACAACTACAATGAAAAGTTTAATAGGAGAACAAAATGAACCCCCGCAGGTGATTCCAAGGTTTCCCTGTTTTAGGGTTTAGACCCCTTGAACCCCGTTTAAATTGTCAAGCATTCCTTAGGGTTTCATTTCAGTAGTATTTAACTTGTCATATCATCATTCTTGCTTAAGCATTGTATCGATACCATGTGTTGATTGTTTCCCTCTCTTTCTGGTGTTTGGTTCTTCCCGATAGAATACGATACCGAGATCGAGATCGAAGATAGAGATCATCACCATTGAAGATCGAAGATCAATACTTGACCAACTATGACTAAGTAAAGTAGAAGGCTACCAAAGATCTTCTTATTATTTATCAATGGGAAAAGGTAAGCATAGCCCCACCATTATGCAATCCTATGTTTTCAAAGCATTTCAATTTTTGACATGATGTACGATTCTACGGTGGTCCTTTATCGATAGATAGAGTATCCTATCTATTGCATTACTCCCTTTGAGATTATATTACTTGATCCACTACTCCTAGCATAACTAGGTTTGGCTTGTGTATACTGCTAGAGTTTATATGTGTGTCCTACTTAGCCATGCTTAGCTATTAGTGCTGGTTCATCCAGCTGAGGTATCAACTGCAGAGAATCTAGTATGACAGGAGAACATGATGAGATGAGATCAGTGGTGAAGTGAGGTAAATATGCTAAGGCTTGTATGGGTGGCCATAGTGGGATGAGGTTTTTTAAGTCCCATGCTGGCCACCCCCAGGAGCCGGGAGTTCTTGCCCTCGGAACCAAGACGAGCGTATAGCCACACGGGGCATTAAAAACCCCACGAGTAACTAACTTGCCTAGTAGATTCCATGAGTCACATACTTCAGGCGTTCCATTCAACATATGCATTTTGGTTGCTCTCGAATGCGGTGAAGGAGGTGCATCATAACAGGTAGGGAAGCATGGATCGGGTTGCTTGGAGTCGATGGAGCCCCTGGTGAACCAACCTCGCCTCACATCTCTAGGGACCGGCTTCGGTATTTGACCCGTTATGGAGGAACCCTCCTTAGGGCGTGACTCATGGTCTCGGTGAAAGCAAGGTAAAGGTTATGTCCAACCACCCTTTGCTGAACTTCCAAGGAAGAGGGCTAATCTTAAGTGGCATTAAGAGTCAATTGGTATGTGTGGATAAAGTTGTACACCCTTGTAGGGTTTTAATCTACTCGAAAAGTTGTGTCCATAGTTATGGATGAATTGGGAATGAACGTGAGATCATAGAGAATATTAACCTAATCGTAAAACTTGGCAACTAAGGTTTGTTAAGGATGCTTCCTCAGCGTACGAGGGGGTGATCCTAGTGGAGAGGTTCTTAGGACGATTTAGTTGATATCAAAAGATGATGATCAATTATAGTTGGATATGTCACTCTCTTATCCCCTTTTAAAATGTTCCGATTAGATGAGTTTCTTCTCCCTCTTGTTTTTCGAACAAAAACGGCTTTATGCAAAATAACCCCACCTGCCATAAGTCTTGCGGAGTACACCCTGTACTCACCCTTGCTTTGTTGATACTTTTGTAGCAGAGTAAGTGTTCCCCCAAAGATAAGTTTGGTACGACATGAACACCGACGAGTAGCTTAGGGTTCCTGGCCGGCAACCTGGAATATATGGGCTGAGACGTCATAGTTATGCTTAGGCCATTTGTTAAGTTTGCTATACTTAATAGCATAATTTGCCTTCCATTGTTTAATATGTGTGGTCAGTGAACTTTGCTTTGAATATTTTGGTTCTCTGCTCACTTATGAGCTTGCTATACAATTTTTTGTGTCACTAGGTTGCTCTTGTGTTCTAGGTTAAGCTTTTGTCAGGCTAAGGTCCAGGATTTGTTTAACCCTGATCTCGGCGGTGTCACAGGCTTTGATATTAGAGCAGTACCAACCGTAGGAAAACCTTGCTAGTGGTCGATGTTGAGTCTAGTGTTTGTGAAAACTATTTCCAAGATGAAAAGTATTCACAAAAACTCTAGTATGTTTATTTTACTCCTTATATGATATCGCTCTAACTCTGGGTCATCTTATCTGGTGCTGATTTTGAAAAGTTTTCATATCTCTTCTAGTCTTTCAAAACCTAGGTGCCTTATGGGCATGTCGTTTTACAACCAGTTGACCTAGTGTTGAGTTCTCTAGAGTTGTGTGTGGTGTGTGTTCCTTGTATTCCCTTGCTTTGTTTCGGTGGAGAGATTCCTTTTCATCGTTATCTCTCTATCTTATGGATCCACAATGTTCTATTGTAAGTTCTGGCATGTTCTATTCTAGGCTTAGAGGTTTCCTTTCGTGTCGTACGTCTCCTTTTTATTTGTTTAGGTACTTCAGAAGTCGTTTGTTCTTTTGGAAGCTACCTTGTGATTACTATCTTGAAATGTATATTGTGTCACTCAAGTAGTAGTTACTCATTTCTCAGGTTTTAACCCTTGGACATGAACCAAATATCCAGGACTATGCTGGATTATGTTGTTGTGAATCTTGTACATGAAGCTGACCTTTAACCCAAGATCCATTCTATTGATCCCTGTTGTTAATTCTCCCACATTACCTCAGGATAGATGGTACTACAACTTAAGCCTTTAAGCTCATGGTTGCTGTCGTGATTAAATGGCAATAACACAGGACTTCCCCTACCACCAACTATGGCAGTTGTTCTTAATGGAATCAAACTGATGACAACAAGAGTAATCCTTGCAAGTCTCGCATCTATATTTGTTACTCTGCCACACCTCCCTTCTATGCATTGGTTTTCAGAAGATTGTTAATATATGCATCCACATCTTGGGATTTTATCCTGAGCATGTCATTTCTCCCTTGTTGTTTTCTGAGCTTTATCTACCAGTTGGAAGCGAAGTAGTAAATGTTCATTGGTGTATCCCGATGCAAGAGACTCTTGTGGTCCATCAAGACAAACCATTTCGGAATGTCAGGAGAAACAAACTCTAGTACCTTGTCATATCTAGGACCAGGTCAAAGTGTTGTAATCCACAGATCAAAAGGCATTAACTGTCTTCTGTCTGTTCTACCTGAAGGGAATATGCCCTGAGAGGTAACAATAAAATTGTTATTATCGTATTCCAAGTATATGATAGATGTTTATTTTGCATGCTACAATTGTATTAATTGGAAATGTTAATACGTGTGTGTTTTATCAACAAAATACGAAGTTCCTAGTAATGCCTCTCATATAAACTAGCTCGTTGATTAACAAGATGATCAAGGTTTCCTGATCATGGACATTGGATGTTGTTAATAACGAGATCACGACATTGGCTAAATGATGTGATGAACATTCATCCGAAGTATAGTAATACGATCAAAGTCATTGTGTTTAAATTGCTATAACATCATACAAAGTAATTCTAGTCCTTAGACCATGAGATCATGTCAATCACTAATACTAGAAGAGTAACTTGATAACATCAAACGTCACACTGTAACAGGGTGACTATAAAGGTGGGTTCATATACTCCAAAGGTGTTATGTGGAGGCTAATGGATCAAGAGTGGGATTTATCCATACCCATGACGGATAGATATACTATGGGCCCTCTCGGTGATATCACATTGAGATAGCTTGCAAGCAAGTGATGTGATCACTAGAATGTTATATTACAGGAACGAGAAAAGAGTGCATGTTGGTAACGAGATTAAACTAGGTATGAAGATACCGATAAATAGAATCTTGGACATGTAATATATCACGGGACAAAGGGATTTCATTACTAATGTTAAAGGTTCTCAGGATCGCAAGTCATTGTTGAATGTGTAGGAGTCAGTATGGATCTCCAGGTCCCGCTGCTGACTATTGATCGGAGAAGGTCTCGATCATGTCTACATTATTCGTGAACCGTAGGGTGACACACTTAAGAGATACCGACACCATTTGGAGCAAATATGTTTCAGAGAAAAGAATTAGAAAGCGCCGGAATTATTTCAATGGACACCGGAATTGTTTCGGGTGAAATTGCTGAAATTGGTTCTGCATGTGATATTGTGTAACATCCCAATTTTTCAAAATTCTGCATCTCATTGCATTCATGAGCATATCATCATGCATGCATATCTTTTTACTAGAAATTTTCTAAACCCCATTAGAAATGGGTAAAGCCCTATTTTCCCCTCCCTTTATGGAAAACCCCCCTAAACCCTAGCTTCCACTTTATGAAAATTAGTTTTGGTTTTGAAAATAAACTAATTGTGTTCATTACACATATTTTGGCACCCCGGACTTTTTCTAAAAAATTTATAAGTATTTTGGGGCAGATGTGTGCCCTAAATATAAAAATGATAAAAGAAAAGGATTTAAACAACTAAAAAAGGGGCAGGCACCCTAACAGGCCGACCCAACCAACCGAGCCGGCCCACCTAGAATCCCCGGCGACCCTGCGCTACCCCGCTACCTACCGCCCTCGTGCTGTGCTGCCTAGCTCCAGCTGGCAGCGGCCCACGCTACTCTCCCCCTCTGCCAATCGGACACCACCCCGCCTTCGTCCCCAACCGTCCCCGAGTGAGAGGGAGCTTGCCCCGCTCCTGTCCATCCTCGCCCACGCTCCCCACTTCCCACTCTGCTCGAGCCGCAATAGCACACCCGCAGTAGCCCTTTAAATCCCCATCGACCCCCTCATCCATCCCCAGCAAGCGCGCACACCCTACTGCCGCCAGGCTACCGAATGTCCGAGCCGCCGTTCTGTCTCTGCTGTCGCTGACCGACGATGATTCCAGTGAGTCTATGCCGCTCCGTGCCCTACTACCTACTCCCCTTGCATCCCCTTCTCCTTGTGCTTCTTATAATTCACTTGGTTCGGCCTAGGGAGCCCCGGAGCTACCGCGTGAGGAGGATACTGAAGACCACCACTGTGTCCGCAACTCCGGCGAGAAATTGCCGACGCTGCCGTCCACCACCGTCCACACCACAGCCACCAGCAACCTCGCCATCTCCTTCCGATTCGCAGGGTAGCCACCCCGCTTCCTAGATCTCTCTATAGCGCCGCCTAGGACCACTGCTGGTAGCACCGCCGCTGCATGCCGCCACTCCCAGGTCGCCGGCGATGAGACATGACCTTGGTCGACGCGGTCGTCTCTCGGCCGTAGGATCTTCTTAACTTTGGCGTCCCAGATCGGTTCTGGACCGAACCAGTATAGTCCAATCGGATGCCGCCGTGAAAGCATGCCGCGTCAGTGTTGTGTCAGCCGCGCCAGCCAACCACATGCCACCGCGTGGACCGCCTTACCCACTCAGCCCCTGTTTTATTTAAAATAGGTAGAAAATGATTTAAACTTCTAAAATTCATAGGAATTTTTCTGTTTATTAGAAAAATACATATGGTATATCGTTGGATTCAGAAAAATGCGTAGAATTTATCTATGAAATAAAACATATTGTTTGCCAAAGCTATTCTATTTAAAAATTAAAACCCTTAAATGAAGTATTTAAATCATAGAAAATGTTTTGTGTATTCTTTTTAAAAAAATGATAGGTTTTTGGAAACCTTTTGAGTAGCACTACAATACCCTACGGTAAGTTTTCAGTGTTGAACATTAGAACGTGTTTAATACTACAAGTTTCCCGTTTTGGTATAATAGACATAACAATTGTTTTAAAAATATCAAATAAATCATAAGCCCAACATTCATGTGTTCGGAAGATTTTAAAAGGTGGTAATGGTGCATTGCATGGCATGCATGAGAATAGTTGGTTTACTTTGTACCTGTTGTTGATTGTGTGACCTGGACGTGTAGATTGCCCGGAGTGCAACCCTTGTGACTGTGAGGATTGTGTTCCAAGCAACTGTAACCAAGACAAGTTCACTACATAAATGTCCTAGTATTTTTCCTATGCACTTAGTGTTTTCGTAGTATGCATGTGTAGTATTATATAGTATTATGCTATGCAATAGAACCCAGATAGGTTTGTCACATGTATCCCTGACTATTGAGTAGAAGACAACATAGAAGTTGAATGCTAAGCCCTGAACTAGTTCCGTGAATGATTTCACAACAAGTTTGTGATACGGAAAGTGTCTTTTTTAAAGGTTGAAAACAACTTAATTTAATGAACTACCTGGGTGTTGGAATTGATATTTTATGGTGGGATGCCGATCAGGAGTTAGCCCTTTCAACGGCTCGCTCCTGTCTTATGTGTGTATGCGAAAAGCCACCCAGGCTTAAAGAGATTGGAGGCGCCTAGTTTTTTAGAAGCTTCCCTGTACAACCACATGTCACATGAATTTTTTCTGACTAAGTATGTTGTGGAAACCTGGCCCGACGTGACTAGCAGATGTAGATGGTGTAGGTTGTATTGGTCCGTCAGGGGACCGGGGGAGTACTTCTGAAAGGTCTTGTATCAGTCTTCTCCTGGCCGTGCAACATCTGGGTGGTATGTGTGTGGGGATTACTAGGTCTTGGGGGTAAAATGTACAAACCTCTTGAGAGTGTTAAATCTAAGTACTTAGCCATGTCCCTGGTTACGGAAAATTTTGAGCGACTTGACTCTGAAGCTAACCAAGAATCTCATCATTCCAATTTATTTAATTAAAATTTTGATGGGTGTACAAGGTTAGGAGGGTTCACCGGTTTCCCTCGGCGGTACCCAGGTTCACTGCTTTCAACCACTGGTACCATTTAATTAGAATTAAAAATGTGTTTATCAAATGATAGGATAAAACCATTTCTTTTTGCAAAATCTCAGCTAAACTCCCACCTAGCCAAGCATGTATAGTATAGGATGAGATTGTGTCCACTATAAAAAGTGAATTTGCCAATACTTTCAAAGTATTGACCATTCTTGGTTGCAACCTTTCATGTTGTAGGATACTCTGATGACGAGTGAGCTACGAAGTAGGGTCGGGAGTCTCCACTCAACATGCTTCGCATGTGGCATTTTGAATGGATGCTCTATCTTTTACTATCTTCCGCTGTTGAACTATGATTGTGAGGAGCTAGCCCTTGTGCTATGCAACTTGTATAAGACTATGTTATTTTATCTCTGGATTTGTGCGATATAATAGAATTATGACCGGTGTTATCATGATATTCCATTCCTGAACTATGTGTGCTAGGGAGTCGATCCAGGGACTAGCACTATATAGCACATCGACTTGTACCCCTACCGGGTTGGGTCACTTTTTATTGAAATGTTGCAGGGGTTTTATGTGAGTGTTTGTTAATTAAAGCAATTAATAAAATTTTAAATAAAATAAATAAAACAGTTTTATTAAATGAGAGTTTGCATTAAATTTGGTGGAAATTTAATGGGGATGAGTGGAATTTTGAGTGGAGGCAAAATTGATGTGAGTGGGAGCTCCACCACATGAATGAGGAAGAGGTGGGGGCACCTCCCTTGGCTACCGGCCATGGAGAGGGGCTGCCCCCTCTCCCTATAAAAGGCCCTCCACTCCCTCCTCTCATCACACACCTCCTCGTGAAGGATCTCTCTCCCCCTCTAGAATTATTCCCCCATGGTCTCAGATTAGCGAGATACATGTTCCTGGTGGATTTTCGTCTCGAAGGAGTTGCTGCTTCCGCTGCATCGCTGGAGAAAGGAGGCGGAGATTGTTCGGTAGACCGGACAAGTGTGCGATCACGGATGCACTACTGATTTGAGGCGCTAGACTTCCTCTCGATCTAGAGATCGGCAAACGTATGACTACATCATCCACGAGTCCAACCTCATAACACTTTGTCAGTATTCATGGGTCTGTTTTGTATGAATGTATTTTCACCCGTTGTTTGTATCTAGGTAGATAGATCTTGGTGCTTAGTAGTTCCAATCGTAGGATTTTTTTTGTTTTCTATGCTATGAACCCAATAGTGGTATCAGAGCCGGATCAATGCGTAGATGCTTTACACGGGTAGAACATATAAAAGTATGTGGGCGATGATGATCATGTTATCGCATCTTATATGTATTTTGGATATTGGTGGCATAGTGGGATGAAGCGGCCCGGACTAACTTCACCTTTCCTCGCACATGAGACCTGTTCCACGCTTGACGTGCAACTAGTTTTGTATAAGTGTCTAGCGGATGTCTGTCTCTCCTACTATAGTCAATATCTGATTTACAACGAGTTGCTAATAATTTTATTATCATCGTTGTGGTTCCATGTTCGTAGGTAAGACCGGTTCTATCTTTGAAAGCCCTAAGCCACGTAAAACTTGCAATTGATAAATTAGAAGCGTCTAGTTTAGATTGTTGCTGGGCGAGTGTCATGATATGGTAATGTTATAATTTGAAGTATGGATGACACTCTTGGAAATTATAGCATAACCAACGTGTAAGTTCCATAGACCTTGGCCTTACACATAAAGGAATAATAAAGATCATACCACGATGCACATGATAGTGATCAAGTGCAAGAACCATAGCATATCACTTTTCGCATATGATGTTTATTTGCATCTTATATTGCTTGTATAGTACTTTAGTAGCATTATAAGATGATCCCTCATTTAAATATTTAGATAAAATGTGTTCTTCCTTCAGTAGGCACCGTTAAGAAAGTTCGTTGTTTCGAGACACCACATGATGACATGTGTGATAGACTCTACGTTCTTATACAACGGGTGTAAGACAATTTTACACACGCGAGTACTAAGGTTCTTACTTGGCGAGCCTAGCCTGTACAGACATGGCCTCGGAACACAGACCGAAATGTTAAGCATGAGTCATATGGTTGATATGATGCCCATATAGATGCTCGCCTTTGAAGCTACACTGACTCACGTGATGATCAGACTTGGTGTAGCGGATCTAGTTCATGTAATCACCAAAAAGACACAAGGGATGTTGTTTTTGAGAGGGAGTTCATTTGTAATTTGGATTAGTTGAACTCAATCTATCATAAACTTAGTCTAAATAAACTTTACAAATTCTGTTATAGATGGCACCACCTGCTTTTAATTTTAATGTGTTCATGGAGAAAGAGAAATTTGCGATGAATGGTAGCAACATTACCAACTGGGCATTGAACTTGAGGATTCTCCTCACTGCTGCACAAAAGCAATATGTACTAGAAGTGCCGCTAGGCCCCCCAGCTCCTAATGCCCCTGCCTAGGAAAAGTATGTCTACTTAACTCATCAGGAGGACTACAATATGGTTCATTGCGGCATACTGTATGGCATAGAGCCGGAACTCCGAAAGCGTTTCAAGAATGGCAATGCCTTTGATACCATGGGTGAATTGAAAATGAGCTTTGATACCCATGTTGCCTTTGAGAGTTATGATGCTTCTGAAAGTTCTTTAGTTGCATGATGGAGGAGAACAACTCTATTAGTGAGCATGTACTCAAAATGTTTGCGTACGCCGATAAGCTTGTGTCCTTGTGTATAACGATTCCCATTGAGTTAGGCATACATCGTGTTCTCCAATCTCTGCCACCTAGCTACAATACCTTCTGCCCCAAGTATCTAGCAGATAAGAAGGCCGGCAAGATGAATAAAGGTATGTTTGATATATATGTTATTGATGTGTACTTGACTAGTACTCGTAGTAGCACCTGTGTATTTGATACTAGATCGGTTGCTAATATATGCAACTAGAATCAAGGGTTGCGGAACAAGCGACAACTAGCAAGGGATAAGGTCATGATGTGTGTCGGTAATGGATCAAGAGTTGATGTGATCGCCGTCGGAACGCTGCCTCTCCATCTACCCTCGGGACTAGTTATAAATCTAAATAATTGTTATTGGGTGCATGCGTTGAGCATGAACATTGTATCTAGATCGTCTTTATTGCAAAGCGGTTATTCATTTAAATCCAAATACGATGGTTGTTCGATTTATATGGATAATATATTTTATGGCCATGCACCTGTGTTGAATGGTTTATTTCTGTTGAATCTCGATACTAGTGATACACATATTCAAAATGTTGATGCTAAAAGGATTATACTTGATAATGATAAATTTGCATATATTTGGCACTGTCGTTTAGGTCATATTGGCGTAAAATGCATGAAGAAGCTCCATTGTGATGGACTTTTGGAATCGCTTGATACATGTGAGCCATGCCTTATGGGCAAGATGCTAGAACCCCGTTTTCTGGTACAATGGAGCGGACGATAGATTTATTGGAAATCACACATAATGATGTATGTGGTCCAATGAGTGTGTCGGCACGAGGTGGATATCGTTATTTTGTTACTTTCACGAATGATTTGAGTAGATATGGATATATCTATTTCATGAAACACAAGTCTAAAACCTTTGAAAATTTCAAGGAATTTTAGAGTGAAGTGGAAAATCATCATAATAGAAAGATTAAATTTCTGCGGTCTGACCATGGAGGTGAGTATCTAAGTTATGAGTTTAGCACACACATGAGAGAGTATGGAATATTTTCACAACTCACTCCTGCCGGAACACCATAGTGTAATGGCGTGTCGGAGCATCGTAATCATACCTTATTGGATATGGTTCGATCTATGATGTCTCTGACTGACTTGCCACTTTCATTTTGGGGTTATGCACTGGAAACCACTGCATTCACTTTAAATCGGGCACCGTCTAAATACATTGAAATGACAGTGTATAAATTATGGTTTGAAAACAAACCTAAGCTGTCATTTTTTAAACTTTGGGGATGCGATGTTTATGTGAAAAAACTTTAGCTGATAAACTCGAACCCAAAGCGGAAAAATGCACCTTCATAGGATACCATAAAGAAACAATTAGGTATTCCTTCTATCAAAAATCTGAGGGCAAGGTTTTCGTTGCCAAGAATGGATCCTTTATAGATTGCGAAAGGTGTGAGTAGTCGGAAGGTAGAACTCGAAGAGGTTATTGAACCTTCTGTTCATGAAACGGTGAGTGGCGCAATGCCAGAAATTGTTCCGGAGTTAACTTCAACAGATTAAGAAGGAACTAATGATAATGATCATGAAGCTCCAAAAGAGGACACTACCGAACCTCGCAAGTCAAGCAGGACACATGCAACTCCTAAACTGTACGGAAATCCTGTCGTGAATTTAATGGTAGATGGAATTGATGACCATACTACATATGAAGAAGCGATGATGAGCCCGAATTCCAACAAATGGCTAGAAGCCATGAAATCCGAGCTGGGATCCATGTACGGAAATCAGGTTTGGACCTTGGTGGACTTACCTCACGACCGAAAGGCTGTTGAGAATAAATGTATTTTCAAGAAGAAAACTGATGCTAATGGTAATGTGACCATCTATAAAGGTCGACTTTTCTTAAATGGGTTTCAATAAATTCAAGGATTTGACTATGATGAGACATTCTCTGGAAGTGTTGTGGTATTGCCAACGAGTACACCATGGAGGGGTCCTCACAGTGTGTGATTAGAGAGGCGGGGTAAGGCGGAGAGTTGGCGGGTACGAGGTAACACATCTTACCCAGGTTCAAGTCCCACAACGATGGAGGAACTCTACTCCTGCTATAAATCACTATAATGGCAATACACCGAGTTATAGAGATATGTTCGCTGTGCGAGGTGTTGCGCATTGTACGCTGCAATCAGAGAAGTTGTTGTGCCCTAAAGGCTCCCACAGGCCAGCTTATAAAGGCGCCAAGACCTAGGGTTTACAGGGAAAGGTCCTTGCCGGACAAGGTAAAGAGTCCTACACCTACACGAACTAGTATTCTGTGTCTTGTACTCCAAGGCTCGGAGTATGTCGGTGACTCCTATGTAGCCTTCCTTTATCCGGCATGGGCCTCCCTTCAGGATCCATCTACCTAGGCCGCCCAGCAGGCCATAGGCCTTGGTCCAACTATGGGCCACCCGGGTTAGGCAGATTGGTGACATGCTATGAGGATACCCATATAGCATATCCCCAACAGTAGCCCCCGAAGGACTTTGAAATCTTGCGCCGTCTTGCTCGTTGATCTCTAAATATCCCGTCTAAGTGATGCCGGCAATCCGTCAAGCAATATATCAAAGGTCTCCCAAAGAACCCTGCAATCCTCTCCGGCTTCGCAATGTAGCCGGATATTCCTTGAGTCTTCGTTTCCAGAGTCGGACGATCTCCGTCTTCGATGGAATCTTCGGATGTGACCCTTTACTGCAGCTGTCAAGAGGATGTCGTAGGGTACAGCCTATGCTACCTCGAAACTCACAGAAGAAAAGAATTAATCATTAGCTATTTTCACGCGCGCGAAATCCAAAACGGTGGAGCGGCAAAATAGGGAGGACATGGTGAAATTACCGTGCACGTTCACTTCCACGTCGGCAATGTTCCATCCATTAGATCTTTTTGCACGAACCTTGACGCAAGGCTTATATATTTCCACTGCAGTCAATTTATTTCATTTTACCCACATTCGCTCCTAGTATTCATCTTCCTCCAGCCGCACGACTGTTTGAGCTCCTCTGCGAAAACCCTAACCAGAGCCCCTTCCTCCTCCACACACTCCTTGTCGCAATGGCCTCTAGTAGCTCTGCTCCTTCCATGGCGGTGATTCCTGAGGCTACGATGGAGCCATCCTAGGGAGTTATCATTCCACCGGAGGGCATGGTTGTCCCCGTCTCCGCCATGACGGAATCCACCAGCGATGACCAAGAACGAGCGGCACCTGAAGCTGCTAAAGAGGGAAACGACTCCCATAAGGGGGTGTGCAGAGGTTCTGATCTCTCCACCGAGGATCTCCAAGAGATGATCGACGAGGGGTATCTCCCTGCGGCGGAGAAGTTCATCTAGCGGGCGGCATCGGCCGGCGAGGTGGTCCCTTCTCCCCAAGCCGGAGAGAAGGTGTACCTCAAATCTCAGCTGGTACGTGGTGTAAGCCTGCCAGTCTCCGACTTCTTCCTGGATGTCATTCGACACTTCCAGGTACTTCCCCACAACCTCTCTCCCAACAACATCCTTGTCCTTAGCAACTTTGTAGTTTTGTGCAAAGGATATCTAGGAATCAAACCTAGATTAGATCTGTTTGTATATTTATTCACCGTCAAGAGAGAGTCCGTGGAGTCCAAGGACAAACTGCGGATCTACAGAACCATTAGCTTTAAGATCCGACCTAGTCGGTGCTTCCCCGACATCATAGGGCATGAGTCTTGCAAGAACTGGTAGCACACGTATTTCTATGGGCTAGATATCCCTCTGCCAGACCGTCTTGAGACTTACCCCGACTTCGTCAATGGAGCTGCCACCGAAGTACCTACAGGGTGGACCCTAACCTCTCTTACCTCTGACGATGAAGCGAATCATGCCGTAAGGCAGATCGAATGGCTCGTAGATGGAGGTCTAACGGGCTTGGACCTTGCCATGTGCTGGTACGTTAGGCGGATCCAACCTCTGCAACACCGTGCTGAGCTGATGTGCAAGTATAGCCAAGACAGGAGGCATCCCATGTGAATTTCATGGGATAACTTCTCTACTGACACCATCAAGCTCCGGCTAAAGAACATCGTCAAATTGAAGGGCAAGAAGTGTGGCTTCAAGATCACTTTCGACATGTTCGATTGCGGCACATGACCAGAGGTAGCTTTTGTTTCCTTTGTTGCTCGTTATATACTCTAAGGTTTTTCCGACTTGAAGTTGTGCATCTATCATTGCCATGTATCCCAGCTGGCGACCTTGGCGGCAGATCAAATGGCCTCCTAGGTCTATGATCCTAAGTTGAAGGATATCCAGGTGGTGTCTGACAACGATGCCTCCAAGGATCAACCAGCTCTAGCAGCGCGAAAGAGGAAGAGCTCCACCTCTAACGCTGCTGTCGAGGCCAAGAAGAAGAAATCAGAGAGTGGAGTCTCCAAATGTTCCACTGCCGCCTTAGAGGCGGAGAAGAAGAAGAAGTCCACTGGCATTCCCCTCACCAAGGCTCCTGCCGTGGAGTAAGTATATTCATTCTACGACTTGTATTTTTCAGGTCGCACCTTTTTTCAACTCTTGTACTTATACTTTGTACATTTCAGGAGGAAAGCTGGTGTTAGTTTGAAGCGATCCTCCAAAGATGTTGGAGGGTCAAAAAATATTCGTGACATGCTGACCAAGGGTCCGTCCGCCAAGCCCTCTCCCGCCACTTCTCCCCCTACTCCTGCCGCCATTCCCTCTGCTGGTCCCGCTGGGCCGTCATCTCCCGTCATCCCTGAGACCTCCACCATGGAAATAGATATCAATCCAAACCTTGATGTCTTAGGCTCTGTCAAGGCAGACGTTGCTCCTAGCGGCCAGGCGATGCATGAGAGCATCTCCTCTAAATTGGCTGAAGCTCCGGCTAAGGATGCCACCGAGAAGGGGAAGGAATTGGAAGAGGTGGACGTGGAAGCTACGATTTAGGTGGGAGCCTCCGCGCCATCTACTGCCTTGAAGGTGCATGAGGCAGCTAGGGCTTCATCCATTCCTCCGGCTTTGACCTCTCCATTGGCTGCGACTCCTCCGATGTTGAGCCTAGGTTATCTCACTAAGCAGCCCGACGCAATCTATAAGAATTGTCGTACCTTTCATGATTCCTACGCTCATCTGGCCAATAATCTCAGGATCATTGCCATCATAAGTTTTTTGAACTTCACTTGCTTTACTTTGTGTAGTATATCCTACAGTAGCCCCGAGCTCTTAGGCGGATAAGTCAATAGTTATTGGCCTGAGTGCTCCAGAAAACTAAGCATAGAACTTGTCCGTGTAGCCCCCGAGCGTTTAGTTGAAACTGAAAAGTTCCGACTAGATCCTCTAAAGAAACTAGCTTACTTTAAAATCGTGTACTGGAGCCCCCGAGCGTTTAGTTGAAACTTGAATAGTTTCGACTATATGCTCTAGAGAAACTAAGCATGTCAATATTTTGTGCAGAATGAGAATAAACGGAGGATAGCCGCCAATGAGAGGTTTGCGGCTCTTCGAAAGGAAATGGACCTTGAACAGGGTAAAACCAAATTCCTGAAGGAATAGATCAAAAATAGCCAGAGTCTGTTTCCTACGACAGCTCCTTGCTTTCTAATTGAGTCATTTTTTCCGTCTTCTGACAACACTTTTTTATTTCCATCTTACAGAAGCCATTTCTAAGGCCAAGAGCATCGCCGAGCAATCCAAGCATATCCAAGAGCTCGATGATGAAAACAAGATTCTGAAGAAGGACCTAGCCGAGGTCGTCAAGGGCCATGAGGCAACGTGAAGGCTATGCAAGAGTCTGGGATGTCGAGATGTAGCGCCTGAAGGATGAGATTGCACAACTCAAACACGAGAACCAAGCTGCCAAAGAGCAAAATGCTAGGAGTCTTGAGATGTTCAAGTCAGTCCAGAAGGAGCGCGATGTCTTGGCGGAGACATGCATGCAAGCGGAAATGAGCATCTTTGGTAACCTTTCTCCGTCTTGGTCTTTTCTGTAAGTTGGACAACCATTTTACTTGTTTGTACTCATGGTCCTTGTGTTTTGTGCAAACCACAGCTCCCATTGGCTTAGCCAACTTGGGTGAGGGTGCTCCAAGTTCCAAGGAACGCATGATTATTGCCGGCAACTTCTTCAGCACCGCCATCGCCCAAGCCAAGGAGATAGCTCAACCTCTGGGTATAAATATCAAGGCAGCAGACTCAGCAGCCAAGTTCGCGGAAATCTTGCGCCGAGCCCCCGAGGAAGTCAAGGACTGGAAAGCCTCTTGCGTCCGGGCTGGTGCAAGGATGACCCTGTCCTTGGTCAAGGCGCACTATGACAATACTGACATCAACCTGGTGACCTCTGGTTTTCCCAAGATAGACGAGGAAGGTCGAGAGATTGATAGCGATGCTATTTGGAATTCTCTCGCCGGCTTCAACACCAGGGTTGCCAAGATTGTCAAGGAGGATGTCTTTGTGCCTGCCGAGATTCTGGATGATGACGTGACTTCGTTCGAGTCTAGCCCCTCTCCTTTAGTGTTTGACGAGCTCTCCCGGCCTGGCTCTCCTGATGATGCTGCTACCAAGAATCCTGCAACAGAGCCATGAAAAACAATTTCTGTATTAAATGTGTCTCTGCAAAGTGTGATATGGGGTGGCCTGATCTTCTCAGCAAGCTCTTGTCGATGATGATGGTGGATGATAGATAACTAGTGTGTAGCTATGATCTCTCCCGCTCGAACCCTGATGCCAATGCAACAGCTCTCGAACCTTGTAGGATATTCACAACCTGGCTTTTATCTTTAGATTGTTTCAATTGCTTAAAGTGCAGACTGGTATTCAAGACTTGGCACACTCTTGCGCACGCAGCCGTCGACCACGAACGATGGTATGCAATCTACTAATTCCCAATGGAACAACAGATCACACTCAATTGCAATTGGCAGAATTCGATCACAGGGTAATTCTAGAGGTTCTATAAAAGAAACAACTCCAAAATGAATTTAACGTGGTCTTAAAACTAAAGGTAGTGCGCCCCCATCTATTTAAGGGTCTGGGAGGCGGTGGCCTAAGGGTGGATCCGAGTTGGTCCACCCAACTATGGATACAAACAGACCCAACTTGGGTTCGGCCAACTGACTCTGTCGTGGCAGACTTCTAGTTGCTTTCTCTGCCGCGGCAGCCTACCGTGGCAGAGAACTGGGGATTTTCTCTGCCACGGCAAAGAAATTCCTTCTCTGGTTGATCTTTTTCTTGGACAGCTCCTTGCGCTTCCTCCCTCTCCTTCCTCGTGCATTCTTCATTGATCAACACGCCATGTTCCATTAGCTCCTCGCTCCGTGCTACGCCTTCTTCTCCTAAGTACCTGATCATGCAATAATTTAAAGACATAGGTAGTATAAAATTCTCATTAGTTAAAACACCACGTTCATTAAGAAACAAGTTCACATATTGTTCTAGTAGCTTAGCATGAGCTCTTGTACTTGGTCCAATCCTTATCTCATTGGACTGATCTTTCTTTGTAGCAACTGGAACATCATCATTAGCAATTGGGGAACGTATAACTGTAGGGATGTCCTCGTCATCTCCCCCCCTTCAAATGCGTCGACCTCGACGCTCCAAGGTCTTCTCCAGCATATGGTGACAAATCAGCAACGTTGAAAATGTTGCTAGCTCCACGAAAGTCCTCAATAGGTATGTCAATCGAGTAGGCATTATCATTAATTGTGGCTAGCACCTTGTAAGGACCAGCACCACATGGCTTCAACTTGGACTTGCGAAGTAGTGGAAATCTGTCCTTGCGCAGATGTGCCCAAACCATATCTCCAGGCTCGAACAACACTTCCTTCCTTGCTTGATTCCTTGCAGCAGCAATGTTCTTGCCTTTCTTCTCAATAGCCTCTCTAGTCTTCTCATGAATTTTGTTCACATAATCAGCACATTTTGATGCCTCCATATCAACTTTCTCATGTAATGGCAGAGGCAACATATCAAGTGACGTCAATGGTTTGAAGCCATACACCACTTCAAAAGAACAAAGCTGAGTAGTTGAATGCATAGCCCTGTTGTAAGCAAACTCAACATGTGGCAAACACTCTTCCCACCCCCGCAGATTCATTTTTATCATAGTCCTTAGCAGCCGTGACAATGTTCGATTCACCACCTCCATTTGACCATCTGTTTGGGGATGACATGTAGTACTGAACAGTAGCTTCGTTCCTAGCTTCCCCCATAAGGTCTTCCAAAAGTAGCTCATGAACTTCACATCATGGTCAGAAACAATCATCTTAGGTACTCCATGTAATCTCACAATGTCCCTGAAAAACAGGTTAGCAACATGCGATGCATCGTCGCTTTTGTGGCAGGCAATAAAATGAGCCATCTTAGAGAACCTATCCACTACCACAAATATAGAATCATGACCTCTCTGAGTTTTAGGTAGACCTAGCACAAAATCCATACTAATGTCTTCCCATGGAGTAGTAGGTGCAGAGAGAGGTGTATACAAACTGTGAGGCTTCAGCTTAGATTTCGACTTGTGGCATGTAATACATTGGCTCACAAATCTGTACACATCACGCCTCATCTTGGGCCAACAGAAGTGATCAGCAAGCATAAGCAACGTCTTCTCATGCCCAAAGTGACCCATCAAACCACCAGCATGTGATTCCTGCACTAAGAACAAACACAATGATGATTCTGGAATACATAGTTTGTTAGCTCGAAACAAATATCCATCATGTATATGATACTTATCCCATGCGTTTCTAAGAGCACACAAACGATATGGTTCAGCAAAATCATGGTCAGTTGCATAAAGTGAACAAATAGCTTCTAATCCAGGAATTTTAACATCAAGATTGGTTAATAGAATGTTTTCCTAGATAGAGCATCAGCAACAACATTCTCTTTTCCCTTCTTATAATTAATGATGTAAGGAAAAGACTCAATGAACTCAACCCATTTAGCTAATTTTCTATGCATGTTTGATTGAGCTTTCAAGTATTTCCATGCTTCATGATTAGAATGTATGATGAATTCCTTTGGCCATAAATAATGTTTCCAAACCTCAAGTACTCTAACAAGTGCATACAATTCTTTATCAAAGATAGAATAATTCAAGCGAGCACCGGTCAATTTCTCAGAAAAATAAGCTATAGGCCGCCCCCTTGCATCAAAACGCCACCAATGCCTATACCACTAGCATCACATTCAACTTCAAATTGCTTCGAAAAATCAGGTAATGCATGTAATGGTGCAGAATTAAGCAAACATTTCAATGTATCAAATGAAATGTCTTGGGCCGTGCCCCATACAAAAGGAACACCTTTCTTTGTCAAATCATTCAAAGGTGCAGCAATGGTGCTAAATGCTTTCACAAAGTGCCTACAGAAACTAGCTAAACCGTGGAAACTACGCACTTGACTTACATTCATGGGAGTAGGCCAATTCTGAATTGATTCAATTTTAGATTGATCTACCTCTACCCCATGCTTAGATAGAACAAATCCTAGGAATATGACCTTATCTTTTGCAAATGTGCACTTCTCAAGATTAGCAAACAATTTATTATCACGCAACACTTGCAAAACTTGTCGAATATGAGTGTAATGTTCAGTTTCGGCGTGGCTGTATACAAGTATATCATCAAAGTAAACAACCACAAAACGACCAATAAAATCTCTCAAAACATGATTCATTAATTGCATAAATGTACTAGGTGCATCAGTAAGACCAAACAGCATAACTAACCACTCATACAGTCAAATTTTGTTTTGAAAGCAGTTTTCCACTCATCCCCTTCTTTCATCCTAATTTGATTATAACCACTATGCAAGTCAATTTTAGAGAAAACAGCAGCACCACTCAATTCATCTAGCATATTATCTAATCGTGGAATAGGATGACGATATCGAATAGTGATGTTATTAATCTCTCTAAAATCTACACACATGCGCCATGTACCATCTTTCTTAGGCACTAAAATAACAGGAACAACACGAGGGCTAAGAGAAACACGAATGTACCCTTTATCAAGCAATGCTTGTACTTGCTTCTGTATTTCCTTAGTTTCTTCGGGATTAGTCCTGTAGGGTGCATGGCTGGGAAGTGTGGTGCCAGAAATCAAGTTGACTTGGTGTTCTATACCACGCAATGGAGGCAAGCCTGTGGGTACATCTTCTGGAAACACGTCCCCAAAATCCTGCAAAACAGAAGAGACACCAAGAGAAACAGGGGTCATGTTGTTAGAAACCAATACCTCGCCCTTATTCATGAGCACAAGCGGCATGGCTGTAGGATGCTTACGAAATTCTCTCATATCTTCCTTGGTTGCTAATATCAATAGACCCGGCACTCTCTCACTTTTTGTTATATCAATCAATTTAGGCTCGATTACATCAGGAACAACTATCACACAATCTCGCCGAGCTATAGGATTGTAGCATCCCATCTGTCTAACATATGTAATGCTACATGGTCTAGTAATATAATTGCTACTTCCTACATATATTTGTTGCATCATAATTATATCATGCTCATGTCATCATGCCACCTTGCATTTGAGCATCATATAAAACCCTTTTCATTTGGTTCCTCTCTCATCTGCATTAATAATTGTATTTGGCTCTTGATATATTGTATTTGGTTCTTGATAAATGCTTGATGCCCAAGTTGAGTTGGGGGCATATCTTTTATTCAACTCCACCACCTTTTCCTTGTCACCACTTTATCATTCCACCATCCTAATTATCCATGAGCTTTTACACTTTTCCTTTGGCATTTAAATCGAGCTCATGTGGGTTGGGACGGATCCACTTCTATTTCCACATGCCCTCACACTAGCATCATGTTGTTTTCACATTATTGATATGTGGAGCCACCTTTGCATGCTATATGAGTGGTACCCTTTGTCAAGCTTCCATATGGATTATTATAAATGTATGCTCATGTTGGGATATTTTTGAGGCTATTATTCATCTAGTGGAACATACACACTAGCATGTCCCAAATTATATTCAAATATGATCATCTCCATCTACTCCACATGGGACCTACTTTTAATTCTTTTTGCTTGACCTTTACTCCATATTTTGGAATGCACATGGATAAATGTCATGGGAATTTATTATTGTTTTTACAAAAATAGACTTGGCATTTATTACCATGCATGGGCCATGCAACAAAACCCACCATCTTTTCTCTTTTGGTTTTCTTTGGTTTTTGGAGTGGTTTTCTTCTTTTGTTAAGCTTCCCTTTTCTCTCTTACTCAATCCTCCTCATGCTTGTTCTTGTCTTTACCATGCTCAAAACTCTACCCATCATCACCCCTTGCTTGTTCTTATTTTGGCCATGATCAACTTTAAACCCTAAACCCTCATAACCCCTACCCCTCTTTCCAACCCTAACCCCTTACCCTAACCCTCACCTCACCACCCTCCTCTCACCATGCCGAGGCACCTCTCCCCCTCTCTACCCCATGCCGAGCTACCCAACCCTAGCTAACCACACCCTCCGACCCTAGCTAGCCCTCTCGGCCTCTCTCTCTCTCTCTCTCTCTCTCTCTCTCTCTCTCGCTGCCAAGCCAGCCCCACCCGAGCCTCTCCTTGGCCTCGCCCTGGCCCCACCTGGCAGTCCCTAGCCACCCCTCCCATGCCCTGACCGAGCCATGCCCCAGCACGTGAGGGAGAAAGAAGAAAAGGTGGCCGAGCCACCTTTTTCCTTCCCCACGCCCCCACGGCACCCCTCTCCTCTCCTGTCCTTATCTACCCCTCCTCTTTGCCTGTCCTCCTCCAGATCCAACCAGGGTCGTGCCCTTCCTCCTCTCCCTCCCCTTCTACCCCACATCCACCTCGGCGGCCACCGTCGGCCTCCACATCCTCTCGATGTTACACAACGGTGCGCGTGGCGTTGGGTGTCGGGGAAGACCAAGGCGTCCCTCTGCGTCGCCCCCGTGCACAGCAGCGTGGAGGAGGAGCCCTAGGCCGTGTTGCACATCGTCGACGCCGCCGAAACCCTAGCCGAGCCGACCGTCTGCATCGTCGCCGATCCGCCGCTCGCCGGCCCGAACCAACCCCACCGACGCACTCGCGGTGAGCTGGCCTCCCTCTCTGACATCCTCTCTCTCTCTCCGTCGCGGCCAGGCCTCGCCAGACGTTGCGCCAAGCACACTCGGTGCAGCGGCTGGCGTTGGCGTCTGCCCGTCTCCGTGCCGCGACATGCCTTAGCTAGCCTCCGTTTGCCCTCCTGTCAGCAACCCCTCCCTACCGCAGTGGCTCCGCCCTCTGCGCACACGCCCAGGTCACGGGTTCGAACCCCCGCCTCGCCGTGCAGTGCACTGTCGTTCGACAGTTCGTCAGACGAACAGAGAAGAGAAACAGTGGGCATGTGGCCACTTTACAAATAACCCCCGCCCTTTTTCTTTTCCTCAACCCGCGATCCTTCCAGTCCCACCTGTCAGCCGCAGTGGGATTTTAGCAAAAAGGAACCCAGTTTTCCCAGTCCCTCAACCCGCAGTCCCTGGATCCGCCACGTGTCGCCCACCGGCTGGCCGCGCTTGCGGTGGACCAGCGAGGCCACTGTCCCCACTGGCCAGTTCAGCATCGGTCCCACCGTTAGTGGCTGGGGCTAGGTGCAACTAAGTAGAAAATGTCTGCCTGCTTTTCTGTTTAAATAAAAACAATTTCAGAAATGTTTAAAAACAAATTTAAATCTGTTTTAAATAACTTTTGTTTTGTAATTCCAAATAACACAAATAATATATGTTTTTGTATCAGAAAAATGTGAGGATTTTAAATATGCTATTCAAAATATTGTTTGAGCACTTTAAATTTTCGAGATAATTAAAATTAAAATAAAATGCCCTTTTTCTTAATTAATTAATAACTTTAAATCTACAACTCCAAATTTGACAAATAATATGTCTAAATCGATCAGCGCGATGAGCCCGTTCTAACTATGCATTCATGGTTCTGAATGGAAGCATGCATCATGTCATTATTAAAAATCAGAACTGTTTATGGCAATAAAACTTGACCTCATAAATAATAAAATGCTTTATTCTTGTACCCCACACCTCACCATGCCATGCTACTTTATTGCCATGTAAATTGTGCATCATTCATCATGGCATGTTTGTTTGCTTGTCGCATTTTAATTCGTATGATTGTGCACTTTATTTATGTTGGCCCTTGTTTGTTTGGTTCTTCTTCGAATAGACGCCCAGCAGGAGAATTATCAGGAATCAGAGGAGTTCTACCCAGATCCATCTCTCGCGACCACTGAGCTACCAGGCAAGCACTACCACATGCTTGCATACATATAGTACCTAATGCCTCTATCTTATTCTTGCATCATTGAGTCGCGATTGCATTAAATTGAATCCCAAGTACTGCATAGCCTTTACTTTTAAACCCCACCGAAGCTTGTTCCTCCATCCCATGAGCCATTACTACAGGAGTTGTTTGAGCCATGCGAGTCGTAGAATAGCATGTGTAGGGTATGTGAGTGTCTGATGGATAACGAGGTACCTAAACAACGTAACCTGAGTAGTAATGGGATAACTAATGAAAGAGGCACCGGTGAGCAATATCTGCTATTTGGTTTTTCCTGCTCACTTGTGTCCCGTAGGACCCCGAGTACTTGATTCATGTTCCTTGACTATTCGCACTATCCACATCCGGGAGGCCTTATGGACCCCCCTGAGCTAGAGCTTGATTCATTTCTGTTTCGTGGGGCCACAAAGTAGTTTGGGGCTTTGTTACTATCCTATACTTATGCCATGCTTTACTGTTTATTTACGATTATGCGTGGAGCACCTGTACTGCGGAGTGTTTTCGCGGTATCGACAAGCCCAGTCACATTTTCGGGTTCCCAGTCGTTTACAGCCATTGGCGCAAACCTTGGGTCCGTCTCGGAGCCGGCCAACTTCGTGGCGGGTAGCTTAATGGGGTGGCCCCCTGAAATATTTCTGAATCCTGTGATCGCTTTGTCGTGAATGCCTCGTTGGGTTTTAAATTGGTTTTTCCGAGGTTGATCGAGTGTGTGTTGCTATTTGTGCACCCCTGCAGGGTAAATCTTTCTGAAAGCCGTGTCCGCGGTTATGGACGACTTGGAGCACAGTTTCTCGATCATAGCCAAATATAACTAAAGTACCGCTTTTCATTTGACTAAGTACCTGACTAGTAAATAGTGCAATACTCATGGAATGGTTAATAAAACTACCAACGGATGGGTTGTTCGTCCGCTTTCTCGTTGGTAAGCGAGAAGGAGGATGGATCTATTAATTATACTGTTATAACTGTTGTTTCTAATTAACGGACATCCGTCTATCATTGGTTAGGAGTATGGTTAGCGGGTATCTATAGGTTTGTTAGTTATTATCTTTTGCTGCAATTGCGTCACCCCAGGTATATGTCCCCTTTAGAGGCATAAAGACTTGCTGAGTACCCCTAGGGTCTCACACGATAATTTGTTTGATTCAGATGAACAGGTGTATTCGCAAGATGGATACTGGGTGGAGGAGACGGATGATGTTGGCAACGATCACTCGGTGTAGAGATTCCGGGGATGGGGATCAGCGAGATCTGTGGGGGGATGTGTTTATTTATGTGGCATATTATGCCGATTTTCTTCTTATCCATACTCGGATCTTGTTTTCCGCTTCCGCCTGATACTCTGATGTTTGATGTATGAGGAGCTATCCTAAACTATTATCTCTATCTAGGATATTTGGATCTTGCCGTATGGCGTTGCCATATTTCTATTTCTTTTAGATGGAATGGCTCTGTGAACAGTTGTATGGTGGCTTGCATACATACTCACTTGTGTATGTAGGTGATCCCTTCGCCTGCCGATTACGCCGCTCGTTCTTGTCCCGATGTTCCGGAAGTGGTTAGGATGACCGACAGGTCTACCTGTGAGTGGCCCCTGGGCCCCACCATACTATTTTAACCACTTTCGTTCATCCAGGCATGCAACTAAGAGCGTAATTCACCGAGGTAGTTACAATCACACAATCTCGCCGAGCTATAGGATCTTCCTTCAAATTCACCTCTATCTTCTGGCGAGAATCATTCACAATATCTTGTGGTTTCATTGGCTGCATAGTAATCTTCTTCCCTTTGAATTCCAAGTGATATGTATTGGCTCGGCTATTGTGTTGCACATGGCGATCATAAAGCCAAGGCCGACCCAACAGAAGATGACAAACAGTCATAGGAACCACATCAAAGTCAATAGAATCTTTGTATGGCCCTATCTGAAAATTCACACGTACCATATGATTTACCTTCATCTCACCATTGTTGCTCAACCATTGTATGTAGTATGGCTTCGGATGAGGCAAATATGTCAAATTTAGCTTGGCACATAATTCCTTACTCGCAAGATTTCTGCATCTACCTCCATCAATAATGACCTTGCAAGCTTTGTTAGGTCCAACTAGAGCTTTTGTTTGGAACAAGTTGCAACGTTGGCATTCCTTAACCGGTTGCACACTAAGTATATGTGAAGATACGACAATAGTTGGTGCATGCTCAGGATATGCATCAGCACCATCCTCGCCATCATCAACATCATCGTCAGAAGCTTCATCTCCACTCTCTACTTCACCTTGTTCGCTGACAAACATAACCTTGTTGTTTGGACAATCCTTCTTGTAGTGGCCTCTACCTCCACAAGTATGGCACACCACATCGCGAGTACGCGCAGTAAACATATTGGAACCCGAGCTAGCAGCAGGAGCAGCGGGTTTCCGAGCATTAGAACTAAACGAAGGTGTACTTGCTGGCTTGGCCGATGGTGTAAAAGGAGCAGCAGCTGGTGGCGTGATAGTAGGAGGTGTAGACATGGCCAAAAATCTGCTGGAGGACGGAAAACAAGCACGTGACTTCGCCTCTTCTGCCAACTAGGATTCGGCCTCTCTAGCATGGTGCAACAACTCATTCATGGTCTCATACTTGTGATGACGCACGATGCTTTTGATTAGGAATCGATGCATGGTCATCTCAATGGACTCACGAATTCTAGCACGCTGCATAAGCATCTCCATCTCCATGTAATACTCATCAACTGTCATGGTGCCTTGCTTCAATTGCGTCAACTTATCAAAAACTGATCGCAAGTAGTTGGTTGGTACGAAACGAGCCTTCATGATTTGCTTCATATCACGCCAATCCATCACAGGAAGTTCATTGTCCTCCCGTCTATGCTGCACAATAGCATCCCACCAACGCAAAGCATAACCATCAAATTCTGACGCTGCAAGCTTGACCTTCTTGTCTTCTGGATAGTCAAATAAACGCCAAAGCTTCTCAATCTTCAACTCCCATGTGAGGTAATCTTCAGGATCAATGGAACCATCAAACTTGGGAATCGAGAATTTTGTCTTGCACAAACCATCATCAACAGCTTGTTGCTGAACACGTTGAGCATGCCCAAGAGGAGCAAGCCTATGACCATGCGCAGGTGTAGCAGCAGGTGCATGTGTAGGGGGGATGGCACGTCCCCTGCCACGATGAGGGGCATCATCAGCCGCACTACCCTCATCAAAGTCATCAAAAGCATCATCATGTTGGTGTTCTTGCCTTTGATGTATGGCGACTATCAAAGCCTCGATGGAACGTTGCAAAGTGGCGACATTAACATTGAGTGTGGTCACTTACGTCTGAATAGTATTGACCGTGCCAACATTCTGATCCAATGTCATTTGCATGTCCTGAATATTCTTGTCAATGCATATTTCGTGTGAGTAAACACACGTGTCAAGTGGGACTTCAAAGCCTCATATTCACGCATTTTAACAAGCTCCTCATCCTTTTTTTCTGCGACACAACATCACCATCACTAGAAGACATGATTAGTAGGTTAGTGCAAACATCAAAATCTGTATGGTGGAAACTCTCACAACTCACTCACAACTAACAAGAAAGGAGATATTACCGTTCCAAAGTGAATAGAGATGCTTTACCAAACGTAATCAAAGACTTATGCACTGATGTGATGAAGTGAATATCAAAGGTATAGAGAACAATCGCAGGGCACACAGGTTATTTATGGTGGAACTATAGGTATGGTATCCTATCTACACCGCAAACAAGTCCTAGTGCTGATCATACAAAAACCCAAGAAACACACATGTGGAGAAAAACATGGCAATGCAACTATGAAGGGTGTGTCACTACTCTCGAGAGACACTAGCAAAGCTCAAAGTAAACAGGCACAAGATTGCTCAATCTACCGGTGCACAAAGATATCACTAGGCCTCTTGCTCAAATTCTCTGATACTTTTCCTTTTTCTTTTTGAATTGCTTTTTTTGCTTTTCCTTTTGCAATCTGCTTTTTCTCTCTTTTTTTGAATATATGTCACACATGGCCAAATTACAAAGCACAACACCAAAACCCTACGAGCATCTTGTAAGAGCGGAAACTAGTCTCAATGGGAAAGTTCCTACACCTATGTAATAGAATGGCTGTGGCTAAGGTTGAAGGAAAAGTGAAAATTCACACTTTGTTAAAGTTCCTTCCGTGGCAGAAAGACTGACCAAAATCATGCTGTGGTAGAACAAATCCTGCAACGGCAGAACAACATGTCAAAAACGTGCCACGGCAGTGAATTCGAATCGTGGCAGAATAGGACTCGCGGCAGGAAAATAGGTTGTTCCGTGCCGCGACAAAGTTGGTAAAAAATTATTATTATTATTATTTAATTCTAACTCGTCCAAGAGTAAAAGACTAGGAATCTTAGATTATATCGGATCTGACCTGGTGGTGGCAGAAACTATGGTGGATTCAGCTGGAACAAAACTAGAAAGATGACAAATCTATGAAGAATAGATCTAGATCTAAACTAAAGGATGAACAAGAACAACAACTATTACTCGTCTGTGATGCAATCTAGTCTATGGCAACTCTTTTTGTGGGCCTTTTTCTATATAGGATTAAAAACACTCTCTAATCTATGGATGGATTGTGGATTGCTTACCAAGGCAATGAGGAAATCTGATACCAAGATGATATTGCTCACCGAGTAAACCCAACGCTCTGATACCAAGATGATATGGGGTGGCCCGATCTTCTCAGCAAGCTCTTGTTGATGATGATGGTGGATGATAGATAATAGTGCGTAGCTATGATCTCTCCTGCTCGAACCCTGATGCCAATGCAACAGCTCTTGAACCTTGTAGGATATTCACAACACCACACTCTTGCACACACAGCTGTCGACCATGAACAGTAGTATGCAATCTAGTAATTCCCAATGGAACAGCAGATCACACTCAATTGCAATTGGTAGAATTTGATCGCAGGGTAATTCTAGAGGTTCTATAAAAGAAACAACTCCAAAATAAATTTAACGTGGTCTTAAAACTAAAGCTAGTGCGCCCCGTCTATTTAAGGGTCTGGGAGGTGGCGGCCTAAGGGTGGATCCGAGTTGGTCCCACCCAACTATGGATACAAACCGACCCAACTTGGGTTCGGCCAACTGACTCTACCGTGGCAGAGTTCTAGTCGCTTTCTCTGCCACGGCAGAGTTCTATTCGCTTTCTCTGCCGCGGCAACCTGCCGTGGTAGAGTTGGACTCTGTTTTCCTGCCGTGGCAGAGAACTGGGGCTTTTCTCTACTGCGTCAGAGAACTTCCTTCTCTGGTTGATCTTTGTCTTGGACAGCTCCTTGCGCTTCCTCCCTCTCCTCCCTCGCGCATTCTTCATTGATCAACATGCCATGTTCCATTAGCTCCTCGCTCCATGCTATGCCTTCTTCTCCTAAGTACATGATCATGCAATAATTCCAATACTTAGGTAGTATAAAATTCTCATTAATTAAAACACCAGGTTCATTAAGAAACAAGTTCACTTGCTGTTCTAGTAGCTTAGCACGAGCTCTTGTAATTGGTCCAATCCTTATCTCATTGGACTAATCTTTCTTTGTAGCAACTGGAACATCATCATTAGCAATAGGGGAAGGTGTAACTGTAGGGATGTCCTCATCAAAATGTATGTGGAAAAAACTTATGATTATCTAAGGCGAAAAACTTGTATTCAAGCTTCCTGCAACTTATCTATTTCTAGCATGTGTATATATATTTTAAGCAAGTGCTGGCTTATCCATTATTCTGGTTCGTATGCTTGAACTTTTGTGAGACGGAAGACTCGCAGTGCAGAACTATGTTCTCAGGTGATGATGCTTAATAGCACCATCCAAAACCTAAGAACAAAATCGCCGGCTTTGAGTGCTGAAAAGTCACTACTCCGGAATCCACATAAACACTTCAGAAAACGTGTAGACCAGAAAACTTAAGCTAACGCCTATAGGCGGAACTTTCACAAGGGCAAATGCAACCTTGCGCATAAAGGGTTTATATGATCCAAAAATGAACAACTAAAGGTGGTAAAAGACTCAGAAAATATGAGTGAACCAAATGCTTTGTTTCATTGATCATATAGGAAACTTATTACATGATATAAATGTTCTAAGTGTAAAAGGGACGTAGTTGTGCTATGTTCCATGGCCGATCTGTCTCTGGGTAATCATCATAGGAGTCACGTTGCTTGCGCTTGTGATTTTTTGGCCTATCTTTCAACTCGTGAATATCGACGAGGTCATAGGAACCATTGAGCAATGCTTTGCTTATGACGAACGGTCCTTCCCAAGGCGGGGATAATTTGTGTGATTTCTCCTACTTGAGTCTAAGCACCAGATCCCCTTCTTTAAACGAGTGATGCTTTACACGGCGACTATGGTAGCCGCGTAGCTTCTGCTTTTAGACGGCAGATCTCTGGCATGCCAACATGTGCTCTTCTTCAAGTAGGTCCACAGATAGCCGTCTAGATTCTTCAGCGCCATCTTCCTTGTAGGTGGAAAATCTTGGTGCATTGTTGAGGATGTCGGATGGGAGAACTGCTTCTGCTCCATAAACCATGAAGAAAGGAGTCAAGCCGGTAGATCTATTAGGTGTTGTTCGTAAACTCCACAAAACAGATGGTAGTTCCTCTGCATAGGCTCTAGCTTCTCTATGTAGCGGTGCCTCCAAGCGTAGCTTGATTCCATGCAGAATTAGTCCATTGGCCCTTTCAACCTTCCCATTTGACTGTGGATGTGCCACATATGCTAGGTCAAGGCGGATGCCTTTCTCATGACAGTACTCCTCAACTTCTCCGAGAGATAAATTCCTGCCATTGTCGGTGATGATGCTATGTGGGAGACAAAATCTCACCACTAGATCTCGGACAAACTTTAGGGTTGTTGCCCCATCAAGCTTTCTAATGGGTTTAGCTTCAATCCATTTTGTGAATTTATCCACTACTACTAGCAAGTGTGTGAATCCACAGGGTGCTGTCTACAAAGGTCCCACCATGTCTAGCCCCTAGACTGTGAACAGCCAAGTTATTGGAATTGTTCGCAATTCTTTAGCTAGAACATTTGGTTGTCTTGCAGGAAACTGACACCCAAGGCATGTTTGTACCAACTTGTCGGCGTACGCCTTGGTAGTTATCCAGTAGAATCCTTGTCGGAAGGCCTTGGCCACCAATGATCGAGGAGCGGTGTGATGCCTGCAATCTCCGAGATGTATTTCTCTAAGGATTTCAATACCTTGCTGCTGGGAGACGTACCGTAGGAAGACTCCTGTGGTACTTCTTTTGTATGGCTGGCTGTCAATGATGACGTAACCTTTTGATCTGTGTACTATTTGCCGGCTTTCGACTTTGTCGGCGGGCAAAGTTCCATCTTGTAGATAATCCATGAATGGCTTCGACCAAGCCGGAGAGGTCACTGTTACTTTGTTAACAAATGAGTCCACTCTATCCGGTTTGTCGGGGTCCGCTCCCTTCACGGATGGAGTCCGTAAATGCTCTAGGAAAACGCCTAGCGAAATTGGTCGACGAGCTGATCCAAGCTTTGACAACAGATCTGCCGCCTCATTATCCTCCCTCTTGACGTACTTGAATTCATAGCCGTTGAAGCACTTGGCTATTTCGTCTACTTCGTCTTGATATGCCGCCACCATAGGGTTCCACGCGTTCCAGGTACCAGCTACCTGCTGGGCAACTAAATCAGAATCTCCACAGCAAACTATGCGCTTGATGCTAGTATCCTTGGCTACGTGAAGTCCCTGAATGAGGGCCTCGTACTCTGCCATGTTATTTGTAGCGTTGAAGTGGATCTGCAGGATGTATTGCAACTTCTCTCATGTTTGTGATTGCAATAATACACCAGCCCCCGAGCCATTGAGTAACTTGGATCCGTCAAAGTGCATGACCCAATACTCTGGCTCTAGCACAGGAGTGTCTTCTGACAGCTCTGTCCAATCTGCAAGAAAATCCGCCAATGCTTGTGATTTGATAGCGTCGCGTCACTTGTAGGTGATGTCGAAGGCAGAAAGTTCAATGCCCCACTTTGCCACTCTCCTTGTAGCGTCGTTGTTGTTGATTATGTCGAACAGTGGAGATTTTCTCACTACTGTGATGGGGTGCTCCTGAAAATAATGCCTTACCTTACACAAAGCAAGGAAAACTCCATAAGCTATCTTCTGGTAGTGTGGGTAATGCTTCTTGGATTCCATCAAGACCTCGCTCACAAAGTAAACAGGTCGCTGAACTCCGTATTCGTGCATTGGTTCCTTGCGCTCCACCACGATGACGATGATGATTACTCGGTTGGTCACCGCCATGTATACCAACATAGGCTCCCTTGGCACTGGTGCTACAAGTATAGGTGGGGAGGAGAGTATTCTCTTCAACTCTTGAAGTGCTGCGTCAGCCTCGTCCATCCATGTGAATTTGTCCGCCTTCTGGAGCAACTTGTAGAGCGGCATAGCCTTCTTGCCAAGTCGGCTGATGAACTGTCTTACTGCTGCAATGCAGCATGTGAGCCTTTGTATGTCCTTCAGGCATGTCGGGCATTTGATGTCGAGGATGGCCTTGATTTTCCCCGGGTTCACCCTTATTCCACGATGCAAAACAATGTAGCCCAACAGTTTGCCGGATGGTACCCCGAAGACACAATTCTTTGGGTTCAACATCATGTTGTATTTCCAGAGATTGTTGAAGGTTTCCTGCAAGTCAGCGATAAGATCATTTGATTTCTTTGACATTACCGCGATGTCGTCCATGTAAGTGTGTATGTTGCGACCTATTTGGTCGTGTAGGCAATGTTGCATCGTCCGCTGGTACATAGCCCCGGCGTTTTTCAACCCAAAGGGCATCGTGACGTAGAAATACATGCCGTAGGATGTGGTAAACAAAGTGGCCAATTGGTCCAACTTTCGCATCTGGATCTGGTGGTATCCTGAATAGGCATCGAGAAAACACAGAAGTTCCGAGCCAGCCGTCGAGTCAATGACTTGGTCAATGCGAGGAAAAGCAAACTGATCCTTCGGACATGCTTTGTTCAAGCCGGTGTAATCAACACACATTCTTAATTCATTGGTTCTCTTTTTGGGGACAAGTACAGGATTTGCCACCCATCGGGTGTGAATAACTTCTCGGATAAAGCCAGCCTTAAGTAACCTAGCTATTTCTTTGCCTATAGCCCTTCGTCTTTCATCACCAAAGCGTCGTAGAGGTTGTTTCACTGGTTTGGCATTAGGATCAATATTCAAGCTATGCTCGGCAAGTTCCCTAGGTACACCTTTCATGTCAGCAGGTTGCCAGGCAAAGATGTCCCTATTCTCATGGAGGAACTTGACGAGCGCGCTTTCCTATTTGGGATCCAGGTCTGTGCCAATGGTGGTGGTCTTGGAGGAATCACCTTCAACAAGCTCCACCTGCTTGGTCTTGATGGCGGCCTTGAAGGCGGGTTCGGCAGTAGTGATATGCTTCTTCGAAGCCGGCATCTCCAAGGGATCAACCTGGTTCTGGATCTCCTTGAAATCTTCACCATAGAGGACTGCTTCAGCGAAGGCGGCTTCACTGAGCTTGCACTCCCATGCCTTGGTGAAGCTTCCGTCAACGGTGATGACACCATTTGGTCCGGGAATCTTGAGTCTGTTGTAGACAAAGCATGGCCTTGCGAGGAAGGAGTGGAAGATGTCGCGCCCGAAGATGACGTGGTACACGCTCTTGAAAGGCACCACTTCAAAGGTCATGCATTCTTGGCAGTAATTGTTAACATCGCCAAAAGCGACCGGAAGCGTGATGCAGCCCAGGGAATTTGCTTGTCGGCTAGGGACAACCCCATGGAACACGGTGTTGCTCTTCCTTAGCTGGGTATCCATCAAGTTCATCTTGTGCAGGGTATCCAGGTACACGATGTTGATGTTGCTTCCACTATCCACGAGGCACTTGGTGAACTCTGTGCCATCAATCAAAGGGTTGATGACCATGGCATACTGGTTCTCTGTTGGGATAAGCTCAAGATGATCCTTCCTATCCCAAGTAATTGGAATTTCTGACCACCTGACATTCTGGGGAACTGGAGGGAGGCTAGCCATCAGTATCCTCAGAGAGGTTTTCTGGGCCCAGACTGTTGGGGTACCAGGGAAGGTGTGGTAACATGGAGCCTTCTTTTCAAAAGGATTTTTCCCTTTATCCTCTCCCTTGTTGGAAGATTTTGGGTCCATGTCCTCGTCCATATCACTTGATTCCTTGGGTTCTTCCTCCTTCTTCTTCCCTTTGCCCTTTTCGTGGGGTCTGTTCTTCCGACTTCGCTTGTAGCCGGACTCAGGGTCCTCCTTGAGATCATTGACAAACTTGCACTGGTGATTGGTGTGGGTGGATTTGCCATTGGCATCGAGATGGATGAAACACGGCATATTGCGGTAGTCTTCGTATGTTTGGGGAACGTGGGGCGCTGAGGGTGTAGTGTCACTCCTCTGCTGGCCACTTCTAGTTCCCCGACCACATCCACACTGTCCGCCATTGCCTCTGCCAGTGAATGTTCCAGCGACCATGTTGGCTACTTGCTTCTCTTCGGGCGGATTCTTCCACTTGTTATTGTTGTTCTTCTTGGCATGGGTAGGGATTGCTATCGCTGGAAACGATCCACGCGCATCATCATCAGCAGCGGCGTACTCGCTAGCCATGGTGATCATTGCGTTGAGGTTGAGGTCATTGTTGTCTTGTCTGCGCTTCAACGTATGCCGGAGCAAAGTTCCCTTTGCCAGTCCATCAATGAAGGTGGCCATAGCGGTCTGTTTGCACCCCTACACAGGAATTTTTCATATCCAGCCAGCGAGAGAGGTAGGCACATGCGGTTTCATCCTTTTCTTGCACACACCACTGTAGGTCTCCAATAGTGTAGGGACATTTGTATGTACCCTCGAAGTTCTTGGTGAACGCTTCATGCATGTCCAACCAACTGCATATTGATTTCTCTAGTAAGTCGTCGATCCATTGTCGGGCGGTGCTGATCAACATGAGTGGGAGATACTTGATGACAACACTGGGGTTTCCCCCTGCGATATGGATTGCTTCGTTGTAGTCCTGCAACCACGTTGCTGGCCTGGCGGTGTCTTTGTATGGCTTGATAGTCTTGTCTATCCGGAGGCCCTTGGGGTACGTTGTGGCCCATATGACTGGTCCAAAACAACGTGGCCCAAGGTATGGGAGCTCCTGAGCTTCTTGTATCTTGTCCAGCCGCGATCGTGCATCATATGGCTCTAGTTGCTTCCCTTTTCCATCATGGGGAGGAGAGTTGTGGCGCAATTTGTGAGATCCACCATGACCTCCGCCATGATGGATGCTAGGTGGCGATGGCGGCGGTGGAGGCGGTGGGTTAGCTCTCTCGTTGTGCCCCTCCTGCGACTCCTCACACCTATCACGGTTGCTTGTCAGACATGGTTCCTTATGGGACCTGCTCTTGTCTCTGCTATGGCCGCTGCGCTCTCCGGCATGCCGAGGCTGTTCGCCCTGATCGCGTATAACGATATCGGGCTGTGACCGCCTTGGAGGTGGCATGCATTTGCGATGGACCGGCGCTGGTTCCTCGTGATGTCGAGATGGTGGAGGGGTGGCGAGCGGTGTGGACGAGCCTTTTCTCCGTGGTCGGAGGGTATGGGATAGCGTCAGTCCTGTTACGTGCCTCCCTCTGTCTTCGCTCTATAGAGCCTGTGCGCGATCCTTCGTCACGGGGAGATTTTTGCCTTCTGTGGCTGTTCAGGGTTGACTGGCACATCTCCGGGTTGGACTCAAGCCTCTGCGAGGTGGCCTTTTCCTGTTGCTTGCATGCCTTAGCGACGAGGTTGTACACCTGAGCAACTGCTTTTGGCGACCTGTCCTGCTCCAGGAGGGTCGTGGCGATGGCTATGTTGAGAGCGGGAGTTGGCATGACCTGCCTCCCCTCTGAATCTATGTAAGGGTTGTCTTTTGTCAGCTTAGACCCGTCAAATCCCAAGCCTCTCCGAACGCCAGGATCTTGGACGACGTGAGCTGGTACCTTCTTTGCCTTATGCTTCAATAGCAATTGCTTATATTCGTCCTCCATAGCTCTTGCCGCCTTGATGGATTGCTGCGCCTTAAACATGTCTTCGTCCAGCTTAGTGCCTTGCTCTGTGATGCACTTGGCCTCCGCCAAGATTTCCGCATGCTTCTCATCAAGCTCCGTAATGCTCTATATATGGGCGACGGTGATTGGCTCAATGAGGAGTGCAGCGTAGATTGCTTTGTCAGCGGGGGTGGCAAGTGGGTTGCCAGCTGCAGACGTTGACGGTGGCAATGGCGGCTGACTTGATTGTCGGGCCGTATTAGGGGTCGTGGTAAGTTCCTGCGCCGGTGGCTGGCGGGTAACCAGAGGAGACGCAGCCTTGGCTAGAGCCGGAGGCTCGGCCTTTTTAGCTGCTGCTGCTGCTCTAGTTACCGCTCGCGTGGGCGGAGCTCTCTCACGTTCCCGTTCCTGTCCGTCTTCTTCCATCACACTCCCAATGGCGACTAGCACCTGGTGGGAAGTGTTGGTCTTGTCGGAGCGCTCCTCCTTAGCGATCTCCTGCTCGATCTCCCTCATAACATCGTCGTATTCCTCTGATTTGACGTCCGAGCCACCGACATCCATATTGATGTTGGCGTAAAGTGCATCAAGGATGAAGTCGGAGTTGGCTTCGGTGTTGGCGATGGCGGATGTGGAGGGTGATAGAGGTGGGTCGTTGTTGTTGTTACCTCCTACGACTTCGATGGTGATCGCTTCCTTGGCTTCTTCATTGGCGTCTGTGTGTTCGTTGACGATGGCAACCATCTCACCAAGGGTGAGAGGGCCTACGGCCTACCGCCTTCGAAAGGTATGCCGGAGGAGGGTTCCAGGTGTGAGCCCTTCCACGAAGTGGTACACGAGCTCGTCGGTGCGGTCGCCCTCTAGGGTTTCCCTCACCCTCATCCATATGGCAAGGTATTCGCGAGGAGATTCTCCATTCCTCTGAACGCATCTGGCTAGATCGAAGATGGTGATGACACCGACAAAGTGTGACCTTTGCATCTCTAACGCTCGAGGTAGCCCAGACGATTTGCAGGGTCCTTCCACATTTATATCCTGCACGGGGGAAGTTTGGGTGGGCCTTGAAATTTTCTGATCTGAGCCACCATACTCCAAAGAGAGGTATGGCCCAGATCCTTCCACGAACGTATCATGCTCATAGGCGGTCCGTGCGGGGCTTGATGACTTTCCGACTTCCTGGGAGCTAGGACCCGAGTTAGTTTCGCCGATGAAGATGTGGATGTCTCCGAAGGGGATGACGAAGCAGCGCGTGGGGTTCGTCTTTGCCGGCACCTAGAACTCATCTGGAGGGATGATCGGGACATTGCTGGAGAAGTGAACACGACCGATGGATATGGTGTCGCTGATTCTCGCGAAGAGATTGGACCTCGCCTAGTGTAGAGCTCAAAGCGCCTCTTGCCGCACGGTGGGCGCCAACTGTCGTGGTATTGCCGACGAGTACGCCATAGAGGGGTACTCACAGTGCGTGTTTAGAGACATGGGTTAAGGCGGAGAGTTCACGGGTACGAGGTAACACAGCTTACCCAGGTTCAAGTCCCACAAAGGTGGCGGAACTCTACTCCTACTATAAATCACTATAATGGCAATACGCCAAGTTACAGAGATAGGTTCGCTATGTGAGGTGTTGCATGTTGTACGTTGCAATCAGAGAAGTTGGTGTGCCCTAAAGGCTCCCACATGCCGGCTTATAAAGGCGCCAATACCTAGGGTTTATAGGGAAAGGTCCTTGCCGGACAAGGTAAAGAGTCCTACACCTACACGAACTAGTCTTCCGTGTCTTGTACTCCAAGGCTCCGAGTATGTCGGTGACTCCTGCGTAGCCTTCCTTTATCCGGCATGGGCCTCCCTTCAGGATCTGTCTAACTGGGCTGCCCAGCAGTCCATAGGCCTTGCTACCAACTATGGGCCACCCGGGTTAGGCGGATTGGTGACATGCTATGAGGATACCCATATAGCATATCTCCAACAGTTAGCAATTGCTGCATATTTTGATTATGAAATATGGGAGATGGATGTCAAAACCATGTTCCTCAATGGTAATATAGAAGAAGAGTTGTATATGATACAACCTAAGGGTTTTGTTGATCCTAAGGATGCTTATAAGGTTTGCAAACTTCAGAGATCCATCTATGGACTGAAGCAAGCATCCTGGAGTTGGAATCTCCGCTTTGATGAGGTGATTAAAGAGTTTGGATTTGTCCAAACTTATGGAGAGGATTGTATTTACAAGAAAGTGAGTGGGAGCAATGTGGCATTTGGATGGCATATTATTGATTGGAAATGATTATAGATCTTTTAAATAGTGTTAAAAGTTATCTAAACAACAAATTTTTGATGAAGGACCTTGGTGAAGCATCATACATATTAGGAATTAAGATATATAGATATATATCAAGACTCCTAATTGGGCTATCACAAAGTACATACCTTGATAAGATTTTAAAGAAGTTTAAAATGGACAGAAGTAAGAAAGGGTTCTTACCTATGTTGCAAGGCAAGACATTGAGTAAGACTCAAAGTCTGGCTATGGCGGAAGAAAGAGAGATAATGGACAAGGTCCCCTATGCCTCAGCCATAGGCTCTATAATGTATGCCATGCTATGTACAAGACCGGATGTGGCACATGCTATTAGTTTGACTAGTAGTTACCAATCTGATCTAGGTTCGGAACAATAGATAGCGGTCAAGAATATCCTTAAGTACTTAAGAAGAACTAAGGATATGTTTCTCGTGTACGGAGGTGAAGAAGAGTTGTTCGCTATGTGTTATGTCAATGCTAGCTTTGACACCGATCCTGATGACTCTAAGTCTCAATCTAGATACGTATTTCTCATGAATGGAACACCAGGTCAAAGTGTTGTAATCCACAGATCAAAATGCATTAACTGTCTTCTGTCTATTCTACCTGAAGGGAATATATACTAAGAGGTAATAATAAAGTTGTTATTATCATATTCCAAGTATATGATAGATGTTTATTTTGCATGCTATAATTTTATTAATTGGAAACATTAATACATGTTAGTTTGATAAACAAAATACAAAGTTCCCCGTATATTAACCCATTTTCTAAATTTAAATAAAAAACAGGATAACATTTACACCGGGGCACACCTAGCCACAGTGGCTGACAGAGGGACCCCTGGGCCGCCTCAAATGCCACGCGAGCAGGCCTAGTAAGCCCCCACATCAGCACACGTGGACACCACGTGGGCGAAACCTCACCTCCACGTCAACGCCACATCGACTCGCTGGCCGACGCGTCATAAAACGGAGAGGACGGCGAGAGGGGAGGTCTGCCTATACTCATTCAAACTAGCATGGTGAGGCGGACCTAACTGTGGTGGAGCGGCCAAGTATTGGCCACCAGAGCATGGAAGGTGATGGCGGACAGCGAGGACGGCAGGTGGATGGTGCGACAGCGAACCAAAAGGAGAGGGAGAAACGGAGAGGTGCCTGAGCACCGGAACCTCACCCTGATGTCGATGATAGGGTCGGGGATGCGAGGGGAGACACCGAGAGATGACGAATCGATGACGACTACTGTGGAGGACGGCGAGGTGTCGAGCTCGATTCCGAGCAGCTCATGGCGCGCCTTCTTGCGTGGTTTGTCGGGTAAGAGTGATCAACTCGATGAAATATCCACGCCCGCCCACCCAAAGAGATACGTCAACAGAAGTACATGAACTTTCTATCGGATCCTCAACAGAAGTCGAAGCACAGATCGAAGAATACAACGAAAGAGGGCAAATCGACGCAAATCTGGGGGATCTTGATGGTCTCGACGACAATCTCTCCCTCGGATCAAACCACCCGCTCACACCACATCGTGAAGCAAGCCCAGCCAATTCAGAACCTAAAGAAAGTAGCGAAAGCATCGACTTTGGAATTCAGATGGCAGAAATCTATCCAAAACAAAAACTGATGGACTTCACTGGCTCATTTGATAGTGTCTCCATCGGTGAAAACAACGATGTTACCAGTCCGTACACCACTCAGCACCAAATCTACGTGATCATCGGAGACGCCACAACCCAGCAAGACTCCAACGGTAACCCAATTCTTAACCCCGACAATATTCTTTCAAGCCATAATGCAGGAAATAATGACAATGAAGGGAGCCAGGGAAACAGGGCAAACCCAACAGTCAACCGGGAAAGTGAGGAAGACGAGCAACCATGTGAAGATGAGAGGCGAACCCTTAACCTACCAGCCAGCGCATGGGAAAAAGCAAGAGCAGCAATCTCGGGTATGGTCCCAATGGAAATAGATGCCACCCACGAATATCTATTGGCATATGATGTTTATGCACTTCTATTCTTGTAGACAGTTGTTGGGCCTCCAAGTGCAGAGGTTTGTAGAACAGCAGCAAGTTTCCCTTAAGTGGATTACCCAAGATTTATCAAACTCAGGGAGGAAGTGGTCAAAGGTATCCCTCTCAAGCAACCTTGCAATCAAGATATAAGAAGTCTCTTGTGTCCCCAACACACCCAATACACTTGTCAGGTGTATAGGTGCACTAGTTCGGCGAAGAGATAGTGAAATACAAGTGGTATGGATATAAGACAACGGTGCCAGAAAAGAGCTTGACGGGAGGAAAAGACTAAAGGCAAAAAGATAGAAGCAAGCAAACATGTAACATATCTAGTTGCAAACGGTGTTTCAATTCTTAGAAACAAGGCCTAGGGATCATACGTTCACTAGTGAACACTCTCATATAAATATCTTCTCTTCATGATTACTCTGAACTACTCTCCGATTGGACACTCTAATCCATGGTAGAGCTATAACAACACACCTCAAACTCCGCATTCCCCATCTAGATAACCCCTCACTATCACCTTGAGCGCTAGATGGTTCCAACAAACACCACAATTTCATAGAGACATCCAACTCCAAATATAACTCATAACAAGTATTCATAATCTCTACCTAAGTGCCACCATGGTGTGCACGCTATCACTTTCACACACGTGGGGAGAGCCAGAGATCTATTAAAACACTTGAGTAGCAAGGTAGATCTACTTGATTACAAAGCTCATGATCACAATATGATGAGAACGACTAGCGGGAGCATGCTCTTTAGGAAGCGCGCATTTCGGCCGCAGTGCGCACGTTTCCGGCCGCTCGGCAATGTGTGTATTTTCGACCGCACGACAGCCCGACACGTGGCGTGTGGAAGTTAACCCGTGCGTATTTTTCGGCCGCTCGGCAGCGCGTGTATTTTCGGCGGCACGGCAGCACGTGTATTTCCAGCCACACGGCAGCCCGACACGTGGCTAGCTGCTCATGCAGTGCACGCGACGAAAGGCAGTTCCACGCAATGCAATAAGGCAGTGCACGAGTGGTGCAACTCGTTTACTGTCGACCGAAAGAAGTGCAACGCAGTACACCGTGCACTCCAAGAACATCACGTGGTGCACTGCGACCTTAGGCAGTGCAACACAGTACAACAAGGCAGTGCATGGACGGTGCACTATCTCGACACCGCGCAGTGCACTATGACCGAAGGCAGTGCAAGGCAGTACAACGAAGCAGTACACTGCCAAGACACCGCGCATTGCACTGTGAACTAAGGCAGTGCAACACAGAACAACAAGACTGTGCATGGACGGTGCACTGCCTGGACAGTGCGTAGTACACTGCCTGGATACCGCGCAGTGCACTACAAACTAAGGTAGTACAACACAGAACAACAAGACAGTACATGGACGGTGCACTGCCTGGACAGTGCGTAGTACACTGACTGGACACCGCGCAGTTCACTGCGAACTAAGGTAGTGCAACAAAGAACAACAAGGGAGTGCATGGACGGTGCACTGCCTGGACAGTGCGTAGTACACTGCCTGGACACCGCGCAGTGCATTACAACCTAAGGCACCATGTACTAGACCAAATGGCAGTGCAACCTACGCATCAAAGGTAGTACGAGAAAAAGTTCGTCGAAACATATCAACAATGGATATAATTTTGAAGATCTGGACGTGACTAGCAAGGCTGTGAAAACGGATATCGATTTGGACTCTCCGTTTGAAAGATATCGCAGTTTTCATGTTCAAATCTACAAAAAGAAAAGGAAAAAGGACCCGCGACCCTCTCCGCATCCACCACGTGTCGCACGGGAGAAGGCTGGTACAACGCGTGAGGCACTCTGCGCCCTCCACGTGAAGGCAGCAGCAGTGACGCGGCCACAACCTCCTAGGAGCGCGCCCTTTTTCTAGTCTTTTCGCAATATGATCATGCATAGAGAAAGATGAACACATAGCTACCAGCCTCGAGGAAGAACTACTCCCTCATCATCACGGGAATCAGCAACGGCGATGGAGATGGTGGTGGAGATCGATGGAGATGGCTCCGGGGACACTTCCCCGTCCCGGCAGGGTGCCGGAACAGAGACTTTCTATCCCCCGAATCTCCCCTTTAGTGGCGGTGGCGCTGTAGAACTTTTTATGGCTGGAGGCTGGATTCTTTAGGGTTTTTGCATCGGAGGCTTCTTATAGGCGAAGAGGCGATGTCACAGGGTGGACTAGGGGCCCACAGCACATGGTGGCGCGGCCAGGGGACCCACGCCACCACATGGTGTGGCCAGCTCCTAGCCCCTCTCCGTCTCGTCTTCTGGCTCCGTGAGTCTTCCAGTAAAATATCGACTTTGGCTTAATTCCGGTCCAATTTCAAGAATATTTATTTTCTAGCTTTTCTGGAACCAAAAACAGAAGAAAACAGACAACTGGTACTGTGGCATCTTGTTAATAGGTAGTCCCAGAAAGTGTATAAAAATACTTCAAAGTATGGACAAAACATAAGAAAGTATATATAAAACAAGCATGGAACGTCAAAAATTATAGATACGTTTGCAACGTATCAGCATACCAGTACTTGCTACACTACAAAAAGAGAGAAATTCTCAGGATGCAAAGGCAGCTCGACGAAAGGAAAAAAGGTAGCCGACGAATCTAGCTTGCGGCGGGCACAACTAAGCCCCACCCCAGGATCAAGAAGCATAACAGGAGGAGCATCGCCAAGAAGAGGAATGTCTAGATTACGAGGCATACGCGAAGAAGAGAAAAGCGGATTAATTCGAGACCTTGATCTCTCGTTTATGTCGGTAGACCAAGATGGAAATATCAAGGCAGAAACAACTCAAGCAGCTATTGTGGCCGCGCAAACATACCTAATCACAACACAGTCTGCACCCGACGATCCTCGTGCGACCCTCCACAGATCCGCCTTAATGAACCTCGGTTTGGTGGGAGAAACTCTCATGCAAGTAAACAAAGGAATCATGAGGCAACTTGACAGGTCCCCTCGTCGTCGCAGCAGCCCTCAATGAGGAGGTCACACCCGACGATCACGGTCTCCACATCGGGTACACTTTTCAGAACAAGAACCGTGCAACAACGTGAGGAACGACATCACTCAGCGAAGGATCGATCGATCAAGAGAAGAGCGCAGCACCCGAGGATACCGTGATGCCAAAAGCGAGAATGAACAAGAATTATGCGGAGCTAGCTGCTTTACTCGACGGGTTCGCAAAACTCCAGTGCCAAAAGATTTTAAGCTACCCCAATATCGATAAAAATATGATGGCCTCCAAGAACCCGAAGCTTGGCTGACAGATTATCTAGCGACTGTCAAACTACAAGGTGGATCCAAAGCTACAGCAATGCAAAGCTTGCAAGTACACTTAACCGGTGCGACGCGCTCCTGGTTGAAGCAACTACCAGAAGATTCTATCAGCAGCTGGAATGATCTTGAAGACAAATTTATTAGAAACTTCTAGTCTACATTCAAGCGACCCGCGTTTTTAGAGCAATTGTGTGCCTGCAAGCAAAAGCCAGGGGAATCAATACAAGCCTTCATCCAATGATGTAACATTACCAAAAATTCGGCTAAGGAAATATCCGACGAAAGAGCAATCGACGCCTTCAACGATGGTATTCGTCGACAGGAATTCATTGAAGAACTAGGACGAACCAAGCCAAAGACAATTTCACAACTGATGGAAATAGCCAATCATTGGGCCGATGGAGAGGATGTAGTACACAATAAAAGGGCCCGTTCACCCGATGACAGATACTGGCGTAACAACGATCGAAGACAACGAACCAACGATGGATATCATATACCTAGTCACGTCGCAGTGAGTATTTCTGGAACGCACAACCGACGAAGTAATGACTACAATGGCAGGTATCGCGGCAGTAGGGACATCATAGGTGAAAGTCAGCCATGACAATGATACCAGTCAACGAACCGCGACCCACCAATGTCAGCATGACAAATGTTGGAAGGACCATGCAATATGCCCTACTACGTCGACTCAACAGGGAAAAGGCGATCAAATCACCTCTTAAAAGGCTGTCGGACATTCCTAAAGATGCAAGAACTATGCAATACAAAGGCAGTCGAAGCAACAAACAGAAACTACTACCCCACACCTGGCACTTTGGCCATTGGCGCTCCACCACCACCACAGGGGCCTCCACCAGCGGGGCAGTCGCAAAACACAATATACCAAGATAACGAATATCCCAGATCAAAGGGAGAAATGTTGATGATCCAGAAGGGACCACCCTCTATCAAAACATAGAAACTGATCACTAGGCAAGTAAATTTGGCGGTAACAAAGCCACCTCCTACACCGAAGTATCTCCACTGGTCAGAACAAAAAATTACTTTCAGTAGAGATAACCATCCATTATGGGTCCCGCAGCCAGGCCAATCAGCACTAATAGTGAAAGCGCAAATCAGCGGGTTCGACGTGAGTAAGGTTTTCCTTGATGCAAGAAGCAGCATAAATCTGATTTACGCCAAAACCCTGCGGGCCATGAACTGGTCCATGACGAACCTAACACTAATAGACACAACTTTCCACGGGATAGTTCCAGGGAAAACCAAGATTCCATTGGGTAAAGTCCACCTCGACGTAGTCTTCGGGTCAAAAAATAACTTCAGATGAGAAAAGCTGGAATTCGAAGTCATGGACTGGTCATTCCAATACCACGCGATCCTGGGACGACCAGCTTTCGCTAGGTTTATGACAGTACCTCACTATGCATACTTAGTGCTAAAAATGACAGCCCCAAACGGAGTCATCACAATAAAAGGAAGGATCAGCCATGCAGACAGCTGCAATCGAGAATTCAACAAAATCTCAAAATCTTTCGGGATGGAGGCGGAGCTTGGACAGCTAAAACTGGCAGATGAAGAATCAATCCACGAAGGGCGCACCCGCAAAAGGAAAATATTGGAAGAGCAAACACGCAGCAATCTCGCAAAAGCAACATATGAGGCCTCCAATAACGGTCCCGCATAAGGAGACCCACTGATTGCCAAGTTACGAGAACCACCATACGGAAGATGACGAAGACCCTCCAGAAAAACTATATTAAGACGCACTCTCTACTCAATAAAGGCCAACGGCTAGGCGATCATGCCATCGCAATGTACCCATATTCATTATTATCAATAAATAAAGAGAGTATTCCGCGACATAAAACTTCTATGGTACACGAACATCAGTTCGTCGGATCCCCAACGAGGAAAAACAGCATACAATCAAAATCTCGTATGAAACATGCGACCTTTTTTTATAAAATGTCTTCGATGACGAAGGGAGATATTGCGTCTTCGATGACGAGTCAGACGCAGAAATATCCCCCTCCTCATCCGCGGTAGTCCCAGTCATAGGGAGATCGTCGGATGTAGAGGGGTGGACAGGGGGCTCACCACTTCTGGGAAGGGGAGGAAGTGAGCTCAGGTGGTCAAAATCCTATAGAAAGCAGAAGAATTGAAAAATGTATCTATAAACAGAAGACAAGAAAAAGACAAAGGCGAAGGAAATGTACCTCGAGAAGCTGTTTCTTCTTGCCATAGGGCTCCACAGGGCAAGTTGAAGGAACCGAGATTTTTGCGTCAAAGTTGTGAAGCTCTGGACTCTCTTCTCATGCACCTTAAGGGTGAGGTCTTCCGAGGAAATCCTCATCGGGTCCTTCTTCCTGGTATACGCCCACATACCAGACAACTGGGCTTGAAGTGGCTAGACGCGGATCCGCAAAAAATATGCCAGGATCTAGAGACCCGACAATTCTTTGCCAACCTCGTGCCGCAACTCAGAAATACGATCAACAAAAGGCAGGATTTCCTCGGCAGAGGGACGCTGATCCCAGGAGTCGAGTCTACGACAGACTTTTTTAGGTTCAAAGGGGGCTAACCCAAAAGATGGGCCTTCGAGTGGCTCGTCCTTGACATAAAACCACTTAGACTTCCAACCTTGGACAGAAAGTGAGTTTGAAGTCCAAGTAATCAACATCGGATCGGACAGAAAAAATGGCGCCACCAACATCCTGGGCAATGGTGTCAGTGACGTTGCGACGAACATAGAAAAAGTATTTCCAAAGGCCCCAATGGGGATGAATCCCAAGGAAACACTCGCAAAGAGTGACAAAATAAGCAACACGGAGGATGGAATTGAGCGTCAGATGATAAAGCTACACGCCATAAACAAACAAAAGGCCCCGAAGGAATTCGTGGATGGGGAGAGAAAGACCACAGAAGAGGAAGGAGAGGAACATTACCCTCCAGCCAGGCTCGGGGATAGGAGCAGGTTTGTCACTTGGGAGCTTGAAGGAGCCCTACGTCAGAAGGCCAGAGTTCCGTGTTGTGCGGAGCTCCCGCGTCGTGCACTTGGTGGGAGCCCACCTGACGGAAGAGATCTCTAGGACGAGCGAAAAGCTATTGTGTAAGCTGCATTCTTCTTCGGTTGCCTTTTCCATCTTGATAGAAATTAATTCCTCTCTAATGTGCAGGTATTCGATTGTGCGAGAGGGACGAAAGCCAGCGTCTATGCGGCCGGATGTATGCTCTTGTGTCCGCCTCGAAGTTCTGAGACAGATTTTTGGACCGACCACCGTCGTGCCTATATTGTGGCGCTATTGCAGGATCGTATATCGGAACTGCAGCAATTTGTCGAGTGTTGTCGTAGGTCTTTGTCTATTCTTTACAATGCCACGTTTCCTCAATATCCTCAGCCTCAGACCTTGGCAGATTTAATTATGAAGTTTCGGCAAGGTGAGAGGATCCACCATTATGTGAAGCTTCATCTTGTGGCGGGTGCCAAGCCTGCGCTCTCTTGGGTGCATGCGCATCACCCGACATTGGATATGGACTTCATATCTTTGGTTCTGCCTCTCCCTTCTGATGGCGACCGTGTTTATATGGCGCCTCACTATGCCGCTGCTCGAAGACCCACCATTAGGATTGTGTGTAGGTGCTTAGAAGCAGACGAGGAATTTTTTGTAAATTTTGAGATTTGGCTGCTTGTTTCTGCAGCTTTGTAATGTGGTTAAAATATTGTATAGACATTTTTGGGAAGACACAACTTTCCACGGGATAGTTCTAGGGAAAGCCGAGATTCCATTGGGAAAAGTCCACCTTGATATAGTCTTCGGATCAAAAAATAACTTCAGATGAGAAAAGCTGGAATTCGAAGTCATGGACTGGCCATCCCAATACCACGGGACCTGGGACGACCAGCTTTCGCTAGGTTTATGGCAGTACCTCACTATGCATACTTAGTGCTAAAAATGTCAGCCCCAAACAAGGTCATCACAATAAAAGGAAGCTTCAGCTGTGTAGAGAGGTGCGATCGAGAATTCAACAAAATCTCAGAATCTTTCGGGGTGGAGGCGGAGCTTGGACAGCTGAAACTGGCGGATGAAGAATCAATACACGAAGGACACATCCGCAAAATGAAAATATCGAAATGGCAAGCATGCAGGAATTTCGCAAAAGCAACGTATGCGGTCTCCAATAATGGTCCCGCATAAGGAGACCCACTGATTGCCAAGTTACGAGAACCACCATACGGAAGATGACGAAGACCCTCAAGGACAGAAGCCGAAGTTCCTCTAGAAAAACACTATTAAGACGCACTCTCTACTCAATAAAGGCCAACGGCCAGACGATCACGCCATCGCAATGTACCCTTATTCATTATTATCAATAAATAAATAAAGTATTCCGCGACATAAAACTTCAATAGTACACGAACATCAGTTTGTCGGATCCCCCAACGAGGAAAAACAGCATACAATCAAAATCTCGTATGAAACATGCGACCTTTTTTTATAAAATGTCTATACAATATTTTAACCACATTACAAAGCTGCACAAACAAGCAGTCAGATCTCAAAATTTACAAAAAATTCCTCGTCTGCTTCTAAGCACCTACGCACAATCCTAATGGCGGGTCTTCAAGCAGCGGCATAGTGAGGTGCCATATAAACAAGGTCGCAATCGAAAGGGAGAGGGAGACCCGAAGATATGAAGTCTAGATCCAATGTCGGGTGATGCGCATGCACCCAAGAGAGCGCAAGCTTGGCACCCGCCACAAGCTGAAGCTTCACATAATGGTGGATTCTCTCACCTTGCTGAAACTTCATAATTAAATCTGTTGAGGATCCCGAGGAAACATGACATTGTAAACAATAGCCAGAGTCCTACGACAGCACTCGACAAATTGCTCCAGTTCCGATATACGATCCTGCAACAGCGCCACAGTATAGGAACGATGGTGGTCAGTCCAAAAATCTGTCTCGGAACTTTGAGAGACGGACACAAGAGCGTGCATCCGGTCGCGCAGACGCTGCTTTCCTCCCTCTCGCACAATCGAATACCTGCACATTGGAGAGGAATTAATTTCCATCAAGACGGAAAAGGCAACCGAAGAAGACGGCAACTTACATAATAGATTTTCACTCACCCTGGACGTTATCGAGGCGGCACCACTGCGGCGCGAGCAGGTTGTCGGACGGCACAAGCACTGGCACCTCGCCGATGTCAAACACGACCCTGCCGACGCAGTCATCACGCACCATAGCGTCCTTGTCCCTGACAAAAACCTCGAGGTCTGTGGACTAGATACGCTCCCTAGAGAAGGCGATGATCTGGTCGGGCTCGTCTTCCTCTCCTAGTGCACCATCGTGCCGCGGTAGTTGCACGGCGCATGGCTGCACACACCGGTGACCACGCAAATGAGGATCCCGCGTGCCTTGATGATCCGCACGAACAACCGTACAAGTAATGCCGGGGATATTGCACTAAGCCCTGGGCCATGTATCCATCCTCTCTCGCTGGTGACGCCTATGCGCGGAATACATACGGGTACGCCATGACCAGCGAGGCAGGCAAACACGGCCACGGAGTCGTACACCTTCTTCCCCGGCACGCAGCCTTCACTTTCCGTGGTTGTGCGTGTGGGAGTCGGCATGAACTCAAGAAGGGGTCAACTGCTTCCCCTCCAGCCATTGTTTCGGGGTGGTGCTTCCATCACCCCTTCGGCCGCCGATTTTGTCTAGGGTTAGGCTAGGCGGAGAGCAACTGGAGAAGGGGGGACGGGCCAAGCTCTGGCCGACGGGAATAGGATAGGGAGGGGATGGCAACTGAGGAGGGCAGAGAAGGGACGGAGATGGATGGGAGGACGGCGGGCTTTATCAGCGGGGAGGTGCCGACGGGAGGGCAGAAGCTTTTCGTCATTCCCATTGAGTGAGAGATAGAATTTGTTGAATTTGCCGGGCTGGCTCGATTTAGTCCTTATACTTGGAATTTGCTGAATTTTGTCCGTGTACTTCTGAATTGGGCTCGATTTTTTCTAATTCAATGTTTGTCGTCAAATTTGTGCTAACGCGGACGACATATGGACTGGAATCTTGCAAGAACACCCTGTAGCATTTGAGAAAATTGCAAAAGGCAAATAGGAACTGACCCTTTTTTCTTTTTTCTTTCTATTCTTCCTTTCTTCCTTTTTCCATAATTCCTTCGTCTCCCTAATCTCCCTTGACTCCCCCATCCCCATCGTTCCTTCCTCCTTCGGTCAGAGCTCGGTGACATTTCCTAGCTCCCTATAGCTCGCGCGCTACCTCTCTCCTCTACTTCAACTCGCACGGCAGTGCCCCAGCCCTGCAGCCCGAATGGCGGCGCAATGGTCCGCGAGCGATGTGCGAGGCAGCGCCCCTGTTCACCGACATGAGCATGCCTGATGGAGATAAGAGGGGCGCGTCTTTGCCACCCATAGAGAAATCTCGTGTGCTAGGAGGTGCGATCGCCTTTGTTGTGTGTACAGATTTTTCCGAGCGCCGCCATCATCATTGCTCTGACGGGCAATTATCGTCGGAGTAAGCTCCTCCCTCGAAATATGACTACCCTATATGCCCCACAGAGCAAAGGCTCATCTCGTTTGTCCGCGACTCTATGAGAAACAGGACCAACGGAGCAAGTCATTTAATGTCCATCTCCTACTTTTAAGCCATAGCCCCATTATGGGTTTTTTGTAATTTTCTCGGATGCGGTAGGATGTTCTTGCAAGATTCTAGTCCACATGTCGTCAGTGTAACCTCAAATTCGACGACCAACATTGAATTGGACTAAATAGAGCCTGATTTACAAGTGCACGGGCAAAATTCAGCAAATTCCGAGTACGAGGACTAACTCGAGACAACATAATAAGTACAGGGACCGTTGATGTATTTAACTCAATGTTTCCGTATCAATTCAGAGGGAGAGGCCTCCGAATTGGATAGCCGTAGAGGAGAGTGCGCGCGGGGTGAGCGTGGAATTGAGGACTCATTTCCAACAATGAATTTCAGGACAAAACAAACAACTGAATTGGGTGTCCAATTCCAATTCCTTGATTCCATGCCCAATTGACTGCATCCAAACACTGTATTTAGTACTAATGACCCTCGTGGGCCTATGCAAACCCGTGTTGTTTTTGTTCCTGCACGACACGTACCAGACAGACTTGCATCAGGAGCTCAACGATCACAGCGGACATGCAGACTGCACCCATGAGCCAGCCGGCGATGCGTCGCCCCACGCTTCTGGTTCTGGACCTGAACCAGTCTTCTGCGGCTGATGATACTCCTACTAGCACCTCGCCTGAGCCCAGCTCCACATCGCTCTCGCTGGACTCGACTACATCCAACTGCGACATCGTGTGCAGCTACACCTCCACCTGCGACTGCATCTACTGATCGGACTCATCAGATGGTCACACGTCTACGTGATCACACCTGGAGACCTCTAAAACGCACGGACGGGACTGTCACCTACACAGCTACTCGTTCTGTGGCTGCTGATACAGAACCAGTCTCCGGTGCGGATGCATTACAGCGCCCGTGCTGGAAGGAGCCGATGGATTCAGAATTCTCTGCACTTCAGCAGAACCGTACGTGGTGCCTAGTACCTCCTCGGCGTGGCATCAATGTCATTGACAGTCGCTAGGATTCAAGATTAAGCATCGACCGGATGGGTCGGTGGATCGGTTCAAGGCGCATCTTGTTGCCAAGGGCTTCAAACAGTGTCCCGGCGTTGACTATGATGACACTTACAGTCCCGTCGTCAAGCCCACGACTATCCGTGTCATCCTCTCACTTGCCGTGATGCGGGGGTGGCATATGAGGCAACTCGACGTTGACAATGCATTCTTGCACGGCTTTCTCGAGGAGGAGGTATATATGTCGCAGCCGTTAGGCTATGTTAATTCAAAATATCCACATCACATCTGCAAGCTGAAGAAGTCCCTCTATGGTCTAAAATAGGCACCGCGAGCATGGTTTGTGAGGTTAAGTAGCAAGCTACAGTCCCTTGGTTTTGTTGCTTCAAAGGCAGATGTCTCTCTTTTTGTCTACAAGGATCAATCAGTCACAATCTATATGCTGGTATACGTTGATGACATAATTGTTGTTAGCTCAACGACAAAGGCTGCAGATCAGTTATTGAAACAACTCCGGTCTGACTTTCCTGCGAAGGATGGAATTCTCTTGTACCAGCAGAAATATGTCACTAATTTATTGAAGAGAACAAATATGCAACAAGCCAAGACCGTGAGTACACCCATGGCGTCGACAGATAAGCTGTCTCAGTATGAGGGCGAGCCATTAGCTGCTGCAGATGTTACACAATATGGAGTGTCGTGGGAGCCCTCCAATGTCTCACTCTTCCACTTCCGGATATTGCCTTCAGTGTCAACAAGGTGTGTCAATTTATTCGAGCTCCCACAAGTGTGCATTGGTTGGCGGTCAAGCGAATCTTGCAATACCTGAAGCATACATCTTTGTTTGGGTTGTTTCACTAGTGGAGAACGGGCATTTAGTCCCGGCCCGTAAGAGCATTTCGTCCCGGTTGTGGTACCAGGACTGGAGAGGCGGGACTAAAGATCCACCCACTAGTCCTGGCCCGCTTACCAGCCGAGACTAATGGACGTCCACGTGGCCGCCCCTGCGCGCGCTAGGTCCCCCCCCCCATTAGTCCCGGTTCCTATTACAAACCGGGACTAATTGTTCTTTGTCACGGTAGAGTTTTGGCCCTTTCTCTGCCGCGGCAGAGAATTCATTTTGTTTCTATTTATTTCGTTTTTCATTGCAAACTAGTTTACTATACTACCACATGATGGGGATCCGCAGCAGAAAACAAAAAAAATTCTACGTTGGAACCCTAAAACTGGCTAGGATCTATCTATATAGTAATGCGGTAACGGGCAATGCGTATAGAATACATACCCTTTTAGATCGTACGTGGTTAACGTTCCGAGGGGAACGTGGTTGACGTAGTCGTACTCGTAGCTGACCCCAAGGTCGCGAAGCTCCTCGCAGGTCACCCCTTGCTCCTTATTCATAGTGCAGCAGCTCCGGCTCACGACATTTAAGCGTCCCAAGTGTTGCGCCTCGTGTCTTCGTACATATGCGGTGCATGATGAGACCCTCGGCTCCCTGATCCCGCCGAGAGTGCAGAAGTTGATATCCGGCTAGGAATCCCTGCAGCGCAACGGTGTACTACAGGTGTGCCTTGTTCGCACAGCCCAAACTTAGGGGCCATGGTCACAAGGGCTAGAGAAAGAGGGAAGGAGGAAGTCAACCAAAAGACTTCTCCAATTATTTGTGTGTTTCATCCCACCCATGGGCACCCTTTTATATAGGCGGAGGGGGTGTGCCCTCCCCATTAGATTAGCCATGTGAGACTAATAGTCAAAAGAAAAAACAGCAGGAATTTCGTCCTGGTCGGATGGGCCAAAAACACTCAGCCCAACAGCAGCCAACAGCTCACAGCTGTGAGCAGCAGCCAGCGCCGGTCGGGTGGGCCTTTGGCGCGGCCCACCTTGCGCCCAGCTGCTCCCACGGCGGCGGCCTGGTGAGGCGACCCCGGGTGGGCCGGCTCTGCCTCCTGGCGGCCCAGCACGCCTGCCAGCCAGCCCACCTTGCCAGCTCCCCGCGCGCCCGCGTGGGCCGGGTTGAGAAGGTCGGGTGGCGGCCGGCGGTTGCGGCCCGCACCATTCGACGCTTAACTCATGCCTCCAGTGCCTTCGTGGGTTGCTAAGCCCAACAGCAGCAGCAGCAGGTTTTTCTGCTTTTTCTTTTTCTGTAGCTTTATTTCTAGGCCTTTTTCCTCCGAGATTTGGCCTAATATAAAAGTTGCCTTTATAAATCTTATTTTAAATATTATTTAGAATATATTAATTCATAATTAACATATACTAAATATATATTCAACTTCCCATTTATCCGAAAACACTTTTCCGGGTCTTTTCCTTTATTCTTTCTCCGAACAATTTCAGATCTCTCTGCGGAACATTTCCGGCTTTCTCTTTCTCTACTGTGATTCGATCTTACGAATAATCGCTCTCATCGTACCCTAAAGTCTATTCTATCACGGCTCGGGAATGCTCTAGACATGATCTGTATCAATGATCAACAGATGGACCAGAGATATCCATGTGACCCCTATGCATTCTTGATGACAATGTTGTTTGAACCGCTAAATGTAGCATCCAATTCCTTTCATTTCTTGATACGACTTGTCCGAGATCTGATCATTGGTATCACACACCTTGTTAAATCTCGTTCACAACAAGTTACGTTTTCTTCTTACCGTGATATTACATCCTCGTGACCGAGTCACATGTTGCAACATTTATGGATGTAATCTCACCAAGTCGGCCGTATGTATCTTTACCCATCATGTGGGTGAACAAATCCCGGTCTTGCAGTCACATGTCATCTACTGTTCCTTCGGAATACCCAACGTACACCTTTATGGCCACCGTATTACCAGATAACGATTGATGCAGTCTAAGCAGCCTCGGGAAATAGTGAGTAATATGAGCTCACGGTCTAAGAAAAAGGAGTCTAGGTATAGCTGTTGCAACAATGAACTATATGACTTGATCTTGTTGCAATCCTTCGAGGAATGTCCATCACATCATTCTCCAATGATATGACCCCATTGTCAATTGGCATAAATGTCCATGATCTTGAAACCCAGATCATCCTCATGACCAACGAACTAGTATGAATAGAGGCTACTAGGGATTTGGTTGTTTCATACCACACTTGTACCAATGTTTCTACTTGGCACAATTATAGCACAATATGAAACTATTATAAACTAATTGAGATATGACAATGAAAACCTATTTATTATTTAACTCTAGGGCATATCTCCTTCAGTCTCCCACTTGCACTAGAGTAGAAATAATCCAGCTCGCATTTTACTCATATAAACCATATACCATATGCGTTTACAGATCATGGATGCTCATGGGAAACGTCATGTCCATGTTCTATTTTACCATATCATTATGTCTTTTGCAAATCGTTAATGTCTTCCTAATTTTGACATTCACAACATTATCGTATAATGGGCCGAAGCATTTTTTTGGCAACAGAGTGAGACTTTGTTTCTAGTGTTTATAATGACGGTCGTTTTCACTGTTGTCATCTAAACTTCGAAACACACTTTGCTATCCTTTGTGTATATACTGTAGTCATGGCAGCAGAACGAGGCTGGATTCCCGGAGCTTACAGTGACTTTAGACCAACCTCGAGGGCTTTCTCATGGGCACTGGGCACTGGGACACATCATTTTACGTTAAAAGCAAACTAGCCCCACCATAACATTATACATCACATCAGATGGAGCCTTTATACTTCTGTATCTATGTAGATTCTAGTGCATGAAATGCAACTATGCCACTTACTTTGCTTCTTGCCATTTAAGTACAAACTTAATTCTGGTTCAGTAATCAACTCAGGAATCACTTAAAGACACATTCTTACAGTTAAGACTTTGTCCTACCAACCAGAACTTTGGGTCACATTATGTCGAGTATACAACATGGTTATGTGGAAGAACCTTTGACTGAGGCATAGGAGATGCAACACATCTCTTTCTTTCAACCATAGTTGCAATACAAACTCAATGCTTCATACAGAAAGAACTTCTTTCTTACCTTGTTCCATTCTGATCTTCTTTAGAATCTTGTCTTAGGACATTCTGAACATCTTTCAGAATCAAGTCCAGGAAGCATTCGACATTTAGTATTTATTAAACTCACCAATCTATCTTGATAGATCTCTTTGTTTAATAACTTCAACTTCATCCTTATTTATCTAACTTAAACATTATCAACACCAATCACATCATTCACATATGTCATCCACATATCACAGAATGATTTCACGCTCCTACTCAAATATGACATTCATGTTTGAGATCCAGGGATTTCACTTAGCTCCCACTCAAAATATGTCAGCTACATATTATGAATTAGCCAAGCTGATTGCTCCCACTCAAATCTAGGTCCTCTCGATAATCTTGGACATTCCAAAATTCTTTGATCATCATCAATTTGAGAATTCCAATTACGAGACTTCAATATCCATATATTTCTAGTGTAAATCCAAAAGACTTAAGCATCACTACTATTGTAGTCAACTCCTTGAATTTGTCCAAACTTGTGACAAATCGAGCTTTTTGTCATTCATTAAGTTTCATTTCCTTCTTATGACTTTGCAGTCATCCTAAAATATCAAGTAAACTTCTTTACTTTAATAAGATCAAGTAACATGTCACTTTGCAATCTTAAATGTAACTTAATATAGGATTTTATGACTCCTAGTCATTTCTCGCACTCAGGTCCATCACGCTTCTTTGTAATTTGTAGGTATGTCTTGTTCAAAACATGACAAGTGAATCAATAATATAATTCCACAAACTCGTAGAATATATATAGTTGAATCCTACTTTCTTTTAATAAAAGTATTCCCAGAAACTTTATGATCGTTATTATTGGTTTCTCCTCTATTTGTAGAGTTTGGATTCATGAAACAAATTCCGCTGTGCCACTCAACAATTCAGAGGTAAGGTCAAATACCTTGTTTTGATGTTTTACTTTCTTCCACCTGTATCTTCATCAAGACACATCAACTTAGGACACAGCAGGTTTGTCCATTGTGGATGATGCATTCATAGCTTCCTAAGAATGCTCTACAAAGACTTGTTTATTTGCCACGATTTCGATCTAGAAACTCGAACTTGCCATAACACTTATGGTGTTGTTTCCACGAATCTTTTAGATGTTCTTTTGTATTTCAAATGAGTGTTTGCTTATTTTGATCTTTAACTCTAAGCGATAACTATAACCCCTACAAGAGATGATATTATACCATATGTATCTTAATACATAATGATTATGATGTTCAGATATTTCAACACGGTTTGAATTCATCCAATTCTCATAATTTGTGAAACATCTTTCACAATTCCATTTTATGCTAAACTTAACTAGAATTCTTTAGTCATGTCGATCAAATCGAAGTGACTTCGTATTCTCATTAATTTCAATATCCTCTTATTGTTGTGAACTCATTTGAACAATTCAAATCATTTCAAACTCATGTTTCATTAAGTAAATACGCTTATTCACTTAAGTCCACAATAAATGATTTCCACTACTTGTTGAAAATATGATACATCACTATGTATAAGATTCAACATTTCTTCGCATATCACTGTTTTACTAGAATGCGGAGTTTTAGTCATTCTGCCCAACGAGGCATGGTTTTGCAAAGTCTCTAGATTAAGCATCTAGGACCCCGATCTTCATTAAGAACATGCAATAACCAAAATGACTTAAACTCTAGTGTCATTTCATTATTAAACTTTGGATATCTTTTAGCATTCTAATCCTCTTACAAATGTTTAAACCATTATCATTAACATAGTGATGAGAATAACTTATTTATAATCATAATGTGACCATAAGGTATTGTTCATAAGAATAGTACAAATTGGCTTGTAACTTGTTCATATGAACAATCGTCTCGCCAAAAGCAAGACACACAAACAAGGATTACAAATTTATATTCAAGTCCACTAATCTAAATGACAAACTTTGAGGGAAGAGGTGATGTCGGCCATCAACTGTTTTGTGTGCCGTCATCAAGTCACGCTGCCACAAAAACAGCAATTCTCAAGCAGATCCTCCTGTTTTCACAAAACGGGACAAGTATCAAATACTTTGCAAACTACAACGAGTTTTGCAAGAACCACGTTTATAATTTGTATATCTTACATATACCTTTTCATCCATGACATCCATTGCATCAAGACCTTCCAAGAGTTCTCAACTCTAATGCAAGATCACCAAGTGTTTTTCTAAACAATATCTTTTCATCCACGATGGAGGAAAACCCATCCAACGGCTCATACTCTATGTGCCTTATTCTGTAGAATACAAAATGTAGCCCAACTCTCCATCGAATGGAGAATGGCTTATTGGATGATTATGGAGAAAACACAAACATTCCAGAGTCATCTAATTATCTCCTAATGGTTATTGTATCAGGAAGAGAAGATCATCTTTTATGAGGATATCCCTCAGGCATGGGTATGAATCTATGAAGTTGGGCCCTTTTGCTAAGTTCCATATTAAGCAATATATTGCCATGGTCACGAAGGACCTCAATGGGATAGGCCAAGGTCTACTAAGATATTTGCAAACAGACATCTAGACTAAGTTCATAATAAGAGATCAATTTATAATTGGTCTCCACTAAAATTGTCATCCACTGGACGATTTTAGTGATCACATGATCCCTATCCTCTGCACCTCCCCCAATCATCACGGCCATCATTGCATCCTCAAAGGTAGACATTCAATAATGCCAATCACATCATCCATGTGACTCATGCTCGATCTTTCGAACTCTTGTGTTCCGAGGCCATGTCTGTACATGCTAAGCTCGTGATTCATTGCAAATGTATCTATAATTTTTGATGTTACATGCTTGGTTTTATCTACTTTCTTGTGTTTTATCCACACTTTGGAGTACTTTTCATATGATTTCTTGGACTAACCTATTAACAAGAGCCATAGTGCCAGCTGCCTGTTTTCTGCTATTTTTGGTTCCAGGAAGTCAGAAAATGAATATTCTCGGAATTGGACGGGACAAAAGCCAAAGTCACTATTTTACCGGAAGGCATCTAGAGCCAGAATACGAGACGGAGAAGGACTAGGGCCCGGCCACACCACCTGGTCGCGCGGCCAGGCCTGACCCGCGCCAGGGGTGGTCTAGCCGACCCCAGCACCCCCTTGGCCTCTCCTTCCGCCTATATATTGCCCTTGATACCAAAACCATAAGGACCCGATCAAAAATCCACGAAAGAGTCTATAGTCACCATCATATCCATCCCTAGATCGGGAGGGATCTGAAGCTCTTCCCGACACCCTACCGGAGAGGGGAATTCACCCTGGAGGCCTTCTTCATCATCATGCAAGCCTCTGGTGTGATGCGTGAGTAGTTCATCTCTGGACTACGGGTCCATGTAGTAGCTAGATGGCTGGTTCTCCTCCTTTGTGCTTTCATGTCTAGATCTTGTGAGCTCCGTTCATGATCAAGATCATCTATTTGTAATTCTGCATGTTGTGTTTGTGGGGATCTGATGGATATTGAGATGCTATTTCAGATTGATTATTGATTCTATCATGTCTTTGTTATTTGTGATCTTGCATGCTTTCTGTTGTTAGTAGCTATCTTGTCCAAATAGATGCTAGCAACTCCAAGAGTTAGTATTTATGCTTGATAGTGGGTTCATGTCTCTAGTAATCTGGGGAAGTGACAGAAATCTCTAAGGTACTAGATGTGCTTTTGCTACTAGGGAGAAAACAACAATCCTTTGTTCATAGAACAATCGTATTGTTCACATTACACGCAATTCGTAAAGCAATAATCTGTTGCTTGCAACTTAATACTGGAGGGGGTTCGGATGATAACCTAAAGGTGAATTATTAGTCATAGATGCAGTTGGATGGCAGTCTATGTATAATGTTGTAATGCCCAATCAAGTCTCAAAGGAGTCAAGATGATTAGTATATGCTTGTATGCTTTCTTGATGTTTGTCAATTTCCCTGCTGTAATTTGTTCACCCAACATGTTATCTATCTTAAGGAGAGCCACCTCTAGTGAACTATGGACCCTGGTCCTTTCTTTTACATACAATCTACAAACTGTTTACTGCTTTGTGTTTACTTTCTGCAAACTATTACTTCCTTCCATTCGATACGTTTAATCCTTTGTTTTCAGCAAAACCGGTGAGATTGACAACCTCATCGGAAGTTGGGGACAGAGTTATGTGGTTGTGTTGTGCAGGTCTCCATGTTGCTACTAGCACCGGTAGTGCGCCCTGCCAAGGCTCAGCTAGCTTCACCTTTGGGATGTTTCCTTGCTCCTACTGGATTTATAGCCTTGGTTTCATAACTGAGGGAAACTTACTATTGTGCTTATCATACCTTCCTCTTGGGGTTCCCCAACGAGCTCGACATCAACATTGATCCAGCAAGTATTTTTCTGGCGCCGTTGTCGGGGAGTCAAGGACATCTTCACAAGGGGAGTTCCTCATAACCAATCACTTTACTTTGTTATTTTTGTTTTGCTTAGTTTCTTTTGCTTTTTTTGCTTGATTTTTTATCAAAAACACAAAAAAATAGTTTTACTAGCTTGCTTTCTTTATTGAAAACACACAAAAAATAGTCTCTATCTTAAGTTCCACTATGTCTATCCTTGCTCCAGTCACTATGTCACCTGAGGAAATGATTTTCACTTTTAAACAAGGAATTGAGGAGAGCTTCAAGGAAGCTTGGTCTAGAATCTCTGATCTACATGAAAAAAACTGAGCCTAAAATGACTCAAAGCTTGTTCCTTAGCAGTTTTTACCTTGGAATTGCTCTTTGCTATAGATATGCTTTAGATGCTGTTGTGGGAGGAGATTTCCTCCAATGTAATGAGGATGATGCAATTAATGCTATAAATAAATTGATCCTTACTTACAACTTGCCTAGCCAAACTGATATTTCTTTCGCAAGCATATTTGCTAGATTAAACACTCTTGAGACCCACACTACTAGCTTAAAAGATTGCTACAATACACTTAGGGAGCATCATAATTATGTTCCAATAAATTCTGAACCATCAAAGTGGCTCCCCATAGTAAAGATTGATATAAACAATGAAACTTTTCAAGCTCGCTGTGATATCATGTCTGAATTTTGTCTTATGCCCAAACATATTTATGAATCTTTGAATCTTTGGGGTCTTACTGAAGGAGGAAAAGAAATATCTCTAGCTAATAATGCTACAATATTACCTATTGGAATAGCTGAAAGAGTGTTTACAAAGATCCTTGGGAAAATGATTTCTACTGATTATCTTGTTATTAAATATGCAGGAAAAGGACAAATTACACTTGGAAGGTCATTATTAGAACTCCTTGGAGCAATAATAGATGTGGGAAAGGGGACCATGCACCTTTCTTCTCCACCAAACAATCATATTTTCCCCAAGGTTAAGAATAAAAGTAAGAGAGGTAAGGGCAAGAAATTTGGTTTTAATGCTTCTTCATTTGAGAACACTTGATTCTTTCTTGCTTCTTATGCCCAACTTAAAGGCGTTAAAGAAAAGTACTTATTGGGATATAACCCAAAAGTTTTAGATGAGTCTTGGAAGTTATTACTTAAGTAATAACCGCTCCTTATCCTTTTTATTTGCTTTTTGTGCCAAGAGTAACCTCTAATGAGAGAGAAGTAATGATTGGAAAAGTTGTTGTCCCGAAACAGATTTATGTGCTTCACCGTAAAACTTCGTGTAAAATCTCTGAACGTTTTTTTGAGGCGTAAATTTGTGTGCTTCTGCCCCAGGTTGTTATCTAACTTTCATTAGTTCAACACTTTTTGATTTGAGCAACAGAAGGTCTTCAAAAAAATCCGTCTTTACCTGCTGGTCTGTTTTGACAGATTTCTGCCATTTTCTGCATTTGCTTCTTGTTGGTTCCTTTTTGAGTTATTTTGGGGAAATTGAGCTTTTTGAGGGAAGTGATACAGTATCTAGTGTTCTAATGGAAGTTTATTGGTGTTATAACTAAACCTAAAGACTTATTATCTTGAGTGCACTAATGTTGCTAATAAAGATTGTGTGAAGTTTTGTATGAAGAAAAATTTCAGGTGTATTGAAGGAATGAGCAATGAGAAGAAGGATGGAATAAAGCTCAAGCTTGGAGATGCCACGCGTTTCACCCCAAGAAATATCCAAGAAGTACAACTTTTGGCATCCCCTTCTTCATCAATAAAAATCCCAGGTTTCTTCCAAACGCTTCATTTTTATTGTTTCATGCACAGTTGTGTTGTTCTTGGAGCATCTCCTTTTTCGTTTTCGTTTTGGTTTTTAGTTTGCTTTGTTTGCTTAGTTTGCTTAGTTTTCTGAATCAATTGGTTGGACCCCCTCTTTCATACATTGGTTTTCAAATAGTTTGGTTTGGTTTGGAAAAGAGTAGGAAAGCTCATGCTTAAGTGGTAAAAAAGAGCTTGTTTTTGACTGTGGCCTATGTTTTGTCATGCCATGCTTGATATTGTTTTGGCTTTATGCTTATTATTCTTTGTTGTAGCATGACTTGTTATAAACAATTGAGATTGCTTAATGTGCCTTGGATGAATCATACATTGTTTTAGCATATTAAAGCATAGTATAGTGGTATTCTCCTTTGATGCTTTATTTGGGTTGACTTGGCGCATGTTCACACCATGTTATGACTATCCAAAGTCACCATAGCCTTTATGATCCTTTAGTTTTCAACTTGTAGTATCACTTTATGCTTTGATCAATGATGTTTTGTCACTCTGCATGATTATGGACATTATTGCTCTCTTAGTTTGTCGCTCCCAGTCTTTTGCTAGCCTCCACAACCAAGTATGAGTTCCACTCATGCATCCAAATCCCTAAACCAAGTTATTCCAAAGATTCCACCATACCTACCTACTAGTTTATGCTATTTCAAGTATATTCATGCTTTTTTTTACCTTCCGAATTAAACTTGTTTATGAGAAAACTAGTGATTAAAGATCTCACGAACTTGATGGCACACTTTACTTTTCTTGCCCTTAATAAACTTGAACAATTGTGTCGTCTATGTTGTATATGCTTGCACTTATTTGTTGGGAATTAGCAGAACCATGCTGTCATGGGAAACGCTTTCAACATTGCACTGGTACTTTGTATCTAGTTGATATCATGCTCTTTTGTCTATGGATGTCGTCGGTGTGAAATGAAAGGGGAGCTTGTAAGTCCATGGAGTTATGTATATGTGTTAGAGAAACGCCTGGGCCGCTGGTCTAATCCATGCTGACATGGTGGAAACCTGCAGCGTAACCATAATGAGCTGTCTATGAAGCATTCTTCTTATAAAAAAAGAGTCCTATATTGAGAAAAAGAGAAAAAGATATTATGAAAAGAGGAAAGAGAGAAAAAAGCACCATATTCCCATGGTAAATAAGAAGATTGCTGAGATGCTCGTTGTCTGCTTGCCTTGTCATTTTGATATGGGGATTCTTCCGTATCATCGGACAAGGGGTACCCCATTGGTGGTTCTCTATGATACACATGTACTTACAATGACAAGAACTTACCGGTGACTAAACTTGAGTAGCATGAGGAGCGGCCCTGGTATTCAAGGGACATGAGATTTTTAACTTATACTTCGTCAAGCATGTACACCATAGTTTGTTCACTTTAACCTTAATCACTTCAAGATGCTTATGATAGGGGCAATGAGAGCTGAAAGTTGTAAGTACCATAATTTTTGGAAGCTCTTTATGAAACTTGAATCCCTACTTCCTTTTATGAAGGCCTTTTTCCACCATTATATTGAGTCTCCACCATCTACCTTTATGCACCTACTTTGAGAGCATAGTGGCCATTCTTAGTTCTATGTGCATTGTCCCAAGACTAGTTGATTGATGCATAACTTGATATTGCTTGTTTTAAACTATTTGTATCTAGTCACTCTTATGAACTTTGAAGGTGTCGTATGCATTTATATTTGCTACTCTATGAGGGACAAGCTGAATACTATTATGCTATGTTTTCTTTATGTGAAGCAAACAAACGTCTTGCAAAGCATTGTTATTCATGAATCTTTTGTTTGTACCTTTTCATGTTGTATCATAGTTTCTTTGTCTTATTGCTAGAACTTTGGCTTTCATGTTATGATTGAAGTACTATGATCCAAGCTTTGAATGTTTTACAAATACTTTGATCAAGTTTATGATGGTGCATGTCACCTCAAAAATTATTCTTTCTTTTTATCACTTACCTACTCCAGGACGAGCAGGAGTTAAGCTTGGGGATGTTGATACATTGCAAATGTATCTATAATTTTTGATGTTCCATGCTTGGTTTTATCTACTTTCTTGTGTTTTGTCCACACTTTGGAGTACTTTTCATATGATTTCTTAGACTGACCTATTAACAAGAGCCACAGTGCCAGCTGCCTGTTTTCTGCTGTTTTTTGTTCTAGGAAGTCAGAAAATGAATATTCTCAGAATTGGACGGGACAAAAGCCAAAGTCACTATTTTACCAGAAGGCATCTAGAGCCAGAATATGAGATGGAGAAGGACTGGGGCCCGGCCACACCACCTGGCCGCGCGACTAGGCCTGGCTCGCGCCAGGGGGTGGTCTGGCCGACCCCAGCACCCCCTCGGACTCTCCTTCCGTCTATATATTGCCCTCAATACCAAAACCCGAAGGACCCGATAAAAAATCCACGAAAGATTTTGTAGCCGCCGTCATCTCCATCCCTAGATCGGGAGGGGTCTGAAGCTCTTCCCGGCACCCTGCCGAAGAGGGGAATTCACCCTGGAGGCCTTCTTCATCATCATACAAGCCTCCGGTGTGATGCGTGAGTAGTTCATCTCTTGACTACGGGTCCATGTAGTAACTAGATGGCTGGTTCTCCTCCTTTGTGCTTTCATGTCTAGATCTTGTGAGCTCCGTTCATAATCAAGATCATCTATTTGTAATTCTGCATGTTGTGTTTGCGGGGATCTGATGGATATTGAGATGCTATTTCAGATTGATTATTGATTCTATCATGCCTTTGTTATTTGTGATCTTGCATGCTTTCCGTTGTTAGTAGCTATCTTCGCCAAGTAGATGCTAGCAACTCCAAGCGTTAGTATTTATGCTCGATAGTGGGTTCATGCCTCTGGTAATCTGGGGAAGTGATAGAAATCTCTAAGGTGCTAGATGTGTTGTTGCTACTAGGGAAAAAACAACAATCCTTTGTTCATAGAACAATCGTATTGTTTACATTACACGCAAATCGTAAAGCAATAATCTATTGCTTGCAACTTAATACTGGAGGGGGTTCGGATGATAACCTGAAGGTGGATTATTAGTCATAGATGTAGTTGGATGGCGGTCTATGTATAATGTTGTAATGCCCAATCAAGTCTCAAAGGAGTCAAGATGATTAGTATATGATTGTATGCTTTCTCGATGTTTGTCAATTGCCCCGCTGTAATTTGTTCACCTAACATGTTATCTATCTTAAGGAGAGCCACCCTAGTGAACTATGGACCCCGGTCCTTTTCTTTTACATACAATCTATAAACTGTTACTGCTTTGTGTTTACTTTCTGCAAACTATTACTTCTTTCCATTCGATACGTTTAATACTTTGTTTTCAGCAAAACACGGCGAGATTGACAACCTCGTCGCAAGTTGGGGACAAAGTTCTGTGGTTGTGTTGTGCAGGTCTCCATGTTGCTACTAGCACCGGTAGTGCACCCTGCCAAGGCTCAGCTAGCTTCACCTTTCGGGTGTTTCCTTGCTCCTACTGGATTGATAGTCTTGGTTTCATAACTGAGGGAAACTTACTGCTGTGCTCATCATGCCATCCTCTTGGGGTTCCCCAACGAGCTCGACATTAACACCGAGCCAGCAGCTCGCCAAATCTAACTTATGTGTATTCACTGTGCAACATGGCTTACACCCACTAGATGCGAACGTAGATATGTTTGACCCTAGATCATCACGGACGGCCTCATAACAAAGAACTTTCTTGGTGGTACACACACAATGGGAACACGGAACATTGGAATTAAATAGGGATTATCTTATTTTCTACCGTTGAGTATCTTAATACCATCACACAATAAGATGTAAAAGAGGTATCAACATCATATGTATAATGTGATATGATATGGTGCTTCTTGCGCCATGATCTCCATCGAGCGCCCCAGCATGATCACCATCCTGCCATCGGTTTGACGCCAAGTCCACGACGCCTCCACCGGGTAGTTCATCGAAACAATGACTATTACTATACTACTTAGTAACAGAAAAGTAAACTACTTTTACCTTCACAACGACCAAATCCATATCATAATCACATGCCCTCCTGCAAAATAAAGTTAGACGCCTCTACTTTATCTATTGCAAGTTTTACGTGGTTATTAGGGCTTTCGCAATAGAACCGGTTCTAATCGACGAACTTTCCAACCACAACATGGATCCAACAGTTGTCTATTCTACACCCCTTTCGGGGACCTCTGTTACAAATGCTATATCAACTATCGAATGAGAGACAGACACCCGCTAGACACTTATATGGTACAAGACGTATGTTGAGCGTGGAACCAGTCTCGCGTACGAATACGCGTAATGTCGGTCCGGGCCGCTTTATCAAATAATACCGAGATATAAACAAGTACACGTTAGAGGGTAACAACTAAGGGATCAATGCCCGCACAATACATGTGCGTACTGGCCGTACAACACTCCTACGCATAGATCGGGTCTGATACCACTAAAGGGATCCGCAGGAGAAAACAAAAATTCCTACGATGGAACCCCAAAACTGCCTAGGATCTATCTATGTAGTAATGCGGTAACGGCCAATGCGTATAGAATACATACCCTTATAGACCGTACGCGGTTAACGTTCTGAGGGGAACGTGGTTGATGTAGTCGTACTCATAGCCGACCTCAAGGTCGCGAAGCTCCTCGTAGGTCACCCCTTGCTCCTTCTTCATCGTGCAGCAGCTCCGGCTCACGATATTTAGCACCCCAAGTGTTGCGCCTCGTGTCTTCGTACACATCCGGTGCACGATGAGACCTCTGGCTCCCCGATCCCGCCGGGAGTGCGGAAGTTGATATCCGGCTAGGAATCCCTACAACGCAATGGCGTACTGCAGGTGTGCCTTGTTCGCATAGCTCAAACTTGGGGCCATGGTCACAAGGGCTAGAGAGAGAGGGAAGGAGGAAGTCAACAAAAGGACTTCTCCAATTGTTTGTGTGTTTCACCCCACCCATGGGCACCCCTTTATATAGGCGGAGGGGGTGTGCCCTCCCCATTAGGTTAGCCATGTGGGACTAATAGTCAAAAGAAAAACAGAAGGAATTTCGTCCTGGCCGAATGGGCCAAAAACACTCAGCCCAATAGCAGCCAACAGCTCACAGTTGTGAGCAGCAGCCAGCACCGTACGGGTGGGCCTTTGGCGCGCCCACCTCACGCCCAGCTGCTCTCACGGCGGCGGCCTGGTGAGGCGACCCCGGGTGGGTTGGCTCTGCTTCCCGGTGGCCCAGCATGCCTGCCAGCCAACCCGCCTTGCTAGCTCCCCACGCGCTCACGTGGGCCGGGTCGAGCAGGCCGTGTTGCGGCCGGCGGCTGCGGCCCGCACCGTCCGGCGCTTAACTCCTGCCGCCAGTGCCTTCGTGGGCTGCTAAGCCCAACAGCGGCAGCAGCAGGTTTTTCTGCCTTTTCTTTTTCTTTTTCTTTTTCTACAACTTTATTTCTAGGCCTTTTCCCTCCGTGATTTGGCCTAATATAAAAGTTGCCTTAATAAATCTTAATTTAAATATTATTTAGAATATATTAATTCATAATTAACATATACTAAATGTATATTCAAATTCCCATTTATCCGAAAACACTTTTCTAGGTCTTTTACTTTATTCTTTCTCCGAACAACTTCGGATCTCTCTTCGAAACATTTCCGGCTTTCTCTTTCTCTACTGTGATTCCGTCTTACGAATGATCACTCTCATCGTACCCTTAAGTGTATCCTCTCATGGCTCGGGAATGCTCTAGACATGATCTGTATCAATGATCAATAGAGGGACCAGGGATATCCATGTGACCCCTATGCATTCCTGATGACAATGTCGTTTGAACCGCTAAATGTAGCATCTAATTCCTTTTGTTTCTTGATACGACTTGTCCGAGATCCGATCATTGGTATCACATACCTTGTTCAATCTCGTTCACAACAAGTTATGTTTTCTTGTTACCATGATATTACACCCCCGTGACCGAGTCACATGTTGCAACATTTATGGATGTAATCTCACCAAGGTGGCCGTATGTATCTTTACCCATCATGTGGGTGAACAAATCCTGGTCTTGCAGTCACATGTCATCTACTGTTCCTTCAGAATACCCAGTGTACACCTTTATGGCCACCGTATTACCAGATGATGGTCGATGCAGTCTAAGCAGCCTCGGGAAACAGTGAGTAATATGAGCTCACGGTCTAAGGAAAAGGAGTCTAGGTATAGTTGCTGCAACAATGAACTATATGACTTGATTGTGTTGCAATCCTTCGAGGAATTTCTATCACATCATTCTCCAATGATATGACCCCATTGTCAATTGGCATAAATGCCCATGATCTTGAAACCTAGATAATCCTCATGACCAACGAACTAGTATGAATAGAGGCTACTAGGGACTTGGTTGTTTCATACCACACATGTACCAATGTTTCTACTTGGCACAGTTATAGCATAATATGAAACTATTATAAACTAATTGACATATGACAATAAAAAACCTATTTATTATTTGCCTCTATGGCATATCTCCTTCACCACATACCGTACACGTTCGTACATATATAAGATAACTTGTTTTAGGATCCAGCATACAAATATATACATGATAGTTGCATGGAGACATCACAGTTACCGGGACTAGAGCCCGTCTATTCAATTACACAGTCGGGGGATCATCGGTAGCGCATATTCACACTAAATTCTCCGGTGTCATCTATCATCTCGTTCAGCAAGAATCCTATCAGCTCTTCAGCAATTCCTAATACGCGTTGCTCTGGTAGGAGCTGATCCCGCATTCTATCAAACTATATAAGAAAAGGAGATCAATATGAATACCAATCATGATAACAAAAAGTGACGATAATAAAAATAATGTTGTGAATGTATTGCTTACATCGACTTTATAATTTTTTTGCTCAGTGGTAAACGTGCGAATGAACTCGCAAATGTAGAATACACATAGATTCGTCCTAGGTGGCTGCCTAGCGCACTTTACGAGAATAGAATTCAATCAAAATAATAATCTAGCATCATAATTGTATTGAAACTATAGAAGTAAAGAGATGTGTGTACTACTTACCGAGACCGGCTTAAATGTCAGCTTCTCACTAAAGTGACCCGTAACCGCACTCTTGAACTGGTTCCAAACCCTGCCCAGTAAAGAAAATGAATGAGTTATTTACTACGTGATATCTCAGGAAATCAACAAAAGAGACCGATGTAGCGCGAAAATTACCTCTGGAGCGTGTCATGCATGTCCCTAAACTGTTCCAGGGCTCTTTTTAATGGGTCCATGACTTCAACTCTTCCCTTATCAAGTTGAATATTTAGCAGAATCCAATGGTGTCTGCACACGTTTATATATACATCAGTAACTCATCAATTACACTTAATATCGAGTAAGCAAAAGTGAATGTGTACACCAGAGTAAGACCCTCACTTGAAATTGTAAGGAAACAGTATGTGGTCACAGAAATTTTGCTCCGTTAGAAACCTTAGAAGGTTTTCCTCCGTCTCCTTGGGTTTATCTGTTAGCGTCTTTATATGTATTTTATCTGGGTCAATGAACCCAACACTAAAGAGTGACCTTCTTTTACATTCCTGGATCTTCATTCTGCATAATAATAGAGTACAAAAGGATATAATGAGGATAATTACATGCAATGAACTGAACAACTGAAAAACTGAACAACTTATATGTAGACAATGAATTCAACAACTTACAAACAATAGCAACTCATGATAGACTTATCGAGGGCGTCGAAATTGTATAACTGGGAGAGTTCTGGAAACTCAACATGGACCTCTTTGACTCAGAAGTAGTAGTCATGTGGTACTTTCGCCACGATCATTATTCTCTCCTCCTTTGCGGCTTTCAAGTACTAGTTATGTAAACTCCGCATTTGTGTTGGCAGTTGTTGCAACCTCTCTAGGGTGACCAACGGCATCCCTGAGATATATTGAGGGACTACATCAGCCTTGGGTAACTTGTCGTCCTACGAACCTAGCAATTCCTCAACAGTCACATTCATAGCGGCCGCAAGCTTCACAGCTTCTTCCATATCCTGCTGGGGAATGTCATAGGATGCCACCCTGAGGGGTGGGATCGATTTTTTGGCCTATTTCCCGAGCTGGGGGATGTCCTTTCTTTTCCCGTTTGCACTTTGACTTGATGATTTGCTCCCGCTTGAACTTTTACTTGATTTGCTCTTCTTCACTTCTTTTTGAAGTGTGTGTAGATAGTCATCTGGCTTATGGTGCAAGTCATATTGCGATTTTGTGTTCAGAAAACCAAGTGTATACACTTTTTGCTTCTCGGTGTATACCGGGGCGGGCTCAGGTTTCTTCTTTTGAAGTTGTGCAACACATTCAGCCTTTGCGATCGCTGCAATTTCCTCTTCAATACGATCGTAAGGTTTTATGGGAAGATTCTTATGAGGTACTCTTGGGAGGGGTGACATTTGTCGTTTTGGGCTGCTGCATCGTTTAGTAATCATCGACGGAGCACGCTTCCGCTTATTGTCATCAGTGGGCTGCGAAGACGGCTGACCCTGCGGCGGAGATCGAGATGGACTTGTGTTGTGGTGGTCGTAGTCATGGGGTGGGCTTCTTGGAGGCTATGGAGGTGAAGGTGACATGCGACGACTCGGAGGTGGTGTTGGCCTTGGCGCTAAGCCTAGAAGCTTGATGTTGTTCTTGTCCCATAGAATGATACCACCCAATACTTCTCCGAGTGTCCTCTCACCTTTAGGTCTAGGAATGTCAAGCTCCATTGAGTCCCACCCCGTTGCGATTTCATCCACCCAGACTTTAGCATAGCCAGCTGGAATCTCACAGCCATGCCAGCGTGCGTTAGGTGGACAAGGTAAAGCACATCCGACCGCCACCTTGATGGATAGGTTCTTCACCTTCTGATGGAGCTCACAAGATGTCTGCTCCTTGATTCCATCCACGGGGTAGCCGAGACCACTATCTACCATCCGTGCATTGTCAGACGGGACCTTCGATTCAGCCACACTGCCTCTCTGCTGAGATGGGATGGCGGTAATATCGAGTGCAGGATCTTGCAGGCGTGCTACTCCTCGAAGTTCGTCAATCTGTTGCTGATGCTTTTGAAGTGTTCCTAGCAACTCGTTGAACCTGTCTCCCTCCTACTCCTGTCGTCGCATCTTTGCTCTCTCTCTCTCTCTCTCGGCTCCTATAAGTATCTCTGTCTTTGGGAAACCCCATCTCCCATGTATAACTAGGGCCAACGCCTCGTACTCGTCCTCCGTGTTCTTTATTCCCGAGGACCTTTGTCATCAAGTCTTTCTCTCTATCGGGACAGAACTTTGTTGTCCCCTCTTTAATTTCCTTCACCACTCTCTGCCGTGTCTCCCGGTGTATCCTAATCCCGTCACTACAAATAAGGCCCATGTATTTTCGTCATACTTACTCCCATGCATAAGGAACCAATTTCTTGCCCTCAAATCCCATTCTTCGCGTATTGGTTCTAGAGTGATCCCTTTAGCAAGCAGCTCATTCTCTTTAGCATCCCACTTTGGCATGGTAGTCGCGCAGCCCCTGGCCCCAGGTGATGGTGATATTTCTTCTTCGCAGCATTTAACTTATTTTTTACGACTTTTGGTGAGCAGCTTCTGACTCCTTGTACTTCACAAATGCATCCCAGTTAGCCTGCTGCTTCATCAGATAGGCTTCGAATATAGGAGGAGTCTTCTTCTTCTGATACTTTTGCCATAATGATTTCTTCCAGTTTTTGAATAGTTCGGCCATCTTCGTAAGAGTCCACTGCTTGACTTTCTTCCTCAATGCAGCTGTGTCAGCATCATCCTCAAGTTCTGGTAGTGTGAAATGTGTCATGAGGTCATTCCAAAGACCATATTTGTACCTGTCAACGACATACTCACCCTCTTATGCCCGTTTTGTCCTATTCCACTCTCGAACGGTGATCGAGATGTGATCCCTAACCATAACTCCACATTATTGTACAAATACACTTTTAGCGTTTTCGGGTTCCAATGGTTCACCTTGTAGTGATACCAGCGTAATTGTATAACGCGTAGATGCGTCCAACTTTTTGGCCGGGCCTCGTTTGGAATATTTTTGCCTCGATGTGAAGGCCTAAGAGAAGAATCATTCGTCAGTTTATATATATACAACTCAATTAATGCATCTGCTGATCACCGGACTTCATATATATACCTCGCCGGACTTAGTTAAGTGTCAACACCTGTATTTTTAATCCTAGATGCCTGTTATGCCATACCTCACAATCCTAGGATTACCATTTTTGCGAGACATAACGGATTGGATATCATAGTACATCATCCATTACACACCATACATAAGGTCTTACACAAATAAGGATCTCATGATCCAGTCTTAATACAACAAGCAGCGGAAATAAAAGATAAGCGTAGCGGTGGGATCCATCTTCAGGGGCACAGGCAATGCTGATGAAGACAGATAGTCCTAGTTATCATAGTCGTCCTACTGGCCATCATTTTGATAGTCTCCTTCATAGTCTGGCCATGAGAATAACCAGGGACAAAAGCCATGAGTACACTTTAAGTACTGGCAAACTACCTCTAACAAGTAATATAATTCTAGGTTAAAGTGCTAAATCTAAGTGGAACTATAAAGTTAAGTTTGAAACCTAAGCTGAGTTCAGCAAAGAAAGATAAAGTTCTAGAATCACTTAAGTTGGGAAGCTATTGTCATAAACACAACCATGTTGTGGTCAAGTCAAGATTCATCATTCATTTCATAAGTTGTTTGAAAATCATCTGACAACGAAACAGTATGGCCATTCCAACCGTCCATAACCGTGGACTTGACACTCTGTAGAGGTGGTACACTTTCACCACAAGATTCGATACATCTGTCAGGGATAACCCTGAATCATCATACTTAGTATGCAAATAATCAAACATAACCTTCCCTTTACACACCCTAGTATAAGCACCTCTCCTATGCGCATGGCCTCCCAACCATGACCATCAGTCATCTTGGGCACTACATAGGTGGACATCATGAGAGGTAGCCTCAGCTCAAACCTCTCTAGTGAGGGAACTAATACTAATGCATATAAATTTCCAGCTAAGCCTTACCCAATTCAGGTAGTGTGGTTGTACGGTAAATTTGGAATGGTATCGCATCCGAATCCAACCATCAGTTTTATAAAAGGGTTAAGGCTCATGCCTCAACATTTTCACCATCATAAACCATTGGTGTTTCTCAACACATGTCAAAACATCTCAATAGAATGACTCATCATTCCAAGGTTTTCATAATGCATTTTCACCAATTGTTCCCATCTAACTCAAGTTTTTGCTCTACTCTAAACTACTAAGTTAAGAGTGTTCACTAAGGTGGAAAAGATGGGTTCAACCTCATGCCATAGAATGACATCAAAAGGGTTCTAAATAGGTCAAGTTTTATACTCTTTATGCTACCTTCAAAACAAGTAAAGAACTTTGTGTAAATTAAAGGGAGTAAAGCTTGTAAATAAGACTTGGGGTACTAATAGTCAAAGTAGTGTGACCAAAGCATGCCTAAAGCATCTTTGCTAAACCATCTAGTTTAATCCTAGCTTGCTAAGCATTATACTTTCAAGTGTTAGCTTGCATTGTTAATGGTGGCTTGCCTTGGTTGGTACAGTGGTTGAAGTTTTCTTCTTCTTCTTGGTAGAACTCCTCCTCCTCGAAAGCTTGGTCGATACTATCGTCTATAAATAGATACGGAGTACATAATCACCAAACAATACTTAACTAGTCTAATTAGCACTATAGGGCACACATTTGATGATCTATTATCATCATAAGCATCACAAGTTTCATTAACTAGTTTCATCCTTTTTATTTTAGAAAAGTAATTTCTACTCATTGATAATTTAACTAAGATTTAATATTCACCACTTAAAATATGGGATCATGTGGACACATGTCATCACCACATATTCTAACATGTGGGAATGTGATTTGAGGGTTGGATCATAATTACTTTTCTTTAAGTTCATTATTTAATGATTTAAAGTGACTAGAAATGCCTATATAGCATTATTTTGGTACTAGTCCAAAGTCACTGCATATAAACCTTAATATTATTACATATTTAGATATATATGATCAAATGTGATTTTTGAGACTTGGAATCAACTCAAAACCTATCTTAGTTGATTTTATAAAAATGTTGCAAGGTGCAAATGCTTCTGTTTTGTTATTTTTACTAGGAGATATCTATAACTCTAATTGAATTAAATCCAACTGGCTTGGATAGATCTTTTCAATACCTTTCAGGCAAAATTGGTTTCATGCAATTTCGATTTGTCAAACTCCCAGAATTGATTTTTAAACTAGTGGACAAAAACTAGATTAACTCTAAATGGAAAATCTAAATTTGAATCTTTAACACGCGCGAGAACTAACTAGGCCGGCGCATCTATGCACAGTGCACGCAGCGGGCTACCTGACATGCGGGCTCCACCGGTCAGTGCCACAAAATCACCGAAATGGTATCGAGCATCCTGGGCCATATGATCTAAAGGGGATCTAACGGTGGGAGGTCATCGTCGATGACGGATTACTCCGTCGAGAGCTTGACCTAGACACGGCGGTGGGGGTCGATAGGGGGCGTACCAGGGCTCCAGCAAGGTCGGTGAGGCGGGCAAATGGGCTGGTAGACGACGGCGAGGCGAGGCGCGGTTGCGGCGGAGCTTGGGGTGCCCTAAATCGCAAACGCCCTTCTCCTCCTGCTGCGGCGGCTCCAGCTCCAATTCCGGCGAGGCAGAGCTCGAGCGGATTCGGCGAGAGGTGGGTAAGGTTCAGAGAGAGGTGGGGAGTGAGTGAGTTTGGAGAAAAGAGGCTGGGGTGGCCGCTTTATATAGGGTCGACGAGAGGGCAGAGCAGGCGCCAGTGAGGTCATCGGTGACGACGATGCGGGGCTCTCTCGGCATGGGCGAGGGCGGCGATGGATACTCTGTCCCCTAGCGGTCCTCTGGGGCTTAAAGGCGCGGCAAGGCGAGGTCTCTACTGGTCGGGAGCGTGCGGTGAACTACGCGCGGACTGCAGTGTTCAACGCGGTTCCTCCGGGCTACTGTTCTCGAGGCGGCGAACGACGATGTCTGGGCGGTTGTTGGGCCTGTTGCGGGTGTTGCCACACAAGGCTAGGGCTAGGCGAGGTCGGTGCTGCTCTGGCGGGCACGGCGCTCTGGGTGATCGGCATGGCGGACATAAGCATGGGCGCGAGCAACTGGGGCTTGTCCTCCGCTCGATTTTGGTTGGGGGCTGGTCGAGGCGAAGCGGTGTGATGGCGCCTGTCTGCCAGCGAGCGAAGGAGAGCACGGGATGGGCTGAGGCGAGTTGTCCGTGGTCGACCTGGCGCATGGCGTCGGGCGGCTTGGTACTGAAGCAGACAGGGGAGAGGAAGAGAGAGTTAGGGCCGGGATTTTAGCTGGGGGGACAAGGGGTCCAAGTTAGGCCCAAATGGTGGCCAAGCTACTGCTCACTATAGTGTTTTAGGATTTTGCAAGATTTGTGGCTGCCACCTGTTTGATGAAATGGCCGCAAGAAGCAAAAGTTTTAATTTTGGTTTCAAATTTTTTGAGTGATCTCCACTAGTACTAGGTAGTCTCTGGTTGCAAGGGTTTTGAAAATGGAGTTCAATTGGATGGTTTTTGAATTAGGGGTGATCTAGGCATATGCATTGAATTCAATTTTCACATGCCATTTAAAATAAGTATTTGAATGTTTGTAGCAGATCCAAAAGTGGGCTTTGGTACCTCATTATGTGTACTAGCAAGGGGTGTAAAGATCTAGAATTATTTCTCTTGAGAAATGGGTTCTAGGAACACTCAAAGTAGTGTAGTGGATTAAAATGACCAAAATGACCATTCCTTATGTTTAATTGTTTTTTATTTGATTTTCTTTGGGTTTTTCTTGGGAAAGAGTTAGAGGATGTTTAATTCACCATACAAACATTTTACAACCAAAGAATCACAGAACCATGGCAATTCAAATCAATTCCTAAATTAAATGCACATACACATGAATGCTTTCATTTTTAATTTGGAAAAGTTTTTGTTAACCCTAATTTTGATGATTTGGATCTTGATAAGCTTGGATTAAAGTTTTGGGATGTTACATTAAGGGTCCACCGGAGCCGTCGGCTTCTCCATCATCGGAGCTGTCGTCTTCTCCCTAGTTATTTCAGTCGACCTCCTCACCCTCACCGGAGAGGTTCAGATACATCGACGGAGATTCGGGTGGATGAACATGGAGGGGGGCGCTGTTGATCATATTCTCGAGAATTTCTTCTTCTAGGTCTCTGCGGATTGGACTAGATGTGTCCATAGTTTCTGAAAAATGCGAGATGCACACAATATTATTTCAAAATGCACACAATATTTGAACATAGCAAAAAAATGTGAGATCCACATTTCTATACAATATTTCTATTTAATATTTCAATTGCAACACAATATTTCTATACAATATTTCCTAAACAAATATTTCCTATAAAATATTTTCTATACAAATATTTCATACAAATATTTCCTATACAAATATTTCCAATACAAATATTTCATAAAATATTTCCTATACAAATATTTTCTAAAATATTTCCTATACAAATATTTTCTAAAATATTTTCTAAACAAATATTTTCTAAAATATTTCCTAAAATATTTCCTATACAAATATTTCCTAAAATATTTCCTATACAAATATTTCCTATACAAATATTTCCTAAACAAATATTTTCTAAAATATTTTCTATACAAATATTTCCTAAGATATTTCCTATACAAAAATTAAAAACTTACCGGCCGGGGCGGTGGCGCGGCGGGGGAGGGGCGCGGTGGTGGTGGCGCGACTGGGGAGCTGCTCGTGGCCGGGGTGGTGGCGGTGGTTTGGCGAGGCGAAGGAGGGAGCGGTGCAGGGAGGGTCACGGGGAGGCACTCGACGGAGGGGCCGACGGTGTCGGTGGCGGCCGGCGATTTTGGTAGCCTGGCGGCGCTGTGTGTGCTCCTCGCGATGGCCAAGTCCTGGTCGATGGATTCGAAGGGGGGTCTTTAGTCCCGGTTGGTGCAACGCACCGAGACTAAAGGGGTGGGGCGGCTTTTCGACTGCAGAGCCTTTAGTCCCGGCTGGTGTATTGGGCCGGGACGAAAGGTCCAAATTTGCACGCGCTAGGCCGAAGTTAGCGCCTGTTTTTTGAAAAAAAAATCAATTTGCATATACTATATTTTTTAAACATTTGAATTATACAGTTTTTGCATACTTATGAATTTGAAAAAAAATCAACATGAAAAGTTCTTGAATTTGAATAAGTAATCCAAATCTATTTTCTGTTTTATAAAATAATTATTCTAACTAGTCAAACTATTAACCATTTTGGCATTTTTAATTTAAAAATGCATTAACTATTATATTTTGCATATTTTTGAATCTCACTAAACTTTCAACATAAAAATGCTTGAATTTGAATAAGTAATCCAAATCCATTTTCTGTTTTATAAAATAATTATTCTAACTAGTCAAACTATTATCCATTTTGCCATTTTCAATTTAAAAATGCATTAACTATTATATTTTACTGAAATCTCTGTTTCGGGTTTAGGGTTTAGGGTTTAGGGTCTAGGGTTAGGGTTAGGGTTTAGGGTTTTGCGTTTACTATTATATTTTGGGGGACTTTAATCCCGGTTGGAGTCAATAGCCAGGACTTAAGATATTTCCCGCCCTTCTCAGAGTCGTCAAGCCACGCGTCATGCTTTCCCGCCATTTCCCTCCGCTTCCCGCCATATTTTCCCACCTTTTCCCCCTATTTCTAGGCCGGCCACCATGGAGATCCACACATCCACATCTTCCCCTCTCAGAACAATGTACACCGCATACTGGGCCATCCTGACCCTCGAGGAGATTGAGGCGCTGTGGGCCTCCAGGTACCTATGCCCGCCAGGATACCGGCTGCCCGCCGACTAGATGCTGAGCACTGGAGGAGTTCCTAACCCTCGTGTGCCTCAAGGTTCCACCCGCCAAGCGGGCATCACAAACCACTTCTACCTCGAGCTCACGCCAGAGCAGCGGATGGATCCCCATTGGGATCCCGACAACTACGACACCTGGAATGCCTTCTTCGCTAACCGATAGGAAAGGGAGCTCGCTAGGTACGAGGGTGACGGCCCGCCCCCGTTGAACCACAACGAGGTTGGTCGCCGCCTGTGGTGGGCAAACCGGACTATCATCGGTGTGATGCGCTACATCGCCCAGGGAGATCATCCTCGCATGCGGGCCCGCGCTCTAACCCTCCACACAGCCACAAGAAGGGTAGGGATGGTGAAGGTCGCGAGCTACGCGGCGTCTTCATCTAGGATCCCCCTCCCTCGTGCGTCGTGAATCCGAGGCCGGAGTGGTAGGTACCCCTGGAATATACCATGGATGGGCTTAGGATCCAGCCGCGTGCGCCTAGCGATGATGACGACGATGATGACAAAGACGAAGACGACTCTGAAGCTATGTACTATAGGGCTAGATATGAGTATGACTAAAGGGGGGGCTTTAGTCCCGATTTCTTAGTCCCAGGTTTTTAATAATAATAATCGTCTTGAGTGTTAGTCCTGATTTGTGGCTGGACCGGCGGGACTAAAGGGGGGACTTTAGTCCCGATTCCGTAGTCCCAGTTAGAAACCGGGACTAATGGATCGTTTCCTACTAGTGTTGGTATATCTACAACTTTCCCAAACTATGAAGATGTTGTTCTATTCTTGTGCCGAGGAGCTAACTAATTTCACATGTTAGGGAGTACATCTATGGCCAACTTGTTGGAGACGCCAGAGGACTGGGCTCCGTCGGCATCTCTCTCAAGTTGGCCGTAGTGTTGTCCCTGCTCTTGCACACCATCTTGTAGTTCATAACTTCTCTAGCTAGATCAATATGCCGGGGAGCTAACTAATTTCACATATTAGTGAGTGCCTCTATGGCCAGCTTCAGAGAGATGCATGAGCACTGGATCCTTAGGCATCTCCCTGAAGTTGGTTGTAGTGTTGTCTCTGCTCTCGCACACCATAGTGTTTCACATATTAGAGAGTACATCTATGGCCAGTTTGTTGCAGATGCCGGAGGACTGGGCTATACCGGCATCTCCCTCAAACTGGCCATAGTGTGTTGTCCCTACTCTTTCACACCATCTTGTTTGCAGTTGATAACTTCACAAGGATGCCTATTTATAGATTAAAGCAGCACAACATAGTGTCGAAACTCACGACATAATGTCGATACTACCCTATCATAGTGTCGACACTCACCCCTTAAGTCCCGGTTGGTTTCTTCAACCGGGACTAAAGATGAATCTTTAGTCCTGGTTGGAAACACCAACCGGGGCTAAACATATTTTCCACCATGTTTTCCCGCCATGTTTTCCCACCATGTTTTCTCGCCACGTTTTCCTGCCATGTTTTCCCGCCACGTTTTCCTGCCATGTTTTTCTGCCACGTTTTCCCGCCATGTTTTCCCACCATATGTTTTTTCCGCCACGTTTTCCCGCCCTTTCCCTCTATATATATAGGTCGGCAACCATCATGAATACCACACATCCACACATTCCCCACCACACATCCACACATTTCCCGCCGCCTACTTTAGGATGCCCTCATGTGTTTGTCCACGACTCGGCGGCAACGACGGCGGAGTAATGGGCTCCATTGGGCATGTCCGAGATTGGGCTCCACCGGACTGGCACTGGGAGGCGCTACCTTCCGGGACGCGTAGCCTGGTGAGGAATTCGGGTCCTGTCGTCGACCTGGAGCTTCTTTGGTGGCAGTCGCATGGTCCAGGAGCAGTGCAGAGGGAGCCAGCCCTCGAGGAGGTGGTACGGAGGCGTGTCAGGGCGGAGGACGAGCACGTCCGCCGCTATATGTATGTGTTGGAGGTCAGGTTTTCCAATACCTGACAGCATCTTCAGGGACCTCACCGAGCTATGCTCCTGTGATGGTTCCTTCTCTTTGGGTGACCACCTCCCGTGGCTCAGAACACGGTCGTCGACGTCCAGTTTGATTGAGCACGATGTATTACATGAAAGGTGGGCCTTTATGTATCAAATAAAACGTTTAATACATTACATAGATTTATGTCTCAAATAAAAGGTTTAATACATTATTACACATCATCAACATCTAGTGTTGTGGTTTTCTTCTGCACCGTAGCCATGGAGAATCTTTATCATTTAATAGGATGTTTGGGTCAGTTTTCACTTTGAATGCCAGAATTACATGGAACTTATTGTAATCTTCTGACATGTCTGTCTTGTCATCCACTCCCACGATGTTTCTTTTCCCTAAAAGAACTATGTGGTGCTTTGGCTCATCGTATTCTGTATTATTTTGCTTATCTTTCCTTTTTCTCGGTTTGGTAGACATGTCCTTCACATACAAACCTGAGCCACATTGTTGGCTAGGACGAATGGTTCATCCATGTACGCAAGATTGTTGATATCCATAGTTGTCATGCCGTACTTTTGCTCTACATGTACCCCGCCTCCTGTCAGCTTGACCCATTTGCACCGAAACAAAGGGACCTTAAAATTAGATCCATAGTCAAGTTCCCATATCTCCTCTATGTACCCATAATGTGTGTCCTTCTGCCCATTGTCATCTGTTGCATCAAAGCGAACACGACTGTTTTGGTTGGTGCTCTTTTTATCTTGGGCAATCGTGTAAAATGTATTCCCATTTATCTCATACCCTTGGAAAGTACATATAGTCGAAGATGGTAACCTGGCCAACAAGTACAACTGATCTCCAACAGTGGTGTTATTCATGAGATGTGTCTGCAACCAACTTCCGAAATTCTTCTCGTGTTCCCCTTTAATCAAGGAGTAAGGCTTCCCCGGGTTTTCGGAGCATAGAATATTCTTGTGTTTCTCGATATACGGAGCCACCACAGTGGAATTGTGTAGAACTGTATAGTGTGCTTGAGTGAAAGAATGTACTTCCCTACATACCATTGATTTCCTTCCTACTGTGCCTTTTCCAGTCAGCCTCCCCTCATACCGAGATTCATGAACACCAATAGGCTTAAGGTCAGGAAGAATGTCAACACAAATTCAATGACTTCCTCTGTTCCATAGCCCTTGGATATGCTTCCTTCTAGGCTATCACGGTTATGAACATATTTCTTTAAGACTCCCATGAACCTCTCGAAGGGGAACATATTGTGTAGAAACACAGGACCGAGAATTCTAATCTCTTCGACTAGGTGAACTAGCAGGTGCGTCAAAATATTGAAGAAGGATGGCAAGAACAACAACTCGAAGCTGACCAGACATTGGACCATATTCAATTTGTAACCCTGATAGACTTTCTTGATCAATTACCATATGGGAAATTGCATTTAGGAATGCATATACCTTCACAATGGCTAGTCGAACATTTTCTGGTAGAATTCCCCTCAATGCAACCGGAAGCAATTGCATCATAAGCACGTGGCAGTCATGAGACTTTAGGTTTTGAAATTTTTTCTCTTTCATATTTACTATTCCCTCTATATTCGACGAGAAGCCAGACGGGACCTTGATACTGAAAAGGAGTTCAAAAAGATTTCCTTCTCTTCTTTGGTAAGAGTGTAGCTGGCAAGCCCTTGAAACTGCCCTGGATGCTTGTCGTCTCGTCCTTTATGATGTTGCTGGTCCTCTTGTGCTTCCTAGGTATCTTTTGACTTCCCATACAAGCCCATGAAGCCTAGAATATTCACACAAATATTCTTCGCCAGGTGCATCACGTCGATTGCAGAGCGGACCTCGTGCACTTTCCAATAGGGTAGCTCCCAAAATATAGATTTATTCTTCCACATGGGTGCATGTCCGTCAGTGTATTTCGGAACTTGTTGTCCTCCAGGACCCTTTTCAAAGATTACATCCAAATCCTTGACCATACCAAATACATCAGCACCAGTACGGGGGACAGGCTTCGTCCGGGTTTCTGCCTTGCCATTGAAATGCTTGCCTTTCTTCCTTAAGGGATGACTTGGCGGAAGAAAACAACGATTGTACGGGTACACATTCTTCCTACATTTATCCAGATATATAATTTCAGTCTCATCTAAATAGTGCGTGCATACATTGCATCCTTTGTTCATCTGTCCTAAAATATTACTAAGAGCAGGCCAATCATTGATGGTTACGAAGAGCAATGCTTGTAGGTCAAATTCCTGTTGTTTGTGCTCATCCCACACACGTACACCTGGTTTGGCCCACAACTGTAAAAGTTCATCAACTAATGGCCTTAGGTACACATCAATGTCGTTGTCGGGTTGCTTCGGGCCTTGGATGAGCACTAACATCATAATAAACTTCCGCTTCATGCACAACCAAGGAGGAAGGTTATAGATACATAGAGTCACGAGCCAGGTGACGTGACTGCAGTTCTACTCCCCAAAAGGATTCATGTCATCGGTACTTAGACCAAACCATAAGTTCCTTGCATCACCAACAAAGTCCGAGAAGTCTCTCTCGATTTTTCTCCACTGCCGACCATCAGCAGGGTGCCTCAACTTCCCGTCTTTTTACGGTCTTCCATGTGCCATCGCAACAACTTTGCATGCTCTTTGTTTCTGAACAAACGTTTCAACTGTGGTATTATAGGAGCATACCACATCACCTTGGCAGGAATCCTCTTCTTGGGTGGCTCGCCCTCAACATCGTCAGAGGCATCTTTTCTGATCTTATACCGCAATGCAGTGCATACCAGGCATTTATCCATATTCTCGTACTTCTCACCGCGGTAGAGGATGTAGTCATTAGGGAATGCATGTATCTTCTGCACGTCTAATCCTAGAGGGCAGACAAGCTTCTTTGCTTCGTACGTACTGGAGGGCAATTCGTTATTTCTTGGAAGCAGCTTCTTCATTATTACCAACAACTTTTCAAATCCCAACTCAGTCACACCGGTCTCTGCCTTCCACTTCAGCAATTCTAGTGTGCTACCCAGCTTCTTCTGGCCATCTTCACAAGTTGGGTACAACAATTTGTTGTGGTCCTGTAACATCTTCTCGAACTGCAACCTCTCCTTTTCTGTGTCGCAGTCTCGCTTTGCATCAAAAATGAACCCACCAAGATCATCAGTGGGCTCATCTGGTTCCCGTTCTTCTTTATTGTCTTCCATTGTGGTATCAGCGTATTTAGGGAACATAGATCGGTAGTTGTCATCACCGTTCTCTTCTTCATTGCCTTCTTCCATCATAACCCCTCTTTCTCCGTACTTGGTCCAAACATTATAACCGGACATGAAGCCAGACCGAAGTAGGTGGCTCTGAATGACTCTTGATGAAGTGTGAGCCTGCTCATTCCGACATTCAACACATGGACAACACATAAAACTATCCCGCCGCTTGTTCGCCTCGGCCACAAGGCGGAAAGAACGCACGCCTTCTCTGTAAGCGTCAGAGCGTCGGTCACCATACATCCATGGATGACTCATCTACATCATACAACCATATATATCAAATGCAATCACGGTGATAAAATTACTACCGTGTAGTCTAAACGAGAAAATACTTGCTAACCTTTTAGGACACTTGGAAACAAAGATGAGAAAACTTAAGTGTGGCTCTGGCACCTCATATCATGTTTTGTCTTGTGTGAACTCAAATGGCATCGCACTAACAGGCATTTCACCGAACACCTCTAGTGCATATGAAGAAAAAAATTAGCACAAAGTTATACCCACCTCTTATAGGAAAAAACGGGAGAGAGTGAAGGGCTGGGTGCATTAAACCGGAACTAATGGTTCTGCTGCCAGGACCACGCGTCCTGGCAGAACCATTAGTCCCGGTTTGTACCTCAAACAGGGACTAATGGTCCCTTACGGCTGGGACAAAGTTCTTCGGCGACCTCGGACTGTCTGGTTCAGACCATTAGTCCCAGCTCCAGCCACGGCCGGGACTAGTGGCCCGAACCAAAGGCCAATTTTCTACTAGTGTTTATTCAGAAATCCACTTCACTTTTCCTGAGCGGTTTTGCTGATGCCGATTGGGCAGGGTGCCCGACGATCGGCGCTCAACTGGCGGGCATGTTGTGTTCTTGGGAGACAATCTGGTTGCCTGGAGTTCCAGAAAACATCCCACGGTCTCGCGCTCAAGTATAGAAGCAGAGTACAAGGCAAGTGCGTATAAGGACTACTTCAGGAATTGGGCATCTATCTCACTCGAACTTCTTGCCTATGGTGTGACAATTTTGGTGCCACGTACCTCTCGGTAAACCCAATATTTCATGCTAGAACGAAGCATATAGAGGTCGATTATGACTCCGTTCGTGAGCGTGTCGCACAAAAGACATTAGATATATGTTTCATCTCTACAAATGATCGGCTTGCCGATATACTTACAAAGCCCCTCTCAACACAGTTGTTTGTTCGGTTTCGTTACCATCTGAACATGATTTTGCCACGTCCAAATTGAAAGGGGCTGTTAAGTTAGGTAGTCAGTTCGTATCTAACCAAGGTACGTAAATCAATCTGTAACAATACCTGTACTTATCTGTACCTATCTGTACCCTACGACAAGCTATATATAAAGAGAGAACCGATGGACGATTGATCCATCGCAGCCCAAACAATCTCTTCCCCATCTAGATTTATTTTCACAATATAAGAGCGTGCTCGTCCTGATCAATCGATCCGCCCCGCCCCGCCGATATAAGATCGCTCCCATCTACTCCTAAATTCCCTGCAACCCATGGCGCTGTCGACGGCGTCGTCGGCGGCATCGTCGACCATCGTCCAAGGCGGCGCGGCCGACGAGCTGGCGCCGAGGAGGGGGCCGAGGATGAACGATTCCACGGAGCGGGTCCGGCGGGAGCTGCGCGAGATGCGGGTGGTGCTGACACTGCTTGTGAGGCTGCACGAGGAGGAGATCCGCAGTCGCCGCCGCGAGGACGACGGCGGCCTGGGCATGTTTCTGGCGATGCTGCTTTTCATTGCTCTGGGGTGTACTTACATATATGGGGGATCTTAAATTTTGGCTGCGGTTGATACTATAGTGCCCAAATCATCAATCTAGTGTAAGTGCAATCCATGCTTGCTCGGCTGAATCTTCTTTGTTGCGCTCGACGGGTTGTTTCTCTTTCCTTTTTGTTGTTGTTGTGCTGCCTCGGCGTGTCGCTGCTGTTGCGTGGGATCTACTACTACTGGCCAGATACTCAGCATGCATTGCTCTGTTTTGTTGTCTCTGTTTGGCGGCTCTCGAGCAAAACACGAGCGATTCTCGAGTGCCACGCTCTGTCCGCTCATCGGGTGACAGGACCACTGTTTCGAGGGGTGGCTATAGCAGCCTAACATAGTCATTGTACAGTAGCTTCTTTTTCTTTTCCAAGCCAATAGACCGTCTTCTTTTCACAAAGCCAATAGCCTCGGACTTGCGGCAAGAGCGGCGACGGACAGGTCGCCCATTCCAATGAATGTATTGTATTTGAAGAAGTTGCCTCTCCCACAAGACTAGTCAATTAAGCGGGCACCCGTGGTGTCGGGAAACAGCCCAGGGTCTATGATCGCGACGACAACTCATCTCTTAGCGTCGACCCCTCTAGGTGGCCGAGGGGGCAAAACCCTAACCCCATCCCACCCTCTCTCCTATTGTTACTCCTTGAAGTTGCTATCGGCCAAAAGCCCATCGCTAGTGATAAGACGGTGGGTATCTTCTTGCGTGGTGGCATGGAGATTGGTGTCATGCTAAAGCCTCGTCTTCGCCGCTAGGTGGCTGCTCGGCGGACCCTTCCGTCCTCCTGACCTCATGTTTCGTAGAGCGGCCGGTGGACGTGGTTTTGTTAGTTTTGGTCCTGGTAAGGACCACAAGGGTATCAGGTATGGAGGGCGGCCCTCGATGATGGTGGTGGCACTGACCTCATGGTTGGTGGTGATCCAGCCCGTTGAGGGTTTCGGGTTCCGGGACGTGCGACTGCTATTGAAAACCGAGGTGACTTCGGTCATGATGGACGATGGCGACACATTTGTGTCGTCACCTTGTCAAAGGCATCTTGCTACAACTCTTGTCTCCTTGCTCGGGCTGTCCCCAGGGAAACCCTAAATCTGGATTAGACCTCCTAGGGGCATCGTTTTAGAGTTGGTCCTAGCTAGAGGGGTGAAAAAGTGGATCGACGTGACATCTACTGTGTTGATGCCGGTGGGTCTTGGCGGCATTGCGCATCTAGTTCTCAATAGCGGACACGCTAAGCTGGACGCATGCAATGGCTTCGGGTCTTTCTGTCAACACCCGGATTTTTAATCCCAGATGCCTGTTGTGCCATACATTGCAATCCCAGGATTACCATTTTTGCAAGACATAAAAAATTGGATATCACAGTACATCATCCATTACAAACCATAATAAGGTCTTATATAAATAAGGGATCTCATGATCCAGTCTTAATACAAATCAAGCAGCGGAAAAGAAACGTAGTAGGGGCTCCATCTTCAAAGTCACAGGAAATGTTGATGATGGGAGATGATCCTAGTTGTCGTAGATGTCATGTTGTCCATCATCCTGGTAGTCCTCCTCATAGTCTAGCCACGGGAATAGCCAGGAACAAAGCCATGAGTACTCTTTAAGTACTCGCAAACTATCACTAACAAGTAAAGTAGTTCTAGTAGGAACCTTAAGCTCTAGGTTTATTTGCAAAAGGCCAGGTTTATCTAAACTGAGTTTAGAAGTAAAGAAAACTCACTTAATGTTCTAAATCGCTTAAGTGGGAACCTAGTTTTCATATTCACAACCCTGTCGTGGTCAAGTCAAAATCATAGTTCACTTCACAAGTCATTTTGAAAACATCTGACAACGGAACAGTATGGCCACTCCAGCTGTCCATGACCGCGGACACGGCTATTCGAATAGTTTGACACTCTGCAGATGTGGTACACTTTCACCACAAAATTCAATACATCCATCAGGGATAACCCTGAATCATCATACTTAGTATGCGGATAATCAATCATAACCTTTCAATTACACACTCTAGTATAGGCACCTCCCCTATGAGCTTGGCCTCCCAGCCATGGCCATCTGCCATTCTGGGCACTGCATAGGTGGACAATTCACACTCACGAGGTAGCCTCAGCTCAAACCTCTTCCGCGAGGGAACCCATACTAATGCATATAAACTTCCAGCTAAGCCCTACCCAATTCAAGTATTGTGGTTGTACGGTAAAATTTGAATGGTATCGCATCCGAACCCAACCATCAGTTTTTATAAAGGGCTAAGGCTCATGCCTCAACATTTTCCTCATCAAATCCTTTTGTGTTTCTCAACACATGTCAAAACATTTCAATAGAATGAAGCATCATTCCAAGGTTTTCATAATCATTTTCACCAAGTATTCCCATCTAAAGTGATCAACTTTTATGCTTAGCACTAGCCACTAAGGTTAAGAGTGTTCACTAATGAGGGGTGCTAATCTTCAATCTCATGCCATAGAATGACATCTAAGTATAGGCCTAGTTTTATACTCTTTATGCTATCTATACTACTTTTCCAATACTCACAAAGCACTAACTAAAAGTAAAGAACTTTGGTAAAGTAAAAGAGTAAAGTTTGCAAGTAAAACTTGGGATTGGTATAAATCAAAGGTATATAACGAAAGCAGTGTTAGCTTGCCAATAATATCTTGCCTTGAGTAGAGTAGTGGTTGAAGTTTTCTTCCTCTTCTTCTGGGTAGAACTCCTCCTCCTCGTATCCGGTGTCGATACTATCGTCTATAAATAAATACGGGGGTACACAATCACCAAACAATACTTAACTAATTCTATTTAGCACACTAAGGCTCACACTTGATGATCTAGCATCATCACAATCATCACATGAAATAAAGACTTAATCTTGTTTATCTTATTTTAGAAAAGTAATTTCTACTCATTGAAATTAATTAAGATTTAATATTCTCCAATTAAAATATAGGATCATGTTAACACATGTCATCACCATATATTCTAATACATGGGAATGTGATTTAAAGTGTTGGTCATATTTTATAAAGTTTAAGGTTATCATTTAATAGAATTAAAGTGACTAGAAATGCCTATATAGCATTATTTTGGTACTAATCCAAAGTCACTGCATGCAAACCTAAATATTTTTACATATTCAGATAGAGCTCATCAAATGTGATTTTTGAGAGTTGGAATCAACCCAAAAGCATTTATGGTTGATTTTTGAAAAATGTTTGAAGTTGGAAAAGTCTATGTCTTGTTGATTTTACTATAGTTGATCCCTAACTCTAAATGATTTAAATCCAACGGGCTTGGATAGATAATTTAAATATTTTTCTAACAAAATTGGAATTATGCAATTTGGTTCAGTGAAACTCTCTGAATTGATTTTTGAATCTATGGATAGAAACTAGTTTAAACTAAATTGGAAAAATCAATATTTGAATCTCCAGGCCTACGCGGGAAACTTAAACGGTCGACCCAACTGCACTACGCGGGCACAGCGGGCTGCTGACAGAGGGGGTCCACTCGTCAGCGACTGAAACTAACTAAAACGGTATCTGCGAATCTGGGCCCTACGATCTAAATCTAATCTAACAGCCAAGAGACATCGTCGATGACGAACGGCTCCAGCGAGGAATTTAACCTAACGCAGCGGTGGGGGTCCCGCGAGGCTCCCCTTGGCTCCAGCTAGGGTCGGCGATGGGGGCGAACGGTGTTGTCGTGGATGGCGGTTCGAATGGCCGTCAGGACAGATCCTGGGGCGGCTCCAATCAGTGGCGCCCTTCTCCTCCAGGAGCGGTGGGCTCCGGCCAAATTCCGGCGATGGAGAGATCGCCTTGCTCCGGGGAAGGTCGAGGGAGGATCAGTGAGGAGTGGTGAGGGTGTTGTTGTGGAGAATGGAGGCGGGGGAGGCCTTTACTTATACTGCGGCGAGGGGACCGAACGGCGTGGGCGCGGGCTCGTCGGTGACGATGCTACAGGCGGCTAGCGGCGCGGCTGAGGCTAGGGGACGGTGCGCGGTTCCCTGGCGATCATCACGGAATTAATGGCGTGGCACGGGGCGGTGTGGATTGGTCGGGAGCGTGCGGTGCTCTGAGCGGAAGTGGTGGTGTTTGCGACGGCGTGCGGGAGCTACGGGTCGCGCGGCGGCAAACAGGGGTGTCTGGGAGGTTGCGGTGATCATGGCGAGTGGGTGCGTGCGCGGAGAAGGCGAGGCGCATTCTATGCAAGGCGGTCGGGCGCGGCGAGCTGGCGCGCTCTGGGCATGGCGCAGAGATGGTGGGCGCGGCGTAGCTAGGGTGGTCCAGGGCCAGGCTAGGGTCGTGGCTTGGACAGGGGGTGGGGGTAGACTGCAGCGTGTCTGGTGCACGTCGTGGGCGAGGGCGGCGTGGCTCCTGGCGTGCTATCCACTGTCGGCCAGCGACGACCACATTCGGACAGCGCGGCACTGGTGCACAACGGCAAAGAGGGGGCTGGTCTGGTGCTACTCGACATAGGGGGAGACAAGAGAGTTAAGGGGAGACCAAATGGTCAAGGGATTACTGCTTAAACAGTGAAGTTAGGCAGGTGTTTAAATTGTGTAAACAAAGTGTTTGAGGAAATGGCCGCAAGAAATTTAATTTGAAATTTTTGAATCAAATTTGGTGAGTGATCTATACTTATGCTTGGTAGTCGATGGTTGCTTGGGTTTGCCAAGGGAAATTCGTTTGATAGGTTTTTGAAAAAGTGTGATCTTACCATATGAACTAGATTCAATTTTCAACTGTCCATTAAATTGATTTGGAACATGATTTGGAACACTTTTACTTGGTCTAGCAAGGGGTGAAAATAAGTGGAATTGTTTCTGTTAAAATTTCTCTTCTAGGAACACCTAAAGTGACCTAGGGGTTAACTTTGGTCAAAATGACCATTTGGTTATTTAACTCATATTTAATTTCTTTTTCTTTTGATTTTGTTTATAAATGGCCTAGATGATGTAACATTCACCTTTAAACCATTTCTCATCATTTGTAGCAATCAAACATGGAAAATTCAATCAATTCTACACTAATGCAAAACACACATGCATTCATATTCAAATTTGTAATAAAAGTTTTTGTTAACCCTAAACTTTGGGTGATTAGAACTTGATAATCTTGATTAGAAGTTTTGGGGTGTTACAAACCTTCCCTCCTTAAGAAAAAATAGGAACTAAAGAGATCTGGAAACTCAGGCCTAATGTAATCTTCTCGCTCCCAAGTAGCTTCTTCTTCGGTATGGTTGCTCTATTGGATCTTGAGAAACTTGATACTCTGGATCCTAGTGGTTCTGAAAGCTTCTTCCAAAATACAAATGGGTACTTCACGATACGTTAAATCCTTGTTGATATCTATAGCTCGATGATCAATATTCTTGAAAACTTCGATCTTCTCTGGAACTTCTAGGCATTTGCGAAGTAACGAGATATGGAACACATTATAGATGGCTGACATCTCCTCTGGCAGTTCTAGTTGATAAGATACTTCTCCTTGGCGATTCAAAATCTTGAAGGGTCCAATATATCTGGGGGGGCTAACTTTCTTTTCAGTTGAAAACGCTACATTTCCTTCAAAGGCGACACTTTGAGATATACAAAATCTCCGACATTGAATGTCAAGTCTCTACGTCTCTTGTCAACATAAATCTTCTGTCTGGATTGGGCGGTCTTGAGGTGCTCACGGAATTTGTGAACCTTCTCTTCGACTTCTCATAGGATATCAGGTCCAAAAATCTGACTCTCTCCTACTTGCGACCAATTCAGGGGGGTACAACACTTCTGTCCATACAGGAATTCAAATGGGGCCATTTGCAAACTGGCTTGATAACTTTTGTTGTACGAGAATTCTATGAAAGGCAGACAATCTTCCCATTCTGATCCATATTCTAGAACACAAGCTCTCAACATATCTTATAAGATTTGGTTGACTCTTTCAGTCTATCCATCGGTTTGCGGGTGATAAGTTGTGCTGAAATTAAACTTGGTTCCTAATCCATCTTGGACTTTCTGCCAAAATCTTGAGGTAAACTGGGTTTCTCGATCCGAGACTATGGTCTTGGGGGCTCCATGCAAACTAACGATTCTAGCAATGTATAGCTCTGCTAGCTTCGAACTCTAGTAGGTAGTCTTGACAGGTATAAAATGGGATACCTTGGACAGTCTATCAACTATGACCCAAATAGAGTCATTTCCCCTACTAAAAGTAGGCAAACCGGTGATAAAGTCCATTCCGACGGAATCCCATTTCCATTCCGGAATCTGCAATAGTTCCAAAAGTCTTGCGGGTCTCTGATATTCCGCTTTGACTCGCTCACAGATATCACACTTGGCTATGTAGCTTCCGATTTCTCTCTTCATCTTGTGCCACCAAAATTGCTCCTTCAAATCCTAATACATCTTCGTTCCTTCGGGATGGATAGAATAAAGAGTATCATGAGCTTCATGTATGATAACTTGCTTCATCTCCGAATCTGCTGGCATGCAGATACGTCCTTTGTACCACAAAACTCCTTCTTCATCTTCGGTGAATCTAGGTACCTTCCCTGTACCAATACGACACTTGATTCCATCCATACTCACATTTCCTTTCTGCGCCTCCTTGATCTGACTGATCAAAGTGGGTTGAAGTTCAATGCTAGCTAAAAATCCTTTGCTAACTAGCTCTGTTCTAAAATGCTCCAACTCTTCATGCAAACTTGGTTGGGCTTCTTTGATCATGGTGTTTAAACTACACGACAATCTGCTAAGAGCATCTGCTACCAGATTGGCCTTGCTGGGGTGATAGTGAATGTCAAGGTCATAATCCTTTATTAACTGTATCCATCTCCTTTGCCTCATATTCAGCTCCTTCTGGGTGAAAATATACTTCAGACTCTTGTGATCCGAATAAATCTCAAAGCGGTTACCCATAAGGTAATGACGCCATGTCTTCAAAGCTAAAACTACAGCTGCTAGTTGAAGATCATGGGTAGGGTAGTTTTCCTCATGTTGCTTCTATTGTCGGGACAGATATGCTATGACTTTGCCTTCTTGCATCAACACACATCCTAGACCAATTTTGGATGCATCACAATACACAACAAAAGGCTTCTTGATATATGGCATAATCAAGATTGGGGCTGAAATCAATCTCTTCTTGAGCTCTTGAAAACTTGCTTCACATTTGTCAGTCCATTCAAACTTCTTATCTTTCTTCAATAGTTGGGTCATCGGTCTTGCGATGCTTAAAAATCCTTCAACAAACTTGCGGTAGTATCCCGCTAATCCGAGAAATACATAGACTTGAGTTTGAGTGGTTGGGGCTTCCCATGCTTCAACATCTTTGATCTTGGCAGGATCAACAGCGACTCCTCCTGCCGACACGATATGTCCTAGGAATCCTACTTCCTTCAGCCAGAACTCACATTTGCTAAACTTGGCATACAACTGATGTTCTCTAAGGGTTTCAAGGATGGTTCTCAGATGTAGCTCATGGTATTCTTCTGACTTTGAATAGATTAGAATATCATCGATAAAAACAACAACAAACTTATCCAGGAAATTCATAAAAATCTTATTCATGAGATTCATGAAATAAGCGGGGGCATTGGTTAATCCAAAAGACATGACCGTATACTCATACAATCCATAACTGGTGGTAAAGGCGGTCTTTGGAATATCCATTGCATGAATCTTAAGTTGATGATAGCTAGTTCTAAGGTCAATCTTACATAACACTCTGGCACCAGTCAACTGATCAGACAGATCCTCAATCTTTGGCAGTGGGTACTTGTTCTTGATGGTGACATCATTCAGCTTCCGGTAATCCGTGCACAAATGGTTACCTCCATCTTTCTTATCCACAAACAAAACAGGCAATCTCCATGGCGATGCGTTTGGTTGAATCAGACCCTTCTCCAACAGGGAATCAAGTTGCTTCTTCAGCTCCACTAATTCATATGGGTTCATACTATAAGGTCTCTGAGCTATGGGTCAAGTTCCAGGAATTAGTTCAATAATGAACTCGATATCCCGATCTGGGGGGATACCGGGCAATTCATCTAGGAATACGTCGGGGTATTCATAGACTACTCTGACATGGTCTATGGTTGGTTGGGCTAGACTCTTGTTGCATTTGAATTGATGGGACAAGGTCTCAGATACATGCTCTACTGATACTCCAGAGCTACTGGTCATGGTTATGGCTTTCTTGGTACAGTCGATCAATCCTTTATGTTTCGACATCCAATCCATTCCTAGTACTACTTCCAAACCTTTGGTTCCAAGTACTATGAGATTGGCATAAAAATCTATCACATGGATTCTGATAGGTACAGCCTTGCAAATTTTTCTAGCTTTGGTGGTTGAACCAGGTATTTGAACTATCATAACATGCTTCAATTTTGTTGGTTGAATCTTACTAGTACATGCAAATTCTTCTATAACAAATGAGTGCGATGCTCCAGAATCAAACAACACTCTTGGAAGTACTGAGTTAATAGAAAACTTACCCAACACGACATTAGGCGCTTCCTGGGCTTCTTCACCATTCATGTAGAACAGACGGCCGTTGCGGTTGAGCGAATTCCCTGGGGCAAATCTCCTTCCAGGCTGAACACGGCGCTATTGCTGAGCTGGGGCATTCACATTTGTGGCTGCTGCAAGCTTCTTAGGGAACTCATTGGAGTAGTGACCCTTGACTCCACATTCAAAGCAAGTAATCTAGGACTTGTCTTTGGCGGCAACAGGCACAACATTGCTTCCAGTCCTTGGGGCGGTATTGTTGTTGTTGTTGTTGTTGTTGTTGGACTTTGGTGGTGCACGGTTGAAATTGTTGGAGTTGCCGGGGTTGTTGTTGTGGTTTCCTCCAGACTTCAAGTTTCCTCGGCTACGATTGGGGTAGCTTGGACGGGACATCGTGGGTCTATTATTTCTTGGGGCATATCCTGCAAACGAGTTGTGCGATACTTCTGGGTATTGTGGGACCCAGTCTGGTGCATCATCTTGCGCTTGCGGTTGTCATTGGCTTGGTTGATCTTCCCTTCCATCTAGATGGCAGGGTCTACAAGTTCTTCTAGATCTCCAAAACGGATGTTGACTAACATAGTCTGCATCTCATCATGCAATCCATTCAGGAACCTTTCCTTCTTCTTGGCTTCAGTGTTGATCTCATCAGGGGCATATCTAGGTAGGGACAAAAATTTGTCACAGTATTCAACTACCATCATCCTTCCTTGCTTCAGTTCCCTGAATTCATCCCACATATGGGTGACCAAACCTTGTGGCACATGGGTGCGACTGAACTTGATCTTGAATGCTTCCCAAGTCATCATCTGACCGTCGTTCATGGTACGGGTGCTATTCCACCAGGCTCTTGCATCTCCTGCCAGATAATGGGTGGCAAACAGTACTTTCTCATTAGCGTCAACTCCTGTGACCTCCAGATTGCTCTCCATGGTTTGCAGCCAGTCATCAACATCTAAGGGATCCTCAGATTTATTAAAGATAGGTGGGTTGGTATTCTGAAAGTTATTGAGCTTGGATCCTTGGTGATCTTGGTTTCCATGGCCTTGATTATTGTGGGCCATCTGAGCTATCTGTTTAAGGGTGGCTAGGTTGGCTTGGCGTTCGACTCTACCAGCTTCATGGTCGGAAACTAGCATCTGCAGAATCTGCAGCATCGGGTTCTGATATGAGCTACTTCCTCCGGGGTTTCCATGAGTCATGTGAAGATTGAGATAGATAATGAGATAAGAGGGAAATTTCTAAGGTTCATGGTTTTGTTTTCAAAAGGTTTAAATTTTGAGTCTGACTCAGGTTTTGCAAACTAACTTCTTCTCATTCATTCATTCAAAGCACACAATACAACACACACCACAACACAAATGGGAAACAGATGGTTTTAAGAACCATCCTGTGAAACTACGATACAGTGGGTCCGATACAACTCACTCCTACGGTAGTGATCAAGTGCATCTACTCATGATCAATGAAGTCGGAATCATCATCATCGGTGTAGAACTCCATGGCATCATCCTCCAGGTAGTCGTTTTCATCACTGAGGTAAGAGTGAAGATCTCCCTGGATGTCTTCACCTTCATCCTCCTTCTTTGCTTCAAGCTGGACTTCCTGTTCATGAATGGTCTTCTCGAGAGCAGACACTTTCTTGCAAAGACGATCGATGGTGCGATCCTTCTTGTCATGATGACGATGAAGTGATTGGCGCTCCTTGGCGAGAATGGCGAGGGTCTGGTCCTTCGTGACGGCCATGGCAAGGTTGTGGTTGGCGTAGGCTCGAGCATTGTCCAATTCCTTCTGCCTATCATACAACATGAAGTCAATATTGTCCACTGCTGACTCGTGTATTAACGAGCTCATTAGGGAACCCCAAGAGGAAGGTATGATGAGCACAACAGTAAGTTTCCCTCAGTTATGAAACCAAGGTTATCAAGTCAGTAGGAGCCAGGAAACACCCCAAAGGTGTTGCTAGCTGAGCCTTGGCAGGGCGCACTACCGATGCTAGTAGCAACGCAGAGACCTGCACAACACAACCACAGAACTCTGTCCCCAACTTGCGATGAGGTTGTCAATCTCACTGGTTTTGCTGAAAACAAAGGATTAAATGTATTGAATGGAAGAAAGTAATAGTTTGCAGAAAGTAAACACAAAGCAGTAAACAGTTTGTACATTGTATGTAAAAGAAAAGGACCGGGATCCATAGTTCACTAGAGGTGGCTGATACGTCCATTTTGCATCACTATTCTATATCATAATTCACTGTTATTCGTTGATATATTTCATATTAAGATATGATATTTATGTTATTTCATCTGTTTTTGCATGGTTGATGACTTTTTGAGCATGGACGGCTGTAGTCAGGATTCTGATGGAAAAGGTGCTGTTTGGAGGCAAAATTCGCGAAGATCAGAAAATCCGGGAAAATACATGGAAAATCCTATTTTTCCAGAAGACGAAGGAAGCCAGAAGGGGAAGCGGAGATGGGCCACAGGGGGCCCACACCACCCTCTAGTGCGGGCCACCCTAGGCCGCGCCACCAGGTGGTGTGGCCGCCCTGGTCCACCTCTGGCTCACCCCTCTGGTGTATATATTCCTCCCGAAACCCTAAGACTCGGGGAGCGACCATAGAAAGCTTCTACCGCCTCTACGGGGCGGAAAACACCGAGAGAGAAAGATCTCTCCAGCAGACAGATTTCTACCAAGGGAATTCCTTCCCGGAGAGGGGAGATCGTCGCCATCAACACCACCATCAAGCTGGACTTCATCGGGATCATCATCATCATCACCACCATCATCACCATCAGCAACCTCATCACCATCTCCATATTGCTGCAACAATTGGGTTGAATCTTGCATAGTTCTTAGGGGAAACTTTCCCGGTGTTGATTACTCTTTGTAGTTGATGCTATTGAGTGAACCATTGAATTATTGTTTATGTTCAGATTGTTATCCATCATTATTCCATCTCTGATCATGATCCATATAATGTCTTGTGAGTAGTTCGTTTTGTTCTTGAGGACATGGGAGAAGTCATGTTGTTAGTAGTGGAATTGTGTTGAGAAAGATTCAATAGTTTGATATTTAAGTTGTGGTGTACTTCTTCTAGTGGTGTCATGTGAACGTCGACTACATGACACTTCACCTATATGGGCCTAGGGGAATGCATTGTGTATTTGGCTACTAATCATAGGGGTTGCCGGAGTGACAGAAACCTGAACCCCCGTTAGGAAACCATTGCACAAGGGACGTAAGGGTCTTAGAGTTTAAAGCTATGGTTAGGTTTCTACCTTAATTACTTTCTTGTACTTACGGGTGTTTGCAAGGGGTATAATCACAAGTATGTATTAGTCCTAGGAAGGTCGGTACATTAGCACAGGTTCACCCACACAACACTTAGCAAGCTAAAGAAGATTAATCAACTATATGAAGCGAAAGCACTTGACAGTCTTCCCATGTGTCCTCGAGAACATTTGATCATGTTAAGTAATACAATCGGCTTGTCCTTTGCTGCATAAAGGATTGGGCCACTTGCTGCATTTATTCTTACTATCTTTTATTTACTCGTACTTTGTTTACTTGCTTTATCAAAACCCCCTAAAAATCCGTTTGCTAAGTATTTGCAGAGAATTCCTGGTCCATACCACTAGCCAGCACCTTCTGCTCCTCGTTGGGTTCGACACTCTTACTTATCGAAAATACTGCGATACACCCCCTATACTTGTGGGTCATCAAGACTATTTTCTAGCGCCGTTGCCGGGGAGTGAAGCGATATTGGAGAGTGGAACTGGTAAAGGAAACTTCTACTCTGAGTATTGTTTACTTCTGTTAGTTGCTTTATTTTCGTTATGGATAATTCGCTGAGTTTCTTATTTGGTAATGCTACTACCATCACTAAGGTAGTAGATGAACCACCACCTACTGAGAATGATTCTTTTAAAATACCTACAAGAATTATTGATCGTGTTATGGATAACTACTATGTTGGGGTGGAACTGTCCATCCCGATGATCATTTCCTCTTTATACACAAATTATGCGGGTTGTTCAAGTGTGCATGTATTACTACAGATCAAGTTAAGAAGAAGTTATTCTCATTATCACTGAAAGGAAGAGCTGAGGAATGGTATAAGCTGCTGAAGAATGGTCAAGCTCTGGAATGAGAGGAAATAGTGCCTCTCTTTTATTCAAAATTTTATCCTCCTAGTGAGATTCATAAAGATCGGAATCAAATATACAACTTTTGGCCACTTGATGGAGAGAGTACAACTCAAGCTTGGGGGAGATTGAAGTTACTAATGCTCAAATGTCCCATTCATGAGCTCCCCAACAATATTATTATCAATAAATTTTATGCAAGGCTCCCTCTACATGATAAGGATTTATTGGATGCTTCTTGTGCTGGATCATTCACTCGCATGGAAGAAGAAGCTAATGGAATCTTCTGGACCGTATTCAAGACAATGTTGAAGCTTGGGAGAATGACAAAGGTAGAAAGTCAGGTACAAATTATGATTATGAATGCATTGAATCTTTTGTGGGAACTGATGACTTTCAAAATATTAGTAATGCCTATGGTCTTGATTTACAAGTTATTACAAATTGCTTTAAGGCTTTTGCTTATTATATTGAAATTCCAAAAAAGGGATGGAACAAGTACCATGCACCTTATAAAGATATTGTTGATTGTGTTCCTGTTGGGAGTGCTGAGTATTGCACTATTGATCACATCTTACCTGAACCTTATATCAAGAAGATTCCCTTCCCAGATAAGGTAAAGGATCATCTTATGATAACTAGTGTAATCACTAAAGTGAAAAGAGAACTGTAAAACCTAATGAACAAATAAACGTTGAACCTGTGGTAGCAATTGTGAAAGACCTTGTCACTAAAAGCATAGAAGATGGACACATAGTCTTTTGTGAGGATGCTTCTAATATTGTTTCACATCCTAATAGAATTAAAAAGGCTAGTGTCCCTGTGATTTCCGTTAGAATTGGTGATCATTGCTATTATGGTTTATGTGATATTGGTGCAAGTTTTAGTGTTATTCCTTATGAGCTTTACAGATAAATTATGCATGAAATCAGTCCTTGTGAATTGGAAGAGATTGATGTGGTTATTCACCTTGCTAATAGAGAGACCATCTCTCCAATTGGTATTGTACGAGATGTGGAAGTTCTTTGTGGTAAGATTAAGTATCCTGCTGATTTTCTAGTACTTGGTTCAGCTGCTAGTAAAACGTATCCTATCATTTTTGGTAGACCTTTCTTGAGTACTTGTGGAGCTATTATAGATTGCAAGAGGGAGAAAATTTTGACTAAGTTTGATGGGGAATCTTATGAGTTTAATTTTTAGAAATTTACTAAAGAACCTTGTGAAGAGGAAACCCATAATGAGGATTTTAGAGTTGAACAACTTGCTTCTATTTCTCTTTCTCCTAACAATGCTTTGCAGCAATTTATGGAAGATCACGAAAGTGAGATCTTCATGGAAGAAAGGAATGAGATTGACGAGATTCTCCATCGTCAACCCAATATTCTTAAGCATAACTTGCCTATAGAAGACTTGGGTACCACATTGCCACCTAAAAAGGATCCGGTCTTTGATCTAAAACCTCTCCCTGATAATATTAAATATGCTTATATTGATGATAACAAGATATATCCTATTATTATTAGCTCTAAACTTTCAGGGAAGGAAGAAGAAAGGTTATTGGAGGTTTTGAAGAAACGCCGAGGAGCAATGGGCTATACTTTGGATGATTTAAAAGGGATTTCACCTACTATATGTCAGCATTCTATCAATATAGAACCAGATGCAAAGCCAGTAGTAGAGCACCAACGGCGTTTAAATCCTAAGATGAAGGAAGTGGTAAGAAATGAGGTATTGAAACTCCTTGATGCTGGTATTATTTATCCTATTGCTGATAGTGAATGGGTGATGGCTCTGAGTATGGCGCCCAGAAAAATGCTGGAGCGGTGTTGATGTAGAGCTCGTTGGGAACCCCAAGAGGAAGGTATGATGAGCACAGCAGCAAGTTTCCCTCAGTTATGAAACCAAGGTTTAATCGAACCAGTAGGAGCAAGGAAACACCTCAAAGGTGTTACTAGCTGAGCTTTGGTAGGGCGCACTACCGGTGCTAGTAGCAACGTGGAGACCTGCACAACACAACCACAGAACTTTGTCCCCACCTTGCGATGAGGTTGTCAATCTCACCGTGTTTTGCGGAAAACAAAGGATTAAATGTATCGAATGGAAAGAAGTAATAGTTTGCAGAAAGTAAACATAAAGCAGTAAACAGTTTATAGATTGTATGTAAAAGAAAAGGACCGGGATCCATAGTTCACTAGGGGTGGCTCTCCTTAAGATAGATAACATGCTGGGTGAACAAATTACAGTGGGGCAATTGACATACATCGAGAAAGCAATACATGCATATACTAATCATCTTGACTCCTTTGAGACTTGATTGGGCATTACAACATAATACATAGACCGCCATCCAACTTCATCTATGACTAATAATCCACCTTTAGGTTATCATCCAAACCCCCTACAGTATTAAGTTGCAAGCAACAGATTATTGCTTTACAAACTGCGTGTAAAGTAAACAATACGATTGTTCTATGAACAAAGGATTGTTGTTTTCTCCCTAGTAGCAACAGCACATCTAGTACCTTAGAGATTTCTGTCACTTCCCCAGATTACCAGAGGCATGAACCCACTATCGAGCATAAATACTAACTCTTGGAGTTGCTAGCATCTACTTGGCCAAGATAGCTACTAACAACGGAAAGCATGCAAGATCACAAATAACAAAGACATGATAGAATCAATAATCAATCTGAAATAGCATCTCAATATCCATCGGATCCCCGCAAACACAACATGCAGAATTACAAATAGATGATCTTGATCATGAACAGAGCTCACAAGATCTAAACATGAAAGCACAAAGGAGGAGAACCAACCATCTAGCTACTACATGGATCCGTAGTCCAAGGATGAACTACTCATGCATCACATCGGAGGCTTGCATGGTGATGAAGAAGGCCTCCAGGGTGAAATCCCCTCTCCGACAGGGTGCCGGGAAGAGCTTCAGATCCCTCCCGATCTAGGGATGGAGACGACGGCGGCTACAGACTCTTTGATGGATTTTTGATCGGGTACTTACGGTTTATGTCCTGAGGGCATCTTATAGTCGGAAGGGGAGGTCGAGGGGGTGCCTGGGCTGGCCACACCACCCCCTGGCGCGGGCCAAGCCTGGCCGCGCGGCCAGGTGGTGTGGCTGCCCTCTGGCCCCTCTCTGTCTCGTATTCTGCCACTTGATGACATCCGGAAAATAGGCACTTTAGCTTTTGTCCCGTCCAATTCCGAGAATATTCATTTTCTGAATTTCCTGGAACCAAAAACAGCAGAAAACAGGCAGCTTGCATTGTGGCTCTTGTTAATAGGTTAGTCCAAGAAATCATATAAAAATTACTCCAAAGTTGGAACAAAACACAAGAAAGTGGATAAAACCAAGCATGGAACATCAAAAATTATAGATACATTTGCAATGTATCAACATCCCCAAGCTTAACTCCTGCTCGTTCTCGAGTAGGTCAGTGATAAAAAGAAAGAATAATTTTTGAGGTGACATGCACCATCAAAGACTTGATCAAAGTATTTGCAAAACATTCAAAGCTGGGATCATAGTACTTCAATCATAACATGAAAGACAAAGTTCTAGCAATAAGAAAAGAAACTATGATGCAACATGAAAAGGCACAAACAAAAGATTCATGAATAACAATGCTTTGCAAGACGTTTTTTTGTTTCACATAAAGAAAACATAGCATAATAGTATTCATCTTGTCCCTCAATAGAGTAGCAAATATAAATGCATAGGACACCTTCAAAGTTCATAAGAGTGACTAGATACAATAGTTTAAAACAAGCAATAACAAGTTATGCATCAATCAACTAGTCTTGGGACAATGCACATAGAACTAAGAATGGCCGCTATGCTCTCAAAGTAGGTGCATAAAGATAGAAAGTGGAGACTCAATATAATGGTGGAAGAAAGGCCTTTTGTAAAAGGAAGTAGGGATTCAAGTCTCACAAAGAGCTTCCAAAAATTATGGTACTTATAGCTTTCAGCTTTCATTGCCCCTATCATAAGCATCTTGAAGTGATTAAGGTTAAAGTGAACAAACTATGGTGTACATGCTTGACGAAGTATAAGTCAGAAATCTCATGTCCCTTGTATATGAGGGCTGCTCCTCATGCTACTCAAGTTTAGTCACCGGTAAGTTCTTGTCATCGTAAGTATATGTGTATCATTGAGAACCGCCAATGGGGTACCCCTTGCCCGATGATACGGAAGAATCCCCATTTCAAAATGACAAGGCAAGCAGACAACAAGCATCTTAGCATTCTTCTTATTTACCATGGGAATATGGTGCTTTTTTCTCTCTTTCCTCTTTTCATAATATCTTTTTTTTTCTTTTTCTCTTTTTTTCTCAAGATAGGACTCTTTTTTATAAGAAGAATGCTTCATAGACAGCTCATTATGGTTATGCTGCAGGTTTCCACCATGTCAGCATGGATTAGACCAGCGGCCTAGGCGTTTCTCTAACACATATACATAACTCCATGGACTTACAAGCTCCCCTTTCATTTCACACCGACGACATCCATATACAAAAGAGCATGATATCAACTAGGTACAAGTACCAAGTGCAATGTTGAAAGCGTTCCCCATGAAAGCATGGTTCTGCTAATTCCCAACAAATAAGTGCAAGCATATGCAACATAGAAGACACAATGGTTCAAGTTTATTAAGGGCAAGAAAAGTAAAGTGTGTCATCAAGTTCGTGAGAGCTTTAATCACTAGTTTTCTCATAACAAGTTTAATTTGGAAGGTAAACAAAAGCATGAATATACTTGAAATAGCATAAGATAGTAGGTAGGTATGGTGGACTCTTTGAAATAACTTGGTTTAGGGAGTTGGATGCATGAGTGGAACTTATACTTGGTGGTAGAGGCTAGCAAAAGACTGGGAGCGACAAACTAAGAGAGCAATAATGACCATAATCATGCAGAGCGACAAAACATCATTGATCAAAGCATAAAAAGTGATACTACAAGTTAAAAACTAAAAGATCATAAAGGCTATGGTGACTTGAGATAGTCATAACATGGTGTGAGCATGCACCAAGTCAACCCAAATAAAGCATCAAAGGAGAATACCACTATACTATGCTTTAATATGCTAAAACAACGCATGATTCATCCAAGGCACATTAAGCAATATCAATTGTTTATAACAAGTCATTCTACAGCAAAGAATACTAAGCATAAAGCCAAAACAATATCAAGCATGGCATGACAAAGCATAGGCCACAGTCAAAATCGAGCTCTTTTTACCACATAAGCATGAACTTTCCTACTCTTTTCCAAACCAAACCAAACTATTTGCAAACCAATGTATGAAAGAGGGGGTCCAACAAATTTATTCATAAAACTAAGCAAACCAAGCAAACTAAAAACCAAACCCAAAAAGAAAAAGAAGACGCTCCAAGAAAAACACAACTGTGCATGAAACAATAAAAAATGAAGCGTTTGGAAGAAACCTAGGATTTTTATTGATGAAAAAGGGGATGCCTTAGGCATCTCCAAGCTTTGACGCTTGTACTTCTTGGATATTTCTTGGGGTGACACGCGTGGCATCCCCAAGCTTGAGCTTTAGTCCATCCTTCATCTCATTACTCATTCCTTCCATACACCTGAAATTTTTCCTTCATACAAAACTTCACACAATCTTTATTAGCAACATTAGTGCACTCAAGATAAATAAGTCTTAAGGTTCAGTTCTAACAACAAATAAACTTCCATTAGAACACTAGCTACTGTAGCACTTCCCTCGAAAATCTCAATTCCCCAAAAGAACTCAAGAAGGAACCAACAAGAAGCAAATGCAGAAAATGGCAGAAATCTGTCAAAACAGACCAGTAGGTAAAGACGAATTTTTTCGAAGACCTTATATTGCTCAAATAAAAAAGTGTTGAACTAGCGAAAGTTAGATAACAACCTGGGCCAGAAGCACAAAACATTACAGCTCAATCCGACATACATAGATCTCTCACGAATCTTTACGGTGAAGTACAGAAATCTGTTTCGGAACAGCAACTTTCCCAATCATTACTTCCCTCTCATTAGAGGTTACTCTTGGCACAAAAAGCAAATAAAAAGGATAAGGAGCGGTTATTACAGAGGTAATAACTTCCAAGACTCATCTAAAACTTTTGGGTTATCTCGCAATAAGTACTTTTCTTTAACGCCTTTAAGTTAGGCATAAGAAGCAAGAAAAAGAATCAAGTGTTCTCAAATGAAGAAGCATTAAGACCAAATTTTGTTTTCATAGGAGAAGCAAAAGAAATCTTCTTTCTCTTCTTAGGGAAGTGTTCTATACCTTTATTGAGTGGGAGTTGATATTTAATGGTGCCTTCTTTCATATCAATGATGGTACCAACAGTTCTAAGAAAAGGTCTTTCCAAAGTAATAGGACAAGAAGCATTGCATTCAACATCCAAAACATAGAAATCAATGGGGACATAGGCATTGTTAACCATAATAAGAACATCATTAAGACTCCCCATGAGTTTCTTTTTAGCATTATCATCAAGTGGGACATTCAAATAACAATCTTCAAGAGGAGGCAAATCAAGCATATCATAAATCCTTCTAGGCATAATAGAAACACTACTATCAAGATTACATAAAACTTTGAAATCAAAGTCATTCACTTTCATATTAATGATGGGTTCCCAACCATCTTCTTGTTTTATAGGAATAGAAGCTTTATGTTTCATCTTTTCTTCTTTAATCTTTATGAGAGCATCAGTAATGTGTTTTGTAAAGGCCATGTTCATAGCACTAGCATTAGGACTTTTAGCAAGCTTTTGTAGGAACTTAATAACTTCAGAGATATTGCAACCATCAAGATCAAAATCAAATTTATCATCTAAAGTAGTAGAACTATTACTAGCCTCAACACTAGTGGTGGTGATAGTAGAAACACTAATGTTTCTAGCAATTTCATCTTATCTTTCCCACTTAGCATGTAATTCAGCTAATAGTCTAACATTTTCATAAATTCTTACTTGTATGGCATTAGTAGCTGCAAAGGGATTATCATTAGTTTCAGGTTTAGCACCCATTTTATTAATTAATGAAGATTGAGCTACAGACAAGGATGATATATTTCTTTCAGCATTAGAGAGTTTCAATTGTAAACTAGGAATTTCCCTATTTAGACTCTCAAGTTGATGGCTAATGTTCTTCAAAATGATAGATTGTTCCTCCATAGTTTTAGTGAAAGTTTATTTTGCTCATATTGCATATGCATGAAGTTTTTAGTGGCTCTTTCAACTTCTAAATTTCTTCCTTCACTAGGTAATTCAGGTTTACCATTATAGCCATAAGTATTATTAGGAGGGTAGGGCCTATAATTGTTACTACCAAAATTGTTCCTATAAGCATTATTACCATAAGCATTGTTGCCAAAATTGTTATTTCTTATGAAGTTCACATCAACTTGATCTTCTTGAGCAACCAAAGAGGCTAAAGGAACATTATTTGGATCAATATGGGCTTTTCCATTAACAAGCATAGACATAATAATATCAATCTTATCACTCAAGGAGGAGGTTTCCTCAACAGAATTTACCTTCCTACCTTGTGGAGCTCTCTTAGTATGCCATTCAGAATAATTAACCATCATATTGTCCAGAAGTTTTGTTGCAGCACCCAAAGTGATGGTCATAAAGGTACCTCTAGCAGCAGAATCCAATAGGTTCCTTGAAGAATAGTTCAATCCTGCATAAAAAGTTTGGATGATCATCCAAGCAGTCAGTCCATGAGTGGGACAATTCTTTACCAAAGATTTCATTCTTTCCCAAGCTTGAGCAACATGCTCATTATCAAGTTGTTTAAACTTCATTATTTCACTTCTCATGGATATAATCTTAGCAGGAGGATAGTATTTTCCAATAAAAGCATATTTGCATTTAGTCCAAGAATCAATACTATTCCAGTTAAGGAATTCAACCATTCTTTAGCTTTTCCTCTCAAAGAGAAAGGAAACAATTTCAACTTAATAATATCACCATCTATATCCCTATGCTTTTGCATCTCACAAAGTTCAACAAAGTTATTTAGATGGGAAGCAGCATCTTCATTACCAATACCAGAAAATTGTTCTCTCATAACAAGATTGAGTAAGGCAGGTTTTATCTCAAAGAAAGTATCTTCAGGCATAGGTGGAGCAATAGGTGTTCTCTCATAACAAGATTGAATAAAGCAGGTTTTATCTCAAAAACCCCTAAAAATCCGTTTGCTAAGTATTTGCAGAGAATTCCTGATCCATACCACTAGCCAGCACCTTCTGCTCCTAGTTGGGTTCGACACTCTTACTTATCGAAAATACTGCGATACACCCCCTATACTTGTGGGTCATCAGTGGCTCTCCTTAAGATAGATAACATGTTGGGTGAACAAATTACAGTGGGGCAATTGATAAACATCAAGAAAGCTTACAAGCATATACTATCATCTTGACTCCTTTGAGACTTGATTGGGCATTACAACATTATACATAGACCGCCATCCAACTGCATCTATGACTAATAATCCACCTTCAGGTTATCATCCGAACCCCCTCCAGTATTAAGTTGCAAGCAACAGATTATTGCTTTACGAATTGCGTGAAAAGTAAACAATGTGATTGTTCTATGAACAAAGGATTGTTGTTTTCTCCCTAGTAGCAACAACACATCTAGTACCTTAGAGATTTCTGTCACTTCCCCAGATTACCAGAGGCATTAACCCACTATCGAGCATAAATACTAACTCTGTGAGTTGCTAGCATCTACTTGGCCAAGATAGCTACTAACAACGGAAAACATGCAAGATCACAAATAACAAAGACATGATAGAATCAATAATCAATCTGAAATAGCATCTCAATATCCATCGGATCCTCGCAAACACAACATGCAGAATTACAAATAGATGATCTTGATCATGAATGAAGCTCACAAGATCTAGACATGAAAGCACAAAGGAGGAGAACCAGCCATCTAGCTACTACATGGACCCATAGTCCAGAGATGAACTACTCACGCATCACACCGGAGGCTTGCATGATGATGACGAAGGACTCCAGGGTGAATTCCCCTCACCAGCAGGGTGCCGGGAAGAGCTTCAGATCCCTCCCAATCTAGGGATGGAGATGATGGCGGCTACAGACTCTTTCATGGATTTTTGATCAGGTACTTAGGGTTTTGGTCCCGAGGGCAATATATAGGCGGAAGGAGAGGCCGAGGGGGTGTTGGGGTCGGCCAGACACCCCCTGGCGTGGGCCAGTCCTGGCCGCACGGCCAAGTGGTGTGGTCGGGCCCCAGCCCTTCTCCGTCTCGTATTCTGGCTCCATATGCCTTCCGGTAAAATAGTGACTTTGGCTTTTGTCCCGTCCAATTCCGAGAATATTCATTTTCTGACTTTCCTGGAACCAAAAACAACAGAAAACAGGCAACTGGCACTGTGGCTCTTGTTAATTGGTTAGTCGAAAAAATCATATGAAAAGTACTCCAAAGTGTGGACAAAACACAAGAAAGTAGATAAAACCAAGCATGGAACGTCAAAAATTATAGATACATTTGCAATGTATCATCCACCTAGTGCTTCAACTCTGTGTGTCCTAGCATCTCCAATGGCATTCCGATAAAATAACGCCTTGCGAAGTGAGCAAAGCGAGTTCCCTAGATCAAGTTGATGTTTTGCCCACACAGATGGGCAAGAGCTTCATGCATAGCCTCGGCTAATCCATCTAGCTAGTTGTTTTCCCGCAAGGTGAATTGGATCTTCTCAGAAGTAGGTGCTTCCATTTTGCCTCTGAGATCTGCAACTATCAGCCATTGTAGATCTCCTCCTATGTGATCGTTGAGTTGTGCCCCGAAGAATTCTGGATGCGGGCGCTCAAGGTACTCTGACAGTGCATCTAGATCCCTCTCAAAGATCAGTTGGCCTCCGTTGCCCAACTGGTAGAACTTGCAATACTAGACTTCCATCTATAAGAATTTAGGATGAGTAAGTTAGTGAGGTGATCAAGTGTGTCAAATTTTATGTAGGAATGTAAGAATTTTTACGGAACATAATTTTTATGAAAGAATCAAGGATAAGAGTGGGAATAGGTTTTCATAAATACTCACTTCTTTGGTTTTGAAACTAAGTTTTTTGTTCGGACGTCCATTCTAACTAGGGTCTCCTATGGTCAGTATGGCTCTGATACCAACTTGTCAACACCTAGATTTTTAATCCCAGATGCCTATTATGCGATACATTGCAATCCCAGGATTACCATTTTTGCAAAGCATAAAAAATTGGATATCATAGTACATCATCCATTACAAACCATAATAAGGTCTTATGTAAATAAGGGATCTCATGATCCAGTCTTAATACAAATCAAGCAGCGGAAAAGAAACGTAGTAGGGGCTCCATCTTCAAAGTCACAGGAAATGTTGATGATGGGAGATGATCCTAGTTGTCGTAGATGTCCTGTTGTCCATCATCCTGGTAGTCCTCCTCATAGTCTAGCCAAGGGAATAGCTAGAGACAAAGCCATGAGTACTCTTTAAGTACTCGCAAACTATCACTAACAAGTAAAGTAGTTCTAGTAGGAACCTTAAGCTCTAGGTTTATTTGCAAAAAGCCAGGTTTATCTAAACTGAGTTTAGAAGTAAAGAAAACTCACTTAATGTTCTAAATCGCTTAAGTGGGAACCTAGTTTTTATATTCACAACCCTGTCGTGGTCAAGTCAAAATCATAGTTCACTTCACAAGTCATTTTGAAAACATCTGACAACGGAACAGTATGGCCACTCCAGCTGTCCATGACCGCGGACATGGCTATTCGAATAGTTTGACACTCTGCAGATGTGGTACACTTTCACCACAAAATTCAATACATCCATCAGGGATAACCATGAATCATCATACTTAGTATGCGGATAATCAATCATAACCTTTCAATTACACACTCTAGTATAGGCACCTCCCCTATGAGCTTGGCCTCCCAGCCATGGCCATCTGCCATTCTGGGCACTGCATAGGTGGACAATTCACACTCACGAGGTAGCCTCAGCTCAAACCTCTTCCGCGAGGGAACCCATACTAATGCATACAAACTTCCAGCTAAGCCCTACCCAATTCAGGTATTGTGGTTGTACGGTAAAATTTGAATGGTATCGCATCCGAACCCAACCATCAGTTTTTATAAAGGGCTAAGGCTCATGCCTCAACATTTTCCTCATCAAATCCTTTTGTGTTTCTCAACACATGTCAAAACATTTCAATAGAATGAAGCATCATTCCAAGGTTTTCATAATCATTTTCACCAAGTATTCCCATCTAAAGTGATCAACTTTTATGCTTAGCACTAGCCACTAAGGTTAAGAGTGTTCACTAATGAGGGGTGCTAATCTTCAATCTCATGCCATAGAATGACATCTAAGTATAGGCCTAGTTTTATACTCTTTATGCTATCTATACTACTTTTCCAATACTCACAAAGCACTAACTAAAAGTAAAGAACTTTGGTAAAGTAAAAGAGTAAAGTTTGCAAGTAAAACTTGGGATTGGTATAAATCAAAGGTATATAACCAAAGCATGCCTAATGCATCTTGCTTAGGTTATCTTGCAATTAGTGATGGCTTGCATAGGTATAATAATTGCAAGTGTTAGCTTGCCAATAATAGCTTGCCTTGAGTAGAGCAGTGGTTGAAGTTTTCTTCCTCTTCTTCTGGGTAGAACTCCTCCTCCTCGTATCCGGGGTGGGTACTATCGTCTATAAATAAATACGGGGGTACACAATCACCAAACAATACTTAACTAATTCTATTTAGCACACTAAGGCTCACGCTTGATGATCTAGCATCATCACAATCATCACATGAAATAAAGACTTAATATTGTTTAACTTATTTTAGAAAAGTAATTTATACTCATTGAAATTAATTAAGATTTAATATTCTCCAATTAAAATATGGAATCATGTTGACACATGTCATCACCACATGTTTTAATACATGGGAATGCGATTTAAAGTGTTGGTCATATTTTATAAGGTTTAAGGTTATCATTTAATAGAATTAAAGTGACCTGAAATGCCTATATAGCATTATTTTGGTACTAGTCCAAAGTTACTGCATGCAAACCTAAATATTTTTACATATTCAGATAGAGCTCATCAAATGTGATTTTTAAGAGTTGGAATCAACCCAAAAGCATTTATGGTTGATTTTTGAAAAATGTTTGAAGTTGGAAAAGTCTCTGTCTTGTTATTTCTACTTTACTTGATCCCTAGCTCAAATGATTTAAATCTAACGGGATTGGATAGATAATTTAAATATCTTTCTAAAAAAATTGGAATCGTGCAATTTGGTTCAGTGAAACTCTCTGAATTAATTTTTGAATCTGTGGACAGAAACTAGTTTAAACTAAATTGGAAAATCAATATTTGAATCTCTAGGCCTGCGCGGGAAACTTAAACGGGTCGGCCCAACTGCAGTACGGAGGCACAGCGGGCTGCTGATTGAGGGGGTCCACTCGTTAGCGACTGAAACTAACTGAAATGGTATCTGCGAATTTGAGCCCTACGATCGAAATCTAATCTAACGGCCGAGAGTCATCGTCAACGACGAACGGCTTCGGCGAGGAATTTAACCTAAGGCGGCGGTGGGGGTCCGGCGAGGCTCACATGGGCTCCAACTAGGGTCGGCGATGGGGGCGAACGGTGTTGTCATGGACGGTAGTTCGAATGGCGACCACGGCAGCTCCTGGGGCGGCCTCAATCGACGGCGCCCTTCTCCTCCAACAGCGGCGGGCTCCGGCCAAATTCCGGCGAGTGAGAGCTCGCCTTGCTCCGGGGAAGGGTGAGGGAGGATCAGTGAGGAGTGGTAAGGATGTTGGTGTAGAGAATGGAGGCGGGGGAGGCCTCTACTTATACTGCGGCGAGGGGACCGAACGGCGTGGGCGCAGGCTCGTCGGTGACGATGCTATAGGCGGCTAGCGGCGCGGCTGAGGCTAGGGGACAGTGCGCGGTTCCCTGGCGATCATCATAGAAGTAATGGCGTGGCACGGGGCAGTGTGGATTGGTCAGGAGCGTGCGGTGCTCTAGGTGGAAGCGGCGGTGTTTGCGATGGCGTGCGGGAGCTACGGGTCGTGCGGCGGCGAACGAGGGTGTCTGGGAGGTTGCGGTGATCATGGCGAGTGGGTGCATGCCCGGAGAAGGCGAGGCGTGGTCTATGCGAGGTGGTCGGGCGCGGCGAGCTGGTGCGCTCTGGGCATGGCGCAGAGCCGGTGGGCGCGACGTAGCTAGAGTGGTCCAAGGCCAGGCTGGGGTGGCTTGGATAGCGGGTTGCGGTAGACTGCGGCATGTCTGGTGCGCGTCGTGGGCGAGGGCGGCATGGCTTCTGGCGCGCTGTCCACTGTCAGCCGGCGACGACCATATTCGGGCGGCGCTGCACTGGTGCACAACGGCAAAGAGGGGTCTGGTCTGGTGCTACTCGACACAGGTGGAGACAAGAGAGTTAAGGGGAGACCAAATGGTCGAGAGATTACTGCTTAAACAGTGAAGTTAGGCAGGTGTTTAAATTGTGTAAACAAGGTGTTTGAGGAAATGGCCGCAAGAAATTTAATTTGAAATTTTTGAATCAAATTTGGTGAGTGATCTATACTTATGCTTGGTAGTCTCTGGTTGCTTGGGTTTGCCCAGGGGAATTGGTTTGATTGATTTGGAACATGTTTTTGTAAGTTTATAAAGTGGGCCTGGATACACTTTTACTTGGTCTAGTAAGGGGTGAAAAGAAGTGGAATTGTTTTTGTTAAAAATTCTCTTCTAGGAACACCTAAAGTGGCCTAGGGGTTAACTTTGGTCAAAATGACCATTTGGTTATTTAACTCATATTTAATTTCTTTTTCTTTTGATTTTGTTTGTAAATGGCCTAGATGATGTAGCATTCACCTTTAAACCATTTCTCATCATTTGTAGCAATCAAACATGGCAAATTTAATCAATTCTACACTAATGCAAAACACACATGCATTCATATTCAAATTTGTAATAAAAGTTTTTGTTAACCCTAAACTTTGGGTGATTAGAACTTGATAATCTTAATTAGAAGTTTTGGGGTGTTACACTTTCAATATATGATTTTGCAAGACTTTCTTGAATAGGTGAAGTAATCACAATTGACTTTAGTTTGGTAAGACTAGTCATAGTGAAGAGTATCATATACTACTAATATCATGTATTCTTTTTTTGAAATCTAGTACTAGTATCATGTATATGATACTAGTATATGATAACATCTGCATAATGTGTAGTATCATGTACTAGTACTCCCTCCGGCTCGGTTTACTGGTCTTATTAGTCTCAGCAGCGGGACCTAGGTAAAAGCTAACTGGAGGAGATATTAGAAAAAAAATGAGGCACTAATCTCTCTCAATTGGTCGCATTAATGAGGGGAGCCCATCGATCGTTGTAGAACCACGGGAGGATGTCTGCATGTAACCGCCCAGTAAACCGGGGCAGGGGAGTACCATGATCTTAGTGTATTTATTGTTTGTAGAATCTAAATATAAAATTGTGTACAAGATTTATTTAAGATTAATTTTTCTAGTTCTACGTGCTGTGATACCGTATCTGCCTATGATCCTAACATGATTTTTTTCATCATTAATTGCAGTGGCACATAAGCTTTTTACATGCATGCAATGCATCATCTATGATACCTATTGGGGCTAGTCTAAAAGTGTGTGTTCTGACTAAAAGAATGTAATTTGCCATAGTCCATCTTTTTTAACGGTACTATTGCACAATATTTAAAATAGGTAACACAATGACCACAGGCAAATAAAAAAAGTTAATTAGAGCACAAGCTTCAACGAAGCTCATTTTCCTTGCCCTTTTTTATGTCTTTTTACTTGCCAAGCTCATTGTACTCATATTTTTTTTGAAACGGGGACAAAAGCTTTACCCTAAACGATTTATTAAGGAGAAGTCATACAAGGTAAAAACATGAAGTACTATTAAGTTACAAATTTTCAGTTAGTCTGAACACAAATTTCATGCAAGCTCATTCGATTAGTTCGTTTCAATCGAAGTGTTCATGTCTTTTTCCATGACGAGGCATTCGAGCTCATTTTTCTTGTGTAGCATAAGTTCGGTTAGCATTTTTTTTAGAAACACAGTAATACCAAAGTATAGGGGCTAGGTATAATCGATATCGAGTAGTACAAATAAAATCAGCTCCATACGAAAAATTCTTATACAAAATCTTCTTTAATCCTTCTTTAAAAAATCCTCCTTAATCCTATGAGAGTCCTTGGAATCAAAGACGTGTCGAGAAATGATGCGTGACAACGAAAGTATCTTGAGAAATTATGATACTCATATCAACAAGTTGCAACCCTTTTTCTAGAAGCTCACTAAAAAAAACCTTCAAGTTAATCATGTGATTTGAGGATGAGTGACCGACCGAAAAATGAGTGATGGATACGCATGAGTGAGAATAAAATTCACAGAAAAAACTAGTATTGGTCTATGTGGCAAGCTGCCGGGAGTAAGAGCATCTCCACTCGGCTTCCTAGCACACCGTTTCCAGGGCGTTATTTTTGCTCCGGATGCCGAAATTCGGCCCAGTCACGTTTCCAGGACTTCGATTTCATCCAGATTTGGCCTAAAATACGTCCGGACTTCCCAGGCCGTTCCCGTGGCAACGAGAATGCGCTGGGAACGCCGGACAAAACAATTTCGACGGGAAAAGAGCCATTCACCGAGTGGACCCGCCTAGGCAGCGATAGAAGCCGGTCCGTCATCGTCCTCCTGCATCGGAACACTGCGAGGACCGCCGGGAATTAACTCCCGCCGCCGTCGCCTCAGCTCCCACGAATGACCGGCGGGAATTAACTTCCCGCCCTCGCCGCTACACCCCTCCTGCCCCTCGTCGCCTATATAGACCGCGCGCCCAGCCGGCTGCATCCACACCCACGCAAACCACCAACTCCGGCGAACACCAGACTGCGGCGAAGCCTTCCCCTCTCCCCACCTCCCGTACCATGGGCAAGAGATTCCCCGGCGATCCCGCGGCGGCGAATGGCTTCGGCCGCCGCACGCTCCAGGCGTGGGAGACTCGGCTCCTCCACGACACGGGCTACATGGCACCACCGGACACCCGGCTCCCCGTCGGCTGGAAGCTCAGCCTCGGCGGGATCCCAGTGCCGCCAGTGCCGGCAGGCGAGGAGATGGACGAGGAAATCGAGGCCGCGATCGTGGCCATGGAGGACCCCGATCTCGCCGATGATATGGGGAACGTGCTCTTCTGGGAGCAGTTCTTCGCCGACCGGCAGCTGCAGGAGCTCATCCGCCACGAGGGGCCACCGGATTCACCGCTGAAATGCAGCAATGCGGTGGGGAGGCATCGTTGGTGGAGCGCTCCAGGGCACACGCTCGCCTCGGTGCTCGACCACATCCTCTGCGGCAACACTCCCCGCCTCAGCTTCCCCGCATTCTGATACCGGCGGCAAGGGCCAGGCACCGTCCTCCAGCCAACTGTCTGCCGAGGAGAAATGGTAGCTCCTCCTCCTCCGCAGGCTCGGCCTCCCGCTCCTCCGGGTCCGCGCCGGTTGTCTCGCCGCCTCTACGGCCTGTCAAGCGCGAGCCAGACATGCATGTCCACTCGCCGCCGAGGACTAGGCCACGCGGCATCGTCATCAACGAGTCGCGCGCACCTGCGTCACCCACTGGCCACCTCCACCTCCGCAAGCCGAAGATGGAATGGTGCCTATCGACGAGGATGCCTTTGCCATGAAGATGGCGATGGAGCAATCCCTCCGCGACGCCGTCCCCCGCCAGAGCCTTCGTCGCCGGATATCCTCGCCTACGATGGCTCGCCGCTCGTCGATCTCGACGGCGACGATGACGCCGACCCCTCCTACCAGCCCTAGAGGGGCAGCGACGACGGCTAGGGTAGCTCCCGGCCGCCGCGGTCGCCGAGCGACGATGGCGACGACGACGATGACGGCAAGGCCGACCCCGGCTACACCTCCTTCTACAACAACTTTGGCATGTAGAAACGGCGTCCAACATCGGCATCGGTAGCGACGACTTTTTTAAAGTTTTTTCAAGTTATTATTTAGTCTATCGGTGGTTTAAATTCGGATGTCTGTTCGAATTCTATGTGATATACTATATTCGCCTTTAATTAATAAAAACCGCCTATATTCGTCCAAAGTTTGTTGAAATTTGTTGAAATTTGACCAAACGCAAGAACGCGAGTGGGAAACACGGTGATCCCAGGCCGAAATCTGATTCCGTCAGGCCCAAATTACGCCTGAATTTGTACCTGGGAACGGCCAACAAGTGGAGACAGAACCCGACTAATTTTTTTAAATAATACATTTTTTTATTCAATTTCATGAATATTACGCAAAAAGAGGAAATTACACATCTAACGCACTGTCGTTTTTTGAAAGAACGACTAGCCCCTATCGTTTTTTGAAAAGAAGATCGGCCAGTCAGAATATTGCAGCCACCTGATTGTTTTTTGAAAAAGTGACAGGCCATTTCATTTTTTGAAAAGACGGCTGGACGACTGGCTCCACTTGATCGTTTTTTGGAAAAACGACTGGCCACTGTCTTTTATTGAAAAGAAGACAGCTGCATGGATCATGCATTCTATGTTGGGCTAATCTTATTGCGCCGTTCTTTTTTCCGCTAGTATTTCTCCCGCCACTTGTTCATGCTGTTTATCTCCCGCCACCTCTACCCGCTAGTATTTCTCCCGCCACTTTTTCGCGCCGTTTCTCTCCCGCCACTTTTTCCCGCTGTTTTCTCCCGCCAAGATCCTACTAGTTGCCCCTATAAATACTGGAACCTAGATGGTATCTCTTCATCCTGTTATTCCTCCCATTTCCTTCCCCTCTCCATCATGAGTGTGTCATGTTCAGACCCAGAGTATAGGCCTACAAAGACAAAAGATGCCAGGTTGCTGCAAGGGGTGACACACGAGCGTTGTTGGTGCGGCCATCTCGCGAAGGTCAAGGAGTCGATTGATTTCTCCACCTGCATGGGCATGAAGTTTTTCATGTGTGCCAACTACGACGCAAGCCCGCCCCGACAAGCAAGTTCGTCGTACGAGAGGCCTCCGGTATGTTCCCAGAGCATGGTTAATATGAACCATTCATGTTATCATGAGTTCTTTTATTCATTCCATTGATTTGCTTGCAGTCTCCTCCTCCACTTTGCAAGTGGTACCATTGGATTGACACGGAGCAGCCAACCTGGGCCAAGAAAGAGTGTCATGACAGGAACCGAGCTGCGTGGGCTGCCTTTCATGAAGAGGAACATGCTGAAAGGATGGCCGAAGAGAAGAAGAAGGAACAGGAGAGAGAAATGAAACAATTCCGAGCAGAGCAAGCTTGAAACCGTGAGCTGAACAGGAAGAGAAGGGAGGAAGAGGAGCACCAGGAACAGGTGCGCAAGGAGGCCCGTGAGGAGGAAAGGAAGAAATTAAGAGAAAGAGTTGCCGAGGTGCGGGCGGCAGAGGAACGTGGGGACAAGACCAGGAAGTACCCGCGCTGGACTCAGGGAAGGTAGACGTATGTCTCAGTACCGATGTATCTTAATTCCTGTTGTAGTGTCTTGATGTAACTTCATTTCAGTTATAGTGTCTTCATGTAACTTCATTTCAGTTGTAGTGTTCCGATGTATCTTAATTTCAGTTGCAGTGTCTTGATGTAACTTCATTTTAGTTGTAGTGTCTTGATGTATCTTCATTTCAGTTATAGTGTTGTGATGTATCTTTAATTCAACATGTCAGACAATGTTTCTAAAATGTTTCCCACCGAAATGCTTTCCATCAAAAAACATTCCCGCCAAAATGCTTTCCGCCAAAATGCTTCCCGCCAAAATGTTTCTCGCCAGAATGCTTCCCGCCAAAATATCTCCCGCCAAAATGCTTCCCGCCAAAATGCTTCCTGCCAGAATGTTTCCCGCCAGAATTTTTCCTGCCAGAATGTTACCCTATAAAAACCCCTCCTCGTGCAGTTGTTTAAGCACAGCCACCCCGTTTTTAGCCAGTATGTTTCCCTACGATCGCAGTTTTGTGACAGACATGTCCGTCGACCTTTTTCATTTGGCTAGGAACTTTAGGATAGACAACAATCCAGCCCCATTGGAGGAACTAATTAGTAGTGATTGTCTCCTCACTAAGTTGGGTGAGGGATTGCGTAGAAAAGGGTGGCCGAAGAGGACTCTAGAGGAGATACAGGAAGAGCTACTTCGGATCAATGCTCAGTGGAGCAAGCAAAGATTCTCTGTTGAAGGGGTAAGGCAGCAGAACATCACGCTCCCTTAGATTTGGATAGAAGAGAGTGAAGACTCCGATGATCTCTTCATGCTGCCGGTCGATGGTACCAGGGATAGAGCAGAGCGTGACAAGGCTGAGACCTTGAACAAGGCGTAGGCCAAGAAGAGCAATGACAAGGTAGAAGAGAGTGAAGATGAAGATGATATATTCATGACGCCTTCCGTTGGGACTAAGTGGAGGGCTAAGTGGGACGAAAGGCTGGCCAAGAAGAAGGCATTGTCGAAGGGTAAGGGCGAGGTATTGTCAAAGGGTAAGGGCAAGGCATCATCGATCGAGGCATCGTCGAAGGGTAAGGGCAAGAAGAGCAGGTCATGAAGAAGGCATCGTTGAAGGATAAGGACATAGTCGTAGGGATAGAGATCGCTCTTATTTATGTAACGCAAGTTATGTTCAACTGCTATTGCAAGCTATGTTGAAGTGTTTGTCGACAAAAAAATGTGTCTCATACGTAGACAGATACAAGGGGCAAGTCTCATACATAGACAGATACCTAGACAGATACAAGATACAAGTCTCATACATAGATAGATATCACTGCCACCGGTCACGAGGTTGCCCTGGCGTCGGTGAACTCCATCCGTACCTTCTAGGAGGCCCCACATTACGGGGAGGTAGAGTTGACCCATCACCCTGCGTCTGTGTATCATGTGTGGGGAAAGGTGGTGGAGTCTGCTGCGTCTGATACAGTCCAAACCAGTCAACCTGATCCTGCTGATTTTGTTGATCCTCCTCATTAGTCGCCCACGAACCCATTAAGGACATGCTTGGGTCTCCATATCCTCCTGCCATGTAAAAATATTAAGTACTCAACGATTATACACTACATGTAACCAAAATAGATAGGAAAATGCATACCCTCACGACGATAGCCCATGAATGGGACTTGCGGCTGCTGCTGGTGCCACTGGTCAAAAGTAAGCTGCGGTTGTGGCTGCTGCCACTGGTCGAAAGTAAACTGCGGCTGCTGCTGCCACACTGAACCTCCAGCCTGGTCTGGGGGTGGTGCTCTCAGTGTCTCCTACTGCTGCTGCCACGCTGAGCCTCTAGCCTGGTCTGGAGGTGGTCCTCTCGGTGTCTCCTGCTGTGAGATCCGTGGACGAGGGCCGTGGCGGATAGGTGCAGTGGGTGTCTCCTGCTGCGGCCGCCCCGAGTCTCGGAGTAGTGTCTGGTCTGCACGCAGGGTGCGCTCCTGCGTGGAGTGACATGGCGGGCGAGCCTGCATGGAGTGACGCGGCGGGCCCTCCCCCATGGAGTGACGCGGTGCACGCTATGCTGCTCGGTGCTGAACGACGTCTGAAACATTCGTGCACGTGATGGTTGCATAGATACTCTATAGTCTTTCTTGGGCACGCCTTACAAAGGACTGAACTCCTTGACGTGGTAGTAGAATAGGAGCGGACGAGAGTGAACGTCCCCACTGATTCACTTCATTATGTAGCTCCTATGTCATATCGGCCTGCATTTGTATAGTGGATAAGTACACATTATATAGGATACCAGGTGCAGTGACGAAGAAAAGTGTATTTACCGCTGATTGTCTGGGCTCCATAGTCGACTGGCTAGGGTATCTTTCATCATCATGTGCGTGGTGGACGGGACGCAACCGTGTCATGCTCATGTACCTTTGTAAGTATGCACGGAATAGCTCCATATCAAATGCAGGAGCGGTCCACACGTTAGTTGTTGCATTCTGGCAACCATTGATATAGGTATTAACCCATTCAAGCCACTGATTTGCGCTTCTGTTAGTACCCTTCGATGAAAGTGGCGCCTCCGGACATGGAGGATCTACCATCTGGCGAAGACCGAATTACCTCATGACCCACTGTTGAGACATCTCCTCCACCTGAAAATCGAAGATGATTTTGATTTAATCAGCCAGTAGTCCTCATCTCTAGTGCACATAATAGATAACCCGCTGGGATATCTTGCAGCTTCCTCAGCTATGGTGTATGGCTCCTTCATACACTTTCCTTCGTAGTGCAATATGGACCATGCAATTAACTGAACCTTTTAACTTACCTTGCGTCGTGTCCAATGTGTACCGAATGTAGGCATGTCAATTCTCTCATGGTCAAACAGCATATCATACTCATAGACAATGGGGCGCTCTCCCGGGATGATTACCGCTTGATTATTTGCTACCTCCGGAGGCCGATAGGGAACCTCTCCCATGACCACAGCTGCAGCAATAGTGGGCATCCTAGTGAAGGGAATATGCCCGAGAGGCAATAATAAAGTGGTTATTATCTTATTCCATGTTTATGATAAATGTTTATTTTACATGCTATAATTGTATTGATCGGAAACGTCAATACATGTGTGTTTAATAAACAAAAAGGGTTCCTAGTTATGCCTCTCTTATAGACTAGCTCGTTGATTAACAAAATGATCAGGGTTTCCTGATCATGGACATTGGATGTTGTTAATAACGAGGTCACAACATTGGTGGAATGATGTGATGAACATTCATCTGAAGTATAGCATTATGATCGAAGTCATTATGTTTATATTGCTATAACATCATACGAAGTAATCTTTATCCTTAGACCATGAGATCATGTTAATTGCTAACACCGGAAGAGTATCTTGATAACATCAAACGTCACACCGTAACAGGGTGACTATAAAGATGGGTTCAGTGCTACGAAGGTGTTATGTTGAGGCTCATGGATCAAGAGTGGAATTTGTCAATCCCGATGACGGATAGATATACTCTAGGCCCTCTCGGTGATATCACATTGAAATAACTTGCAAGCAAGTGATGTGATCACTAGAATGTTATATCACGGGAACGAGAAAAGAGTGCATGTCGGTAACAAGATCAATCTAGGTATGGAGATACCGATGATCGAATCTCGAACATGTAATATATCGCGAGACAAAGGGATTTAGTTACAAGCGTTAAAGGTTCTCACGATCACAAAAGTCATCGTTGAATGTGTAGGAGTCAGTACGGATCTCCAGGTCCCGCTGCTGATTATTGATCGGAGAGGGGTCTCGATCATGTCTACATTATTCGCGAACCGTAGGGTGACACACTTAAGGGATACCGACACCATTTGGAGCAAATATGTTCAAATAAAGATTTAAAAAAGCGCTGGAATTGTTTCAATAGACACCGAAACTGTTTCGGGTGAAATTGCTGAAATTGGTTCTGCATGTAATATTGAAATGTTGCAGGGGGTTTTATGTGAATGTTTGTTAATTAAAGTAATTAAAAAAATTCTGAATAAAAATAATAAAAGATTTTTATTAAATGAGAGAGCATTAAATTTGGAGAAATTTAATGCATTTAAAGTGGAGACTTTAAAAGGGAATGTGAAGAGGCATTTTAATGTGGAGGGGTTACCACCACATGAATGGAGGAGGTGAAGAGGCACCTCCTCCATGCGCTGGCCATGAAGGAGGGGCACCCCCCCTCCTCCTATAAAAGGCCACCCCCTCCTCACTTCTCACACACACCTCCTTGTGAAGGATCTCTCTCCCCCTCTAGTATTATTCCCCATGGTCTCGGATTAGCGAGATACATGTTCTCGGTGGCTTTATCTGGAAAGGAGTTGCTGCTTCCGCTGCTTTGCTGGAGCGAGGGACGGAGGTTGTCGGGGTACCGGACGTGTGTGCGATCACGGATGCACCACTGCTTTGCGGTGCTGGACTTGGTGGTGCTGGAGCTGGATCTAAAGGACGTGCTGGAGCCGGACCTGCTCGGACTTCCTCATGATCTTGAGATCGGCAAGTGTACGACTACATCAACCACGAGTTCCTACTCGTTAACAAAACTCGTTGTCTTCGAGGGTAAGTTCTCGTTGGATGTATGTCCACCCGTTGTTTTGTACCTAGTAGATAGATCTTGGCATATAGTTGACACCGTAGGAAATTTTTTGTTTTCTATGCTGCGGACCCAACAGTGGTATCTGAGCCTGATCTATGCGTAGGTGCTTTGCACGGGTAGTACACATATGTTTATATGTGGGCGATGATGATCGTGTTATTGCATCTTCTATGTATTTTGGATATTGGTGGCATAGTGGGATGAAGCGGCCCGGACCAACCTTACATGTCTTCGTACATGAGACCGGTTCCACGACTAACATGCAACTTGTTTTGCATAAGTGGCTGGCGGGTGTCTGTCTCTCCTACTATAGTCAATATCTGATTTACAACGAGTTGCTAATAACTTGGTTATCCTCGTTGTGGTTCATGTTCGTAGGTAAGAACGGTTCTATCTCCGAAAGCCCTAAGCCATGTAAAACTTGCAATTGATAAATTAGAGGCGTCTAGTTTAGATCATTGCTGGGCTAGTGTCTTGATATGGTATTGTTGTAAGTAGATGTATGATAGATACTCTTGCAACACACTCAACGTGTAAGTTCCATAGACCTTGGCCTTACACACAAAGGAATGATAGAGATCATACCACGGTGCAAGTGATATAGATCAAATGCATGGACCATATCATCTCACTTTACACATTAGATGTTAGCATCTTATACTGCTAGTTTGGCGCTTTCTGTAGCATTGTAAGATGATCCCTCATTTAGATATCAATATAAAGATGTGTTCTTCCTTAAGTATGCACCGTTTTATGGATCGTGTTTCGAGACATCACGTGATGATCGGGTGTACTCGACTCTACGCTTTCATACAAACGGGTGTAAGACAGTTTTACACATGCGAGTACTAAGGTTCTTACTTGGCGAGCCTAGCATGTACAAACATGGCCTCGGAACACGGACCGAAAGGTTAAGCATGAGTCATATAGTTTATATGATGCCCATATAGATGCTCGCCTTTGAAGCTACATCAACTCACGTGATGATCGGACTTGGTGTAGTGGATTTGGTTCATGTAATCACCAAAAAGACACGAGGGATGTCGTTTTTGAGTGGGAGTTCATTTCTAATTTGGATTAGTCGAACCAAATTTGTCATAAATTAAATCAAAGTGAATTTGCATAGTTTGTTGTAGTCATTGGCATTCGTTTTCTACCTTATGCTTAGTTTTTATTTGAGAGAGTAGAACTATAGAATTCTGGATATTTACTTTACGAACTGGTATCATATTGTTTTGAATGTCAATTTAAAGTTTATAAGTCCTATTGCAAACTTTCAACAAACTCTATTTACTCCATGAAGTTTAATAAGTAGTATTAAATCAAGAGTAAATTCCAATGTTAGTATCTAAAGTATCATGTTTGCCTCCATGATTATTGATATTCAAAAGTTGTTTTAATATCAAGATTATATTGGAGCTGAAAATTGTTTCAGAAACCATCATGTGTGAAAGATATTGTAATATCTGAAACAATGTTTTTGGTTGCATTATGATAGAGTATAATTTAGCAAAATACATGTTCTCATATTGTATGACAATTTATGAAGGTTGGAGATGCTAGGCATCCGAATCTACCAAAAAGGTTTTGGGAACTGATATAATACTCGTGATTCTTCCTTATAGGCTATAGTAGCTTGATCACGGAAGTTTTCATGATAAGGATGAATAGAAGATGTAAGTAAAATGTTTACTACACTAATAGATTACTAAAGAATGGATTTTTGAAAGAATGCCAAACATTTGATGATGGTGATCCACTTCAAAGTGCAAGTCCAAAGGTATTAGTATTTTACTATATACAAGCTTTGTACCATGTGTCATGTTGATGACACCACTATTGATGTTGATAGATTCTTTTAAAAGAAAAGGAATTGCTGAAAGAGAATCTATAAAATATTTGGCAGAAAATAAAAGGTTGGAGATGTCCAACTTGGGTATATAGAAGATATACATGTTATGGTTGTATTTCTTGCTTATTAAACAATGTGGTTCTTAGGTATTGGATACCGAATTGGTTGGTATGAAGTGTCATACAGGACAACGCAATTCATGAGCTACAATGTCCTAAGTAACTAGCAAGAGAATAAGTGATGCTGATCATCGAAAACAAATAAAGTGTTATTGTGCTTTTTCGTTGTCATCAAACCTAGCCTTCAAGATTTGTTTTAATAATTGTTATTTTCTTCCGGTATTACGAGAACAATGGTTGTTCAAATAATTACCGTATTCCATAAAGGATGGATGAACTTTTACAAGTCTAGTGGGAGAAATCACATCCATAAACACTATTGCTAAAATGTCGCAAGACAAATGATTGAAAGATCACTTATGAAGTGACATTTCTATTTAAATTATATTGGAAAGAAATCATGAAGAAACTCCATGTTGATGGATTTTTGGAGTCTTTGATTTTGATCAATTGATGCATGTGAGACTTTCCTCGAGATAATTGAAACTCCGTCCATAGGCCCGAGAGGAACGGATGACTATATTATTGGAAATTGTGCATGCTGATGTGCATAGTCCATTATGTGTAGCCATATGCGATGGATCTTTTTGCTTCATATGCTTTCTTCGAAAATTTGAGTGAATATATCTGTCTATTTACTTAATAAGGAAGAAGTATGAAACATTTGAAAGTTGTTCAAAGACTTTCAAGATGAAGTGAAAAAACATTGTAACAAGAAATAAAGAGTTTATGATTCGATCATAAAGGAAGATATTTGAGTTACATGTTTAGCAAAACACCTAAGATTTGAGGAATTGTTCCATGAATTTGGATTTCCCGATAAACCACAGGAGTATGGTATGTTTGAGAGATGAAATCAAACCATGTTTGACATGGTAAGATCAAAGGTGTCATTTATAAAATGGCCATTATGTTTTAAGGATTGAAGCTTTAGAGACTACCGCTTTTACACTGAAAAGAGCACCATCGTGATCCATTGAAATGACACCATATGAATTATGGTTTGGGATAAAACCCGAATTGTCTTTTCTTAAATTTTGGTATGCTATGCATAAGTAAAATGTTTACAACCAAAGTCGGATAAGCACGTCTTTGTAGGTTATCCCAAAGAATTTGTTGGGAATTTCTCCATAACACCGAGGACAAAAGAGTTTGTTACTTGGAACATCAAGTTTCTTGAGAAGCAATTTTTCGTGAAAAGTTAAGTGGGGGGACAATAGAACTTTGATAAGGTTGTTGAACCTTAGCTATATGTGCTAAGTAGCGCAGGGCCGGAAAGTGTCCCGGTGGCGGCCACAATGCTCATTGCTCTCGCGATTACAAAAGGTGTGATCTCGGAGATTAGAGTTCCTATAGAACCGTGTGGGTCGATAAGAATCAAATAGTAAGATTTGATAAGCAAGTCGTTATTGTTTTGACAATGATGAATCGACTACATGCAAAGAAGCGATGATGGGCCCTGACTCCATAAAATGACTAGAAGTCATAGAATCCGTGATAGTATCCATACACGAGAAATCAAGTTTCCGAACTTGGAAGACCCTCCGGAAAGGCGTGAAGCCTATCGGTCGTGTTTGGATCTATAAAGAAATAAGACATGGATGTTTAACATCTGTGAAATAGTCGACATGTCAAAAAGAAGTTTACGACAATGTTCAAGGAGTTGACTATGACAAGATTTGATCTTTCATAGCGATATTTAGTCTTGACGGATTAATGTAGCAACCACTACATATAATTTGGTATATGGTAATTGAATAAACAAAACAATGTTCTTCTAATATAACGGTTACCTAGGACGTGTACATGACACGGTCCAAAGAGTTTTGTTAATTCAAAGGGTGCTAAAAGGGCATACAAACTTCAATAGTTGAAGTAAGCATAGCGGAGTTGGAATCTTCACCATGATGAAACTGCTAAAAGAGTTTAAATTCATCGGAGATGATGAAGATGCTTGCATTTGCAAGAAATTAAGTGGGAGCACTGAGACATATTTCTAATACATTATGTAGAGGACATATTGTTGATTGAAAATGATGTATCTTGTATTGACACAAGTTAAGAATTTCATTAAAATAAGATTTCGATGAAAGACTTGGGCAAAACCGGAATATTAGGCATCAATATCTATATGGATAGATTAAGGCACTAATATGGTTGTGCCAGACATACATATATGATATATTGAAAGGGTTCAATATGGAAACAACAAGAAAGGTTCTTGCTGCATGGAAAGGATTGTATCAAAATCCAAGTGTTTCAACGATTGGTGAGTAAAATCACATGAAGATTTTGATCGATTATACCATGATATGTATATATCCAGAATATCCTATGCTCTAAATGTTATGAGCACATACCAGAATGATTCATGAGATGATCATTGGACGATAGTAAAGATATTCTTATGAGCTTTGGAAGAACTAAGAATATATAATGTATAAGTGACAAATAGTTAAAGGTAGTTCATTGTAAAGTGTTATATTGATACTAGTTTTGTCACAAGATACAAATTAAATTTATCTCAATTTAGACTATGGGTGGCACAATGTAATGGAAAGGATGTTCCATGATGGATTTGGATGAGTTCCAAAGTTGAGACATTGTGACGGATACTACAACAAAAGGCTAAGTATATGACTGCTATAGTAGCAGCATAGGAGGGCATTTGTGTTAAGTAGTTTGTTATCAAACTAGGTGTGGTTCAAAGTGGGCTAATACTATGAAGATATATTGTGTGACAATAATATCAACATATTTTAACCGGAACAAACTAAAGGTCTCACCAAAGGACCAAATTTATACAATGCCATCTCATTTGAGAATGAGTGATGCGTAGAGACGCAAAGACATGCAAATACACACGGACCTGAAACTGTCAGATCCGGAGATTATGTTAACCACTAGCAATCGCGTATATGCAACACCAGAAATCCATAGGTGTTCAATACGCAAAGTTTTTTAAACTAGATTATTGACTCTAGTGCAAGTGGGAGACTGAAGGGAATATGCCCGAGAGGCAATAATAAAGTGGTTATTATCTTATTCCATGTTTATGATAAATGTTTATTTTGCATGCTATAATTGTATTGATCGGAAACGTCAATACATGTGTGTTTAATAAACAAAAAGGGTTCCTAGTTATGCCTCTCTTATAGACTAGCTCGTTGATTAACAAGATGATCAAGGTTTCCTAATCATGGACATTGCATGTTGTTAATAATGAGGTCACAACATTGGTGGAATGATGTGATGAACATTCATCCGAAGTATAGCATTACGATCAAAGTCATTATGTTTATATTTCTATAACATCATACGAAGTAATCTTTATCCTTAGACCATGAGATCATGTTAATTGCTAACACCGGAAGAGTATCTTGATAACATCAAACGTCACACCGTAACAGGGTGACTATAAAGATGGGTTTAGTGCTACGAAGGTGTTATATTGAGGCTCATGGATCAAGAGTGGAATTTGTCAATCCCGATGACGGATAGATATACTCTGGGCCCTCTCAGTGATATCACATTGAAATAGCTTGTAAGCAAGTGATGTGATCACTAGAATGTTATATCACGGGAATGAGAAAAGAGTGCATGTCGATAACAAGATCAAACTAGGTATGGAGATACCGATGATCGAATCTCGGACATGTAATATATCGCGAGACAAAGCGATTTAGTTACAAGCGTTAAAGTTCTCACGATCACAAAAGCCATCGTTGAATGTGTAGGAGTCAGTACGGATCTCCAGGTCCCGCTGCTGATTATCGATCGGAGAGGGGTCTCGATCATGTCTGCATTATTCGCGAACCGTAGGGTGACACACTTAAGGGATACCGACACCATTTGGAGCAAATATGTTTCATATAAATATTTAAGAAAGCGTTGGAATTATTTCAATAGACACCGAAACTATTTCAGGTGAAATTGCTGAAATTGGTTCTGCATGTAATATTGAAATGTTGCAGGGGGTTTTATGTGAATGTTTTTTAATTAAAGTAATTAACAAAATTCTGAATAAAAATAATAAAAGAGTTTTATTAAATGAGAGCGCATTAAATTTGGCGAAATTTAATGCATTTAAAGTGGAGACTTTAAAAGGGAATGTGAAGAGGCATTTTAATGTGGAGGGGTTACCACCACATGAATGGAGGAGGTGAAGAGGCACCTCCTCCATGCGCCGCCATGAAGGAGGGGCACCCCCCCTCCTCCTATAAAAGGCCACCCTCTACTCGCTTCTCACACACACCTCCTTGTGAAGGATCTCTCTCCCCCTCTAGTACTATTCCCCATGGCCTCGGATTAGCGAGATACATGTTCTCGGTGGCTTTATCTAGAAAGGAGTTGCTGCTTCCGCTGCTTTGCTGGAGCGAGGGACGGAGGTTGTCGGGGTACCGGACATGTGTGCAATCACGGATGCACCACTGCTTTGCGGTGCTGGACTTGGTGGTGTTGGAGCTGGATCTGAAGGACGTGCTGGAGCCGGACCTGCTCGGACTTCCTCATGATCTTGAGATCGGCAAGTGTACGACTACATCAACCACGAGTTCCTACTCGTTAACAAAACTCGTTGTCTTCGAGGGTAAGTTCTCGTTGGATGTATGTCCACCCGTTGCTTTGTACCTAGTAGATAGATCTTGGCGTGTAGTTCACACCGTAGGAAATTTTTTGTTTTCTATGCTACGGACCCAACACCTAGCAAGGCAGATTTTTCTTTGGTTAGCGTACATCCCGTGCACATACCTCAGTGCGTTGCTGCTAAGACAGCAGAACCCCAACTCCATTGTGTGATGTCGTTCTGGCACGTCGCCTCCGTGATCTCTCTAGCATAGCGGATGTAGCGCGCACTGATGCTTGAGATGTGGTTCTCAGTGAACATCATCTTCCCAAGTAGCCACAGTGAGTATGCCTTAAGGCTGCGCGTAATTTGTGGCTCAGTCATCAGAACGGCTGGGTACCCGAACCTCTGTATCTGCATTGGTTAATAGAACAAGTTTTAGCATCGTGTGATATGAAAATAGGTGTGTCAAATACGAAGATACTGAGTAGCAAACGAACCTGTTAGTTCTGCAACCAATCAAATTTGGGCCCATGATTTTCATACGTGAACTCTGGAACTCCTTCACGAATGCCATAGAATCGTTGGGCCATTTCTTGGGCCCAATTCGCCGGTGCATCCACCGGGCCTATTGGCACTCCAGCCAACGGCAGGCCCAGCAAGTATGAGACATCCTGTAGTGTAGGAGCCATCTCCCCCCAGCGAAAGTGGAAAGTGTGAGTCTCAGGCCGCCATCGATCCACTAAGCAGGTGAGCAACGACCTATCGTAGCCCATGCACGTGGTCTGGAAGTCATGGTGTTGTCCTTCTATCTCCTGCGTATGAGTGGCCTCAACCAGACGCACAAATGGTAATTGCCCGGCCCACTTCAACCTGCATACCGAGATAGAATTACAATTTGTTTACTTTGGCCCTTAAATATTTGAACCCCAACTAGAAATAAATGTCTCATACCTCTGCAGCCAATAAGGGTGTATCATCCAGTTAGACATGGGAGTGCGAGTGATAAGGTGCTTCAAGCTCCCTGGTTCCGCATCCGATAAAGTTAACCGGTGCTTTCTATCTATATCAGCATTAAGCAAAGATCCCGACATCTACATAATTTAAAACATGGTTCCATAAGAATTACAAATTTAGAACATAGTTCCATATGAATTACAAATTTAAAACATAGTTCGATACGAATTACAAATTTAAAACATAGTTCCATAAGAATTACAAATTTAGAACATAGTTCCATACGAATTACAAATTTAAAACATAGTTCCATAAGAATTACAAATTTAGAACCTAGTTCCATATGAATTAAAAATTTAAAACATAGTTCCATACGAATTATAAATTTAAAACATAGTTCCATATGAATTACAAATTCTAGTTTCTTCCTCTGCCTCTTGTTCCTCGGCTGCCACGTCTTCCACGTCCACGAGGAGCCGCTCCTCCAGTCCCGAAGATATGACAATTGGTGTCTCTATGACCAAAATGATTACATAGAAAACATTGTCTAGTAGGGCCTCTGGCTTCGGATTCATCCATATCATTACGGACGCGAACACATTGTCGCCTTCCTCTGCCTATCCGCATTAGTCCAGGATCTGGGATGTAAATCCTTTCACCGGGGTTTACTTTGTTGAAATTGCCCCATGCTCTATATCACATCATCTCGCCAGTCCATGTATTGATCACCGACTCTTTAAGAAAATAAGGAGACACAAACGATCTCGCATTCATACCTAACCGCCCGCACGCAGCAAGTACATGAGAGCAAGGCAGATGCACCAGCTTGGGTTTGTTGCAGGTACACTCACATGTCGGCCAAGCCTCATTGCCTATCCTCACCTCTTGTGTCTTTACCTCTTCTCCAGATCCGATCCTGTTGGAAGGGAGGCGCACCTCAAATCTTCGTTCTTGATTACCGATGGCGACAACGTGCATAGACCGAGCCTTTTCCATTTTGCCATTCATGTAATGCATTATCTTTGAATAGTACCTCGTGTTTGGGTTGTTGATGATATGCATCTGAGCAAGCTGAAGTCTGTCTCTGAAGTACTTCAATGTTCTGATGAAAATACACTCCACAATAGCTGTTAATAGCAGAGCCCTACTTCCTCTCAAGACGAAGTTGTAAGTTTCGGCAAGATTTGTAGTCATGACGCCAAACCTAGCACCATGAGTGTCGTGCAACAGAGACCACCTGTCCACAGGCTCGCGCTCTATCCATTCCTAAAAATTCTTAATCCGTCTGCCAGGCCTCCTCCTAGTACCGGGTTGGTCAAATCTTGGCAAATCGCAAAGAGCAATTGGTTCTTCCTCGGGTGGTGCTGCTCCAGCTACTGTCTGTGTAGCTACCGCGGCCGCATGAGCCGCCACAGCTGCTGCTCTAGCTGCTTTCCTCTGCCTAACATGTTTTTTTGTGAATTCATCTAGATAGGCCCGACACTTGATATACTTCTACTCCTAGTTCTGCTTGCAAAGCTTCTTGAATAGGTTCATCAAGGCCTTGTTCCTGAACTATGAGAAAACGTTAGCCCCTAGATGCCGCATGCACCAACGACTCTACATGTCTAGCCATGGAGTTGGTTCATCTGGAGCAGGCTGAGTCAGCTTCCTTATCGCGCTGAGTATACCCGGATGCCTGTCATGAAGGACGCATACATTCGGTACATCCCTCACAATTTCTATTTTCAGCTGCCTGAAAAACCATACCCAACTCTCGGTGTTCTCGCTCTCCACGAAAGCAAATGCAAGTGGAACAACTTGATTGTTCCCGTCTTGACCTATGGCAGTCAAGATCTGCCCCCTATACTTGCCAGTGAGAAATGTTCCATCTACACAAATGACTGGTCGACGGTGAGTGAAAGCTTCTATGCATATAGCAAATGAGAAGAACACTCGATGCAGCACCCTCAAATTGGTTTATTGAGGCAATGTTAAGTGTTGGATGTCGAGGTATGTGCTGGATTCCTAGCCTGCAGTGTCTGCAGCATCCGAACAACACAGTCGTATCCATCTCGAAATGAACCAAATCTTGTCTCTAGTGCCCTCTGCTTAGTCCTCTAAGCCTTTCTGTAAGATATATTATAGCGAAATCTGACAGCAACTTTGTTGATGATAGCTTTCACCACCATGGCTTTGGTCTCCACTATCTCAGTGTATAACAGTCTAGCCAAGAGGGTTGACGTGAGATTACGATGGTCTTGAAGGAAATTATCAAGTTCACATGTGTGCTGCACAACATCGCTAACCTTCCAGTTGGTGTCATATCGAGGAACATGGGCATGGACCCTGGCAGGACATCCGGCTACCTCGCAAACCAAAGTCAAATATTGTTGGGATGACACCTTTGTTTTGAAAACCCATTGCATGGACAATGCCCACTCAACGATTGCTTCATGTGGATGCCTCTTGCTAGGATATAATGCACCAATGGAGATGTTGTTGGCGTGATAGTGCCACGAGGAATCATTCCCATCGTTCACATTCATTGCTGCTGTGTGGTCTTGATTCCATGATGCCGGAATAGGTTGGTCCTCTTGATCAGACTCAGCGGAATCATAAGAGCTATCACTGTACCCTTCTGAATCTTCGGCTTCCATCTGATCTTGCAACCAACCATCGTGTATCTCGTCCTCATCGACCTCACCACTAAAAATATCTTCTCCTGTCCCTTGACTACCTTCAGCTGATTCATGTCCACCATCCTCGGTGTGTGCAAAACTACTCTGACCAAGTTCATAACTACCACCATCGGTGTGTGCATAACTACTCTGACCAGGTTCATAACCACCACCGCCATCTTGGCCTTGACTGCTCTGGTCATCATAGTATCCACCACCACCGCCGTCTTCGGCTTGACTGCTCTGCTCATGATCATAACCACCACCAGCATGGTGTGTCTGAGTACTCTGGCCCTAATCATAAACAGGCTCTTTCGCCACAGGAAGCACTAAGACACTGGGGTTAACTACCTTATGCAGACAGGCTTTCACCCATTTGACCCATTTAGCTTGCTCTTCTATCGGTCTCAAAAAAACCAGGTTTAATCCTTGACTTAGTCCATAATACATGCACACCGACAGTATGGGTGGGAGGGAGCCCTAAACGAGCACATAACCAATCCTTCAACTCAATAATGGATATGGTTTCAGGATCCTGGAGCACTTCATCAATACAATAGAAATCGCTCAAATCAACTCCATGCTGGGTTTTTTTTGACAACACCGTCACCATAGTAGAAACTAAACACTATATTATTGGACATAACTTCTGACCTAAAAAAATACCACAATTTGTCAAATGCCCGTACAGTGGCAGATTTTAGCACACAAATATACTAATAATCTTATAGCCGAATAATCTAGCATAGCCCGCAAATATAATTATAATCCTATAGCCGAATACTCTGGCAGCTAACCTACCACATCCAAAACTATAGATAAAATAAAAATACACAAATGACTATAGTTAGCAAGAAATTAGGGTTTACCCTTGAAGCGTGAGAAATCTTGCCGTGCAGCTGCCTCCACTCAACGGATCGGCAACCCCCACTCAACAACAGCTGCCTCCACTCAAGCTACACCACCAACCTCCACCATAGCCATTGCCCCTCAAGAACTCCACGAAATCCCCCTAAAAATGCCTCAAATCACCTCACCAGACTATCCCATTAGTAGATCGAGACCCTACTAAGTGTCTAATGTGTTTCAACAGCAGCTATTGGTGAAAAACGGTGCAAAACTGAGCTCTAAATCAGTGCAGCTCGCGTAGGAAGATGAACCAGCAAGAAGAACACGATAGAGAGCGAAGGAGGAAGAAGAGAATGCACCGTCGTGGGGCTGGGCACGGCGCGGCACAGGGATATGGAGGAGCTGGTCGTTGCTTCAAAAGACGAGCCGGCCGGTCGTTTCCTCAAAAGATGAAGGCACCAGGTCGTCTTTCCACGCAACGACGCGCGCGTCCTCCTACAGCCCGGCAGGGTGGGCCTCACGGCGCTACTTTCTTTTTTTTGCGGGAAAAGATCCAGATCTATTTCATGAGTTCATAAGAAGTACAAACTATCCTAAACATAATAAAAATTATATCGAGGTCTTTGGACCACCTAACGACCACTACTGCCGCCAGAGCGAGCCACCGACGCGCCGCTGTCGCCGCTCCATTACCGGAGCCGGCATGCCATTGTTGATGACAGTCGGGAAGTCTTCGTGCACGTGCCCCTAAGGACCAGCGCCCCAGAGATGAAGTTGTCGCCATTGAACCCTTGAATTGATCCGAAACTTGTAACACAAAACCTAAAACACATGTAGACTGGACGAGATTCAGAACACACGTAGACTGGACGAGATCCACCATTCCATGGAAGAGGCGACCAGACAAATCCCCACCATCCTCAACGCCAGCAGCAGGATCGTCGCCAACGAGGTGGAAGAGGAGGTGGGTATACCTTATTCTTGTCCCGCACAACGCCGTCATAGCCACCATAACGACGATACCGGATGACCAAACTCTAACTTTAGGGATCCTTCTACACCGCCGAGCGCAGGTCCGAGGTCCCCACCTCCTCCCGTTGCCGGGTCGGCAAACAGAGGAGGCGGGGACCCGTCGATACTCGACGAAGTAGATCGTGGCGGCTGCTAGGGTTTTTACCCTAGCCGCCGCTTTTTTTTCTCACGGAGGCTGGGAGTATTATGGAGACCGGTCGCGGCGCTGCTTTCGGCGCCTCAAAAGACGGTACGGGCTGATCGTTTACTCAAAAAACGACACGGCGACTTTGTTCTTTCAAGAAACGACACTGCATTACGTATGTAATTTACTTTTTTTGCATAATATTTGAAATTAAATAAAAAAGTGTATTATTTTTTTAAAAAAAAGCCAGTACCTGGGGTGTTACATGGGCGCACTGAGCTTGCAGCTAGAGTAGGTCCAAAACACCAAGCTAGGACGAACTGAAGCAACGGGCAGGACCACGACTCGAAAAGCCCCGGGAACCGAGGAGACACAGGCTTTACCGGGCAGGGCAGTGGCGCAGCAACCTCGGGCTTTCCATCCTCCATTGCCCCCCGTGCTCCTGCCGCTGCCGCTGCCGCTGCCGTGCGGACTAGCATTGGCGTGCCTGCAGCATCCGCGCGTCCACATCAATCAATCAATCAATCAATTAAAACTCTCACTCGCGCTTTCGTTCAATTCGCCTCCCCGTCCCGCGCCGCGCGCCCCGTTCTTGCTTTGGCAGGTCTCCGCCTCTCAGCAGCTGCTGCGCCCTGTTTCCGCTTTGGACGGGACCGGCGATGGCGCCGGGGGAGTGGGGGTGGATGGCGGCCGTGGCGGCGGAGGAGCTGGCGAAGCTGGAGGCCGCGCACCCGGGCCGGCTCGACCCGCTCAAGGACGAGCTCAAGCGCCTCGTCGCCGAGCCAGGCTGGGACGACGCTGACGCCTTCGCGCTCGCCTCCCTCGACCCCATCCCCTGCTCCTCCTCTCCCCAGCCTGCTGCTCCCCTGGACCTGTTCACACAAGGTGCGTATTATCCTATCCTATCCTATCGTCCGGTACTAATCCTACGCGACCATCCGTGGTCTCACCATTAATGGCCATCTTCCGCGCGCGACCTGCAGAGTCCTCGACCAACAAGAGGAAGTGGTGTGACGGCGGCGGCGAGGTCGGCCTGCAGCAGGGGAAGCGCCAGAGGAAAAGCGCGGCGGAGGTGGTGGTGGTGAAGGACAGGGCGGACATGGCCATAGACCGCGCCAAGAAGTGCCTCAAGAAGATCCGCGCCATCAAGAGGAGCCTGCTTGGTGGCTTCGTCAGGGATTGAATATCTCGTGGTAGAAGTAGATATGGGAAGTAGTACTAGCGCAGATAGTGGCTGGAAATCGGGAATTTTAGGAGTTGCCTTTGCTGATTGCCTTTTTGGTTTCTACTAGTATACTGATTTGCCCTTTTGCAATTGGGAAAGTGGCATCATTTTGTTGATCAGTTTGATTTACTTTGCTTTAGGAATGGGAATTATTATTTGAAATCATCTAAGACAATACGCACTAATCATGCTGCATAAGTACTGCCTTTCTGCAATTCGGAAAGTCGCATAATTCGTTGATCCGAAAGTTTTGCTCTTGTTAAAGCTTCAGATAATATCAGGAATGCTTGTTTCAAGAAAAGATAATATCAGGAATGATCATGATCTTTTTCGCATTGATCTGATCCGATCTCATCTAAAGAGGTGAGTGCATACAAAATCATTGTCGCCGTACTTCTTTTGGTGTTATGGCATAACTGAGCATGGAGGAGCCTGAATCTCCATCGCAAAAGTGACCAAGTGCTTACAGAGTGGAGAGGCACAGAGCTCTTCTCCATTGCCCATTTCTTTGCGTAACGCTGCAATTGTTTTAACTTCAAATTGCAGCATTGCTTATCGCAAGTAAAGTATCGTGTAGGAGTAACATCTGGTACTCCCATCCGAATCCATAATAAGTGTTGCTCTTATAGTACGACTATATACTTTGTTATCGATCCGAGAGAGTACTTGATAGCTGGGTTTTTTAAAGTTACTAGGACATTTGCCCGTGCGTTGCTACGGGTAGATATCAATTATAATCTAGGCCACATAGAATTTCACAGTTGTAAATCTATTTTTTTTAATGACAGGGCAAGCGCTCTTGAAGCGGATCCTGCTACCTAAGGTAGGGTTTGCTTTCTTGCCGAGTCTGTTATTATCAAGAACCCATGCGTAAACCTAGAGATACAAACAAATTTATGCACTACATATATGAAATACGCAAATTTGAGATCCACACTTGGATCATCCGGTAATTCAAATTTCTGCAGAAGTCCAAAGACAACAACAATAGATGGAGTAAGTCATGGATTAAGAGTCCAGTGGTATGAAAGAAATTTAGCATGATAAGCAACTAATATAATATAATCATCTGATGTAAAAGCCATGCTGCCAACCACATAATCAAAGAACTGGATCAAAAAAAACTGATCTGGAGATCACTTAAAACTCCTATATTTGAATGTTGAATGCGAGCTTTTCCAGATTTTTTTAGGCAGAACAGTGGGTCTCCCCACTGCATATTTTTTTCTTTCAAGCTTTTTCAGATCGAGGGAGCACATGGATATATGATGATTTGATTATCACCACCAGCACGGAGAAGGTCAGGAGCAATAACCCGTAAAAAAAGTCAGGATCAATGGACGGACACCAAGGTTGTGTTGACGTGAGGCTTCGTATGACTTTCACCGAGTCTCATGCCGGCCAAGCCGGCCGAGCCGAGACGCACGTACTTGAACACAGTGGTGATCAATCTTGTTTCCTGCTAGCTAGTTGATGAGTTATCGGTTAGGCTCATGAACTGAGTATTTTATTAAGAGGACGTGCTGATGTATAGATGCAGAGCTAGCTACGAACGAAAAATTGTCTTGGCTGTAGATGCAGAATTATATGTGCGTACGTCCCAGCATCATAGGGAGACGACCTCTACGCTAGGGTTTTCTTTTCGTAATCAGGAGGCGGACGCACGCACATATAATTTTGGTCCTAGCCTGGTTCGTTCCGTCGCTGTATGGGTACGCACCAGCTGCGATCAGTTTTGATCTCCTCATGTGGCGCTGATGTTTCCGAGTAAAGCCCGGATCGATTGATCGGAAGTTAGAACGTATGTGCGACATAAGATAAGAAGGCGTCTAGACGGATGGACCAAAGCGTATTGTGACGGACGAAGAGAGAAACATTCCTGCTTTTATTATTAGGTATAGATTTTAAACCAACTTTCAAGTGCTCTCGAATACTTCTCCTTCTCCGTTCAATGAGGGAGAGTTACAGGAACACCTTCATGATTTGCTTCATCTGTCTCTATCAGAAGAAGCACTTTATGAATCCCCATTCGTGTCCTCGCCCCCGACGGAGACGCCACCCTATCCCCCCCAAGCGCCGTGTGGATGTTTCTCGCTCTCGTTAACACGATGAACTCGACCCGAACGACAACAGAGACAAGGATTTGGTGCAGTGTTCAACTGACTGCGTTTTCTAGTCTTCTCCTTTTTATTCAGCGATTACACAAATCATGGAAGGTGTGGTGCATCACGATCCGAAACCCTCGCGCCATCCCACGAGTGGAGTCGTGCGTTCCACAATAATCGGTCCTGGGCCGTTAAGCGACGTTCAGGCCAACTAAACCTACAACTGATAAGTTTCAGATTGTTTTATCGACAACATACTCAAACGCTACAGGGAACTACTAAAATAACTGGAAAACGGCTAACTGAATCTAAACTGCAATGACTAGGTTTATGTGCTAATAGTCTCCCCTAATCCATGTCATGCTGATATTATTTTGATGATGCCAATTTTCTCACGCATCTCTTGGAACTTGACTCGACCCAATGGCTTTGTCAAGATGTCAGCGAGTTGCGTCTCTGTCCGCGTGAACTCAACAAGGATCTGCTTCTTCTCCACGCACTCATAAATGTAGTGGAAACGTAGATCGATGTGCTTGCTCCTGTCATGAAACACGGGATTCTTGATCAGTGAGATAGCAGACTTGTTGTCCACCCTCAGAATGGATGGGATTATGCGGTTGTTTGTCGGATCTCCTTCGTTTTCATGGTCTCCTTCGTTTCTATGATTACATGTGTTGTCATCCGACATAATATCACTGGGGTCAAGAATAGGATTACCGTTGGAGTCGTGGTGCGTTGAGGCTTTCCCGATGATTACGCACACTTGGTGCTGCGTTATACATGAACCAGTGACGTCATCGTCGGATCCGAGGGAGACACTGTTCTACGGATCAGTGAAGTCCAACAGTTTCTGTTCTGGGTAGACTTCGGTCATCCTGATTCCAAAGTTGATACTTTTGCCGCTTTCTTCGGGTTCCGCATTTGCTGGGCTTGATCCACGTGGTGGATTTAGCTGAGAGTCTTATCCGAGGGAGAGATCATCGTAGAGACCATCAAGATCCCCCAGGTCTACTATGTTTTTAGAGTTTTCTTCATCTTCCTCCGGCTGGAGTGTGACCTCTGCGGATGATCCGACAAAAGATGCAAGTATCATCGTAGGCGCAGTTTTTTCGACCGACGGTCCCGATGAAATCATGGTGGAGAGGCACAGTTCTTCGGGTTCCTCCAGCTGAAAGCAGAAACTTCTGATGATGAGATCAGATCCACCGTTGTAATCGGTAGGGACCGAAACAGGGGTGGGCGGGTGTGGTGCCGCTATCATCAGATTGTTGCTTGATGAAAAGGGGTCCGCCGAATCCATGACTCCAATGTTCAGGCTTCCCACAGACGGCACCTATTGACGAGGGGTAACCTCGGCAATGCGCATGGTTATGGACTTAGGGTTTCAAGGAAGAAGAGAGTGCTGGGGGTTTCGTCGGATGTCAGACAAACAAGGGAGTCGGATTCGTTTGATTATCGATGGACAATGCTATTACAGATTGCTCAGGAGTTTTTTGGTACCTCTCCGCTGGCTCCTCTCAGTCTATACACAATAGGCTGGGTCCCAGAGTCATATACGGATAGGTTACATATTCATGATTACAATACCAACACAATATCAGTTTCTATTTCTTTATCTAGCGAAACTGAGACTTCCGTCAGATGCTTCTTGGGCCTTCTTCATTGGTCTTCATGAGCCGTGAGCCTATGTGGCTAGGGTAACCAAATAACACTATAGTAATCATACCCATATTAGTTGGCCTTGGTTCTTCTCCAATGAGATCCCCGTGCAGCCGAGCGAGCCAGATCGCCTGGCATGCCGCGGTGGTTGCTGCAATGTACTCAGCTTCACATGACGACAGCGCCACCACTTTATGCTTCTGGGACTGCCAACTGACAGGGTTGTTGCCAAGGAAGAACAACACGTTAGTGGTGCTCTTGCGGGTGTCGACGTTGTCGGCCATGTCGCTGTCGCTGTACCCGATCTGCTCATGTGAGCCAGCTTCTCCCCCGTAGCTGCAGCCGTAGTCCAGTGTCCCTACCACATATTGCAGGATGTGCTTCACCGTCGCCCAGTGCTCCTTAGTGGGCTTCTCCATGAATCTGCTCATGTATCCAACCGCATACGAGATGTCAGGTCGGGTGTGAACGAGGTACCTTAGGTTGCCCACCATGCTGCGATACATGGTGATGTCGACCAGCGGAGCAGTGCTAGTCTTGCTCAGCTTCAAGCGCACCTCCATGGGCACGTGACACGCATTGCAGCCCTCCATCCTGACCTTCTCCAGTACACTCTTCGCATACACAATTTGCACGAGAGTCATATTGTTTGCATTCTAGCGCACCTCGATGCCCAGGTAGTAACCGAGGTGACCGAGATTGCTCATGCTGAACGTGCCCTTCATCTCTGCCTTAAAGAGCTCGATCTCATCGCGCTTAGAGCCACTGATCACCGGATCATCGACGTACACACCAACGATTAGCTTTCCACGGACATACACGGTGTGCTCGGAGCTGCTCCGCTAAAACCCAAGTGACACCATCATGGCATCCAATTTGGCGTTCCAGGCCCTCGGCGCCTGTCGAAGGCCATATAGTGCTTTGCGAAGCCTCAACACCTTTTCCTCCTTGTCGGTGATGACAAAGCCGGGTGGTTGCCGGACGTATAACTCCTCCTGCAGTTCGCGATTCAGGAACGCGGATTTCACATCCATGTGATGGACCTCCCAGTGTTCCTGAGCAGTAAGCGCAAGCAGCAATCGAACAGACTTGATGCGAGTGACAAGGGCGAATACTTCCTCAAAATCGACGCCTTGTTGCTGTACATAGCCCTTTGAGACGATGCGTGCCTTGTGCTTGACGATGTGGCCACGCTCGTCGCGGTTGACCTTGAACACCCACTTGAGACCGATGGGTTTATGTCCACGTGAAAGATCAACCAGCTCCCAGGTGCCATTGTCCTCGATAGAGGTCATCTCCTCCAGCATCGCCTTGCGCCAGCACAGCTCTCGCCCAGCCTCCTCAATGCTCGCAGGTTCTTTTGCAGAGGTAAGGAAGAGGCGTTGCGCTAGGCCTGGCCCTTCAACATAAGGTGCCAACAGGTCTGAGATGTGCCTGTAGCGATGAGCCCGCTCGAGGTCGTCGTTGGTATCATTGATGTCTACGCACTTCTATTCTTGTAGACAGTTGTTGGGCCTCCAAGTGCAGAGGTTTGTAGAACAGCAGCAAGTTTTCCCTTAAGTGGATCACCCAAGGTTTATCGAACTCAGGGAGGAAGTGGTTGATGACCCACAAGTATAGGGTATCGCATTATTTTCGAGGGAAGTTAAACCCAATTTATTGATTCGACATAAGGGGAGCCAAAGAATATTTATCAGCCTTAACAACTGAGTTGTCAATTCAGCTGCACCTGGAAACAATCTTGCTCATAGCAGTTTATTAGTAGCAACAGTTTTGTAGTAGGAATAGCAAAGTAACAGTAGTAGCAAAGCAAAGACAGTAGTAACGAAAGCAGTAAACAGTGGGATTCGAGTGCGGTAGGCATAGGGATAGATGGACGGGCGTTGCATGGACAAGACAATTCACATAGCAATCAGAACATAGGGCAATTGTAGATAAATAAGATAAAGCACCCAAGTACTAGAAAATCCTAGGCATGTGTTCCATATATAGTCATACGTGCTGGCAATGAGAACTTGCACAACATCTTTTGTCCTGCTAGCCCGTTTGCAGCGGGGCCTCTAGGGAACTACTGGCAATTAAGGTGCTCCTTTTAATAGAGCACCGGAGCAAAGCATTAACACTCCGTGAACACATGTGATCCTCACATCAAAGACTTTCCCTTCCGGTTATCCCGATTTCTGTCACTTCGGGGCCATAGGTTCTGGACAACAACGTGTGTATAAAACTTGTAGATAAGACCTGAAACATTACTATCATAATGAATCAATAATAAGTTCAGATCTGAAATCATGGCACTCGGGCCCTAGTGACAAGCATTAAGCACAACAAGTTGCAACAAAGTCATAAAGCACTAATAAAAGATACTAGGCACCATGCCCTAACAATCTGATGCCATTACATGAACGATCTCATCCAATCCCTATCATCCCCATAGCCTACAGCGGGGGATTACTCACTCATAGATGGGGGAAACATGGATGGTCGATGGAGAAGCGATGGTGATGATGATGGCGATGATCTCCTCCAATTCCCCGTCCCGGCAGGGTGCCAGAACGGAGTTTCTGGTGCTGTTTCGTGGAATCTGGTGGTGGGCGGCGGAGCGGAACTCCTTCTGGAAAAACGTCGAACCCCCTGAAGTTTTTAGGTCAGAAGGCTCCTTCTAGGCAAAGAGAGAGGCCGAGGGGGTGCCTGGGGGGCCCACACCACCCCCTGGCGCGGCCTGGCCTGGCCCGCGCCACCAGGTGGTGTGGCCACCCCAGGGCTCTTCTCCGTCTCGTATTCTGGCTCCTGGAGTCTTCGGGTGAAATAGGATTTTTGGCATATTTTCCGGGATTTTTTCCTGATAGTTGGTTTTCTGCACAAAAAGTAGACACCAAGGCAATTCTGCTGAAAATAGCGTCAGTTCGCATTAGTTGCATCCAAATCACACAAGTATAGAGGAGAAACAATAGCAAAAGTGTTCGGGAACGTAGATACGTTTTGGACGTATCAACTCCCCCAAGCTTAGCTTATTGCTTTTCCTCAAGCAATTCAGTTGAAAACTGAGTGCGATAAAAGAACTTTCACGAACACATTTGCTTCATATGATGTAAATATTCTCAGCAATGTGATCAACTACCTAGACAATTCATAATAAAGAGTATGCAACCAAGTCTACTTAATAGTCATTGCAAGCTATGAAGAGATTCCAACTCAAGAATAATAAGTAGCATGAAGCACGAACATAAGCAACATTACAATGCTCATAAAAAGGTATGATAGAGTGGTATCTCGCTTGCCTTTGATTATGAATGTCAAGGCACCTCTGAAGTTCAAGTGATGACTAGAAGTAAAGATATCAAGAATACAAGCATCAAAGTCATAACACAAGTAATCAAGTAATGGAACAAACACAAAGAATGACAACTATGCTCTCAAGAAGGTTCTCAAAGAATATGTGGAGACTCAACAAGTAGAAGAAAAAGGTTTTGAATAATTTGATAGGCTTCCAAATGCTAAAAGTATGGTACTCGTTAGCTTTGAGCTCTCATTGCCCCTATCATAAGCATCTTTAATGTGGTTAAGGTGAAAGTGACACAACTAAGAGGATATGCTTGACAAGTTACAAATTGAAGTCTCATGCCCCTTACTTACGAAGACCGATCCTCATGCTACTCAACTTCAGTCACAAGCAAGCTCTTGTCATTGTAAGTATATACGTATCATAGAGAACCGCCAACGGGGTACCCCTTGCACATGACACGGGAGCTATCCCATAATCAAAATACAAGGCAAGCAGACAATGAGCATCTCGGCGATCTTTTTATTTACTATGTGCATAGATTTTTATTGAGGATGCTTCATAGAATGCTCATTATGGTTATGCTATAAGTTTCCACCATGATTAGGCATGGCTTAGGCTAGCGGCCCAGGCGTTTCTCTAACATACATACAAACTCCATGATCTTACAAGTTCCACTTTTATTTCACACCGCCGGGATCCATAAGCAAAAGAACATGATATCAACTAGGTACAAAGTACCTATGAAGTGTTGAAAGCGGTCCCCATGATACATGGTTCTGCTAACTTCAACTCATAAAGCGCAAGCATATGCACAACAAAGAAGGACGCAATGGTTCAGGTTTATTAAGTGCAAGAAAATAAAGTGTGCCATCAAGTTCATGAGAGCTTTACTAACTAACTTTCTCATAACAAGCAAACATTTTATTCGGAAGAAAACAAGGCATATTGAATATGCATGGAGGTAGCAAATGATGCTAATGGGTAGGTATGGTGGACACTTTGGAAATATTTGGTTTAGGGAGTTGGGAACTTGAGTAAAACATACTCAGTGAAAGTGAAGGCTAGCAATAGTAAGGGAGCGACAAACGAGAGAGCAATAGCTGTCATTATCATGCTTGCAACAAAACAGGACTACTCATGGCATGAAAGTGATTCAAGATCGTCAAGGCAAAATAATTCATCGAGGCTTAACTGTTTATTACAGTCATGTGCATGCATGAGCATGTGCCAAGTCAATCAAATGAAACATTCAGAGGAGGATACCGCGGTGTCATACCAATTTATGAATAGAGCAATGCAAGCAAACATTCATAAGACATGCTACCAACTATTAGCGAGCTGGAGCTAATCATAAGAAAGCAAGAACTACTAAGCATCCAAAGAAAACATAAACTCTACATGAACAGACTAAGCATGCCCACAGTGATGAGTATATGTACAAAAATGAAAACAAATAAAGTTCATTACCAGCCTCTTACCACGCCTCAAGTTGTCATTAATCCTCATTATTGCTCTTCACTTGTGTGGCTTGAATAATAATATGAAACCCAATAATCCACTGAGGACTGCCAAACCCTGTAGCAAACTCACAAAAACTAAAGAAGAACGACAAATATTTTTGGTGTTTTCGATTTTTAAACAAGAACCAAAAAGAAAGAAACAAGCAAAGCAAAATCTTTTTGGGTTTTCGAATAGTTCAAACAAAGCAAAAAAAGGGAAAAACAAACCAAGGTAAAAAGAAGAAGCAAACCAAAGAGAAACAACAAAAATATTTTTGGTCTTTTTGTGTTTTTGGAAAGCAAAAGCAAAGAAGAACGAAAACTAAAAAGAGAACGAAAATATGAATATACAAAGTACCGACGCAACATGATATGGAGATGAGTGCGGTGTCGGCGTACCTCCCCCAAAGCTTAGGCTTTTGTCCTAAGTGGGTATCAATCCATGTATGAATAGGGGTTCCAAGCGGGCGGATCTTGGTAAGAATGGTCGTAGCTTGGCCCATGAGAAGAGGAGGAAGCTCCCCAATCATAAGCGGGCTGCTGATATGAAGACTCTCCCTAATTCGAGGGCTGGACCGAATCATCCGTGACCTCCCTTCTAGTGTCCTGCTCCTGTTGGGAGAGCTCTCCCAAGTACGTGTCAAGCTCCTCCCCAGTGAGGGACCATCTTTCCCTGTTATCAAGGTTAAACAAGACATGTGCAGGCAAAAGAACAACACGCTCGGACTTGCTCTTTCTCCAACCAGCTTTGAGAAAGGTTATTTCATAAGACAACTCACTCAAACTAGCCCACGAGGAAATAAATTTATGTTGTATCATGGAATTAAAATCAAGCCTCTCTATGGGAAACTGTAGGTCTAGATGATGAGGCACTAAATCATGCAATGCTAGTAAACGAGAAGCAATGAGGCCTCCACAAATTCCACCTTTCTCACAGTTAGCAGAAGACGGAAAGCTATCAAAGCACCCAAGTTGTAAGACCTATCTCGTTTAAGAGCAGCAGAGATAAATGCTAAATCAAACGAAGATAACTTATTGGCAGTTTTCCTAGCAAGAACACACTTGGCAATAAAGTAGGCAAAGTAGCGAATGGAGGGAAGATGAATGTTACGGATTTTTCCACTCTCCTTCAAGAAGCTACTCCCTTGGCAAATTTCTGCATATAAATCCATGAGTGGTTCAGGTCTCTCTTTAATCTTCCTACATGATCCCCATTGAGGTACCTTAATAGCTGCACAAAAATCATCAAGAGAAAGGTCGACAGCTATATTGTAAATTTTGTAATGGAACATGGGGTTAGGCAAAGAGTGACTAAATTTGAAGTCCTGCACCACAAACATGGTTAGCTTCACAAATTGACAAGCTTCATCTTCAAAAAGTGCTCTAACCCTACATTAGAAACCAAAGTGTGGAAATCTTGTAGAATTCCTGCAGCTCTCATGAACTCAGGGCATGGATAAATGGAGGGAAAAACTTCCTCCTCCCGGTGGACCTTCATGACCTCAGGCACCCAAATCTCATGTTGGTTTAGGTGGTGTTCACTCATCTTCTATTCTGAAATTTAAACACCTATTACACAAGTGATTGCAATGTAAATAAAATGAAGGATTCTACTCATAGGGACTTGCAAGAGGTCTAAACATGCATCAAAACTATATCTCTAAGCATCAAACAAGCTTACAAGCTCTCAAAACCAGTCACCTACAGCAGCAAAATACTCAACATATAATCCACCAAACACAAATCTACTTGGACAAGGGGAGGAGTCACATACCAGGGAACTAATGCTCCAAATTTCAGCAAGAAAGATGGGCTGAGCAAGGAGATCGAAGAAATGGAGAGCAAGCACAGAAGGAACGCGATTTTGAGCTATGAACCGGAGCTTACTCGAGAGAGAGAAGAAAGTGGCAGGGGAGAGAGTTAGTGGAGGGCCAGGGGTGGCCCACACCAGGGCATGGCGCCACCTAGGGCTGGCCATGCCACCACATGGTGTGCCTGCCTGGTGGGCCCCCCTGGTACCTACCAGGTACTCCTCTGCCCCTTTTTTCACGTAAAAATTTAATATGAATTTTCTAGAATTTTTCTAGACACTTTATTTTTGGGCATTTTTCAGAAATAGAAGAATGATTTTTCTCACAGACAGATTTTTTTTTGGAAACATGATGCAAGGACAAAACAAGGCTAGAACTACAGAAGTTCTAGCATGCAAGCAACTAAAAACAAAAAGAAAACTAAACGAAAGCAAAAACTAAAGTGCAAAGGATAGAAATAAACGGAGATAATCATAATGAAAACATTGTTTTGTTCAATGGAATCCTTTTGTTAGCAAGGTTGATCAAGTCTTGCTACAAAAACAATTGCATATGATACAAAACTTTGTACTCCACTAATGATTATGTTACCTCAACCTTGATAGCAATTGTCCCAGTCATAATAGTTTCAAATTTTTCTCTTGGTATGGGACAATATATTTCTCCAACGTGAATGCCTTCAACATGTTCAATTGAATTCAAACCATAAGTCCTTTCAATATTCTTGGGGAAATAGACAGTATGTTCCTTGTCATTAACATTGAAGGTCACCTTTCCTTGATTACAATTAATAACAGCTCCTGCAGTATTAAGAAAAGGTCTCCCAAGAATAATAGACATTTATCATCTTCAGGCATTTCAAGCACAACAAAATCGGTTAATATCAAGCAATTGTGAGCCACCTGAACAGGTACATCCTCACATATACCCACATGAATAGTGGTGGATTTATCAGCCATTTGCAAAGATATATCAGTTGGTATCAATTTTTCAAGCTGAAGCCTCTTATAGAGAGAGAAAGGCATAACACTAACTCCAGCTCCCAAATCACACAAAGCAGTTCTAACATAACTGTTCTTAATAGAGCAAGGAATAGTTGGAATCCCTGGGTCTCCAAGTTTCTTAGGAACCTTACCATTAAAGGAATAATTAGCAAGCAAAGTAGAAATTTCTTCATTAGGGATCTTCCTTTTATTCGAGACAATATCCTTCATATACTTTGAGTAAGGAGGCAATTTAATAGCATCAGTCAAAGGAATTTGCAAGAATAAAGGCTTCATCCACTCACAAAACTTATTATAGTGTTCATCTTCCTTTGACTTGTGTTTCTTATCAGGGAAAGGCATAGGTTTTTGGACCCAAGGTTCTCTTTCACTACCATGTTTCTTAGCAATAAAATTTTCTTTAGTGTATTTAGTAGTCTTAGTGTGGTTTTCAGGTTCTTCTTCAACTTTTTCTTCATTAGGAGCTTCATTTTCTTCCTTACCACTTTCAGTTTCAGCATCAAAGATGGATATACTATTAGGATCTCAAGCAGGTTCAGAGGGTTCTACAACAGTTTTATGTTTCTTTTTCCTTTTCTTACGAGTAGAACCACTATTTTCAGCTTGTTGAGAATCCTGCTCAATTCTTTTGGGATGCCCCTCAGGATATAGAGGATCCTGGGTAGCAGCTCCACTTCTAGTTCTAATTTCATAAGCATGTTTTTCTTTAGCAGCATTAACTAGCAAGTCGTTTTGCACTTTAGCGAGTTGATTTATTTGAGTTTGAACCATTTGAAAGTGTTTAACAATCATTTTAACATGATTAGATGTTCTTTCCACAATATCTTTCAACTCAAAAATAGCTCTAGTGTTTTCCATTAGATGATTTTGCACCCTTTTATTAAAGTTATCTTGCTTAACAATAAAGATATCAAATTCTTCTAAGCATTGATCAGGAGGTTTCAAGTAAGGGATATCACCTTCATCAAAGTGTTGGAGAGAGTGTACCTCAATATTGGGTGAGTAGGGAATAGGATTACATAATTCTTCTATAGGAGGTAAATTCTTGACATCTGCAGCTTTAATTCCCTTCTCCTTAAGACATTTATTAGCTTCCTTCATCACTTCATCATTTAATTCAATAACTCTCCTCTTCTTTGATGTTGGAATAGGCGCAGGAATAGATGCTTCGGGTACAATTACTTCAGGTGTAACTTGTTTAGGAGGAGTCCAATCTTCATAATTCTTGCTTATTTTAGCCATTAATTCCTCAGCTTCCTTAGGAGTCCTATTCCTAAAAACACAATCAGCACAACTATCTAGGTATGTCCTAGATTCCTCGATTAGTCCATTATAAAATATATCAAGAAGCTCATTCTTAGGTAATGGACTTCCAGCCTGTGCATGAACCAAAGCACAAAACCTTGCCCAAGATTCAGGCAATACCTCTTTTTCTCCCTGTTTAAAATCAAAAAGTTCCTGCAAAATAGCATGTCTAGCACTGGGAGGAAAATATTTCTGCAGGAAAGTACTAATCAAGCACTCAGGGTTATCAATAGATCCAGGAGGTAAATTACTAAACCAAGTTTTAGTTTATCCTTTCAGTGAAAAGGGAAAAATCTTAGCAACAAAGTAAGTACGCATCTTAATATCATCAGAAAACAAGCCACTCATGGTAGAAAGTTCATTCATATGTGCTACCGCACTTTCATTCTTAGTCCCACAAAAAGGTTCTTTTTCTCGACAATAGCTATGTAAGATAGATCGAGAGAGAAATCATAATCTTCATCTATAATGTTTATGGGAGAAGCAGCAAACTTACCATCAAGAGATAATTTGGGTCTAATAGTACGCCTCTCAAGGAGACTCTTAGCAGCGCTCCTATCATGGGTGTTCTTACATTCTTCAATAAACTCATCGGTCATCTCAACATAATCTTCTTCAGTATCATAACTCTCACTAGACTCAGGTGAGCTAACAGGTGTGGTAGTGTCTTCATTAGGAGTTTCGGTATTTCCAGCTATAGTTCTAGCAATCGTAGCATCTAAGAAAGGACCTAATGAACCACTCTTACCAAGCACAGTAGAAGCAGCATCATAAGCATCAGAAGTTTCAGATTCAGCAGTAGTAGCAGTGTGTGTAGCATGTGTATGTGGTGGTGTAACGAGCTTACTTATAACCGACGGTGAATCAAGAGCAGCAGAGGTGTTTAGAACCGTACCTCTTCTTGTAGTGTATGGTAAAATAGGAACCTTGCCATCACGAGACTTACCCATGATGGATGGAAAGCAGCGAACAATAGAGAATCCAAGTGAACTTGATAAATAAAGCTATCCTCCCCGGCAACGGCGCCATAAAATAGTCTTGATGACCCACAAGTATAGGGGGTGTATCGCAGTATTTTCGAGGGAAGTTAAACCCAATTTATTGATTCGACACAAGGGGAGCCAAAGAATATATATCAGCCTTAACAACTGAGTTATCAATTCAGCTGCACCTGGAAACAATCTTGCTCACAATAGTTTATCAGTAGCAACAGTTTTGTAGTAGGAATAGCAAAGTAACAGCAGTAGCAAAGCAATGACAGTAGTAACGAAAGCAGTAAACAGTGGGATTCAAGTGCGGTAGGTATAGGGATGGATGGACGGGCGTTGCATGGACAAGACAATTCACATAGCAATCAGAACATAGGGCAATTGCAGATAAATAAGATAAAACACCCAAGTATTAGACAATCCTAGGCATGTGTTCCATATATAGTCATACGTGCTCGCAATGAGAACTTGCACAACATCTTTTGTCCTACCAGCCCGTTTGCAGCGGGGCCTCTAGGGAACTACTGGCAATTAAGGTGCTCCTTTTAATAGAGCACCGGAGCAAAGCATTAACACTCCATGAACACATGTGATCCTCACATCAAAGCCTTTCCCTTCCGGTTACCTCGATTTCTGTCACTTCGGGGCCATAGGTTCCAGACAACAACGTGTGTATACAACTTGTAGATTAGACCAGAAAGAATACTATCATAATGAATCAATAATAAGTTCAGATCTAAAATCATGGCACTCGGGCCCTAGTGAAAAGCACTAAGCACAACAAGTCGCAACAAAGTCATAAAGCACTAATAAAAGATACTAGGCACCATGCCCTAACAATCTGCTGCCATTACATGAACGATCTCATCCAATCCCTACCATCCCCATAGCCTACAGCGGGGGATTACTCACTCATAGATGGGGGAAACATGGATGGTCGATGGAGAAGCGATGGTGATGATGATGGCGATGATCTCCTCCAATTCCTCGTCCCGGCAGGGTGCCAGAATGGAGTTTCTGGTGCTGTTTCGTGGAATCTGGTGGTGGCGGCAGAGCGGAACTCCTTCTGGAAAAACTTCAACCCCCCTGAAGTTTTTAGGTCAGAAGGCTCCTTATAGGCAAAGAGAGAGGCCGAGGGGGTGCCTGGGGGGCCCACACCACCCCCTGGCGTGGCCTGGCCTGGCCCGCGCCACCAGGTGGTGTGGCCACCCCAGGGCTCTTCTCCATCTCGTATTCTGGCTCCTGGAGTCTTCGGGTGAAATAGGATTTTTGGCATATTTTCCGGGATTTTTCCTGATAGTTGGTTTTCTGCACAAAAATTAGACACCAAGGCAATTCTGCTGAAAACAACGTCAGTTCGCATTAGTTGCATCCAAATCACACAAGTATAGAGGAGAAACAATAGCAAAAGTGTTCGGGAAAGTAGATACGTTTTTGACGTATCAGTGGTCAAAGGTATTCCCTCTCAAGCAATCCTGCAATCAAGATACAAGAAGTCTCTTGTGTCCCCAACACACCCAATACACTTGTCAGGTGTATAGGTGCACTAGTTCGGCGAAGAGATATTGAAATACAAGTGGTATGGATATAAGACAACGGTGCCAGCAAATAGCTTGATGGCGTGGAAGAGACTAAAGGCAAACTGAAATAAAGATGGAAGCAAACAAACATGTAACATATCTAATAGCAAACGGTGTATCAATGCTTAGAAACAAGGCCTAGGGATCATACTTTCACTAGTGAACACTCTCATATAAATATATTATCTTCATGATACTACTCTTAACTACTCTCCGGTTGGACACTCTAATCGATGGTAGGCTTATAACAGCACACCTCAAAGTAAGTCTTTCCCATCTAGAAAACCCCACACTGTCACCTTGAGTACTAGATGAGTCCAACAAACACCACAATTTCATAAAGATATCCAACTCCAAATATAACTCATAACAAGTATTTGTAATCTCTAGCCTAAGTGCCACCATGGTGAGCATGCTGTCACTTTCACACACATGGGGAGAGCAGAGATTCATTAAAGCACTTGAGTAGCAGAATAGATCTATAGATTACAAGCTCATGATCTCAATAGGATCATGCATAGATAGAGAGATGAACACATAGCTACCGGTAGAACCCTTAGCCTCGAGAGAGAACTACTCCCTCCTCATCATGGGAATCAGCAATGGTGATGGAGATGGTGGTAGAGATCGATGGCGATGGCTCCGAGGGCACTTCCTCGTCCTGGCAGGGTGCCGGAATAGAGACTTTCTGTCCCCCGAATCTCCCCTTCGGTGGCGACGGTGCTGCGGAACTTTTAGTGGATTTCTGATTGACTATTTAGGGTTTATGTCTCGGGAGGCTTCTTATAGGCCACATGGCAAGGTCGGTGGGAGGCCATAGGGCCCACACCATGCCCTAGCGCGGCCTGGGGGGACCTGTGCCATGGGGTGGTGTGGCCACCCTGTGGCCCCTCTCCGACTCTCCTTCTGGCTCATGAGTCTTCCGGGAAAATATCAACTTTGGCTTTTGTCTGGTCCAATTTCGAGAATATTGATTTTCTGACTTTCCTAGAACCAAAAACAGCAGAAAACAGGCAACTGGCACTGTGGCACTTGTTAATAGGTTAGTCCAAGAAATCATATGAAAAGTACTCCAAAGTGTGGACAAAACACAATAAAGTAGATAAAACTAAGCATGGAGCATAAAAAATTATAGATACATTTGCAATGTATCAACATCCCCAAGCTTACCTCCTGCTCATCCTCGAGCAGGTAAGTGATAAAAAAGAAAGAATAGTTTTTGAGATGACATGCACCATAATAAACTTGATCAAAGTATTTGTAAAACATTGAAAGCTGGGATCATAGTACTTCAATCATAACATGAAATACAAAGTTCTAGCAATAAGATAAAGAAACTATGTTGCAACATGAAAAGGCACAAACAAAAGATTCATGAATAACAATGCTTTGCAAGACGTTTGCTTGTTTCACATAAAGAAAACATAGCATAATGGCATTCAGCTTGTCCCTCATAGAGTAGCAAAGATAAATGCATAGGAAACCTTTAAAGTTCATAAGAGTGACTAGATACAAATAGTTTAAAACAAGCAATATCAAGGTATGCATCAATCAACAAGTCTTGGGACAATGCACATAGAACTAAGAATGGCCACTATGCTCTCAAAGTAAGTGCATAAAGATAGAAGGTGGAGCCTCAATGTATAAGTGGAAGAAAGGCCTTCATAGAATGAAGCAGGGATTCAAGTCTCATAAAGAGCTTCCGAAAATTATGGTACTTATAGCTTTCGTCTCTCATTGCCCCTATCATAAGCATCTTGAAGTGATTAAGGTTAAAGTGAACAAACTATGGGGTACATGCTTGACGAAGTATAAGTTAGAAATCTCATGTCCCTTGTATACGAGGGCCGCTCCTCATGCTACTCAAGTTTAGTCACCGGTCAGTTCTTGTCATCGTAAGTACATGTGTATCATAGAGAACCGCCAACGGGGTACCCCTTGCCCGATGATACGGAAGAATCCCCATATCAAAATGACAAGGCAAGCAGACAACGAGCATCTCAGCAATCTTCTTATTTACCATGGGAGTATGGTGCCTTTTTCTCTCTTTCCTCTTTTCATAATCTCTCTTTTTTTCTCTTTTTCTCTTTTTTCTCAATATAGGACTCTTTTTTATAAGAAGAATGCTTCATAGACAGCTCATTATGGTTACGCTGCAGGTTTCCACCATGTCAGCATGGATTAGACCAGCGGCCCAGGCGTTTCTCTAACACATATACATAACTCCATGGACTTACAAGCTCCCCTTTCATTTCACACCGATGACATCCATATACAAAAGAGCATGATATCAACTAGGTACAAGTACCAAGTGCAATGTTGAAAGCGTTCCCCATGACAACATGGTTCTGCTAATTCCCAACAAATAAGTGCAAGCATATACAACATAGACGACACAATGGTTCAAGTTTATTAAGGGCAAGAAAAGTAAAGTGTGCCATCAAGTTCGTGAGAGCTTTAATCACTAGCTTTCTCATAACAAGTTTAATTCGGAAGGTAAAAAAAACATGAATATACTTGGAATAGCATAAGCTAGTAGGTAGGTATGGTGGACTCTTTGGAATAACTTGGTTTAAGGAGTTGGATGCATGAGGGGAACTCATACTTGGTTGTGGAGGCTAGCAAAAGACTAGGAGCGACAAACTAAGAGAGAAATAATGGCCATAATCATGTAGAGCGACAAAACATCATTGATCAAAGCATAAAGTGATACTACAAGTTGAAAACTAAAGGATCATAAAGGCTTATGGTGACTGGAGATAGTCATAACATGGTGTGAGCATGCGCCAAGTCAACCCAAATAAAACATCAAAGTAGAATACCACTATACTATGCTTTAATATGCTAAAACAATGCATGATTCATCCAAGGCACATTAAGCAATCTCAATTGTTTATAAAAAGTCATGCTACAGCAAAGAATACTAAGCATAAAGCCAAAACAATATCAAGCATGGCATGATAGAGCATAGGCCATAGTAAAAAACAAGCTCCCTTTACCACTTAAGCATGAACTTTCCTACTGTTTTTCCAATCCAAACCAAACTATTTGAAAACCGATGCATGAAAGAGGGGGTCCAACCAATTTATTCAGAAAACTAAGAAAACAAAGCAAACAAAAAAACAAAACGAAAACGAAAAAGAAGACGCTCCAAGAACAACACAATTGTGCATGAAACAATAAAAATGAAGCGTTTGGAAGAAACCTGGGATTTTTATTGATGAAGAAGGGGGTGCCTTGGGCATCCCCAAGCTTTGACGCTTGTACTTCTTGGATATTTCTTGGCGTGACGCGCGTGGCATCCCCAAGCTTGAGCTTTAGTCCATCCTTCATCTCATTACTCATTCCTTCCATACACCTAAATTTTTTCCTTCATACAAAACTTCACACAATCTTTATTAGCAACATTAGTGCACTCAAGATAATAAGTCTTTAGGTTCAGTTTTAACACCAAATAAACTTCCATTAAAACACTATCTATTGTATCACTTCCTTCAAAAAACTCAATTCCCCAAAAGAACTCAAAAAGGAACCAACAAGAAGCAAATGCAGAAAATGGCAGAAATCTGTCAAAACAGACCAGAAGGTAAAGACGAATTTTTTCGAAGACCTTCTGTTGCTCAAATCAAAAAGTGTTGAACTAATGAAAGTTAGATAACAACCTGAGAAGCACAAAAATTCACGCCTCAAAAGGACGTACAGAGATTTTACACGAATTTTTACGGTGAAGCACATAAATCTGTTTCGGGACAACAACTTTTCCAAGCATTATTTCTCTCTCATTAGAGGTTACTCTTGGCACAAAAAGCAAATAAAAAGGATAAGGAGCGGTTATTACTGAAATAATAACTTCCAAGACTCATCTAAAACTTTTGGGTTATCTCCCAATAAGTACTTTTCTTTAACGCCTTTAAGTTAGGCATGATAGTTTGAGAAGATGCTCACATAAGGAATATGAATTGAAGTAAAAGAGAGCATCAAGAAGAAAATTCAAAAAACATTTAAGTGTAACCCACTTCCTATGCATAGGAATCTTGTAAAGAAACAAGTCATCAAAGCACAAAGCAACAAGCATGGGAAAGCAAAACAAGTGCAACTTCAAGACTTTCAACATAAAGAGGGGAAACTTAATATTGTTGAGATACATAAAACCATGTTTCCCTCTCTCATAATAACTTTCAGTAGCATCATGAATAAAGTTAAAAATATAACTATCACATAAAACATTCTTATCATGAGCCAAATGCATAAAAGAATTAATGCTCTCCACATAAGCATAGTCATTCTTATTAATTGTAGTGGGAGCAAATTCAACAAAATAGCTATCATTATTATTCTCATCACCATAATCATCAAATATAGGAGGCATATTGTAATCATAATTAATTTCCTCCTCAATAGTAGGTGGACTGAAAATATCATACTCATCATTGTAATCATCATATATTGGAGGCATGGTATCATCAAAGTAAATTTTCTCCTCCGTGCTTGGGGGACTAAAAATATCATGCTCATCAAAACCAGCTTCCCCAAGCTTAGACTTTTCCATAGCATTAGCAATAATGGTGTTCAAAGAATTCATACTAATAATATTGCTATTAGCATGCAAATAAAGTTCCATAGGTTTTTTAATTTTCTCTTCAAACACTTCATGTCCTAACTCAAGATAAATACTATAAAGCTCTCTAATTTTGTTGTTGTTTTCCATTAAGCCTAACTAGTGAAAACAAGAAACAAAAAGACAAAATTGCAGAATCTAAAGGAAATAACTTCGAGCACTCACACCGGAGGATGTGAGTACCTTTTACCTTACCTCCCTAGCAACGGCGCCAGAAAATAGGCGTTTGCCGTGGGAGGTTCTTCTTCTTTAATCCTCTGGTGTGAATACCTTTTACCTTACCTCCCCGGCAGCGGAGCCAGAAAATAGGTGTTTGCCGTGGGAGGTTCTTCTTCTTTAATCCTCCGGTGTGAATACCTTTTACCTTTCCTTCCCGGCAACGGCGCTAGAAAATAGTCATCCAGCTTGGGATCTAGCTCCCAGGTGGCGTGGCGAACTACACAACAGCAGTAACGCCAGGAGTGCCACCCTGAACTCCTTCGTCAGGAGTTGTTTCTGTCTAAACAGGCTCGTGCAAGGTTGTCGTGGCTGGAGCTGGCGTTACAGGGGTTCGATTCTCCTCCAATGGGGCTTGTGAAGCTTCCTCCTGCACAAGAGCTCTTGCAGCTCCCCCATAGTCCAGCTGCTCGATGATGAAATCGCTGGTGATTGTGGGCTCTATCGTGGATTGCCAATCCCATGCACGCCCTTCGTCGAACACGACATCGCGTGAGACCAGCATGCGCTTCGCCGCTGGATCGTAAAGCTGGCATGCCTTACTGCCTGGCTCATAGCCAAGGAAGACAGCAGGCCCTCCCAGATCGTCCAGCTTCTGTAGCCCTGGTGCGTCGGCTTAACGTGTGCACGACAGCCAAACATACGCAGGTAGTGCATGTCTGGCGTGTGCCCGTGCCACGCCTCATACGGTGTGCACCCTTCGACACTCCTGGTGTACGAGCGATTGAGCACGTGCACGGCCGTGGTCACCACCTCGCCCCAGAAGGATGCAGGGACACCCATGCCTAGTTGGCACTGCTGCTATGGCCGGACAATAATCGCCATGGGTGATGGAGGGCGGCTCCCCTTCCCCAGGCGATTGTGTGGCTTGATACCTGCAGACCCGATGCTGCCATACCGTGTCCTTCCCGGCGACTTTGCGATGTGACGTTGGTTGTGTTGGAAATATGCCCTAGAGACAAATAATAATAAGGATTATTATCATATTTCATAAAGTTTATGATTAAGTTTTATATCATGATATAACTGTATTGAAAGGAAACGTCAATTGTTGGGGGTATACCCCCGGGGTATAAAGGCCGAGTTAGCCGAGGTGCGGCGCGGTCAAAGCAAGTGCTGGCTGGGTCACCTCAAGGCAGGCCGTCTTATGGAGTAACCCGGCCCGTTGGGCATTTGCCTAGCATTAATCCGGCTGACATAAAATGTATGTCTGCCATATTTGTCTACCAAATGTGCAGGTACCCTCATAGCCGGGTGAGCCAAGCGCTAGTCGGGCTACCACTTGGCTTCCAAGAGAAGGAAGGAATCTCCCGTTGGTCAAAAGGTGGCCTCTGTACACTGTAGCATGAGCGAAGCAAGCAGAGGGAAGGACCAGCGGGGCGTGGCCGACAAAGGTGATGCGGGCAATGTCGGGTGACGTAGCTTGCGTCTGGTGACGCCTAAAGGCAAGGGGCACGCAGAGGGTTACATCCATAGTCCGGACGAACCGTTAAAGTGAATAAAGAAGCATCTAGCTTTAACCAAGGGGCATATTCCTGAATATGCCTCCACATATGCCCTAACTTTGTAACCTGGGCTCCCCTATATAAGGAGCACCAGGGCCTCCATAGCAGGGGATTGATGATTCTGTCTTGGAAGAACTCTAGAGCATTGTAGTGGGGGGGGGGGGTAAGAGAACTAGTCTCCTTCTCCCGAAATGCTCAAGGAGCCCTTGTAATCCACCATTGATAGAGTGAAATACAAATATTTGTGTGTGGAATCACCACACTATCCCTCCTTAGATTCCTCTAGTGCTCATTGGCCACATCTTTAGCCTATCCATGACATCTTCTGTGCCACCACCACGACAGTTGGTGCTCACCATGGGGCTAGCGGCGCTAGCAGGGGTGAAAATCCAGAAGGGAAACATCATCGGCACCGGCGAGCGCATCATCTCTGGCTTTGTTCAGCGCTTTGGAGCGCTGGACTACGTCAGTGACAATGCCGTGAGCTTTGGCAGGCGTCCTCTTCCGCGCAATGGCCTCTTCATCAAGCTTGGCGCGCGCAAGATCTACGTCGGCATGGACGAGACCTGCGTTCACCCGAGGCACGTCGTCGAGGGAGGCGAGCCACCTCTCAGCGCGGTTAGTGGCCCGCGTATCACTCGCCCCGCAAGCTGCGTTGAGGTCATGATGACTGCACCAAACGCAGGAGCAAGCAAGGATCCGACGCCAGATCCGGAGGTCACGCCAAAGCAGGCAATGTCTAGATTCCCACAACTAGAGAGGCCAGAGAATATACTGCAGCAGGCAATAGATAGCCTAGTGACACTAATTGTTCCTGTTGTAGATCTGGCTCAGGCGCAAGCTGAGTTAGAGGAGACTAGGCAGAAAATGTTAGCTAGGGCCAAAAAATTAGCCGAGTTGTAGCAGTCGCTGAACATCACCTTGAGGGAATATGCAAAGTCAAACCGCATAGATGGAGTAAAAATCCAAGGTAGAAACCTGACCACGGAAACTGACAAGGAGTGTGAGCCTAGGCCGGGTCAGATAGCTACTATAGTGACAGGAGGGCTGGAGAGGTACAGTGCTGTTGGGGATCAGCGCAGAAAACAAAAATTTCCCTACGACGGAACCCTAGAAACTGCCTAGGATCTATCTATGTAGTAATGTGGTAACGACCGATGCGTATATAGTACATACCCTTGTAGTCTGTACGCGGTTAACGTTCCACGGGGAACGTGGTTGAATTAGTCGTACTCGTAGCCGACCTCAAGGTCGCGAAGCTCCTCGCAGGTCACCCCTTGCTCCTTCTTGATCTTTATCATCTTCATTGTGCAACAGCTCCGGCTCACGACATTTAAGCGCCCCAAGTGTTGTGCCTCGTGTCTTCGTACACATCCGGTGCACGATGAGACCTCCGGCTCCCCGATCCCGCCGGGAGTGCGGAAGTTGATATCCGGCTAGGAATCCCTGCAGCACAACGGCGTACTGCAGGTGTGCCTTGATCGCACAGCCCAGACTTGGGGCCATGGTCACGAGGCATGGAGGGAGAGAGAAGGAGGAATAATCGTTTAGCATTTCAATCCTTTATAAATGTTTAAACTATTATCATTAACATAGTGATGAGAATAACTTATTTGTAATCGTAGTAAGGTATTGTTCATAAGAATAGTACAAACTGGTTTGTAACTTGTTCATATGAATAATCGTCTCGCCAAAAGCAAGACACACATACAAGGATTACAAGTTTATATTCAAGTCCACTAATCCAAATGATAAACTTTGAGGAAAGATGTGATGTATCATCAAGTCTCATTTTGCCTCAAAACCAGCAATTCTCAAGCAGATCATCCTGTTTTCACAAAACAGGACAAGTATCAAATACTTTGCAAACTGCAGTGAGTTTTGCAAGAACCACATTTATAATTCGTATATCTTACATATACCTTTTCATCCATGACCTCCTTTTGCAATCAAGCCCTTCTAAGAGTTCTCAACTCTAATGCAAGATCGCTAAGTGTTTTTGCAAACATTCTGGAGTCATCAAATTATCTCCTAATGGTTATTGTATCAAGAAGAGAAGATCACCTTTTATGAGGATATCCCTCAGGCGTGGGTATTAATCTATGAAGTTGGACCCTTTTGCTAAGTTCCATATTAAGCAATATATTCCCATGGTCGCAAAGGACCTCAATGGGATAGGATAAGATCTACTAAGATATTTGCAAATAAACATCTAGACTAAGTTTATAATAAGAGATCAATTTATAATTGGTCTCCACTAAAACGTTCATCCCCTGGACGATTTTAGTGATCGCATGATCCCTATCCTCTGCACCTCCCCCGATCATCACGATCATCAGTGCATTATCAAAGGTAGACATTCACTAATGCCAATCACATCATCCATGTGACTCATGCTTGATCTTTCGATCTCTTGTGTTCCGAGGCCATGTCTGTACATGCTAGGCTCGGCAAATCTAACTTGTGTGTATTCGCTGTGCAACATGGCTTACACCCACTGTATGTGAACATAGATATGTCTGACCCCCGATCGTCACGGACGGCCTCATACCGAAGAACTTTCTTGGTGGTGCACACACAAGGGGAACACGGAACATTGGAATTTAATAGGGATTATCTTATTTGCTACCGTTGAGTATCTAAATACTAGCACACAATAAGATGTAAAAACTGGTATCAATATCATATGTATAATGTGATATGATATGGTCTTTCTTGCGCCTTGATCTCCATCGAGCGCTCCGGCATGATCTCCATCTCGCCCTTGGTTTGACACCAAGTCCACGACGCCGCCACCAGGTCGTTCATTGGAATGATGACTATTACTATACTACTTAGTAACAGAAAAGTAAACTACTTTACCTTTGTATCGACCAATGCCATATCATAATCACATGCCCCCTACAAAATAAAGTTAGACGCCTCGACTTTATCTATAGCAAGTTTTACGTGGTTGTTAGGGCTTTCGCACTAGAACCGTTTCTAAACTACGAACTTTCGAACCACAACATGGATCCGACAATTGTCTCTATTACACCCCTTTCGGGGCCCTTCGTTGTAAATGCTATATCCACTATTGAATGAGAGACAAACACCCGCTAGCCACTTATATGGTACAAGCCGTATGTTGAGCGTGGAACCAGTCTCGCGTACGAATACGCGTAAGGTCGGTCCGGGCGCTTCATCAAACAATACCGTGATATAAACAAGTACACGTTAGAGGGTAACAACCAAGGGATCAATGCCCGCACAAAACTTGTGCGTACTGGCCGTACAGCACTCCTACGCATAGATCGACTCTGATACCACTGTTGGGGATCGGCGCAGAAAACAAAAATTTCCCTACGACGGATCCCCAGAAACTTCCTAGGATCTATCTATGTAGTAATACGGTAACGGCCGATGCGTATAGAGTACATACCCTTGTAGTCTGTACGCGGTTAACGTTCCGCGGGGAACGTGGTTGAAGTAGTCGTACTCGTAGCCGACCTCTAGGTCGCGAAGCTCCTCGCAGGTCACCCCTTGCTTCTTCTTGATCTTCATCATCTTCATCGTGCAACAGCTCCGGCTCACGACATTTAAGCGCCCCAAGTGTTGTGCCTCGTGTCTTCGTACACATCCGGTGCACGATGAGACCTCCGGCTCTCCGATCTCGGCGGGAGTGCGGAAGTTGATATCCGGCTAGGAATCCCTGCAGCACAACGGCGTACTGCAGGTGTGCCTTGATCGCACAACCCAGACTTGGGGCCATGGTCACGAGGCATGGAGGGAGAGAGAGAAGGAGGAAGTCAACCAAAGGACTTCTCCAAATATTGGTGTGTTTAATCCCACCCATGGGCACCCCTTTATATAGGCTAAGGGGGTGTACCTTTCTCAAAGGCTAAGCCATGTGGGACTAATACTAAAGGAAAAAGTCAGCAGAAATTCGGACTGCCAAATGGGCCAAAAGAACTCAGCCCAAAACAACAAACATAAAATACTAAATAAAAAGAAAAGAGAAAACAACAGGGGCTAGCCGGGTGGGCCTTGGCGCGGCCCACCCCGCACCCAGCACTCCGCCGCGGCGGCCTAGAAGGAGTGGCCCGGGTGGGCCGACGCCCACCCCGGCGGCCCAGCTCCCTGCCCCTGGCGCCAGCTCCCCGCGCGCCCTTGTGGGCCGGGTCGAGCAGGCCTAGGCGGCTGGCGGCTGCGGCCCGCCCCCGCGCGGCGCGCATTATTTGCCGCCCGCTGGCGAGCGTTCCCTGCTATCTGCCGCCCAGTGCGACAGCTATTATCCGCCGCCCACTTGGGCTGGCTGTTTTCCTTTTTCCTTTCATTTTCCTTTAGTTTTATTTCTAGGCTATTTCCCTCCGGGATTTAGCCTAATATAAAAGTTGACTTTATAAATCTTAATCCAAATGTTATTTATAATATATTAATTAATAATTAACATATAATAAATATATATTTAAATTCCCATTTATCCGAAAACACTTTTCCGGACTTTTCCTTTATTCTTTCTCCGAACAACTTCGGATCTCTCCGCGGAACGATTCCGGCTTTCTCTCTTTTTCTACTGTGATTCCGTCTTACGAATGATCGCTCTCATCGTACCCTTAAGTGTATCCTCTCACGGCTCGGGAATGCTCTAGACATGATCTGTATCAATGATCAACAGAGGGACCAGGGATATCCATGTGACCCCTATGCATTCCTGATGACAATGTCGTTTGAACCGTCTAAATGCAGCATCCTCTTCCTTTTGTTTCTCGATACAACTTGTCCGAGATCCGATCACTGGTATCCCATACCTTGTTCAATCTCGTTCACAACAAGTTATGTTTTCTTGTTATCGTGATATTACATCCCCGTGACCTAGTCACATGTTGCAACATTTATAGATGTAATCTCACCAAGTCGGCCGTATGTATCTTTACCCGTCATGTAGGTGAACAAATCCCGGTATTGCAGTCACATGTCATCTACTGTTCCTTTGGAATACCCAACATACACCTTTATAGCCACTACATTACCAGATGACGTTTGATGCAGTCAAAGTAGCCTAGGGAAACAGTGAGTAATATGAGCTCACGGTCTAAGGAGAAGGAGTCTAGGTATAGCTGTTGCAACAATGAACTGTATGACTTGATCATGTTGCAATCCTTCGAGGAATGTCCAACCACATCATTCTCCAATGATATGATCTCGTTGTCAGTAGGCATAAATGCCCATGATCTTGAAACCCAGATCATCTTCGTGACCAATGAACTAGTATGAATAGAGGCTACTAGGGACTTGGTTGTTTCATACCACACTTGTACCAATGTTTCTACTTGGCACAGTTCTAGCACAATATGAAACTATTATAAACTAATTGAGATATGACAATAAAAACCTATTTATTATTTGCCTCTAGGGCATATCTCCTTCAAGTACCCCGGCAAAAAACCTCAGGGCTATGAATGCAGCAACGTCTGAGTTAGAGGGTTTAACCGGAGAAGCCCGGGAAAAACAACATGAGAGGGTAAATCACTTGTCGAGGGTGGCTTGCCAGCAAAATGAGGAGCTGAATAAGGCAAACCCAGTGCAACCCAGAGCATCTCGTGTGGTTCATTCGGCAGGGAACAACCCGACAAAATCTATTGGAGCTGCGTCATCCCCAGGTCACGCTCCTAGGAGAGAGGAGGTGGTAACCTCGGGGAGAAGAGACAAACAAATGGTTCCGTATGACCCGGTAAGGGTAGGGAAAGGAAAAGCAGTGCAAGTTGATGAGGATCGCCATAGTGCTAGCCGAGGAGAAGTTGGCAGAGGTAATCGCAACCAAGGAAATGCCGGTCAAAGGAACGTTGCCAACGGCAATGCTGGACACCGTAATCTGGCGGAAGCATGGAAAAATGTGCCTCGGAACCAACAACAACAGTACACACCTCGGCAAGAGAGAAGCACAGGACAAGCAATACAACTGCAAAACACTCGTCCAGGTCAGGACAGGTACAATGATGGTTATTCGGCAATGGTTGATGTCGGATTCCCTAGACCTGAGCACCAAGTAATTGGATCAAGATTGGGGAACAGGAACTTGCAGCCGGATGACGCCATACTGAAGCTGGACCGAATCTATAGGTCGGTACTGATGGAGGTGCAAGGTCCACCGGGGCCGGCATGTTTTGGACTTTGGATCATGAGGGAGCCACTAGTGCTGAACTTTCAGCTGGCCAGAGGAACGAAGACATATGATGGCAGTACAAAGCCGGATGATTGGCTCATTCATTATGCAACTTTAGTGAACATAGCTGGAGGAAACTTGAGATGGCTGTGAGATACTCACCACAGATGCTGCAAGGACTAGCAAGGGTTTGGCTAAACAACTTTCCACCAGGGAGTGTCAACTGTTGGCTAGATTTTGAGGAGTTGTTCGTGAGAAACTTCTCGAGCACCTACAAGAGGCCAAATAGGCCACAAACTTTGGCATTATGCAAACAGAGACCAAATGAGCCGGACCGAGAATTTTTGACTCAGTGGTGTCATGTGCACAACTCATGTGAAGGGATAATTGAATCACAAGCTATAACATGGTTCGACCAAGGCTGTAGATATGGAAGTATCTTGTGGCAGAGGTTGCAGCAAGATATGCCAACTACGTTGGCCAAAACAATCCGGATCGCGGATTCGTATGCCTTAGGGGACCCAAGCAACCTCGGTTATTGTCAAGCGAGTCCAACAAGGAGTATTACAATAGAGATGGTTCCGGATCATCCAAGAGGAACGACCTCTGAGGTAAGAGAAGGGACGATCGTCCGGATTACCGGTATAGCTCGCAACAAGTGGCCGTTATGGACCAAGATCAGCCTAGTGCCGGCGCATATCAGCATCAGAAAACTAGAGGGCAACAGTGGCAACAAAAGAATGAAGGAAAGAAGCCCTGGACCCCAGAGCAGAAGAAACCGTGGCAAGAGAGAAAGGACCGTCCAAGGTATACATTCGAGTCTATGCTAGATCAGCCATGCAAGTTCCATACGCCAAGTCCGAATAGCCCGGCGAACCATACGACCCGACAATGTGAATGGATGAGGAAGTTATAACAAGGTAGTTCGGGGAATGCTCAGGCACCTCGGCACGATGCACCTCGGCATGATAAACCTTGGAATGAAACACCTTGGCACCAATTGTTAACTCGAGGGAACGGACAATAGCTTATGTTGCCTCCACCTCCACCGAGGTACAAGAACCAAGAAAGGAGGGATGCAGTGCATCAAGTGAATAATCAACAGCAGTGTCGTCGGATTGAGGACAAGTATGCCATGAGGGGGTCCTCGAGGCGTGCGGAAGAGAGGGGTGTGAGACTTACGGTGTTCCGGGACGGTGAGCACACAAGTTTACCCAGGTTCGAATCCGCTGGCTTTGGATGGATCCTACTCCTGCTAGCAATCTAGTAATACGGCAGAGCCGGAATATGGGTTACAAGGGTTTTGCCTGTGCGAGTTGAGGGTCTAAAGTATTGGGTGTGCCCTAAAGGCTCTCCCTAGGATGGCAGATATAGATATCCGGCCTAGGGTTTACAGGAGAGATCAATCCGGCTACGACTAAGAGTTGGTTACAGAGTACATCTTGAACTACAAGTAACATTATGGGCCTAAGTCGGTAAGTCTTCTGAGCCTTCCCGTAGCCGGATTGGACTCCGTCTTTCTCCCTGACTGGGCCGCCCATGAAGCAAAGCTCTAACCCGAAATGGGCCACCCTAGTCAGTGAGGAACTGTGAGGATACCCGGAAAGTATATCCCCAACAGCAGCCCCCGAAGGCCTCCAAGATCCAAAGTCGGATTTATCATCGTCTAGCTTGATCTTCGGCTTGCAGAATCTTGAAGGGTTCCTGAAACTTCACAACAGAAAATACGATCCGCGTCTTAAAAATAAGTCGGACCTATCAACAGGTTACTCGGATTTTCCAGCTCAATTTCAAACTAAGCCGGAACTTGGTTTCTAACGCCACCTGACACAAGTCATGGTCAAGTCACGTCAGCTGACAGGCATGCCGTCAGCACGACCGTTGGTGGGTCCGCGGTCCGTGGAACCGAGGCGCCGTTTCAATGTGTGCGTGGAGATCAAGGCAACGCAATCATCACGTGGGTCCTTCCCAGTTCCTTCCACGACGCGTGGCGGTTACACTGTAGCATTTGCACGAATCTTGGCGTAGGTAGGTGAATATAAGGGGTTTGGATTTTCTCCTTCTCCTTCCACCAGTCTTTGCCTTTTCCTCTCCTTCCCAATCCTCCTGCGCGCACAGAGCTTCCTCGTTCTCCCTCCATAGAACTCCCAGCACCGCCCCTTTTAGGTCAACCTCTCGCCGGAGAAATGGCTTCATCTTCTTCCTCCGGCTTGGCGGTAGCGGCGGCGGCGGCGACGGCGGAAGTGGTGGCGGAGAAGGAGAGCTTCCGCGGGATCTGGATTCCCTGCGCCCTCAACGAGGAGGGCCTCAAGAACGTGGAGAAGGAGGGGCTTCTCGCCGCCGGCAACTGGCGGAGCGGCTTCGAAGAAACCGTCCCCAACCTGCACGACGGCGAGCGGGTCCACTTCAGCACCCACCTCGATAGAGGTTTGTCATTTCCTCCCTTGGATTTCTTCTCCGAGGTGATAGATCATTACGGAGTTCAACTCCATAACCTTCCTCCCAACTCTCTCTTAGATATGAGCACATATGGTTCATTGTGCGAGGGCTTTCTCGGCATTAGGCCGAGTTTGACTCTTTTCCGGTACTACTTTCATGTCCGGAGAAATTCCATTACCGCTGGTGTTCCTTACATCACCGGCACTATGAGTTTTTCGCTTAGACGCGAGCGCGCATATCCCAAAATTTCAGCTAGTGACTCGGTCAAACAATGGCCAGCCACATTTTTCTATCATAAGGATATTCCGGCTTCCGGCAAAGCCACTGCTTTGCCGGCTTTTGTCGACGGAGCTGCCATGGCCCAACCTTCCTAGGACGAGGCTGCTCCAGCTCTCACTGATGATCTGATCCTCGCTAAGAGGCGGATCGAATATTTGATCAAACACAAAGGTCTGAAGGGATCCGACTTGGTCCAATGATGGGTCTCACGTCGGATCCAGCCCCTTCAGTACCACGGGGATCGCCTGATGCACTCCAAGAAAGATTCCCTCCGCATCAGCTCCAAGGCCTACACCACGCAGGGCTACATAAGCCAGATTAAGTGGTTGATCAAGGAGCGGATCGAGAGGCCAATCCCGGAGGTTTCTCTGGATATGCACACGGCGGAAAACCCTGTGGTGCCGGTAAGTTTCTAACAGTACACCTTTTATGTGTTTCAATCTTCGAGTTATACTGCAATACTGATATGTTTTCTTATTTTCAGCTTGGCGACCTCCCTGAGTCGGAACTTGCTCCGCTCGAAGGATATCCTCCTGAGTTCTCTCAGGAGACAGAAGTAGTCCCATTGCCGGACCTTGCGCTCAAGAAGCGCAAAGCTCCGACAGTGGCAGTGGGCACAAAGAAGGTGCCTGTTGTGAACAGGTAACTTTCAATCACAATTTCCGCCTTTGTACTTTATTCGAATTTCTTTCCGAGATGTAATGTTTCGACTTTATTACATTCTCAGAGCAAAGCCGCTCGTCAAGGGCAAAGGGAAAGGGATTCCTTCGAAGCCGCTGCGGTAGACGAAGCTTACCATAGCTTCTCCTGTTGTTGCTCCTCCGACTCCTGCCCCTCAACCTTCCGCAACACCGGTGATCACTCCTTCCCCGGTCGTCGCAGAAGATCCGGCTCCTTCCACAGAGCCCGTGATCCTTGAATCGCATACTGATGTCACCATGGGTGAGTCAGTTCTGGATAAGGGTGAACCCTCTTTGGGTAATGATCCCTCGGCAGAAACCTTTGCCGAAAACCTCATCAGCAACCGGGACTAGCCAAGTTTGGCCTGTCCTGGAAATCTGCAGAAGAGATCCAGCGGCTAGCCAGGCAATGCCTGGAGAAAAGCCATTTATCTCCCGAAGAAGAAGCGCAAGAAGTAGAGGACGTCAAGTTCTCTGACCTTCTCGCCTAGGTCCGCCTTCGCGACGAGAGGATTAGGACCGGTGAGCTTCCAACAGCTCCAGTGATTCCTCTGACTCTCGCCGAAAAGGTGGCTGCTGAAGTGAACGCGGGTTTGGATAAACTTACCCGCGAACAATATGTAAGTCGGAATTCCAACTCATGTTTTTTCCATTATCTTATATCATATCCTCTAGCCCCCAAGCATGAAGTAGGATATATAATCCGGGTGTATGCTTCATTAGGATGCCAAAGAACGAACTAGTGTAGCCCCCAAGGCTCGTGCTGATATTTAGCAAAAATATTAGCCCGAGTCTTAAGTAGCTTTCTGACTTTGGGTATTCTGACTTACAGAAAGTATGTTCCTATAACCAGGAATTATTGAAGAATGTCTGTGATAAGCGGAGAGAGATCAAAGCTCTCCGGCTTAAAAATGCTGAACTAAAAGTAGGCAAGGATGAAGCCGAAGGTAAACATTCTGAGATTCAAATCTTGCTTTTGTATTTCAATGTCAAATTTGTTCGAATGTCGAATTTTTTCTGAACTGTTGTTCTTTTTGACTTACAACGCTGGTGAAACAATCCGTCGCCATGATTGAAGAGGCCGAGAACCTCAAGACCTTGGTGGTGGAAAACAAGGAGCTTCGCCAAGAGCTGGGTCAGCTCAAGGCAGATCATGAAAAGAGCATAGCTCAAGTCCTTGAATCCTCGTCCATGGCCACTGAAGAGCGTGATCGCAAGATTGCAGCTCAAGATAAAATAATCTCGAACCTCAAGAATGAGCTTGGCAGAGAGAAGGACATCTCCCAGGTGCTCTGGGCTGAACTCCAGAGTCTCCGGGAGGAGAAGACCAAGATTGACGATGTCATTCTTGGTACGTTCCATCTGTCCGACTTATCTTTTTCTTTTACTTCTATCAATGTCGGATTTTTCTTAACTTGTTTTGTGTATAGGTCCTCTGAACTTGACGGACTCTTCCTCCACCGAGCCCCGCACCCACCGGCTTACCCAAGTCGGTGACCTGCTTCATGACTTCCGCCAGTCCCTTGAGGACATCGGCGAAGCTCTCAAGATTCTGGATATGCCAAGAATGTCGGATTTTCAGGTGCGGGACAAGGCAAAGGAGATGCCGCAACTTGTTCGGGACTGGAACATGTCCTACGCGCGGACTGCTGCGCAGAACGCTCTCACCATGGTCATGAGCCACCATGGAAACATGGAGATATGGCAAGTGACCAGAGGGTACTACAAGGTAGATGAGGACGGCCAGGAGGAGGACCTTCAAGCCATCATGCACTCCTGCGCCGGATATGGGTGTCGCGTGGCTGACCTGACCAGCTACGAGATCCCCTTCTTCACCCGCGTGGCTACTCCGCCTCCTCCTCCAGAAGAAACAGCTGAAGTTTCCGACGATGAACGCACCACCTCGGATGCGGACATCTCGGAATGATACCAAGGTGGCGGAACCAGCGAGCCGGCAGCTCCTGCATCTCCTCCTGCATCATAGATCAAAAAAATTTATATTATCCCTGAAAAATATGATGCGTTTGTAAATATTAAGTACTATTTATTTTGCTAGTGCTAAGCTTTTTGATCTATTCAGCACTTTTGGCTTTGATATTTTTTTTGTGTGCCTGAAATGTTTACATAAGCACTTGTATTTTTTTGTCTTCACTTATCGTTTATCTGGCTTTCCGCCTCGTCCCTTTCGTGAGCCGGATAAACCTTCAGCCGGAAACTTTGCCGAGCAACAGAGCTCAATTGCTAAACCAGTTTAAACTCGGAAACAAAGCCGGCTTCCAATACCAACAATTCACTACTCGGAAAATACCCGCATCCGGCAATCAGACAAATCACCAAAGTAAAGACTAGAAATTTTAGAGTTATACCCGAAGGTAGCAATTTTAAAATCGGAAATCTAAACTAGAATGAACATGAGCATAAAGTACTTTCAAGCATTCTGGGAATTTCGACTATGACATGATCATTTGGAAATAAGATGGTAAAAACTTCTCAGAAAAACTTGAGGCAACCAAAACTTTTATTTGTCACAGAACATGTACATATATATGATTACAAAGAAGGATAAACTAAGAATAAAAGGGACGTAGCTGAGCAATATTCCATGGTCTGTCTAACTCATCCGGATTTGTACTGCCTCCGGCTCTCTTTCTCTTCTTAGTAGCAGGTCTTTCTTTGACTGGCCTCATGTCAGTTAAGTAGTACCATCCATTGTGTAATACTCGACTAACTAAAAAGGGCCCTTCCCATATTAGGGAAAGTTTGTGCTTTCTTTGTTGCACAAGCCGGAGAACCAAATCACCTTTATTGAAAGATCTATTTCGGACTCTCTGGCTATGATACTTGCGTAACTTCTGCTGATAGGCTATAGATTTCATTTCAGCAACAACGCGAACTTCGTCGACTAAGTCGAGATCATTTTGTCGAGAAATCTCGGCATCCTCTTCAATATACGCGGCCACTCTAGGAGAAGTATGAATCAAATCACTAGGAAGGACTGCTTCTACGCCATAGACCAAGAAGAAAGGTGTGTATCCTGTTGACCTGTTTGGAGTTGTTCGTAAACTCCAAATTACAGAGGGTAGTTCCTCTGCCCAAGCCCCCGCAGCACGTCATAGTGGTGCTTCGAGTCTCGGTTTTAGTCCTTGTAGGATTAAACCATTTGCTCTTTCGACTTGTCCGTTAGCCTGTGGATGTGCGACTGATGCAATGTCAAGCCGGATATTTTGCTCGACGCAGAATTCAGCCAACTCTCCCATAGAGAAGTTACTCCCATTGTCCGTGATAATGCTATGCGGATAACCATACCGGATTATAACATCATCGACAAATATTTTGGCCGTTGCTCCATCACAACTAGTGACAGGTTTAGGCTCAATCCATTTGGTGAATTTATCCACCATCACTAAGAGGTGAATAAATCCACTTGGAGCTCGTTTAAAAGTTCCTACCATATCAAGCCCCCAGACCGCAAAGGGCCATGTAATAGGTATTGTTCGCAGCTGATCAGCCGGAACATGAGCTTGCTTGGCGTACTTTTGGCAGCCTTTGCACGTCTTGACTAATCGTTTGGCATCTACCTGAGCTGTAAGCCAGAAAAAAACCGTGTCTAAAAGCTTTTGCCACTAAAGATTTGGCTGCGGCATGGTGACCACACTCGCCTTCGTGGATTTCCCTTAGGATTTCCACTCCTTCCAGAGATACACAACGCTGAAAGACCCCAGAAACACTCTGTTTATGGATCTCACCTTTAACAATAGTATAGGCTTTTGCTCGTCGGATAATCTGCCGGTTCAGCACCTCGTCTTCGGGTAATTTGCCGTCTACCAAATAATCGAGGTAGGGTTGAGTCCAGCTGGGGATTACAGCCAGAACTGCTATCAAAGGTGAGTCGGATTTGGTCGGATATTCCTCATATACTCCCTTTATTGAGGGAACTTTGAGGTGCTCTAGAAAAGCGCCATCCGGGACCTCTTTCCGCGCAGAACCTATCCGAGATAGTGCATCTACTTCCTCATTTTCTGCTCGAGGGATGTGTTGAACTTCAAACCCTTTGAACGATTTAGATAGATCATCCACGACAGCTTTATATGCTGCCATGTGTTTATTTGCATTACAAATATCCAACACTTGATGAGCATCAAGATCCGAATCTCTATAACACATCAAACGTCGGATGCCAATATCCTTAGCAATCCGGATTCCATGCAGCAGTACTTCATACTCGGCAATATTGTTTGTCGTTGTGAAGTGGATATGCAACACGTATAAAAGTTTGTCTCCTTGGGGTGATTTGAGTACCACGCCAGCCCTCGAGCCTTAGTTCCATCAAAAAAGAGGTCCAATATTCTGACTCAGGGAGGGTCATGTTCTCCTTTGTCTCTGTCCAATCAGCGACAAAGTCAGCAAGGATCTGGGATTTGATTGATGTCCGAGGTTTATACTCAATATCGAAAGCTGAAAGCTCTATGCCCCATTTGGCGACGCGTCCTGTGGCATCACTATTTTTGATTATATCCCTCATGGGAGCTTTGCTCATCACGGTAATTGGATGCTCCTGAAAATAATGGCGTAGCTTACGTGATGCTAGAAAAACACCGTAAGCCAACTTTTGATAATGCGGATACCGTTGTTTTGACTCTGTCAGAACTTCGCTGACAAAGTATGTCGGACGCTGCACCAGGTGTTCCTGATTTTCCTCTGGTCTCTCCACCACCATGACGATACTGACGACCTTATTTGTCGCAGCAATGTAAAGCAACATCGGTTCCTGAGGTTCCGGTGCTGCAAGGATAGGAGCAGATGAGAGTACTCTCTTCAGATCTTGTAGTGCAGCTTCAGCTTCGTCAGTCCAGACAAAATCCTTGGTCTTTTTCAGGAGTTTATATAATGGTTGTTGGAGATATGCCCAAGAGGCAATAATAAAAGTGATTATTATTATATCTTTGTGATTATGATGAATGTTTACATCCCATGCTATAATTGTATTATTAGGAAACACTAACACATGTGTGTTTTGTAAACATGTAAGAGTCCCTAGTAAGCCTCTTGTTGAACTAGCTTATTGATTGATGATCATGGTTTCCTGACCATGGACATAAGGATGTGATTAATAAAAGGGTTATATCATTAGGAGAATGATGTGATGGACATACACCCATAGTAAGCGTAGCATAAGATCAAGTCATTAAGTTCATATTGCTATAAGCTTTTAAATGCATAGTAACCTAATCCTTCGACCATGAGGTTGTGTTAATCACCATCACCGGATGGGTACTTTGATGACATCAAACACCGCTTCGTAAATGGGTGGTCATAAAGGTGTCATTGGGTATTCTGAAAGTATGTGTTGAAGCGCATGGACCAAGATTGGGATTTGTCGATCCATATGACGGATAGATATGCTCTGGGCCCTCTCGGTGGAATGTCATCTAGTTAGCTTGCAAGCATGTGACTGGGTCACAAGGGATGACATATCACAGAACGAGTAAAGAGTACTTATTAGTAACGAGGTAGAACTGGGTATGGAGATGCTGACGATCAAACCTCGGATAAGTATAGTATCGCGTGACAAAGGGAATTGGTTTCGTATGTAAATGGTTCAATCGATCACGAAGTCATCGTTGAGTATGTGGGAGCCATTATGGATCTCCAGGTCCCGCTGATGGTTATTGATAGGAGATGTGTCTCTGTCATGTCTACATATTCACGAACCGTAGGGTGACACACTTAAGGTTCGAAGTTGTTTTAAGTAGATATGGAATGTGCGTTGGAGACCGAATGTTGTTCGGAGTCTCGGAATGGATCCGGGACATCATGAGGAGATCCGGAATTGTCCGGAGAATAAGATTCATATATTGGGGATCATTTCCTAAGTTAGGAAATGTTCCAGAGTGTTTGTATGAGGGTTCTAGAAGGTTTCGGAATGTTCCGGAAGGTTCTGGAAGGTTTCTTGGAGTTTGCTTGAAAACCAAGGAAGGGGTCAAGGAGTCCTGGTGGGTCAAGACTAGGAGTCGTGGGGGAGGAGGACTCCTCCCCCCCTCCCCAATCCGCCGGCCCTAGAGGGAGGGGAGTCCTAGAAGGACTCCCCCTCCCATGGCGCCTCACCCCCTTTAAATAGAGGGGCAGGGGCGCCCCCTCCACCCCCTGCTCCATAACTCCCAATCTCTGCCGCCTCTCTCCTCCTCCTTTCTTCTGCACAGGCATAGGCGAAGCCCTGCAGAATTCTCTACTCCACCACCACCACCACGCCGTCGTGCTCCTGGGATTCCGTGGAGAAGATCTACTACCTCAGCTGCTCGCTGGAACGAGGAGAGGAAGGTCTGCTTCGACTCCGCACGTGTGACCGACTGCGGAAGCGCTGCCCGAACACGGCGCCGGAAGGATCGTCCACTTGACCGACTGCGGAAGCGCTGCCGGAACGCGACGCCGGAAGGATCGTCCACACGATCTTGAGATCGGCAAGTGATCGACTACATCAACCACGAGATCTAATCTCGTTAATGCTTTCGGATCTACGAGGGTTAGTTCCTATCTATCTCGTTGCACATGTCTAATAGATTAGATCTTGGCTTTTATCTAGATTAGATCTGGGTTTTGTTCGTTCTTGCGGTAGAATTTTTTTGTTTTCCATGCTACGAACCCATCAATGGTGCGGCTCTTTCACCAAGCCGGCTTACAAATCGACTGACCGCAGCGATGCAGCCAGTTAATCTTTGTACGTCCTTCAGGCGAGTTGGCCTGGAAATATTGAGTATAGCCTTGATTTTGTCTCGGTTCACCTCTATGCCTCTCTGAGACACGATGAAACCTAACAATTTTCCGGCTGGTATTCCAAAGAAGCATTTCTTCGGGTTAAGCATGATGTTGTATTTTCGTAGATTGGCGAATGTCTCCTCCAAGTCGGAAATCAGTGTTTCCTTCTTTTTGGACATCATCGCGATATCATCCACGTATGCATGTACATTGCGTCCGAGTTGGTCGTGGAGGCAACGCTGCATCGTGCGCTGGTACGTAGCTCCTACGTTCTTCAGCCCAAAGGGCATCGTAACAAAACAGAAAGTTCCGAAGGGGGTTATGAATGAAGTTTTGACTTTGTCAGATTCCTTCATCCGGATTTGGTGATAACCGGAATATGCGTCGAGAAAACAGAGGAGTTCCGAGCCTGCCGTAGAATCGATGACTTGATCAATTCTAGGCAGAGCGAACGGATCTTTTGGACAAGCCTTATTCAAGGCAGTATAATCAACACATATCCTTAAATTAGTGGTGTCCTTTTTAGGGACCATTACAGGATTGGCCGACCACTCAGTGTGGATGACCTCTTCTATGAATCCGGCTAACTCGAGCCGTGCTAGTTCCTTAGCTATTGCCTCACGCTTTTCGTCGCCAAACCGTCGTAGGGACTGTTTGACGGGTTTAGCATTCGGGTTTACATTTAGAGAGTGCTCGGCAAGCTCCCTAGGTACTCTGGTCATGTCAGATGGCTACCATGCGAAGATATCTTGATTTGCTTGGAGGAACTTGACAAGCACGCTTTCCTATGCGCTACCTAGGCCTACGCCTATCTGAGTCACCTTGGAGGGGTCATCATCCTTCAACGGCGCTTTCTTCGTCTCTTCTAATGCCTTGAACTCCGGATTTGGCTTTGTTACCTCCTCCTTGGTTGCGGGCATCTCGGACAGATCTATGCTCTTCTTGATCTCCTGGTACTCCTGGGCGTGCAGCACGGCTTCGGCAAAGGCGGCATTTCCATCCTCGCACTCTTGCGCTTTCTTCGGGTCTCCCCTGATGGTGATCACGCCATGGGGACCTAGAATTTTCATCATATTGTAAATGTAACACGGACGAGCCATAAAAGCCCAGTAAGCCGGACATCCGAATATAGCGTGGTATGTGCTCTTGAACGGGACAACTTCGAAGGAAAGTGCCTCCGTCCGATAATTCTTTGGAGTTCCAAAGGTAACATCCAAAGTAATCTCTCCCAGGGAATTAGCTTGTCTTCCTAGGACAACTCCGTGAAAAATCACAGAGCTATGGTTCAGCTGGGTTTCCAAGATCTTCATCCGGCGTAGCGTTTCGACATAGAGAATATTGATGCTGCTACCACCATCCATGAGGGTCTTGGAGAAACCATAACCATCAATAAGTGGATTAACGATTAAGGCGTATTTTCCTCGCCTGTGCAACTTAGGCGGATGATCAGCGCGGTCAAATGTGATTACCACTTCCGACCAGTCCAGATATTGGGGGACATAGAGCTTTCAGTTGCCTGCTGACGTCATCGATTCATCCGAGGATGCGGGTACGTCGGCGTTTGTTCCAATTGCCTCCAGCACAGAGTCAGTGTTTTCTCCGGCATCGGCAGAGCCGGATCCAGATCCCACGTATCCGAAAAAGTGCGACGCATGCTTCCTGAGGTACCTGCGGCTTTCGCGATCAGCCATGTCGAAACTTTTGATGGTCTCGAGGATTGCATCTGCGCTTTCGCCTTGCAGTATCATACGTCTTAGTGTGTACCTTAGGAAAGGCCTGTTTGTCCCGGCGTCATCAGAGCCGGAATCAATGTCATTGATACGCTCCTCCTAGATTTCGACTTCCACAGGTGGGTCGATCTGGGATCCATCTTCTCCAGGGAGACCAACTCCAGATTCGACTTGGTCTGCTAGGTCTTTGTCAGGCTCGGATTTCTCCACTATCTCCACAACTGGTGCGGGCTGGGTGGGATTAGGGTTTTCTGAGATCCGGAACTCTGCCTCCTTCGTGGATAAAGGGGACCTAGAAAATTCTTCTGCTTCTATCATCACCGCTAGGGTGGGTTGGGCAGGTTCAGCGAAACCGATGTAAACATCGATCTCGCCAAAAGACATGATTGTGTAGGCAGTCACGGCCTCCCTAGCCGGAATCCAAGTCTCGTCGAGAACGATGAGAGGGACGTCGCTGGCGTAGAGGATGCGACCGACGGCGATGGTCTCGCCATTCCGATTCTTGCAGATTCCGCTCGGAACATAGATCCGAAGCTCACTTGCCCCATGGTGGGCGCCAACTGTCGTCGGATTGAGGACAAGTACCCCATGAGGGGGTACTCGAGGCGTGCGGAAGAGAGGGGTGTGAGACGTACGGTGTTCCGGGACGGTGAGCACACAAGTTTACCTAGGTTCGAATCCGCTGGTTTTGGACGGATCCTACTCCAGCTAGCAATCCAATAATACGGCAGAGCCGGAATATGGGTTACAAGGGTTTCACCTATGCGAGTTGAGGGTCTAAAGTATTGGGTGTGCCCTAAAGGCTCTCCCTAGGACGGCTTATATAGATATCCAACCTAGGGTTACAGGAGAGATCAATCCGGCTACGACTAAGAGTTGGTTACAGAGTACATCTTGAACTACAAGTAACATTATGGGCCTAAGTCGGTAAGTCTTCTGGGCCTTCCCGTAGCCGGATTGGACTCCGTCTTTCTCCCTGACTGGGCCGCCCGTGAAGGAAAGCTCTAACCTGAAATGGGCCACCCTGGTCAGTGAGGAACTGTGAGGATACCCGGAAAGTATATCCCCAACAAGCAGCAAGATCAAGGATACCACAGCAATGAGGGGAGAAATAAGTACAAGGAGCATCATCAAAGTTACTATGTGTTTACCACGGAAGAGACTGACAGAAAGAGCTTGCAGCACCGGCATATGGAGGCAAATGCAGTAATGCCATCTGTGGTGAGGTATATGCCTTGGTCGGATTAGGAGATTACTTGGAGTATCAAGGATCACCCAAAGCTTATTCCAAGTCCGGGGACCTACGCGCTAGTGCTAGATCCGACATTCATTGGACCCAATATCAATGTGAGATTCTCTAAGGTACTGATAGATAATGGCATTAGCATTAATATCATGTACACGGATACCATGCACAAGTTGGGGATATCAGAGAATATGCTCCAAGCAACTAGGACCACCTTTCATGGCATTGTGCCAGGTATATCATGTGAACCAATTGGAAAGGTCCGAGTTGATGTGCTATTCAGCACAAGGGATAACTGTCAGACTGAAAATTTGGAGTTTGAAGTGGTGAACTTGGAAAGCGCTTATCACGTGTTACTCGGCAGACCCGCTCTGAGCAAGTTCATGGCAAGCACTCACATCAGTTACTTGAAGATGAAATTACCCGGACCAAGGGAGTGATTACCATAGCTGGGGACTTCAGGCGCTCTATTGAATGTGCGTCTGCCGGGTCTAACCTGGTCGAGTCACTCGTGATCGCTCATGAGAAGAGGAAAATCATGGAGGTGGTTGTGCTGGCTTAGTCCGCGCAGCAGCATATGCCGACCCTGACCAACCCACATGGTAGTGTGTCATTTCAAGCGACAAAGGACACTAAGAAAGTGCCAACTGATGTCCAGTTCCTAGAGCGCACCATGACTATTGGTGCTGGGTTAAGTGACAAATAGGAAAGCGAGCTCGTCAACTTCCTCTGTGAGAATCGGGACATTTTTGCCTGGTCTACACAAGACCTGCAAGGTGTGCCGAGGGAGTTGGCCGAGCACTCTCTAAACGTGAGACCCGGAGCAAAGCCGGTGAAGCAACCTCTCCGCCGCTTTGCCGAGGATAGGAGAAAAGCCATTGGAGATGAGATAGCACGGCTCCTCGCAGCTGTATTTATCATGGAAGTACTTTACCCGGATTGGCTCTCTAATCCGGTGCTTGTGGAGAAAAATAAGGACGATCCGAATGTGTCAGTGGTATTGTGCATGTGTGTCGACTACACGAACCTGAATAAGGTGTGCCCAAAAGATCAATTTCCACTGCCAAGGATAGATTAGGTCATAGATTCAACTGTTGGGTGTGAGTTGTTGTTGTTCATAGATGCATATTCTGGTTTCCACCAGATACCCCTGAACCCGGATGATCAAATAAATATTTGTTTATCACCTCGTATGGGGCTTATTGCTATCGCACTATGTTGTTCAGATTACGTAATGCAGGAGCAACGTAACAGCGATGCATGCACAAATGCTTACATGACCAAATAGGTCAGAATGTGCAAGTTTATGTGGATGATGTGGTGATAAATACCAAGGAGGTTCCGGATGAAGCTTAACCCGGAAAAATGTACCTTTGGTGTGCTGGCGGGAAAATTACTCGGTTTCCTTGTCTCTACCCGAGGTATTGAAACCAATCCCACAAAAATCCAGGCCATAGAGAGAATGGTCCAGTACCTTCGCTGCTCGCTGGAACGAGGAGAGGAAGGTCTGCTTCGACTCCGCACGTGTGACCGACTGCGGAAGCGCTGCCGGAACGCAGCGCTGGAAGGATCATCTACTCGATCTTGAGATCGGCAAGTGATCGACTACATCAACCACGAGATCCGATCTCGTAACGTTTTCGGCTCTACAAGGGTTAGTACAGATCTATCTCGTTGCACATGTCTAATAGATTAGATCTTGGCTTTTATCTATATTAGATCTGGGTTTTGTTTGTTCTTGCGATAGAATTTTTTTGTTTTCCATGCTACGAACCCATCAGTGGTATCAGAGCCGTGTCTATGCGTAGATCTGTTGCACGAGTAGAACACAATGGTTTTGTGGGCGTTGGTGCTCGTGCCATCTTTTTCTTTGTGTACTTTGCATCTTGCGGTATGGTGGGATGAAGCGGCTCGGGCTAACCTTACATGTCATCGCACATGAGACTTGCTCCACGCTTGACGTGTAACTTGCTTTGCACAAGTGGCTTTGCGGGTGTCTGTCTCTCCCACCATAGTATAGATCCAATCTACACTTTTCACTTGATAGCACTTGTATCAACGTTGTGGTTCATGTTCGTAGGTAAGATCCGTTCTTATTCAAAAGCCCCAAGCCACGTAAAACATGCAAAGAAGATTAGAGGCGTCTAACTCGTTTTTGCAGGGGTTTTGTGATGTGATATGGCCATTATGTGATTGTGATTATATTTGATGTATGCAACGATCCTTATTGTAATATGGCAACCGGCAGGAGCCTAATGGTTGTCTTTAAATTTTGTTTAATACCTGCGTGTCTATTCATCATGTAATAGCTTTATTCCAAGTAGTTGTAATAGTTGCTGTTGGTGATGGACAACCATGAAGCGGCGCCACAGATCTTGATGCCACGCTGGTGATGATGGAGATCATGTCCATGCTTTGGAGATGGAGATCAAAGGCACAAGAAGAAAAGCCATATCATATCACATATTATGAATTGCCTGTGATGTTAATCCTTTATGCATCTTGTATTGCTTAGATCGTGATGGTAGCATTATAAGATGATCCCTCTCACTAAATATCAAGTAATAAAGTGTTCGTCCTTAGTTGGCACCATTGCTAAGACTCGTCGTTTCGAAGCATCTCATGATGATCGGATGTGATAGATTCTACGTGTGCATACAACGGGTGCAAGCCAGATTTGCACATGCGGAAACTAAGGTTAACCTTGACGAGCCTAGCATGTACAGACATGGTCTCGAAACACGGAATACCAAAAGGTAAAGCATGAGGCATATGGATGATATGATGAACATGTTGATTGTTCGCCTTTAAATCTACATCATCTCACGTGATGATCGGACTTGGTGTAGTGGATTTGGTTCATGTAATCACTAAAACAACTCGAGGGATGTTGTTTTGAGTGGGAGTTCATTTGTAATTTGGATTATTCAAACTCAATTTATCATAAACACAATCAAAGTGAATTTGCATAGTTTGTTGTAGTCATTGGCATCCGTTCACCACCTTACGCTTAGTTATAGTTGAGATAGTGGAACTATAGTAATTCTGGATATTTGCTTTACGAACTGGTATCGTATTGTTTTTGAGTGTCAATCTAAAGTTTAAAAGTCCTGTTGCAAACTTTCAGCAAACTCCGTTTACTCTGTGAAGTTTAATAAATAGTATAAAATCAAGAGTAACAATTCCAGTGTTAGTATCTAATGTATCATGTTTGCCTCCATGATTCTTGATACTCAAAAGATTGTTTTTAATATCAAGTTTATCTAAGAGCTGAAAGCAATGTTTCAGAAACCATCATATGTGAAAGGTATTGCGATATCTAAAACAATGTGTTGGTTACAACATGATAGAGTATACGTCCTCATATTTGATGAGAATTTGTGAAGGTTGGAGACGCTAGTCGTCCTAATCCTCCAAAAGGTTTTGAAAAAGAAACATTATACTCGCAATTCACCTTTATAAGCTATAGCAGCTTGATCATGAAAGTTGTCATGATAAGGATGAATAGAAGATGTAAGTAAAATGTTTACTACACTAAAAGATTACTAAAGAATGGAATTTTGAAAGAATGCCAAACATTTGATGAAGGTGATCCACTTCAAAGTGCAAGTCCAAAGGTATTGGTATTTGACTATACACACTTTGTACTATGTGTCATGTGAATGATACCACTATTGATGTTGATAGATTCTTTTAAAAGAAAAGGAATTGTTGAAAGAGAATCTATAAAATATTTGGCAGAAAAGAAAAGATTGGAGATATCCTACTTAGGTATATAGAAGATACATGTTATGGCTGTATTCCTTGGTTGTTAAACAATGTGGTTCTGCGGTATTGGATACCGAATTGGTTGGTATGAAGTGTCATACAGGACAACACAATTCATGAACTGCAATGGCCTAAGTAACTAGCAAGAGAATATGTGATGATGTTCATCGAAAACAAACAAAGGGTTGTTGTGTTGCTCGTTAACATCAAAGCTTGCCTTCAAGATTTGTTTCAATAATTGTTATTTTGATCAGGTATTATGACGACAAAAGGTTGTTCAAATAATTACCGTATTCCACAATAGATGGATGATATACAAGTCTGGTTGGAGAAATAACGACCATAAAACTAATGCTAAAATGTCGCAAGACAAATGATTGAAAGATCACTTGCAAAGTGACATCGCCGTTTAAATTATATTGAAAGGGATACATGAAGAAACTCCATGTTGATGGATTTTTGGAGTCTTTGATTTTGATCAAATGACGCTTGTGATACTTTCCTGGAGATAATTAAAACTCCGTTCGTAGGCCAAAAGAGGAACGGACGACTAACTGATTGGAATTTGTACATATTGATGTATATAGTCCATTATGTGTAGTCGTGGGCGATGGATTTCAACTTCATATGCTTTCTCCAAAGATTTGAGTGAGTATATGTATATACTTACTCAATAAGGAAGAAGTATGAAACATTTGAAAATGTTCAAAAAACATTCAAGATGAAGTGGAAAATTATTGTAACAAGAAAAAAAAAAAAGTTTATGATTGGATCATAAAGAAAGATGTTTGAGTTACAAGTTTAGCAAAACACCTAAGATTTGATGAATCGTTCCATGGATTTGCATTTCCCAAAACACCATAGGAGTATGGAGTGTTCAAGATATGTAATGAAACCTTGTTTGACATGGTAAGATCAAAGGTGTCATTTATAAAACTGCCATTATATATTAAAGATTAAAGCTTTAGTGACTACCGCTTTTACACTGAAAAGAGCTCCATCGTGATCCGTTGAAATGACACCATATAAAGTCATGGTTTGGGATAAAACCCAGGTTGTCCTTTCTTAAATTTTTGGTATGCTAGGCATAAGTAAAATGTTGACAACCAAAGTCGGATGAGCATGTCTTTGTAGGTTATTTCGAATAACCATTGGGTATTCCTCCATAACACCGAAGACAAAAGTGTTTTTCACTTAGAATGTCGAGTTTCTTGAGAAGGAATTTTTGGTGAAAAGTTAAGTGGGAGGACAGTAGAACTTTGACAAGGTTGTTGAACCTTGGCTAATATGTGCTGAGTTGTGCAGCGTCGGTAAGTGTCCCGGAGGCAGCAACAATGCTCATGGCTCACGTGCCTCAAAGGTTGTGGTCATGGAGATCTAAGTTCCTATTGAACCAAGTAGGTCGGGTAAGTAATCAAATGCCAAGATTTGAGAGTTAAATCATTGTTATTTGACAATGATGAACCGACTACATGCAAATAATCAATGATGGGCCCTGACTTCGTTAAGTGGCTTGAAGCCATAAAATCCGTGATAATTCCATACACAAGAAATCAATCTTTGAATTTGAAAGACCCTCTGGAAAGGTGCAAGACCTTACAGTCGTATATGGATCTATAAATAGACATGGATGTTTCACATCTATGAAATAGTCGACATGTCGGAAAGAGTTTACGACAATGTTCAAGGAATTGACTATGATAAGATTTGATCTTTCATAGCGATATTTAGTCTGGACGGATTAATGTAGCAACCACTACATATATTTTGATATATGGTAGTTGAACAAACAAAACAAGTTCTTCTAATAGAATGGTTACCTAGGACGTGTACATGACATGATCCAAAGGGTTTTGTTAAATTAAAAGGATGCTAAACGAGTATGCAAAACTTCAATGGTTGAAGTGAGCATCGCGGAGTTGGAATATTCACCGTGATGAAACCGTTAAAAGGTTTAATTTCATCAGAGACGATGAAGATGTTTGCATTTTGCAAGAAATTAAGTGGGAGCGCTAAGACATATTTCTAATACATTATGTGAAAGACATATTGTTGATTAGAAATGATGTATCTTTTATTGACACAAGTTAAGAATTTCATTTCGATGAAAGACTTAGGCATAACCCAAGAATTAGGCATCAATGTCTATATGAATAGATTGAGGCGCTAATATGGTTTTGCCAAATGTACATAGATAAGATGTTGAATGATTTCAATATGGAAACAACAAGAAAGGTTCTTGACGCACGGAAAGGACTGAATCAAGATTCAAGTGTGTTGACACGAGATTCAAGTGTTTTGACACTTGGTGAAATCACAAGAATATTTTGATCAATCATTCTTTGAGATGTACACATCCAGATATGTCCTATGCTCTAAATGTTATGAGCATATACCAGAATGACTCATAAGATGATCATTGGACAATAGTAGGGATATTCCTATGATCTTTGGAAGAACTAAGAATATATTATTTATATAGTGGTGACAAATAGTTCATTGTAAATTATTACATTGATACTAGTTTTGTCACAAATTAAGTTTATCTCAATTTAAACTATGGGTGGCACAATGTAATGGAAAGGAAGTTCCATAACGGATTTGGTTGAGTACCAAAGTTAAAACATTGTGACAGATACTACAACAAAAGGCTAAGTATATGGCTACTATTGTAGCAGCAAATGAGGGCATTTGCGTCAAGTAGTTTGTTATCAAACTAGGTGTAGTTCATAGCGGGATAATACTATGGAGATACATTGTATGACAATTGTATCAACATGATTTAATCCCAAGGAACTAAAGGTCTCACTAAAGGACCAAATTTATACAATGCCATCTCATTGGAGAATGAGTAATGCGTAGAGACGCAAGGACATGCAAATACACACAGACCTGGAAGTGTCAGATCCAAAGATTATGTTTACCACTAGCAATAGTGTCTATACAACACTAGAAAGCCATAGGTGTTGAATGCACAATTTTTTTAACTAGATTATTGACTCTAGTGCAAGTGGGAGACTGTTGGAGATATGCCCAAGAGGCAATAATAAAGTGGTTATTATTATATCTTTAAGTTTATGATAAATGTTTACATCCCATGCTATAATTGTATTAACCGGAAACATTAATACTTGTGTGTTTTGTAAACATAAAAGAGTCCCTAGTAAGCCTCTTGTTAAACTAGCTTGTTGATTAATGGATGATCATGGTTTCCTGATCATGGACATTGGATGTCGTTAATAACAAGATCATATCATTAGGAGAATGATGTAATGGACACACACCCATAGTAAGCATAGCATAAGATCAAGTCATTAAGTTCGTTTTGCTACAAGCTTTTCAAATGCATAGTAACCTAATCCTTCGACCATGAGGTTATGTTAATCGCCATCACCGGATGGGTACTTTGATGACATCAAACGCCGCTTCGTAACTGGGTGGTTATAAAGGTGACATTGGGTATTCTGAAAGTATGTGATGAAGCGCATGGACCAAGATTGGGATTTGTCCATCCATATGACGGATAGATATGCTCTGGGCCCTCTCGGTGGAATGTCATCTAGTTAGCTTGCAAGCAAGTGACTAGGTCACAAGGGATGACATAACATGGAATGAGTAAAGAGTACTTATCAGTAACGAGGTAGAACTAGGTATGGAGATACCGACGATCAAACCTCGGATAAGTAGAGTATCGCGTGACAAAGGGAATTGGTTTCGTATGTAAATGGTTCTATCGATCACGAAGTCATCGTTGAGTATGTGGGAGCCGTTATGGATCTCCAGATCCCGCTGATGGTTATTGATCGGAGAGGTGTCTTCATCATGTCTGCATATTCACGAACCGTAGGGTGACACACTTAAGGTTCGAAGTTGTTTTAAGTAGATATGGAATGTGCGTTGGAGACCGAATGTTGTTCAGAGTCTCGGATTGGATCCGGGACATCACGAGGAGATCCGGAATTGTCCGGAGAATAAGATTCATATATTGGGGATCATTTTCTAAGTTAGGAAATGTTCCGGAGTATTTGTATGGGGATTCTAGAAGGTTTCAGAATGTTCCGGAAGGTTCTAGAAGATTTCTTGGAGTTTGCTTGAAAACCAAGAAAGGATCAAGGAATCCTTATGGGGCAAGACAAGGAGTAGTGGGGGAGGAGGACTCCTTCCCCCCTCCCAATCTGCCGGCCAAGGAGGGAGGGGAGTCCTACTAGGACTCCCCCTCCCATGGCACCTCCCTCCTTTAAATAGAGGGGTGGAGGCGCCACCCCCTTGCCCCCTCCACTCTTGCCCTAGCCGCCTCTCTCCTCCTCCTTTCTTCTGCTCACGCTTAGGCGAAGCCCTGCAGAATTCTCTACTCCACCACCACCACCACGCCGTCGTGCTGCTGGGATTCCGTGGAGAAGATCTACTACCTTCGCTGCTCGCTGGAACGAGGAGAGGAAGGTCTGCTTCGACTCCGCACGTGTGACCGACTGTGGAAGCGCTGCCGGAACGCGGCGCCGGAAGGATCGTCTACTCGATCTTGAGATCGGCAAGTGATCGACTACATCAACCACGAGATCCGATCTCGTAACATTTTCGGGTCTACAAGGGTTAGTACAGATCTATCTCATTGCACATATCTAATAGATTAGAACTTGGCTTTTATCTAGATTAGATCTGGGTTTTGTTCGTTCTTGCGATAGAAATTTTTTGTTTTCCATGCTACGAACCCATCAAATGGAACTACCAAAGTGCCTTAACGATGTGCAGAAGTTCACTGGCTGCCTAGCATCGTTAAGCTGATTTATAAGTTGGCTGGGAGAGAAGGCCTTGCCCCTCTACTAGTTAATGAAAAAAGCAGAAAAATCTACATGGGCACCGCAAGCTGATAGGGCATTCCACGAATAAAAAGATGTTGTCCTCTGCACCAATATTAGCTGCGCCACTACCCAAGGAGCCAATGTTGCTCTATATAGTCGCGACTAACTGAGTCGTAAGTGCAGTAATTGTAGTGGAACGCGACGAGGAAGGAAAGTCGGTGCAAAGGCATGTACTTGAGCGAGGTATTGTCGGCTCCAAAACAGAACTACCCTCACTATCAAAAGATGGCGTATGGCGTCTATATGTCAGCTAAGAAACTCAAACACTACTTTGAGGAGCACCCCATTAAGGTGGTGTGTGAAGCACCCATATCCGAGATTATGGGCAATAAAGACTCTAGGGGCCGAATTACAAAATGGGCAATTGAGTTAGCCCCGTATGCACCGCAGTTTGATAGAAGGGATGCGATCAAGTAACAAGCAGTAGCGTATTTGTTTGTGGATTGGGATGAGATGCAGTATGAACCACCTCTGCCGGACTCAAATTACCGGCGAATGCAATTTGATGGATCAAAGCTAAAGGAAGGACTAGAGGCCGGGGTAGTGCTTACCTCGCCCAAGAAGGACCAATTGAAATATGTCCTCCAGATCCATTTTAGCGCGTCAAATAATGTGGCTGAGTATGAAGCACTTGTGCATGGACTCAAAGTAGCAAAGGAGGTAGGCATACGTCGGATACTATGTTTTGGTAATTCGGATTTGGTGGTGCAGCAAGTGTTTGGCAATTGGGATGCTCTGGATGCAAACATGGCACTCTACAGATTTTATGTCCAAAAGATAAGTGGCTTCTTCGAGGGGTGCAAATTCCATCACATACCCTGGATTGAAAATGAGGCAGCTGATGTATTATCCAAACAGGGATCATCCCGGCAACCAATTCCGCCAGGCATTGCCTTGGAGCACTTGACAAAACCATCTGTTACACCATCACCAGAATCCGAGTCAATATATATCCCAGCAATCTCCGGATCGGAAGCTACTCCAATGGAAATAGACTAGGAAGCACTTCAGCAAACCCGGGGACTGCCTTAGCAAACCCAGGGACTATCGCACAGAACCCGGGGACTGTTCAGCTCAGTCCGGCCGGAGTAATGTCGGTGGATGCAATGGAAGTTGATGAGGAGCTTTTTCCCACCCGAGCTATACCTGCATGGGCAAAACTGATATTTGAATTCCTAAAGGAGGGAACTTTGCCGGATGATGAGGTACTCTCAAGGCAAATCCAGAGAAGAGCAAAGGCATACACCATCATCAATGCCGAACTATACATAAGAAGCGTAACCATAGTGCTACAGCGATGCGTTGACCCGGAAGAAGAGCTTGACATACTCCGAGATATTCATCAAGGAGAATGCGGTCATCATGCATCCTCCAGAGCGTTGGTGGTGAAAGCTTTTGGGCATGGATTCTATTAGCCAAGCGCCCTGGAACAAGCAGAAGATCTGGTGAGGAAATGCAATGGCTGCCAAAGATACGCCACAAAAACCCACATGCCAATGTCAGAACTCAAAACTATTCTCATTACATGGCTATGTGCTGTGTGGTGCTTGGATATGGTAGGACCATTTAAGCCGGCAAAGGGAGGAATGACCCATATCCTGGTTATGGTGGACAAGTTTACAAAATGGATTAAAGTTAAGCTAATCAGGAAGGGGCAACAACAGTGACATTCCTCAAGGACATAATCTTGAGATATGGCTATCCCCATAGTATCATAACTGATAATGGCACAAATTTTGCTGAAGGAGCATTTGCGAGGTTCTACCGAGAAAAGAAGATCCGGTTAGATGTTGCCCCTATAGCCCACCCCGCATCGAATGGGCAAGTGGAAAGATCCAATGGACTAGTCTTGTCCAGGATAAAACCCCGGCTCATAGAGCCGCTGCAAAGATTACCGGGGTGCTGGATAGAAGAACTACCAGCGGTACTGTGGAGTTTAAGAACAACTCTGAATCGATCAATAGGCTATACGCCATTTTTCTAGTATATGGGGCAGAAGTTGTACTACCAGCTGACATAGAGCATGATTCGCCAAGGGGTCACCCAATACACAGAAGCCGAAGTGCGCGAAGCCTGGCAAAATGATGTTGATCTGCTGGAACAAGCGAGAGAACTAGCCTTATCCAGATCCGCCATATATCAGCAAAACCTCCGACGCTACCATAGCTGGAAAGTAAACCCCTGAGTCTTCCGGGAAGGTGATCTGGTACTCCGGCTAGTGCAGCGCACTGCTGGCATGCATAAGTTATCCCCCCATGGGAAGGACCTTTCATTGTAAGCAAAGCTTTGCACAATGATTCCTACTATCTTATTGATGCACAACCACAGGAGAAGAACAAGGAGGATGAAAGTGTAAGATGGTTTACCTAGAGGGGGGGTGAATAGGTTTCTAACAAATTCTTTATAATCGTTTGCAAGTTTTAGGCTTTGCGGAATATAAGTGTGCCTAAATGCAAACTAGGTGAGGCAACCTAGATGACGATGCAAGATACGTCAAGCATGAAGGCTATCACAAAGTAAACAACACAAGTAAGAGAGGGGTTAAGGAATAACCCAAGCACGCAGAGACGAAGATGTATTCCCGTGTTCACCACCTTTGGGAAGGGGGCTACGTCACGTTGGAGAGGTGTGAGGTTCCATGAAGGATTCCCCAATGCCACGAAGGCCCACCTTCTTCTCCGAGCCTATCCCACGAAGGAATAGCTTACTTACTCGTGGTAGACTTTTAAGGTAGTCTCCAAACCCTCACAAACTTTCCACGGAGTAAATCACAAGCCGAATGCCTCCGGGCGACCCTAGTCGCCTAGGGTTTCCCACAAACCCAAGAGTAACAAGCTAACTCGATGAACTCAAGGGGGAATGAAATTTGGCTTGGTGGAAACATAGATCGGGATCTCCTCTTGCTTTCTACCAAAGGGATTTGAGTTTGATTGGGTAGAATGGGAGATCCTCAAGAAATTGTGTTTCAACAATGGGGAGAGAGAGAGAGTGAGCTCCAAGAGTGAGATATGAACTGAATGCCTAACCTCCTCAAGCTAGAACAAGAGGTATTTATACTTAAGAGAGAAATCTAGCCGTTTGTAGCTTTTCCTGCGAAACTCGGTTTTAAGTTCGGTTGGACCGGACCACACACCGGACCGCCCGGTGTACATCCCGGTCAACCGGAATCCAAACCGGGATGCTCTCTGTGAGTGAGCCCGGATAGACTCGGTATATGAAACCGAGAATCCCGGTTTGGGTTCGGTTGACCGGAACTGGTACCGGACCGCCCGGTGTACAACCCGGTCAACCGGAATCCAAACCGGGATGCTCACTGTGAGTGAGCCCGGATAGACTCGGTATATGAAACCGAGAATCCCGGTTTGGGTTCGGTTGACCGGGACTGGTACCAGACCGTTCGGTCTGGGAACCGGTTCAACCGGCCTAAGAACCGAGTTTGGCAGAGATGTTATCAAACTTAGATTTCTTTCTTCTCTCTCTTTGGTAATGGAACAAGTGGGTGTATATGATGTGTATAAGGCTTGGAAAAACATCCCCAGCAAGCTCGTCGAGATAACCCCTCTTAATAGTGCGGTGTTCCTACGTACTCACGAAACATATAAAAGGTAAAGCTCCGGCACTTCTCTTCATTATCGAAATGGGGGGGGGGGTCTTCAATGATCTTCCAACATCCCGGCGGACTAATACCTGTTCAAGACACTCATAGGTAGCATTAGTCCGCACTAACTCTGGTGTCATTGTCAACCAAAAACAATATAGGGTAAATTACCCTTTCAATCTCCCCCTTTTTGGTTGGCGATGACAAACCGAGCTAGAGTTCACAAGGATCTAATAAAGAGCAATAAGCCAAGGAATTCCATAGAGACATATGTGAGCTCCCCCATAAAGTGTGCACTTGGTTGAATTTGCGTTTGAATGCAAGGTGCACCTAAATAAAGTATAGAGAGCTTGACATGTGTCTTTATGGAAGCAAGCATATCATGACAAGATATAGAACATGGATATCTATGCAAGGCTAGACAGATGAATGAAGTACACATAGTCGTAGCACAATAGACATAACCATGGTTCACACACATAGCACATGTTTGTCCAACATACGGAAGAAAAGCAAATGGTTCCAATCATGAAAGCAAATGGTAAGCACAATGCCATAAGAATCAAAGATAAGGCAAAAGGCATTGTGCAAACGGCGAACCCCAGAAAAACCCTAGCAGGAACCCGTAGAGACCTAACAGAACTCTACTCTTCTCCCCCATTGGCATCGAGACACCAAAAAGGAAAAGGAGTAGGACGATGCTAACGGAACCCAACTAGAAGAACGTAGGAGGCGGCGGAGGGTGAACGGAGGCCTCTTCATCTTCATGAATCTCCTATTCATCATCATCCTCAACATCACCATCATCACAACCACGACGAGCAGCAGAGGAGGTACTAGTACCACCAGGAGGAAACTGACTGGGGAAGTAGCCAAAGAGCATGGCATCATCAAGGGGCGGCATCTCATAGTTGACATAAGGAACAGGAGTCATCTCGGGACCATCTGGAGGAGGAGTGACATGCTGGGTCACGAGAAACTCATTGTGCCTGCGCCGAGTCTCTTGACTCATCTGAAGGGCCTTGTGGCTCACATCATAGGACGAGCGGCACATCTAAAACAGCCGCTTGAAGAAGGTGGCAGCACCACCCTTGGGCCTGCGACGAGATGAGGAGGACTCTCCAACAGGACGACGAGAACCCGATCGAGTAGAAAAGTGAGGGTGAGGATCATGGACAGCCTTGGTGCGCTGTTCGGGGGGCCTCATCGATGGAACCTCAGGAGACTGACCACGAAGAGAACGAGTAAGCTGCTCTTGTTCCACACGCTCACCAACCATCACACCAGGAGGCACAACCCTGTTGAGCAGCTTTTGTACATAAACGCAGAAGGTGGGAGTCATCCTGTCCAAAGCAGCCCGACGAAGCTCAAAGTACACAAAATTATAGCCATCAATCTTCCGCAACCTGTCAGGATGACAATAATACAAGAGGTTGGCAAAATACCCACGGCAGTTTGTAGTGTCTCCAACACGGGGAACAAGCGACTGACGAAAGATGCTGGCCAAGGTGTGGTAGTAAAAGTACATGCCAGAGATGCATGGAGGAGCATACTCAGAATCCTTCAGGCAGCAAAAGGCCAGACAGTCAGCATGCTTGATCTTCTCACTATGAATGCAAAAACCACCGGGCTTAGCGGAATAGCCCATAACCTCAACCAGATCTGCAAAGGTGGCACGGAAACGCCACGTGCCGGTCATCCATGACATAGTGCGGTCAACATCATCATGAAAATAGACTGTGCAGAAGAACTAACGAATAAACTCAGGATAGTAGTCCTCCTTGAGACACACAAGGTCAAAGAGATCCATTTTCTTCAAGGCATCATCAACAAAGCGATAATCTGAGGCAGCATACATGTTGAACCAGTGCTCATTTAAAGCAAGAATGTTACCGCAGGAGGTGACCTTGAACTGAGTGTACATATGTTCCCACATCAAAGATTGAGTCTCAGTCCAAAACTTCTTGTTAGAGACAGTGTAAGTGCGAGACTTGAAGCGACAGGGGTTCTGCTTGCGAAGGGTCCGGTACATAGCGATCTCCATATTCTTCAGGTTTTGAGATGGTACATCTTCTTTGTCATCATGCACGACAGGTTTCTTGCCCCGGATGGCCTTGCTCTTGAAACGACCAGAACGGGCGCTGCCCTCTTCCTCATGCTGCTCAGACTGACTGGCTCGACGAGTCCGCTTACCCCTGCCGGTTTCCTCTGGCACATACTCATCACTCACATAGTCATCATCATCGGCACCTGTGAAAAAGAGAGAGAGGTTTGGGAGCACTAGGATAAGTACACATGCCAAACAACGAAAACGGAGGAAAAAAACTTGTATTTGGGCAAGTGCATGGTAGAAAAGGGACATTGCAGAGAGATTCGGTGCCAGGGCCGGTCTGACCGGGTCCAGAACCGGGCGGTCCATTCTCAGCATCGGACAACCGAACCGATACCAGACTGTTCAGTGTCAGCACCGGTCAACCGAACCGAAACCGGACAGTCCGGTGTCAGCACCGGAAAACCGAAACTGAACCGGACGGCCCGGCGTCAGATCCGGTCCAACCGGGCCTGGGACCGAGTTGGTCGGAGAAACCCCAAAACAACTCGATGCAATGTAAAAGATCTATCCATGACTCAAGACTTGCACAAATACAAACTTCCCAAGAGAGGTAGGCCATGGTTTGACGTGGTTGGCATACAAGAAGGAACGTGGGAACCCTAACTTGGCAAATCCATCAAAATGTGTAGCAAAACATGGGGATTTGACAAGGAGGAAAGGGAGAGGAGCAAGGGATTACCCGAGGACATGACTTCCTGTGGAGGAAAGCCCCAAAAGCCCTTTGAGGAAGAAGATTGCAAAAAGCTCCCAAACCACCACGAGATGAAGAAATTCCTTCGGTGGAGAGCCTCCAAAGGTCTTTCTCCGAGAAATGGTGGCCCGATCTATGAATCCTAGGGGTGGAAACACCCTAGGAGAGGGGGGAAGGTGGGAGGGGCGGAAATGGAGAGAGGATGGGTCGGGCAAAGTGAAGGGGTAACTTGTGGAGGAGTGGGGGTGTCCAGGGAAGAAGAAGGGGGAATTTTTTTTCAGAGCCCGGTTTTAGGTCGGTTTAACCGAGATGCAAACCGGACCGCTCGGTGCACAACCCGGTCAACCGAGGTGAAAACCGAATCTGCACGAAAACTGACACACGGGAGATTCGGTGCACAGCCCGGTCAACCGGACCCACAACCGGAGTACTCGGTTGAGAACCGGACTGGCAACCAAACCCGTTCAGTAGCCTTCTGTCTGTAGATCCGGATAGACTCGGTTGGGAACCGGGCTGAAAACCGGACGGTCCGGTTATGGAGCCGGTTGGACCGGGCTAGAAACCGAACATCAGAAAGAAAAAAATTCAAAAAGTTTGAGAAAACAGAATTTTTTTCGAGAATGGAATGTGCAAGGAAGAAGATAGTAGACTCCAAAAAGGGTAGAGCAGGCAGGTGATCTAGGCATGCCTATTGGAGAAGAACCAAATCAACACAGTTAATAGCAACAATAGGCATGATTCGAAGATATCAAGAGCCATAAGAGACCAAAGTTGGCGGGGGATTTCTCCCCCTATGTTTAAGCACACATGTCATGGCGCCTCAAAGATAGATGCTTGGACCCATATCATGACACAAGATCAATTAATATCGCACGCATAGGTATGCATCGAACCAAGACATGGTAAGATGACTATCCCTATGTGTGCTGTGCGACTAGGCTACATAGCAAGTTAAGAGCTGAAATATAATGCAAGAAGAGAATCAATCCAAGTTTTTGGGATCTAGAATACCAAGTTCTCGCCTCAACATGACAAAACGGGCTTCATCCAAAGGCTTCGTGAAAATATCCGCCAATTGAAACATCGTTCCCACATGAGTGAGATTGATGTCACCATTTGCAACATGGTCACGTAGGAAGTGGTGGCGGATGTCAATATGTTTGGTGCGGCAATGTTGGACGGGGTTATTGGCGATCTTTATTGCGCTTTCATTGTCACATAGAAGAGGCACCGTACCAAGAGACACACCATAGTCTTTCAAGGTTTGCCTCATCCATAACAATTGAGCGCAACAAGATGCCGCGGAAATGTATTCGGCTTCGGCGGTGGATAAAGCTGTGGAGTTTTGTTTCTTGGATGAACAACTCACCAACGACCTGCCAATAAATTGGCAAGCCCCGGAGGTCGACTTCCGGTCAACCTTATCACCGACCCAATAGGAATCCGAATAGCCAACAAGATCAAAGGTTGACCCCTTTGGATACCAAAGCCCGAGAGTAGGAGTGAGAACAAGGTACCTAAAAATCCGTTTGACTTCCATCAAATGGCACTCCTTAGGAGCGGATTGAAAATGAGCACACATTCCAACACTTAACATGATATCTGGCCTAGAAGCACAAAGGTAGAGCAAGGATCCAATCATGGAGCGATATACCTTTTGGTCCACATCCTTCTCACCTTCTCCAAGGCCAAACTGCCCATTGAGTGGCATGGGTGTCTTCATGGGGTTGGCATTGGTCATCTCAAATTTCGCAAGCATGTCCTTCACGTACTTCTCTTGGGAGATGAAGGTGCCTTGAGCAAGTTGCTTCACAATGAAGCCTAAGAAGTACTTCAACTCCCCCATCATGGACATTCTAAATTTCTGGGTCATCAACTCGGCAAAAGCTTTGTTATGAGATTCGTTAGCTCCACGAAAAATAATATCGTCAACATAAATTTGAACAATAAACAAGCCACCCCCTTTAACCCGTTTGGTAAAAAGGGTGGAATCAACTTTACCCACGCTAAACCCGTCCATGAGTAGGAAATCCATAAGGTGCTCATACCAAGCACGAGGAGCTTGCTTTAGTCCATAGAGCGCCTTCTGGAGTAGATACACATGGTTGGGAAAGCGTGTGTTTTCGAAACCCGGGGGTTGAGCCACATATGCAACCTCTTTCAAGGGACCATTAAGAAATGCACTCTTCACATCCATTTGAAAAAGCTTGAAGTTATGAAAAGAAGCATATGCAATCAAGAGACTAATAGCTTCAAGGCGAGCAACAGGTGCAAAGGTGTCCTCATAGTCAATACCCTCTATTTGGGCATACCCTTGCACCATGGTTCCGTTCTCATCTTGCTTGTTCTTGAAAATCCACTTGGTCCCAATAACATTGATGCGATGATCTTTAGGTCTCTCCACAAGAGACCACACTTCGTTGCGGGTGAAGCACTCGAGTTCTTCTTGCATGGCGATGACCCAATACGGATCTTCAAGAGCTTCATGGACCTTGAGAGGCTCGAAGTTGGACACAAAAGCATGATGGCCACAAAAGGTAGTGAGTTGCTTCTTCTTGTTGCGGGTCTCGATTCCTCTAGATATGCTTCCAAGTATATTATTGACTTGGAGTCCACTTGCAATAGAGGAGGACTTGATCTTTCGGATAGTTCCTTCATGATCAACAAATTCATCCTTCGTTGGTCCTTGATCATTAAACGCATCTTGAGATTGACCTTGACCTTGGGAAAAATGAACGTCTTCTTGGTCTTGCTCAACGGGTTTAGGGCTTGGTTCTTGTTCTTCAGTTTGCGAGAGTTGTTCGTCGTGAGGTACACTTGATGGTTCAACATGAGTAGAGCTTGGCTCTTCTTGAGTTGGACTTGATTCTCCCCCATCAACATCTTGATCATGAGTGTGATGCTCGGTGGGCAAGATATGCCCAATTCCCATCAACTTGATGACTTGAGAGGAACCTCCATCACCTACAACATGTGGAACAACTTGCCCCCCTTGGGGACCATTATCTTCCAAAAACTCCACGTCACAAGATACTTCAACACAACCATTGGCTTTGTTGTAGTATCTATAGGCGTGAGAGTTTTCCACATAACCAACAAAGATGCCCTCGATAGTTCTAGATTCGAATTTACCGAGTTTTTTTTCTTGTTCTTAACGAGGCACTTGCACCCAAAGACTCGAAAGTAGTTGACATTGGGCTTGTTCTTTGTGAGAATCTCGTACGGAGTCATGTCAAAGGGAGCTCGGAGGAAAAGCCGGTTCGAGTAGTGAACCGCAGTGGTGATGGCTTCTCCCCAAAAGTTGTGGGGTGACTTGTACTCACTCAACATAGTTCTTGCCATTTCAATGATGGTCCGGTTCTTCCTTTCAACAACTCCATTTTGTTGAGGAGTATAAGGAGCCGAGAATTTGTGCTTGATTCCCTCATCTTGAACAAACTCTTGCATGGTATAGTTCTTAAATTCGGTGCCATTGTCGGTCCTAATGGTCTTGATCTCCACTCCATGGGTGCGTTGAGCTTGCTTGGCGAAGATCATGAAGTGCTTGTAGGTCTCATCCTTTGACTTGAGAAGGAATACCGAAGTGTATCTTGAGTAATCATCGACAATGACAAGACCATATCTTCTTCCACCAAGAGAATCATATGTTGATGGTCCGAAGAGATCTAAATGGAGAAGCTCCAAAGGTCTTGACGTGGCCACTTTTGATATTGATGGATGACTCCTCCCATGTTGTTTTCCTGAAATGCAAGCACTACACACCCGATCTTTCTCAAAAGACACACCAGTTAATCCAACAATATGTTCACCCTTTAGGAGTTGTTTGAGATTTCTCATGTTGACATGGCCAAGGAGGCGATGCCAAAGCCATCCCTCATCAACTTTGGCCATTAGACATGTAGGAAGAGATTGACTCTCTTGCGAGAGGTCAACCACGTAGAGGTCGTCTTCCACATATCCAACAAGGACCAACTTGAGATTATCACTCCTAAAGACTTTCACACAAGTTCGAGAGAAATAGGAATCGTAACCGGCATCCGCAAGATGTTTTATGGAAAGTAAGTTGTAACCAAGGTTTTCAACAAGCATGACGGTCTCTAGGGACAAGGCCTTGGAAACCACCAACTTGCCAAAACCTAGTACCTTTCCTTTCGAGTTGTCTCCAAAAGTGATGCTTGACGTTGAATTGACATCATGAATAAATTGGTCAAGCGCACTTCTACCTCCGGTCATATGATTTGTGCATCCACTATCAAACACCCATTTTGATCCACCGGAGGCATATCCCTACAAAATCAATTCTTTGATTTAGGAACCCATTGAGTAATGGGTCCCTTAGCATTAGCAACAAGATCTTTTGGTACCCAAATTGAGTACCATCTATAAGCATAACCATTGCGAGGGCCAACGTATTTGGCATAAACCTCTCCTTGAGTGCCCTTACATAGCACATAGGAGGGGTTAGATTTTCCCGCAAACTTGTGGATAGGGTTGCCCCTAGTGGCTCCCCCATTCACAACACTCTTCTTTACTTGGTCAACCACCTTGTGCCCTTCACGCACAAAGTTGATCCTTTTAGGTGGTTTGGAACCATTCTTGTCATTCTTGGGGTCATACCCCATACCTTGCCTTGGAGTTCTTATCGTTTGTCGAGCAAGAATCTCATCAAGAATCTTGCCCTTGGTGATAGGTTTGAGACGCTCCATCTCGAGTTGCTCCCTCAACTTCTTATTCTCCTCAAGGAGACTAGCTTGATCCAAGGAAGGGTTAGAAGCACAAGTAATATCCTCAACAATAATAGGATCCTTCAATGTACCAAGAGCTTTCTCATAGGACACTCGAAGTTGATCATGATTCTCCCCAAGTTTTATGAGCTCACGCTTGACAAGCAAATTAGCTTTCTCAAGGTTATCAAGGTCATTGGTGAGAGAAGCATGAGCAACCTCAAGTTCCTTCTTCGAAGTATCAAGTTCTTGGGACAAGGTGATGGCTCTATCTATGGTATCCATATCTTTTGTCTTATCTAGCTCATAGATTTCAATTCGTTCTTTAAGAAGCGAAGTAATGTCCCTTTCCTTGTTTACCTCGTGCTTAAGAAGATTGAATCTTAGTTTCTCATCATCAATAAGAGACTCCAAACTATCAATGGTCTCATCACGTGAATTGACAAGGCTCATTAACTGTTTGAATCTAGCACGAGCATTACTAGGAAGGGACTTCATGATTTTACACATTTCTTGAACATAGTTTTCATCGAATTCATCATCGTCACTATCATTGGTACTAACATGATCATCTAATATGCTAGAGAGAGATGGAGGGGAAGAGATTACCTTGGTACTCCTTGCCATGAGGCAAGTACCGGTGACCTTGGGAGTGATGGAGTCATCGGCATAGTCTTTGGTGTAGTCATATGTGAAGAGTGACCTGGGTTCGGCAAACGCCAAACCGGCCACCCCCACAACCTTCTCCTCATCTTCACTCTCCGCATCAGATAGGTACTCATGGCCAAGAAAGCCTTTGCAATCATGCTTCTTGTTCCTCTTGTATCTCTCGTTGATGGGGTTTGGCTTTAATCTTGGCTTCGCGCCCTCTTCATACTTGGGCTTGTCAAGTCTCTTCTCATATGGGCATTTGTAGGCAAAGTGATCCGACTCATCACAATTGTAGCAAGTCCTCTTCTTCTCACTTGGCCCGATTGATCTTCTTCTTCTTCGTAACTTCAAGATCCCAACAATCTCACTCCGATTGAGCAAGTTGAGATAGCATGTCGTCAACACCATCACTATCACTCTCTTCTTCATTTGCAACACTTTCTTGCAATACTTGGCCTTCAATGCTAGGGAGTGAGAAGGCCTAGTGGCACGATTGATCTCCTTGATCTTTTGTCCTTCATCCGCCATGTTATCCGTGGCAACAAGATATGATACTAGATCATCAGGAGAGAAGTGGCGTGATGAATCTAGGAGTTGCAAATTCAAGGCAATCTTCTTATCAGAGGTGGCGATCGTGGAGACAATCTTGGACTTGATGAGATCATCATTCAAGTTGAACCCATCATCATACTTGTCACAACCAAGACCATCAATCTTCACACGGAGGGCAATAAGTCTCTTGTATGCTTCTGCGACGGACTCACCATCGTGGTTCATGAACATGTTCATCTCTGACTTGGCAGCTTCATACTTGGACTTTCGGATAAGGGATGTTCCCTATTGTAGAATGACAATCCTCTCCCAAAGCTCCTTTGCGGTGGGGATGTTGCTAACTTGATCATAGAGAGTGAGGTGAATGTCACTCCTTATATTGTCATAAGCCGTTGCATTTAGTTGACGGGCATAGTATTCTCCCAGAGTGAGATTGTTGGGATCTTGTGGATAGAAGCCCTTGCCCACAATCTCCCAAAGCTCCACACTGCAGCTACGAAGATGAGATTCCATATAAACTTTCTAATGAGAGAAGTGAGTTTCGTCATAGTGAGGTGCGGGACCTGAACCATTAATATGAGGCATGATGTTATTTTTTTTAGGATATATATATATATATATATATATATATATATGGAAATGGATTAGGAGGCATAGAAGCTTTCACCGGGTCACTCTCACTAGAGGCCTCATTCGTGGCCTCCTTACCGATGTCCATCGGCCTCCCTTGAGGTACTACCGAAGGTCCGACAAGCATGACCCCTCGCCCATCCCCGTATAACGTCCCTCAAGGAAACTTATTCGAGTAAGGAGATTGGAATCCACCTTAGCCTTTTCAAGGGATTGTTTGGAAAAGAGTTCATCGAGATCCTTGACCGAATAAGTCTTTCCCTCATCATCATCGGAGAAAACCATCTTTTCTCTTAGGCGGTAAAGCCCTTAGAAGAGCACTAGGCTCTAATACGAATTGAAAGTGTAAGATGGTTTACCTAGAGGGGGGGTGAATAAGCTTCTACAAAATTCTTTGTAATCTTTTGCAAGTTTTAGGCTTTGCGGAATATAAGTGTGCCTAAATGCAAGCTAGGTGAGGCAACCTAGATGATGATACAAGTTACTTCAAGCACGAAAGATATCACAAAGTAAACAACACAAGTAAGAGACCGGTTTAAGGAATAACCGAAGAACATCGGAGACGAAGATGTATTCCCGTGTTCACCACCTTTGGGAAGGGGGCTATGTCACATTGGAGAGGTGTGAGGTTCCACGAAGGATTCCCCAACGCCACAAAGGCTCACCTTATTCTCCGAGAGTATCCCATGAAGGAATAGCTCACTTACTCGTGGTAGACTTTAAGGTAGTCTCCAAACCGTCACAAACTTTCCATGGAGCAAATCACAAGCCAAATGCCTCCAGGCGACCCTAGAAGCCTAGGGTTTCCCACAAACCCAAGAGTAATGAGCTAACTCGATGAACTCAAGGGGGAATGAACTTTGGCTTGGTGGAAACGTAGATCGGGACCTCCTCTTTCTTTCTACCAAAGGGATTTGGAATTGGTTGGGTAGAATGGGAGATCCTTAAGGAATTGTGTTTCCACAATGGAGAGAGAGAGCTTCAAGAATGAGTATGTAATAGAATGCCTAACTCTCAGTGGAGAAGAAAGGGGTATTTATAGTCCAGGGTGAAAAAGGAGCCATTTGGAGGGTCCTGTGGCCAAACCGGCAATAAGTCCGGTGGGGCCAAACTGTGCGCCGGAAATGCCGGCCGCAATATCGGCGGACCGGTTGCTGTGCCGAAAGTTCCGGCAGCAACCGAGATTTTTGGTAGAAAACCGAAACCCTCTGCAGTGAGCTGTTCCAGTGTGCGCCGGGAATTTTCGATGGTGACCGAAAATTCCGGCGGCCACTCTAGAGGCGCCGGTTGTCATGCTGATTTCACACAAACCTTTTTCTAGCCCTTTTTCACAATGACTTTCTGTCTCTCCTTTAGTGGGTCTATGGATGAAGATGATATGATGTGTGTGTGGTGAAGAACATCCCCAAAGAACGCATCGAGATCACCCCTCTTAATAGTGCGGTGCTTCCTACTAGACTCAAAGATAAATAAGAGAGAAAAGTAACGAAAACACGGCTCTTCACTTCATAAACGAATGGGGGGTCACCTACGGCCTCTCATCATCAAACATAGACTATCACTTGTAGGAACACTAGTAGAAACATTAGTCCGCTCTCTAACTCCGATGTCATAGTTAACCAAAAACTGGATAAGGGCATTTTGCCCTTTCATTGCTCCTAGTGGCCAAGCTACATAGGAGAGTACCTCCTCAAAAATGGCCGAAGCTCTGGCTAAGGATGCCATTGAGAAAGGTAAATAGGTGATGGAGGGAGAAGAGGCGGAGGCAGCTACAGCCATGGACAAGGCGGGAGCCTCTGAGCCATCAACTGCCATCGTCACACAGCAGGCGGCCATGGCATCATCCATGCCTCCGGCTTCGACTACTCCTTTGCCTTTGACTCCTCCGACTCTTTGTCTGGACGATCTCATTAAACATGCAGATGCTATTTATAACAATGCCCAGACCTTCCATGATTCATATGCTCGTTTGGCCAACAATTTGAAGGTTATTGCCATTGTAAGTCTATGAACTTTTACTTCTTTTACTTTGTAGTATATTCCACTATAGCCCCTGAGCTCTTAAGGCAGAAAACCATTGTCTTTTTGCCTGAGTGCTCCAAAGAACTAAGTGTAGAACTTGTCAGTGTAGCCCTCGAGTTTTTAGTTTAGAATGATAACTCCTACTAGACACTCTTAGAGAGAACACTTGCTGAGTGAAATCTGATACTGTAGCCCCCGAGCGTTTAGTTGAAACTGAATAGTTCTGACTAGATGCTCTAGAGAAACTAAACATGTTGTCTACTTTGCAGAATGAAAATACCCAGAGAATTGCCGCCAATGAGAGGTTTGCTAACTTGAAGAAGGAATTGGACCTTGAACAGGGTAAAACAGCCTTCCTGAAGCAACAGATCAAAAATAGCCAAAGTCTGTTTTCTTTTAATAGCTCGCTACGTTCTTCATGGTTCAATTTCTGCCAACTTCTCATAATGCTTTCCATTTTCCGTTTTACAGATGCCATTTCCAAAGCCAAGAGCATCGTCGAGCAATCGAAGCATATCCAGGAGCTTGACAATGAAAATAAAATCCTAAAGAGATACCTTGCTGAAGCTGTCAAGGGCCACGAGTAGGCGATGAAGGCTATGCAAGAGTTTGCTGACACCGAAATGTAGCGCCTAAAGGATGAGATTGAATGTCTCAAAGATCAAAACCAAGTTGCCAAAGAGAAGAATGATCGTAACCTTGAGGTGTACAATAAAGTCCAACAGGAGCATGATGTCTTGGCGGAGATCTGCAAGCAAGCGGAGACGAGCTTCTTCGGTAACTTTCCTCCGACTTTGTCAATTCTATAAGATGGAAACTTATAGTGTTATACTCATGATCTTTGTCTCTAATATAAACACAGCCCCCATTGGCTTAGCCAACATTGGTGAAGGTGCCCTAGATCCAAAAGAATGCATGATTCTTGCCGGAAACTTCATCAGTACCGCCATCAAGGAAGCCAAGGAGATAGCCCAGCCGCTGGATATCACCATCAAGGTGGAAAAATCTATGGCCAAGTACTCGGAGATCTTGCGCCGAGCCCCCAAGAAAATCAAGGGCTAGAAAGCCTCTTCTTGCTTGGTCCGGTTGAGCTTCTTCTTCTTCGAAACTTCAAGTTCTTGGTGAAGAGAGCAAATTGAGCTAGCATGTCATCGATGCCTTCCCTATCGCTATCTTCATCATTAGCACCACTTTCTTGCGCATACTTGGCCTTCAATGCTAGGGATTGGGAAGACCCAATGGCACGGTTGATCTCCTTGATCTTTTGTCCTTCATCCGCCATATTGTCCGTGGCAACAAGATAGGACACGAGATCATCAGGCGGGAAATGGCGAGCTGAATCAAGAAGTTGCAAGTTCAAGGCAAGCTTCTTATCGGAGGCGGCAATCATGGAGAGAACCTTGGACTTGATAAGCTCATCATTCAAGTTGAACCCATCTTCATACTTGTCACAACCAAGACCATCAATCTTGACACGGAGGGCAACAAGTCTCTTATATGCTTCGGCGATGGACTCACCATCATTGTTCATGAACATGCTCATCTCCGACTTGGCGGCTTCATACTTGGATTTTTGGATAAGGGAAGTTCCCTCTTGGAGAATGACAATCCTCTCCCACAACTCCTTAGCGGTGGGAATGTTGCTAACTTGATCATAAAGTGTGCGGTGAATGGCACTCCTTATCTTGTCACAAGTCGTTGCATTTAGTTGACGATCATAGTACTCTCCCGGAGTGAGATTATTGGGATCTTGTGGATAGAAGCCCTTGCCCACAATCTCCCAAAGCTCCACGCTGCAACTGTGAAGATGAGACTCCATAGAAACTTTCCAATGAGAGAAGTGAGTTCCATCATAGTGAGGTGCGAGACCCGAACCATTAATATGAGGCATGACGTTCTTTTGTTTGGGATATATATACGGAAATGGATTAGGGGGCATGGAGGCTTTCGTCGGGTCACTCTCGCTAGAGGCCTCGTTCATAGCCTCCTTACCGGTGTCCATCGGCCTCCCTTGAGGTACTACCAAAGGTCCCGCAAGCATGACCCCCTTGCCCATCCCCGTAAAACGTCCTTAAAGAAAACTTATTCGAGCAAGGAGATCGGAATCCGCCTTAGCATTTTCAAGGGATTGTTTGGCAAAGAGTTCACGGATCTCCTTGACCGAATAAGTCTTTCCCTCCTCACCTCCTCATCATCGGAGAAAACCATCTTTTCTCTTAGGCGGTAAAGCCCTTAGAAGAGCACCTTGCTCTGATACCAATTGAAAGTGTAAGATGGTTTACCTAGAGGGGGGTGAATAGGTTTCTAACAAATTCTTTATAATTGTTTGCAAGTTTTAGGCTTTGCGGAATATAAGTGTGCCTAAATGCAAACTAGGTGAGTGTAACTACCTCGCTACACTACGCTCTTAGTTGCATGCCTGGATGAGCGAAAGTGGTTAAAATAGTACGGTGGGGCCAAGGGCCACTCACAGGTAGACCTGTCGGCCGTCCTAACCACTTCCGGAACATCGGGACAAGAACGAGCGGCGTAGTCGGCAGGCAAAGGGATCAACTACATACACAAGTGAGTATGTATGCAAGCCACCATACAACAGTTTTCAGAGCCATTCCATCTAAAAGAAATAGAAATATTGCAACGCCATACGGCAAGATCCAAATATCCTAGATAGAGATAATAGTTTAGGATAGCTCCTCATACATCAAACATCAGAGTATCAGGCGGAAGCGGAAAACAAGATCCGAGTACGGATAAGAAGCAAATCAGCATAAGATGCCACATAAGTAAACACATCCCGCCCACAGATCTCGTGGATCCCCATCCCTGGAATCTCTACACCGAGTGATCGTTGCCAACATCATCTGTCTCCTCCACCCAGTATCCATCTTGCGAGTACACCTGTTCATCCAAATCAAACAATTTATCGTGTGAGACCCTAGGGGTACTCAGCAAGTCTTTATGCCTCTAAAGGGGACATATACCTGGGGTGACGCAATGGCAGCAAAAGATAATAACTAACAAGTCTATAGATACTCGCTAACCATCCGCCTAACCAATGATAGACAGATGTCCGTTAATTAGTAACATCAGTTATAACAGTATAATTAACAGATCCATCCTCCTTCTCGCTTACCAATGAGAAAGCGGATGAACAACCCATCCGTTGGTAGTTTTATTAACCATTCCATGAGTATTGCACTATTTACTAATCAGGTACTTAGTCAGATTAAAAGCGGTACTTTAGTTATACTTGTCTATGATCGAGAAACGGTGCTCCAAGTCGTCCATAACTGTGGACACGGCTGTCAGAAAGATATACCCTGCAGGGGTGCACAAATAGCAACACACACTCGATCAACCTCGGAAAAACCAACTCAAAACCCAACGAGGCATTCACGACAAAGCAATCACAGGATTCAGAAATATTTCAGGGGGCCACCCCACTAAGCTACCCGCAACGAAGTTGGCCGGCTCCGGAATGGACCCAGGGTTTGCGACGATGGCTGTAAACGACTGGGAACCCGAAAATATGACTGGGCTTGTCGATACCGCGAAAACATGGCGCGATCCAAAACAGTACAGGTGCTCCACGCACAATCTTAAATAAAACAGTAAGCATGGCATAAGTACAGAATAGTAACAAAGCCCCAAACTACTTTGTGGCCCCAAGAAATAGAAATGAATCAAGCTCTGGCTCATGGGGGTCCATAAGGCCTCCCGGATGTGGATAGTGCGAATAAACAAGGAACAGGAATCAAGTACTCGGGGTCCTACGGGACACAAGTGAGCATGAAAACCAAATAGCAGATATTGCTCACCGGTGCCTCTTTCATTAGTTATCCCATTACTACTCAGGTTAAGTTGTTTAGGTACCTCGTTATCCATCAGACACTCACATACCCTACACATGTTGTTCTACGACTCGCATGGCTCAAACAACTCCTGTAGTAATGGCTCATGGGGTGGAGGAACAGGCTTTGGTGGGGTTTGAAAGTAAAGGCTATGCAGTACTTGGGATTCAATTTAATGCAATCGCGACTCAATGATGCAAGAATAAGATAGAGGCAATATATACTATATGTATGCAAGCATGTGGTAGTGCTTGCCTGGCAGCTCAGTTGAAGCGAGAGATGGATCTGGGTAGAACTCCTGTGATTCCTGATAATTCTCCTGCTGGGCGTCTATTCGAAGAAGATCCAAACAAACAAGGGCCAACATAAATAAAGTGCACAATCATACGAATTAAAATGCGACAAGCAATCAAGCATGCCATGATGAATGATGCACAATTTACATGGCAATAATGTAGCATGGCATGGGTGAGGTGTGGGGTACAAGAATAAAGCATTTTATTATTTATGTGGTCAAGTTTATTGCCATAAACAGTTCTGATTTTTAATAATGACATGATGCATGCTTCAATTCAGAACATGGAATGCCTAGTTAGAACGGGCTCGTCGCGCTGATCGATTTAGACATATTATTTGTTGAATTTGGAGTTATAGATTTAAAGTTATTAATTAATTAAGAAAAAGGGCATTTTATTGTAATTTTAATCAACTCGACAATTTAAAGTGCTCAAACATTATTTTGAATAGCATATTTGAAAACCTCACATTTTTATGATTCAAAAACATATATCATTTGTGTTATTTGGAATTACAATTTAAAAGTTGTTAAAACAGATTTAAATTTGTATTTAAACATTTCTGAAATTGTTTTATTAAAACAGATAAACCAGAGACTTTTTATACCCAGCCTCAGTTAGCCACGGTCGCTGATGGGTGGGACCGAGCTGAACTGGCGCAGCTGCGCGCGCCAGGACTTTTCTCACCGCGGAAAAGGTTAGCCACGGTGCATGACAAGTGGGTCCGGCGGTAAAACGGTCCCACGCGTCAGAGGCAGAGAGGGGGCTTGACACACGGCGCAGCGGGGGACTGCGGGTTGAGATTTAGGAATCTCAGGTCCCTTTCTGTGAAAATGCCACTTCGGCTGATAGGTGGGTCTCGATGGATTGCGGGTTGAGGAAAAAGGTTTGGGGGGTATTTGCAAACTACGCACGGCTACTGTTTTTCTTCTCTGTTTCTGTCTGACGAAACTGAAAGGAACGCACGGCGCGGTAGGGGCTCGAACCCGCGACGCGGTGCGCGTGCGCAGGCGGCGGTGACCACTGGAGATGGCTGGGGTTGATGCTGGTTTGCTGCTGCGCGGCTAGGTAAGGTGTTACGTGGCGCGGTGATGAGCAGACGCTCGTGCACGCTGGCGCATAGAGGGCGTTCGTCGGAGCGCTCGACGCGACCAGGAAACGACAGCGATGGCGGGGTTGTCTAGAGGGGAGGGTGGCTCACCGCGAGGTGTTCGGCGATGGTGGATCGGGTCGGGGAGCGGTGGATCGGCGACGCTGCAGACGGCCGGCGACTAGGGTTTGCTCGTCGGCATCGATGCCGTGCAGAGTGGCTGGGCCTTCTCCTCCTCGTTGTCGTGCACAGGAGCGTCGCCGGGGTCCTCGCTGGTCCTCCCCAACAGCCCAACAACCACGTCGCCGGCTAGTAACGAGGAGGTGGAGGTGGAGGCCGACAGATCGCCGGTGGTGGGAAGGGGGGTAACGAGGAGGAGAGGGTTGGCGCAGGGGCCAGGGGAGGGGCAGTAGGGCACGGCAGAGGAAGGGTGGAGATAAGGCGAGGGAGAGGGAGGCCGTGGGAGGCGTGGTGGAGGAAAAGGTGGCTCGGCCACCTTTTCTCCTCTACCCTCACGTGCTCGACCGGCTCGGCCAGGGCATGGGAGGGGTGGCCAGAGGCTGCCAGGTGGGGTCAGGGCGAGGCCAAGGAGGGCAGGCTCGGTGTGGGGACAGCTCGCAGCGAAAGAGAGAGAGAAAGAGAGAGTGAGAGGCTCGGTGGGGAGCTAGGGTTGGAGGGAACCATGGCCCGGCTTGGGGGTGGTCTGGGTGGCATGGAGTAGTTGGCAAGGTTGGGTCGAGCCAGGGGGTAGATTAGGGCTGGGGTGGTGGCTCGGGTTAGAGAGGGGTGGTTAGGGCTAGGTTTGGGGTTTAGGGTTTGAGTTGGAGATTAGGGTTTTGGGGTGATCTAGCAAGATCAAGCAAGGTGAGGTTAGGGTGGTAGGGTTAGGGTTAACTTGATCAAGCAAGGTGAAAGAGAGGGTGAGGTGAGGGTTTTTGGTTGAGCACAAGGTGATGGAAAGAGGAGGTGAAAGGAAAATATGGAGTTTATGACTATGATCTCACATGATCATGCATGGATGAAGGAGATGTGGTGGAGTTGAGGGTCTTGATGCACATGGCAAGAAACAAAGACCAAAATGAGGAGGTGAGAGAAAAGAGAGCTCAACAAAATGAAGACCCACTCAAAACAAAAAAAAACCAAAGGAGATAAAGATGGTAGTGATTTGCATGGCCCATGCATAGTAATAAATGCCATGTTTATTCTTGTAAAAACAATAATAAAGTTCCATGACATTTATTCATGTGCATTCCAAAATATGGAGTGAAGGTCAAGCAAAAGGAATTAAAAGCAGGTCCCATGTGGAGTAGATGGAGATGATCTTATTTGATTATAAATTGGACTTGCTAGTGTGTATGTCCCACTAGATGTTTAATAGTCTCAAAAATATTCCCACATGAGCATACATTCCAATACAATCCATATGGAAGCTAGAAAAAAGGGGTTCCACTCATAATGCATGCAAAGGTGGCTCCACATATCAATAATGTGAAAATAACATGATGCTAATGTGAGGGCATGTGGCAAATAGAGTGGATCCATCCCAACCCACATGAGCTAGATTAAATGCCAAAGGAAAAGTGTAAAAGCTCATGGATAATTAGGATGGTGGAATTATAAGGTGGTGACAAGGAAAAGGTGGTGGAGTTGAATAAAAGATATGCCCCCAACTCAACTTGGGCATCAAGCATTTATCAAGAACCAAATACAATATATCAAAAGCCAAATACAATTAATAATGCATATGAGCTAAGAACCAAATGAAAGGGTTTTATATGATGCTCAAATGCAAGGTGGCATGATGACATGAGCATGATATAATTATGATGCAACAATTATATGTAGGAAGTAGGAATTATATTACTAGACCATGTAGCATTACATATGTTAGACAGATGGGATGCTACAGTGAGGCAACCTAGATGATGATGCAAGATACGTCAAGCACGAAGGCTATCACAAAGTAAACTACACAAGTAAGAGAGGGGTTAAGGAATAACCCAAGCACGTGGAGACGAAGATGTATTCCCGTGTTCACCACCTTTGGGAAGGGGGCTACGTCACGTTGGAGAGGTGTGAGGTTCCACGAAGTATTCCCCAATGCCACGAAGGCTCACCTTCTTCTCCAAGCCTATCCCACGAAGGAATAGCTCACTTACTCGTGGTAGACTTTTAAGGTAGTCTCCAAACCCTCACAAACTTTCCACGGAGTAAATCACAAGCCGAATGCCTCCGGGCGACCCTAGCCGCCTAGGGTTTCCCACAAACCCAAGAGTAAACAGCTAACTCGATGAACTCAAGGGGGAATGAAATTTGGCTTGGTGGAAACGTAGATCGGGACCTCCTCTTGCTTTCTACCAAAGGGATTTGAGTTTGATTGGGTAGAATGGGAGATCCTCAAGAAATTGTGTTTCAACAATGGGGAGAGAGAGAGTGAGCTCCAAGAGTGAGATATGAACTGAATGCCTAACCTCCTCAAGCTAGAAGAAGATGTATTTATACTTAAGAGAGAAATCTAGCCGTTTGTAGCTTTTCCTGCGAAACTCAGTTTTAAGTTCGGTTGGACCGGACCACACACCGGACCGCCTGGTGTACAGCCCGGTCAACCGGAATCCAAACCGGGATGCTCTCTATGAGTGAGCCCAGATAGACTCGGTATACGAAACCGAGAACCCCGGTTTGGGTTCGGTTGACCGAAACTGGTACCAGACCGCCAGGTGTACAACCCGGTCAACCGGAATCCAAACCGGGATGCTCACTGTGAGTGAGCCCGGATAGACTCGGTATATGAAACCATGAATCCCGATTTGGGTTCGGTTGACCGGGACTGGTACCAGACCGTCCGGTCTGGGAACCGGTTCAACCTGCCGTAGAACCGAGTTTGGCAGAGATGTTATCAAACTTAGATTTCTTTCTTCTCTCTCTTTGGTAATGGAACAAGTGGGTGTATAGGATGTGTATAAGGCTTGGAAAAACATCCCCAGCAAGCTCATCGAGATAACCCCTCTTAATAGTGCGGTGTTCCTACGTACTCACGAAACATATAAAAGGTAAAGCTCCAGCACTTCTCTTCATTATCGAAATGGGGGGGTCTTCAATGATCTTCCAACATCTCGGCGGACTAATACCTGTTCAAGACACTGATAGGTAGCATTAGTCCGCACTAACTCCGGTGTCATTGTCAACCAAAAACAATATAGGGTAAATTACCCTTTTAGAGGACATGTCCAGAGAGGAATCTAAGCGACCGTGGAATGTAGCACTACTTCGTACTTTTTACACCTGAAAAAAGAGGTGAATGTATCCGACTTACTCATACGTCGGTATGTATGTCGGCAATGATCTTATCAATGAAACTTCGGCACCCCTAGCAAAAACTCGGGGACTGCCATAAATATTGTCTTTCTTGCTTTTATGTCTTATATACGTCGGCTGGCTTAAGTTGCTTATACCTTAGATGGATTAGTAGTGTGTGAGCACCAAAAACCCAACTCTCGTCTTCGCTATTGTCCAACAAGAATTGGCTTCATGTCAAGCAAGAGAACAAGTTTGGAATCACAAAACACATAAAAACGACTAAGAAAAGGATAGTAATCGAGCCGACATTTGTTATTTGGACTAACCCTATATTTACTTCATTTATCTTTCGCCTGATTATTTTGAGCTAATCTCAAAGTTTCAAGTATTGTTAAGTCAATTTTTTGAACCTTGGACTCGTAAGTCAAAAAACCGAATCAAGGTAGACGCAATCCGAGTCATAAAATTGGAGGAACAAGAAAAGGAAACTCGGGGACTTCACCCACGTTAATCTGACGTTAAGAACTTAGTAGCAAACAAAACTGATTGTAGAAAACCAAACTATTGTGCTTAAGTACAACTTCACCTAGCATACCAAGGATCTGACGAATATTGTTAAGTGTTTTTCAAGCTCAAAGGGCAGCAGCAGAAGCTGAATCATCGGTCGAGGGAGGAGGTACTTCAGCATCTGGGTCGGGGATCTAGCCTTGGCCTCATCTTCAGGATTGGCCTCCTCATCCTCCGGGTCTTCGGCATCGTCGCCAAGCTCGGAGGCCTCTTCCTCTCCCTCCTCGTCCTCCGCACCATCAGAAACGTAGGCGTCATCAATTGCATAAAGATAACTCGGACCCTCATTCCAGCTGTCGTAGAAGGCATATTGGATGAGCTTGTTGGTGCAAGCTTTGCGCTGCGCGATGCACTCCGGGTCATTGGACCACTTTGACCCAGTGCACAAGCACTCAAGCAAATTAAGATCCAGCTCTTCATACCAAGACATGACAAAGTTCAGCGATGTGTCAGCTCCGGCTCGAGCAGGAGATTCCCACCACAGGTGAACTTGGGTCTCGCATTCCATAAGTTTTGCCAGAAAAGTAGTGCTTCCTTCGGGAGTGGGCTCAGTAGGCCAAAGAGCGTTGAACATCCGAACTGCTGCCGGCATTATGTCTGCACCATAGTTCTTCACAATTTCAAGGCGGGCGGCAAGGCTAACCAGCTGGTCCTCCCCCTCATAAGGAATTGACCCGGCGGCAGGACCTGCTGGGATACTCCGCTGCTAGCGAGACCTATCCACAGCGCCAGAAGCAATAGTCACCTTCTGGGAACTTGCCTACGAATAGAACGAGGGATGTCAGTGAACAAGAACACTAAATCCGGAGAGATAAGAATTGAAAAGAGGAAGGGAACTCAAGTGAAATCTGGAAGAGGATACAAGTGAGCTCGACATACACATTTGCGTTGCTGGCCTGGAGTTTTTCATATTCGGAGGTCACCGACGTAAGTTTTACGTCAGCTTCCTACATAAAGTCCTTGTCCTTGGAAATTTTAGTGGTCAGGCGCTCCTTTTCCTCGGCGAACTCCTGATCAGCCTTATCCAGCTCGGATTTGTGAAGTTCCTTGAGCCTTTGGATTTCGCCGTTCAGCCGAGTAATCTCCAAGTCCTTGAGGCATAGCTGAGCAATCTCGTCATCCTTCTTCTTCAATTTAGCCTGGTGCTTCCCTGCTTGTTCGAGAAAATGTGTCATCATGTCAGGAATGGGCACGCTATCTTCAAGTGTAACTATAATAGTGAATTGACCCGGCAGAGCTGAGTTATAAATATCTACTGAGTCAAGGAAAGAGCACTCAATGGCTAAAGGAACAAGACAAGTTACCTTGGATCTCAACCAAGTTCTTGCGCATGATGACACTTTTAGCCTCAACCTCGGCTGCATGATTCAGATAACTAATTAATACGGATAGCAAGTCACTCGAAGGAACGAGAAGGAAAAGGTCTTAAGCAAAGAAAGTTACCCTTCTTCTGGTGATCAACCAACAACTTGCCATATCTGGCACGAAGATCTTTATATGAGCCTAGCAAACGCTGGAACTCAGCAGTTTAGCGGTTGGTGGTGATCTAAAAAACGAGCCAATGTTAGTTCACAGATAAAAGAAAGTAATTCGAAGTCTACAAGATCCGGGCCAAGTGGAACTTAACCCGGCTCTAGGTGTGTGGATATTCGAAGTCTACAAGATCTAGGCCAAGTGGAACTTAACCCGGCTCTAGGTGTGTCGATATTCGAAGTCTACAAGATCCGAGCCAAGTGGAACTTAACCCGGCTCTAGGTGTGTGGATATTCGAATTCTACAAGATCAGAGCCAAGTGGAACTTAACCCGGCTCTAGGTGTGTGGATATTCGAAGTCTACAAGATCCGAGCCAAGTGGAACTTAACCCGGCTCTAGGTGTGTGGATATTCGAAGTCTACAAGAACCGGGCCAAGTGGAACATAACCTGGCTCTAGCTGTGTGGATATTCAAAGTCTACAAGACCTGGTCCAAGTGGAACTTAACCCGGCTCTAGGTGTGTGGATATTTGAAAATGCTAAGGACTTACACTAAATTATCTAAGAGCATCTGACCGAGTAATAAAGTACTCCCTCGGAGGCTCAGGGACTAGTGGGTATATCTATGAGTGTTTGTGTACATAAAGAAGCATAGCAGAAAGGATTACCTCCATCATCCGGCCAGCCAGAGAGATAGCCTTGGTAGCGGAGTTCATTTGAGTGCTAAACTCAGCCGGGCCAAACTTCTCCAGCAGATCATCTTGCGGGTCGATAAACTCGGCGATGTTCCAGTTGTGCACATATTCTATAAGCGCCGGACTATAGCTTTCGCCGCTTAGAGGATGGCTTGTCACCAGACCCTTGGCGTGGGCCTCCCGCCTTGCAGACTGAGCGGCATCAGGAATGGTATGCAAAGTCAATTGCTTGCTGCTCTCAGACCCGGCTGTAGGAGGGCCAGAAGGGGAATCCTTGGCGGGCTCGGTGGCTTTCTTGCTCTTGACGGATGATGCTGGCCCCTGAAGAAGATTTGAGGCTGCAGAGCCGGACTGAGCTTGGGAGACTGGCTGAAAATGTCCTTGATGGACACAGTGGATCCGAAGGTAGCGGACTGAGACTTCTTCTTCGAGGAGGGCTTGGTTGTGGTTGATGCTGCTGCTACTGATGTTACTGCTGGTGCTGCTGGTTTTGCTGCTGGTGCTGGTGCTACTGATACTGGTGCTACAGGTGCTGGTGATGGTACTATTGGTACTGGTACTACTGGTGCTACTGGTGCTGTTGGTGCTGCTGGTACAGAAACTGACGATGCTACAAAGACTAGAGCTGAGGAGGAAGCTGTTTGAGGCGGTGCCGATGAAGCTGCCACCTTGGAGCTGGACGGTTGCGGCGGAGTAGAGGAACTAGGGAGATCCGGCATCACCATATTCTCGGCCGCTCCAATGCCCCCCATGTTGATGTTGCCCTCCTCATGATGAGGTGGGCTCTGATCTGGCGCACTCGTAGAGTCCTCTTGGATAGGACTCAGCAGACAAACGTCGTCATCGCGGGGGGGAGAAGAGCCACTCCGGATCAGAGAAGAAATGTTGGGGCCACTCTGGGGAATAACCCTAGGAGCGCTGAAGGAACAAAAAAACAACAAGTCAAAAGGAGAAAGAAAGGAAAAGGCAGAATCAGAAAGACTCGAAAGTGAACGGGAAAGGAAAAGTGACTTACTCGTCTAAGGTTGGGGGTGCCCGAGATTTGGGTGCCCTCCGGACTGTGCTCTTGACCGTGGGCTTGGCCGGAACCTTGACCCCGGATTTCTTCTGCCTCTTCTTGGGCGGTGGCGCCTCCGAAGCTGCGGCCGAGGTAGCCGCGCACTTCTAGGAAGGGGCAGGAGCCGGATGATCCGTGGTGAGAGGGGGAACCTCGAGGACCTGACCGTCCGGGTTAGTTGAAGATTCCGACATAACCTGGAATGCGTAAGAGATAGGCACCGGGTCAAGTACCTCCAGAACCTCAACATTCGAGTCATCATCATCCGGCCAATCCCTTAGAGAAGAGGCCTTACCATAGGGTTGTTGGTGATGTCCAAAGTAGGCAAGAACCTCTCTGAGTCAGGCTCCTCCTCGTCCGGCTCTGCATGGTCTGCCACCCATTTGAGGGCCAGCTCCTTGCCATCCTCAATTGACTGCTGGATAAATAGCTGAGAGCAAAAGTACTAAATGGTTAAGTTAGGAGGCTATCCGACATACCGCAAGACCCGAAAAAGATACCAAGAGAAGGGTTACCTTAGGAGGCAAGTTGGCCTGGGAGAAGGGCACAAGCCCCCATTTCCACTCCTTGGAGAACTTCTTCTCCACATTGAAGATGGCCTTGACCCAGCCGAACACCTCGGAATTATTAAGCTCGAAGGAGGAGGTCCGGTTGGGGTCAAGGAGGGCGCTCAGGTAGCAAATCTTGTGGGAGCGTTTTTGCAGAGGGGAGACCCGGCTGTGGACGAAGGTGATCATAACATCCTCGCCCCGCAACCCCAACTTGACCAGCTCCTTGATCCGGCGATCAACCTAGTTCACCAACGTTGTGGGCCGTTTTGGGATACTCTCCCACACAGAGGTATCCGGGACACCCGTCTTGAAGGGGAGGAGCCGGATCAAGTCTACGTCCTAAGTATCCCGGACATAGAAGAAGGTACGGGCCCATCCTTTGCAGGATTCGAGGCCGGTGACCTAGAGGAAAGCGGAGTTCCTGCAGGGAGAAATGGAGGCTCCATCGCACTGAGTAAGGCGTTTTTCAGCAGGCAAGAGGTGAGGATCCGGAATGACATTCTTGCGGAGACCAAAGAATTTAATCCACATTTCTTTGGAGGGTCTGAGGCCGGTGTACCCGTCTATGCCGGAGGCAAAAGAAGAAAGAGAGGTAATGGCATTGGCGGGGAGATGATGCGGTTGAAGTTGATAAGTGGAAATGAAATCATGAAAGAAATCAGAAACGGGCAAGCCGAAGCCGCGTTGGAAATTTGAGAGAAAGACAATGAATTCACCAGGATTTGGAGAGGGAGTTATCTCTTGAGCGGCGAGGCGGCAGGCAACACCTGCGGGAATGCGACGGGTCGCTTAAAGCCAATCCAGGTCATCTTGGTAGACGAAGGCGCCCGCCCAACCGTCCTAAGCGACGACGGCGACCTCCTCCTCTGTCACGGTGAAATCAAGATCCTCGAGAAAGTAATCAGAAAAATGGTATCCTGTAGTGGGGAACTTGGAGGTACAGGGCCCCATGGAGGAAGGCTCGAGCAGAGGCGGCGGCGCGGTCGCAGAGAGCGGCTGAGCGTGGCAGCGGTCCGCAACACTAGCATAGAAGCGGTGGTAGCGGTGGCGTCGCTATATAGAAGAAGAGGGGCAGGGGGCGTGCGAAGTAGGGGAACTTCCCCAAGGGCCGCCCCTGCCCCCTATTTAACTGCGCGTCGTAGGCGTGTAGTGGGATCAGTTGATGCGACCCAACTGCACGCTGTGGCCGTGTATCCTCCAAATCAGCCAATCAGGCACATGCCACAACAAGGGACACATGGAAGATGGGATCCTATGATGTGATGTTATGATACATTTAACGAGGGGCTGCCGCAACGGGACGTGCGGGGTAGTTATTCCTGGCATTTACTAGAGTAACCAACATAGTAAACTAGCGCGACCCTTAAAATGAGGCAAAGTGATGATTACCCTCCACGTAGGACGTGGGGAAGTGTATGAGAGAAGGAAAGGTAACCCGGATACCTAGGCAAAAACCCGGCCAGCAAAGAAATAATTCGGATTGAGCCAAGGGAACGTCAAAGCAAAGAGTCTGGGTTACGGAGTAACTCGGTTGCAGAAGTGCAGATTCGGATAGGGAAACATGTTGTGGCCTTAACAACTGAAGTTGCTAAGACTGCACTAGCTTCGGGGACTAATGTTGGGGGGATACCCCCGGGTAGGGTCACGCCGGGGTATAAAGGCCGAGTTAGCCGAGGTGCGGCGCGGTTAAAGCAAGTGCTGGCCGGGTCACCTCAAGGCAGGCCGACTTATGGAGTAACCCGTCCTAGTGGGCATTTCCCTAGCATTAATCTGGCCGGCATAAAATGTATGTCGACCATATTTGTCTACTAAATGTGCAGGTACCCTCGTAGCCGGGTTAGCCAAGCGCTAGTCAGGCTACCACTTGGCTTCCAAGAGAAGGAAGGAATCTCCAGTTGGTCAAAAGGTGGCCTCTGTCCACTGTAGCATGAGCGAAGCAAGTAGAGGGAAGGACCAGCGGGGCGTGGCTGACAAAGGTAATGCGGGAAATGTCGGCTGACGTAGCTTGTCTCTGGTGACGCCTAAAGGCAAGGGGCACGCAGAGGGTTACGTCCATAGTCCGGACGAACCGTTAAAGTGAATAAAGAAGCATCTAGCTTTAACCAAGGGGCATATTCGGAGAATATGCCTCCATGTTTTCCCTAACTTTGTAACCTGGGCTCCCCTATATAAGGAGCCCTAGGACCTCCATAGCACGGGATCGATGATTCTGTCTTGGAAGAACTCTAGAGCATTGTAGTGGGGGGGGGGTAAGAGAACTAGTCTCCTTCTCACGAACTGCTCAAGGAGCCCTTGTAATCCACCATTGATAGAGTCAAATACAAACATTTGTGTGTGTGGAATCACCACACTATCCCTCCCTGGATTCCTCTAGTGATCATTGGCCCCATCTTTAGCCTATCCATGGAATCTGTCATGCCACCACCATGACATCAATACACGTGTGATATATAAACAACCAGGGGTTCCTAGTGAAACTCTAGTCACTAGCTCATTGGTCAACAGATGATCAAGGTTTCCTGATCATGTGGCATTTATCCAGTTGGAAATGGAGTCAACTCATTCTGAGAATGATATGATGAACCAATACCCAACCTAAACATCGTGACCCGATCATGTCATGAAGTTCAAGTTATGATTAGAATGGACCCTTGTAGACTATTCCTTAGACCGTGAGGCTATATCAATCACTGTCTCTTGAGAGTGCTTAGATAACATCAAGCGTCACTTGGTAATACAATGATTGTAAAAGTGTGTTCAGGTACTCGGAGGAATCATAGAGGCAATATATGTCAAGAGCGGGATTTGTCCGTCCACGTGACGGAAAGATACTTAAGGACCCACTCAGAGAAGTTATATCCAATAGTTGTGCAGCGTGTGTTTTGATCACAGGGATATCACTTGTCGGAACGAGTCAAGTAGCATTATTCACTAACGAGATTGAACACGACATGGTGATATCATTGATCAGATATCGGGCAATGCAAGTATCGAGAGACAAAAGGAATAAGACACGACTGTCCCGGTTCAAATGACGAAAGATCTTCGTGGAATGCACAGGGGTCACATTGCCATCTAGGTCCCTCTGTCGATCATTGGTCCGGGAGTGTCCCGACCATGTCTGGAGTATTCCCGAACCATGGGGTATCATGCTTAAGGGTTTGATGATGCTTAGAGAGTGTTTACAGGATCATTAGAATCACCAAAAAAGAGTAGAGAGAAAACCAAAAGGGTTTCGGTAAGTCCGGAGGATGTTTGGAGTGGAGATAGAAGGTGTTCCATAACCATGGAGATTGAATAATATGTGAATGAATGTTAAATATTGATTTAATAATTTATTCATAATTATTTAGTAAAAGAGAAAATCAATTTAAAGGTCATAAGGCTTAATGGGCCAAAACTCGGAAGGGAAAAGGTCCAAGAGGGGACCACACCCCTAGGAGGGGCCTAGGGGGTGGACGACGGCCCTAGTGGGCCTGCCCCACGTGGGGCCCATGGGTGGGGGCTGGCCGACGTGCCTCCCCACCTCTCCCCCTCCTTTAATCCCACCCCGGGACTTTGAGGGAGGTTTCCTCACACAATACACACAATATTCAATAAAGGTTTCCTCACTTTTGGGGAGACTTCCAATTGATATTCTCTCTCTCTCTCCTGTGACTGTGGTCTCAAGTTCGGACTGCGCGAACGAGAGACATCTTCACCATGGAGCACCGTCGCGTTGCGGGATTCGGATCCAGGAGCTCTACTTCCGCAACTGCTACTGGATCGGGGAAGCGAGAGTCATCGTCAGGCACCGGATGCATATAACTCCCCGTGAGGTGTCACACTTGAGGCACTCAAGTCGTTGGAGCCATAGGAGTGCAAGTACTTCATCACGACCTTGAGGTTGGCTTCGGCTCGTCTACATCAACCACACTCTCCTGAGCGTTGACAACGCTTTTTGATCTTCAAGGGTACGTTCGCGAAAAGCCCCTCCTGTTACTGCATTACTAATAGATAGGTCCTGGCAGCATCAGGGGTTCAGGGGCGTAGGGTAAAATTTTATTGTTTTCATACGCGAACCCCTACAGTGGTATCAGAGCTAGATCTATACGTAGTAATGCTAGTATGGGTAGAACACACGAGATGTAGCGTGTGGGCGTTGATCTCTTAGTTGTTACCCTCCCACGTGTACTTGTGTATACTTCAGTAATGCTTGATGAAGCGGCCCCTAACCAACTTTACACGTTCATTCGCGAGATTGGTCCACGCTTGACATACGTCTTGTACCATATAAAGTGGCTTTGGGGGGTGTCTGTCTCTCTCGCATTAGTTGGTATGCCATTTGCAACGGAGGGCCCCGAAAGGGGTATAGTATAGACAATTACTTGATCAGTGTTGTGGTGAAAGTTCGTAGGTAAGAACGATTCTTGTGCAAAAGCCCATTCAACCATGTAAAACATGCAAAGATAAACTAGAGGCGTCTAACTTTGTTTTGCAGGGGGCGTTGCTTTGTGATATGGTTGTGGCAAAGGTAAAGTAATTACCTTATGTTACGAAGTAGTAGTAGATAGTCACGAAGGTGATGGACTACCACGCCGGAAAGACACTGGTACCGTAGTGTCTACGGTGCCGGAACCCTAGCACCGGAATCCGGTGACGCCGGATGGAGATCACGACGTGAAGGACCATATCACATTGCATTTACATTCAATGTTATTGTTTGTATATCTTATTGTGTGCTAGTATTAGATACTCGACGGTAGCCTAATAAGATGATCCCTATTAAAACTACCAATGATTGTGTTCTCCCTTAGTGTGCACCACCAAGAAAGTTCTTTGGTATAAGGCAGACCGTGATGATCGGGTGTCAGACATATCTATGTTCGCATACAGTGGGTGTAAGCCATGTTGCACAGCGAATACACTAAGGTTGAGTTGGCGAGCCTAGCATGTAGCAGACATGGCCTCGGAACACGGATGGTCGAAAGATCGAGCACGAGTCGCATGAATGATGTGACCGACGTTTAGCATCCACCCTATAACCCACATTGATGGCCGTGATGATCAGGGGAGATGTGGGGAAAAGGGGTTGTGTTATCACTAGAACCCTTTAGGGGATAGGAGTTTTTGAGTGGAGTTATTATTAACTCATTTAATTATAAACTTAGTCTAAATTCCTTTTGCAATTATAAATGTAGAAAATGGTTCTCCTCGATGCTACCTTTCCTATTGACAATTGGTTAGAAGGAGAAAATCTCAGGATAGATGGATCAAACTTCTCTATATGGGTTGCGCGTCTCCATGTTATCCTTAGCGAGAATAACGTGGTCGACTATATACTCAACGAGATGGATTTAGAGCAGCCCTGTTTCTATGAGACCCCAGAACAGCGGGAGGACCGTTATTATCGTCGTGAGATGTCCACCTTCATATCAGTTACAATGTGATATGGGATGGTGGATGAGCTGTGGCCAATCGTGGGTAATCTTGACCCTCGTGCGACAATGGTACAGCTTAGGACACATTTCGTGGAACAAGCACGCATATGGGAGCATGAGCTGATGGGAGACTTCCTCTCCATTAAGATGGAGGAGAACTCTTCACTTGACGACCACTTGGAGCACTTGCATGATGCGTACATCAGGTCGGCATACTTCCTGGATAGCTAGATGACGAGCTCTTTTGCAAATGGAGTTGTGCTGCGGTCGCTACCACCAAGCTACCAAGAACATGTCAGGACTTGCATTATGAGAGGCGATGCGGAAATACATGATTTCCACAGGTTCATATCACATCTCAGGAATGTGATGGTTGAACCTGTTGTCGGTGAGGTCATCGATGACAAAGGTATATGTTTGATATACCATTTTATAAATGTTATAATCTTGCAAACACATTTGTAGTGTTAAGTATATTTGATACTTGTTTTGTTTTACTAAAAACAGGTCCTTCTGCATAGAGGTGCTTGCTGGAGAGGAGGTGACGTTGCGTGTTGACGACGAGCATGATGATGATGGCCAACGACACTCTCCCTCAACATTTATCACTTAGTTTATGCTTATGATGATTATTGTAATTGATAGATTGTGAACTTCTTTAGTGTGTCTCACACTTTGTGAGACGATTATTTATATGAGCTTATAACAAACAGTTGTTCCACTTTTATGAATGATTTCTATTTGTGTTCATATCTTGTTCGATTACATGTGAATTATCCTTGTTATGAAACTAATTGATAATACATGAACATTTGTAAAATATTGAAATGCCTTGAAAAATACCCAACTTAATGATATATTCATTAATGAATGAAACCATTGTTTAAATTCAAAGTTATGTGATAATATGTGAAAGACATTTGATTTCTTATCACATATGAATCATGCCCAAGTTCGGGAAAATAACTTGAACACCGTGTATTACTTAAATACAAAGTGTTTGATGAATTGTTAAAAGAGAATACATATTCGATGTATTGTAGTTTAACAAATATGGTGGTTATCATTATATGATTGTTTAAATGTGTAAAGAAGTTTACCAAAGGAAACATGAGTATGAAACTATTTGATATGATCAAATTATTTCATCAATAAAGGGTATTAAAGATAAATGAGAATCTAATTACTACAATTTGATCAATAGTAATAAAATTCAACTTTATAAGATTGGCGTGAAAGAAGTTGTGAAATGCAATGCACTTGAAATGTCAAAATGCAAAGCATCACAATATGACATTACATATCAAGTGTGTGAATAGATGGCGCCGAATAAATCGTTGTAGTGTAGATGTAGAGACCATTAGTTAGCACTCAATTAGGACATATAGTGAACCATCTGGATTCGTGAGATTGGCTCCATATCTAGTATGGATCGTCATGGAAGTTTTGGGGTTATTCGATATAACCAAGACAACAGCGAATATGTCCTTGTAGAGTATTCATTGGAAAACTTTGAATACAAAATCCATAGCTGAAACCAAAAGGAAAGCAAAACTAGAATTGCTTGGATTTTGGTACATTCTCGAGAAAGTTCACATTCAGTGATATTTCTCGATTATCGAGCAAATGGAAGATAGTGAAAAACACGATGAGGATTCAAATCCCTGCATCAGAGTGTTGAGAAGCGCAACGGAAAGCGTTCCTGAATGATTCTCTTCACAAAGGAAAGAATCAATGATAATGATCATTGTGTTTTCCCCACTGGTGTTTTCACTACATGAAGTAGGATTCATAATGTAACCCATATCTTGTATGGAGACATTTGTGAATCATTTGTCATGATTACCAGAATATAACATACCTACAAACTACTAAGGAAATAATGGTAGTCTAAGGAGATGAGAAATCCCAAAGTAAAATTCACTCGAGATTAGAAAGCAATTCGGTGCTGAATCTTACAAGTAAAGGGGTTACTTGGATTTTCCCAAATGACTACAAAGCCATAGTGAAAAAATGGGTGAATGACAAAAGCACAATTTGTCCAGTGTTGGACAAATTCAACTGAATTTGATTCAAATGTGCTGAATGTCTAGTGGATTTAAAACTGGTAAAGTACTAGTATCTCATAGTAAATCTCCTAGTTTGATATTTGATCAAAGGATTTTGAAGTTGTTCAAAATAGTGAGTGGATATGCAATTTGCATGATATTGAGTGGGAGCTATGAAAGTCTTCCTTAAACAATATGTGAATGACATATTTTTGAGTGGGAGCAATGTAAGTCTCAAACTCGAATGTGTCGAGAACACATTTTGAGTGGGAGCAATATAAGTCTCAAATTCAAATATGAAGGAACATAGTTTGAGTAAGATTAGTGACTCATACCCAAATATGTTGGGAACATATTTTGAATAGGAGCTTGAAGGAGTGATTCTTAAGTGTGTATATGACACATTAAGAATAAAAGCGCAAGTATCAATAAATAATGATTTATAGGGAGTAGAAGTTGATAATAATAATATTACGATATTATGTAGTATTCCTTAAAGGATTCTCAAAAGGGTTTCAGAATAGAAGTTAATTAAGGAACTGGTCCTTGATAACTCAAATTAGGAATAGTATTAAGATTAACATCAATGGTTGAAAGAAAGAAAAGGATGTTCATCATCCACTATGTTGAGACATAGGTTCTATCTTAGAAAACCATGATGATAACTTAACATAATATATGATCCAATAAGGAACGTTTAAACTGTGATTAAGTTTGAATCATGGAACGTTGAGCTAAGTTTGTCCGCAGTGTCTAATAGAGAACATGTAAACATGTTTTTCCAAATCCATAAAGGATGACATATCTTAAAGAATAAAGGGTTATGTTATAAGGGAATATATTGGAAACTCCTGTAATACCAACTAAAGTCAAGTAGGAAGCGAGGTGAACAAAAACATTGAAAGTTCCACAAGATGCACTCGTGTTTCGATAATTACATTTATAATAATAGATAAGGGTACCATCTAAAGTGTTGTATAATGTTATGGTGGGGCTAGTTCTCTTTTAACGTAGAATGATGTGTCCCAGAGCACAATGCCCAAGAGAAAGCCCTCGAGGTTGATCTAAAGTCACTGTAGGCTCCTAGAATCCGGCCTTGTTTCTACTGCCATAGTAATGATGCATACACAAAGATGTTATCATGTGATGATAAAGTATTAATGTCAATCAAGGTGACATTAGTAAGTTACAAAGGATTTGGGACTGTAAAGTACAGGACCAAGACTCAACCTCTTCCATGAGCAAGCATGTTTAGGGTACGGGGAAATATGGTGCTAATGATTAAAGAACAAATGTAGCTAGTTTATTTGTACTCTAGTGCAAGTGGGAGACTGTTGGAAATATGCCCTAGAGACAAATAATAATAAGGATTATTATCATATTTCATAAAGCTTATGATTAAGTTTTATATCATGCTATAACTGTATTGAAAGGAAACGTTAATACACATGTGATATATAAATAACCAGGGGTTCCTAGTGAAACTCTAGTCACTGGTTCATTGGTTAACAGATGATCAAGGTTTCTTGATCATGTCGCATTTATGCCAGTTGGAAATGGAGTCAACTCATTCTGAGAATGAGATGATGAACCAATACCCAACCTAAACATCGTGTCCCGATCATGTCACGAAGTTCAAGTTACGATGATTAGAATGGATCCTCATAGACTATTCCTTAGACCATGAGGCTATATAAATCACTGTCTCCCGAGAGTGCTTAGATAGCATCAAGCGTCACTTGGTATCACAGTGATTATAAAGGTGTGTTCAGGTACTCGAAGGAGCCATAGAGGCAATATATGTCAAGAGCGGGACTTGTCCGTCCACGTGACGGAAAGATACTCAAGGGCCCGCTCGGAGAAGTTATATCCAATAGCTGCGCAGCGTGTGATTTGATCACATGGATATCACTTGTCGGAACGAGTCAAGTAGCATTGTTTGGTAACGATATTGAACACGACATGGTGATGTCATTGATCAGATCTCGGGTAACGCAAGTATCAAGAGACAAAAGGAATAAGACACGACTGTCCTGGTTCAAACAACGAAAGATCTTCATGGAATGCACATGGGTCACATCGCCATCCAGGTCCCTTTGTCGATCATTGGATTGGGAGTGTCCCGACCATGTCTAGAGTATTCCCGAACCGTGGGGTATCACGCGTAAGGGTTTGATGATGCTTAGAGAGTGTTTACAGGATCGGTAGAATCACCAAAGAAGAGTAGAGAGAAAATTAGAAGGGTTTCGGTAAGTCCGGAGGATGTCTAGAGTGGAGATGGAAGGTGTTCCATAACCACGGAGATTGAATAATATGTGAATGAATGTTAAATATTGATTTAATCATTTATTCATAATTATTTAATAAAAGAGAAAATCAATTTAAAGGTCAAAAGGCTTAATGGGCCAAAACCCGGAAGGGAAAAGGCCTAAGAGGGGACCACACCCCTAGGAGGGGCCTAGGGGGTGGCCGACGGCCCTAGTAGGCCTGCCCCACGTGGGGCCCATGGGTGGGGGCTGGTCGGCGCGCCTCCCCACCTCTCCCTCCTTTAGTCCCACCCCGGGACTTTGAGGGAGGTAGTATCTCCCCTTCCCCTATATATAGTAGGGGTATTTGGCTAGATAAATACACACAATATTCAATAAAGGTTTCCTCACTTTTGAAGAGACCTCCAATTGATATTCTCTCTCTCTCTCTCTCTCCCGTGACCGTGGTCCCAAGTTTGGACTATGAGAACGAGAGACATCTTCACCTCAGAGCACCGTCGCGCTGCGGGATTCGGATCCAGGAGCTCTACTTCCGCAACTGCTGCTGGATCAGGGAAGCGGGAGTCATCGTCAGGCACCGGATGCATGTAACTCCCTGCGAGGTGTCACACTTGAGGCACTCAAGTCGTTGGAGCCACATGAGCGCAAGGACTTCATCACGACCTTGAGGTCGGCTTCGGCGTGTCTACATCAACCACGCTCTCCTGAGCATTTACAATGCTTTTTGGTCTTCAAAGGTAAGTTCGCGAAAAGCCCCTCCCGTTACTACATTACTAATAGCTAGGTCCTGGTAGCATCGGGGGTTCAGGGGTGTAGGGTAAAATTTTATTGTTTTCATACGTGAACCCCTACATGTTGGAGCTTTGGCTTGAGCTCATGGATGTCGGGGCGGCGGCCCCGGAAGGTGGTCTACACCGGCGTCTCAATGGCGGGGTGGCATTGCAGTGGTGATGGCTCATCTCCTTGGTTCACGCGGGTGGAAAGGAGTGGGCAGCGGGATCTCCTGGTTGTGGTAGCATCCATATCACATTTGGAAGCTCGGCTCGAGGAGTGGTGGTGGTCCAAGGTGCCGAATGTGGCGACAGTTTTTCCAGGCGAAACCCTCTTGGGGCGTTGTTGTGGCTACTCTCACAACATTAGGGCTCCGAGTGAAAACCCTAGACCCCTGTGGTATCAGCGGCGGCAGAGCTTGTGGCGTCGTTACCTTCTTGGAGGTGTTGTCGTGGAGCTCCGGTCTCCTTAGTCTCGTCATCCTCGGTGGCAAGATAGATGCTTCTTAGGCTTATTAGTTTTTTCTTTGATCTGCTTGTAAGAGGAATTCCTCATCACTATGTATCGGTTTGGCCGTGTGACTTTATTTATAAAGCGAGGCGAAAGCCTATTTCGAGGAGGAAGAAGCACTTTATGAATTTATGGCCTTCAGCAGCTCTCGGGAGACATCCACCTAAATTTCTAGTCCCAATGAACAAGGCATCAAGACCTATTCTTGAGGATCTTATTCTTTACCAGTATCAGAGTCCTGCTTGTTATTGATAAAACATCAGGAAACACCATGAGCTTTCACCTTTTTCCCCGCAAAAAGGCAAAAAGCTTTGCGTTTTGATGCATTGATAGATACAAAGTTTATGATACAAGTCCAAGAGAGGACCAACAGTCGCACCATACAACTCAACCCAAGACGCTAGCCTAAGGGGGTAACTGGCGCAACCCTCGGGCTCTAGCCTCAGCCCACATCTTAGCCTCTGCTTTTATCGTGTCGACCAGGGCGGCCACCGAGGGGGACTCGTTGGTGAAGACAATTGCGTTCCTATGATTCCAAATCCACCACGCCGTGAGCATGATCACTGACGTTCCTTTGCGCATCTGACGTGGGACATATCGCACCACCAGCTTCCACCACTCCACGAAGGGGCCTTCAACAACCGCGGGGCCAGCAGTAGATCGAATCCATGATAGTACCTCGTGCCAGATGGTCCTAGAAAACAGACATCTGGTGAGTTTGTGAGACATGGTCTCCATAGCCTGGTCACAAAGCGCGCATGTCGGCCGATGGGGCCGCTGCCAGTGCTCCAGCCACTCCCCCGTCCAACGCCTGTCCTGGCATGCGAGCCAGAGGAAGAACTTCACCCTGGGTTGCGCCCACGATTTCAAGATCAACTTCCACTGGCTTGAGACTATAGACCCCTAAAAGAAGGGATAGTAGCAGGATTTGGAGGAATACTAGCCATCCATCGTCCAATTCTAGATTAGCTTGTCTGGCTCACCCCCCAGGTGCATGCCTTGCAGCTTGATCCAGAGTTGGACGTACTGCCATAGCGCAAGGGGGTTCACCGCACCCGAGATGTCAGAGATCCAGCTACAGTCGACAACCTCCTGCTGCACCGTCCGTACCTTTCCGAGTCGTCGCAGGATTAGTGCTAGGAGGTCCGATGCTATCTCCCCAATCGACTTCCCATCCACCCATCTATCCGTCCATAAGAGCGCAGTCGTCCCCTCGCCCACCACCATTGTGGTGGAGGCGAAGAAGATCTCGCTCTCACTCTTGGTCAACTACATATCAAGCCTGCGCCAAGGTCGTAAGAGATCTGTATATGTTCTCCACATCCATCGGGTCCTGCGGCTAGTGGCCGTGCATGCCAAGTTTGGGATCCCCAACCCTTCGTAACAGAGAGGTATGCACACCCTCGCCCAGTTTACATGGCAGTGCCCACCCTGAGCCTCCTTCATGCCCACCCAAAGGAACCCTCGTAAGATCTTATTCACCTGCCTGAGCGCCTTCTTGTTAAGGGAGAGAACTATCAGCTGGTGAAGCGGGATTGCCACGAGGACCGCACAGATCAGGGTAAGGCTCCCCGCTTTAGGAATCATAGAGGCCTTCCACGTGGGTAGCTTATCCGCGATGTGGTCGATGACTGGCTAGAAGGCCTCAGCTGGCAGTCAGCGAATGGCCAGCGGTATGCCAAGGTACTTGACGGGGAAGGGCGCCACCTGGCACCCCATCACCGTCGCCGCATCATTGGCCACCTCCTTCGAGCTTGCAATCGGGGAAACTAAACATTTTGCAAAGTTAGTGCGCAGACCGAAGGCCTGACCGAACGTGTCGAGGATACCCTGGATCGTGCGCAACTCATCTTCATCCGGGTGGCAGAAGATTACCACATCATCCGCGTAGAGAGAGACCAAGGTCGTCAGCTCACGGTGCGCTAGGCGCTTCAGCAGCCCCCTACTCCATAGTTCTAGCCAACACCCTACTTAGCGTATTCATCATGAGTACGAATAGTGAAGGGGAGAGGGGATCCCCCTGGCTCAGACCCCTCCGGTGCCAAATAGGGGGGGGGGGGGGGGCTGGCTCGCCATTGAGCATCACCCTAGTGCTTGCTGTAGACAGCAGTATAGCGACAATCTCACAGAACCTTGGACCGAACCCCACCTTACGGAGAACCTGAAACAGGAGTCCCCATGAGCTTTCACCTTGCTGCTATGGACTTCTGCTGTCAGAGAAGAAGCACAAGGTGTTTCTCTGTTAGCTTCTTCTCCATAGACTCAGTACATGGGAGTTCCAATGAAAACATGTCTTCCTGCTAGACCACACAATTGTGTCATTTGTGGAAGCCCTATTATAGACCATGGATAACTTGTTCTTTGAATGTCCATTTGCTATATCCGTCCTAGTTCAAGTCATTCTCTAGGCAATACTGCACTGCCCTTCCTCTACCATTTCAGAGACAAGTTGGCTGGTCGTTTATTTTTCACGGGCCATTCTTCTCCAATTTCATCAAGATTTTCATCTTAGTTTCACGGGCCATTTGGATTGTCTGAAATTATTGCACGTTCAGGAATATGAAGCCAAGTCTGAACAGATGGACTAGGAAACTAGGGAAGTAGTCAACTTCTTATAATTTGGTTATCCTTTTCTCCGTACATACTTAAAGGCCAAAGCCCATAAATTGAAGAAAAAAAATGCAGGAGGAATTACAGGGAATAAAAAACTGAAGTCGAGGGAAAGAAAATGCGATAACGTGCCGCACGAACATTTCCACCGTCGTGATCGGCCAAGCCCAGTTACTAGCTAGGCTATCAGTTCATCGGGCCCAGATAGTAGGAAACGGTCAGTCTGTGTTTTGTATTCCATCAGCGGAGACGTATTCTCCTCTAGTTCGACTCGCTTCCACCACCGCGCGTGCCGTGTCAAGCAGTAGTCGCACTGCTCCGGCGGCCGCAACAGGAGCATCAGGACCAAACCCCCGCCGGCCACCGCCCATCGCGGCTGCGGAGGCGCCCTTAGAACTCGAGACGAGAGCGAGGAGTTCTAGTGGGAGAGATGGTCTGGGCGCTGACCCCCGTCGGCAGAGCGCGCGGTGCGCTACCCCCGTCACCGCTCCGATTCCACAGACCTCCCGTATAAGTTTTGCCTTTTAGTTGTCTGAATATTTTTGCTGGGTTCTTGCAGGGGCGAAGAAGTACTACATCTCCGCCGCCGGGACGTACACGGTCGGCCGCAAAGGTGTCACTTTTGGCCCTCCCTCCTCTCGCGTTCTCTGTGTTATTCAAGGCCTGTTTGGTTCACTCGGGTTTTGTTTTTTGCATGCGATTGCTGATCAGTATATAATGTGGTGAATGAAATAGCCTTATAGCTGTCTTAGTGGTTCAATCAATGTTTTGGGATTCAGATATGCTGATTCCTACGATTTTAATTTCTGTCATGTCTCTTCATTTGTCTGAAATGAGTTCTGCTTAAGGCTTTTGCTATTTACTAAACCATCAGAGGACAAGGGCCACACTCTTTTTTTCTTTTCAGTAAAATTCTATATCGCATCCATTTGTGCATATGCCCTAGAAATGATAGTTTGTCAGTATAATAGCATATGATTCAGTAATGCTGGTTTATACAGTGAATATTGTTGTGCGAGATTGTAGATTAACACTGGTATACCTGCTATAGGTTGTGATATCATACAGACGGACACATCGATGTCCCGAGTGCATGCGGAGATCACAGTTGAAAAGATGGTTGCCTGGGATCCACAATCTGGTGCTCCAGCCAGCCCTTCATGTGTTAGTTTAGTTGACCGCTCAAAATACGGCACATTTGTCAACAAGGTGCTTGGAACCCAGGGCAGTCGGCTACGTAAAGATGAAGATGTGATGCTTAACGATGGAGATACCTTGACTTTTGGAACTGGCGGCACGACCTTCACGTGAGTATATAAAGGAAAATGGGGCAACGATATGCTTGTGCCTGCCCTACGTATGCATCTTTTTTATTAGCATGTGCAACTATCTGTAACAAGTGATTATCATTGTATGCAATTCTGTTTAATGCTAATTGTTTGCTTAATTCATATGTACTGCTGCTTTGGTTGAAAGGTGGATTCGTATGTTGTACTTACTTCTGCTGATACTCCTGACAGGTTGTCGTTTGTCCCCATAGTGGTCTTTTTTCATGGCAAAAAGTCAGCACGAATCGATCGATCATTGCAGGCAGTCATGACATCTATTGGTTAGTGGTAATCTGCACTTATATAATGTGTACTACTTAAAGTGTTGTTGGTTCATTGGTAAGCATAGGTTTAGTCATGCTTGTTGCTATTGAATTTTGACAACCTGGTGTTATCTCTCCAAGGTGCATATGTTACTCGTAAGTGGAATGATGCATGTACACATGTTCTTGTGGATGAATCCTCTCCATTGACACCTGAGCTCCTTGATGCAATCGTCACAAAGAAGACGATCATCTTGGGAAACTGGTTCAAGGTACGTTTCTTTTTCCCTCTAATGCTCTTTCTTGCCAGTAACTTGAATTGTGTGAATTGAGTTAACGCATTACTAGTTGGCATATACTAGAATATAGGGCACGAGGAGGTTTCTGGTGTGATTCTTTAAATTTATATAGTAATGAACAGCTAGTTCCCTTGTGACATGTACACTTTTCTGTTCATATGTATATTCCAGGTTTGAGTTCTTGTTCTGATCTGTTTCCAGGCAATCGCGGAAAAGAACATACACGCAGAGATTCCTTCTTATACACAGTAAACTTCGGGCAATCTTTTAGCACCTGAGATTGTAGTTTCTATAGATTCTTGCATCAACTTGTGTTTCTCCCATAATGACATATTGATGACATTCATGGTACTTGATCCAGATATATTCCAAACCTGACTCTTGATGGGATGGATATAAAGATGGTTGAGAACACGCTCATGGAAAATTGCATAGCAGGCCACACTTTTATCCTGGGAGCATCAGAAAAGGTGGTGGTATTTATAATGTTAAATGATTTCATCAGACATTTTTCTGTTCACTAATGTTATTCAGTTGCAGTATAAATTTGGAGAGAAAATACAAGCGTTACTGGAATTAGCTGGAGCAAAATATCTCAACATCGAGGAGTTTTGTGCTGACAGTGAGGTAAGTGCTGGAATATGTCATGAACATGTTCCTTCCTTCTTTTGAGGATACCTTAGAGGAACTATGAACTTTCTCCTTAAAAAACTAATAAGACACCCAAATTCGAGTTGGACAGGACTTGAGCTGGTAATAATATCAATTACTTATTCTGGTGCTACCTTATGTGATTGCTTCATTGCCTAGTCGCATGACGATTCATCTTGTTATTGGTGGCTATGTACTCTTTTTTTATGGGAGGTGCAAACAGATGAATGACTTAGCCTGAAATTAACAGCATTCTGGAGCTGGAGAGAATGACCAACAGATTCTTCTTATTCCTGCAAAATCACCTCTGGAGTTCAGTAAGATACGTCCTCTATTCCCCTTGGCCAAGATCACTGATGTGAAGCTATTTGCTGCTATATTGTCTGGTCGCTTGGAAGCAGCTGCTATTGAACCACCTACTTGTAAGTATTAAAATTACCATGTATATGCTTTTTTCGAGAACATGCAAAGTATTTGGACATCTCAACATTATGCAGTTGCATTTGCATACTTTGGCTTTGGAGTTTACTTAGCGTATAGCAAGTCTTGTGATGCTACTGTTTCCTTGTTCAATGTCAAGCCTACAAATCTTTTTTTTTCTGGCAGTCATTGTTGCATCCTCAGAAACGACGGATGAAACTATTGTGGCGGATTCTGATGTTGAAATTGATACTGCAATATCTGATCATACTGTTACTGCTAGCAAGTCTGAGCATCATATTCAGCATATCTCAGACGATAAAGCAGAAGGCAAAGTTACAAGCGGTGTGAATGGTGCAAATTTAGGAGAAAAAGATGTGAAGATCAATATTCACACTGACGTGGAGAAAGACGATATTTCAGAATCCATGGAGGAGGATGTTCAGGTCATAGAGAAAACAGCAATTCCTGGGTTCAACGCTGGAGATGAGGATGTTCAGATCATAAACACGGTGCTGAAGGATGATAACTTGGACACTGGCAGGGAAAAGACTTGTGCTGCTGTTTTCGTAAACAAGGTGCTTAAGGATGAGAACTTGGGCACTAGCAGGGAAGATACTTGTCATGTTATTTTTAGTCAGAATCTGATTGTCAAAAGGGTCGTTCGGCCTGCTCGTGCGGTGTCAACAAAAACTGGAGGCATTAACTTCAAACGGTTCAAGAAGGTGTGTTCTATATGCCTTATGCATGTAGTCTTGTTGGCACAAACAGTTGAATGGCAGCACACTTAATTCTTGACCTTCAACTTTTTCAGAGGGAAACCGTGTCTGGAAACAGCTTCAGGGCCCTCATTCCATTTGCACGAGAGCCATACAGGTAAGAATTACTAGGACTTCCAACGTAATTTTTTAAGTTTATCAGTATGCTTGGAGCTAAAAAAAGCTTACTGCGTTTTGTTTCCTTTCCGTAGAGAGTCTGATCATGAAAAATGCACCTTAACCGATTTCATGAGAGAGGAGAAGCGGCGAAAACAAATGGAATCCATTGCAGAGGATCTCTTCAACAACCAGAAGGTACCTTGTAGGCTTACAATGCACCCCTGTAGCCTTTGTGTGTATGTGTATATGTGTTTTTGACTGTGATGATGGATTTTCAGTCAAAGAAGAAGGCGGCTGCAGGCAGTTCAATTCATACCCTACTCACCGGTTGCCGATGAAGTCCAGGACAAAACTTGCAGTATATGTGTCCTGTTTGACTCTTCATTGGAATACCTTCTTCTCCGGCACTTTGTTTCTCAGTTTTTTTTACCTTAGTACTTCTGGATAGGCAGTTGGCTCTCCCAGGGTTCTTTTCTCGTTAGTGAGAGATGGTAGCGAGCGCAGGTATATAGGAAGGGTGCGTGTATGATATGAACTGTAGCCTGCTCATTTTGGCAAAGACATTTGCATTATTCCAAAATTGTAGCAATTCCCGCGCTAATCCGTAATTCTTTACAAATGCCCCTCCTTTTTTTCTCCCATTTGTTATGCTCATCGTCCCACAGAACTGGAATTCATTCCCCTGACGTCCAATTTCAGTTAAGAATCCAAGGAGAAGAGATAATACAGTATATCGGTGTATGTTTTGTACTCTTCACTCCCAGTGTGGAGAGTTTGTTGAGCGGGCACGAGTACGTCTGAGCTGCTCACATCGACTCAATCCCCGTGTAAGTTCATCCCCTGATCTTCACATCTCAAGGCGCTGGTCGAGCCCGAACAGGTTGAGCTGCGCTCGGATCGGATCTGTGGCGACCCCTGTCTGATGTGGAACGGGTCCTGGTGGTTCTCACCACCGTGCCTCACCGAAAATTGTAGCCTTGGAGGAGACAGGTACCTCGGTCGATCTCTTTCCCGACCATCTCTAAGAAGCTAGGAACGCCATGAAGATGATCGGCTGGAACCTTCGGGGTAAGGGCAAGAACCTCCACCGCTCTAATAAAAGGATTTCCTGGACAGGTTGATGTTGTCTGCAGACTACAGGAGCGCAAATCACTTTTGTCTCTGAAACCCCAACTTCCGGGTACAATTCTTGGCAACTTAATAACAGGTTTAAGATTGCTCAGAGTTTCGTAGTGCCTGGACCGGCTAAATGGAATGTGTTATGTTGACCCAAAGAACATGATGGGTTGGGTATTCATGATCTTGAGATCAAGAATATATCCCTACTCGGTAAATGGCTCTTCAAGTTATTAACCGAAGATGGTGTACAGCAAACTTTCCTTAAAATAAAGTACATTTCTTCTGCTTTGGATCTTCTTCAATTAAATACGGGTCTGAGATACACTTCTACGAGGATAAATGGTTTGATAATGCTACGCTCCGAGAACAATATCCTGTCATGTATTGTTCGTCAAAAGGATAAAACGATTGCCACTGTGTGGAATATTTTCCTCCAAATGTGACTTTCAGGGGGATTTGATCGAACCCAGACTAGACTCTTGGATCACACTGCTGCATCGATTAGCAGATATCCAACTATCACCCCAGACCGATGAATTTCGGTGGAACTTAAACGATAATAGTACATTCTCCGTTAGTTCCTCATACAATGCGCTAGTCTAGCCAGTCATACCAATTTTGGATAATAGAAAGATCTGAAAGATGAACATACCTCTTAAAAATATATTTTTGATTGGTATTTTTGTCGAGGATTTATCCTTATGAAAGATAATTTAATTAAGCTGAATCAGCATGGAAATCCTACATGTGTGCTCTGTCATCACAATCCAATGCAAGTTCGCTAGGTCTATATGGTCAGTTACCCAAACAACTTCAGGCTTGTATCGACCACGTAGTATTGCCAATATATTTGGGAATTGATCATATGATATAGATCACAAGTACATGATACTACTCAGGGTAGGAGCGATTGTATATGATTGCTATGGCTATGTAGAAATGATAAAAGTGTTTAACGGTATAAACTGCTCTCTCTTGTAGGCTTTATACCGGTGTACCAACACCCTACGTTCATGGTCAGCCCTAGATATCTCACGATTATGGAGGTGTGTACGTGGTTGTAGGATATGGCGCGAGATTTATTCACCCGTCATGGATGGCAGCATAATCTTCGGATCGGCCTTACTTCAACATTTCCAGTGTGATATGTAATTCGCTTTATTTGGTTTTCTGTTTGCAACTTTGGACTTTTATCGACTATGTGCATCATAGTTATGCAGATACCAGGTGTAATGCTTAAACCCTAAGTAAGAAAGCGCTTTTTATCGAGAAAAAAAATCGCCGTGCCATCTATTGGGCTATCGGGTGGTCTCTGGCTTTTATGGACCAACAAAGTTCAGGTTAATGTTAAGTTCTCAAGCCACCATCCAATATTAGCCACTTTTATAAATATAGCCACTAGTGTAGAGTTTGTGCTGATCTGCATGTACGGGGACCCTCGCCATCGGCAAGCAAAGGTGATTTAGGGCCAAATTATCACTTTTGTGTGTGAAAATCTTAACAAACCACAAGTGTACTTCGGTGATCTCAATAATACATGAGTGACGTAGATTCCACTTCCTCTAATATTAATAAGAATCATATGTGTGCTTTCAATTCATATGTCAAGCAGCGTGAGCTCTTTGATATAGGTTTCAGCGGTCCTGCTGATACTGCTTATACTTGGACGAACAAGCGCTTTTCCTCTACTCCGGTTTATAAAAGATTAGACTGTTGTCTTCCAATACCGAATGGTGTGCCATTTTTCTTAACGCTGTTGTTTTCAATCTGCCAATAATTCTCGGTGATCATGCGCCTATTATATTTTTTAAACAGGGCAAAGATTTGCCCTAATTTATTAATTATAAAGAAGAGAATTTTCTAGTTAACGGACAGGAAATCGGGCGAAAACTGCAGAAACAAACACCAAACCACAAGAGAGCAACATCCGAAGGGTGCAACTTCTAGAAACAACAAATACCCACAACCTACTACAACCACAAACCAACAAAACTTGGAGCATGACACCTCAAAGAAGACCAAGCTAACAAACGACCCAAAAGAAGCTCCAAGGATCAATCATCACCTGAAGCCTTTCTCACTACACCTCTCTTTCTTCTTCGACCTCTAAGAGAAACTTTTGCGAGAGGCTTCTCCACCTTCCTGATTATGACCTCCGAAGTTTTCCCGTGAAGACGCAATCAATGTCCTTGCCATATTCGGGGCTCGACACCTCTAAACTAGCGAGAAATCCACAAAGCTCTGTAGCAAAAAGAGCCTCGGAGTTATGCGCCAGCACTCTTCCACTGACAATAGAGGCGGGCAACTGCAGTGGTGAGGGTGTCATGGCCACCGCCAAGGCCTCCGAAGATCCCCTCCAAAGGAAGCACCACAACAGATTCCCCACCCAACTCATGACCCTCACCCTTAGAGGCAGCTGACACATTAGTCCACAATGTTGAGTAGGGACTACCACGAGGAGAGAAACAACTATAGATATGTTCTTCCTCAATGTCGTGGTGGTGTCACGACAGATGCCATGGATAGGCTAATGGTGGGGACTAATATGCACTAGGGGAACCAGGGAGGGATATTGAGGTGATTCCTCACACAGAAGTTATATTTGATTCACTTCCAAGGTTCACAAGTGTTCCTAGAACTGTCTTGGGGAGAGGAGGAAGAAGGGACTCTCTTACTCTCGCCACTAGCTAACCCGTACAAGACCAACCCGTAGAACCTAACCTTTCTACCGAGACCCTAGCCCTCCTTATATAGGGGTGGCTAGGTCTCCACTTAGGGCATATGTGGAGGCATATTCCAGGGAATATGCCTCCTCCCAAGATAGTAAACCGACCGGGTTACTTTTCCCCTGCATCATTCATGCAGAGGCTACGTGAGCCTCTGCAGCGTCTGCGTCACCCGACATTGGCTTCGTCACCTTTGTCGGCCAGGCCTCGCTGGTCCTCCCTATGTCCGCTTCGCTCATGCCGTGCGTATCGAGGCTACTTTTGACCAGCGAGATTCCTTCCTTCTCCTAGAAGCCTGACATGGCCTGGATCGTAGTTGATCCGGCCACACCCGTTCCTGCATGAAAGTTTAGACACGTCGTTTCGACTTACGGCTTAAGTCGATTGAGACCTAGTTAGGTGGACGCCCCCTGGTCCGGGTTACTCCGTGATTCGGCCTGCCTTGAGGTGGCCTGACCAGCATCCGCTTTGGCCTTGCCGAACCTCGGCTAACTCGGCCTTTATACCCCGGCGTGACCCTACCCGGGGGTATCCCCCCAACATTAGTCCCCGAAGCTGGTGCAGTCTTAGCTGCCTTGGCCGCTAAGACCACATCAGGTTCCATTTCACTGAGCTTAGGATCTTATTTCCGAGTTACCTCCTTACCTCGGATTCTATGGATTTACTTTCCCTGGGCACATTCCAAGTTTTCCCTTGCTGGCCGGGTTACCACCTTATCTCGGATTCTATGGATTTACTTTCCCTTGGCACATTCCAAGTTTTCACTTGTTGGCCGGGTTACCACATTTTCATCCGGCTTGTTCTTCCTTCTCTCGTACGCTTCCCCACGTGGAGGCTAATCATCACATCGCCTCATTTTAAGGGCCAGCCACAGTAACCGTCGCAGTGATTGTCAGGAGTTACTGTGCGCGTGTCACGTCACGCCTGCCTCCTCGTTAACCGCATCAATGCATCGCGTCATGGGATACGCTGCGCCATGTGATCTTCCGTGTGGCCTGATTCTGATTGGCCAATCCGGTGTGTACACAGCCACATCGTGTGGCGTAACCGCAAAACACGATCCCACTTCCCCCACGAGGGAGTGGTTAAATAGGGGAGGGGCGCGCCCCTTAGGTCTTTTCCTCCTTCCGCGCCCCTCTGCTCCCAGTTCTTCTTCTTCGTCTTCTCCCGCGACATCGCCGCCGCCACCTCTTCTAAGTAGCAGCGCCGCTGCCCCACTGCTTCCACGCGTCTCTGCGTCACCGCCGCTGCTGCGCACCTCCTCCGCCACGGGTCGCTGTCAGTCTAGGCCGCTGCCTCCCACCGCCGCTAGCGCCAGCGAGGGCAGCGAACTCGAGATGATAGAGGAGGAGCTCGCCGTCGCCGAGCAAGAGATGGAGGAAGACGCCGCCACGGCGGACCGTGGTGCGTGGGCCGGATCCTGGGTCTGCCAGGATGACCTGGACTGGCTCTACCGCACTAGGCGCATCCCCGCCGGAGTCACCGCGTGTCTCGCCTCCGCCGAACTCGCCCCCTCACCCAATCCGGGTGAGTATGTGGTGTTCTTGTCACATTTCCAGCGGGGTTTTGGTTTGCCGGTCAGCGATTTTTTCCACGACTGGTTGAGCACCTACAAACTCCAGCCACACCACCTTCCTGCCAACGCAATCACCTCTCTATCTTCTTTCGCCTCCACGATCGAAGGCTATGCCGGATTATGGCCCACGAAGGAGCTATGGATCCGATTCTTTGGCCTCCATCGCAACGTCATTCCGAACATTCAGCTTGACCCAGAGGACAAGCAGCTTACGTAGTTCGGGGCTGCGTCCATCTCTCCCCGGAGGCTATCCGTCTTCCCCCGAGTCACTGGGTTGGGATGGGCCCGGACTTTCTTTTATGTCCGAAACGCCGGCACCGAAGACTTGATTCGGCTGCTCCCTATGCTCCGGGTCCTCCTAACCCGGAGTTGTGGGACGTTGTCCCCAAGAAGCCCACGGCCTTGGCCAACCAGGTCAATAAAAGGTTCGCGGAACTGAAGAAGCTCGGGTTGCGCAACGAGGACGCCATGATCACGTTCGTCCGCAACCGGATCTCCCCGCTCCAGAAGCGCACCCACAAAGTGTGTCACATGAGCTGGGGCCGCGACCCCAACCGGACCTCGTCCTTCGAGTTGAGAAACACGGAGATCTATCGCCGGGTCAAGGCTCTCTTCACCACCCACAAGGACTTCTCCTCTGAGTGGACGTGGGGAATTGAGCACTTTTGCCGTGATAGGCTTCCTCCCGCGGTAAGTTTTGTGCCGCAAACTCTCTCCGAATTAAACCTTATGTCGGTCGCCGTTGTATTTTTCCGTTGTCTGTTCTTTTCCTTAGCTATTCCTTCAGCAAACCCTCGAAGATGGCACCGACCCCACCCTTAAGTGGGCGCCTGACCGGGAGACCTTGGACGAGGAAGAGCCAGATCTGGAGATGTTCCTTCCAATGACCGACGCTACGAAGCGACCCACCGGTAAACCCTCTTCCATTAGAGATTGGCCCGATGATGAAGATGACTCGGATGTCGAGGTGATGGAAGTTCTTGACACTGTCCCCCTTTCTTATGATTTTTCGGCATCAGCTAACCCCGGTGGGCAGATTCATGAGAACCCCCCCTTGCTGTGGGTGACCCTGTTCCGGTTGCACCGAAGAAGAAGCGGGGAGCTGCATCAACCTCATCCTCCAGACCTTCTCAGCCTACCAAAAGGCGAAAGAAGTCCGGGGACAAAACTGCCTCCAAGCCTGCAACCAAGGCCCCAGCACGAAGGGCTTGGAAGCCTAAGGATCCCCTGACCTCGGATGCGTAAGCCTCTTTTCCCTCAGCCCCTTACTTGTTCTTGTACTGTCTTAGTTTCTCATCCGACATTGTTTGATTCGGCAGGGCCGCGGTGGAGGTCCCCCAGAGTAGGTCTGGCATTGCTTCGCCGCTCCGACCTAGCCCTTCTCCCCCTCGTGGCGACGAGCCACGCCCGCTGAGCCCTATTCCAGAGGGTTCTGCGGCTGCTCCGGGTTCTGCTCCACCTCGTCAAGAGGGGGGCAACCTTGAAGCGGGGGAGACTAGCCCAGCCGAGGCGGCGGCATCCACAACTTTGGCTCCGCCGCAACCAGCTACTACCAAGACTACCTCAGCACCAGCACCAGCACCAACTCCGGCACCAGCACCAACTCCAGGAGCAAGAGCACTAGCGCCAAGCTCCTCCGCCTCGTCCGAGACTTCTCAGTCTCGGCGAGAAAGTACCCAAACAACTCCCAAGGGAAAATCTGCTTCGAGCACTTCCTCCTCCTAGCAGCCCAAGGGCAAAAAGGCCCCTGACGCCACCAGGACAGCGTGCGTCGAGGATGGATAGCGGACTCTCGCATCCATGCTTCCCAAGAAGCCTCCAGCATCAAAGGACGCCCCTGCCGAGCCAGCTGATGCGCAACAGATGGTTGAGAGGAGGGAGGCGCATGCGAAGGGATTGGTGGCGCCCCATATGCCCACCGGCGAGCGATACCCTCCGAGCCTGATCAAATTCGTCATGAATTGGAACAAGGCGGAGTTCGCCGACAAATGATCTTCCGGAGAAGTTCGGCCCCGCTGAATTTTCTGCTCAAATGAACACAACCACTAAGGCAATCAACCTCGCGGGTCGGATGATGGAGGTACGTTACTTCCTTAGCATGTTGTAGATATTGATGACATAACCATTAGTCCCCGAGCCTCCGGGGGAGTAACTTGTTACTCGGCCGGATGCTCCTTAGAAAACTAACGTAGCTCCGTGATAACTTCGAGTATGCACACAACTAGAGCCGGGTTAAGTTCCACTTGGCCCGAATTTTGATAACTTCGAATATGCACACACCTAGAGCCGGGTTAAGTTCCACTTGGCCCGGATTTTGATAACTTCGAATATGCACACACCTAGAGCCGGGTTAAGTTCCACTTGGCCCGGATTTCGATAACTTCGAATATGCACACACCTAGAGTCGGGTTAAGTTCCACTTGGCCCGGATTTTGATAACTTCGAATATGCACACACCTAGAGCCGGGTTAAGTTCCACTTGGCCCGGATTTTTTACACTTCGAATATGCACAAAGCTAAGTTGTATCTTTGTATTCTTTTCAGGTGACCACCAACCGCCGGAGCGCTGAGTTTCAGCGTCTCCTGGACACTCATAAGATGCTGCGCGCCAAACATAACGCACTCCTCACTGAAGACGAGAAATGGGGTAGGTTTCTTCCTTGACACTTCTCCATTTCCCTTCATCTTCTTCTACCGAACTAATCCCTCATTCGGTTTTCGCAGCTGGGGTGGAGGCTGAGAACAAGCTTATGAGGAAGAATTTGGATCAGATCAAGGGTAAGTTATATCTACTCAACCTTGCTTATGCTTTTCATCTTCTTTCCTCCTTGGCTCGGCAAACATTCATATCCCAGCTTTGCCGGGTTGACAAACTATTTCAGTATCGCTGGAAGATAGTGTGCCCGTGCCTGATATGATGCTGCATTTTCTCGAATAAGCAGGGCAGCATCAGGCCGAGCTTAAAAAGAAAGACGATGAGCTTGCCCTCCTCCAGACCAAGGATGATGAGATCGCCAAGCTTAAAGCCGAGATGAAAAAATTGAAGGCACAGCATCAATCCGAGCTCCAAAAGGCTGGCCAAGACTATACCGAGGAGCGCGAATGCCTCAACCTCCAAATTGCCAAGGACCGAGAACTTCTCTAGGAGTCCAACGTCAAGCTTGAGTCAGCGAATGCTGAACTTGTGCAGCTTCGCAAAAGACGTGATGACTGTATCAAGGAGTTGACTCGGGTCCTCAGCCATATTTCACGTGAGTTCCTTTCCCTTATCCGGCATATTTCTATGGGTTACTTCACATATCTTTTCTTTATCTGTTTTTCTTATCTCTTTTTCAGGCAAATTTCCAGAAGGCACTGCCATCGCGAGCGCTGCTGTTGCTGATTTCCGCCAAGAGAGGGGTACTCCCGTTGGTCCTGACGCCGAAGAGATTCCCTATGACATGGAGGACCTGCTGGTTAGCCTGTCATCTCACGTGGAAATCATCAAGAACTATGGCAAGGATATCCTTGACGCTGCAGTCCGAGTCTTCAACACGTTTTGGCCTGCAGAAGACACTCTAGAGGGAACCACACTTCTTGTTGAAAAATCGATGGAGTGCGAGACCCAGCTCGACCTTTGGAGGGAATCCGCTGGACGTGCCGCAGCTGAGACCGTTCTCCACTACGTACTCACATGGTACGAGAAGATCGACCTCAACCTCTTAACGCGCATGCGCACCGGATCCAAATGGACCAGTGACCCGGAGTGGGTAGCTCGGCGCAAGGCTTGCGCCCACAGCCTCATCGAATATGCTCCCATTCATGAATAGACTGAGGGACCGAGCTTCCTGGAAGCCACCGGTGACGAAAATGCTGAGAACGTTGAAGATGGGTCGGATGAGGACGAAGAGGGCGATGCCTCAGACATTGAAGACAACGAAGATGACGCCGAACTTCCTCCTCCTGCTGCTCCTTAAGTGAAAAAACTTTGAAGTTTATCAGATCCCCGGTATGTCGGGTGGAATTGTATCCAGTACACATGTGATATTTTGCTACTAAACTTTTATGCCAGATTAACTTGGGCGTAGTCCCCGAGTTTCCTTTTCTTGTTCGTCCAATCTTTTGGCTCGGCTCGTGTCTACCTTGATTCGGTTTTACGACTTACGAATCTGAGCTTCAAAAATTGTCTTAACAATACTAGGAAACTTTTAGGCTTAGCTCAAAATAAATCAGCATAATAAACTAAAAACATAAAATGTTAGTTCGAAAAACAAACGTCGGCTCGATTAAGTTCTTTTCCTTAGTCGTTTTTCATGTACTACGCAATTCCAAACTTGTTCTCTTGCTTGCCATGAAGCCAATTCTTGTTGGACAGCAACAAGTCGAAGAGTTGGGTTTTTGGTGCTCACACACTACTAATCCGAGTTAAGTAGAACAACTTACTCCAGCTGACGTACAAACAACAAAAGACAACAAATATTATTAAGGTAGTCCCCGAGTTACTGCTCGAGGTGCCAACATCTCATTGATAAGCTCATTGCCGGCATACATACCGACATATGAGAAGACTCGGATACATACACTTCTCTGCTAAGTGTAGAAAGGATGGAGTAGAGATACATTCCACGGACGCTTAGATTCCTCGCCAGACATGTCCGCCTTGTTCTTTTCCTGTGGCTTTGCATCTATAAGATAATAAGAATCATTGTGTAATGCTCTGCCCATGATGAATGGCCCTTCCCATGGAGGAGATAATTTATGCATGCCAACAGTATGTTGTACCAACCAGAGCACCAGATCGCCTTCTCGGAAAACTCGGGGGCTTACTTTCTGGCTATGATAGCGTCGGAGATTTTGCTGATATATGGCGGATCTGGACAATGCCAATTCTCTCGCTTCTTCCAGCAGATCAACATCATTTTGCCGGGCTTCTTGCACTTCGGCTTCTGTGTATTGGGTGACCCTAGGCGAATCATGCTCTATGTCGGCTGGTAATACAGCTTCTGCCCCATATACCAGAAAAAATGGTGTATAGCCCGTTGATCGATTCGGAGTTGTTCTTAAACTCCACAGTACCGTTGGTAGTTCTTCTATCCAGCACCCCGCTGATCTTTGCAGCAGCTCAATGAGCCGGGGTTTTATCCCGGATAATACCAATCCGTTGGATCTTTCCACTTGTCTGTTGGAAGCGGGGTGGGCTACCGAGGCAACGTCCAACCAGATCTTCTTATCCCGGCAGAAACGCACAAATGCTCCTTCCGCAAAGTTTGTGCCATTATCAGTTATGATACTGTGAGGATAACCATATCTCAAGATGATGTCTTTGAGAAACGTCATGGCCGTAGCTCCATCACATTTTCTTATTGGCTTCACCTCGATCCACTTTGTAAATTTGTCCACCATGACCAAAATGTGAGTCATATTTCCCCTTGCTGGTTTAAACGGGCCCACCATGTCCAAACACCACATGGCAAATGGCCAGGTGATTGGTATGGTCTTGAGCTCTGACATTGGCATATGTGCCTTGGTAGCATACCTCTGACAACCATTACATTTTCTCACCAGATCTTCTGCTTGTTCTAAGGCACTTGGCCAGTAGAATCCATGCCGGAAAGCCTTTGCCACCAAGGCTCGGGACGAGGCATGATGCCCGCACTCCCCTTGATGTATATCTCGGAGGATGTCAAGCCCTTCTTCTGGGTCAACGCATCGCTGGAGGACGTTGGTTACACTCCTTTTGTATAGCTCGGAATTGATGATTGTGTACGCCTTTGCTCTCCTCTGAGTTTGCCTGGATAGCACCTCCTCAGTGGGTAACGTTCCGTCTTTCAGGAATTGAAATATAGGTAGTTACCAAGCTGGTATGGCTCGCACAAGGAACACGTCCTCATAAATTTCCATATGATCCACCGGACTTCAACCGGATCATGCTGAGCAGTCCCCGGGTCTTGCGAAGCAGTCCCCGGGTTTCGCGAACCACCTCCTGTGTCAATGTCCATGGGCATGGCTCCGGATTTTGCATCCTCCGGGACGTAAATTGAGTCGGTTTCTAGGGACGGCCTGATAGACGGTTTTCTGAGGTGTTCCAATGCTACCCCCGGTGGAATTGCTTGTCGTGTTGATCCGAGCTTCGACAATACATCGGCAACTTCATTTTCTACCCGGGGTACATGATGAAATTCACATCCCTCAAAGTAATCAGATATCTTCTGCACATGAAATATGTACAGCGCCATGTCTGGATCAAGGGCGTCCCACATTGGCATATAACTTCTGCTCAACGGAGTTGTCATTCCCATGGGAACCAGGGGTACATGATCCTCCTAGCAAGCACCTATTCGGTCATGGTGCGAATCGGGTAGAAGCCCGGGGAGCCTTGCTCCCGGGGCGAGTAGGGACCCCAAACTCTTCTTCCATGCTGAAGACTTGTCAAGACACCAAGCAGCGATACCGAGCACCGGGATCGTCCCCAAGGACTGCAGGAAGACCGCGGTTCTGGACAAGGGACCCCTTAGAAAGCTCATAACCGGTAATGTTCTCGGTGTCCTGGTAACAGGATACTCGTGGAGTGAATACAACTGGCAATCAACATATGACCAAGGCCAGGTGGATGGGACTAGACCCTACCGGACACTGCACGATACCGTTCGCACGGTCGGTCGGCAGGACCACCTCGCCATGTTGCATCCATGCATGTAGCACCACGATGCGTGGTGTCGACACCTATGATGCCCCTTTGAATTATAAAAGGAGGCTTGTGCTGACCGAGAAGAGGGATATCAAATGAAAAGAGATCAAGCTAGCTTAGGGAGGAAGGAATTGTTAGATCCTTCCCTGAGAACAACATTTTTAACCAGTTCATCATCCATCATATACACCATAGTTGCAGGATGTAGAGTTTCACACAATGCGGCCTGGACCTAGGTAAAAACCATGTGTGCTTCTTTGTGGTTGTGTGTTCTTCGGGTACGCCAATCAAGCTTTCTAAGCCTTGCGCCCTTGGCCAAACTAAAAAGGGGAGTTCACATCCTAGCTTTCAAAATCTAGGACATGGTAGGAGTCAAGCTGAACCAAAGCATGCGCCTCCATCGGCTCTAAAGGAACACCATCACGCACCAACAACCTCTTGAGCATTGCCACTTCCTCATGAAGGGGGCGAGACGCCTCCTTGATGCGTACATTAACTAGTTGAAGGAGCTCCAAGCGCATCAATGCAACCAGGATTGAAATAAGGAGTCCAAACTGGCATTGACCTTGAACTCCCCGCAACACCTAGGAGAGGGACTTGGCGGCACCGCTGCACTCAATGACGAGTGGGACACAACCTCATCCCAACTCTAGGATGACGAGGGACGACTAAAATAGCATATGTGCCCCCCATGTGTGGTTTTGGTAATTAATGACAACTCTATGGACTAATGTTTGCATAGATTTATACTTGTAGTAATTATCCGTAGTCAAGACTTGAGACATACGTTGGCTTCAGGGTAGAAATAATAATAAAGAGAATAAGGTTAAGCAGTGACCAAGGAGATATTCAAGGGATGATCCAAAGAATAGTCATTGATAAGAACATACAAGGTTGATCAAGACCAAGTACAAAGGGTGGATTCGAGTGGATCAACACTCAAAGAAGAATCAAGGTGATTCATTGCGAGGAGATCATATGCTTGAAGATCATATGCTTGAAGATTTCCCTCGTCATGGTGATCTATGAAGACCCATCTAAAGAAGAGGCTCTCCTATAGTGGAGTATGGGGAGCAATTCAAGTCTTCATCTAACAAGCACAATCAAAAAGGTGTTCCAATTTGAGAAGGACAAGATTGTAATCATCAAGTTCAAGTGGAATGATCAAGGCAAAGGTATGATCTTGATAGGTTTTATCTCTTACCGGTCTCATGTTGTTAGTCAAGAGACCGATTTATAGGATCGATAGCCATACTATCAAGAGGGGATCTCGCATAAGTAACTTGATCATATCATTCCGAGAGAGCTCAAACCTTTGCATACTTGGCATCATATTTATTGGTTATTATTTGTATCTTACCCATGTGAAGTTTTAGAGCTTGTGGTTATTCTCATGGAAAGCTCTGTTTCATCGAAAACGGATTTCATATGAAAACCTTGTTGCATTTTTTATATTGAAGTATTTACTGGTTCTTCTATGAGGGAGGTTCCTCACTGAAAGGACATTTATTGTCTTAATCAGTTTTGGTGTTCGTTGACAACTTTGGGACACTTTTTAGCATGTGCTAATTATGTCAGGTTGATCTACTGAAAAGAGAAAAGTCCACATCAGCAGGAAGTTTCTCTCGCTGAAACAAAAGTCTGATGAAAAGTCCAGACCGGAATCTCCAGTGTGCAAGGACCGGAGTTTCCGATGTGCACCAGAGTTTCGGCCCAAACCTCCGGAGTGGATCAACGCTGAAGCCTAGGGTCATTCTGACTAGGGGTCCAGATATAGGCCAGAGATTGGCCGGAATCTCCAGTGTGGAGTCACAAACCGGAGTCTCTGGTGTGCAAACGCTGGAGTCTCCGGTGTTCTTATGTCCAGAGTTTCGAACAAGTCTCCGGAGCGACTATCAAGACCAGGCCCTGGACATTCTGACTGGGGGTCTGGAGATGGACCGGAGTTGGACCGGAGTCTCCGGTGTGAGCTTATTTCAGACCGGAATCTCTGGTGTTCATACCGGAGTTTCTGGTGTGGAAATTCCACAATAGGTAGAAAAAGGTATGGAGCAGTGGGCTTGTAAATAGGGTACCTCATCCTCTACCTCAAGCTGCTCGTTTTCTGAAAGGAAGAATACCCATTTGAGAGCCACCAAATCTCCAAGATCTCCCTCCCCAACCACCCAAAGTCCCTGATCTTTGGGGAATCAAAGGAGGAGGACTTGATCTACAGCTTCACCAAGAGAGATCTTCATTTTCCCCTCATTCACTTAAGGGCCCCTTGCTCTAGGGTTTGATTGGAAACCTTAGGGCTTGATTTGGTTCTTACAAACTTGTCTTTGATTGTTGTGACAACTTTCTTGGATTCGGGAGCCTCCAATTCAGTTGTGGATTTGTGCCTCGAACTTGTTGTAAAGGTGTCGGTTTCCACCTCGAAGGTTACCGATATAGTAGAAGAGTGAATCGATCCCTTTGGGGGGAGGTTCATCGAAGAACAAGGGAAGCATTTCGTGGTGTTGTGGTTTGAAACCACCCCCTCTCCAAACGCATACGTACTTCCCCTCAAAAGGAAGGACCTGCGGGAAATAATCCTTGTGTCTCTGCGTGCTTCGTTTCGGTGACCTCTATCCTTTACCACACTTTACTTATTGTTTGCTCTTGCCTAGTTAGTTGTACTAGTGTGACATATAGGTAAATTCACCTTAGTGGCATATCTAGAGAATTTACCTTTTGTGTCAAACCCTAAATTGAAAAAGAGTAAAATTTGAAGTAGCACCTATTCACCCCCTCTAGGTGCCCATACGATCCTTTCAATTGGTATCAGAGCCTCGGCTATTTATTCGGGCTTAAACACCTAAGAGTGTATGGGTAACCTGGAGGAAGATGGAGGGAGTGAGGATAGTACCTCCGTGACCATGGGGGATCTCAAGAATTTGGAAACAAGCTTGAGCTCCTCCTTGGGTAACAAAATCCAACAGTTGTGTCAACTAGTTGAGCAACTTGTTAAGGATAAGGTATCCTCACCACCTCCCTCTCAAGAGGAACCTCCTCCGATTCCGAAGGTGAACGCTTCGGCTAAACTAATGGTTGTAGTTGTGGGGGATGAACAAAATACCACTAACTCATCCACCAAAAAGGGCGATGGGAAGGAAGAGCACCATTCGGTTCCCGGTTGGTACTCTCTCAACCCTCTGATCCGTCATCCTCGTATAATTAATAGAGGTGACCCACCTATGCTAGCTGCACATTCTTTTGCTCAATGGAAAGTTTTGATGAAATCTCATGTGCGTAGCTCTTGCATTGAGTTGTGGAATATTATTGAAGGACTCAAAATTGAGGATCCAACCAACTTGACAATAAGATAAGTGGTCAATAGTCACCTCAATGCCACCGCTCTGCACATGATTCAACTTGGGGTGGGGCCAAAAGATTTCCTTCACATTGAGCACCTCAACACCACTAAGGAAGCTTGGGATGCTCTCATTGACTTGTTTGTTGGAAATGAGAGCATGAGAAGAAATCGATATGATGCCTTGAGCAATGAAGTCGAAGGCTTCTATATGAAGGATGGTGAGGACCATGAAGACATGTATCGAAGAACCAAATCCACTGCCACCGCTTTCAGAAATATTGGTGCCTCACATGTGGAATTGTGGATGATGCGTGGATAAAAAGGAAATATGTGAGTGCGCTCATGTCCTTCGGGCCCACTGACTTGAAGAGTCTCCAAGGAAGACATGACTACCATCTCACGATGACCTCTAATGAAGTTATGCAAGAGATGTTCGCCTTCAAGTTTTCCGGCAAGAATGCCAAAGATGTCCGTGCTTGTGCCCTTGGAATGAGTAATGGTGTTAATCTTTCCTTGAAGGCCAAGGTTGTGGAGTATGAGGAAGATGAAGGAAGTGATGAAGTCCTTTTTATGAGCCACCCGAAGATGTCAAGGTTGCTCATGCTGAATACATGGCCTTCTATGCAAGGAACTTTTGGAAAGATTCCACCAAGGCCAAGATGGAGATGCAGAGAAGAAGCAACCCAAATGGTAGAAAAGAAAATGGTTCAAAATTGAGAACTTGCTTCAACTGTGTAGACCGCTACCATTTTGTTGTCGAATGTCCATATGATAAGTGAGAAGATCATGGTGGTGTACTTATTTTGAAGAAAAAGTCAAAGGCCCCTTTCAAGAAGCCTTTCATCAAGAAGAATACCACCAACAATAATTCAACTGACATTGCATTGATAGGACATGAAGAGTTCTCATCCTATGATGAAGATGAGGAGGAGGAAGAAGAAACATCAAATGGTGTGGCAGCCATCCCCACCACCTCTACACCCACCTTCTCACTCTTCGACTCTCCAAATGAGAATATCTCCAACAAGAACGTCTTGATGAGAGATGAGAGCATCAGAGGTATCATCATCTCCTCCCTCCACCTCTATGATCAATGATGAATTCAATGATGATATAAATCTTCAGGTGAAGGAGGAATTAGTTTCTTTTGATGTTTATATGACTAACTTAACAGGGGAGCACAAGAAGCATTTTTTGAATCTCTTGAATCAACTTTCTCACACACAGGACCTTCTTGATGAGAGATGCAAACTTGGGAGAGAGCACATTGTTGAGATGGATGCTCTAACTAATGCTCTAGAAGAAGAGCAAGAGACTAGGGAGTCTCTTGAAGAAAAACTTGAAGGCCTTGATGAGGCAAATGATCCAATTGTTGCTAAACTCATTAAGGAACATGACCATGCCATTGCTAAGTATAAAAAGGCTAAAAGGATAAGGTTGAGTTTGGTGTTGTTCATAACAAACTTGCCAATGACTTTGAAAAGCTTAACAAGGCCTTGGAAAGTGAACTCTTGACTCTCACAAAGTCTCATGAAAAACTTCAAACTCAATTGACTAATGTTGCTTCACGTAGTATTTTTATTCCCTCTAGTAGTACAAACCTCTTTGAAGAAAATGCTAGGTTGAAGGGGGAGATTGCAAAGGCCACCTTCCCCGAAGGAAACAAGTCTCTTGATGAACTTTTAAGTAAGCAAAGGTCAAATAATGAGAAAAGAGGCATTGGTTATGTGTCCAAGGCCAAGAAGAAGAACAACAAAAAGAAGAAGGCCAAGCCCACACAAGCAAAAGACAAGACCATTATCATAGTAATACCACAAGTGGCAAAACTATGTCACAAGATGACTTTGCGAGAAGTGCTAACCCTCACTATGTCTTAATGCGTGATTATTATGGTGATGTTTATGCACAATATGTTGGTCCGCTTGATGGTTATATTGCTTGGTCTATTTGGGTTCCCAAGACCCTTGTCACTAACAAAAGAGGACCCATTGAAAAATGGGTACCTAAAAACTAGGTTGATATCTTGTAGAACTATGCTTCTGGCGGGTCAAAGTTGGTGCTTGATAGTGGGTGGACAAGTCATATGACCGAAAGAAAGGCGATAATGACAGAGATAAGGCCAAATCATGATCAAATAACCATCACTTATGCCGATAAATCAAGATCTCGGGTAATGGGTCTTGGCAAGGTTGTGGTTGCACATGATATTACTCTCGTGGACGTCATGTTTGTTGAGACTCTTGGGTATAATTTACTTTTTGTCCGTGATCTTGGAAATATGGGTTTTGTTGTATTTATTGATGATGATATTGTGGTTCTCTTGTGGAGCAAGACTCTAAAGGTCGCTTTCGTTGGGTACGTCGAAAATGACTTGTATGTGGTGGAATTTTCGGGGGAAAACCACTACAAGTGCGATGTTTCTATTCGGAGAGGCCGATGTGGGTTGGTTATGGCATCGCCGACTAGCCCGTGTCAATATGAGAACTTTGCAAAGTCTCCACAAGGGTGCCATATTGTTGGACTAAAGGAAATGTTTGTTTTGCCAAAGGTCATGTGTGTAGGGCTTGTGTTGAAGGAAAGATGCATGACTCTCCCCACAAACCAAACAAAATTATAAAATCCAAGAGTATCTTGGAGCTCCTTCATGTGGATCTCTTTGGTCCTCCATCTCATGCGAGTCTTGGTGAGAAAAAATATTGTTTGGTGATTGTTGATGACTACTCAAGATATACATGGGTATACTTCTTCAAATTGAAGAGTGAGACCCAACAATACTTCATCAACTTTGTCAATATGGTTCAACGTTAATACAATGTCCCTATGTTGGTGATAAGAAGCGACAACAGCACCGAGTTCAAGAACTATACATTGAATGGATTTTTTAGTGATGAGGGGATAACATCAATATTCCGCTGCATATACCCCTCAACAAAATGGTGTAGCCAAGAGGAAGATGAGCAAATATAGTCCATGTTGGCGGAGTTTAAGTCTCCATACAACTTTTGGGATGAGGAAATCTCCACCGCATGCCATGCATCAAACCGGCTCTACCTCCGCAAAGAGTTGATCAAGACTCCATATGAAATACTTACCGGTAACAAGCCCAACGTTTCATACTTCTGGGTGTTTGGTTGTAAGTGTTTCTATCTCATAAAAGGTGTTCGTTTGTCCAAATTTGATTCCAAGGCTTTAGAGGGTATTTTTGTTGGCCATGGTCTCAATTCCCACACTTATTGGATCTATGATAAACTCTCCGGAATTGTCATAGAATATTGTAGTGTGGTTTTCGAAGAATATGATGGCCCCTAAGCAAGGCGTGTTGATGTTTGTGATATAGATGATGAAATACCTCAAGATGCCATAAGAAGAATGGGTGCGGGATTCATTCGTCTCATTGAGGAACCCCTTATGGAAGATCGGGAAGAACTATGCTCTACTCAAGTGGAGCCCTCATCTTCACAACTTCAACAAGCTCCTATTATTGAGGGCAATAATGATCCAAGCCAAAGACAAGCTGAGAACCCTCACCAAATTGATCAGGCTGGAAGCTCCAGGATGGATTGTCCGGTCTCTCCATTGACCGGATTGTCCAGCCCTACGCAGTCAGTTGCACAAGGCAGATTTATTCAGTCATCCACAAGATCATCTCAACGCCTTTCAAGTAGTATGCCTGTTCAATACCAAGATCAACATGTACCTCATATTGATGAAAATGAACCCATTGTTGATCAAGGTCAAACCAAAGGTCAAGATGAGGACCGGAATGATGAAGAGATCCCCACAAGGAACAATAAGGAGATCGAAACTCATCGCAAAGCTAGAGTGGATAGAATGTTGGAAATAAGAGACCACACTCTTGAGAATGTTCTTGGTGATCTAAGGAGTGGAATGTCCACTCGAGCTCAATTGAAGCATTTTGGTGAGTATCAAGATCATATATCCATGGTGGAACCCAAGAAAGTGTGGGAAACTCTTCAAGATTCAGATTGGTTAGAATCCATGCATAATGAGCTCAACAACTTTGAGAGAAACAAAGTTTGGAAGTGTAACACCCTCAAATAGGCCCTATGCAAGTTTTAGCCCTTTCCGCCAAACCCGGATAGAAACGATTCAAGGACGCCCACCAGGCACTTTCGTGCGGGTGGAAAACGAAGTAATACCATTACACAACAGTCCTCGATGGGACCCACAGAACATATATATACAACAACGACTCCATGAGTCAAGAATACAGATATACAATACAAAGATCCAAATCACCTTGAAAACGATAGAGCGTCCGACTACGGACAAGATGCAAATGGGGCTAAGAGCCCTGACAATAACCAATGGCATCCATAACCCTGCCCAGGCCAAGCTGGAAGGGTAACCCTGCTAACGACGTCGATCTCAAACCTACTAAAACAAAAGGGGTGCTGACAAAGGGCAAAGGAAAAAGAGGAGCGTCAGTACTAAGGCCAGTACACGGCGAGGCTAGAATTCGGCGATCCTCGCCTACACAGGTATGGTGGACTGAAGCGGCAGCGCAACGGCACTAAACAACCTATAGAGACTCGGCATCACTGGCGGCTATTAGAGAGGGGTAAGAAAGACCTATCTGGATCCAACCTGATACTAACACCAATCATACCCATTCTGGTATTCCCCCTCAAGACCAAACGAGGAAGTCAAACCGAGGAACTCACACAGTTGGCAGTTTTATTCATTCCATTATAGTTGGAGCACTTACTAGTCAGATATAGATAGCTTGAGTCGCCCTGAAGCATAAGTAGTGGGCAGTTTTAATTAACCATTCCGTGGTAGTTGGAAGATTTACTAGTCAGATATAATTGTCCTGATGAATCTCAAAACCCAGCAATTGTTGGCACTTTTATCACATTCCATTGGAGTTGCAATACTTACTAGGCAGGTACATCATGTCACAAAACAGCCCCAGATCCAACAGTTGTTGGCATTTTTATTATCCATTCCATTGTAGTGAAGCTGATTACTAGTCACATATTAAGTCAAATTCATAGCACTACTTTAGTTATGCTTGTCTATGATCGAGATACTGTGCTCCAAGTCGTCCATAACCGCGGACACGGCTTTCAGAAAGTTTTACCCTGCAGGGGTGCACAAATAGCAACACACACTCGATCAACCTCGGAAAAACCAACTCAAAACCCAACGAGGCTTTCACGACAAAGCAATCATAGGATTCATAAATATTTCAGGGGGCCACCCCACTAAGCTACCCGCAACGAAGTTGGCCGGCTCCGGAACGGACCCAGGGTTTGTGACGACGGCTGTAAACGACTGGGAACCCGAAAGTGTGACTGGGCTTGTCGATACCGCGAAAACGTGGCACGATCCAAAACATTACAGGTGCTCCACGCACAATCTTAAATAAAGCAGTAAAGCATGGCATAAGTACAGGATAGTAATAAAGGCTCAAACTACTTGTGGCCCCAAGAAATAGAAATGAATCAAGCTCTGGCTCAGGGGGATCCCATAGGGTCTCCCGGATGTGGATAGTGCGAATAGTCAAGGAACATGTATCAAGTACTCGGGGTCCTACGGGACACAAGTGAGCGTGGAAGAACCAAATAACATCTATTGCCCACCGATTCCTCTGCATTAATTATATCTAGCAATTTAATAGTTGTAATTAAAGTCATGATCATATCCACCACAACCATCTGCCAGCATTCCAACACGGTTGAAAGGGCATGTATGCCCCCATGTGTGGTTTTGTTAATTAATGATAATCCCTATGGACTAATGTGCAAATTGAGTTTTACTTGTAGGTTTGTCCATTGGCATCGCTTGGACCATGTGTTGGTTTCAAGGATGAAAAAGAAGAAGCATCGTCCAAGGGCTTTGTGCCTATTGGAATCAAGTAGAAGAAGAAGATCAAGTATGTCTTGAAGAAGAAGAAGAAGATGGAGTTCCTCATGGCTATCTTCAAGACATCGTCAAGAATTGTTGTGCAAGCTCAAGATGCACCATCTCTAGAAGATCTCATGCTTGGAGCTTGCCTCCTCGACGTTCATGGAGTGATAAAGACAAGGTCAAAGAAGAGGTTTGCCCATGGAGTGTGGGGGAGCCATTCACAAGTCTTCATCAAGAAAGAGCAAGCACGAGCAATCAAGAAAGGTGTTCCATCTTGAAGGTGACAAGATCATCTTCATCAAGCTCAAGTGGGATGCTCAAGGCAAAGGTATGATCTTGATAGGGTTTCTACTTTACCGGTCTCTTGTAGTGTTGGGAGACCGGGTTTAGGATAGATAGCCGTACTATCAAGAGGGGCTCTCGAGTGGGTGACTCGTTCGTATCTTTCGGAGAGAGCTCAAACCTTTGCATACATAGCATCATCTTTCTTGGTTGTTGTTTGGTTCTTGTCCATGTGAGGATCTAGAGCTTGTGGTTATCTTCATAACAAGCTCTAGTACATCAAAAACGGATTTCCCATGCATATTTTGATCTTGCGGGTTTTCCGGCTCCACACCTTGGGAGGTATCTCACACATATATTCATGGTATTTTATCCCTTGGTGATACCCAATATTGCGACTTTTTGTTGGATTCTACGCGTCGCTATCTTTCCAACAAAATTGGTTTCGTCTCATTTGGAGTTCGGATGCAAAAGTTGTGGCATTTCTGGTTCTAAAGTTTCTCCCACCGGTAGTACCGGCCAGCCGCTGGAAGTACCGCTCGGGCAGAAATGCCGCCGGTAGTACCGGTGTTAATTCCGGCCCAACTTCCGGCAACCCAAATTTTGGTTCCGTACCCTCTCTGCCTGGTTAGCACTATTTGACGGAACTTGGATCGGATTTTCAGGCGGTAGTACCGCTAGGATATTCTTGCCACCGGTAGTTCCGGCCAAGCAGCGGTAGTTCCGGCCAAGCTCGCGTTTTTGATCTTTGCCTCGCTGTTTTCTGACCGTTGGCTGGGTGCCACCGGTAGTACCGGCCACCCACCGGTACTACCGGCCGTGCGCGATTCTGTGGGTAACGGGCAGATCGGGGAGCCCTTTAAAAGGAGCTCCCCTTTCCCCTTCGCCCTTAACTCGTTTTTATTGGTTCTTGCTCTCTCTCTCCTCCTCCATTGTTGACCTTCAAGAGCTTGGCCTCCCCCCTTCTCCCTCCTATGATTCTTGCATCTTTTTGAGGGATTTGAGAGAGGAGATCTAGATCTACAAGCCCCACCAAGCAAAATCCCTTCTTTGTGAAGGAATCCTTGGGATCTAGATCTTGGAGAGTTTTGTGTTCTCCTCTTGTGTTCTTCCTCCCTTATTCCCCCAATAGCTTTTGTAGCTTTGGTGGAATTTGAGAGTGAAGGACTTTTGCATTTGGTGCATAGGTTTGAGTTCTCCTCGGAGATTCGGTGAGTTCAATCCCTTGGGATTGTTTCTCTTGGGTTCTTGGAACCCTAGACGGTTGTGGTTGGATAGTTGACCTTTTGTGGTCTTGTAGCCTTTTGTGGCCTTGTTGCCTTTTGTGGCTTTGTAGCTTTTGTGGCATTGTTCTTGGGGCTCCAATTGAGTTGTGCAGGTTCCCCAAGCTTGTAGGCCTTTTGTGGCATTGTGGAGCCTTTGTGGCATTTCTTGGGAGCCCTCCAATTGAGTTGTGGAGATTGCCCCAAGCCTTGTACAGGTTCGGTGGCCTTTGTGGCGAGCTCACAGGAGAATAGGGTGAGCCTTTTGTGGCGTCGGTGAGTTGCGTGGCTTCGCATCCTTGGTGAGGCCTTGTGTGGCGTTGGGTGAGCATCGAGCCACCACACCTCGAGGTGAGCCATTTGTGGCGTTCGAAGTACATTGCGCCCCCGCACCTCTCCAACGGAGACGTAGCTTCTTTGGAAGTGAATTTAGGGAAACAAATCATCGTCTCCGCGTCCATCGGTTATCTCTCAACCGAGCCCTTTACCTATGCAATTTACATTGTGATAGCCTTCGTGCTTGAAGTACTATTATCTTGCTATCACCTTGTTGCTTGTCTTGCTTAGCATAGGTTATTGGTGCACTTAGTGAAACTAGTGGATATAGGTTTTGGCTTGATAAATTAAACGTTAAGTCTTATTCCGCATTTATTAGAGCCTAAACCGTAATTATTTTAAAACGCCTATTCACTCCCCCCTCTAGGCGACGTCCTTTTCCCTTTCAACTGTGGTACTCGACAACACGAGATCGCACCTGAGCAAGCAACTACGACTCGCAAGGCCAGCTATCTACCAAACACATGTAATAGGAGGTGTCCAAGGCAATATAGAGGCTGCACGGGATATAACTGGTGTACGGAAAACTAAAGCATCGCGACACGGATAGCAATAGAACAACATGAGGAAATAAAGACTATAAATGCAAAATAGGTAGAAAGGGGGAGAATGCTCGCCTGGGAAAACACTGCCGACGGATCATATCCGGAGAACTTGTCGATACTCGCATGCACTCATCGGCCTAATCCGCGAAGAAGCAAACACTAGAAGAAACACCGGATGCAATATTTAATACTACGACAGAAGACCCGGCATGATTATGAGATGATGCATAACATGGCAACGATGCGGTGCAATTAGACAATATTAAGCGGAACCGGGGTCCCGACGATCAATTAATAGTTTCAAGTTGTTTAGAAACCTCGCAATTTAAATGTTGTATTAACAAGGCAAAACATGGCATCGGTTTGCTACACAAATTTAAATGGAGTCCGGAATAAGACAAAGTATCCCGCATATAGACTCCATATTTAATTATTAGGTGAATCGGCATAATGCCCCAAAAACCACGATACGACATGTATGCAAGCATAAATAGGTTTAATATAACAAGTATAAAAATTAGGAATAAGATCGGGATCTCACGGTTCGAATCGGAAAGGTAGAGAGGAGATCTTCAGATTTTTGTTGAAGTAGCGAAGTAGCCAAATTAGCGAACACTGGGAAAAACTTGTCGTGGGGTGTCGGCGTTAGACGGCGAAACTTGACAAAAAAGATATTGGCAAGGATGTCCGGATGTCGCTCGCACACGGTCAGGAATGTCCCATCGAGACAACCAACATTGCACGCTGCAGGAGGCACACGAGCTAGCACCCCACTGGTTGGTAGAGAGAGTGATGTGATATGGACCTTGGCAAGGCTGGGCCGGTTCAGGCATATGCTCGAACACCTTACGGGTGTGGGTCAACATAAAGAGCAGCAGGGGGCCGCTTGGTTGGCAGCTTGCGGGTGCACGCACATGGAATCAAGGGGAGAAGTTCGGCTAGCGACGCGAGGCAGGGAATTTGGGTGGAGCTACATATTTTTGTTTCCGGTGGTGTCATCTTTGTTGCACACGAGGCGAGGGGAGGTGGTCGGGAGCAGCCGACCCCTTCTGTTGTCGAAGAGGCAAGGTGGGCATGGGCAGGCGATGGAGGTGCTGCTGCCTGTTGAGTGCTGATCGATGTTGGATCGGACAGAAGCGTGTGTCAACGCGGTATATTCTACTGGTGTGCACGCATGGGAGCAAGACCCAAGGTGGCAAGGATCTGTAGATACATGCGCATGGTGGAGTGTGGCCATGGACATTGAGTGGAGCCAGCAAGAAATGCTCCAACGCGTGGATCGAGGCCAAGTAAAAATTGATGAATAAGAGATGCTCTAGGGAGAGAATTTTGGCATGCCACGATTTAATCTGGACATAGCGGCACTGCTCAGAAAGTCATGAAACCCAGGATGAGGAAAAGAACATCGCCTAGAGGAGAAGAGATTGATTAGAATTTTTGGAGAAAAGAAAGGGGATTTCGGATCTGGTCTTGGCTGAGATTTGGGGGCTAGGGTTAGAGAAGGAAAAAGGAAAAGGGCTATTTATATAGTCCAAAGTAGACTAGATGAGGCTAGTTTTGGGCCAAAATATTAGACGGGATTTTTGCCTAATTTTATTTTTAGTGAAATAAGAAAACCTTTTGTAGTCTAATAACAGACTAAAAACTATTAGTTTGTTTTGTTATAAAAAAACAAAAGGGAGGAGGCTACATATATATTAACCATACGTATATTTAAGCACATAAATAAAATACAGGTTTTAGTATAAATAATTTTGTGCTTCAAAATATGCACGATGAGGGCAAGAGTGAAAAGTAGAATGGTAGCATGGAGCATGGGGTCATATGCTTTACATGTAGAATAGATTTAGAAGAAGAAAGAATTAGCTTGAGGTGAGATGTAAAAAGATCAAAGCAATAGGTAGAATGGTACGAGAAGGTACGAAAACGAATTAGAATGAAAGGTAGATAATTATAGGATGTACGAAGGCACGAGAATTAGAGAATCAACCCAAAAATAAAAAGATCAACCCAAGAAGATAAGTAGAATAGAGAGGAATATGATCTTGAGAAGATAGACATATGAGCAATATTAAATAGAATCCATATGAGTTCAATTGGGCATGATTTAAAATTCATAAGGCAAAATAAAGAACCCCACTTGACAACATATGGTGGAATTTAGATGATGATATTATGGCTCACATGAGTCCAACAAGATTAGGAGAGAAAAATAAGAGATGATGCCCCTAACTCAATTTGGGCATTTAACAATATAAAATAGTAGGACTCAATTAAAAGAAATTAGACATTATGTTCCACCAAGTATGGCACCCACTAGAAATCAAATAGAGGGATGCCAAAATAGAGAGAGGCAAATACAATATCAAGTACAAATACCAAGGGCCAAATGCAAGTGAAATAATTAAATGCAACAATTTAATTACATGTTCCATGCAATGTGGCGTGATGAATATGATAATGCACAAAATAAAAACAACAAGCGATTTTTTAGTAGTGATTTTACCGGGGTGTTACAGGAAGTTAGTAGAAAAGCCCAAAGAGTGTCGCAATGTTCTAGGCACTAAATGGATATTCAAAAACAAGCAAGATGAACATGGAATTGTTGTGAGGAACAAGGCAAGACTGGTAACCCAAGGGTTCTCTCAAATTGAAGGCATTGATTATGGAGAGACCTATGCTCCCGTGGCTCACCTTGAGTCCATGTGTATCCTTCTTGCATATGTTGCACATCATAATTTCAAATTACAATAATGGATGTGGAAAGTGCTTTTCTAAATGGTCTGTTACATGAGTTGGTTTATGTTAAGCAACCCCCGGGGTTCGAGGATCCTAACTTCCCAAATCACGTCTACAAGCTTGATAAGGTGCTCCATGGGCTTAAACAAGCCCCACACACGTGGTATAAGCACCTTAGAGAGTTGTTGTTAGATCGTGGGTTTGAAGTTGGGAAAATTGATCCCACTCTTTTTACTAAGAAAGTCAACAGAGAGCTTTTCGTTTGCCAAATATATGTTGATGATATTATATTTGGCTCATCTAACAAAGATTTTAATGATGTATTCTCAATGCTTATGACTGATAGGTTCAGGATGTCTATGATGGGAGAGTTTAGGTTGTTCCTTGGCTTTGAGATCAAGCAAGTAAGAGGAGGAACTTTCTTCAATCAAGCCAAGTATACTCAAGGTATGCTAAAGAGATTCAACATGAAAGAACTAAATGGATGTCCAACTCCTATGGCAACTAAGACTCATCTTGAACTTAATCCAAATGGTAAAGATGTGGATCAAAAGGTATACCGGTCCATGATTGGTTCTTTGCTTTACCTTTGTGCATCTAGACCCAACATAGTGTTAAGTGTAGGAGTGTGTGCAAGATATCAAGCGGCTCCTAATGAAATATTTGGTTCATACCCCAAACTATGGTGTGTGGTATCCTAGGGGCTCAACATTCTCTCTATGTGGGTACACGAATTCAGATTGGGCTGGTGATAAGGATGATAGGAAATTAACCTTCGGGGCTTGCCAATTCCTTGGTAGGTCCTTCATATGTTGGTCCTCTAAGAAGCAAAATTGTATATCTCTCTCCATCACCGAAGCCGAATATGTGGCAACTGCTAGTGCATGCACTCAATTGCTATGGATGAGGCAAAATTTAAAGGAATACGGTGTCCATTATGACAAAGTTCCTCTTCTATGTGACAATGAAAGTGCTATCAAGATTGCCTACAACTCGGTGGATCATACAAGGACAAAGCATATTGAGATTCGTCATCATTTTATTAGAGATCATGTTGCCCAGGGAGATATTGAGCTATCTTATGTTTCAACCAAAGACCAACTTGCAGATATTTTCATGAAGTCTCTTGATGAAGCAAGGTTTTTCTATTTGAGGAATGAGCTAAATATCATAGATTTAGGGAGTTTGACTTGATCATCTTGCATACTCACCTATAACTTGATCATTGTGTGGTTTAGGTGTAGGCATGGAAATAGGAGAGTACGGTCCTAACCATTGGGCTATCCCTCCCCCCATAATGCCAAAAATAAGAAAATCAATTCTCTTAATATCATTTTGTGATATGTGAGCTTCATTGATGAGTAGTGGCAATGAACCCAAGGATAATTCTTCACGGTGTCATACCTCACACTCTTACATGGTGGCCTCGGCCACCACCCTCTTTGTTGTGAAGAGTTGGTTCTTGATTTGATTGAATTGGAGTGTTATTTGACATTTATTTGGATTTTACTGATTATTGGTTCCTCACAGTATGTCATCTTATCCCAAGCCTCATTCCCTATCCTAAAACTTACTTTCTATCATATATGTCCCCATACACATAACCTAGCGTTTTTGCTCGAAGAGGACCAGAGTTTTCGGTCCGGTCCGGAGTCTCCGGTCTGGGACGGTTTCGGGCACTAAGAAAAGAGAGGTCGGATGAGAGAAACAGACAGTTTCTTTCTTCCACCCCCAACCTCTCCACTCTCACCCGTCGCCTCATCCTCCAAACTCACCGCCACGGGCCCTAAAGCCGCCGGGATCCACCGTGCCGCCGACCACCTCCACCCTCTCCACCCTTGGGCCATTCCCCACTGGTGGATTCACTCCATGGACGAATTTGGTACAATTTTCTCTCTCCATGAACCTAGGGTTCGTCCACTTTGTTTTTTTGAAGATTGTACTAATTTTGTCCCATAATAACTCTTGTTTGCGGACACTCCTCACACAATAGCTAAGTTTCCTTGATCGATATGCTCGAAATCACTCCCCCATAGCCTCCGCTGTGCAAACCGATCTTCCGACCGGAGTTTCTGGTCTCTCAGACCAGACATTCTGGTGTGCTTTCTACACATACTGGAGATTCTGGTGTTGCACACCGGAGACTCCGGTGTAGATGACTTCCTACACATCAATCAAAGGTTCGAGGCTTTTGTTTTTGAATCATGGACATATATGCTTATCTACATGCTTTATCCCTTACTCTATATTCATAGGTGGGTCTAGTTCTCGTCGTCCACCTCGCACCTCGATATGATGAAGCAGCCAGCCAGTATGTGATTCCACCCTCTAACTGGAGGCAATAGGCCAGTGATGCTGCTTACATGCAAAGGGAAGCTGAGCGTGTTGAGGATGAGGCCCGTGCCAAGAGAGCCAATTATGACAACTTGCAATCCCTAGCTCACATGTCCAATAAAGTGTACCATGAGCTACACAAGACAAGGTTCTATGACATGCCAAGAACAAGTGATAATCCATGTTATTGGAGGAAGGAGCGGAAGGTGTTCATGACGGATATCTACCGCAAACTCACCAAGTCCCCCGTTTCTCCACAAAGGTATATGGACTCTTCCTACATGTGTGCAAATGACTACTTCACAGATGCTCTTGGGGTCACGAAGAAGCTAGGGCTGCATAATCTTATGGAGCTCCATGATGACTAGAACATTGTCCTTGTTCAACAATTTTATGCCACTGTTGTTTTTGATCATGATGAGGCTAGGACAATGACATGGATGACTAGTAACTTCAGCTGCACTGCAACCTTCTATGATTTTTCCAGAGTCATTCACTAGACCTTTAGTGGCATGACTATTCTTGTTGGCCACCGCATGCATGATGCTGCTCTTGGCGAAAGTAAAGGCAAGCTTGCACCTCTCTATGGGAGTACGTCCACTATTGGGGAGTCCAAGGGACTCAAGCCCCTCTACAATCTGCTGTTGAGGATCTTTCGCCACACCATTTCTCCGAGTGCTGGAAATGATGATGCTATTAGGTGTGGCCTAGTCAAGGTGCTTTGCGCTGGCCCTACTGCTGAAGGATTTCCCATTGACATCATGGATTTCATTTTTGAGGAGATGCATCATGCCATCCTTTTCAGAAAATCTCCTCCATATGCAGCTCTTGTGATGAGGCTCATCAATACTCAAGCTCATGGTTCACCTCTCGCCCTCCCACCCAACCTTGAAGAACATGTCTCTGTGGCTCTCCAAAAGAAAGGGAGAATGGGTCCAGCTCCTAGGAAACCATATGCTAGTGAGGATGATGAGATTTCTGAGGCAGAGTGGGCTGCCACTCCTCCAAGGGGCTCTAGAAGGAAGAATGTATCCAATGCTCCTATGGCACATGTCACATGTGAGTATGTCTAGGAGAAGGTCAAGAAGGCATCCTTTTGGGAGAATATGCTATGTTGCATGAACATGGACATTCACAAGGAACAACATGCCTCCTATAAGAGCAACCACAGAATTGAGAATCTCCTTAAAGGAGATAAAGGCTCAAGGTGAAGAGGAAGAAAAGGAAGGAGAGGCAGAATACACAGATGAGCATGGGGCTGAACCATCTGCAGAATTAGATCACACGCTCTCTTTTTGTTCATGGAATGCAAGGAACGACATCCTGGTTGATTGGAAGACCTTCTCAGAGGTCACATCTGGCTTTGTTGCTCATGGTACTTCCTCCTCTCGCCCTCATGGCAAAGGTACCAAGGTTCCAGGTGGTGATGATGACTATGAGGAGGAAGAGGATGAGGATGATGACGATGATGATGACGATGACTCCGAGTGATTCCTTTGGGGTGATAGCTTGGCCTTTTCCCTTTTTGGCGTCTCTATGCCAAAGGGGGAGAAGATGTCTAGTAGGATCATCCGGGATTTGCATGGGATGGGCATTAGCATTAGGCTGCTTCTTATTTGCTTGTGCCCTTGTATCCTAGAATTTGAACATTTGCTTTATTTAGTTCTTGTGAAACTATCCTTTGCATATGGACATGATATGCCCGTATTATTATTGTAATGGTAAAGGTAAAGGCTAGGGTAGTAATCTCTCTATTCTATGTAAGCCTTTACTTTCCTTTTTCCTGATATGATTTGTATTACATGTATAACTTGCTGCACATCGTCAGGGGGAGCATAGCTATGTATCTTATCTTAAGAAATTTCATGCGAAACCCCTTGTTATCATGAACACCAAAAAGGGAGATTGAAAGGACATTTATTGTCTTAATCAGTTTTGGGGTTCGTTAACAACTTGGGGACACTTTTTACCGTGTGCTAATTATGTCAGGTTGATCTACTGAAAAGAGAAAAGTCCACAACAGCAGGAAGTTTCTCTCGCTGAAACAAAAGTCTGATGATAAGTCTAGACCGGAATCTCCGGTGTGCAAGGACTAGAGTTTTCGGTGTGCACTAGAGTTTCGGCCCAAACCTCCGAAGTGGATCGATGTTGAAGCCCAGGGTCATTCTGACTAGGGGTCCAGAGATAGGCCGGAGATTGGTCTGAATCTCCAGTGTGGAGTCAGAGACAAGACTCTCCGGTGTGCAAACTCCGGAGTCTCCGGTGTTCTTAGGTCCGGAGTTTCGACCAAGTCTCCGGGGAGACTATCAAGACCAGGCATAGGACATTATGACGGGGGGTCCAGAGATGGACTAGAGTCTCCAGTGTGAGCAGCTTTCGGACAGGAATCTCTGGTCTTCAGACCGGAGTTCCCGGTGTGGAAATTCCCTAGCGGGCAGAAAACACTCTGGAGAAGTAGTCCTATAAATAGGGGACCTCATCGTTTTCTGAAAGGAAGAACACCCATTTGAGAGCCACCAAATCTCCAAGATCTCACTCTCCAACCACCCAAAGTCTCCAATCTTTGGGGAATCGAAGGAGGAGGCCTTGTTCTACAGCTTCACCAAGAGAGATCTTCATTTCCCCTCATTCACTTGAGGGTCCCTTGCTCTAGGTTTTCATTGGAAACCATAGGCCTTGATTTGGTTCTTACAAACTTGTATTTGATTGTTGTGACAGATTGCTTGGATTCGAGAGCCTCCAATTCAGTTGTGGATGTGTGTCTCGAACTTGTTGTAAAGGTGTCAGTTTCCACCTGGAAGGTTATCGATATAGTGGAAGAGTGAATCGATCCCTTTGGGGTGAGGTTCATTGGAGAACAAGGGAGGCCTTTCGTTGTATTGGTGGTTTGAAACCACTCCTCTCCAAACATAGATGTACTTCCCCTCAAAAGGAAGGAACTACGAGAAATAATCCTTGTGTCTTTGCGTGCTTCGTTTCGATGACCTATATCCTTTGATGCATTTTACTTATTTATTGCTCTTGCCTAGTTAGTTGTACTATTATGACATATAGGTAAATTCACCTTAGTTGCATATCTATATAATTTACCTTTTGTGTCAAACCCTAAATTGAAAAGGAGTAAAATTTGAAGTAGCACCTATTCACCCCCCTCTAGGTTCACATACGATCCTTTCACACACCTATATCTATTTATATTTTTTGGATGCTACTTGTATTTATCTTTCCCCAAAAATTGGTTTCATACTAATCGGAGTTTCCAAGCAAGCGTTTTACGTTTTATAGGTTTTACCGGTTAGTTTCTTTTAGAGAGGTCAAACATTTCATATTGTGGTTTTCACTCTATGTTTGTAATGTTATGTTTATCTACATGATCTTGTAGATCTTGTTGTCCTCTTCTAAACGAGCCCAAGATCATCAAAATCAGAGTCCGGATGCAAAAGTTGTTATTTTCACAGGATGACCAGTAGTACCAAACCTGAATCCGGTACTATGCCTTTTGGTACCGGGATGTATATAAGTGGTGCATTTGGGTGAACAGGAACACCCAAGACTCTAGTAGTACCAGGATAAAGTCCGGTAGTACCAGGAATCGTGTTTTCTAGACATAACGGTTGGATTTTGGGGACTGTATTTATGGGGCCCTTATTTTCAATTAATTCCTAAGTACTTGAGCACAATTTCCCCCTCCATTCTTGACCCACTTGAGATTTACTACTCCCTCTTCCTCCTATGATTCTTGCATCTATTTGAGGGAAAAGAGAGAGGATATCTAGATCTATAACTCCACCAATCAATCTCTCCTCTAAGCGAGGGGAACATATTGGGATCTAGATCTTGGAGACTTTTTTGGTTTTCCTCTCGTGTTCTTCCTATCTTATTCTCCCAATAGATTTTGTAGCTTTGGTGGAATTTGGGAGTGAAGTACTTTCCATTGCATTAGGTGTATCAGTTTGAGTTCTCTTCTAGGGATTTGGTTGGTGAAATCAAGAAGCTTGTTACTCTTGGGTTCTTGGAATCCCATACGGTTTAGTGGCCTTTGTGGTGAGTTCTTGGAGCCTCCATTTAATTTGTGGAGCTCTCCCCAAGCTAGTGGCCTTGGTGGCGATTCTTAGTAGCCTCCAATTAATTTGTGGATATTTCCCCAAACTTGTATGGATTTGGTGACATCCCTCAAGTGTCACATAGTGGACTGGGTGCTTGCCGTGCGGCAAGTGCTCAAGAGAATAGGGTGAGACATTTTGTGATGTTGGTGGTCTTAGTACATCTCACCCCTCCAATGGAGATGTACTTCCCCTCAAATGGAGGGGAACTTTGGGATACATCATCATCTCGCGTGCCTCGGTTATCTCTATACCCAAGATCTTTACTTATACTCTTTACATTGTGATAGCCTTTGTGCTTGAAGTAATATCTTGCTATCACCTTGTTGCTTGGTCTTGCTTAGGATAAGTTGTTGGTGCACGTAGGTGAACCATAGTATATATAGGTTTTGTGCCTGGCAAAATAAACGCTAGTTGTATTCCGCATTTGTTAAGCCCGTATCATAAAAGTTTTCAACCGCCTATTCACCCCCCTCTAAGAGACATATGTGTCCTTTCAATTGGTATCAGAGTGAGGTCTCTTGCTTTTAGGCGTCACTGCCTTGAGAGTAAAGATGTCGACTAGGGGATTAGTGCATGATTCCTTTTATATATTCGATGGCACAAATTATGATGTTTGGAAATTTCGCATACTTGATTATTCCTGGGCATATGCCAAAATATAGAGGGAATTCTAGATATGGTTTTGCTCCTCCTATGGACCCCCAAAATCAATCTTGAGAGGAGAATATAAACTATAATCTGGATTCTCAAACTACTAAAGTGGTTTTACTTGTTGTGAGTAATGTAATTATTTCTTCAATCATACCTTATCAGAGTTCTCATGAGACTTGGACCAAGCTTCAAGAAAAATATGATGTGTCCAAAATTATTGAGGATGATTGTTTTCCCTCCACCTCCAGTCGTAATGATTTCTCATCTTCTACCACTTCACCAATATGTGATTTGTCACAAGGTAATGATATGGTGAGTGGTGATAGAAATTGCAATATGGATAGTGAGCTTACTATTGGTAATCCTTCAGCTCTATCTCATTGCAATGTTTTATCTTTTTGGACCTTGACACTTCTAGCACTCAAAATTCCTTACATGCTTGTGTTAATAGTCCTTTCATATCGTGTACAAATGACTTGTCTAAACCTCATAATGATATGTTTGATTTGTCTTGTGGACTTGATAAAATTGCTTCTGTTTCCTCTAGTATTTGTGTGACTAACCATGTAGATGAAACCGAAGATTTTATCCCCACAAAAAAAGAAACCGAAGATTTTATGGGACAATACAACCGTCTTGAATGGAGCTTCAAGTATCTCTTCTTCTCACGGTTCCCACATATGCCTTATTGCAAGGGCCTCAATGGTAACTCCTACTTTGGAACCCAATAAATTTTGTGATAATGATGATGAGCCTTATGAAAATTATGATGATGCCTATATTCAAGAGAAGGGTGAGATAGTCTTTCCCGTTCTTCATTAAAATAAAATTGGTTGCTCCAAGTTCATTGAAATTATGACTATTTCTATTGAGAAGAAGAATCTTATCGAGGATCAAGAGAATATAATTTTTCAAAAGTGAGAAAATGAGCATGAGTATGCAAAGGAGATTGCTTATATAATAGCTCTCTTAAATAAGAACAAACCACCAAGGAAGCTCTTGATGAGACTTTTTATCTATAATTTTCTAGAGTAGAGGAAACTAATGATAGAGCTCTTGAGGTGGGAAATATTTTCAGAACTAAAAATGATGAACATGTAGTTGCATATGCCAAATTTGTTGAGGATTTTAAGTACCTCGAAAATGGCTCTCGGGTCGTTAAGAGTGAGATCATCAAACTCATCGAGTCACATGAGCAACTTAAAGCTTCACATTCAAAATAGCTTGCCAAGTTGCTTTCTCATCTTGTAATTAATGATGATGTGTGTGCTAATAACTCTATTTCTTGTGAAGCGTCTATTTTGAAGGAGAATGTTGAGCTAAAGCCTCAACTTTATTTGCTAACTAGCAATTATTGGAAATTGGAAGAAAGTCATGTTAAGCTCTCAAGCTCCCATGAGGTTCTTCTAGTCTCCCACGGTAGGCTAAAATTATCTCATGAGGATATTACATCAAAGGTAACATCTTGTGAGCCTCATGTTGACATTATCACATTATCTACTCAAAATATCATATTGCCATCTGATGACCCACAAGTATAGGGGGTGTATCGCAGTATTTTCGAGGGAAGTGAAACCCAATTTATTAATTCGACACAAGGGGAGCCAAAGAATATTTATAAGCCTTAACAACTGAGTTGTCAATTCAGCTGCACCTGGAAACAATCTTGCTCACAGTAGTTTATCAGTAGCAACAATTTTGTAGTAGCAATAGTAAAGTAATAGCAGTAGTAAAGTAAAGACAGTAGTAAGAATTGCAGTAAACAGTAGGATTAAAGCACGGTAGGCATAGGGATGGATGGACGGGCGTTGCATGGACAAGACAATTCACATGGCAATCAAGACGTAGGGCATTTGCAGGTAAATAAGATAAAGCATCCAAGTACTAAATAATCATAGGCATGTTTTCCATATATAGTCATACGTGCTCGCAATGAGAACTTGCACAACATCTTTTGTCCTGCCAGCCCGTTTGCAGCGGGGCCTCAAGGGAACTACTGGCAATTAAGGTGCTCCTTTTAATAGAGCACCAGAGCAAAGCATTAACACTTCATGAACACATGTGATCCTCACATCAAAGCCATTCCCTCTGGTTATCCCGATTGCTGTCACTTCGGGGCCTTTGGTTCCGGACAACAACGTGTGTATACAACTTGCAAGTAAGACCATAAACAATACTATCATAATGAATCAATAACATGTTCATATCTGAAATCATGGCACTCGGGCCCTAGTGACAAGCATTAAGCATAACAATTTGCAACAAAGTCAAAAAACACTAATAATAGATACTAGGCACCATGCCCTAACAATCTGATGCCATTACATGAACGATCTCATCCAATCCCTACCATCCCCATAGCCTACAGCGGGGGATTACTCACTCATGGATGCGGGAAACATGGATGGTCGATGGAGAAGCGATGGTGATGATGATGGCGATGATCTCCTCCAATTCCCTGTCCCAGCAGGGTGCCAGAACGGAGTTTCTAGTGCTGTTTCTGGAAAAACACGAACCCCCTTTGGTTTTTAGGCCAGGAGGCAACTTATAGGTGAAGAGGGAGGCCGAGGGGGTGCCTGGGGGTGGCCAGACCACCCCCTAGCGCGGCCAGGCCTAGCCTACGCGACTAGGTGGTGTGGCCAGGCCCCAGCCCCTCTCCGTCTCGTATTCTGGCTCCTGGTGTCCCTCGGTGGAAAACTGACTTTGGCTTTTGTCCCGTCCAATTCCAAGGATATTCATTTTCTCACTTTCCTGGAACCAAAAACAGCAGAAAACAGGCAGCTGGCACTGTGGCTCTTGTTAATAGGTTAGTCCAAGAAATCATATGAAAAGTACTCCAAAGTGTGGACAAAACATAAGAAAGTAGATAAAACCAAGCATGGAACATCAAAAATTATGGATACGTTTGCAACATATCACAATGTGCTAGTCCTTATAATTCATCCACTCATGTTATTGCTACATTGTGTGACGAATTATAGTCCTTGCCTTGTTGCTCTAATAATGATGCATCTACTTCCTCTAGTATTGCTATTGATACTCATACATCCCAAAAGTATATACATTTCCAAGTACTTTGCTCAATGATTTGATCCAGAATCTTCCCATACTTGGATAAAACTGCTGAATCTAATGCTGTTTTTAGCAAAAGTCTTCTTTCTATCAGTTTTCGCAGGAAATAAAATCAAGGAAAATACCACAATAGTTTTTCACCAAATAATGAAGCCTGGGAACTTGGAATCAAGCAGATGGAGCCACAAGTCCCAAACGGGACTAGGTGGTGCGCCTAGTAAGGGCGGGCACGCCACCCAAGCCCATTTGGCCGTGGAGCGTCACCTCGGCATCTCCTTTGGCATACCCCCTTATATACATGAAAAACCTAGGTATCCAAAAGCACGGAGTGTTTCGCGAAACAAAGCACCGCTAGAGCCACGATCTTCGTTTCGAGGGTCAGATTGGTCATGCTCTCCACCCCGGATAGTGGGATTTTGGGTCTTCTCCACCACCATTGTCATCAACATCATCACCAACGACCATGAGTTCATCCCCCATCATCATGTGTGAGTAATTCCTCGTGGGCATGTGAGGTGGATGGGGATTGGATGAGATCCATCATGTAATGATCCATATGTATCGAGATTTGAGGTGTTTGTCTTGTAGACATTCTTGTGTGTGTTGGTACACTTTTGCTATGTTTAATGCTTGTTGCTAGGGCCCGAGTGACATGATTTTAGTACTGAACTTTTATTGCCCAATCATATATTTGAGTTTGGTATGTATTTGCAAAGTGTATTACCTATTACTCCCTCCATTCCTTAATATAAGGTGTATAGTTTTCTTGCACGAATATTAGCACACATGTTGGGAGGGTAAATTTCGTTGCTTTTAGAAATGAATACCCCAGGTGATTGACGTGATATAGAGGTAAAATAGGAAATCTGGGTATCCTCTCTCTCCTGATCGGATTAGTTGCCTCCTAAATAAGAGGAACAAATCCCAGAATTCTCTATACACCTTATATTCTGGATTTTTCACAAAAAATATACACCTTATATAAGGAACAGAGGGAGTATTATATTGAACCTGCGAACCCTAAGGTGACAGTTAGAGAAAACCATGGGAATATATGATTGTTTGAGGATATTATGTGTTCATGAAGTGTTAATGCTTTGCTCCGGTCTATTTGAAAAGGTAGATTTAATTTCATGTAGTACCAAGTTAGCCCCAGTGAAATGAGCAGGAAGGACAAAAGATATTATGCAAATTTACATGCATGCTTATGTTTGGAACACACACCTACACACAACTGAATTAGAGATAAACGCCATGTTAGTATGATACATTATATGATTGATATCATTCATGCAACACCCCGCTATCACCTCATGCATGCGTTTTAGCTACTAAAAGTTTCACACTATTACTTCCGGTGAAAACTAGGAATCTGCTACTTTATCTATTGTTTTGTTTTACTGCTTTGAATCAATTGCCATAAATCACCACTTTCTTTGCAAGTTTATTGATACACAGGTGTGATTGAGAGTGATTCCTCAATTTCTAAAGTCTTATTGGTATTCTTGTGTTCCCCTTGAGTCAAATTATAAATTTTGGTAATACTTCCCATCAAAGATTTCAGTGATCCCCTATACTTGTGGGCATCAAGACATTTTCTGGCGCCGTTGCTAGGGAACCTAGCTTTGTTGGTAAGACCATTTGCTATCATTTACTTGATGTACTTACTTGTCTCTCATCATGGGAAAGAGTAAGGATACTGCTAAGAAGGATATTATGCCTTCTACTACAAGAAGAGGTACATATTTGCCTTCTAGGACAAACTTTTCACCTATTGTTGTTACCACTCCTGCTATTAAAAATAAAACTACTATCCTAGCAAGTTCACCATTGTCTAGGATGTCTAATAATAATGAAAAAGATTTGTTGGATGATGGCCAAGATAAGAGGGGATGCCTGACTTATCTAAGTCCTTGTCCAATGATGATATGGAATCTCAATATGATGAAGATGAACATGTCAATGAAAAATATAATGCCACTAGTTCTAAAAATACACCTAGTGAAGAGGATATTGCATTCACTAAAGCTTTTATGAGTCTTGATCTAGATGACTTGGATAAATTTGAAGAAACTCTGAGTACTTTTTCTCTAGGAGGACTATTTCCTGTTGCTAGTACATGCAAAGAACCTACAATATTCATTAAAGATAAATATTATGATTTTGAAATTGACCCTGAAATAATAGAAATAGTTGAAGCATCTAAGTTCCATGGTGAAGAAGAAGAATTTCCTTATGAGCATTTAATGAATGTGATTTCTATTTTTGTGCCCCTGATTTGTTAGTTGTACTCAGGTTTCCCCAGCCGCTTAAATTTTCCTCACTTTTGCCCCTCTCCTTGTTGGAAACTCATCTAAGAGCTCGAACGACAGCTGCCGTTAGGTTGACCGTTGGCTGACGTGTGCGGCCGTGCAGTCTGGGACCACGTGGGGTCGTTTGGTAAGGAACTCGTTATGTTGATGTGTGGGGCTGTGCCATGTGGGACTGCGTGGGGCCAGTTTATTGGGAACGCATTATGGGGGACATGGTGTGGGACCATGTGGGGCGCGTTTGGTGGTTATGTGCGCCATGTCGCCTAAATTGGAAGTTTTCTTTTTTGTTATTTTTATGATTGGCCTTTTTAAGAGCGCCTTTTCCCCTCTCTCTCACTAACAGTTGTGTTTTTTTGCCCAAAAAGGTAGCGAATCTAGAGCAGCTTCTCTCTTCATTCATTATTCCTTTTGGCCCTCATTTTCCCCCAATCTGGTAGCAAATCTAGAGCAGCAAATCTAACCAGCAACATAAATAAATTTAGTAAACATAGATATTATAGCTAATATAGGATATATAGTATGATACGACAATTAGGCTGCTCAGTAGCAGCAACGGACAAGTTCAACACAGACAAGACAAAAGAAGCTGATTTAGAGCAGCAGCAGCAACACAAGATCAGTGGCCCCTCCTGGCCTCCGCCTCCTCCACTTCTTGCTGCCCAGTCCCTTGACCTTGGGCGCCTTGGGCTTGATTGGGGGCATGCGACCCTCCTTGATGGCCACCTTCTGGAGGTTGCGGAGGTGAAGACCGAGCACCTGGTGCTTGGCTTTGAAGCCATGGACGTTCACGGACTCGCCGCAGGTCCTCACGTCCTCGGTATGCTTCACGATGGAGTTGAAGTCAGTGGTGCGGAGCCTCCTGGTGGTGCAGAAGGGGCACTTGTAGACGTCGCCGGCGAAAAAGTTGTCATACTGGATAGACTTCAGCCTCCTCGGCACATGTAGAGTCTTGGTGTCCTTGGACTCGTCGTCACTGCAGACGTCGCTACTATCCTCCTGTTGGAAAAACAGTAGAGTGCAATAAGGACATGATTGAGATACATTGATTATCAGGATTGATTATTTGCATAAATTAACCGATTGAGATCCCCTTATTATTCCCCAAATCTCAAACAAAATCGAATACTGATCCCACTATGAATAGTGGGATTCAAATACGAATATGGGGGATTCATCGAAATACGAACAGGGGGATTCATCGAATACGAGATCTAACACAAGAGGATTAGCTACTGTAAAAATACGAATAGCCAAACCCTAATAACATTCAATCTAGCATCCAACAATGGGAATGGGGGAAGAACAAGGGAAGGGAAGAAAACCCTGGTTACCTCTGACCATGGGTCAGCGAGGCTAGTGTTGTAGGGGTTCTCCGGCCTTATGTAATCAGCCTCCTCGTAGGGGTCCCAGCCGAGCAGGATCTGCCCGAGACTGGTGGGGGCCTCCTCACCAGTGGCTACAACGGAAGCGGGGACGAGGGTCTAGACGGGGACGGCGGGTGCCTTCTATGCCTCGACGGGGGCCTCCTCGCCGGCGGCCTTGGAGGCGCCGATGGCCATCATGCCATTCTTCTCCATCGCCGGCGTGGTTGGGGTTTTTCTTGGGGGTTTGCAGAAGGTGATGGGACAGTGGAGATGGTTGAGTGCGCGAGTGAATGATGAGTGAGAGTGAGGAGGCCTCTATAAAGGAGAAGGGAAGAGACGTTTCTTTGCACCACTGTGCACCGCGTAACCGTGTACGCTACTGCATCGTGCACGGCCACATGTGTCTGCTACCACCCCGTGCACCGCACACGCGTACCGTGAGTCACGTTTTTTCTCTCGCTAACCCTGGTGACTTTGTTGTGCTCAGTTTTGCCCTCGAGTGTATGATACCTTCGATCCGGATTACGGATGTAGTATAGCTTCTTTTTCCCTAGTAGACCTAGGTTATCAAATCTTCGGGAAGCAGATGCGTAGTGAAGTTACTTCAACGGAGCTTCGGGAGTTTTAGAATTCCTTTTGTGTTTTTACCGAACCAAGAGTTTGCATCTTTTTGTTGTTGTCGATGATGGAGAGAGAGAGGGCCTAGGGCATTCGGTTTCACTTGTAGCTATGCAAAACATCTAATGGGAATAAAAGATAAAGATAAACTATGCATGTAATTGTTAGAGTAAGATAAAATATATGTGGGAAGTGCATCCATAATTGCTATTGTCTCCGCAACCTCTTATAGCAATAACCTACTAGTCTCATCCATAGAAGAAAGAGAACTAATGATATGCATAGTGATGTCACTGTTAATCCCAAGTAAATCCCTCCCATATAGCCATACTACCCTTTTTGTCACTAGGGTTCCCAACCTGCAGATTAGTCATTACTCATACTCCCTATACCTGGCTCAATCCTTGGAGTCTTGGGTTGTAGAGAAATGGGTAGGCTATGCTAGCGATAAATCGAAAATTTCTACCGTGTCAACCAGGAATATTGTTGTCATAGGTCATAGGATTACCACTTGACGCGCAGTTGCGGAACTCGATCAAGCACGTCGGGGCAGTGTAGATGTTCTACGTCTCCTCCTTGTCCTCATTCCACGAGCAGCTCCCCTTTGCGCGGCTTGTCCAAGTGCTACAGCTGCAGCACCTCTGAGGTATCCACATATCCAGAGTGAAAGGTCACAATACAGACTGCTAGGTCTGCACGTGCAAGACAGGCGTAAGAGGAGTGGCGGCTGGGTGGAATGCTCAACCCTATTCAGCTCGCCTCACTCTCTGTTATATAGGCATCCCTGGTGGGCTTCTACATTAGCAGCCCATTAGCAGCCTAAGCCTGGTCTAATTTGGATCCAATCCTCATTAGGCTTCTAGTCCCTAAAGTGTGTGTCCCTATAGGTTCATACACGTATAGACGTGACATGAGTACACTTACTCTATCAATAGTTGGTAGCGGCCTCTAGCAAGACGTGCCAACTCCTAAACGCATATAAAGATCATTTGGACGAACCATCACAAGGTTGAGTACATGTCTTTCCCTTTGCCCTACGATATTTGGTCTAGCTCCAAGTTGACCTCTCTTTCTCGATACTGCGATTCAGAATCACTTTACTAGGTTAACTCTTAACCATATGTAGCACAACCATGCATTTCTGGATCCGGTCACTCGAGGGGCCCAGAGATATCTCTCTCAAGTAGAGAGGGGCAAATCCCATCTTGATTAACCAATGCCTTGCAACATGTATCAGGACAACCCCGAAAGCTACCTTTATAACTACCCAGTTAAGGAGTAGTGTTTGATAGCCCCAAAGTAGGTTGATCCACATCTCAAGTATATGCGACAATCTCAGGTCTAGGGACAAAACGTACACGATGTGTAGAGAGAGCTGCAAGTATTATTGCCAGTCTCAAGTTGGGTCAGTCCAACCCCATGTTGATAACATGTGTCCACATCATTGGTTTGACATATCCATGTCTATGACTTGTGAAACATAGTCATCAACCAATCGATGTGCTAGTCTAATATTCATGTGTGTCCTCACATGAACTCTGACTAGGGACAACTATTAGATAACCATACAAGTAAAGAGTTTCACAAACAATTCACATAATTGTCAATCAATACAAGTTGCCTGATATATGGATATTCAATAAACATTATAAAAACTCATGGATACATATGAAATACAATAATCTCTATGATTGCCTCTAGGGAATATTTCCTTCAGTCTCCCACTTGCACTAGAGTCAATCTAGATAGTATCTAATACCTATTGCCCTTGTGTGCGCTTCATGCGCAGGCTGCGGGAGTGGCTTTGTCAAAGGATCGGCAACATTTGAGTCCGTATGTATTTTGCATAACATGACACTACCATCATCAATGAACTCATGAATTATATGGTAACGCATGCGAATATGTTTGTTCTTCTGGTGCTGTCTAGGTTCCTTGGCTTGTGCAATAGCACCATTGTTGTCACAATAAACATCCATGGGATTGGACGCGCCCTAAACCACACCAAGAGCGATCAAGAAATTCCTAATCCAAACAGCTTCCTTTGCAGCCTCCGAGGCGGCAATATATTCAGCTTCTGTTGAAGAGGGGGCCATTGTATCTTGCTTGGAATTTTTCCAGGTCACAGCACCACCATTCATGACAAACACATAACCTGATTGCGATTTGGAGTCATCTGAGTCGTTAAGGTAACTCGCATCTGTGTAACCCTTTACACTGAGTTCAACCTCTACCTCCATAAACTAGGAACATATCCTTAGTCCTTCTTAAGTACTTAAGGATATTCTTTACCGTTGTCCAGTGGCTTTCACCTGGATCAGCCTGGTATCTGCTCATAACACTTAGAGCATAGGAAACATCTGGGCGAGTACATGTCATTGCATACATGATGGATCTAATAGCTGAAGCATATGGAACCCTACTCATGCGCTCTCGCTCATCAGTGGTCGAAGGACACTGAGTCTTGCTGAGTTTAATGCCGTGAGACATGGGCAAGAACCCCTTCTTAGCCTCTTCCATGCTGAACTGTTTCAACACTTTGTCAATGTACGTACTATGGCTTAATCCAGTTAGCCTCCTTGATCTATCTCTACAGATCTTGATACCCAGAATATATGCCGCTTCTCCTAAGTCCTTCATAGAAAAACTATTTTTCAATGAGGTCTTAATAGACTCGAGCATAGGAATGTCATTTCCAATTAGTAATATGTCATCTACATATAAGATTAGAAATACAAGCGATTTCCCATTTTATTTCTTATACACACAAGGTTCTTGTTTGTTTTTGATGAAGCCAAACTCCTTTACAACTTCATCAAATCGAATGTTCCAACTCCAAGATGCTTGCTTCAGCCCATAAATAGACTTTTGAAGTTTGCATACTTTTCCAACATTGTTTGGATCGACAAAACCTTCGGTTTGCATCATATATATGTCCTCGGTAAGGATTCCATTTAAGAAAGTTGTCTTAACGTCCATCTACCATATCTCATAGTCAAAATATGCAGCAATGGCTAGAATGATCTGTATAGATTTAAGCATCGCTACGGGCGAGAAAGTCTCGTCGTAGCCAACTCCTTGAACTTTTCGAAAACCTTTTGCAAAAGTCGAGCTTTATGGATGTGAACATTTCCATCCATATCAATCTTCTTCTTATAGATCCATTTGCACTCAATGGCTTTAAAACCATCAGGCAGGTCAACCAAGTTCCAAACTGGATTGTCTCCCATGGACTCTATCTCTTGTCTCATGGCAATCAACCATTTCTAAGAGTCTAGGTCCACCATCGCTTCTGCATAGGTCGCATGATTATCATTGTCTAACAATAATAATTCCCGCGCTTTGCGGAGCCTCGCCGACCTTCGTGGTTGTGGTGCTTCTATTGCCACGGGTTCTTCAACTCGTTTTGCTACAATAACATCACTCATAGAAGCATCCTTGACTGGCTCATCTTGAACTTCTTCAAGTCACACCGACCTTCCACTCGTTCCCTTTGTGAAAAACTCTTTCTCTAGGAAAACACCGCTACGAGCGACAAACACTTTTCCCTCTTCTCGGTTGTAGAAGTAATACCCTAAGGTTTACCTTGGGTATCCCACAAAAATGCATTTATTCAATTTGGGTGTTAGCTTGTCCGACTGAAGTCGCTTGACAAATGCATCACAACCCCAAATCTTTAGAAAAGACAAACTGGGATTCTTTCTAGTCCACATCTCATATGGTGTCTTAACTACAGATTTAGACGGTACCCTGTTTAGTGTGAAAGCTTCTATTTCTAGAGCATAACCCCAAAATGATAATGGTAAATCTGACTGGCTCATCATCGAACGAACCATGTCCAATAAAGTTCAATTGTGCCATTTGGAGACCCCGTTTCTTTGAGGCGTTCCGGGTGGCATGAGTTGTGGAACAATTCCACAACTCTTAAGATGATTGCTAAATTCATGACTCAAATATTCACCTCCACGATCAGATTATAAGGCCTTTATTTTCTTGCCACTTTGATTCTCTACCCCACTCTGAAATTCTTTGAACTTTTCAAAAGTTTCAGATTTATGCTTCATCGAGTAGACATAGCCATATCTACTAAAATCATCAGTGAAAGTAATGAAGTAGTGATATCCTCCTCTGGCTATCGTGCTCATTGGTCCACATACATCAGTATGTATGTGTTCCAACAAGTCTGTCGCTCTCTCAGGAAAACCCGTAAAAGGCGTCTTGGTCATCTTTCCAAGTAAACAAGCTTGACATGTCTCGTATGATTCAAAATCAAACAAATTTAGAAGACCGTCACCAGTGAGCTTCTTCATGCGCTTTTCACTTATATGCCCCAGACGACAATGCCATAAACAGGTAGGACTCAAATCATTAGGCTGAAGCCTTTTAGCACTAACATTGTAAACATATGCATCATCAAGATTTAAAATAAATAACCCATTCACAATGGGAGCATCAGCCACAAACATAGCATTCTTAGAGATTACACAACCATTGTTTGTACTCGCGAATGAATAACCATCCCTCATCAAACATGAAGGTGATAAAATGTTTTGACCCATACTAGGAATGTAATAATAATTATTTAACTCCCTAATAAATCCTAACAGAATGTGAAGCTGCATGATGCCGATGAACAATGCAGCAACCCTTGCTTTATTTCCGACGCGAAAATCCACTTCGCCCTTCTGCACTTCTCTAGTCCTTATTAGCCCCTGCATCGAATTGCAAATATGAGCAGCCAATCTGGTATCAAATACCCAAGAGCTAACATAAGAATCTGCGAGAAAAATGTCCACAACATTTACAACAAGCGTACCTGAGTGGGAAGTACTCTTACTTCCACTCTTCTTCAAAGAAGCCTGGTACTTGCTGCAGTTTCTCTTCTAGTGGCCATATTCATGACAAAAGAAACACTCAGTTTCTCCTGCAGGTCTAACCTTTTGCTTGGGTGCAGGGTTTGGCTTAGGGATCGTATCCCTAGCCTTGCCATTCTTTTTCTACCAAGAAGTACCCTTTTTCTTCAAGCTAGGCTTGTTCTGCACAGCCATCACATGGCTATGCCCTGTACTCTTCTTAATGTCACATTCTGATTTTTTCAGCATCCCACATAACTCATTAAGGCCCTTCTCCACCCCATGCATATGGTAGTTCGAAATGAAATGCCCATAGCTAGATGGAAGAGACGCCAAAATGAAATCAGTAGCCAACTCTTGGCCTAATGGAAAACCATGTTTTTCCAAAATCTGACTGTAACCAACCATTTTGATCACATTGGGGCCTACAGCTACTCCCTCTGCCAGCTTGCATTCCACAAAGGACTTAGCGACATTGTACCTCTCAGTCCTAGCCTGAGTCTGGAACATGTCCTGAAGCGCAACGATCATATTGTATGCTTCCTGATCCTAAAACTTCTTTTGAAGATCAGGTTCCATGCATGCAAGCATAAGACAGCTAACCTCAAGAGATTCATCACATGCTTTCTTGTAGGAATTCTTAAGGGCAGCAGTTGCATTATCAGCATGTTCACCTGGGATTGGGGTATCCAGAACAGTTTCCTTTTTATCAGACCTGAGAACAATTCTCAGGTTACGGACCCAATCCGAAAAGTTTTTTCCATTTAGTTTATCTTTTTCAAGAATCGAACGCAAAGCAAAAGGTGATGAAGTGTTCGGTGCCATTGATCTACAACATAAAAACATGCAAAACACTAAGCCATGTAACCATGAAAGAGTAAAACATATTAAACTATTTAATATCATATACTCTCACTTAAATCAACATCCCTCTATTGATACTAAGTGATTCAAGATCCATAATTAACAAGTCGACTAGTGAGCTTTAGCATCACTGCTAGAAGACAATGTAAATCGGTAAGCAACTTTCGCTAATCATATCATATATGACTCTTGTTGTTGGGTGACATCTCTATGTCAGAACTAGGCGCCCAACCTTTATGCCCCAAGGTCCTTAACTGTTAAGATAACCTTGTTAAGCTCACCAACCCTTATGCGTGTAGGTATCCGATACAAACCCATCTAGCCAAGGAAAACCGCGGCACCCTAATTTCATAGACCCACCAACGATTGTACAAGGCATAGGATGGTGCAAGGTTTGGTTGGGAGGGCATGGTTTAACTTAAACTTTGTGAGGGATTGTTCTACTTCTATCATATAAGCATGCATAGTAGTAAAACGTATAAGAATAGCATTCACATAGATGTGATACAGTATGGCCCATTTTCTCATGGTGATCTCCATCGCCATAGAACCTGTCCACCATGATGATCTCCATCTTCATGCTCTATGGGAGCCATCCTCCAAGTGATGAGTTCTCCAAGAACTAATACAAGACATTACTCCTAACAACTAGTAATCAAAATTACATGGTATTGGGATCAACACAAGTTGGCATGCATGCCATTACAATAATTGACAACACATTTGGCTACAGCCGTGTTTCCCTACTCATGACACACAGGTCATGAAAAATACATACATGCATCTTATACATTTTGGGCCATACTGATCACATACATCCTACAAAAACAAGTTGTGCATAGAATCACATTCTACCGGATCATGTGAAATTGCTGCACCTAGGAACCTTAATGAGATACAAAAGGGGCTACGACTAAGGGGGGTCTAGGGGGTCTCCCCCTGCGGGGTTCAAAGGGGCAGCGCCCCTCACGATAATGTTCCTACAAAAAAAAGTTGTGAAAAATGAGAGATTGAATCTATACAATTTTCTTTAAGGATTTTGATCGGCAGATCAAATTTACCATGAACCCACTATTGTTCCGATTCGACCAAACTCCTTTGATCACGGTACATCGATTTTGATCTAGTTCCTGATTCGATCAATCATATTGATCTTCGCGTTATTCAACATGATTTATGTGTCACTGTCTACCCCGATGGCGGAAACTGACCGGTAGGGGTAAGTCGTTCGACGACCTTAGAATGACGATCACGGAAAGCAAGATCATAGATCCATCCAGAACCACCGCCATACAAATGATCACATCATTCATATCAATCTGCATATCACCATATGCAAATTTCCTGAACCTATGACTAAACAACATCGGCTCTGATACCACTATAGAGAAACGGGTAGGCTATGCTAGCGATAAATCAGAAATTTCTATCGTGTCAACCAGGAATACTATTGTCATAGATCACAGGATTACCACTAGACGTGGAGTTGCGGAACTCGATGAAGCACGTCGGGGTAGGGTAGATGTTCTACGTCTCCTCCTTGTCCTCGTCCCACGAGCAGCTCCCCTTTGCGTGGCTTGTCCAAGTGCTACAGCTGCAACACCTTCGAGGTATCCACACATTTGGAGTGGAAGGTCACACGTCAGACTGCTAGGTCTGCATGTGCAAGACAAGCATAAGAGGAGTGGCAGCTGGGTGGAATGCTCAACCCTATTCAGCTCACCTCACTCTCTCTTATATAGGAATCCCCGGTGGGCTTCTACATTAGCAGCCCATTAGCAGCCTAAGCTTGGTCTAATTCGGATCCAATCCTCATTAGGCTTCTAGCCCCTAAAGTGTGTGACCCTATAGGTTCATACACGTATAGACATGACATGAGTACACTTACTTTGTCAATAGTTGGTAGCGGCCTCTAGCAAGACGTGCCAACTCCTAAACGCATATAAAGATCATTCAGATGAACCATCACAAGGTTGAGTACATGTTTTCCCTTTGCCCTATGATATTTGGTCTAGCTCTAAGCTGACCTCTCTTTCTTGATACTATGATTCGGAATCCCTTTACTAGGTTAACTCTTAACCATATGTAGCACGACCATGCATTTCTGGATCCGATCACTCGAGGGGCCCAGAGACATCTCTCGCAAGTAGAGAGGGGCAAATCCCATCTTGATTAACCAATGCCTTGCAGCATGTATTAGGACAAACCCGAAAGCTACCTTTATAACTACCCAGTTATGGAGTAGTGTTTGATAGCCCCAAAGTAGGTCGATCCACATCTCAAGTATATGCAACAATCTCAGGTCTGAGGACAAAACGTACACGATGTGTAGAGAGAGATGCAAGTATTATTGCCAGTCTCAAGTTGGGTCAGTCCAACCCCATGTTCATAACATGTGTCCACATAATTGGTTTGACATCTCCATGAATTGCGAAACATAGTCATCAACCAATCGATGTGCTAGTCTAATATTCACGTGTGTCCTCACATGAACTCTGACTAGGGACAACTATTAGATAACCATACAAGTAAAGAATTTCACAAACAATTCACATAATTGCCAATCAATACAAGTTGCCTGATATATGGATATTCAATGAACATTATAAAATCTCATGGATACATATGAAATACAATCATCTCTATGATTGCCTCTAGGGCATATTTCCTTCATGGGTACCTGACAAGTCCTTAGAGTGAGGCAAGAGAGGATACAATAATCATCATGTCATACAAATTAAGACACGATCCCATCTATGATAAATAACATACAAAAACACTACATGGCTAGGCCGAAGCCCTTAGCCCAAGGAGAATTACTCACACATAGAGATGAGATCAACAATCACAAACATTGTAATGGAAATCATGAGATTGATAGAAAATAGACTTACAATGTCGCCAATCAAAGAAGAGATCTAGTATTACAAGTGGTGGAATATGGCTATGGTGGTGGAGAAGGATTTGGAGATTAGATCTAAGTCTATTCCTTCGACGGCTGATGATCTAGGGCAGGGACTCTCGAGCGCTCTTTTCTCGTCGCTCGTGGCCTCTTTATATAGGGGTCCCTTCACGAAAGGTGTTCTATTTGACCTAGCGGCATCGATGGTAACTATATGACCGGAACTATATGGCCGGAATTTTGTTCCGGGCGTATAGTTGGTCGTTAAAGCATCTGCATCTGATGGCTCATGATAAGTTGAGCTCGTTGGGAACCTCAAGAGGAAGGTATGATGAGCACAACAACGAGTTTCCCTCAGTTATGAAACCAAGGTTATCGAACCAGTAGGAGCAAGGAAACAACCCCAAGGTGTTGTCACCAACTTGGAATCCTGCGCAACACAACCACAAAACTTTGCCCCAACTTATAGTGAGGTTGTCAATCTCACCGGTTTTGCTGAAAACAAAGGATTAAACGTATTGTGTGGAAGATAGTAATTGCTTGCAGAAAGTAAACAGTAAATAGTAAATAATAGATGGTATATCAATGGTAAAAGAATGGACCGAGGTCCATAGTTCACTAGAGGTGTTTCTCCTTAAGATAAATAGCATGTTGGGTGAACAAATTACAGCGGGGCAATTTATAGACTCGAGAAAGCATACCATGCATATACTAATCATCTTGACTCCTATGATATTTGATTGGGATTACAACATTATACATAGACCGTAATCCAACTACATCTATGACTAATAATCCACCTTCAGGTTATCATCCGAACCCCCTCTAGTATTAAGTTGCAAGCAACAGATAATTGCATTAAGCAAAGTGTGTAAAGTAAACAATACGATTATCCCATGGACAAAGGATTTCTGTTTTCTCCCTAGTAGCAACAACACATCTAGCACCTTAGAGATTCCTGTCACTTCCCCAGATTACTAGAGGCATGAACCCACTATCGAGCATAAATACTCCCTCCTGGAGTTGCTAGCATCTACTTGGCCAAGATAGCTACTAACAACGGAAAGCACGCAAGATCACAAACAACACAGACATGATAGAATCAATAATCAATCTGAAATAGCATCTCAATATCCACCAGATCCCCGCAAACACAACATGTAAGATTAAAAATAGATGATCTTGATCATGAATGGAGCTCACAAGATCTAAAGATGATAGCACAAAGGGGAAGAACCAACCATCTAGCTACTACATGGACCCGTAGTCCAGGAATGAACTACTCACGCATCACACTAGAGGCAGTCATGGTGATGAAGAAGGCCTCCAGGGTGATCTCTCCCCTCTGGCAGGGTGCCGGGAAGAGCTTCGGATCCCCTCGATCTGGGGATTGAGATGGCAGCGGCTACAGACTCTTCCGTGGATTTCTGATTGGGTCTTTGATCGGGTACTTAGGGTTTTTGTCCCGGGAGGCTTTTATAGGCGAAGGGACAAGGTCGATGGATTCTCGAGGCGCCCACACCAGGTGGCGGCGCGCCTAGGGCTGGCCGCACCACCCTAGGGTGTGGCCGCCTTGTGGCCCCTCTTCGGCTGCCCTCCGGACTCCGTGTTGCTTCAGGTAAAATAATGACTTTGGCTTTTGTCTGGTCCAATTCCAAGAATATTTCCTCACTAGCTATTTTGAAGCCAAAAACAGCAGAATACATGCAACTAGCACTGTGGCATCTTGTTAATAGGTTAGTTCCAGAAAATGTATAAAAATACCCCAAAGAGTGGACAAAACATAAGAAAGTAGATACTAAATAAGCATGGAATATCAAAAATTATAGATACGTTTACGACGTATCAACATCCCCAAGCTAAACTCCTGCTCGTCCTCGAGTAGGTAAGTGATAAAAATAATAATTTTTGAGGTGACATGCACCATCATAATCTTGATCAAGGTATTTGTAAAACATTGATAGCTGGGATCATAGTACTCTAACATAAACATGAAAGATATAGTTCTAACAATAAGACATAGCAACTATGTTGTAACATGAAAAGGTACAAACAAAATATTCATGAATAACAATGCTTTGAAAGACGTTCGTTTGTTTCACATATAGAAAACATAATAAAAATGGTATTCAGCTTGTCGCTCATGGTATAACAAAATATAAATGCATAGGACACCTTCAAAGTTCATAAGGGTGACTAGATACAAATAATTTAAGAACAAGCAATATCAAAGTTATGAATCAATCAACAAGTTTTGGGATAATGCACATTAAACTAAGAATGACAACTATGCTCTCTTAATAGGTGCATAAAGATAGAAGATGGAGACTTAACATAAAAGTAAAAGAAAGGCCCTTCATAGAAGGAAGCAGGGATTCAAGTTTGCCCCTATCATAAGCATCTTTAAGTGGTTAAGGTTAAAGTGAACAAATATGAGGATATGCTTAACAAGTTATAAGTTGAAAATCTCATGCCCCTTGCTTAAGAGTACCGAACCTCATGCTACTCAACTTTAGTCACGAGTAAGTTCTTGTCATTGTAAGTACATGTGTATCATAGAGAACCGCCAACGGGGTACCCCTTGCCCCATGATACAGGAGCTATCCGATATCAAAATGACAAGGCAACAGATAATGAGCATCTCATCGAACTTTTTATTTGCTATTGGAATAGGTTTTTATTGAGGATGCTTCACAGATTGCTCACTATGGTTATGCTAAAAGTTTCCACCATGATTAGGCATGTCTTAGGCTAGCCGCCCAGGCGTTTCTCTAACACACATACAAACTCCATGAGCTTACAAGCTCCCCTTTTATTTCACACCATCAGGATCCATAAGCAAAAGAACATGATATCAACTAAATAAAGTGCAATGTTGAAAGCGTTCCCCATGGTAACATGGTTCTGCTAATTCACAACTTATAAAGCACAAGCATATACGCAACATAGATGGGCACAATGGTTCAAGTTTATTAAGTGCAAGAAATAGTGTGCCATCAAGTTTGTGAGAGCTTTAATCACTAATTTTCACATAACAAGTTTAATTCGGAAGGTAGATAAAAACATGAATATACTTGGAATAGCAATAATGCTAATAGGTAGGTATGGTGGACTCTTTGGAATAACATGGTTTTACTGGAGTTGGATGAATGAGTGGAACTCATACTTGGTACATGTTGAGGCTAGCAAAAGACTGGGAGCGACCAACTAAGAGAGCAATAATGGCCATAATCATGCAAAGCGACAAAACATTATTAATTAAAGAATAAAGTGATATTACAAGTCGAAAACTAAATGATCATAGAGGCTATGGTGACTGGTATAGTCTTAACATGGTGTGAGCATGCACCAAGTCAACCCAAATAAAGCATCAAAGGAGAATACCACAATATTATGCTTTTGTATGTTAAAACAACACATGATTCTTTTAAGGCACATTAAGAAATCTCAATTGTTTGGAACAAGTAATGATACAGCAACAATCACTAAGCATAAAGTCAAAGAAATATCAAACATGACATGATAAAGTCCAGGCCACAGTCAAAACAAGACTCCTTTTATACCACTTATAAGCATGAACTTTCCTACTTTTTCCAATCCAAATCAACTTATTTGAAACTATGTATGAATGCAGGGGTCCAACCAATTTATTTATGCAAACTAAGCAATATAAAACTAAAAACAAAATGAAGACGCTCCAAGAAAAACACAATTATGCATGAAACAATAAAAATGAAGTGTTTGGAAGAAAACCTGAGATTTGTATTGATGAAGAAGGGGATGCCTTAGGCATCCCCAAGATTTGATGCTTGTACTTCTTGAATATTTCTTGGGGTGACGCGGGTGTCATCCCCAAGCTTGATCTTTTGTCCATACTTCATCTCATCACATTATTCTTCCCTACACTTTAAAATCTCCTTCATACAAAACTTCACATAATATTCTTAGCAACATTAGTGTACTCAAGATAATAAGTCTTTGGGTTTAGTTTCAACACAAGTAAAACCTTCATTAAAATGCAAGCTACTGTAGCAATTCCTTTTTAAAAGTTCAAGTGATCAAAGAGAACTCAAAGGGAAAGAGATTAAGAGGCAAATGCAAATAATGGCAGAAATCTGTCAAAACGGACCAACAGGTAAAAACCATTTTTTAGAAGACCTTCTGTTGCTCAAATCGAAAAGTGATAAACTAACAAAAGTTAGATAATAACCTGGGGCAGAAGCACAGGAAAATTACAGCTCAATCTGATGTACAAAGATTTTTCACGAATATTTACAGTGGAGCACAAAAATCTGTTTCGGGATAGCAACTTTCCCAAGTATTACTTCTCTCTCATTAGAGGTTATTCTTGGCACAAAAACCACACAAAAATGATAAGGAGAGGATATTATTGAAGCAATAACATACAAAAGTCAACAAAAGAAAAATGTACTGAATAAAAATTTGGGTTATCTCCCAATAAGTGCTTTTCTTTAACGCCTTTGAGCTAGGCATAGGAAGCAAGATTCAAGTATTCTCAAATGAAGAAGCATTAAGAGCAAATTTTATTTTAATAGGAGAGGCAAAAGGAATATTCTCTCTCTTCTTAGGGAAGTGTTCTATACCTTTCTTGAGTGGGAATTGATATTTAATGGTGCCTTCTTTTATATCAATAATGGCACCAACAGTTCTAAGAAAAGGTCTTCCCAAAACAATAGGACAAGAAGCATTGCATTCAACATCCAAAACATATAAATCAACGGGGACATAAGTATTGTTAACCATAATAAGAACATCATTAATAATCCCCATGAGTTTCTTTTTAGCATTATCACCAAGTTGGACATCTAAATAACAATCTCCTAATTGTGACATCTAAATAACAATCTCCTACTATCAAGATCACATAAAGCTTTGAGATCAAAATCATTCACTTTCATATTAATGATGGGTTCCCAACCATCTTCTAATTTCATAGGAATAGAAGCTTTCTGTTTCAATTTTTCTTCTTTAATTTTTATGAGAGCATCAGTAATGTGTTTTGTAAAGGCCATATTCATAGCACTAGCATTAGGACTTTTAGCAAGCTTTTGTAGGAACATAATTACTTCAGAGATATTAAAACCATCAAGATCAAAATCATAATTACCATCCAAAGTAGTAGAGCTATTGTTTCCCATATTTCAAAGAATTTTAGCATTTTTAGGTATTGTTGCAAAAGGAATGGGGGCTTCATGTGGTTTGCTAGCATCAACATTGGTGGTGGTAATAGTACAAATACTATTATTTCTAGCAATTTCATCTTCTCTTTCCCACTTAGCATACAATTCAGCTAACAGTCTAACATTTTCATCAATTCTAACTTGTATGGCATTAATAGCAGCAAAGGGATTTTCCATGGTTTTAGGTTTAGCAGCCATTTTATTAATCAAAGAGGATTGTGCTTCAGACAAAGATGATATTTTTTTTCAGCATTAGAAAGTTTTTCCTCAATAGTTTTATTGAAAGTAGTTTGTTTACTAATAAAATCCTTAAGCATGACTTCAAGTTCAGAGGGTGCACTCCTACTGTTGTTGTAGGAATTTCCATAAGTATTACCATTATTGGGAGGATATGGCCTATAATTATTATTTAGCAAAATTATTCCGGTAGGCATTGTTGCTAAAATTATTGTTTCTAATGAAGTTCACATCAACTTGCTCTTCTTGAGAAACCAAAGAGGCTAAGGGAACATGATTTGGATCAATATGAGCTTTCCCATTGACAAGCATAAACATAATAACATCAATTTTATCACTCAAGGAGGAGGTTTCTTCAATAGAATTTACCTTCTTACCTTGTGGAGCTCTCTTAGTGTGCCATTTAGAATAGTTAACCATCATATTATCAAGGAGCTTTGTTGTAGCACCCAAAGTAATGGTCATAAAGGTACCTCCAGCAGCTGAATCCAACATATTTTTGAAGAATAATTCATTCCTGCATAAAAAGTTTGGATAATCATCCAAGTAGTCAGTCCATGAGTGGGACAATTCTTTACCAAAGATTTCATTCTTTCCTAGGCTTGAGCAACATGTTCATTATCAGATTGTTTAAATTTCATTATTTCACTTCTCATAGATATAATCTTAGCAGGAGGATAGTATTTTCCAATGAAAGCATCTTTGCATTTAGTCAAAGAATCAATACTATTTCTAGTTTGGGATAGCAACCGTTCTTTAGCTCTTCCTCTCAAAGAGAAAGGAAACAATTTAATCTTAATAATATCTCCATCTATATCCCTATGCTTTTGCATCTCACAGAGTTGTTATTAAGGTGAGCAGCAGCATCTTTAGTACCAACACCAGAGAATTGTTCTTTCATAACAAGATTGAGCAAAGAAGGTTTAATTTCAAAGAAACTAGCTTCAGGAACATGTGGAGCAATAGGTGTGCACATGAAATCATTGTTGTTGGTGCTGGTGAAGTCACACAACTTAGTGTTTTCAAGAGTAGTCATTTTTTTAAGATTAAAGAAAGCCAGCAGAAATAGAAACTAATTTTTTTGTGTGTTTTTGATAAAAAGAAACAAGCAAACAAAGCAAAAATAAACTAAGCAAAACAGAAAACAAAGTAAAGAGATCGGTTGTGAGGGACTCCACTTGTGAAGCTGTCCTTAACTCCCCGGCAACGGCGCTAGAAAAAGGCTTGATGGCTCAGGATACGTTGAGCTCATTGGGAACCCCAAGAGGAAGGTATGATGAGCACAGCAGCAAGTGTCCCTCGGTTATGAAACCAAGGTTATCGAACCAGTAGGAGCAAGGAAACAACCCCAAGGTGTTGTCACCAACTTGGAATCCTGCACAACACAACCACAGAACTTTGCCCCAACTTACAGTGAGGTTGTCAATCTCACCATTTTTGCTGAAAACAAAGGATTAAACGTATTGTGTGGAAGATAGTAATTGCTTATAGAAAGTAAATAGTAAACAGTAAATAATACATGGTATATCAATGGTAAAAGAATGGACCGGGGTCCATAGTTTACTAGAGGTGATTCTCCTTGAGATAAATAGCATGTTGGGCGAACAAATTATAGCGGGGCAATTTACAGACTCGAGAAAGCATACCATGCATATACTAATCATCTTGACTCCTATGAGATTTGATTGGGCATTACAACATTATACATAGACCGTAATCTAACTGCATCTATGTCTAATAATCCACCTTCAGGTTATCATTCAAACCCCCTCTAGTATTAAGTTGCAAGCAAAAAATAATTACATTAAGCAAAGTGTGTAAAGTAAACAATATGATTGTCCCATGGACAAAGGATTGCTATTTTCTCCCTGGTAGCAACAACACATCTAACACCTTAGAGATTCCTGTCACTTCCCCAGATTACTAGAGGCATGAACCCACTATCGAGCATAAATACTCCCTCTTGGAGTTGCTAGCATCTACTTGGACAAGATAGCTACTAACAACGGAAAGCATGCAAGATCACAAAAACGTAGACATGATAGAACCAATAATCAATCTGAAATAGCATCTCAATATCCATCGGATCCCTCCAAACACAACGTGTAAGATTACAAATAGATGATCTTGATCATGAATGGAGCTCACAAGATCTAAACATCATAGCACAAAGGAGAAGAACCAACCATCTAGCTACTAAATGGACCCGTAGTCCAAGGATGAACTACTCACGCATCACACCGGAGGCAGTCATGGTGATGAAGAAGGCCTCCAGGGTGATCTCTCCTTTCCGGCAGGGTGCCAAGAAGAGCTCCGGATCCCCCTGATCTGGGGATCGAGATGGCGGTGGCTACAGACTCTTCCGTGGATTTCTGATTGGGTCTTTGATCGGGTACTTAGGGTTTTCGTCCCAGGAGGCTTTTATATGCGAAGGGGCAAGGTCGGTGGAGCCTCGAGGGGCCCACACCAGGTGGCGGCACGCCTAGGGCTGGTTGCACCACCTTAGGGTGTGGCCGCCTCGTGGCCCCTCTTGGGCTGCCCTCCGGACTCTGTGTTGCTTCGGGTAAAATATTGACTTTGGCTTTTGTCCGGTACAATTCCGAGAATATTTCCTTACTAGATTTTCTGAAACCAAAAACAGCAGAAAACAGGAACTGGCACTGTGGCATCTTGTTAATAGGTTAGTTCCAGAAAATGTATAAAAATACCCCAAAGAGTGGACAAAACATAAGAAAGTAGATACTAAACAAGCATGGAACATCAAAAATTATAGATATGTTTACCACGTATCAGCCTCCGACCCACGACTCCTGGTTTCTTCTGGTTGTTGGAAATCTCATATCTTTGGCTTTAATGTAGTTATTCCCATCATAAAACGTCATTATCTGCATAGGAAAAAATAGAAAGAAAGAATTGCATACCCCTTTGAATACTGGGCATTAGTGGCAGGGTTTAGAGAGATATTTCATCAAAATATGAATAATATCCAGTTTAAATGTGGACGTAGATGGCTATATTTCAGAGCTATCAGTGTAACACTAGCAGTTTGGTTGTACTCAGTTTTGCCCTCTAGTACTAACATTGCCGTGTGCAATATATTCAATTCTACCCTCTGGTGGCTGGTCAATAGAGAGTCAACGAACGGGTTTTAGCTACATAATTGAGTCATTTTATGCACACCAAATTTAAAAATAGTGGCATTTACCCAGCTAGTCTTATTATGTGACCTGCCAACATAAGAAATGTATATAAATCAAGTTTTAACCTAAATCACCCCTTCTAAAATCACCTACTATCGATGAAGGTTCATGGCTTTCCACTCAAGCCTCTTACCAAAACATCCCTCCCCAAAACATAGTTTATCTAAATGAGGCAATTGTCAAACTGGTGTATATTTGAATTGCAAATAGTTTGATGTATACCAAGATGTATTTTATTGTATAAAAGACACATTTTCCATTTTTAAATCTCTTTCTATTTTGAATCCCTTTGTTAGTATTGCCCTTGGTTTTTAAGTTCTACTCAGTTTTGCCCTTGGTTCTTAAGTTCTACCTAGTTTTCCCCTCTCTTAGTCACAATCTCTCACACATGTGCTCATCTTGGCTGCTACGCTCTGATTGGTTGAGATAGTTGTCACGCAGATCGTTCCCACCAACCGTTGATCCTTTGTGATCTAGCGGACAGGATAACCCCTATATCTGTCGGGGGCACCCCTCTATCCATACAAAATAATGAGTTTGCCACTGGGACTTCAACTCCATAAACAAATGAATTTGAATACAATTTGAAGTGAAAGTGTTCAAAGGTGTACAATTTGTGCATTACATTCCACTCTATGAAAATGATAATATCTCAAGATTTTCTTAGCACAATATTATCACGTATTAAGTGTGATTTCAGATAGTTCAAATGTGTATAATTTTTGTATACGCAAGTTTATACATTATATTCCACTCTATGTAAATGGGGAGAAAATGATAATCTCTCAAAATGTTGCTAGCACATCATTATCTTGTTATTAAGTGCGATTTCACAGTGTTGAAAGGTTTAAATTTTCGTATACTCAAGTTTATGCATTATATTTCACTCCATGGAAATGATAAATGATCAGGATTTTATTAGCACAACATTATCATGTCCTAAGTGTGATTTCAAAGAGTTCAAAGGTGTATAATTTTTGCATATGCAAGTTTATGCATTACATTCTACTATATGAAAATGATAATCTCTCAAGAGTTTCTTAGCACAACATTATCACGTATTAATTGCGTTTTCAAAGAGTTCAAATGTGTATAGTTTTTGTATATGCAAGTTTATGCAGTACATTCCACTATATGAAAATGGGGGAGAAAATGATAATCTCTCAAAATTTTGTTAGCACATCATTATCACATATTAGGTGTGATTTGAAAGTTCAAAGGTTTATAATTTTTGCATATGCAAGCTTGTGCATTACATTCCACTCTATGAAAATGATAATCTCTCAAGATTTTCTTAGCACAACATTATCACATATTAAGTGCGATTTCAAAGAGTTCAAAGGTGTATAATTTTCGTATATGCAAGTTTATGCATTAAATTCCACTCTATGAAAATGGGGGAGAAAATGATAATCTCTCAAAATTTTGTTAGCACATCATTATCATGTATTAAGTGCCATTGCATAGTGTTCAAAGGTTTATAATTTTTGTATACGCTAGTTTATGCATTATATTTCACTCCATGGAAATGATAAATGATCAAGATTTTATTAGCACAACATTATCATGTCCACAGTGTGACTTCAAAGAATTCAAAGGTGTATAATTTTTGTATATGCATTACATTTCACTATATGAAAATGAAGCTAGACAAAGGGTCACCGTCACTAGAGAAGAAGAAGAAAGGGGAGGCAATAGCACGGGCGCGGGGCTGGCTCGGGGTCCCATGTGGCAACGCTAACCTGGGTAAGCTGTGGGTCTGGCGCTCATGTGGATAAGTTGTGGGTCAGATGCTGATCTAGATAAGTGGAGAGAGGCGTCCACTACAGGAACCGACTGAACACGGCCCCACTTGTCAGCATGTAACGGCAAGGGTCCACTATGAGACCCGACAGAACACGGCCCTACTTGTCAGCACGTAACAGCGAGGGTCCACTACATGACCTGACTGAATGCGGTCCCACTTGTCAGCACGTAACAGCAAGACTGATGGACAGTGAGTTTACAGACTATGTGAGAGTTTCGTACAAGTAGATGGGCAAAACGGAGGAAACGCTAAGCTACTGGGGGAAACTGAGTACAACTAACGAACCGAGGGTACGAAAATAGAAACCCTTAATGAATTTAGAAGATACTGCTTGCTTATTTGGAAAAAACTGAGATTCAACAATTTTATTATTTCTGAAAACTGTTCCCCTTCTCCTTAGGAGGATATGCAAAAACTTGGTACAAATCATTAGCTCCTAAGTCCATTACTAGTAAGGAAGCATGCTTGTATGTGTTTTTCCATAAGTATATTTCGGATAGTAAAATACATGTTATGAGAGTTGAAATTAGTAACTTCACACAAAATCAAGAAGAAAGTATTCCCCAAGCTTGGGGAGATTTTGTGCTATTGGAAGGAGATGTCCTACACATGGTTTTAAGGATAATGAATTGATTGATACATTTTATAGTGGACTAACTAAAAGCTGTAGAACCTATCTAGACAGTGTTGCAGGAAATATTTTCAGGGACAAGACTATTGAGGAAGCTAAGGAATTATTGAACACTATTACTCAGAATTATCATGATTGGCATATTGAAGAAGAAGAAGAAGAATAAGAGAAAAGTGAGAAGATTCATAACAAGAAAGGTGTTCTCATATTATCTAATGAAGATATGGAAGAGGCTCATAAATCTATGTATGAAAAGGGTATTAAATCCTCTCATTTAAAGGAACTTTTTGATAAGGGTTTTTAATTCCGTATTGATAAACCATGTTTACCTATTCAAGTTCATGCTATATGCTCTTTTGAAAGCAATGGAAAGGTATCACCTCCTAATGAGATATCTTACATTGATCATTCTAGCAATTTTGTTCCTCATCAAGAAACATATGATCACAATATTGAAAGGGAAATAATAGAGAACTCTCATAAGATAAATGTTCTCCATGAGAGAGTAGGCTATTGTGTTGACTTTCTTAAGATGACTATTAAGCATTGTAAAATAATGAATAATCAAGTTGAATAAATGATTTCTCTTCAAAATAAGTTATATGAAAAGCTTCTTAATGAGAAGAAGCAAATTTGTGGAGTTAATACAAGGGGAGGCTCTAGCACTCAGATCCTGATTATGCTGATGGACATCCAAAAAGGAAAGAGCAAGAGGCTCTTATTAAGAAGTTAATTGCAGGAAAATCTCCCAATGAAAATGAAGATAATGGGAATACTGAAGGTCAAGAAAATGATGTATCTCTCTCTGATGCTGAAACTGAGGAAAATAATAATGAAGAAGATGATGTGGAAATGTCCCAACCAAATGAAGAATCACAAGAAGAGGAGAATAATGAAGAATCTGAGCCTATTTTAAGTGAGGACCCTCAATCATCAAGGGATAAAAATAATAAGAAGAAACCTCCACCACAACCAAAAGGTAAAGAAAGGGATCCATGGGTACAAAGACCCATACCATATCCCCAAGAGGTAATGAAAACTTTGGATGATGCAAGGTTTGAGAAGTTTACTGAATTGATAAAAAGTTTATACTTGCAAATTCCCTTAGTTGATGCTATTAAAGTACATCCATATTCCAAATATATGAAAGATATTGTCACTAATAAAAGAAAGATACCCAATGAAGCTATTACTGCCATGCTTGCTGATTACTCTTTTAAGGGAAAACTACCTGAAAAGAGAGGGGATCCGGGTATTCCAACTATTCCTTGCACCATTAAAAATACTCGTGTGAAATATGCCTTATGTGATCTTGGAGTTGGAGTAAGTGTCATGCCTTTCTCACTTTATAAGAAAATTAATTTAAACAGGTTGGTACCTACTGAAGTTTCACTTCAAATGGCTGATAAATCTACTGCTATGCCTATTGGTATATGTGAGGATGTTCCTATTATGATTGCTAATGTGCAGATCCCCATAGATTTTGTTATATTATATGTGCCTGAAGATGATAACTTATCTATTATTCTTGTAGACATTTTCTAAATACTGCAAGGGCTGTGATTAATTGTACTGAAAGAAAAGTAACATTTAATGTGAAAGGGAAGGAGCACACTATATATTTTCCAAAGAAGAATTATGTTGAGTTACCCAAGAGAGGTGTTAATTCCATTGAACCAAAATTCTTATAATTGGAAGTTTTGAGATTCCTATTCCCCCTCCTAAGCCTAAGTATGAAATAATAATGATTGGAACTATTACAAACCATTGTGAGGTACCTTGAACTCCTCCCTCTTAAAAACAATAAAGTGAACCATTATTTCTATCCTTATCATAGTATTAATGAGACTTGATCAACCTCATTTTTAACATGATAATGATGGGGTGATAATCACCATTTAAGTTATTTCTGTAGTATATTATAATTTATATGAATTCCTTCATTTAGAATTAGTTACTTTAATTATTTTATGTTTGTTTTTGACGATTTTTGAGTTCAGGAAAGTTTACACGGAAATATTTTCCAAAAATTATGAACAAATTCCCAGGTCATTTTTCTGCACAGAGGATCCACCCTACCAAAGGACACTGCCAGAAAGCAGACATGGGGCAGGAAATACCTGGTGGTGTGCCCAGCAGGGGTGGGCGCACCCCTGCCCTTGTGGGCCCTCCAGGAGGAGTTAGGTGGCCTCCAACCTCCCAGGTTCTTCATTTCCTCTCAAAACCCGACCAGGGCAAAAGCCTCATGAGGAGTTTGAGGCCAAGGAGAGGCTCAATAGCCTTAACCAACTATGATGAAGAGCAAGAATGGGAAGATGAGATTATATTTAAGGCGGAGGCCATGAAGGCGAAGGATAATGGCTTGACCCTAATGCACTAAAGGCATTATCCATAGAGGAAGATTTTACTTATTTCTTGAAGAAAACCAAGCTGGAGGACTTTGCAAGACATCCTCAACCAACCTAGTACGAGCTAAGTAGTGAGTTCCTAGCCACCTTCAGGTTTGTACAAACCAAAGGGAAGGTAAGTAGCAGAGGTAAAGAAACTCCCAACACTTTTGATGTGAGGTTTTTCATGAAGGGTCAAAGGTTGATCATGCCCTTAGAGGAATTCTATAATGCCATATATGTCCCTAATGAGGGAAAATGGGAAGCTATTCCTGCCGATTCTGATGAGAGCCTCCGTTCATTTTGGAGGAGTATAAGTGTAGATGTGCCTGAGGATATTCATAGAGGAAAGTTTACTCATATTCAGCACCCTACATTAAGATATTTTGCATTGTTTCTTGTTAGAGGATTTCTTGCTAGGAAGAACTCAACGGCATGCACGGGCCCCATAATTTATTTATTAAAATGTGCTAAGGAAGGTGTAGCTCCTGAATACAACTTGGGTGTGATTATTGCTAGAACCTTGTCATATGCTATAAAACATAATAGCACCAAACCTGTTCATGATGGAGCAATAACCACATTAGTTTTTGAATACCTTAAGAATGAAAGGAAATTTGAATACATGGGAACTCCGGTTCCGGGACCCATTCTTTTGGATACTAACATGTTTGTTCACATGGGGATATTGAGGGAATATGGCATGGGTCACGTGATGTATCAATATATGGTTAACCGTGGTAGGTTGGAATCCACTTTGCTTCCTCGTATTGATTATTTTGACAGGTTAAGAGGGAAGTGGAAAGTCCCTATCAACGAGTATGAATGCGGAGAGGCTACAGAATCATCTTCACCAACAATATGGGGGGATTACCCTCAACCTCGAGTACATACAACATGGGGTGGCATGCCTACAGCACCTGATTATCACGCTGGAGAAGGCTCCTCTTCTCAACAGCAGGACGAGGACGCACCACCACAATGGTCATCATGGGAGAAACAACCACCATATTATGGAGGTGGACAAGACGGCTAGGGGAACGATCCCAACTGGGCTACTAGCTTTCACCAAAGCTTGGGCGAGTATGATTTCCTCCTTTCCTTTTCATTATATGCCATCACTTGAATTGTTTAAATTATGTGAGTTGTAGTTTCATTTCAGTAAAACCCAAAACCCAAAAAGATTTTGTTTGTGTAGTTAGCTTGCCTTTAAGTTGATTTATTTTGTTGTCTAAAACTGAAAACCACAAAAAGATTTTCGTTTTGAAATCGCACGTAGAAGGAGTTGCAGTAATTTGCATGACAATGTTCACTGTTTTACTCTTATTTTTTACCTGTAACTCCGATTATGCTGAAATTTATATGGAAACTGTAACTTTTCATCCCCCCCACAAAAATTGGCAAAAATTCCTGGGAAGTTTAAGTAGGGAAATATTGTACTGCATCCTCGTAGTAATTTGTTGGCAGATTTCAATTTTTAACACTAAAAGTGGCTAGTTGACTTGTAAATGACCCCTAATTCAATGTTATGATAAAATATGGATCACAGCCACTATAGACCACCAGTTTTATGAGAAGTGATTGGTGGAAAAGCTTGCAGCAATATTTTTGAAATTGATGAAAATGGAATATAGAATGAACCAAGCTATATCTATTCGCTTTATTTCAACATATATGAGCATATTGTGCAGTTCAAGTTAGGAGAGGAAAAACAACAATGATGAATCGATGTGTATGAATTGATAAAAGAGGTATGACTCCTTGATACGTTGCTAACATATCTATAATTTTTAATGTTCCATGCTTGTTTAGTATCTACTTTCTTATGTTTTGTTCATACTTTGAGATACTTTTATGCATTTTCTAGGACTAACCTATTAACAAGATGCCACAGTGCCAGTTGCGTGTTTTCTTCTGTTTTTGGTTTCAGAAAAGGCAGAAAATCAATATTCTCGGAATTTTACCGGATAAAAGGCAAAGTTGATATTTTACCAGAAGACACATGGGGTCCGAAGGAGAGACGAATGGGGGCCACAGGGCAGCCACACCCCCTTGGCGCGGGCAGCCCTAGGCCGCGCCAAGGCATGGTGTGGGCCCCCTGGCTGCCCATTGACCTTGCCTCTTCACCTATAAGAAGCCTCCCGATGCATAAACCCTAAATAGGACAGCCTCCAGCCATGAAAAGTTCCGCAGCGCCGCCGCCACCGAAGGGGAGATTTGGGGGACAGAAAGTCTCTGTTCTAGCACCCTGCCGGGATGGGGAAGTGCCCCTGGAGCCATCTCCATCAATCTCCACCACCATCTCCATCACCGTTGCTGATTCCCATGATGAGGAGGGAGTAGTTCTCTCTCGAGGCTAAGGGCTCTACCGGTAGCTATGTGTTCATCTCTCTCTCTATGCATGATCATATTGTGATCATGAGCTTTGTAATCAAGTGGATCTACCTTGCTACTCAAGTGCTTTAATAGATCTCTGCTCTCCCCATGTGTGTGAAAGTGACAGCATGCACACCATGGCGGCACTTAGGCTAGAGATTACAAATACTTGTTATGAGTTATATTTGGAGTTGGATGTCTCTATGAAATTGTGGTGTTTGTTGGAACCATCTAGAGCTCAAGGTGACAGTGTGGGGTTATCTGGATGGGAAAAGTGAACTTTGAGGTGTGCTGTTATAGCCCTACCATGCATTAGAGTGTCCAACCAGAGAGTAGTTAAGAGTAGTATCATAAAGAGAAGATATTTATATGAGAGTGTTCACTAGTGAAAGTATGATCCCTAGGCCTTGTTTCTAAGCATTGAAACAGCGTTTGCAACTAGATTTGTTACATGTTTGCTTGCTGCCATCTTTATTTCAGTTTGCCTTTAGTCTTTTCCATACGCCCTCAAAGCTATTTTCTGGCACCATTACTACTTATAATTATCCATACCACTTGTATTTCACTATCTCTTCACCGAACTAGTGCACCTATACACCTGACAAGTGTATTGGGTGTGTTGGGGACACAAGAGACTTCTTGTATCTTGATTGCAGGGTTGCTTGAGAGGGATACCTTTGACCACTTCCTCCCTGAGTTTTATAAACCTTGGGTAATCCACTTAAGGGAAACTTGCTGCTGTTCTACAAACCTCTACACTTGGAGGCTCAACAACTGTCTGAAATAATAGAAGTGCGTAGACATCAAGCTATTTTCCAGCGTCATTGCCGGGGAGGTAAGGTAAAAGGTACTCACATCCTCTGGCTACTAAGCTATCTTCTAGTACCATAGCTGGTGTGTGAGTGCTCGAAGTTATTTCTTTTAGATTCTGCAATTATATCTTTTTGTTTCTTGTTTTATTTTCACTAGTTAGGCTTAATGGAAAACAAATTAGAGAGCTTTATAGTATTTATCTTGAGTTAGGACATGAAGGGTTTGAAGACAAAATTAAAAAACCTATGGAACTTTATTTGCATGTTAATAGCAATGTTATTAGTATGAATTCTTTGAACACCATTATTGCTAATGCTATGGAAAAGTCTAAGCTTGGGGAAGCTAGTTTTTATGAAAATGATCTTTGTAGTTCCCCAGCTTTGGAAGATAGCTATTCTATTGCTTATGATGATACCAAACCTCCAATATATTATGATTACAATAATGAATATGATATTTTCAGTCCACCTACTATTGAGGAGAAAATTAATTATGATTACAATATGCCTCCTATATTTGATGATTATGGTGATGAGAATAATAATGATACCTATTTTGTTGAATTTGCTCTCACTACAATTAATAAGAATGAGTATGTTTATGTGGGGAGTATTAATTCTTTTATGCATGTGGCTCATGATAAGGATGTTTTATTTGATAGTTATATTGTTAATTGTATTCATGATGCTACTGAAAGTAATTATGAGAGAGGGAAACATGGTTTTATGCATCTCAATAACATTAAGTTTCCCCTCTTTATGTTGAAAATTTTGAAGTTGCACTTGTTTTGCTTTCCTATGCTTGTTGCTTTGTGCTTTCATGACTTCTTTCTTTACAAGATTATTTTTCATAGGACGTGGGTTAGACTTAAATCTGCTTTGAATTTACTTCTTGATTCTCTCTTTATTTCAATTCATATTTCTTATGTGAGCATCTTCTCAAACTATCATGCCTAACTTAAAGGCGTTAAAGAAAAGTACTTATTGGGAGATAACCCAAAAGTTTTAGTTGAGTATTGGAAGTTATTTCTTTAGTAATAACCTCTCCTTATCATTTTTGTGTGGTTTGGTGCCAAGAGTAACCTCTAATGAGAGAGAAGTAATGCTTGGGAAAGTTGCTGTCCCGAAACAGATTTTTGTGCTTCGCTGTAAAAAATCGTGAAAACTCTCTGTACGTCGGTTTGAGCTGTAATTTTTTGTTCTTCTGCCCCAGGTTGTTATATAACTTTTGTTAGTTCAACACTTTTCTATTTGAGGAACTGAAGGTCTTCCAAAAAATTGGTTTCTATCTGCTGGTCTGTTTTGACAGATTTCTACCATTATTTGCATTTGCTTCTTGTTGATTCCTTTTTGGGTTCTCTTTGGGGAATTGAGCTTTTTGAGGGAAGCGCTACAGTAGCTTGTGTTTTAATGGAAGTTTTATTGGTGTTGAAACTGAACCCAAAGACTTATTATCTTGAGTGCACTAATGTTGCTAATAAAGATTGTGTGAAGTTTTGTATGAAGGAAAATTTTCAGGTGTATGGAGAGAATGATGTAATGAGATGAAGAATGGACTAAAGCTCAAGCTTGGGGATGCCACGCGTGTCACCCCAAAAAATATCCAAGAAGTACAAGCGTCAAAGCTTGGGGATGCCTAAGGCATCCCCCTCTTCATTAATAAAAATCTCAGGTCTTTCTAGACACTTCGTTTTTATTGTTTCATGCACTATTGTGTTGTTCTTGGAGCATCTTTGTTTTTGTTTTTAGTTTTATTTTGCTTTGTTTGCTGCAATAAGTTGGTTGGATCCCATCACTTCTTTTGGAGAGACACACACTCCGTTTTCATTGCCTAGAACACTCTAGTTTTCATTCTTATTGTTCTGTGAGTGTTCTCTTTTGCTAGCACTGTGTTTAGCCTTAGTTTTCTTGTTCATTCAGCTTAGAACTTTTTAGTTCTTCTTTGTGGATTTGTGAGACAAGCTCACTGATCTTTATTGATTATTATCTTTGTGAGTTGTTTCAAATAAGTCGATTGGTGTTGGAAAAGAGTAGGAAAGTTCATGCTTAAGTGATTTCAAAAGGAGCTTGTTTTTGACTGTGACTTAGGCTTTATCATGTCATGCTTGATATTGTTTTGGCTTTATGCTTAGTGATTTTTTCTGTAGCATGACATGTTATAAACAATTGAGATTGCTTAATGTGCCTTGAAAGAATCATGCGTTGTTTTAGCATATTAAAGCATAGTATTGTGGTATTCTCCTTTGATGCTTTATTTGGGTTAACTTGGCGCATGATCACACCATGTTATGACTATCCCAAGTCACCATAGCCTCTATGATCCTTTAGTTTTCGACTTGTAATATCATTTTATGCTTTAGTTAATGATGTTTTGTCGCTTTGCATGATTATGGCCATTATTGCTCTCTTAGTTGGTCGCTCCCAGTCTTTTGCTAGCCTCCATACCAAGTATGAGTTCCACTCATGCATCCAACTCCAAATAAAACCAAGTTATTCCAAAGAGTCCACCATACCTACCTATTAGCATTTGTTATTCCAAGTATATTCATGTTTTTATCTACCTTCCGAATTAAACTTGTTATGTGAAAATTAGTGATTAAAGCTCTCACGAACTTGATGGCACACTTTACTTTTCTTGCCCCTAATAAACTTGAACCATTGTGTCATCTATGTTGTATATGCTTGCACTTATACATTAGGGATTAGCAGAACCATGCTGTCATGGGGAACGCTTTCAACATTGCACTTGTACATTGTACCCAGTTGATATCATGCTCTTTTGTTTATGGATGTCGTCGGTGTGAAATGAAAGGGGAGCTTGTAAGTCCATGGAGTTATGTATGTGTGTTAGAGAAACGCCTGGGCGGCTGGTCTAATCCATGCCTAATCATGGTGGAAACCTGCAGCGTAACCATAATGAGCAATCTATGAAGCATTCTTCTTATACAAAAAAGAGATAGAGATTGAGAAAAAAAATATGAGAAAAGAGGAAAGAGAGAAAAAACACCATTTTTTCCCATGGTAAATAAGAAGATTGCTAAGATGCTTATTATCTGCTTGCCTTATCATTTTGATATGGGGATTCTTCTGTATCATCGAGCAAGGGGTACCCCGTTGGCGGTTCTCTATGATACACATGTACTTACTATGATAAGAACTTACCGGTAACTAAACTTGAGTAGCATGAGGAGCGGCCCTCGTATTCAAGGGACATGAGATTACCAACTTATACTTTGTCAAGCATATACTCCATAGTTTGTTCACTTTAACCTTAATCACTTCAAGATGCTTATGATAGGGGCAATGAGAGCTGAAAGCTAATAAGTACCATAATTTTTGGAAGCTCTTTATGAGACTTGAATCTCTGCTTCCTTCTATGAAGGCCTTTCTTTTACTTTTATTTTGAGTCTCTATCTTCTATCTTTATGCACCTATTGAGAGAGCATAGTGGCCATTCTTAGTTTAATGTGCATTGTCCCAAGACTTGTTGATTGATGCATAACTTTTATATTGCTTGTTGTTAAACTATTTGTACCTAGTCACCCTTATGAACTTGGAAGGTGTCCTATGCATTTATGTTTTGCTACTCCATGAGGGACAAGCTGAATGCCACTATGCTATATTTTCTATATGTGAAACAAACAAACGTCTTTCAATGTATTATTATTCATGATCTTTGTTTGTATCCTTTCATGTTGCATGCATAGTTACTATGTCTTATTGTTAGAACTTTATCTTTCATGCTCATGTTTAGAGTACTTTGATCCCAGCTTTCAATGCTTGCAAATGGTTTGATCTTGATTGTGATGGTGCATGTCACCTCAAATATTATTCTTTTTTATCACTTACCTACTCGAGGACAAGCAGGAGTTAAGCTTGGGGATGCTGATACGTTGCTAACGTATCTATAATTTTTGATGTTCCATGCTTGTTTAGTATCTACTTTCTTATGTTTTGTTCATACTTTGAGATACTTTTATGCATTTTCTAGGACTAACCTATTAACAAGATGCCATAGTGCCAGTTGCCTGTTTTTGGTTCCAGAAAAGGCAAAAAATCAATATTCTCGGAATTGGACCGAACAAAAGGCAAAGTTGACATTTTACCGGAAGACACATGGAGTCTGAAGGAGAGACGAAGGGGGGCCACAGGGCGGCCACACCCCCTTGGAGCAGGAAGCCCTAGGCCACGCCAGGGCATGGTGTGGGCCCCCTGGCCACCCACCGACCTTGCCTCTTCGCCTATAAGAAGCCTCCCGATGCATAAACCCTAAATAGGACAGCCTCCAGCCACGAAAAGTTCCACAGCAGTGCTGCCACCGAAGGAGAGATTCGGGGGACATGAAGTCTCTGTTCTGGCACCCTGCCGGGACGGGGAAGTGCCCCCGGAGCCATCTCCACCACCATCTCCATCATTGTTGCTGATTCCCATGATGAGGAGGGAGTAGTTCTCTCTCGAGGCTAAGGGCTCTACCGGTAGCTATGTGTTCATCTCTCTCTCTCTATGCATGATCATATTGTGATCATGAGCTTTATAATCAAGTAGATCTACCTTGCTACTCAAGTGCTTTAATAGATCTCTGCTCTCCCCATGTGTGTGAAAGTGACAGCGTGCACACCATGGTGGCACTTAGGCTAGGGATTACAAATACTTGTTATGAGTTATATTTGGAGTTGGATGTCTCTATGAAATTGTGGTGTTTGTTGGAACCATCTAGAGCTCAAGGTGACAATGTGGGGTTATCTAGATGGGAAAAGCGAACTTTGAGGTGTGTTGTTATAGTCCTACCATGGATTAGAGTGTCCAACTAGAGAGTAGTTAAGAGTAGTATCATAAAGAGAAGATATTTATATGAGAGTGTTCACTAGTGAAAGTATGATCCCTAGGCCTTGTTTCTAAGCATTGAAACAGCGTTTGCAACTAGATTTGTTACATGTTTGCTTGCTGCCATCTTTATTTCAGTTTGCCTTTAGTCTTTTCCATACGCCCTCAAAGCTATTTTCTGGCACCATTACCACTTATAATTATCCATACCACTTGTATTTCACTATCTCTTCACCGAACTAGTGCACCTATACACCTGACAAGTGTATTGGGTGTGTTGGGGACACAAGAGACTTCTTGTATCTTGATTGCAGGGTTGCTTGAGAGGGATACCTTTGACCACTTCCTCCCTGAGTTTTATAAACCTTGGGTAATCCACTTAAGGGAAACTTGCTGTTGTTCTACAAACCTCTGCACTTGGAGGCCCAACAACTGTCTACAAGAATAGAAGTGCGTAGACATCACTCCTTTGCTATACTTATGCATGCAAGTTAACATTAGCAAATGTTTGAACAAAGTTTCATCAATACTTAGGGAAGTGGGAATGAATTGTTACTTTGTTTGCGTCCTTTTGGCTATATAATGAGGAAAATGAGATGCTATTAGGGAACATTATTTTAACTTGAGTATATGATAGTAGCCCTAGACAAAAGTCTATGCATCCCATTATGTGTTTTGATGTGGACGTGGCACATATTAAATGATGAATATTTATATTCCTATGTGTCTTTGAAATATGGAGGTTGAGGCTTGTATGATAGTCCAGTCTTTCAAATTGTGAATCTCATCGTCGAATCATATGTTAGTGAGTTGATAGTATCTTTAGTTGACAACTAAGCCTTTCTGCTAGCCTTTAAACCAATTCCACCAACATGGCCATCCTGAAGAAAAGAAATATCCTAATGAGTTGGCTCTTCTACGGAAGAAAACATGCTGAAACTAAGAAGTTCCCACCAAGCAAGGCAAAAATCAAGAGATGCTTATTCATTCAAATGCTTATAATCAAAAATATTGACGCACTATGGATACAAAAATCCACTCAAAGCTGAATGTGAAAAAGACTTACAAGCCTAAAAAGCGGCAACCAAACTCATGCGACTCATGCAAAGTTGCGAGAAACATACCAAAAAAGCACCTATACTATTTGACTCCATATGTTGTCAACTAAATATACTAGTTACTTACTCATGTATGGGTCTTATATGAGTGTTTAAACGTTGAAAGACTGGAAGGATACAGCGTCCCCAAAGTATTTAGTTCACGATGCAAGCATGATGAATTACCTATCAACAATTGAAAGAATCAAAGACCTCAAAAACCTTACAAATGATTCAACCAAATGCGATGTGATAACTTCGTTCATTTCCACTACTAGGTAATCATGCTCAAATAGTGTTGCCATATATTATCTCCTTTGTACCATGTATAATCATTTGTACACCAGCATAGTAGGCTCTCATTATTACTTTGCTATTCATTGATAAAACTATGTTTCAAATATTTGCCATGTTAAAGTATTATGCATGAATAGAGCAAAGTTCTTGTCAAAGTCTTTTTATCACTTCTACACTTTGTTTGAGTTGTTTGAGGACAAACAACGAGCTAAGCTTGGGGAGCAGATACATCCCAAATGTATCTACTTTTCCAAGTACTTTGCTCAATGATTTGATCTGGTACTTGGATAAAACTGCTGAATCTAATGTTGTTTTTAGCAAAAGTCTTCTTTCTATCAGTTTTCACAGGAAATAAAATCGAGGAAAAATACCACATCAGTTTTTCACCAAATAATGAAGCCTAGGAACTTGGAATAAAGCAGATGGATCCACGAGGCCCAAAAGGGACCAGGTGGCGCGCCCAGTAAGGGTGGACGCGCCACCTAGGCCCATTTGGCTGTGGAGCGTCGCCTCGGCCTCTCCTTTGGTGTACCCCCTTATATACCTGAAAAACCTAGGTATCCAAAAGCACGGAGCATTTCACAAAACAAAGCACCACCAGAGCCATGATCTTTGTTTCGGGGGTCAGATTGGTCTTGCTCTCCACCCTAGAGAATGGGATTTCAAGGTCTTCTCCACCACCATCGTCATCAACATCATCACCAACGACCATGAGTTCACCCCCCATCATCATGTGTGAGTAATTCCTCATGGGCATGTGAGTTGGATGGGGATTGTATGAGATCCATCATTGTCAACACCTGGATTTTTAATCCCAGATTTCGTTATGCCATACCTTGCAATCCCAGGATTACCATTTTTGTGAGACATAACGGATTAGATATCACAGTACATCGTCCATTACAAACCCTTCATAAGGTCTTACACAAATAAGGATCTCATGATCCAGTCTTAATACAACAAGCAGCGGAAATAAAAGATAAGCGTAGCGGTGGGGTCCATCTTCACGGGCACAGGCAATGCTGACGAAGGCAGATAGTCCTAGTTATCATAGCCGTCCTGCTGGCCATCATCTTGATAGTATCCTTCATAGTCTGGCCATGATAATAGCCACGGACAAAAGCCATGAGTACTCTTTAAGTACTCGCAAACTACCACTAACAAGTAGATACTTCTAAAGTTAAAGTGCTAACTCTATGTTTAACTATAAAGTTAAGTTTGAAACCTAAGCTGAGTTCTGAAGCAAATAAAGATAAAATAAAATTCTAGAATCACTTAAGTTGGGAAGCTATTTTCATAAACACAACCCTGCTGTGGTCAAGTCAAAATTCATCCTTCATTTCAAGTTATTTGGAAAACATCTGACAACAAAACAGTATGGCCATTCCAACTGTCCATAACCGCGGACGCGGCTATTCGAATAGTTTGACACTCTACAGAGGGGTACACTTTCACCACAAGATTCGATACATCTATCAGGGATAACCTTGAATCATCATACTTAGTATGTAGATAATAACACATAACCTTCCCTTTACACACCCTAGTATAAGAACCTCTCATATGAGCATGGCCTCCCAACCATGACCATCTGTCATCTTGGGCACTGCATAGGTGGACAACATTGAGAGGTAGCCTCGGCTCAAACCTCTCCCATGAGGGAACTAATACTAATGCATATAAATTTCCACCTAAGCCTTACCCAATTCAGGTAGTGTGGTTGTACGGTAAATTTGGAATGGTATCGCATCCGAATCCAACCATCAGTTTTATAAAAGGGTTAAGGCTCATGCCTCAACATTTTCATCATCATAAACCATTTGTGTTTCTCCACACATGTCAAAACATCTCAATAGAATGACTCATCATTCCAAGGTTTTCATAATTCATTTTCACCAAGTGCTCCCATCTAAAGAAACTCAAGTTTTTGATCTACTCTAAACTACTAAGTTAAGAGTGTTCACTAAGGTGGAAAAGATGAGTTCAATCTCATGCCATAGAATAACATCTAAAGGGTTCTAAATAGTTCAAGTTTTATACTCTTTATGCTACCTTCAAAACAAGTCAAAAACTTTGTGTAAACTAAGGGAGGTACAACTTGTAAATAAGACTTGGGGTAGCTAATAGTCAAAGGAGTGTGATCAAAGCATGCCTAAGGCATCTTTGCTAACCCATTTAGTTTGATCCTAGCTTGCTAAGCATTAAACTTGCAAGTGTTATCTTGCATTGTTAATGGTGGCTTGCCTTGGTTGGTGCAGTGGTTGAAGTTTTCTTCTTCTTCTTGGTAGCACTCCTCCTCCTCATAGACTTGGTCGGTACTATCGTCTATAAATACATAGGGAGTACACAATCACCAAACAATACTTAAGTAGGCTAAATAGCATTCTAAGACACTCATTCTATGATCTAGTATCATCACAAGTTTAATCCAATAGTTTCATCCTTTTATTTTAGAAAAGTAATTTCTACTCATTGAAAAATTAACTAAAATTTAATATTCACCACTTAAAATATGGGATCATGTTGACATATGTCATCACCACATATTCTAACATGTGGGAATGAGATTTAAAGGTTGGATAATTACTTTGGTTTAAGTTCATTATTTAATGATTTAAAGTGACTATAAATGCCTATATAGCATTATTTTGGTACTAGTCCAAAGTCACGGCATGTAAACTTTGATATTATTACATATTTAGGTAGATATGATGAAATGTGAATTTTGAGAGTTGGAAACAACTAAAAAACTATCTTGGTTGATTTTATAAAAATCTTGCAAGGTGCAAATGCTTCTGTTTTATTATTTTTACCAGGAGAGATCTATAACTATAATTGAATTAAATCCAACGGGCTTGGATATATCATTTCAATCCCTTTCAGGCAAAATTGGTTTCATGCAATTTGGATTTGTAAAACTCCCAGAATTGAATTTTAAACTAGTGGACAGAAACTAGATTTAACTTAAAAAGAAAAATCCAATTTTGAATGGCTGGGCTAGCGCAGGAACGAACATGGGCCGGCCCAGTGGCGCTCCGCGGAGCGGGGCTCAGCTGACAGGGGGCCCGCTGGTCAGTGGCTCTTAACACACGAAACGGTACGCGCGCTGTGGGCCGTAGGATTAGAAATGGGATCTACAGCTGAGGTTCGTCGTCGACGACGAACTGGTTGCCGGCGAGCTCGAACCCTAGCGGCTCGGTGGGGGTCCACCGGAGACGTACCAGCGCTCCAGCAACGACGGCGAGGCGGGCAAACGGACTGGAAGACGACGGCGAGGCGAGGCACAGTTGTGGCAGAGCTTGGGGTGCCCTAAATCGCAGGTGCCCTTCTCCTCCTGCTGCGGTGGCTCCGGCTCCAATTCCGGCGAGACAGAGCTCGAGTGGCATCGGCTAGAGGTGGGTGAGGTTCAGAGAGAGGTGGGAAGTGAGTGGGTGTGCAGAAATGGTGCTGGGGAGGCCGTCTTATATAGGCCCGACGGTGAGAACGAGAGGTGTGGGAAGGCGACTCCGGCGAGGGCGACACAGGGGGCTAGCGGCGTGGCTCGAGGTAGGGGGCGGTAGCCTGTCTCCTGGCGGTGCACGGAGGCTTAAAGGGGCAGCAAGGCGAGCTCTGTGCTGGTCGGGAGCGCCACGCGCTCTGGGCGGCAGAGGCGGCGGGTTCGACGGCGAGCGGTGGCTGGGGTCGGTTGGGCGGACAGCGGGGGTGTCTGGGGTGTTCCCTAGGTCATGGCGGAGCGGTAGGCGCAGGCTACGGCCGAGGGACAGTATGTGCACGCGGGGACAGAGCGTCCTCTATGGGCGGCGTCGGCATGCTCGACCAGCTCCGGTCGGGGCGGTTCCTGGCCGTTCTGCTCTCTGTCTCTAGGCTGGGGCTGGTTGGACAGTGGCGGTGGACCACTGGCGAGCGTGTAGACATGGCGAGAGAGGGGGAAGCGGTCTGCTGCTGCGAGGGCCAAGTTGGCCGGCAAGGTGCTCTCGACATGGTATGGCAGTGCAGCTAGGAGGTAGGGGAGGTGTTGGTGTTGGTCGGGTTAGACTTGGAGGAGACAAGGGTGATCAAAGCACTCCAATTTGCTAGACAAGATCACCCCTAAAACAGTAATAGTTAGGCCACTTTGATCTTGCCCACAAGGTGTTTGATAGAATGGCCGAAAGAGAAAAACTTTTGAATTTTGAGTTCAAATTTTTTGGGTGATCTACACTAGTGCTAGGTAGTCTCTGGGTGCAAGGGTTTTGAAAGTGGAGCTCATTTTGATGGTTTTTCAAATAGGGGTGATCTATGCATATGCATTGAATTCAATTTTCACATGCCATTTAAAATAAGAAAAAGAATGTTTTTAGCAGATGACGAGGTGGGCCTTTGTACCTCATTATGTGTACTAGCAAGGGGTGCAAAGATCATAAATTGTTTCTGTTAAGAAATTAGTGCTAGGAACACTCAAAGTAGTGTAGTGGATTAAAATGACCAAAATGACCATTCCTCCTTTTTAATTGTTTTTGACTTGATTTTCTTTGTAAAAAGTTGGGGAATGATGTAGATGATGTTTAAATCACCCAAGGAACATTTTACAACCAAAGAATCACAGAATCATGGCAATTCAAATCAATTCCTAATTTAAATGCACACACACACATGAATGCTTTTATTTTTAATTTGGAAAAGTTTTTGTTAACCCTAAATTTGATGATCTGGATCTTGATAAGCTCGGATTGAAGTTTTGGGATGTTACAAACCTCCCCCTTAAACAAAATCTCGTCCCGAGATTTACAAGGAAAACTAGGGACTAAAGAGATCTGGGAACTTTGTCCTGATGTAATCTTCGCGCTCCCAAGTGGCTTCCTCCTCGGTATGGTTGCTCCACTGAATCTTGAGAAACTTGATGCTCCTTGTTTTGGTGGTCCTGTAGGCTTCTTCTAAGATACGGATGGGCACTTCCCGATAGGTCAGGTCATTGTTGATTTCCACAGCTCTGTGATCTATGATCTTCAAAACTTCAGTCTTCTTGGGCACTTCCAAACATTTGCGGAGTAACGAGATATGGAACACGTTGTGGATGGCTGACATCTCTTCAGGCTGTTCCAATTGATACGATACTTGTCCTCGACAGTTTAGAATCTTGAAGGGCCCGATATATCTGGGGGAACTTTCCTTTCAGACTAAAGCGTTGAGTTCCTTTCAATGGCGAAACTTTGAGATACACAAAATCTCCGACATTGAAAGTCAGGTCTCTCCTTCTCTTGTCAGCATAACTCTTCTGTCTGGATTGGGCAGTCTTGAGGTGCTCACGGACTTTTTTAAATTTCTCTTCTGCTTCTCGGAGAATGTCGGGTCCAAAGATCTGACTCTCTCCTACTTGCCACCAATTCAAAGGGGTACGACACTTTCTTCCGTATAGGAATTCAAAGGGTGCCATCTGCAAACTAGCTTGATAACTGTTGTTATATGAGAATTCTGCGGAAGGCAGGCAGTCTTCCCATTTTGATCTGTATTCCAAAACACAAGCTTTAAGCATATCCTCTAGGATCTGGTTGACTCTCTCAGTCTGTCCATCAGTTTGCGGGTGATACGCGGTGCTGAAGTTCAACTTGGTTCCTAATCCTTCTTGGACTTTCTGCCTAAATCTTGAGGTAAACTGAGTTCCTCGATCTGATACGATGGTCTTGGGGGTTCCATGCAGACTAACAATCCTAGCAATGTATAGCTCTGCTAACTTTGCACTCTGGTAAGTAGTCTTGACCGGTATAAAGTGAGCTACCTTGGACAGTCTATCAACTATGACCCAAATTGAGTCATTTCCCCTACTAGAAGTAGGCAAACCGGTGATAAAGTCCATTCCGACGGAATCCCATTTCCATTCCGGAATCTTCAATGGTTGTAACAGTCATGTAGGTCTCTAATGCTCTGCTTTGACTCTTTGACAGATGTCACACTTGGCGATGTAGCTTCCGATTTCCCTCTTCATTTTGTGCCACCAAAATTGCTCTTTCAAGTCCTGATACATCTTTGTTCCTCCGGGTTGGATAGAATAAAGAGTATCATGAGCTTCCTTCATGATAACTTTCTTCAGTTCCGAATCTGCTGGCACACAGATACGTCCTTTGTACCACAACACACCTTCTTCGTCTTCGGTGAATCCAGGTACCTTTCCTGTACCAATACGACGTTTGATTCTGTCGATACTTTCATTCCCCTTCTGGGCTTCCTTGATTTGGCTAATCAAAGTGGGTTGAAGTTCAATGCTAGCTAAGAATCCTTTGCTAACTAATTCAGTCCTGAACTGCTCCAACTCTTCATACAAACTTGGCTGCTTCTCCTTGATCATGGTATTTAGCCTACATGGTAATCTGCTAAGAGCATCTGCTACCACATTGGCTTTGCCGGGGTGATAGTGAATGTCAAGGTCATAATCCTTGATTAACTCTATCCATCTCCTTTGTCTCATATTCAGCTCCTTCTGAGTGAAGATATATTTCAAGCTCTTGTGATCTGAGTAAATCTCACAGCGATTACCCATCAGATAATGACGCCATGTCTTCAATGCTAGAACCACAGCTGCTAGCTCAAGATCATGGGTCGGATAGTTCTGCTCATGCTGCTTCAGTTGTCAAGACAGATACGTGATGACTTTGCCTTCTTGCATCAATACACATCCGATACCAATCTTGGATGCATCACAATACACATCAAATGGCTTCTTGATGTCTGGCATGACCAATATTGGGGCTGATATCAATCTCTTCTTCAGCTCCTAAAAACTGGCTTCACATTTGTCTGTCCATTCAAACTTCTTGTCCTTCTTCAACAATTGGGTCATGGGTCGGGCAATGCTCGAGAATCCTTCTACGAACTTGCGGTAGTATCCCGCTAATCCGAGAAATGCACAGACTTAGGTTTGAGTGGTTGGGGCTTCCCATTCTTCGACATCTTTGATCTTGGCGGGATCAACAGAAACTCCTCCGGCAGACACAATATGTCCTAGGAATCCTACTTCTTTCAGCCAAAACTCACACTTGCTGAACTTGGCATATAATTGATGCTCTCTCAGGGTTTCTAGGATAACTCTCAGATGTTGCTCATGCTCTTCTTCTGACTTGGAGTAGATAAGAATGTCGTCGATAAACACAACTACAAACTTATCTAGGAAATTCATAAAGATCTTATTCATGAGATTCATGAAATAAGCAGAGGCATTGGTTAATCCAAAATACATAACCGTATACTCGTATAAACCATAGCGAGTAGTAAAGGCGGTCTTCGGAATATCCGTTGCACGAATCTTAAGTTGGTGATAACCAGTCCTAAGATCAATCTTTGAGAATACCTGAGCTCCGGTCAACTGATCAAATAGATCCTCTATCTTTGGCAAGGGGTTCTTGTTCTTGATGGTGACATCATTCAACTTTCGGTAATCTGTGCATAGATGGTTGCCTCCATCTTTCTTGTCGACGAATAACACTGGTGATCTCCATGGCGAAACGCTTGGTTGAATCAAGCCTTTGGCTAGCATAGCATCCAACTGCTTCTCAGTTCCACTAACTCTGAGGGGTTCATGCTATAGGGTCTCTAGGCTATGGGTCCGGTTCTGGGGATTAGTTCGATAATGAACTCAATATCCCTATCCGGGGGCATACCTGGAAATTCATCTGGGAATACGTCGGGGTATTCACAGACTACTCGGACTTGGTCAATGGTGGGCAGGGCTACACTCTTGTTGCACCTGAATTGACAGGGTAAGGTTTCAGAGATATGCTCTACTGTTACTCCAGAACTACTGGTCATGGTGATGGCTTTCTTAGCACAGTCTATCAGTCCTTTATGCCTTAACATCCAGTCCATACCTAGTACTACTTCCAAACCTTTGGTTCCAAGTACAATTAGGTTGGCATAAAAATCTATCCCATGTATTCTGATAGGTACAGCTTTGCAAATTTTTCTAGCTTTGGTTATTGAACTGGGGAGTTGAACTATCATGACATGCTTCAGGTTGGTCGGGCGAATCTTACTAGTGCATGCAAATTCTTTGGTGACAAATGAGTGCGATGCTCCAGAATCAAACAATACTCTTGCTAAAACTGAGTTGACAGAAAACATACCCAGAACTACATCTGGCGCTTCCTGGGCTTCTTCTGCGTTCATGTGGAAGAGACGGCCATTGCGGTTGTGAGGGTTCCCTGGGGAAAATCTCCTTCCTGGTTGAACACGACACTGCTGCTGAGCTGGGGCATTCACATTGGCATTGGTTGCAGTCTTCTTGGGACACTCATTGGAATAGTGACCCTTCACTCCACACTCGAAACAAGTGATTTGGGACTTGTCCTTGACTACGACAGGCACAGCATTGCTGCCAGTTCTGGGTGCAGTGTTGTTGTTGTTGCTATTGTGGTTCTTGGGAGGTGCACGGTTGAAATTGTTGGCATTACCGGAGTTGTGATTGTTTCCTCCAGACTTCACATTGCCTCCGCTACGGTTGGGGTAGCTTGGGCGAGACGTTGCGGGTTGGTTGTTCCTTGGTGCATATCCTGGTGAAGGGTTGGGACAGTAATTCTAGTGACTACTGGATCCAGGATCCTGCATCATACGATGCTTGCGGTTGTCGTTTTCCTGGTTAATCTTCCCTTCCATCTGAATGGCAGAGTCGACTAGCTCTTCGAGATCCTAGAAACGGATGTTGACGAGGACAGTCTACATCTCATCATGCAGTCTGTTCAAGAACCTCTCCTTCTTCTTGGCCTCCGTGTTGATCTCATCAGGTGCATATCTGGCAAGTGATAGGAATCTGTCACGGTACTCTACCACAGTCATTCTTCCTTGCTTCAATTCGCTAAATTCATCTCTCATTTTGTTGACTAGACCTTGCGGCACGTGGGTGCGGCTGAACTTGACTTTGAAGGCTTCCCATGTCATAACTTGACCATGGTTCATCAGGCGGATACTGTTCCACCAAGCTCTTGCATCTCCCGCCAGATAGTGGGTGGCAAAGAGAACTTTCTCATTTTCATCAACTCTTGCAACTTCTAAGTTGTTTTCCATGGTTTGTAACCATTCATCAGCATCTAATGGGTTTTCAGAAGTGCTAAAGATTGGGGGATTGGTATTCTGAAAGTTTTTGAGTTTGGATCCCTGGTGATCCTGATTTCCATGCCCATGGTTGTTGAGAGCCATATGCGCAATCTGTTGCAATGTTGCTAAGTTATCTTGGCGCTCCGCCCTGCTTGCTTCACGGTCTGCGATGAGATTCTGCAAGATCTGTAGCATTGGGTCTTGCGACGAGCTGCTCCCTCCTTGGTTTCCACGAGTCATCTGAAGATTGAGATGGATATAGGGGTAAGAGGGAAATTCTAAGGTTCATGGTTTTGCTTTTCAGAGCTAAAACTTTTGAGTTAGACTCAGGTTTTTCACATAACTTCATTTCATTCATGCAAGCAAGCACACGATACAACACACACCACAACAATCAAAGGGAAAACAGATGGTTTGAAGAACCATTCTGCAAGCTACGATACAATGAGACCGATAAGTCTCATGCTACGACAGTGCTCTAGTGCATCTACTCATCGTCGATGAAGTCGGAGTCCTCATCATCAGTGTAGAAGTTCACAGCATCCTCCTCCAGAAAGTCATCGTTGTTGCTGAGGTAAGAATCCATGTCTCCTTGGATGTCTTCACCCTCATCTTCTTCTTCCTTGGCTGCAAGCTGAGCTTCCTACTCCTTGATGGTCTTCTCGAGGTCGGCCACCTTCTTGCAAAGACAGGCGATGGTGCGATCCTTCTTGCCACGCTGGCGGCGAAGAGACTGGCGGTCTTGGACAAGCAGTGCGAAAGTCTGCGCCTTCTGGTCGGCAATGGCACGGTTCTGGTTGGCTAACTCTCTGGCATTGTCCAGTTCCTGTTGTCTATCATGCAGCAAGAAGTCAAGATTCTCCACTTGACGCCTCAACTCTGGGTGACTTGGCATCTCCATCGGCATCCCCATGAAGTCACGTCTTGCATAGTGGGCAAAACGAGTTCCTTGGATCTTGTTGACACTGAGGGCACATAGACGTGCGAGAGCTTCATGCATTGCCCTGGCTAATCCGTCTAGCCAGTTGTTCTCTCTCACGGAGAACTGAATTCTCCCAGAAGTTGGTGCTTCAATGCTTCCTCTAAGATCTGCGGTAACTAGCCACTGTAGGTCTCCTCCTGGGGGTCCTGGAAGTTGAGCTCTAAGAATTTCCGGGTACGGGCGTCCTAGTAACTCTGACAGTGAGTCCAGATCCCTCTCGAAGATCAACTAACCTCCATTTCCCAACTGGTAAAACTTGCTGATTTGAGTCTCCATCTACAAGAATTAAGGATGAGGAAGTTAGTGAAGTGATCAAGTGTGTCCAATTTTAAGTAGTAATGTAAGAATTTTGAGGAACATGAATTTTTGAGAAGGAAAGAATTCCCAAGGGTAAGAGAGGAGATAGTTTTTCGTAAATACTCACTTTGGTTTTGAAACTAAGTTTTTGTTTGAACGTCCATTCTAACTAGGGTCTCCTATGGTCAGGATGGCTCTGATACCAACTTGTCAACACCCGGATTTTTAATCCCAGATGCCCATTATGCCATACCTCGCAATCCCAGGATTACCATTTTTGCGAGACATAACGGATTGGATATCACAGTACATCATCCATTACAAACCCTTCATAAGGTCTTACACAAATAAGGATCTCATGATCCAGTCTTAATAGAACAAGCAGCGGAAATAAAAGATAAGTGTAGCGGTGGGGTCCATCTTCAGGGGCATAGGCAATGCTGACGAAGGCAGATAGTCCTAGTTATCATAGCCATCCTGCTGGCCATCATCTTGATAGTCTCCTTCATAGTCTGGCCATGATAATAGCCAGGGAAAAAAGCCATGAGTACTCTTTAAGTACTCGCAAACTACCACTAACAAGTAGGATAGTTCTAAAGTTAAAGGGCTAACTCTATGTTTAACTATAAAGTTAAGTTTGAAACCTAAGCTGAGTTCTGAAGCAAATAAAGATAAAATAAAATTCTAGAATCACTTAAGTTGGGAAGCTATTGTCATAAACACAACCCTGTTGTGGTCAAGTCAAAATTCATCCTTCATTTCAAGTTATTTGGAAAACATCTGACAACGAAACAGTATGGCCATCCCAACTGTCCATAACCGTGGACGCGGCTATTCGAATAGTTTGACACTCTGCAGAGGGGTACACTTTCACCACAAGATTCGATACATCTATCAGGGATAACCTTGAATCATCATACTTAGTATGTAGATAATAACACATAACCTTCCATTTACACACCCTAGTATAAGCACCTCTCATATGAGCATGGCCTCCCAACCATAACCATCTGTCATCTTGGGCACTGCATAGGTGGACAACATTGAGAGGTAGCCTCGGCTCAAACCTCTCCCGTGAGGGAACTAATACTAATGCATATAAATTTCCACCTAAGCCTTACCCAATTCAGGTAGTGTGGTTGTACGGTAAATTTGGAATGGTATCGCATCCGAATCCAACCATCAGTTTTATAAAAGGGTTAAGGATCATGCCTCAACATTTTCATCATCATAAACCATTTGTGTTTCTCCACACATGTCAAAACATCTCAATAGAATGACTCATCATTCCAAGGTTTTCATAATTCATTTTCACCAAGTGCTCCCATCTAAAGAGACTCAAGTTTTTGATCTACTCTAAACTACTAAGTTAAGAGTGTTCACTAAGGTGGAAAAGATGGGTTCAATCTCATGCCATAGAATGACATCTAAAGGGTTCTAAATAGGTCAAGTTTTATACTCTTTATGCTACCTTCAAAACAAGTCAAGAACTTTGTGTAAACTAAGGGAGGTACAACTTGTAAATAAGACTTGGGGTAGCTAATAGTCAAAGGAGTGTGATCAAAGCATGCCTAAGGCATCTTTGCTAACCCATTTAGTTTGATCCTAGCTTGCTAAGCATTAAACTTGGAAGTGTTAGCTTGCATTGTTAATGGTGGCTTGCCTTGGTTGGTGCAGTGGTTGAAGTTTTCTTCTTCTTATTCTTGATAGCACTCCTCCTCCTCGTAGACTTGGTCGGTACTATCGTCTATAAATACATAGGGAGTACACAATCACCAAACAATACTTAATTAGGCTAAATAGCATTCTAAGACACACATTTGATGATCTAGTATCATCACAAGCATCACAAGTTTAATCCAATAGTTTCATCCTTTTTATTTTAGAAAAGTAATTTCTACTCATTGAAAAATTAACTAAAATTTAATATTCACCACTTAAAATATGGGATCATGTTGACATATGTCATCACCACATATTCTAACATGTGGGAATGAGATTTAAAGGTTGGATCATAATTACTTTGGTTTAAGTTCATTATTTAATGATTTAAAGTGACTAGAAATGCCTATATAGCATTATTTTGGTACTAGTCCAAAGTCACTGCATGTAAACTTTGATATTATTACATATTTAGGTAGATATGATGAAATGTGAATTTTGAGAGTTGGAAACAACTAAAAAACTATCTTGGTTGATTTTATAAAAATCTTGCAAGGTGCAAATGCTTCTGTTCTATTATTTTTACCAGGACAGATCTATAACTATAATTGAATTAAATCCAACGGGCTTGGATATATCATTTCAATTCCTTTCAGGCAAAATTGGTTTCATGCAATTTGGATTTGTAAAACTCCCAGAATTGAATTTTAAACTAGTGGACAGAAACTAGATTTAACTTAAAAAGAAAAATCCAATTTTGAATGGCTGGGCTAGCGCGGGAACAAACATGGGCTGGCCCAGTGGCGCTCCGCGGAGCGAGGCTCAGCTGAAAGGGGGGCCCGCAGGTCAGTGGCTCTTAACACACGAAACGGTACGCGCGCTGTGGGTCGTAGGATTAGAAATGGGATCTACAGCTGAGGTTCGTCGTCGACGACGAACTGGTTGCCGGTGAGCTCGAACCCTAGCAGCTCGGTGGGGGTCTACCGGAGACGTACCAGCGCTCCAGCACCGACGGCGAGGCGGGCAAACGGACTGGAAGACGACGGCGAGGTGAGGCACGGTTGTGGCAGAGCTTGGGGTGCCCTAAATCGCAGGTGCCCTTCTCCTCCTGCTGCGGCGGCTCCGGCTCCAATTCTGGTGAGGCAGAGCACGAGTGGCGTCGGCTAGAGGTGGGTGAGGTTCAGAGAGAGGTGGGGAGTGAGTGGGTGTGGAGAAATGGTGCTAGGGAGGCCGGGTTATATAGGCCCGACGGTGAGATCGAGCGGTGTGGGCAGGCGACTCCGGCGAGGGCGTCACAGGGGGCTAGCGGTGTGGCTCGAGGTAGGGGCGGTGGCCTGTCTCTTGGCGGTGCACGGAGTCTTAAAGGCACGACAAGGCGAGCTTTGTGCTGGTATGGAGCACCACACGCTCTGGGCGGCAGAGGCGGCGGGTTCGACGGCGAGCGGTGGCTGGGGTGTGTTGGGCGGCCAGCGAGGGTGTCTAGGGTGTTCCCTAGGTCATGGCAGAGCGGTAGGCGCGGGCTGCAGCCGAGGGGCGGTCTGTGCACGCGGGGACAGAGCGTCCTCTACGGGCGGCGGCGGCATGCTCGACCAGCTCCGGGCGCGGCGGTTCCTGGCCGTTCTGCTCTCTGTCTCTGGGCTGGGTCTGGTTGGACGGTGGCGGTGGACCACTAGCGAGCATGTAGACATGGCGAGAGAGGGGGAAGCGGTCTGCTGCGAGGGCCAAGTTGGCCGGCAAGGTGCTCTCGGCATGGCATGGCAGTGCAGCTAGGAGGTAGGGGAGGTGTTGGTGTTGGTCTGGTTAGACTTGGAGGAGACAAGGGTGATCAAAGCATTCAAATTTGCTAGACAAGATCAACCCTAAAACAGTAATAGTTAGGCCACTTTGATCTTGCCCACAAGGTGTTTGATAGAATGGCCGAAAGAGAAAAACTTTTGAATTTTGAGTTCAAATTTTTTGGGTGATCTACACTAGTGCTAGGTAGTCTCTGGGTGCAAGGGTTTTGAAAGTGGAGCTCATTTTGATGGTTTTTCAAATAGGGGTGATCTATGCATATGCATTGAATTCAATTTTCACATGCCATTTAAAATAAGCAAAAGAATGTTTTTAGCAGATCACAAGGTGGGCCTTGGTACCTCATTATGTGTACTAGCAAGGGGGTGCAAAGATCATAAATTGTTTCTGTTAAGAAATGAGTGCTAGGAACACTCAAAGTAGTGTAGTGGATTAAAATGGCCAAAATGACCATTCCTCCTTTTTAATTGTTTTTGACTTGATTTTCTTTGGAAAAAGTTGGGGAATGATGTAGATGATGTTTAAATCACCCAAGAAACATTTTACAACCAAAGAATCACAGAATCATGGCAATTCAAATCAATTCCTAATTTAAATGCACACACAAATGCTTTTTTTTAATTTGGAAAAGTTTTTGTTAACCCTAAATTTGATGATCTGGATCTTGATAAGCTTGGATTGAAGTTTTGGGATGTTACAATCATGTAATCATCCATATGTATCGAGATTTGAGGTGTTTGTCATGTAGACATTCTTGTATGAGTGTTGGTACACTTTTTCTATGTTTAATGCTTGTTGCTAGGGCCCGAGTGACATGATTTTAGTACTGAACTTTTATTGCCCAATCATATATTTGAGTTTGGTATGTATTTGCAAAGTATATTACCTATTATTTTGTTGAACTTGCGAACCTTAAGGTGACAGTTAGGGAAAACAATGGGAATAGATGATAATTTGAGGATATTGTGTGTTCATGAAGTGTTAATGCTTTGTTCTAGTCTATTTGAAAAGGTAGATCTTAATTTCCTGTAGTACCAAGTTGGCCCTGGTGAAATGGACAGGCAGGAAAAAAGATATTATGCAAACTTACATGCATGATTATGTTTGGAACACACACCTACACACAACTGAATTAGAGATAAATACCATGTTAGTATGATACATTATATGATGGATATCATTCATGCAACACCCCTCTATCACCTCACGCCTGCGTTTTAGCCACTGAAAGTTTCACGCCATTACTTCTGGTGAAAACTAGGACTATGTTGCTTTATCTAGTGTTTTGTTTTACTACTTTGAATCAACTTCCATATCACCACTTTCTTTGTAAGTTTAGTAATACACAGGTGTGATTGAGAGTGACTTCTCAATTGCTAAAGTCTTATTGGTATTCTTGTGTTCCCCTTGAGTCGAACTATAAATTTGGGTAATACTTCCCATCGAAGATTTCAGCGATCCCCTATACTTGTGGGCATCAGATACTAACCATATAGAGGAAATCAAAGAGCTCAAAGATCAAGTCACTTCTTTGAAGAATGACTTAAAGGGTCATTAAGGGAAGTTCACACTCAACAACATCTTAAGAGTGTGAAGATTCCTCAATGACAAGAGTAGGCTTGGATTCAACTCCAACATCAAGAATAAGTCAAGTAGCAAGAAGAATGGATAAGAACAAGTCAACAATCTGACCAACATTGATTTATTCAAGTGCAAGGAATAAGGGAATAATTTTAGATCTTTCCCATTGAAGAAGAAGCCTATTAGTGAGAAGCAACAAGGGAAGCAACCTCAAGCTCTACTTTAAGTAAAAAAATGGGCCACTTTGCAAGAAGATGCAAGCTCCTCCTCAAGTTGTGGTATCATCTAAGAAGAAGGATAGCAAGATAATAACTTTCTACATATGCCGCGGGAAGGGGCACTTATCTTCCTCATGCACCATTGGTAACTTCTCATCCAACCCTATCATGATTGATGATGTGTATTCTCTTCTTGATGATGAGGTTGGCAATGTGTTTGCCAAATATCTTGGTTCTCAAAGTGGTGTCAAGAAAAGAATCATTGGGGTGGCCAATCCTATTGTGACTAACTTCTTAAGACCCGAATTGGTTGGGGACCAACAAGCTAAAATTTGATCAAAAGGTATTGTTGGAGGGCATTGGAGACTTGTCTACATCATGAAGAATTGAGGGATATTCATCAATTGTATTTTTCAAGCCAAGTCATTTGGAATATCATAATTATCTTATATCCAATGAACCTCACTGCGGTAAAATGTACTCAACCTATTTACATTGAAAGTTACTTGATCCCTTATGCATGTGTTGATTTTGTACCTTTCATGTATTTGTATATGTTGTGCTTACCTCTTACTTACCTTGAGTTATCAAGTTTATTTGTGTATGTTGGTTTGCACACCATGTATGTGTGTTTATTGTGTTGGAGCCTTTATTGAATCATTGGTATCGTTGTTGGCTCTTGTGATTAATGGACTATACCATTTTGGGGGAGTGTTAGTCTTGGGCACTACACAAGCCTAAAAATGTGTGTACATGAGGAATACCACCTAGTATTTATATTGGAAGATTATCTAGTCTCTATGAGGTATGTCATTCTCATGAGTTCTATAATGTCCATTAATTATCTATGTTTTGATGTTTTTGCCTCTTGTTGAGATTTCATGGCTTATCACATTATGGGGGAGTCATATTCTTTGTGCATATTACAATCCTAAAAATGTGAACAATTGAGGTAGTGCCACTTATAATTGATATTGCAAATTATCTATATCCTATGTGACACATTAGCTCAAACAAGTTCAAATTTGCGTTAAAACTTTTATTTCTCTTATATTGGATCTTGTTTGTGAGAGTTTCTCTTGTATGTGTTTCCTAATATTTGGATCTCTCTATCCTCCATGGAAACCATTTTCTTCAAGTTACTCTAATCATAAATGATTGTGTGACTATTTGGAGCTATCAATAATCTCTATCTAAGCCTCAAGCTTTTTTACTATACTTTGCAATATTCTTCTTCTTGTGAATACGATCTTGGATATCCTTGCAAACTACCTCAGGAAAAATATCCCTATACTTCTTGTCATTAGAAAATTGGTACTCCATATATGGTAGAATTATGTGCTTGGAATTATGAATACGATCTTGGATATCCTTGCAAACTACCTCAGCAAAATCCTAAATAATACACTATTTATGGGGGCCTCTCCTACATTATTTAGGACACTTACTTTATGCTTGTTGTTTTGATCCATATCATGTTTTATGTGCTTGGAAGTTTAATCTCTTCATTTTAGTACTTTGTGCCATCATGAAAAGTATGGAGAGTTTGGTTTGTTTGTTGTAACCTTGCTCTTTTGGGGAGTTGGTTTTGTCTCATTTCCTTGTTTCTTGTTTTGACCTTTTAGAATGAGATAAACCCTTGAGAATTTGTGCTTTTGTCTATCTCTTGATCTTTGGCTTTTCGTAAGTCCATTTGTTGAACTTGTGATCATTCATGTGTTGATTTGGTTCTTTGATATAATTTGAACAACCTTTTGTCGTTTAACTCTTTTGTGTGTGCCTTCTTGGTTTACTTGGTGTTTTGTTCAAATTGTATCTTTTTTGGTTCTAGAAATTCTTGTGCATGCATATTTACTATATCTTTTTATTATGTCATGTTTTCCTTCCTTAATCAAATATATAAGGAAAACTCCACCAAATGCTAATTGCCTAAGATGTGCATAAATTTAATTTTATATCAATATGCACATATTTATGTGGATTCTCTCCTATGGATTGTGGTTTCTCTAACTACTTTGGACCCTATATGTTTGGGGACCATTATGTACCCAATATGTTTTTTCTCTCATCAATTAGGAATAAGTGGTATCTACATGATAACTGGAGGCAAGCTTGGATGATAGAGGAACTCTTATATATTCCATCCCACCAATGATATCTCGATAACAAGTATCTCCTTCTCATGCATACATATCTTGCTTGCAACATCTTGTAGGTTGCATCATGGCATGAAATTTTGTATTTGCAAATGTTGTGGTTCTTCTTTGGTTTTAAAGAATTCTCTTTATTGCGAATGTGAGTGAGTTGAGATGAGTGCATATAATGGGAATATACAAAATCATGCTTATTATTCACCAATCCCAAATATGTCAATCGAGAAATTTCATTGCCTATCTTATCCTCAATCGCTCTGATGTGCAATAGTGATGAATGTGCAAAGTCGATTTTTTTATGATACTTGTTTCATTTCTCAATACATTCCAACTATTTCCTTTTCCCTTGGCGATAGTTGTGATGTATTTCCTGTGTTAGTGTTTGAAGCTCACTAATGTACAATAAGATAAAATTGAGCCTTTGGCCATGCTTTCAAGAAAAATTCTTATTGGTGTATTTTATGACTTCCTTTGCCTTTCTTGGGTGTATTTTTGTGTATTTTTGAGTGCGCATATTTTTGAGTGCAGTTGAGTGTATTTTTTATGTTTGCATGTTTCATCATGGGCATGTGTCTTTGTGATGCTATCCACTTATAAACTTATACACATAAGTGAAGATAAATCTTTAGTTGATATTCTTTTTCTTGGGTGTCCACCTTTCTTATATCATTTTATTATTTGGTGGCCCTCAAATTTTCTTTGTCTATGAATGCTTGTCTTATTTTTTTGTCTTCCGACACTCATATTTGTTCTCTCATGCCTTGTGTTGTTAAATGAGTGTGGGGGAGTGAGGATTCCATGCTTGTGCACTTTGTTTCCAAATGTAATTATTATAATTGGTGCATAATCCTTGGGGAGCTTCCCTAATTTATTTAAGAATGCTCATTTGCCTTCTTGCTCATATTTTGTGTTTCAAATGTTTATGGGGGAGTGAGGATTACATATTTGTGTATTATATATTCAAATGCAATTATTCTAATATGTGCACATATCTTGGGGAGTTTATCTATTTCATTTAAACAATCATTTACTCTTATCAGAATATCTTCTTGTATTAAATTGGCTTTTCTAGGTATTTTGATTGCTAGCTTCTTTCATTGATGCTTATTCACCATATATTTCTTTTGCAATCTTTGAATCTTCAATATAGTTTGACTAACTTCGAGTATTCTTCATTGGATATGTGCATTTGATTCCACTCATATTATGAGAAATACACACATTATGAAGAAACACTCACCATATTGACATTCTAAAGTTTTTCACCATTTTTCCAATCGATGCCAATGGGATGCAGCCCAACATATGGCAATCACCATTGGTCCACATCATGTTACACCAACCATTCCTACAAAGGTGGAATCCTTCCATCACTTGTCTTCCTTTGGTAATCACATGAATGGGATCCTACTTGAGCCAAATGTATGTCCCATGCCTAGGTCCCTACCCATGATCACGATGCCAAGAGGAGCTACCAAGCAAGGCCAAGGAGCCAAGACCCCCTAAGCACAAGTCCTAGAAGAGGAGACGCAAGAAGTAGTCGACGCTGGTACTACCGCTCGGCATGACTGGTACTACCGGCCCGACCAACGAGCTACGATAACTCGCTAGGTCCCCTCGGTACCAAAAGCCGGAACTACCGCTCGTCGGCGGTACTACTGGGCTGCACAACTGGTGTTACCAGACCTAGAGGTCAACATCTTCCTGAAGCCTGACACTATTGCTCTAAGGGATGTTGCTACCACCGAGCCCGTACTACCAGTCCCTAGGAGGAAACTACCGGACCTACCAGTTCTTATCGTATAAGGATTGGGCCTCAGCCCATGTAATGCCCCAAACTCCCCTTTATCCCTAAACTACCCCTTGTTTAAGTGGCTAGCCTATATATATGCCCCCACCTCCTTATGTACACCCTAGAATTAAATCAAAGCTAAGATAACATAGAGGTTTGCTCATCTCTCCCTCTTCATGGAGAAGATCCCCATGTGGATGACAAGGCTACCTAATTGGAGTTGTCAAGGCTCTCTGCTAGTTCTTGATCTCTCCCATGTATGGATTCTAGTAGCATCTAGGTCTCTCCCATGTATGGGTTCTACTTGGAGCTACTCTCTCCTTGTGTGTGATTCTATCAAGATCTAGCCAATCTCTCTCAAGGTATTATACATTTGGTCTATCCCTTGTGATTCTATTGGTTAAGTGGTTTGGGCCAATGAGAGAAAACACATTGTATCGGGTGTGGTGTGCATTTGTATCTATTGATTTCCCCTTGCATGTTCACCGTGTTCTTCACTCCCTCCCCCAAATACCCTTGAATCTATGAAGATCGGACCACAATGGTGGTTATAAGCCACACCATATGGTATCAAGAGTCTTTAGTTGCCATGGATTCGAGTTTGTGTTGAGTTTCTAGCCATCAATTTCTTTCCTTGTACAAATTCAAAAATTTCCACCAAAATAGTCATATTCATGATTTGGATCGATCATGAATTTGAGAGTGTTTTGGTAGGTTTTGATCCATAGATCCGCTGCTAAACTCGTCGATCTACCTTACTTTACGTTCCCATGGCCTAATTCCTTGATTTTCCCCTTCGATTTGGTGTTTTTCTTGAAGAATTTCTACCCAAATCGCCCCAAAATCACGAAAAACACGTCAAATCTAGGTGTTCTAGGAAAAACCAGCACTACCAGGCCCAAAAAGAGGTACTACCAGACTTCCCCGGTACCTAATAAGTACTATCGAACCCTAGGAACCCTGGTACTACCAGACTTTTTCCCGATACTATCGCCCTATACTGAAGAAAAATCAGCAATTCCAGATTTCAGCTTCCGCACCGTTTTGCACATTACTTTTGCATTTGAATTCGTATTTTGGTATTATTTAGCTCGTTTCGAAGAGGAGAAGGATATCTACATCATAATCCATGTTGTTCATTCTATCTAATCCAACCAAATTCCATGAGCATGGACATAATCAACAATAAAGGGTGAAGATTGATGATGAAAGGTATAACAATTCTGCGACTTCCCTCCACTTGCATTCCTTTGAAAGCCACATTATCTTTGTGACCTACAAATACCTATTGAGACTAGTTCCCCCTACGATTTATTGGGATTTGCACATTTGATACCTTGTAGAATTCTGAGCAAAAGTTGTATGCGCTATCTCATGTAGTTATCTTGTATAGTTGTTGGCATAAGGAAGAGGCAAGTGTCAAAAAAAGAGAAAAGGATAAAAATAAAAAGAAAGAAAGATACAAGTGCCATACGGAATAGGAAGCGCAAGATCGATGGACATCTTGTAGGTGGTACTTATTGTGCAAATCTTGTAGCCCTCCAATTTTGTGCAATCGAACTAGCGTTTATACTTGTACTTCTACGACATGAGCTTATAGTCTTTGCTAGGCCTTCATTTGTTTTTTAGCTCACTTTTTCATTGCACAAGTCATATTTATCCCATTGTGTGTGTTTCCTTGAACATAATTCCTATCTTGTGGATTGACTTGTTTGCTTTGTGATCATCGTGGTTCTTTACTTGCCTTTACAGATCTAGATTTGTGGTTATTACAAGTTGCATGCCACTTGCCATACCTAATGTCCTCATAACCCATGTGTGTTTGGTGTTTATTGTGTGTTTGGATACGACATCACTTCTCCTTTGCATTTTTGTGGCTCTCGATCCTTACCATTGATCTAATAATATCTACAAGGTGAGATAAGGCGTAGCATCCTTGAATCCAATTTCCACTATATCACACTTTGTCTTTTGAGCAACATGTCTAGGGACTCCGGAACTGATGAGGAAGAATCCATGATGAGCCACAACAACGATGACTCCACAAGCATCGTTGACATGATGGAGCAGTACACCGACAGTGGCTCCTCATGCTTGGAGTACATGGAGTACTACACCAACAATGACTCCCAAGCATGGAGCACATGGATCACCATGAGGACTTTGACTTCACATGGTACACTTCATCGACTATGATGGCGAATCCCTCATGAGCTACGATGACTTCTTCCACCACATGGAGACCGAGAACTTCTACACCATACAAGCGGAAACGCATCTCTAAGAGGCCAACAACGACAGGCTCTTCCAGTCACATCCATCAAAATAAACCATATACTACAATGGTATACCGAGCTCAATAAGGCGTAACTACCCAACAAGCGCCAATACACATGAGCCCCAACAAGCTCACCTTTTGCCAACATAAGTGTGTCGCCACCAACAAGGGCTCAAGAGCATCTACATTATATGTGCTATAAGTTCAAGACGGCATACAAGTCCTCTCCACCATGAGAACAAGGAAGGAAGCTATCATATGCGCCACCAAGCTACATCGACAAAACAAGTTCGACATGAGGCGCCTAACTACAAGAACATCAACGACACCACTTCTCCTCTGAGGAAGACTACTACACGAGCTTCAAGACCCTCAAGGGAGAAGACCTCATATGAAATTGGTGCTACCTCACGGACAAATAAGGCAAACAAGAAAACATGTCGCCGCCCACACCAACAACTTCCATGACAAACCTTCTACATGGAAGGATCCTACACAAAATACAAGATCATCAACAAATGAGAAGTACGTTATGGATATTTACTTCACCAAGTTGGATTAATGCATCAAGATGACCTCTCATGAAGTTGAGTCTTTCAAGATATGGTGCCAAATATTGGACAAGGGTTGCAGTATAACCATGGAGGCGAAATATGATACCTCCGATGGAGATGAGAGTGATGATGCCCAACTTAAGACATTCATCTTTGGAGGAAAAAAGATTGAGGACGGTGAGCATGGGAGTTTCCCTTCACCAAAGAAGGCGCATGGAGTTGAGGAAACCAAGCCTATTCCCATATTCTTGAGTGATGATGAGGTACCAATCCCATGTGAGTTTGAGAGATACTTAGCCTACTCGAGTGAGAGCATAAGTGATACGAGTACCTCCACCACATGTGAGATTGAGTGCTTCCATTTTGAGGACATGAGTGATACACCTAGTGAGTTCCAAGTGGTAGTTTATAGGTCAAGTGAGGTCATTTTAATTTCTAACACCTTACCCTCTACCTCTAGTATGTTTTCTCATGATGTGCTAGGTACCTTGGAGTGAGATGCACCAAGCTTTGAATGATGGTGCCTCCTATCGAGAATATGTACATGGTGAATGAAGATGATGCATCCCCATATATGATGAAGAAATCATCCACACGGAGGCTACTACTACCACAACACCCACTTCACATGAGAGGTATGACCAAGGTAAACATATGGGTGTTGATGATGTCATGCTCCCACTAGTGTACATGATGAATTGTGATGATATGCATGCTATGGGCACTATTTGTGACATTTCATATGCTTCATTCATGTTACCATACTTTGCCTTTTCATAATGTTGATCATGTAGAATTATTTGATTGTGATGATATTGCCATAGACATACCATGCTACGAATCTTTCTTTTATCCTACAATTGTTGCAACAAACTTGATGAACAATTTATCTTTCCCTATGTTTATTGGCAACCATACTTATCTTTGGAAATGCTTGGTCATGCATCAACTTCATTTTCTCCCATTGTTGCTTGTAATATGTTGAACAGTTGCTCCTTCACATGTTTTGCTTGCAATAATTATTGTATGGTTCATAATGAGATTGCCCCATAGATTTCTTAATTTTGGGAGATTTTGATACTCACCATGATAAGCATATTCCCACATTTTGCTCGCATAATCACCATGATTTTTATACTATCTTTCTTGATGCTAATGGTGTTATGCATAATATAAGATGCATCATGATGGATGATGTGTTTGTCAACACCCAGATTTTTAATCCTAGATGCCTGTTATGCCATACATCACAATCCCAGGATTACCATTTTTGCGAGACATAACAGATTGAATATCATAGTACATCATCCATCACAAACCATAATAAGGTCTTACACAAATAAAGGATCTCATGATCCAGTCTTAGTACAAACAAGTAGCGGAATAAATAGCGTATAGTCGTCATAGTTGTCATGTTGTCCTTCTTATGGATAGTCCTCCTCATAGTCTGGCCACGGGAATAGCCAGGGAAAAAGCCATGAGTACTCTTTAAGTACTTGCAAACTATCACTAACAAGCAAGGTAGTTCTAGTAGGAATGCTAAGTTCTAAGTTTATTTGCAAAGTTAAGTTTGAAACCTAAGCTGAGTTCAGAAACAAAGAAAGATAAAAGAAAGTTTGAAATCACCTAAGTGGGAACTTAGTTGTCATAGTCACAACCATGTTGTGGTCAATTCAGGTCACAATTCATTTCATAAGTCATTTTGAAAACATCTGACAACGGAACAGTATGGCCACTCCAACTGTCCATAACCGCGGACGCGGCTATTCGAATAGTTTGACACTCTGCAGAGGTGGTACACTTTCACCACAAAATTCGATACATCTGTCAGGGATAACCCTGAATCATCATACTTAGTATGTAGATAATCAAACATAACCTTTCCTTTACACACTCTAGTATAAGCACCTCTCCTATGAGCTTGGCCTCCGAGCCATGGCCATCTGCCATCCTGGGCACAGCATAGGTGGACAACATTGATAGGTAGCCTTACCTCAAACCTCTCCCACGAGGGAACCCATACTAATGCATATAAACTTCTGGCTAAGCCTTACCCAATTCAGGTATTGTGGTTGTACGGTAAAATTGGAATGGTATCGCATCCGAACCCAACCATCAGTTTTTATAAAGGGCTAAGGCTCATGCCTCAACATTTTCATCATCATAAACCATTTATGTTTCTCAACACATGTCAAAACATCTCAATAGAATGACTCATCATTCCAAGGTTTTCATAAGCATTTTCACCAAGTATTCCTATCTAAAGTGATCAAGTTTTTGGTTTTGCTCTAAACTACAAAGTTAAGAGTGTTCACTAGTGTGGTATTCTAATCTCAATCTCATGCCATAGAATGACATCTAATTCTAACTAGATAGGTCAAGTTTTATACTCTTTATGCTATCTATAAATAAAGTAAAGAACTTTTTTAAAGTAAAAGAAAGTAAAGCTTGTAAGTAAAACTTGGGATTGGTATAAATCAAAGGTATAACCAAAGCATGCCTAATGCATTTGCTCAAGTTAAGGGGGCAAGTGTTAACTTGCTTAGTTCTAGCTTGCCTTGATTGGTGCAGTGGTTGAAATTCTCCTCGTCTTCTTCGGGGTAGAACTCCTCCTCCTCGTAGACTTGGTCAGTACTATCGTCTATAAATACATACGGAATACACAATCACCAAACAATACTTAACTATTCTACTTATCACACTAAGGCACATATTTGATGATCTAGTATCATCACAAACATCACAAGGTTTAATGAACTAGTTTCATTTATTTTATTTGAGAAAAGTAATTTCTACTCACTGAATTTAATTAAGATTTAATATTCTCCAATTTAAAATATGGGATCATGTGGACACATGTCATCACCACATATTATAATACATGGGAATGTGATTTAAATGTTGGATCACATTTTATAAAGTCTAAGATTAATATTTAAATGATTTAAGTGACTAGAAATGCCTATATAGCATTAATTTGGTACTAGTCCAAAGTCACTACATGCAAACCTAAATATTATTACATATTCAGATAGGTATTGTCAAATGTGTTTTTTTGAGAGTTGGAATCAACTCAAAAGCTATTATGGTTGATTTTTGAAAAATGTTTGAATGTAGAAAAGTCTTGGTCTTGTTATTTTTGCTATAGGTGATCTATAGCTCTAATTGATTTAAATCCAACGGGCTTGGATAGAGATTTAAATTATATCTCCAACAAAATTGTAATCATGTCATTTGGTTAAGTAAATATTTCTGAATTGATTTTTAAACAAGGGGACAGAATCTAGATTAAGTGTAAATAGAAAATTCCACATTTGAATTCTAGGGCCAGCGCGGGAAAGAAAATGGGTCGGCCGAGTGGCACTCCGCGGTGCAGCTGGCAACTGATAAGGGGGTCCCACATGTCAGCGGCACAACTCAACGCGAAGCGGTACGAGGCGATGTGGGTCGTGCAATTAGAACCTAGATCAACGGCTCCGGTTCATCGTCAACGATGGACTGGTCGTCGGCAAGACGGAACCCTAGCGGCTCGGTGGGGGTCTACTGGGGGCTTACCAGGGCTCCAGCTAACGTGGCGATGGGGGCGATCGAACAAGGAGACGACGGTGGACTGAGGCGAGGTTGTGGCGGCTCCTGGGGTGGTCGAAATCGACTGCCCCCTTCTTCTTATGTTGCGGTGGCTCTGGTGGAAATTCCGGCGAACAGCTGCTCGAGCAGCTCCGGCGATGCTATGAGGTGGTTCTGAGAGAGAGGGGAGTGAGGTAGTGTGGCGAAATGGTGATGGGGAGGGCTCCTTATATAGGCTCAACGAGAAGACCGTGAGGGCGAGGGTGAGCTCGTCGGTGACGACGGTATAGGGCGCTAGAGGTATGGGCGGGGTAGGCGGACGGTGGTTTGCCTCCTGGCGGTCAGCTACGATGTGATGGCGACGCTAGGGGCAGTGGTGTTTGGTCGGGAAAGGGCGACGCTCTGCGCGGTAGAGGTGGTGCTCGACGCGGCGTGCGGTGGCTGCTGGTTGCGCGGCGGGAAAAGGGCATTTTTGTGGGTGTGCTGAGGTTATGGCGGAGCAGCGCATGCAAGCTGGGGTCGAGGCGCGGCTCGTGCTGGCCTATCGGGGACGACGCTCTGGCGTGCTCTGTGCATGGCACAGAGGCTCGGTGCACGGGTGATTTGTGGTGGTCCAGGGGCTGGCACGGCTCGGGGAAGGGACCAAGGGCGGCGGTGTGATCACGCCTACCTCCCTGGTGCGGCGGAAGAGGGTGGGGCTATGTACTGCGACGTGGGCATGGTCGGTCGGCGATCATGGCATCGGGGTGGCGCCGCACTGCTGCTAGGGGCTAAATGGTAGCTTGTTTATGGTCTGGTTAGAGCTAGGGAGACAGGGGAACAAGATTGAGCCTAATTGGCTCGACAAAGCATTGATCAAAATAGTGTTAGTTAGGCAGATTTATTTTTGCCTGCCAAGTGTTTGACAAAATGGCCGTAAGAAGATTTTATTTGAATTTTGAAATGATATTTGGTGGATGTGTTATACATATGCTTAAGCATCTATGGTTGCTTGGGATTGTCAAGGTGAACTCATTTGAGTGGTTTTTAGAAAAGTGTGATCTATGCATATGAAATGGATTCCATTTTCAAATGCCATTTAAATTTAGTGTTTAAATGTTTTTTGTAAGAATTCCAAGTGGGCCTTGATAGATCATTACTTGTACTAACAAGGGGTGCAAAGAGTTAGAATTGTATATGTTTGAATTTGACTTCTAGGAACACCTAAAGTGACCTAGTGGATTAAAATGGCACAAATGACCATTTGCATTTATTAATCTTATTTGATTTCTTTTTCTTTGGATTTTGCTTGGGAATGATCTAGATGATGTGGAATTCATCTTTGAATCATTTTACAGCCATTAGATCCAACAAACATGGCAATTCAAAACAATTCTATATTAATGCAACACACATATGCATTCTTAAATGTTTTAATTATAAAAAGTTTTTGTTAACCCTAAATTGGGTGATTTGGATCTTGATAACATTGATTAAAGTTTTGGGATGTTACAGTGTTTATCTACCATGCACACACATTCTTTCTTTTGTATATGTTGTGTGTAGGTCCCCATGTACTAATGTCAACCTCGATTGAGAACAAGTTGACAAAATGAGCTCTAGAGAGAGCATCCCCTAATACATAACGGGAAAATATCCTTCCTTACATGGTAATGAATGAACATCATCAAGGTCGACTCTTTTTCAAGAGGGGAAGATGATGCATCCCAACATATGGCAATCACCATTGGTCCACATCATGTTATGCCAACCATTCCTACAAAGGTGGCATCCTTCCATCACTTGTCTTCCTTTGGTCATCACATGAATGGGATCCTACTTGAGCCAAATGCGTGTTCCATGCCTAGGTCCCTACCCATGATCATGATGCCAAGAGGAGCTACCAAGGATGGCCAAGGAGCCAAGACCACCAAGAACGAAGCCTGAAAGAGGAGACACAAGAAGCAGTCGCCACCGGTACTACCGCTCGGCATGACCTGTATTACCGACCCGACCGATGAGCTACGCCAACCCACCAGGTATCCCTGGTACCAAAGGCGGAACTACCGCTCGTCCGTGGTACTATCGGACCGCACAATCGGTACTACAGAACTTGGAGGCCAACGCTTTCTCGAAGCCCAGCACTACTGCTCCAAGTGACGCTACTACCGCCGAGCTAGTACTACCAGTCCCTAGGCCGGTACTATTGGACCTAATAGTGCATGCGCGCATAAGGACTGACAGTCAACCCATGTAATGCCCCCAAACTCCCCTTTATGCCTAAACTACCCCTTGTTTAAGTGGCTATCCTATATATATGCCCCCACCTTCTTATGTAAACCCTAGAATGAAGTCAAAGCTAAGATAAGATAGAGTTTTTCTCACCTCTCCCTCCTCATGGAGAATATCCCCATGTAGATGACAAGGCCTCCCTAATTGGAGTTGTCAAGGCTCTCTCCTAGTTCTTGATCTCTCCCATGTATGGATTCTAGTAGCATCTAGGTCTCTCCCATGTTGGATTATACTTGGAGCTACTCTCTCCCTATGTGTGATTCTATCAAGAGCTAGCCAATATCTCTCAAGGGATTCTACCTTTGGTATCTCCCTTGTGGTTCTATTGGTTTGGTGGTTTGGGTCAACGAGAGTAAACCGTATTGTATCGGGTGTGGTGTGCGTTTGTATCTATCGATTTCCCCTTGCATGTTCATCGTGTTCTTCGCTCTCTCTTCCCCAAACCGCCTCGAATCTATGAATATCGTACCACAATAGTGGTTATAACCACACAACAATGGGGGATAAGTTAATCGGTTCTTGTTGTTTGCACCATCTCTCTCACGCCCCTGAACGATGCGGTTGTCCACCGGTGCTTCCGAGCCGTTTCGGTGAGCCTCCGTGTCGTCCTCTATGGCGATGTAGTCGGTGTTGATGATTGGGTTGCCGTTTGAGTCACGTGGTTCCAAAGTTTCTTCGTCCGTTGTTGTTGCTCCTATGATCACGCACACTTGGCGGCATGACATGTATGGGTTGTTGTTGCAGTTATCAAAGGAGTAGGAGAATCCGTTCCGAAGACATGTGAAATCCGACGAGTTTTTTGGGTATGGGTCAACCCTCTTGATTTCGGAGTCGATGTTGTCGTCGAGTTCCCGACCTATAATGATCGTTGAATCCGCGGTGTGGAGTATAGGAGCCGATGTCAGCTCGTTATCGGAACCAAAGGAGATGATTTCGGCGAGATCCTCCCGGTCCACAACATAGTCGCAATTGTTTTTGATGGTTGCTGAGGATGAGATTGCCCCTTCAGTAAAACCGACAGAAGATGCTGGTGTTGTGGTTGGTGTCGCGATTGCTACCGATGGACCCGAGTAAATCAGAACTGAAAGGAAAAAATATCCCGCTGATCCGATGCGGAAGTTGAGGCTTCCGATCATCAGAATTTGTCCCCTGGTCGAGGTTGTCGGAGGCTAGAGAGGGGCGGGTTGTAACCTCCCAATTTCAGCAACCCTGATTAATTGTCCAGAATGCAAAAATCAGGGGGAACAAAAACTTTTTCTTGTGCATTGGTGCAGTGCTTGCTTATTGTTTGTCTACACTTGTGCATATCAGAGTATATCTCATGCTACTCCTTACCTCACCCTCATTTGACAAAAGTTATTTACCCAAAACTATCCTAGCTCGTTTTACATATTCTCAAACGTTCTGGCATCTCAAAACATGAGCCAAGATGCCTATGTAACCAAAAATATTTTGGGTAGTTTCTATTGACAAAACTATGGAGAGACATATAATACAATCTCCTTATGTTTTCAAGACAGAACTCTCAACTAACCTTATCTCTAGTTTCCCAAAACTTCTTCCAAAAGTATTGGAATTCTACTCTTGGTAGAGGTACCAAGGATTCTCATCTTACTCAAAACCCAACCTCTTCAAAATGCCCCAACCTTACCCCAAGCTAAGCTTGAGGGTAACCTTTAGTAGTAGTTGAATAGTTTATAAGATGAGTTGCCTTGATCTGCTGTCTGATGAGTTGCATTGGTCTGCTAATTGACTTGTTTGCTTAGGAAGTAGTATGAGCTACTCTAGGAGATCATCACTAGGATCAAGATGTTTCCAAACCATCAATCCCTAAGCAAGAATACAAACCTAGATGTGATCCCTAGCCACTAGGTGATCATCTAAAACCCTTAACTAGATCAATTCTGAGGATTTCCATTCTAGAAGTTTCCAAAGTCCATGAAGACCAATACCAAGGATGGATCTATTCTACTCACTCTAAACTTCAATAACAACCCGTTATTAATGCCCTGATACCTTGCAACTCCTCCAAAAACATTCCCTCTCATACTCTAGCCAAAATCCTCAAAACTGCCAATTTTTCCTAAGTCTGGAAACAATTCCAACATCACCCTTTTGAATGCCCCCCCTTTCTCAAACCATGAGCACTTTTGGAAATTCACTTGAACTATATTGTTAACCATCCTAAGGACTACCAAGACCCACATTTTTCCTTGGATAGATCCTCATCCAACCCACATGTCTTTGATGGTTTTGCAGACAAGAAAATAACATTTCCTGCAAAACTAGTCATCATACCTACTTTGGTAGAAGCTCACACCACCATCCAACCTCCTATGGACCAACTCTCTGCATGGTTGTGATCTACTCATTGAGGTATATCAAAACCTACTTCACTTGCTCCAAATGGATCTCTGTGCTGCTTAAACCCACTTGGTTTATAAGGCATCAAGACTCTTTTTGCATGGCAGCCTTAATTTCAACAAAGTTTGCCATCACTTCTAGATCACCTCAAATGATATTAATTAAAAATCTTTCTTCCATGATCATCTATATGACTTGTTCTACCCACCTATATATCCCTTGCACCAAGGTGAGCTCTGAGCTCCCGGATGCATACATGTTTTGGTGGTATAAAAATAACATCACCCTAAATCATCAACCCTTTGTTTTCCATCTTATTCAAGTTGGATTTTCATTCCCCAAGGTTACAACTGCTTGCTACACCTTGTCTATCTCATCTACATTGATCCTCAAGAGTTATCATAATTATCCAAAATTATTATGGCTCCAAATCTATTTAATTTCTTTAATAGTCAAAATGTCCAAAACTCCCTCCATAAAGGAAAGTTTGGTTTTTGCCAAAACATTTCTCCAACTTTTGCCTCAAGTGAGTTCCCAATATCCTATCATATGTTTCCATCTCAAAAATAAATATTTTTGAGAAGCTTTATTATTTCTTTTTGTCCATTTTCTTAAATGGCTGAATTGGAATAATAATTGTTTTAAATACTTTTAATCCCCCAATAAATCTTGGGAAAATTCCCCTAAGTGTGTATTCACATTTGGGATCCTTCCACATCGAAAACCAACCTCGTTCAATGTAAGTTTCTCAAATGATCCTCTAGAAACCACTTCTGCCCTTTTTGAGTAAATGGATTTAAGCGGACTAAAACCTCTTAAAAAAATTCCAATTAATTCCTAGAGAGGTCCTTTAACCTCATCTAACCACCACTACCATCTCCTCACTCTGTCCTATGCAAAATTTGGAACTTTCTTCACAAACCCCCTTGTGATCAAAATTTTGCAAACCAATCATACTTGAACCAAACTAGTACCAAATCCCCACCAATCTTGCTCAATGCTTCTCCTTAGCACCAGGACACTCCCCTGGTCGACCACCACTGTAGCTCTACCTTAGCATTTCCCATTTTACCCTTATACTAGTAGAGAGAGAGAGTCAAGCCAAATCTTACAAGAATCTACTTCAATTAATTACCACTGATGCCACCCCCTCCCTCTCTGATCCAGCACGACCAAATACCCAGCATACCCCTCCCCACCGACCCCCTGGACCAATCCCTGACCAGCCTTCCCTCTCCACCATGTCCAAAGGGGTAATCTACATCATCTACCCCTCCTCCCTAGTATAAAGCCAGCAGGCCACCCCAGCCAGCCCTCTGCCCCTCATTTGCTCCCTCACCCCTCCACTCACTCCCCCTAGGCTCCACTCCCACTCCCCTGCCCTGTGCTGACCAGAGGAAAAAGAAGAGGAGCTCTCGGCCTCCTCACACAAATCGAGCAAGGCACCTTCTCCCCTGCTCCATTTCCTCTACATGTCTGCTCACGAGTTCCCTCCTCCTCCTCTATCTGACCATGCTCTTCTTTCTATCAAGGACCTACTCCTCCGTCCCCGCCAGTGAGCTCCGGCGAGGTCACTCTCGGCCACCGTCGCGCGAGCTGCTTCCAGTGGACCCCCGTCGTCGTGCCGCCCCTCGATCTGCTCAGCATCGTCGACCGCATCGCCCTGCAGCTTCCCCGACCCTCCTCGAGCCCTCATGTGAGCTCCCTGCCCCGCGCCACCCTCTGCTAGGGTTACCTCACGTCGTCGCCAAGCCCAGGTGGACGACGACGCTGCGCCGTCCATCGCCACTTAAACGGACGGCCGGGATCCGCCGGTACCGTTTCGGCCTCCCCTCTCGCTGACCGCCGGGCCCCGCTTGCCAGGTTCAAGCGCTGGCTCACGCGCGCCGCGTCGCCCCGCCGTGGGCCGAATCCACCTCCTGCGGCCCATCTCCCCTCAGATCCAGCCCAGCTGCTTGTCTTCTTTTCTTTTATTTCAGATCCAGAAAAAGGAACCGCAGGTTTAAATCCATTTGAAAATGTAAATCAAGTCCAAATGTCAAGATTCAAATTTCTGGTTGTTCCCTGATGTTTTCTCAAACATGCAGAGGCAACCCCAAGTTCAAACTAATTTACATAAATTTCTGGAATTTATTCTGCTGCCAAGTATACTTTGCATTAAATAAATTTCTCAGGGAGTTTCACATCTCCATTTGAGATGAACCAAAATCCTACTGAGAGGTATATGACATACCTATCATCCAGCACAAGTCCTATGCCAAGGTGAACAGAAGGATTCCTTTAAGAAAAATAATAAAAACAACAACTTTCTGTCTTGGATATTTTCTCCAGGTCAAACCAAGTGTGGTATTGACCTAATTCCACCTCCCAGTACATCCTAGTATCAACAGCTACCAAACTCCAGCATCTCAGAATTTATTGAGCTCTGGTTGAATTTTAGTGATTTAAATACTTCTGAAAGTGGTATTTCCACTAAATAAATCACTCCAGGAGTTTGGCAACTCCAAAAAGGGTGAATCCAATTTCTTCGGAAAGTTATTCCATATGCCTATCACCTTCGCTTGGAACAAACTCAATAGCTTCTATAGAATTAATCTGGTGAAAAAGAGAAAAACCAGACAGAACTATTTTGGGAATTTTCTGAGGGCATTCTGGTAATTCTTTTGACTTGATTCCAATTCTTGGTGGTTCAGTACATCAAACTCCACCTAACCATCCAAGGAAATAATTGTTGGAGCTCCATAACTCTTCTGGTGAATTATTCTCTCAAACTAGAGTTATTACCACTATAAAAATCATAATTAAATCTAGGAAATTGATATTCAAGTGAAACCACTTGTGTTGGTTTTGCTTTGTCATGACCTATCTGGGGATATCACTTTTGCACATTGGTATCCTACAGACCTCAGAACCACAATCTAAGATCAAGATCTCTATCCTAGACACCTATCTTCCAAGAGAGAAACATTACAATGGCAATCTAGTAAATTCCACCAATAGAACCCAACTTCTCCAAAACCTCCCAAGTTCAGTAGTACTCAGTATGCTTGCTTGCTGTATGGTTTGATGTTTGTATTCCTTGTATTGATTGTGGTATTGTCTGCTTGCATGTATACCCGATGACGACGATAGTGTGAGTGTGTGACGACAAGAAGGAAGGGACTTCTTATTATTATATTTTGGGTATTCTTGGTTATCTATATAAGTCCAGGGACTTATTGCTGATCGCAGGCAAGCCACCATTCCTGAACTCTCATATATGTCATATTCTCTTTTACCTGTTTTGTATCCTCTTTATAAATTGCATTATCTACCTACATGTTTTGTTTTACAGATACTGCGATAGTAACTTGGCTCTTCCAAGTTATGACTTCGTGTCCTTCGAGGCACCACCCCGATGTACCTACCATTTTATCCCTTTAGATCAAGGGTATGATGGTTATCGTCCTACCCCGTTGTAAACCCCGGTTTTGAGAAAAATAAACTGTTTTGGGGATTTACCCCACTACCAAGGTTTTAAAACGGTTTTGTAAAACCCTTGGGAAGAGGCATCGTTCCAAGCGGATGTTTTAACGAAAGAAATGGTGATGATGAGCAATGAGAAGGTGATGGGATGTTCTACAGCTTTACCGAAACAATTTTTATTCGCGCAACCACATTACCCCAGGTGCTGGGGCTTAACTCGTAGTTTGTACGCATTAGCCGAGGCAACTTCTACCATGCTTATAGGGAGAGATCCTTGGAATTCCGGGCAGGCGCTACCAGATCTCTTATCTGAAGCTTGTTGCTTGTTTCGGCAAGAGTGAGCCTGAACTGGCAGGAGGCCGGTGCAACAATTGGGTCTCCCGCGGACGGTATGACTTGGAGTACGAAAGGAAGTGGAGTCACCAGATTTAAGGTATACGCCAAGTTGCGGCTTGGGTATGCGCGTGTACGGAAGGCAGGACTATGGCTGGGAGCGACATACTCGTTGCCGGGGAGAACAAACCCAAAAGGAAGAGCATGCCTTTGCTAGAGTAGACAAGCGAAAGGTTAGGTTTGATTATCCGGACCCCCATCTAGAGTGGTAGTGGGCCGTGGTTGTATCCCGGTGGATGTATTGATTCTTGTGGGGAAAGTGCGCAAACTCTGCAGAGTATAATCTATTCGAATAGCCGTGTCCACGGTCAAGGACGGTTGTAAAGGTGTTGGCTAGGAGTACCCAAATTGTGCTTGTTTGGGAAACAAGGACAAAGAGGACGACGGTTCTGGGGGAACCCGAGTTCGAAAGCTTTGTGTTTGACCCGAGGTGGTCCAAGAGGTTTAAAAAGGGCTTTTACTCCAAAACTGTTTTCGAAAAAAAATTTAACAAAGATATGGAGATGTCTTGACTTATAAAACAAAGGCATGTTTTCAAACTCTTTTTTAACAAAGATATGGAGATGCCATAACTACAGGAGGTAGACTAGGCTTTTCAGAAACAACCCCAGATAAAGCTATCTTGCCACTGCCAGACTTGCATTTCCTTATTCCCTTTAACCTGGTGGTTTACGAGTACATTCAATAGTACTCATGACTGTGTCCCTGGCTATTTACTTGGACAGACTTTCAGAGGTTCGACTTCGGAAGATTCAGGTGACTTCTAGTGAGCTAGGCCGTCTTCCCAGTCAGCTGCCTATAGGTTGAGGCACGATCGGGCTCTGCGCTTGGCAATGTTCCGCTGCTAATGATGATGTAGCCATAATGGCATTTATGTAAGTCTTGTAATTCGTTATGTCTCAGATGTTGTAATGATACCTGTCGGTTATGTTCCACGACTCACTGATCATGGGGACGTGGATATATGCATAACAGAGATTTCTCGGATGAATAATCCGGGGAGCCCACAGCCTTGGTATCAGAGCCATCCTGACTATAGGAGACCTTAGTTAGCATGGACGTTAGACAGGAAACGACAAACCTATTTTCTATGAGGACAAAGGAGAAGAGATGCTTATTTACAAAAGTGCTTATGTCTTCTCCCCTCCATTTCGAAAACTACTTGCACTAATATGATTTCATAATCTTAAAATCATGCACACCTGTCACTAACCCCAACCCAATCCCAAAAATTCTATTGTAGATGGCCTCCTTCCGCTCGGAGCGCATCATCGTTGGAGATAGTTTCTGGCCCTTTGAAGAGCAGCTTCACAACCTACTGAAGATAGTCAAGAGGCCCTCGCCAACTATTGAAGGAACCGAACTTCCTCGTAGTAACACCAATGTGATGCAATGGGTCATAAAGGCTGTGATTCCTTCCCCCGATGAAAACACCGCGCCCACAATCTTCACCTTCCTCGACAACAACTGGGTAGATGGTGTGGTGCGAGCCATACAGGAGATCATGGCACGCCTCTGCAAGATCCACGAAGATGAGTTGAAGGATACTCCCTACCACTTGTTTGGAAAGCACGATGAATATGGACTTCCTACTGAGTCCTTCCTCACCTGCTGCATTGGGAATCAGCTGGAGAATATGGAATACCAACTCCAACGTTCCCAGGAAGATCTAGACAAGGCCAGATGCTAGAATCTGCTTCTAAAGATGGATATCAACCTACTCCGTAAGCGTGAAAGAAGTCTTCAAGCCACCAATGCCCGCTTGGAGAAAAAGCTGACCATTGAAGTACCCCCAACCCCTGAAGACAAAAACCCCGGGACTGACGACGAACTCTCCTTCCTCAATGAGTACCACCCTATCATACAGTCACCTGTTCCGACCGAGTCAACATCCAACCCTGCACCATGGGAAGGCACCACTCTCACCTTCACTGAAGACGAGCTGAATATCCCGCAAACCCCAGAGGATCTACAGTAGTTGAAACCCCGGAGTCAGCATGAACCACCAATTCACCCTCCGAGTAATCACCCGCGTTGCGATACTCGCTCGTTTAGCAATAGGGTAGAGTCATGTATCGCCCCTGAACGCGTTTTGTAATGCCTAGTACTATTAGCACCTTCGGGTGCGGATTGGTTGGTTATGTAATGACTTCCTTGGATTGCTATGATTGTTTGATTGCTCTCCTTCTTGCGTGTTTTACCCAAGACGTTGCATCAGACCCAACCCAAAGCATCTGCCACCAACAGGACCTCCCCTAGGATGGCCATGGAGACAGGAAGCTCGAAGAAGGCCTATAGCCATTGCGGAGATGGAAGACACCAAGCCAACAGATGCTCCGGCTACTGCCCAAACTGCGGAGAACCTCATTCGTCCAAAGTTTGCCCAACTCGACTTATCACTTGTTTCCTCTGCGAAGGCCAAGACCATGTCCCCATCAAATGCCCAATATATCCCCTCATTGGCAAGGCCCGTCAACCTCCTGGTACCAGCAAAGGCAAGTCGTCAAAACAGTTACGCCGAAGTATAGGTACCTGCTTCACGTGTGGACTACCCGGTCACTTCAGCCGAGAATGCCCCGAGGGTAAACCCGTTAAGACTTCCACGAAAGAGAAGCCCGAAGGCACCCAGGGCTCTTATCTTTAGAAAAGATGGTCACCATACCTCTCGCTGCCCCTCAACTCAAGACTGAAGATTACCTGTGCGTCTATAGATGACAACACCCCATGGAAGTAAAGGTCAAGAGAGAAGCCCCTTAACCCACTCTAGGACTTCCCGAACATCGGCAAGCACAACCTGTAATAAACTAGCACATGTCCCCCCCCCCCCGGGAACGACACCTATGATGCTACCCTCTCTTAAGTCGATGTCCGCTACCTTAAGAACCGTCTTTTTACGCCCCTATGAAGATGCCCCCGGTTTGTAACTCTCCGACCTACCTTAGTCGAATTCTAAGGGGGAAAGACTGCGTCCTTCCCGCATAATGGAATAACCCTCTGCCAGAAGCACTCCAACCGTTGGGCCCGAAGACACAGACTTGGATACAATAACCCACTTAAGAGAAACGTCGTAGACCCTTACAGAAGGGCGATCCCTCCCTGCAACCATGGTTGAAGCCAACTCGACCCCCGAGTTTCAAGAAGATTGAAGTTCAACCTCCCTGTCGAGGTGTTTAAGTTCAAAGATAAAGTTGGCAAGTTAGTCCGCAAGAAACACATAGCACTACTAAGACAAATCCCCTAACCTTACCCTCCTGAATCTCGGGACGAGATTCTTTTAAGGGGGAAAGGTCTATAACATCCCAATTTTAGCAACCCTGATTAGTTGTCCATAATGCAAAAATCAGGGGCAACAAAAACTTTTTCTTGTGCATTGGTGCAGTGCTTGCTTATTGTTTGTCTACACTTGTGCATATGAGACTATATCTCATGCTACTCCTTACCTCACCTTCATTTGACAAAAGCTGGTTATCCAAAACTATCCTGGCTCGTTTTACATATTCTCAAACGTTCTGGCATCTCAAAACATGAGCCAAGATGCCTATGTAACCAAAACTATTTTGGGTAGTTTCTATTGACAAAACTATGGAGAGACATATAATACAATCTCCTTATATTTTCAAGACAGAACTCTCAACTAACCTTATCTATAGTTTCCCAAAACTTCTTCCAAAAGTATTTGAATTCTACTCTTGGTAGAGGTACCAAGGATTCTCATCTTACTCAAAACCCAACCTCTTCAAAATGCCCCAACCTTACCCCAAGCTAAGCTTGATGGTAACCTTTAGTAGTAGTTGAATAGTTTATAAGATGAGTTGCCTTGATCTGCTGTCTGATGAGTTGCCTTGGTCTGTTGATTGACTTGTTTGCTTAGGAAGTAGTATGAGCTACTCTAGGAGCTCATAACTAGGATCAAAATGTTTCCAAATCATCAATCCCTAAGCAAGAATACAAACCTAGATTTGATCCCTAGCCACTAGGTGATCATCTAAAACCCTTAACTAGATCAATTCTGAGGATTTCCATTCTAGAAGTTTCCAAAGTCCATGAAGACCAATACCAAGCATGGATATCTTCTACTCACTCTACACTTCAATATCACCCCCTTGCTAAAGCTCTGATACCTTGCAACTCCTCCAAAAACATTCCCTCTCATACTCTAGCCAAAATCCTCAAAACTGCCAATTTTGCCTAAGTCTGGAAACAATTCCAACATCACCCTTTTGAATGCCCCCCCCTTTCTCAAACCATGAGCACTTTTGGAAATGCACTTGAACTATCTTGTTAACCATCCTAAGGACTACCAAGGCCCAAACTTGTCCTTTATAGATCCTCATCCAACCCACTTGTCCTTGATGGTTTTGCAGACAAGAAAATAACATTTCCTGCAAAACTAGTCATCATACCTACTTTGGTAGAAGCTCACACCACCATCCAACCTCCTATGGACCAAATCTCTGAATGGTTGTGATCTACTCATTTAGGTCTATCAAAACCTACTTCACTTGCTCCAAATGTATCTCTGTGATGCTTAAACCCACTTGGTTTATAAGGCATCAAGACTCTTTTTGCATGGCAGCCTTAATTTCAACAAAGTTTGCCATCACTTATAGATCACCTCAAATGCTATTAATTCAAACTCTTTCTGCCATGATCATCTATATGACTTGGTCTACCCACCTATCTATCCCTTGCACAAAGGTGAGCTCTGAGCTCCAGGATGCAAACATGTTTTGGTGGTATAAAAATAACATCACCCTAAATCATCAACCCTTTGTTTTCCATCTTATTCAAGTTGGATATTCATTCCCCAAGGTTGCAACTGCTTGCTACACCTTGTCTATCTCATCTACATTGATCCTCAAGAGTTATCGTAATTATCCAAAATTATTATTGTTCCAAATCTATTTAATTTCTTTAATAGTCAAAATGTCCAAAACTCCCTCCATAAAGGAAAGTTTGGTTTTTGCCAAAACATTTCTCCAAATTTTGGCTCAAGTGAGTTCCATATATCCTACCCTAACTTTCCATCTCAAAAATAAATATTTTTTTGAAGCTTTATTATTTATTTTTGTCCATTTTCTTAAATGGCTGAATTGGAATAATAATTGTTTTAAATACTTTTAATCCCCAATAAATCTTGGGAAAATTCGCCTAAGTGTGTATTCACATTTGGGACCCTTCCATCCCAAAAACCAACCTTGTTCAATGTAAGTTTCTCAAATGATCCTCTAGAAACCACTTCTGCACTTTTTGAGTAAATGGATTTAAGTGAACTAAAACCTCTCTGAAAAATTCCAACTAATTCCTAGAGAGTCCCTTTAACCTAATCTATCCACCAGTACCATCTACTCACTCTGTCCTATGCAAAATTTGGAACTTTCTTCACAAACCCCCTTGTGATCAAAATTTTGCAAACCAATCATACTTGAACCAAACTAGTACCAAATCCCCACCAATCTTGCTCAATGCTTCTCCTTAGCACCAGGACACTCCCCTGGTCGACCACCACTGTAGCTCTACCTTAGCATTTCCCATTTTACCCTTATACTAGTAGAGAGAGAGTCAAGCCAAATCTTACAAGAATCTACTTCAATTAATTACCACTGATGCCACCCCCTCCCTCTCTGATCCAGCATGACCAAATACCCAGCATACCCCTCCCCACCGACCCCTGGACCAATCCCTGGCCAGCCTTCCCTCTCCACCATGTCCAAAGGGGTAATCTACATCATCTACCCCTCCTCCCTAGTATAAAGCCAGCAGGCCACCCTAGCCAGCCCTTTGCCCCTCATTTTCTCCCTCACCCCTCCACTCACTCCCCCCAAGCTCCATTCCCACTCCCCTGCCCTGTGCTGACCAGAGGAAGAAGAAGAGGAGCTCTCGGCCTCCTCACACAAATCGAGCAAGGCACCTTCTCCCCTACTCCATTTCCTCTGCATGTCTGCTCACGAGTTCCCCTCCTCCTCCTCTATCTGACCATGCTCTTCTTTTTGTCCAGGACCTACTCCTCCGTCCCCGCCAGTGAGCTCCGGCGAGGTCACTCTCAGCCGCCGTCGTGCGAGCTGCTTCCAGTGGACCCCCGCCGTCGTGCCGCCCCTCGATCTGCTCAGCATCGTCGACCGCGTCGCCCTACAGCTTCCCCGACCCTCCTCAAGCCCTCAGGTGAGCTCCCCGCCCTACGCCACCCTCTGCTAGGGTTAGCTCACATCGCCGGTGAGCCCAGGTGGACGACGACGCTGCGCCGTCCATCGCCACTTAAACGGACGGCCGGGATCCGCCGGTACCGTTTCGGCCTCCCCTCTCGCTGACCGCCGGGCCCCGCTTACCAGGTTCAAGTGCTGGCTCACGCGCGCCGCGTCGCCCCGCCGTGGGCCGAATCCACCTCCTGCGGCCCATCTCCCCTCAGATCCAGCCCAGCTGCTTGTCTTGTTTTCTTTTATTTCAGATCCAGAAAAAGGAACCGCAGGTTTAAATCCATTTGAAAATGTAAATCAAGTCCAAATGTCAAGATTCAAATTTCTGGTTGTTCCCTGATGTTTTCTCAAACATGCAGAGGCAACCCCAAGTTCAAACTAATTTACATAAATTTCTGGAATTTATTCTGCTGCCAAGTATACTTTGCATTAAATAAATTTCTCAGGGAGTTTCACATCTCCATTTGAGATGAACCAAAATCCTACTGAGAGGTATATGACATACCTATCATCCAGCACAAGTCCTATGCCAAGGTGAACAGAAGGATTCCTTTAAGAAAAATAATAAAAACAACAACTTTCTGTCTTGGATATTTTCTCCAGGTCAAACCAAGTGCGGTATTGACCTAATTCCACCTCCCAGTACATCCTAGTATCGACAGCTACCAAACTCCAGCATCTCAGAATTTATTGAGCTCTGGTTGAATTTTAGTGATTTAAATACTTCTGAAAGTGGTATTTCCACTAAATAAATCACTCCAGGAGTTTGGCAACTCCAAAAAGGGTGAATCCAATTTCTTCGGAAAGTTATTCCATATGCCTATCACCTTCGCTTGGAACAAACTCAATAGCTTCTATAGAATTAATCTGGTGAAAAAGAGAAAAACCAGACAGAACTATTTTGGGAATTTTCTGAGGGCATTCTGGTAATTCTTTTGACTTGATTCCAATTCTTGGTGGTTCAGTACATCAAACTCCACCTAACCATCCAAGGAAATAATTGTTGGAGCTCCATAACTCTTCTGGTGAATTATTCTCTCAAACTAGAGTTATTACCACTATAAAAATCATAATTAAATCTAGGAAATTGATATTCAAGTGAAACCACTTGTGTTGGTTTTGCTTTGTCATGACCTATCTGGGGATATCACTTTTGCACATTGGTATCCTACAGACCTCAGAACCACAATCTAAGATCAAGATCTCTATCCTAGACACCTATCTTCCAAGAGAGAAACATTACAATGGCAATCTAGTAAATTCCACCAATAGAACCCAACTTCTCCAAAACCTCCCAAGTTCAGTAGTACTCAGTATGCTTGCTTGCTGTATGGTTTGATGTTTGTATTCCTTGTATTGATTGTGGTATTGTCTGCTTGCATGTATACCCGATGACGACGATAGTGTGAGTGTGTGACGACAAGAAGGAAGGGACTTCTTATTATTATATTTTGGGTATTCTTGGTTATCTATATAAGTCCAGGGACTTATTGCTGATCGCAGGCAAGCCACCATTCCTGAACTCTCATATATGTCATATTCTCTTTTACCTGTTTTGTATCCTCTTTATAAATTGCATTATCTACCTACATGTTTTGTTTTACAGATACTGCGATAGTAACTTGGCTCTTCCAAGTTATGACTTCGTGTCCTTCGAGGCACCACCCCGATGTACCTACCATTTTATCCCTTTAGATCAAGGGTATGATGGTTATCGTCCTACCCCGTTGTAAACCCCGGTTTTGAGAAAAATAAACTGTTTTGGGGATTTACCCCACTACCAAGGTTTTAAAACTGTTTTGTAAAACCCTTGGGAAGAGGCATCGTTCCAAGCGGATGTTTTAACGAAAGAAATGGTGATGATGAGCAATGAGAAGGTGATGGGATGTTCTACGCCTTTACTGGAACAATTTTTATTCGCGCAACCACATTACCCTAGGTGTTGGGGCTTAATTTGTAGTTTGTCTGCATTAGCCGAGGCAACTTCTACCATGCTTATAGGGAGAGATGCTTGGAATTCCGGGCAGGCGCTACCAGATCTCTGATCTGAAGCTTGTTGCTTGTTTCGGCAAGAGTGAGCCTGAACTGGCAGGAGGCCGGTGCAACAATTGGGTCTCCCGCGGACGGTATGACTTGGAGTACGGAAGGAAGTGGAGTCACCAGATTTAAGGTATACGCCAAGTTGCGGCTTGGGTATGCGCATGTACGGAAGGCAGGACTATGGCTTGGAGCGACATACTCGTTGCCGGAGAGAACAAACCCAAAAGGAAGAGCATGCCTTTGCTAGAGTAGACAAGCGAAAGGTTAGGTTTGATTACCCCCATCTAGAGTGGTAGTGGGCCGTGGTTGTATCCCGGTGGATGTATTGATTCTTGTGGGGAAAGTGCGCAAACTCTGCGGAGTATAATCTATTCGAATAGCCGTGTCCACGGTCAAGAACGGTTGTAAAGGTGTTGGCTAGGAGTACCCAAATTGTGCTTGTTTGGGAAACAAGGACAAAGAGGACGAAGGTTCTGGGGGAACCCGAGTTCGAAAGCTTTGTTTTGACCCGAGGTGGTCCAAGAGGTTTAAAAAGGGCTTTTACTCCAAAACTGTTTTTGAATTTTTTTTAACAAATATATGGAGATGTCTTGACTTATAAAACAAAGGCATGTTTTCAAACTCTTTTTTAACAAAGATATGGAGATGCCATAACTACAGGAGGTAGACTAGGCTTTTCAGAAACAACCCCAGATAAAGTTATCTCGCCACAGCCAGACTTGCATTTCCTTATTCCCTTTAACCTGGTGGTTTGCGAGTACATTCAATAGTACTCACGGCTGTGTCACTGGCTATTTACTTGGCCAGACTTCCAGAGGTTCGACTTCGGAAGATTCAGGTGACGTCTAGCGAGCTAGGACGTCTTCCCAGTCAGCTGCCTGTAGGTTGAGGCACGATCGGGCTCTGCGCTTGGCGATGTTCCGCTGCTAATGATGATGTAGCCATAATGACATTTATGTAAGTCTTGTAATTCGTTATGTCTCGGATGTTGTAATGATACTTGTCGGTTATGTTCCACGGCTCACTGATCATGGTAACGTGGATATATGCGTAACAGGGATTTCTCGGATGAATAATCTAGGGAGCCCACACGGGTGGGTGCAGAAAGATGTCGACAAAGCCGAAACGGATCTGACCATCCCCAATCGTCGAGTTATTGCTTAGTAAAGAGGGATCCGCCGAATTCATGACTCCAGCGCCCAAATTTCCCACTGACGGTGCCAATTGACGAAGGGTAACCTCGACAATGTCCATAGTCATGGACTTGGGTTTCAGGGAAAAGGAGAGCACTGGTGATTTCGTCGGCTTATCAGACAAACAAGGGAGGCGAGATTTACCCAAGTTCAAGCCCTCGTATTGGAAACCCTACTCTTGCTTGTTTGATCTTTATTGATGGAGAGTACAAAGTCGCTAAGTTGCTGGATGCAATCTAGCTTACATCAGATTCGCTATGAGTCGATTACTAGGTACCCTTCCCGTTGGCTCCTCCTAGCCTTTATATGAGAGGCCAGGTCATGGAGTCTAGTACGGGTTGGATTACAGTTTTGGGTATAACTCTATGACTATGTCGGTTATGCCTTGGGCTTTCTGCCTTAGTCATCACGTCTAGTTCCTGGGCCTCAGATGCTTCTAGGATCCTTGATCTCTCATGGGCTTTATGGGCCTTAGTTTAGATTCATACCGGGTATGCCAATCATGGGAATCGACAAGTCATGCACATGCCACCGCCTACAAAGCTAACATGCTTTCACATGCAGACTAACTCTTATCAAATCTGTCTTCTCTATTCCTGTCTACTACTTTCTCCGTTTTAAACTATAAGATGTTTTAGCTTTGTGACATGTACTCCCTCCGTTTCAAACTATTCCTGTCTATACAGTAAAATAGGTCTAGATACACTTCATTCACAAAGCTAAAACATCTTATATTTTGAAACGGAGGGAGTACATGTCAAAATATCCTCTTTTCAAAAACATTCTTAGCAAAACTCACTGCTATCATTAGAACTTTTAGTGGACAGGTGTCAAGGAGGAACCATCTACAAAAACTGTTTGTCTTACAGCTTGGCCAGACATATGTACTGAGAAGAAAATTGGAGGACTAGGAGTCAGAAATTTGCAAGCCATAAATCAAGGACTAATTCTTTCTACAGCATGGAGATTAGCAAATGAACCACAAAGCCATCTGGCTCTCATCCTTAAAGCCAAATATCACAGCGACACATCCATTTGGAGAGAAAAACCAAACATACCAAAATCTGCTTTTTTGGACAGCAATTCTTAAGGTAAGACCACTTTTAATTTCAGCTTCTTTCCATCAAATCGTGGATGGCAGTAGTTCAATTTGGAGTTCTCCTTGGTTTCCCATGTGGCAAAACATCTATGATCATCTCATTATTCAGCCACCACCTTTTACTTATCTAGTCACTGTCAAAGATCTGTGGATTTCTAATCAGAAAAATGGAATGTAGTATTAATACTCTTTATTTGAACCTGAAATTGCTGATGCTATGGTGAGAATCCCCATTATTAATACTGATGGGCAATGCACCCTTGTTTGGAAACTAACCCCTTTAGGTGACTGTTTGTCGAAAAGTGCGTACAAGCATTGTTTACTAACCCCTCTGGGTGACTGTTCGTCAAAAAGTGCGTACAAGCATTGTTTCAATAATCTTGCTTTACCCCTTAACGAGAGACCAAAAGTTGTTTCTCCACAGATTGTGCATCTTCTTAACCAGGTGTGGAAAGAAAAGTTAACGGTGCCAAGAGTGCAAACCTTCGCATGGCGGCTTCTACATAGAGCTCTTCCACTGGTAAGAGAGCGAGTAGGTTTTCTAAACACATCAAAGAGGAATGTTGTAGGTGTGGTGTTGTTGAAGATGAGATGCACATGTTTTTTCCATGCCCTTTCTCGAAAACGGGCTGGTTCTCTGCACCTTGCTTCATACAAACAGAGGTGCTTGTTGAAGCCCATCATTCGATGTCTCAGATGATACATGTCTTGCTTTCTTCTACTCATCCGCACCTTAACCTTATCAGTTTACATACTTTCTTGTGGTGCATCTGGAAGGTTAGGAATGACGCTCTTTTCAATAGGAAATTTGCAAACCTTGTCAACTGTACTCTGTTGCTAATGCAATCATGCAGGGGGCTGAACTTGAGAATAAAACTTTCCTACAAGATCATCACCCGATCACCTCCGCAAATCTGCAGGTTGCACCACAACAAAATCCATTTTCTCTTGCAGATACTACAATTTGCTGTGATGCAGCTTGGAAAGAGAAGAACACCAAGGACCTGTTCCAGCAGGTATCGGCATTGTAATTCAAACTCAGGGCAATCAGCACTTCCAGCAGCTGCATATTGCAGCCTTGTCTCCACCGGCACTATCACCTTTACAAGCTGAAGCTTTTGGATTGTTACTAGCTACAAAGCTGGCTGAATTGCTACAAATACAGGACCCCAACTTTTCCACGGACTGCTTGATCTTGGAGTCTGCTACAAAGGCTACCTCAATCCTACAAGCTCCAGGTCTAGCTCTTAGAATTCAGTCGTCTACTCTAGCTACAGATGTCTCTCTTCAGATATAGGTCAATGTCCAGGAAGCCTTTCACACCCCTCTCTGTAAAATGCTGCTAAGTTTTAATAAAATCTTTAGCTGTCCAAAAAATAAGAGAGTACGACCCAGAAAAGGGGGCACACTGCCTAACCGAACACAGGGTGTACTCCTGGTATGTTGTGGACGGATAGCCAGGCACAGGGGAATGTCCTGTACTTGCGAAGTCGGCACCTAAATTGCTCTAAGCCTCTGACCAGCTGAGCTACCAGAACCACTTGCCTAAATAGAATGGATAAACTATACTCCCTCCGTCCACAAATAACTGATTTCGATTTGTCTAGATTCGCAAGTATCTTGCACTAAAACATGTCTAGATACATGCGAATCTAGACAAATACAAGTCACTTATTTCTGGACGGAGGGAGTATCAATTTCTAGCTCTCATAGCTGAATGAAGAAATAGATAATTTCCCACTCCCCACCAATCCACCATCTCTGACAATGGCTCGGACCGTCTCAGGACGTCCCTTAGTTCCATCATGATCACCCCAATGAAGAAAATTGCAGCTTTTTTTTTTTTTTGGAGAGAAGAAAACTGCAGCTTGCACACACCCACAGTGCACAACTGTAGATACGATGCACTCCTGCAAACACAGAGTTTCTTGTAACTTTGCTCGCACATGAGCATCGTTGTCATCTGTCGCACAAAGCAGGCAGGCTAGCTAGGTTTGGGTCCTTGATAAAACGGTATCGATTAACAAATTCTGCACAAAGAGTCTCAGCAACACACACTTCACACAAAGGCAGTTTCTGTGCCTTTGTGTACACGGCCTAATGGACAGCAACAGCGACAACGACAGCTAAAACCAACACTGTTCCACCAAATAAACATGCTGTAAATTCCTTTGTCTTTCGACTGTCTGTAGTATACTCACGGTGGCTCGTGAAATTCTAGACATTTGGGCACATCATCAGGAAGGGAACCTGCAGGAAGATATGACACTTGTTAGCAGCTGCTATGTACTGCGAAAGGGCTCAGGCAACAGGCATAGCTTAATGAGTGCACAGGCAAACAGCACCAACTGGAGGTGTGGAGAAAAAAAAATGCAGAAATCGAAGCTAATATAGAAAAATGTATACTGTATGCTAAACTGACTTTCGGTGATAGCAGTATGACATACACAACCACATGTAACATGTTTCTAAGACAATCAAAGGAACTTCCTTTATAACAGTTGCAACCAATATATTCTACTAGATCAAGCATTTGAAATATCACAGTTACTAGGTAGCTCTTCACTGTAGAAGATAGATATACACCCCGAGAGCTCGCGGATGAACCTTCGATTTCATGGAAATACATTCCGAAGTAGATAGATAACCTTTTTACTCATAAATTACAAGGTGTCCAAAAATTGTAAAGATGTGAGGTACTATGTGGTCAAAAGCTATATCCTTACATGGTTAATTGACCAATGGTGGATATATACAGAAAAGATGAGTGGTAAAAATAGCTGAATAAAGGAGACGCCTGACTACTCTCACAAAAAATGAAAAGGAAAAAATGGGGCTTGCATGCATACTGAACTTAGATAAAATGTGATTTTTTTCAATAAACAAAACTGAGGAAAGATGTGAAGGAAACCTAAGGAATCTAAGGAACACATTTAGGAGACAAGCTAAATTGAGGATGATGATTGGGTAAACCATATGGCACAAACACAGGAAGTCAACATGAATATTTTAGGAAAACAACCTAAATATTTCTTGAAAAGAAAGCATATTTTGACCTGCATACCATTTTGCTCTAAAGCAAGAGTTGCAATAGCAAACATTTCAGAATGATACAAGAGTAGAGGTGAGGAAGTTCCAATGATAGCTCATATAGTAATACTAGGAGAAACTATCTTGGTCAGACGACTGAACATGCCCAAACTACAGATGGACAACTATCCACGTGGAGATCTCATGCCCAAAAGTGAAATGTGGGTGCTAACAGATGGATAACTTGATGGAAAGTGTAAGTACGCTGTTAACAAGATTCTCAACTTCTTAGCGAAGGAGTCCAAAGTTTCTAAATACTGGCAAAGAACCTTCCCTTGATGGCTCTGCTACATATTTTGTCAAGAATTCCGCTCTATGATAAAAAAAATGATTACTGTAGAAAAAACATATGACATTTTCGAATATCTAAAAACAAAGAATAAATTATTACCCTTATTAGGCTGGTTACAAAAGTCGGCTGCGAGTCTGCATAGAAAGTCTTGGCTAATCAATCTTAAATAAGCGATGAGGAAAAGGTCAACATGTCTGTAAGTACTCGAATGCATCCGTACATGGGATATGCACAAAAGGCTGATTTTGGCAGGAATTTTGCAGAAGAAGGGCCCATGTCAATGTAAAGTTATGTGCACCAAGCCTGAGAAAACCAGAAGATTAGAAGCCTCAGACAAGGAAACCCATCTTACATGAGTTGCTGGTCTGAGAAAATCGGAAGTGAACCTAGTCCATGACAGGGAATACTCTTTGGAAAGGGGTTGGAGCCCAAGTCTTGAAGCTGAACGGCTCTAGATAAAGGAAGATACTGCTTGGGATATGGACGGTTCTAGAAGAACTACGAAGGTTTTTCTTAATTCATCTTGATCAAATAAGTTTCGGTGAGAAACTCTTTTGTAGGAATGGCTTCCATAACCCCTATCAAATAATAACTAAAACTTTTAGAAATAAACTAACCAAAGATAAAGCAAGCAGACTAATCAAACCAATATAATCCCCATCAAATCAAACTAAACTCGTGGTGAAGCAATGAACTCACACCCACACATGGGAAAATCTCTTGGCAGCATACTGACTTCATTGAAATGATTCTTATTTTTAGTACTTAAAAGTGCAGCCGCGGAACTATCAAGTAAATTATCATCTTTAAGAGAACACGAATTGCATCATGATTACTGGCTGAAGTTCTGTAAATGAAACCCAGACAAGCTTCACACTTGAACGTTGAAAGCAATAATCTATTAATTCTACCTGGACTTGCAGAAAAAAGACATATTTTTGGATTCCTGAATATATTAGTTGCAATCAATGTGTCAATTTATTTGTATGTTTAAATTCAGACTTCGACTTGAAATCACCTGATTTGAGAATGAGAAGTGAAATGTCAGCAAAAAGGTAAGGCATGTGCTGCTTATATACGTGCAATGATAGAATCCTCACTAAAAATAACCCAATCACCACATAATGCCTTCTTCTAAGACAACTAATGAAACTAGATGTGCGGATGAAACTGTGGAGTTTCCATACTGATTTTTTAGACCACACAGTTAAATTGCATGTCAACACAGTAAGATTAGGTGAAAGACAGTGCTTGAAAGCAATAGTATTTTAACTAAAAAAAACCTGGACCAACAGAAAAAGGGAGATGTTTTGGAATCCTGAACATGTTAATTGCATCTGCCAATCTATATGTAAATTATCTGTCTGCTTAAAATTCAGAATTCGCACATAATCACATGATTTGAGAATGGGAAGTTAAATTTCAGCAAAAAAGTAAGGCCCTGTTCTGCTTATCCTGGCAACGAATAACCTAATCAACGTACATTGCCTTGTAGGATCATCTGGTGTTTTTTAGACCACACAGGCAAACTGCATGTCAATGCATTAAGAATGGGTGAAACACAGTGCGACTGTGCCGCAGGTGGGCAACCAATCTGTACTACAAAGAATACACAACAAGAAAAAAAGGAACTACACAAAGAAAAGTGTGTTAGATGTGTGCAATGGTGATTAACTACCAAAGCCACCGTAGGGGACCTAGATGCCTAGGAAACCCAGGTGCAGACAACTGGCAGAGCTCATCCATCATTGAATCTAAGATCTGCAGCAGTGCCTTGTGATCTTTCTGGAAAAAACCTCTGCCGTTCCAGTTTCCAAATGTCCAGGTGGAGAAGATGATGATGTTTAACCGCAGCACTACTGTTTTTCTTGACAAATTTGTTATGAAATGTTTCAAAAAAGCTAATAAACCTCTACATGTAAACGATAGACTTTCTCATCACATAAAATTCCAGTAGTGTGTCCTTGTGATAGAAGCTGCCTACTATCTAATACAAATTGCTTATTATGAATTTAATACAAGTCTCATATGAGCATATGCAACTGTTACTGTACAATGGTACAGAAACACCAGATCAGAGATATGCCTCAAATTGGATGTGAGCAGTCAAGTATCTACCATAGCATCTCCAGCTTTTAATTCCTAACCCTATTCGATAATTAAATACAATTGCACTAAGCAGAGTTTTAATAAAATTTGGATCTCCCTTTCCCATCTAGTCAAGAAAAAAAAATAGTATACTAGTTATATAGTCCAAACACATTGAAGAAATTTCTGCTGCAAAGGAAAGAGTGCTGAACAGGATGTAATATACCAACAAAATTGCACCTGATGCAAAACTGTGTTTTACTACGTAAATAATACCTCCAACTGATCACACGTTTGCGTTCAATTCTTGTTACTGCCTCCATCCTGTGAGCCACTGTCCTGTGAGCTACTGCCAGCACCCCCACTGTTCCCATCTTGCTGTAGTGTTTGCCCTCCCGATCCACCAAACGGCCATGGCAGTGACACATTAAATCTCCTTTCCACCACCCTTGCAGTCCCCTCCCTTCCTTGCTCAGCAGCAGTAGAGCTCCCAGATGCAGCTGCGGCAGCAATACCAACAGCCGGCTGTGGGTTTGAGGCCTTATTGCCCTCATAATCAGGATCATCGGTGGGCAGCTCGAAGCGACAAATGGGGCATGAATTGTGGAGCTCCAACCAGGGTACGATGCAGTCGGCATGGTAGATGTGCTTACAGGGGATCTGCTTGGCCCAATCCCCAGGCGAGAAATCTTCCTTGCACACAGCGCACTCGGCGCCCTCTGCCGCCGCGACCATGGCATCGGTCACGACGACGTCAGGAAGCATGGACAGGGCCGACTTGGCAGCAGGCGGTGTGCCGTAGCGGTTGGGATCATTCTCAGCGAGCTGCTCGATGAGTTGCTCCAGACCCGGCCCGACGAAATAGTCCCCGAAGCTTGCGCCACCGGCACGGCCACCTAGGCCGGGGGCGAGGTTGACGCTGGCGTCGTCGAGGAGGACCTGGATGTTAGCGCCGTTCTCCATGAGGCCGTGGAGGTAGTTCTGGAAGAACGCGACCGGGTCAAAGGACTCAGGCTCGTTCTCAGGTGTAGCCGTGCCGGCGGCGGAGGCAGCACCGCTCCCGCTCCTGGACCTGACGCGGCGGCCATCCTGGAGGTCGAGGATGCTTGTGAGGAAGTTGGAGAGGTCGCTGGAGGGGGTCGCGGCTGTGGAGGACGAGGAGGATCGGGATGGGGAGGAGGCGGTGGGCATCATCGGGGGGAAGGCGAAGGGGAAGGGGAGGATGGTGGGGGCGGGGACAGTGACCTCCTCCAGGAAGTCGCCGCGGCACTCAGGGCAGGAGAGCTCGCCCGCCGCGGCGGCGGCGGCGGCGATGAGGACGGTGCGGTTGCATTGGTAGCAGAAGAACTGCTTGCGCGCGAGGGAAGCGTAGTAGGCGGCGCCCGGGGTCGACATGGCGGCGCCCGGCGATCTAGGCAGGGCTGCGGCGGCGATGCGAGTTTTCTTTTCGGAATTTAGGTCTTCGCAATTCAGTATCTCGTGTAGTCCTTTTCCTTTTGTGGGTTTGTTTCTCTTGGTCTTCGTCTTTCAGATCCTGACCGGACGAACTTCGAAAAAAAATCGGTAGGATTTCAATCCGTCTAGGAATCTTGACAAGTCTAAAAAAGTTACTCCCTCTGTCACAGTTCAAGGGGCCTACGTCCGTACTAATTTAATCAATAAAATACTAATTATTTAAAATAAAAATTATATTATTATAAAATTTAAATATTATATTTTATAATAATATAACATTTGTGTTAAATAATTTATATTTTATTGATCGAATAAATGACTTAGTTATACGCGTAGGCCTTTAAAACGGGACGGAGGGAGTAATTTGGATCGGAGTAGGAACAAAAAATTCGTCTTTGGTATGGATGCTGCGGCTGCGTACATCAATACGTGTCATCTACCTCTTCTCGGTTTAACAAAATGATTTACTTTTTCAACTACATAATCATGATGAAAAATTTAGTTCATTTTATAACTAAAGAGGGTAGATTGTACCCTAACATTAACTCACTTGCATCTCTAGTCTTGAAACAAAGGAATAGTTTTACTAATAAATTATAGATGTGATACTTTCTTCGTCCAAAAATAATTAATTTGGATTTGTCGAGACATTTGAATCTAGATAAATCTAGATCAGTTATTTCTGGATGAAGAAAGTACATCAAAGATGGCCACACCAAAAAAGGAAAAAAGGAGGAAACATTTGCCAAAACACAGCTCAGCATCGGCACAAACAACCACTACCATCGACAACACTCCGATTGAGTGACACCTCTATGTAGGAATAATGCACAATCATTATCGTCACCAAATCTAAGTCCAAGTTAGATCATGGGTTTGCACCTCGGAGAAAGACCAAGCAAATTCTAGACAATGCCTTCAACAAAAAATAGAGAGGTTCGCCATTGCCACGTACAACCAAGGGAGATCAAACTTAGGGTTTCTCACCATTTTGTGAGATTATTCCTCTCGAGCTGCTACTAATCACTAATTATTGCATAGAAATGCTTGCTTTTTACTTATAACATCTAGGTTTATCCAAATTTAAGAAAAATTTGCTTGGTGTAAGATTATGTCAAATAAGACCTTAAAGCTCGTAATATCTTTATTTATCAGATCTTTTGTGAGTCGATGGATGTGGATAGACCAAAGCTAAGGATTCACGTACAGAGGTGCACATATATAGAATAATAATAATAATAATAAGATCGGCCATGACTTGTGATCTAATCTAGATAAGTGGTTGTTGTGAAATACAACCATTTTTTTATGTTTAAACTTCATATTAGTCTAATTGATGAAATATCTCTCTAGGCTTATCACTAATGACTAATTATTACATAGATGTGCAGATATTTTTTTATTTTTCTCCTTGCAGAAATGGACACTTTTATGGCAAAATCTTGACTAATTAAGAAATCACGAGCTACTAATTTCCCCAAATCAAAGAGGCCACGAAAGGAGGAGTCATACACTTTAACGAGCATTGGTACGACACAACCTACTCGTACGACACGGCTGTACCATGTGTCACCGCCTTCGCCCGCTCAAACCAAGCAACTTTCATGAAGACGCTCATATATTCTAAAAGAACATAGCCGCCAAAAACCCTAACGCATCGCCGCAGAAGAACACATCTGAAGCCATTCACATTTGAGGAGAGGAGATCCACCGTAGAGCGTCACCAGTCATTCCTCCTCTCCATCAATATTTTCCCATCATAGCCATAGCCATCTAATTATCTAATATCATTGTGGTTGGCGATACTGTAAGACTATTTGTGTTCATCTTAAGAATCTATTTAAAATGTTTATGATTGTTGATCTAATTATGAGTGAGTGGTTCTCACGAGCTGCGGGCTAAGTCATAGCCTCGCAGCGGTATGCACATCCTCTAACATGGAGTATTGTGTTGTGATTTTGATATTGGATTTATCCTTTGTATTCTTGTCTCTTATCTTGACACAAGGACTTGTTGGGTACCTAAGACCTCAATGATTTATACATGTATTGAGGTGAGATGAATGGTAATCGTCTTCTACGCTTGAAAACCAGTGACAACAAGGAGAGTACGGTAGTTGTTTAAAGATCCATTTAGGAGTAACGGTAACATCATAGATTTTAAGACTTTGGTTTGTTTTACTTAATAACCACGTAACCCCGTGCGATGGTGGTATAGTAGTTAGACAAAAGTCTATAGTAAATGTGGCTGGCAAATACTATAGTTGTTACAGATGTACCTCTCACAACTTTTATCCTATATAAATCACAACTCATTAATAAGATTATTATCATTTTCTCTATTCTATATATGTGTATAGCTGCAGGTGAATCCTTAGCCATGGCCTATTTCCATCCATTGATACAAACAAAGAAGTAAACGTGAAAGTCTGGTAAACAAAGATACTACGAGTTTCAAGGTCTTGTTCGATATAATCTTACACCAAGAAAATTATTTCCATGGTTCGATAAGCCTAGGTGACGAGGGTTAATCTCGGCAATGCCAATGATTATGGACTTAGGGTTTCATGGAAAAAATACTGGAGATTTAGTCGGCTGGTCTGACAAAGAAGAAAGTCGAAGTCGTCTGATAGCTTTAAGAACAAATCGATTACAAATTGCTTGAGCCTTGTGTTTTCGATACCTCTCCATTGACTCCTCCCAGACTTTATATAATATGATGGGTCCCAAATCCGTATGCGGATAGGTTACATACTATGATTATAACAGTGGTACAATGCCGGTTTCTATTTCCTTATCTAGCAAACTATATTTTTGGTCGGATGCTTCCTAGGTCTTCTTCATGGGCTTCATGGGCCGTGAGCTTTTACGCAGCTAGGGTAACCAATCATAAAAACCTGAGTAATCATGCCCATGTCAGTAGCCCCGAGACTCCATCCTAATCGTAGATTCAGGTTGAGTCTCAAAGATAATTTAGTATTTATGATCGAAGTTTTCTTTATGAAATATTTATATATGTTTTATATTAATTTGTAGGGATTTGGTACAATAAGTGTGATGCATCCGACGGATCAGAAATCAGTTAATTGCTCCTGGGCAAAAACGTTATAGACCTACATCAAATTCAAGTCCCGGGGCTTGAACTCGGAATTTTACTGGCGTAATTCAGTTTGATCCGTTGAGGTATTATCGAATACTGAATCCTAGTTCTATTATATCGGGTACCCAACGTGTCCGTCGGGATTTTTCATCGTATCATCGATACGAATAATTCAGAGCGCATTTATGTGCGGTTACCAGGCCACACAGGAAAAGTTCCGGGGTCTTACCTTCATGTCATGGACATGACATTCGGAGTTTTATCGCATCAGACGTGGTCCGAAAATTTGTATGCTTTTTTCGACTGCCTTGTTTGGCTGCTGGAATTGCTAAAGTTATCTGCTTTTTATTTTTTCGGATGCTATTTGTAAACGCTCCCAATGGGAGTAACCGTTTGAGAATATACTGATGCAATACTTATAGGTTATTTTTATTTCTTATTCAATCTGTTAGAACTTTCAAATTTATCGGGTGTGTTTTCAACACACGAGGATACTATTTCTTTGGGTCATACTTTGACCTTTATATGAAAAACATAGTTTTCTATGGGTGCGCGACAACGCTCCCGATGGGAGTAGCCCCGGAGACTATGTTCGGATACCTGCATCGGGACATAGGCTTATAATTCTTGGTTAGTTTAACCAGAGCAACTTATACAAATATTATCAGTATTTTGCTTGTCATAATATACTTTAATGATAAAGCCCCAAGCGTGGGAGAAAAGATAATGTATAAAAACTAAGTCTAATTTTGGAGAACTTACCTTTTATTTAAAGCTGAAGACGAAGATAAATGTGTCTTTGTACTTGCATGGCCGTTGGCCTTATTAAATAAAATTGTGGCTAAGAAGCCTGGCCGTAAGCCTTGTTTAATATAAATTGCAAAAAGAATAAATTCTAAGCGTAAAAATATGGTAGGTATGCGACGTTCCATGGGTTGGAGTATTTAACTCCTGTCTTCTTGTCTTGAAGCCGATATGCTCTGTTAGAGATTACTTATGTGATGATATAAGGCTCTTTCCATGGTGACTCCAGTTTGCGGTGACCATCTTGCTTGAGGCGAAGGACCAGGTCCCCTACGACGAAGGACCTGGGACACAATCGTCGGCTGTGGTAGTTGCATAGGTTCTGCTGATAGATGGTGGCCCTTTGTAGAGAAACGTCGCGAGCTTCATCGAGTGCGTCGACGTCATCTTCGAGTGCATCACTGGATGCTTCTTCATTATACTCAGTGACTCGTGGAGACTCGTGAGTTACTTCGACTGGAAGGACAGCTTCAGCGTCGTGGACCAGAAAGAAAGGTGTTTCTTGTGTTGAATTATTTAGAGTGGTACGTAGCATCAACCCATGCTCCGTTGGTCTATCAAGTTGTGCTAGCAACCTTTTATTAATACCAGCGGTTACAAGACCATTGGCTTTTTCTACTTGCCCAATGGTTTGTGGGTGGGCAACTGAGGCGTAACTTACTTTTATATCCATCTCCTTACAGTACTCATTAAAGTCATTGGAAGTGAAGTTTGTTCTGTTGTCGGTGATGATGCTATTTGGTACGCCAAATCGAAATACTATTGATTTGATAAAATTCACAGCCGAAGTTCCATCCTGGCTGGTAACAGGCATTGCTTCAATCCACTTGGTGAATTTGCCGACTGCTACTAGCAGAAAGACGTGTTCCCCAGGCGATGATTTGTGAAGTTTGTCCACCATATAAAGTCCCCATTGAGCGAATGGCCAAGAAAGTGGTATGGGTTTAACTTGGCGGTAGGTGCACCAGGTTTTGTTGCGAATCGCTGATGACTGCATATTTGTATCATGTTTTATATTATTATTTTGCATTGTAGATATAGGATCTCGATATTTTACGACGTTCGCGCACGTTTTATGTCTATTTTCACCAGGATCAGTATAGATGATGGATACAATGGATACAATTCTTAGAGTAGTTGTATTGGAGAGAAAAGGAGCCAAAAAATAACGTAAATCGCTTATTTGGGAAATATCCATAACACCAGAAGAAAACCTGAAGCGATCGAGGCTTACAGATGGTTTAACGACCAACTATACGGCGAGAATAAATTTTCTGGCCATATAGTTCACGCTGTATAGTTGGCGCCGCCACTACCTCCTCAAATAGTTTCACCCCGTGCAACTAGATCGGGGAGATGACATACATAACACCCAGAAATCACCGAAACCTCACCTCTGAAAGGCATCTCGAGGGGGAACTTGCCCAAGAGATCCATCTTCACCCTACGCAGATCTAGGAGGGCAAGGCATCGATCTTCATCTTCATCAACTGCTGCACTGCCATCATATCCATCCATCCCATCTTCACCTCATCTAGATCTTGTTGTAATTTCCGTACTCATTGTGGATTTATACAAGAACTATTCATATATAATTGTTTCCATTACCATTGCTATGATGTTGATTGCCTCTATGTCTGAGTAGATCTTTAGTTCTTGGGGAGATGGAGAAACCCTAGCATATGATTGAGATAATATAGAGATTATTATGTTATACATCATTATGTGTATGTGTTAATTGTCTTCATCTTGATGTTGGGAGTTGTGCACATTTTTAATATTTGCCTCTTATGGGGACTCGATGAAGGGGATTACTTGTTGGTAGACAAAGGGACGATAGCACTTACTATGACTATAAAGTTGTTGTCATTCTTTACGTACTAATTTGGAGAAATAAGGAGAACTCATAAAGCTATGTCCATGCCACAGGAAAAATCCTTAATAGCGGGATAATACGATTAATGTCGTTTATCTTTTAGCTGTGATTATGAAGGATGATGTGAGCAGTGGTTGCTGCCTATTTATCCATATATGGAGCTCCTCCTATATACATACATATCATGAGAATATTTGTTATAATAATCTTGTTTGCTTAGTCTAAATTGCTAGCGGTGTATCCACTACTCCTTTAGAACACCGTTTTCCCTATTTTAGTTCCAAGCTCTTTTGAACACACGATTCTTATTTTCTGCATTAAGTTTTACTTTACTTTAAATTGCTTCATTCAATCAAAAACCCAAAAACAACTTTACTTTTCTTGCATCTTAAAAGTTATTCCTTAAGTACTTCATTTAGTTTTAGTTAAAAGCATTTTAGTCTTTCGCCTACTGCTCCCTATGGGATTAATATCTTTATTTCGAAACTAGCCACAAACGATTTGTGCACTTGCAGTCATCAAGCTATTTTCTGGCACCATTACCGGAGAGCTTAGCGCTATAAGTCACTTTAATTTTAGTTATTTACTCTCGTTGCACTAATTTATAATTTAACTTGTAGGACCGCAATAATGGATAAACACTCAGCATTTAATCCAGCTTGAGGCAGTAAGGAAAATGGGTTCACCCATGGAAGCTTTTATAATTGTCAATAAAAGCATAAATCTAGATGGAATTGAGATCCATCCTTTATTATTTGAACTACTACACTCTAAGAAATTTGCAGGAACCGATGAAGAGAGTCCATATGAACATTTACAATTTTTTGAAGATGTTCTTTGTTCCTTTATACTCGATGACTATAATCTTGATATGGTTAGAATCCAGTTGTTTAGACAAACTCTCTCTAATAATGTTTCCGACTGGTATAGATATTTTTGTGCAGAAGCACCAAGGACTTGGACGAAATTGACAACCAAATTCCTATCAAAATATTACTCAGAAAGCAAAGCTCACAGGATGAGAGGTATTATTATTAGTTTAAAAGATAGTCCTCGTGAGAGTTTGTATGAAGGGTAAAGGTACAAAAGCTATCTAGATAATTGCCCCATCATCGTTTGCCTAATTGGTTAATCACTCACGCTTTTTATGGAGGGCTTAATAATAAAAATAGAGCGAACCTAGACACCGCTTCTAATGGTAGTTTTCTATCTTATACCTATGATGAAGCCTGGAAATTAATAATGAGAATGAGGGAGACGACGGAAAATTTTAATGAGGTAACATTACGAATGGTTCTTCTGAATATGCTTGTGTTAACGATTTCCTTGCAGATGAAAGGACTTGTGCAATGATTAAAACCCTTGGTATTGATTCTTACTTAGTGAAGAAAATTATTGAGAATTATGCATGGCATTTACAGGTACCCACAGAATGGGAACCCCATAAATCCTTTGAAGTACAGAAGCGTGCAAGAGAAAGTGCACCAATGGAAGAGTTCTCCTTTGCACCTATTCAAAAGAATATCAAGAAAAAACAAAAAGAGGAAGAACAAATAAAAAAGAGATTAAAGAAACCAGAAAAGAACCCCAAAGCTACCAATATGAATAATGTTATATTGAAGGATCTTATGGAAGCACGAATAGTGGATAATGAAGTGGTTATGCTAGAATCTGAAACCTCAGAATTCATTGAAGGTAAGGTACGAGTTAACGAAAATTCTAAACCTATGACTCCTATATATTATGGAGAAACTTTCTTATATGGAGTTTGTGAGACGATTTGCACTATAAACATTATGCCTTCATCTATTTATGAGGAACTTCAGTATAATTTAAATAATGCAGATGTGGAGCCGGTAGACACTACTATTAAATTGACCAATAGAACTAATATAAAACCGGAAGGAGTTATCAGAAATATGTATGTCTTTATTGGATCACTCATGTACCCCCTTGACTTTCATATTGTTGATATGCCTCGAGATTCTTTTTGTCCTATTCATTTAGGCAGGCCTTTTGTTTCCATAATCAAAGCTCGAATTGATAATAAGAAGGAGACTATTTCATTGTTGTTTAGAGAAGCGGAAATGACATTCCACTTCCCTAAACTAAAGAAGAGGCCATATGAAGTGGAAGATATCAAGGAAGAGAAAACGATCGCCGAGTTGGCAGCAATTCATTTTAGTACTCCGCAAGATGAATTAGAGAGACGCCTAATTAATTGGGAGGAAGCACAAGATGATGAGGAGAGAGAGGAGATGGATGATTACCTTGATTCAGTTCCAGAAGCACAAAATCCACATGACTATGAAGAACTGGTAAGAAAAGGAGATGAATAACCTCCGCCAACTGAATTGAAACAACTTCCAGGCGATATGAGGTATGAGTTTTTAGATAATGATAATAAATGTCATGTTATTATTAGTAAAAAATTATCATAAAATAAAACAAATAAACTCATTTCGGTCTTGTTAATCATCGTGAAGCCTTTGGATATACTATAAGTGATATTAAAGGAATAGATCCATCCATTATAACACATAAGATTACCATGCTTGATGATGCTGAACCAGTAGTTGACACACAAACAAGGCTTAATCCGAAAATGAAAGAAGTGGTAAGAAAAGAGGTTATACGCTTATAAGATGTAGGCATAATATATCCTATTTCTAACAGTAAGTGGGTTAGCCCAGCTCATTGCATACCAAGACAAGGTGGTCTTGATGCTATTATGAATGAGGATGGTGATCTAGTTCATGTAAAACCTATTGTTGGATATCGCATGTGTATTTATTTTAGGAAATTAAACCGTGAGACACTGAAAAATCATAAACCTATACCATTTATGGATAAAATTCTACAAAGACTTAGTAACAGTTCTTATTTCTGTTTTCTTTATGGTTATTCTGAATATTCTCAAATTTCTATACAACCGAAAGATCAAGAGAAAACAACTCTCACTTGCCCTTATGGCACATATGCTTATAGATTAATTTTGTTTGGCTTATGTAATGCAGCTACGACTTTTCAAGAATGTGTTTTAAAAATCTTTGATGATCTTGTAGAGAAAACCATGGAAGTTCTAACAAATGATTTCGTTGTTTGTGGAACAACATTTGATAATTGCCTCTACAATTTAACCAAAGTTTTGTAGAGATGCAGGCAATCAAATTTGATTTTGAATTGGGAACGATGTCGTTTCATGGAAAGAGAAGGTAAAGTTTTCGGGCATAAGGTTACAGAAAAGGGGATAGAAATAGATAAAACTAATATAGATGCTATAGAAAATCTTCTAATACCTTAGGACATAAAAAACTTAAAAATATTTCTAGGACATGCAGGTTTTTATAAGTGTTTCATAACGGATTTTGCTAAAATATCTATGCCTCTTACGGAGCTTCTTGAGAAAGAAACTCTATTCTACTTAGATCATGACTGTATTGTAGCTTTTGAGAACCTTAAAGACAAATTAGTTTCAGCACCCATCATGCAATCTCCAAAATGGGATGAACCTTTCGAAATCATGTGTGATGCTAGTGACTATTCTTTAGGAGATGTGTTAGGCCAGCGAAACGGAAAGAATTTAAATGTTATATACTACGCTATTAGGACTCTTAATAAAATTCAGAAAAATTATGCTACTACAGAAAAAGAGTTTCTAGCCATAATTTTTGTTTGTGACAAGTTTAGATCTTACATCATTAATTCTAAGGTAATAGTTCATACGGATCACCAAGCTTGGCGTCGCCTCCTTGTGAAAAAGGATGTGAAGCCTAGGTTGATTAGGTGGGTTTTATTACTACAAGAATTGTTAGCTCCGCAGCATAGAAAACAAAAAAAAATCCTATGATGAGAACTATACGCCAAGATCTATCTACTAGATACAGAGCAACGGGTGGACATACATCCATAGAGAACTTATCCTCGAAGACAACGAGTTTTGTTAACGAGTAGGAACTCGTGGTTGATGTAGTCGTACACTTGCCGATCTCAAGATCGTGTGGAAGTCCGAGCGCCGCAAATCAGCAGCGCATCCGTCCTCGCACACACGTTCAAGCCACCGGACAACCTCCACCTCCTCGCTCCAGCGATGCAGCGGAAGCAGCAACTCCTTCCAGACGAAATGCCACCGGGAACATGTATCTCGCTAATTCGAGGCCATGGGGGAATAATTCTAGAGGGGAAGAGAGATCCTTCACGAGGAGGTGTGAGGAAGAAGGAGGAAGAGGGGGCCTTTTATAGGAGGAGGGGGTACCCCCTCCATGGTTGGTGCCTCATGGAGGTGACCCCTCACCTCCTCCATTCATGTGGTGGTAACTCCCTCCACATTAAAATGCCTCTTCACATTCCCTTTCAAAGTCTCCACTTTAAATGCATTAAAATTCTCTAAGTTTAATGCTCTCTCATTTAATAAAACTCTTTTATTAAATTTATTCAGAATTTTTTTAATTACTTTAATTAACAAACATTCACATAAAACCCCTTGCAACATTTCAATATCACATGCAGAACCACTTTCTGCAATTTCACCCGAAACAATTCCGGTTTCTATTGAAACAATTCCCGTGCTTTGCAATTCTTTCGTCTGAAACATATGTGCTCCCAAATGGTGTCCGGTAACTCTTAAGTGTGTCACCCTACGGTTCGCGAATAATGCAGACATGATTGAGACTCCTCTCAGATCAATAATCAGAAGCGGGACCTGGAGATCCATACTGACTCCTGCATATTCAATGATGACTTCTATGATCATGAGAACCTTTAACACTAGTAACTTAATCCCTTTGTCTCATGATATAATACATGTCCGAGATTCGATCATCGGTATCCAAATACCTAGTTTGATCTCGTTACCGACATGCACTCTTTTCTCGTTCCCGTGATATAACATTCTAGTGATCACATCACTTTCTTGCAAGCTATCTTAATGTGATATCACCGAGAGGGCCCAGAGTATATATATCCGTTATCGGGATTGACAAATTCCACTCTTAATCCATGAGCCTCAACATAACACCTTCGTAGCACTGAACCCATCTTTATAGTCACCCTGTTATGGTGTAATGTTTGATGTTATCAAGATACTCTTCTGGTGTTAGCAATTAACATGATCTCATGGTCTAAGGATAAAGATTACTTCGTATGATGTTATAGCAATATAAACATAATGACTTGATCGTAATTCTATACTTCGGATGAATGTTCATCACATCATTTCACAAATGTTGTGACCTTGTTATTAACAACATCCAATGTCTATGATCAGGAAACCTTGATCATCTTGTTAATCAACAAGATAGTCTATAAGAGAGGCATAACTAGGAACCCTTTTTGTTTATTAAACACACATGTATTGACGTTTCCGATCAATACAATTATAGCATGCAAAATAAACATCTATCATATACGAGGAATACATAATAACAACTTTATTATTGCCTCTCGGGGCATATTTTCTTGAAGAATATGATTTGCAAATTGTAGATAGGAGGGGTAAAGATAATCCGGTAGCAGATCGTCTCTCCAGGATAGAGGGAATAATTACTAACCCCGTACCTATAAATGAGTCATTTCTAGGAGAATATTTAGCGAACGTTGAAATCGCTGATCCTTGGTTTGTGGATTATGCTAATTATCTCGCGGTAAAATTTATACCCCCTGGAATGACAAGAAATCAAAGGATGAAATTCTTTAATGATCTTAAATATTACTTTTGGGATGATCCGTATCTATATCATCATGGACCTGATGGAATGATTCGAAAGTGTGTTCCTAACCATGAAATGAATGCAATTTTGCAAGCTTGTAATGACAGCCTGTATGGAGGACATCATGCATGAAAGAGAACTGCAGCGAAGGTACTTCAATCCAGATTCTATTGGCACACCTTGCTCAAGGACGCCCACAGGTATGTAGAACAATGTGATGCTTGCCAAATAAGAGGTAGTATAGGTAGGAGACACGAGATGGCAATGAATTATAGTCTTATAATCGAACCTTTTGATGTATAGGATATGGATTACATGGGACCTTTTATAGAATCAAATGGTTACACTCATATTCTTGTCACCGTCGATTATGTTACTAAATGGATTGAAGCTATTCCAACAAGCCATGCAGATGCAGCCGCCTTAGTGAAGATGATCAAGGATACTATATTCCCCAGGTTTGGAGTTCCTAGATTCTTAATCAATAACGGTGGTTCTCATTTTATGAAAGGAACTTTCAGGAAAATCCTCAGCAAATATGGAGTAACTCACCACGTTGCTTCACCATATCATCCTCAAACGAGTGGTCAAGTGGAATTCTCCAATAGAGAATTAAATACCATATTCGAGAAGTCGGTGGATAAATCAAGAAAAGATTGGTCATACAAGTTAAATGATACTCTATGGGCATACTGTACTACGTTTAAAAATCCAATGGATATGACACCTTATAAGATGGTATATGGTAAGGCATGCCATTTACCTTTAGAATTGGAACACAAAGCTTTTTGGGCAATCAAGAACCTAAACTATGATCTTAAGGCAGCAGGAGAAAAACGTTTATTAGATATCCATGATTTAGATGAGTTTAGAAGTGAAGCTTATGAAAATGCTAGATTGTTTAAAGAAAAAGTGAAAAGATGGCATGATAGAAAAATAGAAAATAGGGTCTTTAAAAGTGGAGACAAAGTGTTGCTCTCTAACTCTCATCTTAAGTTGTTTCAGGAAAACTCAGATCAAAGTGGGAAGGTCCCTATATAGTTGAAGAAGCTTATTCATCGGGAGCGGTGAAGCTCCAGGGAAAAAACACCCTCTCTTTTTTGGGTGGTAAATGGACAATGCTTGAAGCATTATCGGGAAAAAAAGATATAAGTGCAGTCACCATACAAGTGATCACCCCAGAAGAGGTGATTAAACAAAGATATACAAGGAATGGCAATTGCAAGAATGATAGAATCGAGACAAAATGAGCAAAACTATGGTCAAGCTATTGACCATAAAAGAGCGCTTCATGGGAGGCAACCCATGTGAAATTAAGGTTTGAGTAAGTTTTAAATTTTCAATTAAGTTTTAGTTGAGCTTGTGTAGAATAAGGAACATTTTAAGCTTTAGCGAAGAAAAAGAAGATTGATAATGCTAATATTGGTCAAAAATTTAAGCTGTCGTTTTTTGTCGAAACTTGACATTTCATTAAGTTTCAGATTAATAAAAAACTCTATGAGAAGCAGGTAATTTTTGGCGGATCCAGAAGGTTTAACGACCAAATATACGGAGGGTATAAATATTCCGGCCGTATAGTTGCGGTTGTATAGATATTTCGACACCACCCCTTCTGTTTACCGAAGGTACAGAAGGTTTAACGACCAACTATACGGCGGGAATAAAAATTCTGGCCATATAGTTGTCGTCATATAGATATAGATGCCTTCGTCAATATTCTTTTCTGGTGTACTGATAGTTTAACGACCAACTATACGGCAGGAATAAAAAATTCCGGCAATATAGTTGCGGTCGTATAGATATTGACCCATGTCCAGAAAATTTACTACTGATGGTTTAACGACCAACTATACGGCGGGAATAAAAATTTCCGCCCGTATAGTTTCGGTCGTATAGTTGGTTCCACCGTAGATGGCAATCTATAGTTGGTTCATAACTATACGGTTGGACCTATATGGGCAGCGCCCGTATAGTTGCTTGTTATGGACGGGAGCTAGGGTTTTTGACCTCTCCTTTTAAAGCTAATCACATCTAACCTTTTTCATTAAGTTTTCACAGAGCTACGGCCTCCAGCCTCGAAAAATCCTCGCCATCCTTATACAAGCCCCTTCTAACAACATCTGTGCAGTGAAGCTATGCAGCCCTTCCATGTCAACAAGATCTGGAGGAAGAAAAAAGAAAATCCCGTGAAGAGGATCGAAAAAGTAAAGCCTAAAGGATCATCACCATCATCTAGCTTGGAGATCAAGCCTCTCCCAAATTAGGAGGACATGTTCCCGCAAAGGATGGATATGATGAGGAAAGCGAAGCGGGGAAAGATCAAGGATGAGTATCTCCCTAATCCCTATCATCGCAACATAGGATCCTATTATAAACCTCCTCTGGGTCCATCGCTTCTTAAGCCTAAGAAGGTGCGGCAAGATGAGATTCATGATAAGATCTATCAGTTGGAAAAAGCTTTGAAAGCATGTATTGAAACAATTGGAGAAGGGATTGACTCTTACTGGATGATGAGCAAAGACCTTGATAAAAAGGTCAATGACATTGATGGTAGAGTTGGTTTCCTAATTAAAACTGTTTTTGAGTTGACAGACGAGAAGAAATTCCTCCAGAAGAAAATTTTGAAGCTTCAATACAACATGGCCGAGCTCAGCATTCGCCTCGCAAGCATGGCAAAAGTTTGCAACACAAGGGAAGAAGGCAATACTCTTCCTACCCAGGAGGAGGAATAGGTACCAACAAGGAGTTATTTGATCCCGCCTAGCTTGATTCCAAGCTTGGGGAGATCTTTAAGACCTTGAAAATTATCTTATAAGTTTTATATTACTATTTTAGTTTTGCATTAGTTCGAGCTTAGAAATAAAGTTTGCATCAATTGAATTCCCTTCAGGAATAGTCGATCCCTTTGATGAAATTCCAAGTTTATTACCATATATGAAGCATTATTGAGTTTGTGCTTGTCTTATTTGATATATGAATGGCTTGAGTATAATTTTACTTGCACTTGATGATAGAAATAGGAGTCTTCCACACCATTGGTATTAATGGAACATACAAAGATAATTTGGTCACTATGTTGTAAGTTCACGGTTTGATTTACAAAGGAAAATTATCTAATCAGTTAAGTTGAAAAAGAAACCTTGAACAGAGGAAAATAAAAAGTGCTATCAAATTAGAGTGAGAATAAGACGAGGTAGAATATTCAAGCTATAAAGATTGCTTGATATACAATTGGAATTTGGTAATCGAGATCGTTAAACTTTGAATTCCTACATGAAGTGGATTGTATGGCTAGCTCCTTTGCACAACACTTAAAAAAGTGTGAGCATATACATAAAAAGAAAGAAGAAAAAGAGCGAATGTGCAAAGAGCAAGTATGCATACGCCACTATATTGTAGTATGACAAAGAAGCGTTTGAGATTTTAAATCCCAAGTGAATATGTTAATCCAAAAACACTTGGGACTACCTCGCTAATTCATTCGGTTGAACTGAATACTTTTGAAAGATCGGTATAAGGGACTAGAGGAGGGTGAATAGGCGCTACTCAATTTTACGTTACTTTTTAATTTAAGGCTTGACACAAAGTAGGTTCTCTAGATGTGCAACTAAGTGATAAAACCTAAGTGACAAGAAAGCATACATATAACAATAATAAGGAGTAAAGGATAGAAATCACCGAGAGGGAACACGAAGATGTTTTCCTGAAGTTCCTTCCTTTTGAGGGGAAGTACGTCTCCGTTGGAGGGTTGGGCGGTGCTAAGACCACCGGCGCCACTAAGTCCTCACCCTATTCTCCCTAGCACCTGCCTTGCGGCAAGCACACGATCCACTATGCGGTGACCTTGAAGGTGGCAACCGAAACCTTGTACAAAACCTTGGGGCACTTCTCCACAACTGAATTGGAGGCCCCCAAGACGACCTCAAAGCTCTTACACACGAGGATGAGCTATGGAGGGTGACTTCTTCAAGTTAGGGTTTCCTCAAACCCTAGAGCAATAACAACTTACACAAATGGTGGGGAAACACAAATTCCTTTGGTGGAAAGCTAGGACTAGGTCTCCTCCCTCAAATCCCCAAAGGGCAACAAGTTTGAGTGGCTAGAGAGGGAGATCTAGGTAGTTGAAGCTCAGCATTAATGTAGGAGAGAGAATGGAAGCCGCAACTCACACTTGGAGAAGAAGGGGGTATTTATACCCCCTCCCACAAAACTAGCCGTTGCAGTATCACTAACCCCGGAGTCTCCGGGCTCCAGGGATGGAGTCTTCGGGAGGGAGCGGAGTCTCTGGCGCGGGAGGCAGGATTCCGGGCTAGACTCCGGAGGGGTGTTTTGAGAGGAAACTGGGCCACCCCGGAGTCCTGGCCAAAGACAACCCCAGACTCTCCGGGCTCCATCCCCAGAGTCTCTGGTCAGGCTAGAATCTCCAGGGAGGCCATAGCACTCCGGGTCCAACTCCGGACTAGGAGACAAAGAGTTCTCCAGGGGGCGGAGACTTGCCCAGAGACCTGGCCGGAGTCTCCGGGCCAAGACCCCGGAGTCTCCGGACCTGGACCCCGGAGTCTTTGGACCTAGGGGAGGCAGAACTCAAAGCATCCCACAAAGGCACCATCTCTTTGTGAGAAATTGAAACCTTCCCTTTTGAATACCAGAAAGCTGTCTTGTGCAATTATATGGATATACCTGCAAGGCTTCGCACATGGTAAAAACTATCTTGTGTTGACACCAAACATCAAAACATGATTAGGGCAGGAAATGCCCTTTCAATCTCCCCCTTTTGGTGTTTGATGACAACACAAGGATTTGCGCAAGAAAATATAGGAATACAACACACAAGATATAGATGCTCCCCTCGACGAGTGCCCACACGAGATATCCATATGACTAAGTGGACAAACTAGACAAAGAGGAAAACTCCCCCTCGAAGTTACAAACTTACCATTAACACCGAGATAAGAAATAAACGAGATACTCATACCTTTGCACCAAAAGATGTGATGAAGGGATATATAATCGGATCCAATATGAGGGAACTTCATCATACATGATATATAGATCCATAGATAAGATATATTCCACATAGTCTTCACACATACCAATGCAACATAGGTCCACACATGATACGAAACAAAGGTCCATAAATAAAAGCGAGGCAAATAAGAACAAGTCACAAGCAAAAACATCAAACAAAATAACGAGCTTGTGACTTTCCATGCAAATCCCCAACGCTACCTAATAGCAACTTCTCCCCCTTTGACATCGAGACACCAAAAGGGGACAAGAGCTAGACTACACGCCCAACCGGATCACTCATCATCCTCATCGTCCTCGTCATCCTTGTCATCACCAGGGCTTGCCTCGGAGTCTTGATCATCATCGGGAGAGGGGCCCTTGCCCCGGAGAGAAGAGGAAGCATCGTCCTCAAACATGCGCCAATCAATGGAGCCTTGAGCCCAAGAGCCATACGAGAGAGTGCGGGAAACCTTAAGCTGGTCCTAAGCATCACCGGAACCCTCAGCATCACTGTCATGCTCCCATTGGTGAAACTTCTTCAAAATCTATTTGTCCCGCTTGTATGCTTCATACTAACCTTTGTAGATATCAATGTTCATGCACAGAATCATCTTCTCCTAGAAGGTGGCCTTCTTCATTTTCCCCTTCACATACTCACGAGAGAAGGAAGGCAAACGAGCATTGTTGGCATTCTTCCTCCTAGCACGGACTGGGCTGGCAGCAGGGGGCTATCCTCCTCATACTCTCTAATCACATCATCAAGAACGGGAGCAGAATAGCCACGAGGGTCCACAGAGGTAGTGGGAGCCTTGTGCTGTAACTGGAGCAAGAGATGATCAACAACCTGAAGGCCCTCAAGTGGGGAAGACAATTCCATCTTTGCAAACATGGCAAGCATAATCCTCATGACGTAAGGAGAGTAAGTGGGGGTCTTCTTATCGGCGATGTTGATGGCTAGCTCCATGAAGATGAAATACATGACGTCGAGTGGAGTGGCAGGAGCCTCAGGACCCTTGAGAAACACAGAATGAGCAAGAGCCATCATACGAATCAAGGTGGCGCGAATGGTGTCAAGATTACCTGCTTGAGGATAGATGTTCTGCCGGAACATGTGGATCACAATGTGGAAGGGAGGCACAAGGTTCCTTGCTTCGCCAAGGACACCATGCTTGTTGTAGAGAGGAGCAATGGACTTCTTTGAATACTCAAGCCCGGAAGTCTCATGAATGCGAAGACCAACCGGGGCATTCCTTCCCTCAAAGGGATACTCCAAGATCTCGACAAACTCACTAATGCTAGACTAACAAAAAACCTTCCCAGTCATCCAAGCCATGGGACTCTCATTCCCTTTAGCAAACACAAGAGTAGCAAAGAACTGATGCACAATCTGGATGTTGTAATCTTGCTGAAACTCCATGAGAGGATGTAGCCCAAGCTTCTCTGTGATCCAGAGGGCGTCAGAGAAATAGGACTTGCTGTTCATGAAGGCAAAGTCAAGAGGACGTTGCGGGCAGACGGGCTTCTTAGCTGACAGATGAGCATACACCTCATGCATGATCAAGTACTGCTCACGGCTCCAGAAATGAGCATCAGGACTGTTGGAATGCATATCATAGAACGACTACCTCCTCATAATGCGGAAATCACCGGAGCTCATCTTCTTGAGGGTGGTGATGCTGACAAACCTCCTTTTCTTGGCCAGTTCCTTGCGACATAAATGCTCTTCCTCATGCCTCTGAAGTGACAGAACCTTCTTGTTCTTGGCCTTTTCAGCAACCTCTTCACAGCTATCATATGGGTGCTGCTTGATCTGCTTGGATAGCTTGCGAGGGTTGCCCCCATAGTTCGGTGTCTTGGACTTGGTGCGACGAGGGCGAGAGCTACCGGAACCACCTTGATCCATGGGAGACGCTCCCAACCGGCGGAGGAGAGGTCCGAAGGCAGGGAGGGAGAGGCTACCGGCGGCGGCGGCGGATCTAGGGCGGAGGAGGCCAAGTGGCGAACGATAGGGAGGGGCGGGCGATTTTGGGAACAGAGAAGGGGTCGGGGTGGAGGTGAGTAACTGGGAGTTACCCCCACCCTGACCCACCTCTTCAAAACGCGAGAACCTGCTGGGCTGGAGTCTCCAGGCCAAGGGGCCGGAGTCTCCGATCCACCGGAGTATCATGGGTTAGACCCTGGAGTCTCCAGCCTCAACTGCCAGGAAACGCTAGAACAATGTAGGATTTTCAAAATTCAAGCACAAAGATGCAAGGTAGCCAGAGGAAGATCCAAATAAGACACATAAAACTAGAGATGAAAGAGATAACCATCAAGAAGGCATAAACACCAAAAACCATATACAAATGTGTGGGTCGGTGGCCGAGGATAGCATGTTTGAGTATACTTGGCTTGGCACCGCGAAGATGTATCTTGGGTCCATTACCAAAACTCGTCATTGATGCTCACATATCACAAAATGATAGAAAGAGGATGATTTTCTTACTTTGGGCATAATGGGGGGAGGGATGGCCCAACCAATTAGGACCGCACTCCCCCTATGTCCATGCCTACATCTAGAAATGATAACATATGAATGCATGGGTATGGGTGCATGGTCTCAAGCCACATTGCTCGAATCAATGATATTTAGCGCATGCCTTAACTCTCGAAATCTCTTCTCATCAAGGGGCTTGGTGAATAAATCCGCAAGATTCTTCTCAGTGCTAACATAAGAGAGGTTAATATCTCCATTATTCACATGCTCCCGGATGAAGTGATGATGAATATCAATATGCTTGGTCCTTGTGTGTTGCACCGAGTTGTAGGCAATCTTGATTGCAGTTTCATTATCACAAAGAAGAGGCACTTTGTCACAAGTGACACCGTAATCCTTTAAAGTTTGCCTCATCCATAACAATTGAGCACAACAACTAGCGGCCGCAATATACTCGGCTTCGGCGGAAGACAATGAGACACAATTTTGTTTCTTTGATGACCAACACACCAAGGATCTACCAAGGAATTGGCAAGCCCCGGAGGTTGATTTCCTTCCAACTTTGTCTCCCGCCCAATCCGAATCCGTGAAACCATGAAGAACAAAGCTAGAGCCTTCCAAAGGCCAAAGTTTGGGGTATCAACTAAATATCGAAAGATTCGCTTGACCACCACAAGGTGGCTTTCTTTTGGGGCAGCTTGAACCATGCACAAATACCTACACTCAACATGATATCCGGTCTAGATGCACAAATATATAGCAAAGAACCAATCATAGAACGGTATACCTTTTGATCCACATCTTTACCCTTAGTATCAAGAGTGAGATCACACTTGAGAGGCATGGGAGTCTTGGATCCATTTAAATCTGTCAGCTTGAACCTCTTGAGCATATCTTGAATGTATTTGGCTTGATTGATGAAGATACCTCCAATAACTTGCTTTACTTAAAAACCAAGAAAGAATTGCAACTCCCCCATCATAGACATTTCAAACTCGTCGGTCATTATCTTAGCAAAAACATCATTGAAAGCTTTGTTAGGAGAGCCAAAGATGATATCATCAACATAAATTTGACATATGAACAAGTTTCCTCCAACTCTCTTAGTAAAAAGAGTGGGGTCGATTAGCCCAACTTCGAAACCACGATCTACCAACAACTTTCTAAGGTGCTCATACCACACACGCAGGGCTTGTTTAAGGCCATAAAGAGCCTTATCAAGTTTGTAGACATGGTTTGCAAACCTGGGATCCTCAAAACCCGGAGGTTGCTTGACATGCACCAACTCATTTAAGGGACCATTAAGAAAAGCACTTTTAACATCCATTTGTTGTAGTTTAAAGTTATGATGAGATGCATATGAAACAAAGATACGAATGGATTCAAGACGGGCAATGGGGGCGAAAGTTTCACTGTAGTCGATCCCCTCGACTTGGGAGAAGCCTTGAGCCACCAATCTTGCCTTGTTGTGAATAACCATCCCATTTGCATCTTGCTTGTTCTTGAAGATCCACTTTGTTCCGATGACATTATGGCAATCCTTGGGTCTCTCCACCAATGACCAAACTTTGTTACGGTCAAAGTTGTGAAGTTCTTCATTCATGGCAGCAAGCCAATCTAGGTCTTCAAGCGCCTCGAACACCTTGGGGCTCTACACAAGAAATGAAACTAGTGTGGCCAACAAAGTTAGCCACTTGGTTACGAGTAGACATGCCCCTTTCAAGATCACCAACAACATTTTCAAGAGTAATTCATTCATGGATGAGCTTGGCGATCCTCCTTGTTTCACGACAAGCATGAGCTTCCTCAATGGATTCTTGAGAAGCTACTTGGTCATCACCACTATTTTGATCCTTGTCTTGACCTTTAAATTGAGCTTGCTCCTCTTCTTGATCTTGCTCGACATTTTTACTTTGACCGTTCAAGTGAACTTGACCTTGGTCATTATGGGGTCAAGAACACCCATAATTTGCTTGAGCTTGAGCTTGATCATGAGCCACCTCTTCAACAATGGCATATCGAAGGCTATCGGTTTGATGTAGATCTTGAGTAGGTGAGGGCTCCACATGAGTAGAGCATTGTCCTTCTCCTTCCACCACAAGGGGTGCCTCAAAGGGGTGGAAAAATCCCACACCCATTCTTATTATGGCTTGAGGAGGAATTTCATCACCTACATCACTAAGATCAATTTGCCCCACTTGGGAACCATTATGCTCATCGAACTTCACATTATAGGATACTATAACTTGTCCGGTGGATTTATTATAGATCCTATAAGTGTGAGAGTCCAATGCATAGCCCACAAATATACCTTCAATAGTGCGAGTCTCGAACTTAGATGACTAGTTACCTTTCTTGAGAATGTAGCACTTGCACCCAAACACCCGAAGGTAGTGAATACTTGGCTTCTTGCCGGTGAGGATCTCATAAGGAGTCACATCCAAATGCTTGCGAAGATAAACCCAGTTGGCAATGTGACAAGCAGTAGAGATAGCTTCAGCCCAAAAGTTATATGGAGACTTAAACTCTGCAATCATGGTTCTTGCCATATCCATAAGAGTCCGGTTCTTCCTTTACGCCACACAATTTTGTTGAGGGGTATAAGGAGTGGAATATTGATGCTTGATCCCCTCATCACCAAGAAACTCATCAAGGGTGTAGTTCTTGAACTTGGTCCCATTGTCACTCCTAATGGCTAAGATCTTCTTATTATGTTGACATTGCACTTCATTGGCAAAGTTGATGATAGTTTGTTGGGTCTCACTCTTCTTCTTGAAGAAATATACCCATGTGTATCTTGAGTAGTCATCAACGATAACCAAACAATACATCTTCCCCCCAAGACCATCAAAGGATGGAGGACCAAAGAGATCCACGTGAAGTAGCTCCAAGATTCCATCGGAATAGATGGTGGTAGTTGGGGGTGAGCCATCTCATGGAGCTTCCCTTCAATGCATGCCCTACACACACGATCTTTGACAAAACACACATTATCTTTTAGACCAAGGATGTGGCCTCCCGTATGGAGGCTTTGCAAAGACCTCATGTTGACGTGGGCAAGATGGTGATGCCAAAGCCATCCCACGTCACCTTTACCCATTAGGCACTTCGTGGTAGGTGTGGGTTTCTTATTGAAATCTACCACATACAAACCATTCTCGGCGTACCCAACAAAGTCTATAGAGAGAGTCTTGCTCCACATGAGAACCACAACCTTAGGAGTAAAGTAGACATTAAAGCCCATAAGTGTGAGTTGATGAATGTAAAGTAAATTGTATGAAAGGGTTTTGACAAGCATAATGTCCACAATGGATATATCCGGTGTGACCACTACCTTACCCAAACCCAATACCTTAGAGGTTGATCCATCTCCATAAGTGACACACATATTGATGGGAATATGCCCGAGAGGCAATAATAAAGTGGTTATTATCTTATTCCATGTTTATGATAAATATTTATTTTGCATGCTATAATTTTATTAATTGGAAACGTTAATACATGTGTGTTTAATAAACAAAATACAAAGTTCCTAGTAATGCCTCACATATAAACTAGCTCGCTGATTAACAAGATCAAGGTTTCCTGATCATGGACATTGGATGTTGTTAATAACGAGGTCACAACATTGGTGGAATGATGTGATGAACATTCATCCTAAGTATAGCATTACGATCAAATTCATTATGTTTATATTGCTACCACATCATATGAAGTAATCTTAGTCCTTAGACTATGAGATCATGTTAATCACTAACACCGGAAGAGTATCTTGATAACATCAAACGTCACACCGTAATAGGGAGACTATAAAGGTGGGTTCGGTGCTACGAAGGTGTTATGTTGAGGCTCATGGATCAAGAGTGGGATTTGTCCATCCCGATGACGGATAGATATACTCTAGGCCCTCTCAGTGATATCACATTGAAATAGCTTGCAAGCAAGTGATGTGATCACTAGAATGTTATATCACGGGAACGAGAAAAGAGTGCATGTCGGTAACGAGATCAAACTAGGTATTTGGATGCCGATGATCGAATCTTGGACATGTAATATATCAAGAGACAAAGGGATTTAGTTACGACCTTAAAGGTTCACACAATCACAAGAGTCATCATTGAATATGTGGGAGTCAGTACGGATCTCTAGGTCCTGCTGCTGATTATTGATCGGAGAGGGGTCTCGATCATGTCTGCATTATTCACAAACCGTAGGGTGACACACTTAAGGGATACCGACACCATTTGGAGCAAATATGTTTCAGATAAAGATTTAAGAAAGCGCTGGAATTATTTCAATAGACACCGGAATTGTTTTGGGTGAAATTGCAGAAACTAGTTCTGCATGTGATATTGAAAAATGTTGCAGGGGGTTTTATGTGAATGTTTTTTAATTAATGTAATTAACAAAATTCTGAATAAAATAAATAAAATAGTTTTATTTAATGAGATCTTGCATTAAATTTGGTGGAAATTTAATGCATGTGTGAGTGGAATTTTGGGTGGAGGCTTTTTATGGGAGTGGGAGCTCCACCCACATGAACGTGGAAGAGGTGGGGCACCACCATGGCTGCCATGCCATGGCCCTTGGGTGCCCCCGTCTTCCCTATAAAAGGCCCCCCTCTCCTCCTCACAACACACACCTCCTCATGAAATATCTCTCTCCTCCTCTAGTTATTCCCCATTGTCTCGGATTAGCGAGATAAATGTTCTCGGTGGCTTTATCTGGAAATGAGTTGCTGCTTCCACTGCTTTGCTGGAGCGAGGGATGGAGGTTGTCGGGTACCGGATGTGTGTGCGATCACGGATGCACCGCTGCTTTGCGGTGCTGGACTTGTTGGAGCTGGATCTGATGGACGTGCTGGAGCCAGACCTGCTGGACTTCATCACGATCTTGAGATCGGCAAGTGTACGACTACATCATCCACGAGCTCCATCTCGTTAACAAAGCTTTGTTGTCTTCGAGGGTAAGTTCTCTATGGATGTATATCCACCCGTTGCTTGTATCTAGTAGATAGATCTTGGCGATAGTTCCCATCGTAGGAATTTTTTGTTTTCTATGCTGCGAACCCAACAGTGGTATCAGAGCCTGATCTATGCGTAGGTGCTTTGCACGGGTAGTACACATATGTTTATATGTGGGCGATGATGATCATGTTATTGCATCTTCTATGTATTTTGGATATTGGTGCCATAGTGGGATGAAGCGGCCCAGACCAACCTTACATGTCATCACACATGAGACCGGTTCCACGACTGACATGCAACTAGTTTTGCATAAGTGGCTGGCGGGTGTCTGTCTCTCCTACTATATTCAATATCTGATTTACAACAAGTTGCTAATAACTTGGTTATCCTCATTGTAGTTCCATGTTCGTAGGTAAGACCGGTTCTATCTCCGAAAGCCCTAAGCCACATAAAACTTGCAATGGATAAATTAGAGGCGTCTAGTTTAGATCGTTGCTGGGCTAGTGTGATGATATGGTAATGTTGTAAGTAGATGTATGATATATACTGTTACAACACACTTAACGTGTAAGTTCCATAGACCTTGGCCTTACACACAAAGGAATGATAGAGATTATACCACGATGCATATGATAGAGATCAAATGCATGGACCATATCATCCCACTTTACACATTTGATGTTCGCATCTTATATTGCTAGTTTGGCATTTTAGTAGCATTATAAGATGATCCCTCATTTAAATATCAAGATAAAATGTGTTCTTCCTTAAGTATGCACCGTTCTATGGATCGTGTTTCGAGACATCACGTGATGATCGGGTGTACACGACTCTACGCTTTCATACAATGGGTGTAAGATAGTTTTACACACGTGAATACTAAGGTTCTTACTTGGCGAGCCTAGCATGTACATACATGGCCTCGGAACACGGACCGAAAGGTTAAGCATGAGTCATATAGTTGATATGATGCTCATATAGATGCTCGCCTTTGAAGCTACACCGACTCACGTGATGATCGAACTTGGTGTAGTGGATTTGGCTCATGTAATCACCAAAGAGGCACGATGGATGTCGTTTTTGAGTAGGAGTTCATTTCTAATTTGGATTAGTCGAACTCAATTTGTCATAAACTAAACCAAAGTGAATTTGCATAATTTGTGGTAGTCATTGGCATCTGTTCACTACCTTATGCTTAGTTTTATTTGAGATAATAGAACTATAGAATTCTTGATATTTACTTTACGAACTAGTATCGTATTGTTTGGAATGTCAATTTAAGGTTTAGAAGTCCTATTGCAAACTTTTAGCAAACTCTATTTACTCCATGAAGTTTAATAAGTAGTATTAAATCAAGAGTAAGAATTCCAATGTTAGTATCTAAAGTATCATGTTTGCCTCCATGATTATTGATATTCAAAAGTTGTTTTAATATCAAGATTATCTAGGAGCTGAAAATTGTTTCGAAAACCATCATGTGCGGAAGATATTGTGATATCTGAAACAATGTTTTTGGTTGCACTATGATAGAGTATAATTTAGCAAAATACATATTCTCATATTGTATGAGAATTTGTGAAGGATGGAGATGCTAGGCATCCGGATCTCCCAAAAAGGTTTTGGGAACTAACATTATACTCACGATTCTTCCTTATAGGCTATAGTAGCTTGATCATGAAAGTTTCATGATAAGGATGAATAGAAGATGTAAGTAAAATGTTTACTACACTAATAGATCACTAAAGAATGGATTTTTGAAAGAACACCAAACATTTGATGATGGTGATCCACTTCAAAGTGCAAGTCCAAAGATATTAGTATTTGACTATACACACTTTGTACTATGTGTCATGTGAATGACACCACTATTGATGTTGATAGACTCTTTTAAAATAAAAGGAATTGTTGAAAGAGAATCTATAAAATATTTGGCAGAAAAGAAAAGGTTGGAGATGTCCAACTTAGGTATATAGAAGATATACATGTTATGGCTATATTCCTTGCTTGTTAAACAATGTGGTTCTGAGGTATTGGATACCGAATTGGTTGGTGTGAAGTGTCGTACAGAACAACACAATTCATGAACTGCAACGGCCTAAGTAACTGCAAGAGAATAAGTGATGATGTTCATCGAAAACAAATAAAGTGTTATTGTGTTTTTTGTTGTCGTCAAACCTAACCTTCAAGATTTGTTTTAATAATTGTTATTTTGTTCCGGTATTAGGATAACAATGGTTGTTCAAATAATTACCGTATTCCATAAAAGATGGATGAACTTTTACAAGTCGAGTTGGAGAAATCACATCCATAAACATTATTGCTAAAATTTCATAAGACAAATGATTGGAAGATCACTTATTAAGTGACATCGCTGTTTGAATTATATTGGAAAGTAAACATGAAGAAACTCCATGTTGATGGCTTTTTGGAGTCTTTTGATTTTGATCAATTGACGCTTGTGAAACTTTCCTCGAGATAATTGAAACTCCGTCCATAGGCTAAAGAGGAACGGATGACTAACTTATTGGATATTATGCATGTTGATGTATATAGTCCATTATGTGTAGCCATATGCAATGGATCGTTTTTGCTTCATATGCTTTCTCCAGAAATTTGAGTGAATATATCTATATATATTTACTTTATAAGGAAGAAGTATGAAACATTTGAAAAAAATTCAAAGACTTTCAAGATGAAGTGAAAAATCATTGCAACAAGAAAATAAAAGAGTTTATGATTTGATCATAAGGGAAGATATTTGAGTTACAGGTTTAGCAAAACACCTAAGATTTCAGGAATTGTTCCATGAATTTGCATTTCCCGATAAACCACAGGAGTATGGTATGTTCGAGAGATCAAATCAAACCTTGTTTGACATGGTAAGATCAAAGGTGTCATTTATAAAACTGCCATTATGTTTTAAGGATTAAAGCTTTAGAGACTACCGCTTTTACACTGAAAAGAGGACTATCGTGATGCGTTGAAATGACACCATATGAGTTATGGTTTGGGATAAAACCCGAATTGTCTTTTCTTAAATTTTGGTATGCTATGCATAAGTAAAATGTTTACAACCAAAGTCGGATATGCACGTCTTTGTAGGTTATCCCAAAGAATTTATTGGGAATTCCTACATAACACCAAGGACAAAAGAGTTTCTCGCTTGGAACGTCAAGTTTCTTGAGAAGGAATTTTTTGCGAAAAGTTAAGTGGGAGGACAATAGAACTTTGATAAGGTTGTTGAACCTTAGCTATATGTGCTAAGTAGCGTAGCACCGGAAAGTGTCCCGGTGGTGGCCACAATGCTCATAGCTCTCGTGATTACAAAAGGTGTGATCTTGGAGATTAGAGTTATTATTGAACCATGTGGGTCGGTAAGAATCAAATAGTAAGATTTGAAACAGATGTCGTTATTGTATTGACAATGATGAACCGACTGCATGCAAAGAAGCAATGATGGGCCCTGACTCCATAAAATGACTAGAAGTCATAGAACCCGTGATAGTATCCATACACGAGAAATCAAGTTTCTGAACTTGGAAGACCCTCCGGAAAGGCGTGAAGCCTATCGGTCGTGTTTGGATCTATAAAGAAATAGACATGGATGTTTAACATCTATGAAATAGTCGACATGTCGGAAAGAAGTTTACGGCAATGTTCAAGGCGTTGACTATGACAAGATTTGATCTTTCATAGCGATATTTAGTCTTGACGGATTAATGTAGCAACCACTAGATATAATTGGTATATGGTAGTTGAATAAACAAAACAAGGTTCTTCTAATAGAATGGTTACCTAGGACGTGTACATGACATAGCCCGAAGGGTTTTGTTAATTCAAAGGGTGCTAAAAGGGCATGCAAACTTCAATAGTTGCAGTGAGCATAGCGGAGTTGGAATCTTCACCATGATGAAAATGTTAAAGGAGTTTAATTTCATCGGAGACGATGAAGATGCTTGCATTTGCAAGAAATTAAGTGGGAGCGCTGAGACAAATTTCCAATACATTATGCAGAGTACGTATTGTTGATTGGAAATGATGTATCTTTTATTGACACAAGTTAAGAATTTCATTAAGATAAGATTTTGATGAAAGACTTGGGCAAAACCGGAATATTTGGCATCAATGTTTATATGGATAGATTGAGGCGCTAATATGGTTATGCCAGACGTACATATATGAGATATTGAAAGGGTTCAATATGGAAACAACAAGAAAGGTTCTTGCTGCATGGAAATGATTGTATCAAGATTTAAGTGTTTCAACACTTGGTGAGTAAAATCACATGAATATTTTGATCTATTATACCGTGATATGTATATATCCAGATATGTCATATGCTCTAGAAGTTATGAGCACATACCAGAATGATTCTTAAGATGATCATTGGACGATAGTAAATATATTCTTATGAGCTTTGGAAGAACTAACAATATATCATGTATAAGTGACAAATAGTTAAAGGTAGTTCATTGTAAAGTGTTACATTAATACTAGTTTTGTCACAAGATACAAATAAAATTTATCTCAATTTAGACTATGGGTGGCACAATGTAATGGAAAGGATGTTCCATGATGGATTTGGATGAGTTCCAAAGTTGAGGCATTGTGACAGATACTACAACAAAAGGCTAAGTATATGACTGCTATAGTAGCAGCAAAGGAGGGCATTTGTGTTAAGTAGTTTGTTATCAAACTAGGTGTGGTTCGAAGTGCGCTAATACTACGAAGATATATTGTACGACAATAATATCAACATACTTTAACCTGAGCGAACTAAAGGTCTCACCAAAGGACCAAATTTATACAATGCCATCTCATTTGAGAATGAGTGATGCGTAGAGACGCAAAGACATGCAAATACACACGAACCTGAAAGTGCCAGATCCAGAGATTATGTTAACCACTAGCGAACGCCTATATTCAACACCTCGGTGTTGTATATACAAGTTTACAAACTAGATTATTGACTCTAGTGCAAGTGGGAGACTGAAGGGAATATGCCCGAGAGGAAATAATAAAGTGGTTATTATCTTATTCCATGTTTATGATAAATGTTTATTTTGCATGCTATAATTGTATTAATTGGAAACGTTAATACATGTGTGTTTAATAAACAAAATACAAAGTTCCTAGTAATGCCTCTCATATTAACAAGCTCGTTGATTAACAAGATGATCAAGGTTTCCTGATCATGGACATTGGATGTTGTTAATAACGAGGTCACAACATTGGTGGAATGATGTGATGAACATTCATCCGAAGTATAGCATTACGATCAAAGTCATTATGTTTATATTGCTATAACATCATGCGAAGTAATCTTAGTCCTTAGACCATGAGATCATGTTAATTGCTAACACCGAAAGAGTATCTTGATAACATCAAACGTCACACCGTAACAGGATGACTATAAAGGTGGGTTCAGTGCTATGAAGGTGTTATGTTGAGGCTCATGGATCAAGAGTGGGATTTGTCCATCCCGATGACGGATAGATATACTCTAGGCCCTCTCGGTAATATCACACTGAAATAGCTTGCAAGCAAGTGATGTGATCACTAGAATGTTATATCACGGGAACATGAAAAGAGGCATGTCGGTAACGAGATCAAACTAGGTATTTGGATGCCGATGATCGAATCTCGGACATGTATTATATCACGAGATAAAGGGATTTAGTTACAACGTTAAAGGTTCACACGATCACAAGAGTCATCGTTGAATATGTGGGAGTCAGTACGGATCTCCAGGTTCCGCTGCTGATTATTGATCGGAGAGGGGTCTCGATCATGTCTGCATTATTCACGAACTGTAGGGTGACACACTTAAGGGATACCGACACCATTTGGAGCAAATATGTTTTAGATAAAGATTTAAGAAAGCGCATGAATTATTTCAATAGACACCGGAATTGTTTCGGGTGAAATTGCAGAAACTGGTTCTGCATGTGATATTGAAATGTTGCAGGGGGTTTTATGTGAATGTTTGTTGATTAATGTAATTAACAAAATTCTGAATAAAATAAATAAAATAGTTTTATTTAATGAGAGCTTGCATTAAACTTGGTGGAAATTTAATGCATGTGTGAGTGGAATTTTGAGTGGAGGCTTTTTATGGGAGTGGGAGCTCCACCCACATGAATGTGGAAGAGGTGGGGGCACCACCATGGCTGCCATGCCATGGCCCTTGGGTGCCCCCCTCTTCCCTATAAAATGCCCCCGTCTCCTCCTCACAACACACACCTCCTCGTGAAGGATCTCTCTCCCTCTCTAGTTATTCCCCATGGTCTCAGATTTGCGAGATACATGTTCCCGATGGCTTTATCTGGAAAGGAGTTGCTGCTTCTGCTGCTTTGCTGGAGCGAGAGACGGAGGCTGTCGGGGTACCGGACGTGTGTGCGATCACGGATGCACTGCTGCTTTGCGGTGCTAGACTTGATGGACATGCTGGAGCCGGACCTGCTGGACTTCATCACGATCTTGAGATCGACAAGTGTACAACTACATCATCCACGAGTTCCATCTCGTTAACAAAGCTTTGTTGTTTTCGAGGGTAAGTTCTCTATGGATGTATATCCACCCTTTGCTTGTATCTAGTAGATAGATCTTGGTGATAGTTCCCATCGTAGGATTTTTTTGTTTTCTATGCTACGAACCCAACACATATTGGAAGAATTAGGTCTCGTTTCATCAAGCATCTCTTTGCTTCCGGTCATATGGCTAGTGGCACCACTGTCGACCACCCATTTTCTTCCACCGGAAGCATAGTCCTACAAGAAATCAATGCTTGGTTTTAGGTACCCATTTTTGAATGGGTCCTCGTTTGCTAGTCACAATAATCTTGGGAACCCAAATGGCCCAATGATAATCATCTCCATAAGAGGTTCCTACATATTTAGCATACACATGACCATCATAAGATTTCATAAGAACATAGGATGGGTTATATTTTCCCGCGAAATCATTATGAGATGGTTCATCACCATTCCTAGTGACAATTGGTTCCTTGTATTTTTCCATCTCCCCTCCTTCACAAACATAATCATTTTGGAAGGGGGAGGACAAGTTCTTCTTCTTCTTCTTCTTAAACTTGCTCTTCTTCTTTGACTTGGATGCAAACCCAAGTCCTTCCTTAGTCACATTGTCCTTTTGATTTCTCAAAAGGGCATTTAGACTCTTCTCACCTTGAATGCATGAGACAAGGACGTTCTTGTAACATCCCAAAACATTAATCCAAGCTTATCAAGATCCAAATCATCAAAATTAGGGTTAACAAAAACTTTTCCAAATTAAAAATGAAAGCATTCATGTGTATGTGCGTTTAAGTTAGGAATTGATTTGAATTGCCATGGTTCTGTGATTCCTTGGTTGTAAAATGTTTGTATAGTGAATTAAACATCATCTAAATCTTTCCCAAGCAAATCCCAAAGAAAATCCAATCAAAAGCAATTAAAAAGGAGGAATGGTCATTTTGATCATTTTAATCCACTACACTACTTTGAGTGTTCTTAGCACTCATTTCTCAATAGAAATAATTCTAGATCTTTACACCCCTTGCTAGTACACATAATGAGGTACCAAGGCCTACTTTTTGATCTGCTAAAAACATTCAAATACTTATTTTAAATGGCATGTGAAATTGAATTCAATGCATATGCCTAGATCACCCCTATTTCAAAAACCATCAATTTGAGCTCCACTTTCAAAACCCTTGCAACCAGAGACTACCTAGTATCAATGGAGAACACTCAAAAAATTTGAAACCAAAATTCAAACTTTGGTCTCTTCTGGCCATTTCATCAAACAGGTGGTAGGCACAAATCTGGCCAAATTCAAAACACTATAGTGAGGAGTGATCTTGGTCACCATTTGGGCCTAACTCGGTCCCTTGTCCCCCCAGTGCACCCCCTACCCTTTGCTAGCCCGGCCAAGCCCTGTGCACACGACCAAATGGTCATGGCCATTAAGGCCGAGCACCTTAAGCACCCTCACCGGCGACAGCGCGCCACAATAGCCGCCAGCCTCGCCCACCATGTCTAGCACGTCGCCCGTGGTCCACCTCCACCGTCCAACCAGCCCCAGCCCAAGGACAGCGACCAGAACGGCCAGGAACCGCCGCGCCTGGAGCCTATCGACCATGCCTACGCTGCCCGCAGAGCGCGCCCTGTCCCCACGTAGCCAGACCTCGCCTAGCTCCAGCCGCCCGTCTACGCGATCCCCACCGGCCTAGCAAGCTAACAGACATGCCCAATCCCTCGACCGTACCCCGTTGTCGCCGGTCGCCATGAAACTCGCCGTCGGTAGAGACTTAGTGCGCGCCGCGCTCTTCACTGTCCCCGACTGCAAACCACTGCACCAGCACCACCGTGACACTCGCCAGGGCACCACCCACCATCCTAGCGCACCGCCCACGCCTCTAGCTCGCTATGCCATCGTCACCAGCGAGCACCGCCATTGCTTCTCTGCCGCTCAGTCGACCCTATATAAAGAGGCCACCCCAGCCTCATTTCTCCACACTCACTCACTCCCCACCTCTCACTGAACCTCACCCACCTATTGCCGACGCCGCTCGAGATCTGCCTCGCCGGAATTGGAGCCGAAACCGCCGCAGCAGGAGGAGAAGGGCGCCTGCGATTTAGGGCACCCCAAGCTCCGCCGCAACCGCACCTCGCCTCGCCATCGTCTGCCAGCCCGTTGCCCACCTCACCGACCTTGCTAGAGCCCCGGTACGCCCCCAATCGACCCCCACCGCCGTGTCTAGGTCAGACTCTCGCCGGAGTAATCTGTCGTCGACGATGACTCTCCACCGTTAGATCCACTTTTAATCGTGCGGCCTAGGATGCTAGATACCGTTTCGGTGTTTTTGTGCCGCTGACCGGTGGAGCCCGCATGTCAGGCAGCCCGTTGCGCACACTGTGCGTAGCTGGGCTGGCCCAGTTAGTTCCCGCGCAGGTTAGAGTTTCAAATCTAGTTTTTTCTATTTAGAGTTAATCTTATTTCTGTCCACTAGTTTAAAAATCAATTCTGGGAGTTTGACAAATCCAAATTGCATGAAACCAATTTTGCCTGAAAGGTATTGAAATGATCTATCCAAGCCCGTTGGATTTAATTCAATTAGAGTTATAGATCTCTCCTAGTAAAAATAACAAAACAGAAGCATTTGCACCTTGCAACATTTTTATAAAACCAACCAAGATAGGTTTTGAGTTGATTCCAACTCTCAAAAAATCACATTTCATCATACCTATCTGTATATGTAATAAGATTAAGGTTTACATGCAGTGACTTTGGACTAGTACAAAAATAATGCTATATAGGCATTTCTAGTCACTTTAAATCATTAAATAATAAACTTAAACCAAAGTAATATTGATCCAACCTTTAAATCCCATTCCCACATGTTAGAATATGTGGTGAGGACATGTGTCCACATGATCCAATATTTTAAGTGGTGAATATTAAATCTTAGTTAATTTTTCAATGAGTAGAAATTACTTTTCAAAAATAAAAAGAGTGAAACTATTAAATCAAACTTGTGGTGCTTAAGATGATAATAGATCATCAAAGGCGTGTTTTAGAATACTAATTAGACTAGTTAAGTATTGTTTGGTGATTGTGTACTCCATATGTATTTATAGACGATAGTACCGACCAAGCTTTCGAGGAGGAGGAGTTCTACCAAGAAGAAGAAGAAGAAAACTTCAACCACTGCACTTCACAAGGCAAGCTACTATTGTCCAGCTTACACTTGCAAGTATAATGCTTAGCAAGTTAGGATTAAACTAGATGGGATAGCAAAGATGCTTTAGGCATGCTTTGGTCACACTACTTTGACTATTAGTACCCCAAGTCTTATTTACAAGCTTTACTTCCTTTACCTTACACAAAGTTCTTTACTTGTTTTGAAGGTAGCATAAAAAGTATAAAACTTGACCTATTTAGAAACCCTTTAGATGTCATTCTATGGCATGAGATTGAACCCATCTTTTCAACTTTAGTGAACCCTCTTAACTTAGTAGTTTAGAGTAGATCAAAAACTTGAGTCACTTTAGATGGGAACACTTGGTGAAAATGAATTATGAAAACCTTGGAATGACGAGTCATTCTATTGAGATGTTTTGACATGTGTTGAGAAACACAAATGGTTTATGGTGGTGAAAATGTTGAGGCATGAGCCTTAACCCTTTTATAAAACTGATGGTTGGATTCGGATGCGATACCATTCCAAATTTACCGTACAACCACACTAAATGAATTGGGAAAGGCTTAGCTGGAAATTTATATGCATTAGTATTAGTTCCCTCGCGGGGGAGGTTTGAGCTGAGGCAACCTCTCAATGTTGTCCACCTATGCAGTGCCCAAGATGACTGATGGTCATGGTTGGGGAGGCCATGCTCATAGGAGAGGTGCTTATACTAGGGTGTGTCAAGGGAAGGTTATGTTTGATTATCTGCATACTAAGTATGATGATTCAGGGTTATCCCTGAAAGATGTATCGAATCTTGTGGTGAAAGTGTACCACCTCTGCAGAGTGTCAAACTATTCGAATAGCCACTTCCGCGGTTATGGACAGTTGGAATGGCCATACTGTTTCGTTGTCAGATGTTTTCCAAACAACTTATGAAAGGAATGATGAATTTTGACTTGACCACAACAGGGTTGTGTTTATGACAATAGCTTCCCAACTTAAGTAATTCTAGAACTTTATCTTATCTTTCTTTGCTTCAGAACTCAGCTTAGGTTTCAAACTTAACTTTACAGTTAAACTTAGATTTATCACTTTAACTTAGAACTATATTACTTGTTAGAGGTAGTTTGCGAGTACTTAAAGAGTACTCATGGCTTTGTCCCTAGCTATTCTCATGGCCAGACTATGGAGGAGACTATCAAGATGATGGCCAACAGGACGGCTATGATAACTAGGACTATCTGCCTTCGTTAGCATTGCCCGTGCCCCTAAAAATGGACCCCACCGCTACGTTTATCTTTTATTTCTGCTGCTTGTTGTATTAAGACTGGATCATGAGATCCTTATTTGTGTAATACCTTATGTATGGTTTGTAATGGATGATGTACTGTGATATCCAATCCGTTATGTATCGCAAAATGGTAATCCTGGGATTGCGAGGTATGGCATAACGGGCATCTAGGATTAAAAATCCGGGTGTTGACAAGTTGGTATCAGAGCCATCCTGACCATAGAAGACCCCAGTTAGAATGGATGTCTAAACAAAAACTTAGTTTCAAAACCAAAGTGAGTATTTATGAAAAACTATCTCCTCTCTTATCCTTGTGGATTCATTCTTTCTAAAAAATTCATGTTCCCCAAAATTCTTACATTACTACTTAAAATTTTGACATACTTTACCACTTCACTAACTTCCTCATCCTAAATTCTTGTAGATGGAGTCCTAGTTCAGCAAGTTCTACCAGTTGGGAAACGGAGGTCAGCTAATCTCTGAGAGGGATCTGGATTCACTGTCGGAGTTACTGGGACGCCCACATCCAGAGTTTCTTGGAGCTAAACTTCTAGGACCCCCAGGAGGAGACCTACAGTGGCTAGTCACCGCATATCTTAGAGGAAACATTGAAGCACCAACTTCTGGGAGAATTCAGTTCTCCGTGAGAGAGAACAACTGGCTAGATGGATTAGCTAGGGCAATGCATGAAGCTCTCGCACGTCTATGTGCCCTTAGTGTCAACCAAATCCAAGGAACCCGTTTTGCCCACTATGCAAGACGTGACTTCATGGGAATGCCGATGGAGATGCCAAGTCATCCAGCACTGAAGCGCCAAGTGGAGAACCTTGACTTCCTGTTGTATGACCGTCAGAAGGAGCTGGACAATGCTAGAGAGTTAGCCAACCAGAACCGTGCCATTGCCGACCAGAAGGCCTAGACTTTCGCACTGCTCGTCCAGGATCGCCAGTCTCTTTGCCGCCAGCGTGCAAAGAAGGATCGTACTATCGCCCGTCATCGCAAGAAGGTGGCCGACCTCGAGAAGACAGTCAAGGAGCAGGCAGCCCAGCTTGCAGCAAAAGAAGAAGATGAGGGTGAAGACATCCAAGGAGACATGGATTCTTACCTCAGCAATGATGACGACTTTCTAGCGGAGGATGCCGTGGACTTCTACACTGACGATGAGGACTCCGACTTCATTGATGATGAGTAGATGCACTAGGGCACTGTCGTAGCATAAGATGTATCGGTCCCAATGTATCATAGTTTGCACAATGGTTCTTCAAACCATCTGTTGTCCTTTGTTTGTTGTCGTGTGTGTTGTACCGTGTGCTTGTTTGCATGAATGAAATGAAGTTAGTTGAAAAACCTGAGCCTAACTCAAAGTTTTAGCTTTGAAAACCCCAAAACCATGAACCTTAGAATTTCCCTCTTACCCCTATATCCATCTCAATCTTCAGATGACTCGTGGAAACCAAGGAGGAAGCAGCTCGTCGCAAGACCCAATGCTGCAGATCTTGCAGAATCTCATCGCAGACCATGAAGCAAGCAGGGCAGAACGCCAAGCCAACTTAGCAACACTGCAGCAGATCACCCAGATGGCTCTCAACAACCAAGGGCATGGAAATCAGGATCATCAAGGATCCAAGCTGGAGAACTTCCAGAATACCAATTCCCCAATCTTTAGCACATCAGAAAACCCATTAGATGCTGATGACTGGTTACAGACCATGGAAAACAACTTAGAAGTTGCAAGAGTTGATGAAAATGAGAAAGTTCTCTTTGCCACCGACTATCTGGCAGGAGATGCAAGAGCTTGGTGGAACAGTATCCGCCTGATGAACCATGGTCAAGTTATGACATGGGAAGCATTCAAAGTCAAGTTCAGCCGCACCCACGTGCCACAAGGTCTAGTCAACAGAATGAGAGATGAATTCCGCGAATTGAAGCAAGGGAGAATGACTGTGGTGGAGTACCGTGACAAATTCCTGTCACTTGCCAGATATGCACCTGATGAGATCAACACGGAGGCCAAGAAGAAGGAGAGATTCCTGAACGGACTGCATGATGAGATGCAGACAGTCCTCGTCAACATCCGTTTCGAGGATCTCGAAGAGCTAGTCGACTCTGCCATTCAGATGGAAGGGAAGATTAATCAGGCAAACGCTAATCACAAACGTTGTATGATGCAGCAATCAGGATCCAGTAGTCACCAGAAGTACCGTCCCAACCCTTCATCGGGATATGCACCAAGGAACAACCAACCCCCAACATCTCGCCCAAGCTACCCCAACCGTAGCGGAGGCAATGTGAAGTCCGGAGGAAACAATCACAACTCCGGCAATGCCCACAATTTCAACCGTGCACCTCCCAAGATCAACAACAACAACAACAACACTGCACCCAGAACTGGCAGCAATGTTGTGCCTGTCGCAGTCAAGGACAAGTCCCAGATCACTTGTTTCGAGTGTGGGGTGAAGGGTCACTATTCCAATGAGTGTCCCAAGAAGACTGCAACCAATGCCAATGTGAATGCCCCAGCTCAGCAGCAGCGTCGTGTTCAACCAGGAAGAAGATTTGCCCTAGGGAACCCTCACAACCGCAACGGCCGTCTCTTCCACATGAACGCAGAAGAAGCCCAGGAAGCGCCAGATGTAGTGCTGGGTATGTTTTCTGTCAACTCAGTTTTAGCAAGAGTATTGTTTGATTCGGGAGCATCGCATTCATTTGTCACCAAAGAATTTGCATGCACTAGTAAGATTCACCCAACCAACTTGAAGCATGTCATGATAATTCAAATCCCCGGCTCAACAACCAAAGCTAGAAAAATTTGCAAAGCTTTTCCTATCAGAATACATGGGATAGATTTTTATGCCAACCTAATTGTACTTGGAACCAAAGGATTGGAAGTAGTACTAGGTATGGACTGGATGTCAAGGCATAAAGGACTGATAGACTGTGCTAAGAAAGCCATCACCATGACCAGTAGCTCTAGAGTAATAGTAGAGCATATCTCTGAAACCTTACCCCGTCAATTCAAGTGCAACAAGAGTGTAGCCCTGCCCACCATTGACCAAGTCAGAGTAGTCTATGAATACCCCGACGTATTCCCAGATGAATTGCCAGGTATGCCCCCGGATAGGGATATTGAGTTCATTATCGAACTAATCCCCGGAACCGGACCCATAGCCCAGAGACCCTATAGCATGAACCCCTCAGAGTTAGTAGAACTGAAGAAGCAGTTAGATGCCATGTTAGCAACAGGCTTGATTCAACCAAGCGCATCGCCATGGAGATCACCAGTGTTATTCGTCAACAAGAAAGATGGAGGCAACCGTCTGTGCACAGATTACAGAAAGTTGAATGACGTCACTGTCAAGAACAAGTACCCCCTGCCAAAGATAGAGGATCTATTTGATCAGTTGACTGGAGCTCAGGTATTCTCAAAGATTGATCTTAGGACTGGTTATCACCAACTTAAGATTCGTGCAACAGATATTCCAAAGACCGCCTTTACTACTCGCTATGGTTTATACGAGTATACGGTTATGTCTTTTGGATTAACCAATGCCCCTGCTTATTTCATGAATCTCATGAATAAGATCTTTATGAATTTCCTAGATAAGTTTGTAGTTGTGTTTATCGACGACATCCTTATCTACTCCAAGTCAGAAGAAGAGCATGAGCAACATCTGAGAGTTATCCTAGAAACCCTGAGAGAGCATCAGTTATATGCCAAGTTTAGCAAGTGTGAGTTTTGGCTGAAGGAAGTAGGATTCCTAGGACATATTGTGTCTGCCGGAGGAGTCTCTGTTGATCCCACCAAGATCAAAGATGTCGAAGAATGGGAAGACCCAACCACTCAAACCCAAGTCCGTGCATTTCTCGGATTAGCGGGATATTACCGCAAGTTCGTAGAAGGATTCTCGAGCATAGCCCGACCAATGACCCAATTGTTGCAGAAGGACAAGAAGTTTGAATGGACAGACAAATGTGAAGCCAGTTTTCAGGAGCTGAAGAAGAGATTGATATCAACCCCAATATTAATCATGCCAGACATCAAGAAGTCGTTTGATGTGTATTGTGACGCATCCAAGATTGGTCTAGGATGTGTATTGATGCAAGAAGGCAAAGTCATCGCGTACCTGTCTCGACAACTGAAGTAGCATGAGCAGAACTATCCGACCCATGATCTTGAGCTAGCAGCTGTGGTTCTAGCATTGAAGACATGGCGTCATTATTTGATGGGTAATCGCTGTGAGATTTACTAAGATCACAAGAGTTTAAAATATATCTTCACTCAAAAGGAGCTGAATATGAGGCAAAGGAGATGGATAGAGCTAATCAAGGATTATGACCTGGACATTCACTATCACCCCGGCAAAGCCAATGTGGTAGCGGATGCTCTTAGCAGATTGCCATGTAGGCTAAACACCATGATCAAGGAGATGCAACCAAGTTTGTACGAAGAGTTGGAGCAGTTCAGGACTGAATTAACTAGCAAAGGATTCTTAGCTTGCCTTGAACTTCAACCCACTTTGATTAGCCAAATCAAGGAAGCCTAGAAGGGGAATGAAAGTATCGACGGAATCAAACGTCGTATTGGTACAGGAAAGGTACTTGGATTCACCGAAGACGAAGAAGGTGTACTGTGGTACAAAGGACGTATCTGTGTGCCAGCAGATTCGGAGCTAAAGCAAGTTATCATGAAGGAAGCTCATGATACTCTTTATTCTATCCACCCCGGAGGAACGAAGATGTATCAGGAATTGAAAGAGCAATTTTGGTGGCACAAGATGAAGAGAGAAATCGGAAGCTACATCACCAAGTGTGACATCTGTCAAAGAGTCAAAGCAGAGCATCAGAGACCTGCAGGAGTGTTGCAACCATAGCAGATTCCGGAATGGAAATGGGATTCCGTCGGAATGGACTTTATCACCGGTTTGCCTACTTCTAGTAGGGGAAATGACTCAATCTGGGTCATAGTTGATAGACTGTCCAAGGTAGCCCACTTTATACCTGTCAAGGCTACCTACCAGAGTGCGCAGAGCTGTACATAGCTAGAATTGTTAGTCTGCATGGAACCCCCAAGACCATAGTATCAGATCGAGGAACTCAGTTTACCTCAAGGTTTTGGCAGAAAGTCCAAGAAGGATTAGGAACCAAGTTAAACTCCAGTACCGCGTATCACCCGCACCGATGGACAAAATGAGAGAGTCAACTAGATCCTAGAGGATATGCTTAGAGCTTGTGTGTTGGAATACGGGTCAAATTGGGAAGACTGCCTGCCTTTCGCAGAATTCTCATATAACAACATTTATCAAGCTAGTTTGCTGATGGCACCCTTTGAATTCCTATACGGAAAAAAGTGTCGTACCGCTTTGAATTGGTCGCAAGTAGGAGAGAGTCAGATCTTTGGACCCGACATTCTCAAAGAAGCTGAAGAGAAAGTTCACAAGGTCCGTGAGCACCTCAAGACCGCCCAATCTAGACAGAAGAGTTATGCTGACAAAAGAAGGAGATACCTGACTTTCAATGTTGGAGATTTTGTATATCTCAAGGTTTCTCCATTGAAAGGAACTCAACTCTTTAGTTTGAAAGGAAAGTTAGCCCCTAGATATATCGGACCTTTCAAGATTCTGATCCGTCGAGGAGAAGTATCGTATCAACTGGAACTGCTTGAAGAGATGTCAGGCATCCACAATGTGTTCCATATCTCGTTACTTTGCAAATGCTTGGAAGTGCATGAGAAGACTGAAGTTTTCAAGAACATCGATCACAGAGCTGTTGAGATCAACAATGACCTGACTTATCGGGAAGTGCCCATCCGTATCTTAGAAGAAGCTTACAGAACCACCAGGACTAGGAGCATCAAGTTTCTCAAGATTCAGTGGAGCAACCATACCGAAGAGGAAGCCACTTGGGAGCGCGAAGATTACATTAGGATAGAGTTCCCAGATCTCTTTAGTTCCTAGTTTTCTTTGTAAATCTCGGGACGAGATTTTGTTTAAGGGGGAAGGTTTGTAACATCCCAAAACATTAATCCAAGCTTATCAAGATCCAAATCATCAAAATTAGGGTTAACAAAAACTTTTCCAAATAAAAAATGAAAGCATTCATGTGTATGTGCATTTAATTTAGGAATTGATTTGAATTGCCATGGTTCTGTGATTCCTTGGTTGTAAAATGTTTGTATAGTGAATTAAACATCATCTAAATCTTTTCCAAGCAAATCCCAAAGAAAATCCAATCAAAAGCAATTAAAAAGGAGGAATGGTCATTTTAATCATTTTAATCCACTACACTACTTTGAGTGTTCCTAGCACTCATTTCTCAACAGAAATAATTCTGGATCTTTACACCCCTTGCTAGTACACATAATGAGGTACCAAGGCCTACTTTTTGATCTGCTAAAAACATTCAAATACTTATTTTAAATGGCATGTGAAATTTGAATTCAATGCATATGCCTAGATCACCCCTATTTCAAAAACCATCAATTTGAGGTCCACTTTCAAAACCCCTGCAACCAGAGACTACCTAGTATCAGTGGAGAACACTCGAAAATTTTGAAACCAAAATTCAAACTTTGGTCTCTTGCGGCCATTTCATCAAACAGGTGGTAGGCACAAATCTGGCCAAATTCAAAACACTATAGTGAGCAGTGATCTTGGTCACCATTTGGGCCTAACTCGGTCCCCTTGTCCCTCCAGTGCACCCCCTACCCTTTGCTAGCCCGGCCAAGCCCTGTGCACACGACCAAATGGTCATGGCCATTAAGGCCGAGCACCTTGAGAACCCTCACCGGCGACAGCGCACTACAGCAGCCGCCAGCCTCGCCCACCATGTCCAGCACGTCGCCCATGGTCCACCTCCACCGTCCAATCAGCCCCAGCCCAAGGACAGCGACCAGAACGGCCAGGAACCACCGCGCCCGGAGCCTGTCGACCATGCCGACGCCGCCCGCAGAGCGCGCCCTGTCCCTGCGTAGCCAGACCTCGCCTAGCTCTAGCCACCCGTCTACGCGATCCCCACCGGCCTAGCAAGCTAACAGACATGCCCAATCCCCCGACCATACCCCGTAGTCACCGGCCGCCATGAAACTCGCCGTCGGCAGAGACTTAGTGCGCGCCGCGCTCTTCACTGTCCCCGACCGCAAACCACTGCACCAGCACCACCGTGACACTCGCCAGGGCACTGCCCACCATCCTAGCGCACCTCCCATGCCTCTAGCTCGCTGTGCCGTCGTCATCGGCGAGCACCGCCCATGCTTCTCTGCCGTTCAGTCGACCCTATATAAAGAGGCCACCCTAGCCTCATTTCTCCACACTCACTCACTCCCCACCTCTCACTGAACCTCACCCACCTATCACCGATGCCGCTCGAGCTCTGCCACACCGGAATTGGATCCGAAGCCGCCGTAGCAGGAGGAGATGGGCGCCTGCGATTTAGGGCACCCAAGCTCCGCCGCAACCGCGCCTCGCCTCGCCGTCGTCTACCAGCCCGTTTTCCCGCCTCACCGACCTTGCTGGAGCCCTGGTATGCCCCCAATCGACCCCCACCGCCGCGTCTAGGTCAGACTCTCGCCGGAGTAATCCGTCGTCGACGATGACTCTCCACCGTTAGATCCCCTTTTAATCGTGCGGCCTAGGATGGTAGATACTGTTTTGGTGTTTTTGTGCCGCTAACCGGTGGAGCCCGCATGTTAGGCAGCCTGTTGCGTGCACTATGCGTAGCTGGGCCGGCCTAGTTAGTTCCCGCGCAAGTTAGAGTTTCAAATCTAGTTTTTTCTATTTAGAGTTAATCTTATTTCTGTCCACTAGTTTAAAAATCAATTCTGGGAGTTTGACAAATCCAAATTGCATGAAACCAATTTTGCCTGAAAGGTATTGAAATGATCTATCCAAGCCCGTTGGATTTAATTCAATTAGAGTTATAGATATCTCCTAGTAAAAATAACAAAACAGAAGCATTTGCACCTTGCAACATTTTTATAAAATCAACCAAGATAGGTTTTGAGTTGATTCCAACTCTCAAAAATCACATTTCATCATACCTATCTGAATATGTAATAAGATTAAGGTTTACATGCAGTGACTTTGTACTAGTACCAAAATAATGCTATATAGGCATTTCTAGTCACTTTAAATCATTAAATAATAAACTTAAACCAAAGTAATATTGATCCAACCTTTAAATCCCATTCCCACATGTTAGAATATGTGGTGAGGACATGTGTCCACATGATCCAATATTTTAAGTGGTGAATATTAAATCTTAGTTAATTTTTCAATGAGTAGAAATTACTTTTCAAAAATAAAAAGAGTGAAACTATTAAATCAAACTTGTGGTGCTTAAGATGATAATAGATCATCAAGGGCGTGTTTTAGAATACTAATTAGACTAGTTAAGTATTGTTTGGTGATTGTGTACTCCATATGTATTTATAGACGATAGTACCGACCAAGCTTTTTAGGAGGAGGAGTTCTACCAAGAAGAAGAAGAAGAAAACTTCAACCACTGCACTTCACAAGGCAAGCTACTATTGGCCAGCTTACACTTGCAAGTATAATGCTTAGCAAGTTAGGATTAAACTAGATGGGATAGCAAAGATGCTTTATGCATGCTTTGGTCACACTACTTTGACTATTAGTACCCCAAGTCTTATTTACAAGCTTTACTTCCTTTACCTTACACAAAGTTCTTTACTTGTTTTGAAGGTAGCATAAAAAAGTATAAAACTTGACCTATTTAGAAACCCTTTAGATGTCATTCTATGGCATGAGATTGAACCCATCTTTTCAACTTTAGTGAACCCTCTTAACTTAGTAGTTTAGAGTAGATCAAAAACTTGAGTCACTTTAGATGGGAACACTTGGTGAAAATGAATTATGAAAACCTTGGAATGACGAGTCATTCTATTGAGATGTTTTGACATGTGTTGAGAAACACAAATGGTTTATGGTGGTGAAAATGTTGAGGCATGAGCCTTAACCCTTTTATAAAACCGATGGTTGGATTCAGATGCGATACCATTCCAAATTTACCGTACAACCACACTAACTGAATTGGGTAAGGCTTAGCTAGAAATTTATATGCATTAGTATTAGTTCCCTCGCGGGGGAGGTTTGAGCTGAGGCAACCTCTCAATGTTGTCCACCTATGCAGTGCCCAAGATGACTGATGGTCATGGTTGGGGAGGCCATGCTCATAGGAGAGGTGCTTATACTAGGGTGTGTAAAGGGAAGGTTATGTTTGATTATCTGTAGACTAAGTATGATGATTCAGGGTTATCCCTGAAAGATGTATCGAATCTTGTGGTGAAAGTGTACCACCTCTGCAGAGTGTCAAACTATTCGAATAGCCGCTTCCACGGTTATGGACAGTTGGAATGGCCATACTGTTTCGTTGTCAGATGTTTTCCAAACAACTTATGAAAGGAATGATGAATTTTGACTTGACCACAACAGGGTTGTGTTTATGACAATAGCTTCCCAACTTAAGTGATTCTAGAACTTTATCTTATCTTTCTTTGCTTCAGAACTCAGCTTAGGTTTCAAACTTAACTTTACAGTTAAACTTAGATTTATCACTTTAACTTAGAACTATATTACTTGTTAGAGGTAGTTTGCGAGTACTTAAAGAGTACTCATGGCTTTGTCCCTGGCTATTCTCATGGCCAGACTATGAAGGAGACTATCAAGATGATGGCCAACAGGACGGCTATGATAACTAGGACTATCTGCCTTCGTCAGCATTGCCTATGCCCCTAAAAATGGACCCCACCGCTACGCTTATCTTTTATTTCTGCTGCTTGTTGTATTAAGACTGGATCATGATATCCTTATTTGTGTAATACCTTATGTATGGTTTGTAATGGATGATGTACTATGATATCCAATCCGTTATGTCTCGCAAAATGGTAATCCTGGGATTGCGAGGTATGGCATAACGGGCATCTAGGATTAAAAATCCGGGTGTTGACAGTTCTCAATTGTAGCTTTAAACTTCTTGTTCTCCTTGAGAAGATTTTCATGCTCACAACAAGGGTTAGTAGAACATGAAACATTACCGGATGGCATGGATGATATATCTTTAGTCACTTGAGTTTGAAGTTGTTCATGTGAATTTGAGAGAGTAGAGAATTTTCTCAACAGGGACTCATGTTCCCTTTTGAGTTTCTCAAAACTTTCATTTAGTCTCTCATGACCAACCCCAAACTTGAGGTTTTCCTTTTTAAGCACATTAGTTAAAGCAAGAGCATGGTCACATTCTTTAACAAGTTTAGAGATGTTCAAGTTAAATGATTCTTCCTGCGCAATATACTTCTCTTCTAAGGTAACTCTTTTACTTTGCTCTTCCTCAAGAACATCGATCAAGGAGGCTACCTTCATGGTTGAATGGAATATGCCCGAGAGGCAATAGTAAAGTGGTTATTATATTATTCCATGTTTATGATAAATGTTTATTTTGCATGCTATAATTTTATTAATTGGAAACGTTAATACATGTGTGTTTAATAAACAAAATACAAAGTTCCTACTAATGCCTCTCATATAAACTAGCTTGTTGATTAACAATATGATCAAGGTTTCCTGATCATGGACATTGGATGTTGTTAATAACGAGGTCACAACATTGGTGGAATGATGTGATGAACATTCATCCGAAGTATAGCATTACGATCAGAGTCATTATGTTTATATTGCTATAACAACATACAAAGTTATCTTAGTCCTTAGACCATGAGATCATGTTAATTGCTAACACCGGAAGAGTATCTTGATAACATCAAACGTCACACCGTAACAGGGTGACTATAAAGGTGGGTTCAGTGCTATGAAGGTGTTATGTTGAGGCTCATGGATCAAGAGTGGGATTTGTCCAGCTCCATGACGGATAGATATACTCTGGGACCTCTCGGTGATATCACATTGAAATAGCTTGCAAGCAAGTGATGTGATCACTAGAATGTTATATCACGGGAACAAGAAAAGAGTGCATGTCGGTAACGAGATCAAACTAGGTATTTGGACACCAATGATCGAATCTCGGACATGTATTATATCATGAGATAAAGGGATTTAGTTACTAGCGTTAAAGGTTCTCACGATCACAGAAGTCATCGTTGAATGTGTAGGAGTCAGTATGGATCTCCAGGTCCCACTCCTGATTATTGATTTGAGAGGGGTCTCGATCATGTCTGCATTATTCGCGAACTGTAGGGTGACACACTTAAGGGATACCGACACCATCTGGAGCAAATATGTTTCAGATAAAGATTTAAGAAAGCGCTGGAATTATTTCAATAGACACCGAAACTGTTTCGGGTGAAATTGCTGAAATTGGTTCTACATGTAATATTGAAATGTTGCAAGGGGTTTTATGTTAATGTTTGTTAATTAAAGTAATTGACAAAATTCTGAATAAAATGAATAAAAGAGTTTTATTAAATGAGAGAGCATTAAATTTGGAGAAATTTAATGCATTTAAAGTGGAGACTTTAAAAGAGAATGTGAAGGGGCAAATTTATGTGGAGGGAGTTACCACCACATGAATGAGGAGGTGAAGGGTCACCCCTTGGGGCGCCGACCATGGGGAGGGGCACCCCCTCCTCCTATAAAAGGCCCCCCTCTCACACCTTCACACACACACCTCCTTGATATGTCCATTTTGCATCACTATTCTATGTCTTAATTCACTATTATTCATTGATATATTTCGTTTTGAGAGGTGATACTTATGTTATTTCATCTGTTTTTGCATGGTTGATGACTTTTGGAGCATGGACCACTGCAGTCAGGATTCTAATGGAAAAGGTGCTGTTTGGAGGCAAAATTCACGAAGATCAGAAAATCCGGGAAAATATACGGAAAATCCTATTTTTCTAGAAGACTAAGGATGCCAGAAGATGGAGTAGAGGTGGGCCACAGGAGGCCCACACCACCCCATGGTGCAGGCAGGCCTAGGCCGCGCCTAGAGGTGGTGTGGCCGCCCTGGCCCACTCAGCCTCTCCCCTCTAGCGTATATAATCCCCACGAAACCCTAAGACTTGGGGAGCGACCACAGAAAGATTCCGCCGCCTCTGCGGGGCGGAAAACACCGAGAGAGAAAGATCTCTCCGGCAGACAGATTTCTGCCGGGGGAATTCCTTCCCGTAGAGGGGAGATCGTCGCCATCAACACCACCATCAAGCTGGACTTCATCGATATCATCATCATCACCACCATCATCACCATCAGCACCCTCACCACCATCTACATATTATTGTAACAATTGAGTTGAATCTTGCATAGTTCATAGGGGAAACTTTCCCGGTGTTGATTACTCTTTGTAGTTGATGCTATTGAGTGAACCATTGAATTATTGTTTATGTTCAGATTGTTAAACATCATTATTCCATCTCTGATCATGATCCATATGATGTCTTGTGAGTAGTTCGTTTTGTTCTTGAGGACATGGGAGAAGTCTTGTTGTTAGTAGTGGAGTTACGTTGAGAAAGATTCAATAGATTGTTATTTAAGTTGTGGTGTATTTCTTCTAGTGGTGTCATGTGAACGTCGACTACATGACACTTCACCTATAAGGGCCTAGGGGAATGCATTGTGTATTTGGCTACTAATCATAGGGGTTGCCGGAGTGACAGAAAGCTGAACCCCCATTAGGAAACAATTGCACAAGGGACGTAAGGGTCTTAGAGTTTAAAGTTGTGGTTAGGTTTCTACCTTAATTACTTTCTTGTACTTACAGATGTTTGCAAGGGGTATAATCACAATTATGTATTAGTCTTGGAGGAGGCGGTACATTAGCACAGGTTCACCCACACAACACTTAGCAAGCTAAAGAAGATTAATCGACTATATGAAGCGAAAGCACTTGACAGTCTTCCCATGTGTCCTCGAGAACTTTTGGTCATCTTAAGAAATACAACCGGCTTGTCCTTTGCTGCATAAAGGATTGGGCCACTTGCTGCATTTATTCCTACTGTCTTTTATTTACTCGTACTTTGTTTACTTGCTTTATCGAAAACCCCTAAAAATCCGTTTGCTAAGTATTTGCAGAGAATTCCTGATCCATACCACTAGCCAGCACCTTCTGCTCCTCGTTGGGTTCGACACTCTTACTTATCGAAAATACTGCGATACACCCCCTATACTTGTGGGTCATCAAGACTATTTTCTGGCACCGTTGCGAGGGAGTGAAGCGCTATTGGAGAGTGGAACTAGTAAAGGAAACTTCTACTATGAGTATTGTTTACATCTGCTAGTTGCTTTATTTTCGTTATGGATAATTCGCTGAGTTTCTTATTTGGTAATGCTACTACCACTGCTAAGGTAGTAGATAAGCCACCACCTACTGAGAAAGATGTTTTCAAAATAGCTACAAGAATTATTGATCGTGTTATGGATAACTACTATGTTGGGGATGGAACTGTCCATCCCGGTGATCATTTACTCTTTATACACGAATTATGCGGGTTGTTCAAGTGTGCAGGTATTACTATAGATCAAGTTAAGAAGAAGTTATTCTCATTATCACTGAAAGGAAGAGCTGAGGAATGGTATAAGCTGCTGAAGAATGGTCAAGCTCTGGAATGGGAGGAAATAGTGCCTCTCTTTTATTCAAAGTTTTATCCTCCTAGTGAGATTCATAAAGATCGGAATCAAATATACAACTTTTGGCCTCTTGATGGAGAGAGTACAACTCAAGATTGGGGGAGATTGAAGTTACTGATGCTCAAATGTCCCATTCATGAGCTCCCCAACAATATTATTATCAATAACTTTTATGCAAGGCTCCCTTTACATGATAAAGATTTATTGGATGCTTCTTGTGCTGGATCATTCACTCGTATGGAAGAAGAAGCTAAATGGGACCTTCTAGACCGTATTCAAGACAATGCTGAAGCTTGGGAGAATGAAAAAGGTAGAAAGTCGGGTATAAATTATGATTATGAATGCATTGAATCTTTTATGGGAACTGATGACTTTCAAAATATTAAAAATGCTTATGGTCTAGACTCTCAAGCTATTGCTTCTTATATTGAAGTGCCTAAAAAGAAGTGGAATAAGTATCTTGAACCGTATAAAGATATTGCTAAGAGTGTTCCTGCAAGAAGTACCGAAGTTTATACTCCTAATCATGTTTTACCTGAACCTTATATTGAGAAAATGCCTTTTCCAGTTAAGGTAAAGGAACATTCTATGATGGCTAGTATGGTAGATGAAAGTATGAATAAAGCTGTTGAACCTGATAAACAAATGGTTGATGAACCTATAATAGCAAATGTGAAAGACTTTGTCACCAAGTAAATAAGAGGGACACACTATCCTTTGTAAGGATACCTCTAATATTGTTTCACATATTAGTGTTATGGGAGCTAGTATTCCTGTGTTTTCTGTTAGAATAAGTGATCATCACTATGATGGTCCTTGTGATAGCTATATTGTTAAGTTTATGCATGATACTGAAAGTTACTATGAAAGAGGAAAAAGTGTTCTTGTGTATCTCAATAATATCAAGTTTCCTCGTTTTATGCTGAAAGTTTTTATGTTGCACATCTTTTGCCGTCTTATGCAAGTTGCCTATGGTTTCAATAACTTGTTTGCTTAAAAAATCCCCTTGCATAGGAAGGTGGTTAGACTTAAATTAGTGTGTGTTTTTGCTTCTTAATGCTCTCTTTCACTTCAAATCATATCCCTATGAGAGCTTCTTCAAAATTATCATGCCCATCTTAATGGCTATAAAGAAAGAGGTTTATGGGAGACAACCCAATTTGTTTTTGCTTTTAGTTTGTTTTTGTTTATTTGAGTCTTGGAAGTTATTACTTTGGTAATAACCGCTCCTTATCCATTTTGTTTGGTTTTTGTGTCAAGATCAACCTCTAATGAGAGAGAAGTAATATTTGGGGAAGTTGCTGTCCCGAAACAGATTTTTGTGCTTCACCGTAAAAATTCGTGAGAGATCTCTATATGTGGGATTGAGCTGTAATTTTTTGTGCTTCTGCCCCAGGTTGTTATTTAACTTTCGTTAGTTTTGCACTTTTTTATTTGAGCAACATAAGAGTTTCGAAAAAATTGATCTTTACCTGCTGGTCTGTTTTGACAGATTTTGCCAATCTTGTATTTGCTTCTTTATTCTATTTCCTTCTTGAGTTCTTTTTGGGTCTTCGGAAGGATTTGCTACAATAGCTTTTGTTTTGATGGTTTTCAGTTGAAGTTGGACTCAAAAGGTTTTATCACTTCGCCTATACTAATGTTGCTAATGAGAACTGTGTCAAGTTTTGTGTGAAAGAAATTTCTAGAAAGTGGAGATAATGGTGTAATAAGGAAGAGAAAGGTTTTATGACTCAAGTAATAAGTGTATGAAGATGAAGATATTGATGTTATTCAAGTGATGACTCCGGAAGAATCTACTAGATACCAAATTCAGAGACCTGCAGAGTCCGTTTCCAGCTAGGTAACAGTTCTGAAGCATAATGGTGTCTGCCAAGGATAAAGGGAAAAAGCCTATGGAGGAAGACCTCCAAGACCCCAAGCAGGGGCTGGCACCTTTTGTTACTTGACCTGCATCAACGGAAGCCCTACGAGTCACTAAGGAGTTCTGCGATAAGTACCGAGACTTGCAGAGGAAGGTGGACATGCTTCAATGGGAGAATAATAGGCTTCGCAAGATGCTGGAAGATTACCTCACGTCAACTAAGAAAATATTACCACCACCACCGAAGGAGTAATTCGTCATCAGGTTTGGCATCCCCTTGGTTTGTTCCAAGCTTGGGGGAGTGCCGCGGTATCATATCACTATCTTCTATCTTTTTACCTTATTAGTAGAGTCATATCATGAATAGTGGAGTTATTATGTAGTATGGTTTGCATTATGAAAGTGTCCCCTCTCTCGTTAGATATGTATCCCTTGGTGTGAGTTTCCGTTATGGAATATTAATGAGAAGTTCTATCATTCACTCCTTTGCATAGCTTATGTTAGTTTTCAATTCGTGGTTATATGATTGATCTTGTTGTTAGTATTGGTAGCACTTTGGGATCATTGAGTTAATTTAGTTGGTTTTGGAAAACTTGGCTCGGTCAGTAGCAACACCTTCTTGAGAGTTGAAAAGAAAAAGATAGAAGTACTCTAGAGAAAAATAATTTTATCATCTTTCTTTCTTGATTTGCTCATAAGTCTAGTATTCTCTAGTTAAGGTCTTTTGTGCTTCCAAGGAAGATTGCATGTTTTTTTATCACTTGTATGTTTGTTTGTTTCCTTCAACTCTTGTACTTGCTACCCAGCCTTGCTAGCGAAAAACCTATACTAAGAGGGATTTCTTCTCGTGCATCCACTCCTTTAAACCAAAACCCTTGCCATTTGCATCCACCATACCTACCTAGCAGCATTATTGCTATTCCAAGTAAATTCTTGTTTTGTCTACCTCCCAAATTAAACTTGTTATGCAAAAATTAGTGATTAAAGCTCTCACGAACTTGATGGCACACTTTACTTTCTTGCATTTAATAAACCTGAACCATTGTGAACTCTCCATGAAAGTTATATGCTTGCAAATTATAGGCTCGGGATTAGCAGAACCGTGCTGTCACAGGGAACAATTTCAACACTTGTAAATATATACCTAGTTGATACCTTTCTCTTTTGTTTGCGGATGTCGTCGGTGTGAAATAAAAGGGGAGCTTGTAAGTCCATGGAGTTATGTATGTGTGTTAGAGAAACGCCTGGGCTGCTGGTCTAATCCATGCTGACATGGTGGAAACCTGCAGCATAACCATAATGATATCTATGAAGCATTCTTCTTATAAAAAAAGAGAGAGAGATAGCTATTGAGAAAAAGAAAAGAAAAAAAGAGATACTATGAAAAGAGGAAAGAGAGAAAAAAGCACCATTTTCCCATGGTAAATAAGAAGATTGCTGAGATACTTATTATCTGCTTGCCTTGTCATTTTGATATGGGGATTCTTCCGTATCATCGGGCAAGGGGTACCCCGTTGGCGGTTCTCCATGATACGCACATACTTACTATGACAAGAACTTACCGGTAACTAAAGTTGAGTAGCATGAGGAGTGTCCCTCGTACTCAAGGGACTTGGGATTTTCAGTTTATAGTCTGTCAAGCATATAACTCAGATTGGACCTCACTTTCACCTTAATCACCTAAAGATGCTTATGATAGGGGCAATGAGAGATGAAAACTAGTAAGTATCATAATTTTTGGGAGCTCTTTATGAGACTTGCAATCCCTGCTTCCCTCTTTGAAGGGCCTTTCTTTTGCTTTGTAGTTGAGTCAGTAAACCTATTCCCTTCCATCCCAGCAAGTATTTTGAGTTGATGTGTTTCATTCATTCATATGATGATTTATTCAATCATGTTTTTTATGTTCCTTGTTTTGCACATTGCTCTTATCTTGATGTTTACTACTTTGAAAGCTATCATTGAAAAACCAGTTATTTGTGAACTCCAGCAAATTATCAACTATTCTTCGACCAAGAGCTAAGTTTGCCATTACCAATTCTGATTTACTCTATGTATCTTTATTGTGTTTCCTTTACTCATTACAAGTTGAGTTATATAATAGTGAGTTGTCTTCTATTATGATCTATGTATTTGATGAATGTGATGCTTCTTGTCCGTATTCTTTTATCGACTCTTCAGTCCATAAACCTGAGGTCATGTTTATTGAGCTCAATTTCGCTTGGGGACAAGCGAAGTCTAAGCTTGGGGGAGTTGATACGTCCATTTTGCATCACTATTCTCTGTCTTAATTCACTATTATTCATTGATATATTTCGTTTTGAGAGGTGATACTTATGTTATTTCATCTGTTTTTGCATGGTTGATGACTTTTGGAGCATGGACCGCTGCAGTCAGGATTCTGATGGAAAAGGTGCTGTTTGGAGGCAAAATTCGCGAAGATTAGAAAATCCGGGAAAATATATGGAAAATCCTATTTCTCCAGAAGACTAAGGATGCCAGAAGATGGAGTGGAGGTGGGCCACAAGGGGCCCACACCACCCCATGGCGCGGGCAGGCCTAGGCCGCGCCTGGAGGTGGTGTGGCCGCCCTGGCCCACTCCAGCCTCTCCCCTCTGGCGTATATCATCCCCACGAAACCCTAAGACTCGGGGAGCAACCACAGAAAGATTTTGCCGCCTCTGCGGGGCGGAAAACACCGAGAGAGAAAGATCTCTCCGGCAGACAGATTTCTGCCGGGGGAATTCCTTCCCGGAGAGAGGAGATCATCGCCATCAACACCACCATCAATCTGGACTTCATCGGGATCATCATCATCATCATCACCACCATAATCACCATCAGCACCCTCACCACCATCTCCATATTGCTGTAACAATTGAATTGAATCTTGCATAGTTCATAGGGGAAACTTTCCCGGTGTTGATTACTCTTTGTAGTTGATGCTATTGAGTGAACCATTGAATTATTGTTTATGTTCGGATTGTTAAACATCATTATTCCATCTTTGATCATGATCCATATGATGCCTTGTGAGTAGTTTGTTTTGTTCTTGAGGACATGGGAGAAGTCTTGTTGTTAGTAGTGGAGTTGCGTTGAGAAAGATTCAATAGATTGTTATTTAAGTTGTGGTGTACTTCTTCTAGTGGTGTCATGTGAACATCGACTACATGACACTTCACCTATAAGGGCCTAGGGGAATGCATTGTGTATTTGGCTACTAATCGTAGGGGTTGCCAGAGTGACAGAAAGCTGAACCCCCGTTAGGAAACAATTGCACAAGGGGTTAGAGTTTCACCCCCGTAAGGGTCTTAGAGTTTAAAGCTGTGGTTAGGTTTCTACCTTAATTACTTTCTTGTACTTACGGATGTTTGCAAGGGGTATAATCACAAGTATGTATTAGTCTTGGATGGGGCGGTACATTAGCACAGGTTCACCCACACAACACTTAGCAAGCTAAAGAAGATTAATCGACTATATGAACCGAAAGCACTTGACAGTCTTCCCATGTGTCCTCGAGAACGTTTGGTCATCTTAAGAAATACAATCGGCTTATCCTTTGCTGCATAAAGGATTGGGGCACTTGCTGCATTTATTCCTACTGTCTTTTATTTACTCGTACCTTGTTTACTTGCTTTATCGAAAACCCCTAAAAATACGTTTGCTAAGTATTTGCAGAGAATTCCTGATCCATACCACTAGCCAGCACCTTCTGCTCCTCGTTGGGTTCGACACTCTTACTTATCGAAATTACTACGATACACCCCCTATACTTGTGGGTCATCACTCCTCATGAAGGATCTCTCTCCCCCTCTAGTTATTCCCCATGGTCTCGGATTAGTGAGATACATGTTCCCGGTGGCTTTATCTGGAATGGAGTTGTTGATTCCGCTGCTTTGCTGGAGCGAGAGACGGAGGTTGTCGGGGTACCGGACGTGTGTGCGATCACGGATGCACCGCTGCTTTGCGGTGCTAGACTTGGTGGTGCTGGATGTGCTGGAGCCGGACCTGCTGGACTTCATCACGATCTTGAGATCGGCAAGTGTACGACTTCATCATCCACGAGTTCCAACTCGTTAACAAAGATTTGTTGTCTTCGAGGGTAAGTTCTCTATGGATGTATATCCACCCGTTGCTTGTATCTAGTAGATAGATCTTGGCGTATAGTTCCCACCGTAGGATTTTTTTTGTTTTCTATGCTACGAACCCCAACAGTGGTATCAGAGCCTGATCTATGCATAGGTGCTTTGCACGGGTAGTACACATATGTTTATATGTGGGCAATGAGGATCATGTTATTGCATCTTCTATGTATTTTGGATATTGGTGGCATAGTGGGATGAAGCGGCCCGGACCAACCTTAGATGTCATCTTACATGAGACCGGTTCCACGACTGACATGCAACTTGTTTTGCATAAGTGGCTGGCGGGTGTCTGTCTCTCCTACCATAGTCAATATCTGATTTACAAAGAGTTGCTAATAACTTGGTTATCCTCGTTGTGGTTCATATTCGTAGGTAAGACCAGTTCTATCTCCGAAATCCCTAATCCACGTAAAACTTGCAAGTGATAAATTAGAGGCATCTAGTTTAGATCGTTGCTGGGCTAGTGTCTTGATATGGCATTGTTGTAAGTAGATGTATGATAGATACTCTTACAACACACTCAACGTGTAAGTTCCATAAACCTTGGCCTTACACACAAAGGAATGATAGAGATCATACCACGATGCAAATGATAGAGATCAAATGCATGGACCATATCATCTCACTTTACACATTAGATGTTAGCATCTTATACTGCTAGTTTGGCGCTTTTTGTAGCATTGTAAGATGATCCCTCATTTAGATATCAAGCTAAACTGTGTTCTTCCTTAAGTATGCACCGTTCTGTGGATCGTGTTTCGAGACATCACGTGATGATCAGGTGTACTCGACTCTACGCTTTCATATAACGGGTGCAAGACAGTTTTACACACGCGAATACTAAGGTTCTTACTTGGCGAGCCTAGCATGTACAGACATGGCCTCAGAACCCGGACCGAAAGGTTAAGCATGAGTCATATAGTTGATATGATGCCCATATAGATGCTCGCCTTTGAGGCTACACCGACTCACGTGATGATCGGACTTGGCAGGGCCGTCTCCAAAAATTTGAGGCCCCGATGCGAAATACATAATGAGGCCCTAAAATTAGAATTTCTTGCCAGAAACAAAAAGATATAGCGATCATGTTTTCTGTATACATGAATGAAATTTTGATCCTTTATACTATATATTAAAATTTATGAGTTGTTCAGCTAGGATCCATTTAGTTGTAGCTAATTTGGAGAAACTACAAATGACCCTGGGTAAGTTGAAGTGAAAAAACCAAGAGGATCAATATACTTATGACATTGACAAAAGCGCCTAACCACCTGAATCTAAATTAGTATAGTAGTATTTTTACTCAGAAGTCTCTACCTGAATCTAAATTTACATACTAGCAGTATTTTTACTTGCAAGTCTCAGTCTGAACCTAAATTTACATACTAGAATGAGAGCCAAGTGAAAGATCCATATGCACCTTGACTGAAGAAATGACTGAATAGAAGTTTGGCCCATTTTCTTGAGGTCGGACTACCGGAGAATATGAGAGCTCTACCTCCCACTCGATCTCGATGTGGCGAATTAATTTTCCCGGTAATCCTTCATTGGCAAAAGTGTAGCATCAGGCGTACTGTTGCATTAGAATTACATACCCATGTGGCCATGTGTTTCATACTGGTATGCCATTGCTAATTTGATAAATGTAATTACCTACCAGCCTAACATTTAGCACTGAATCAGGTCACCCCATGCCCGATGCCCAGGGCCTGCCGATGCCACATCATAGTACTATCAGATCTTGCCGATGAGGCACTCCAACATCAGATCTTGCAACCGGCGAGCCCTAGCTCGTACCTGAAGCTGCAGAAAAGGAGCCATTTTTGCGGTACCCACGCTACGGCGACGGCAGTGCTTGGTGAGATTGTGTGAAGCTCCGATGGAATCAGGTCAACCGAGTCTCACAAAGGGAACTTGAAATCAAGTCAACTGAGTCGCACCTAGCATTGGTTGAGCCGCACCAGTACCCCTTCGCATGTTGGACCCACATAGCCAATTAGCCACCGGTTACCCCTTCGCATCCTGGACCCACATCACAGAGCCGCATACCCATCTTCTTCCTCCCACGCACGAACAACTTGACTTCAGATCCATGGCGATGCACAACAGATATATAGGATTCGGGGCCCCCTGATTTTTGGGGGCCCTGTGCGGTCGCCCACCTCGCACGCCCTCATCGACGGCCTTGGGACTTGGTGTAGTGGATTTGGTTCATGTAATCACCAAAAAGGCACGAGGGATGTCGTTTTTGAGTGGGAGTTCATTTCTAATTTGGATTAGTCGAACTCAATTTGTCATAAACTAAATCAAAGTGAATTTGCATAATTTGTTATAGTCATTGGCAACTGTTCACTACCTTATGCTTAGTTTTAATTGAGATAATAGAACTATAGAATTCTGGATATTTGCTTTACGAACTTGTATCGTATTGTTTTGAATGTCAATTTAAAGTTTATAAGTCCTATTGCAAACTTTTAGCAAACTCTATTTACTCCGTGAAGTTTAATAAGTAGTATTAAATCAAGAGTAAGAATTCCAATGTTAGTATCTTAAGTATCATGCTTGCCTCCATGATTCTTGATATTCAAAAGTTGTTTTAATATCAAGGTTATCTAGGAGCTGAAAAATTGTTCCAGAAACCATCATGTGTGGAAGATATTGTGATGTCTGAAACAATGTTTTTGGATGCATTATGATAGAGTATAATTTAGCAAAATACATGTTCTCATATTATGAGAATTTGTGAAGGATGGACATGCCAGGCATCTGGATGTCCCAAAAAGGTTTTTGGGAACTAACATGTAACACCCTCGAATCGGCCCTATGCAAGTTTTAGCCCTTTTTCTGCCAAACCCGCATAGAAACGATTCAAGGACGCCCACCAGGCACTTTCATGCGGGTGGAAAACGAAGTAATACCATTACACAACAGTCCTCGATGGGACCCACAGAACAGATATATACAACACGACTCTATGAGTCAAGAATACAGATATACAGTACAAGATCCAAATCACCTTGAAACCAATACAACGTCTGAGTACAGACAAGATGCAAATGGGGCTAAGAGCCCTGAAGAATAACCAATGGCGTCCATAACGCTGCCCAGGCCAAGCCATAAGGGTAACCCTGCTAACAACGTCGATCTCAAACCTGCTAAAAAAAGGGGTGCCGACAAAGGGCAAAGGAAAAAAGGGAGCGTCAGTACTGAGGCTAGTAGACGGCGAGGCTAGAATTCGGCGGCTCTCGCCTACATAGGTATGGTGGACTGAAGCGGCAGCGCAGCAACACTAAACAACCTATAGAGACTCGATACATCTATCGGCTATTAGAGAGGGGTAAGAAAGACCTATTCGGATCCTACCTAATACTAACACCAAACATACCCATCCTGGTATTCCCCCTCGAGACCAAACGAGGAAGTCAAACCGAGGAACTCACACAGTTGGCAGTTTTATTCATTCGATTATAGTTGAGGCACTTACTAGTCAGATATATAGCATCAGTCATCCTGATAACATAAGTAGTGGGCCATTTTAGTTAACATTCCATTGAAGTTGGAACATTCACTAGTCAGATATAATTGTCCTGAGGAATCCCAAAACCCAGCAATTGTTGGCACTTTTATCACATGTAGCATCCCAATTGTCTAACAATTGTAATGCTACTTGGTCTAGTAATATAATGGCTACTTCCTATATATAATTGTTGCATCATAATTATATCATACTCATGCCATCATGCCACCTTGCATTTGAGCATCATATAAAACCCTTTCTTTTGGTTCTTCTCTCATATGCATTACTATTTGTATTTGGCTCTTGTTAAATTGTATTTGATTCTTGATAAATGCTTGGTGCCCAAATTGAGTTGGGGGCATATCTTTTATTCAACTCCATCACCTTTCTTTGTCACCACCTTATAATTCCACCATCCTAATTACCCATGAGCTTTTATTTTCTTTTGGGTATTTAATCTAGCTCATGGAAGAGAGGATGGACCCAATTCTATTATCTTCTGCTTGGCCTTTATTCCATAATTTGGTAATGCATGGGAATCATGCCTTGTTAATTATTTTGTTTTCACAAGATTAAAACTTGGCATTTAATGCCTTTGCATGGGCCATGCAACCATCACCACCATGTGTTTCTCCTTTGGTTTTTATTTGAATTTTTGAGTAGACCATCTTAATTGAGCTCTCCTTTTCTCTAAAGCCCTTTCCACCTTGATCTAGTATCTTTGCCATGTGCATCAAGCCTCCTTCCTCCTTTTCTCTCACAAGTGCATGTACCCATCTTTGGACATATGAGATCATTCCCCTCACCACCTTTTCTCCCATCCCTACCTCCATGTCATAACCACACTTGGTGAGGCTTGATTTTAATCATGCAAAATCCTACACCATGTCTTCCTCTCCCTCTCCTCTCTCCAACTCCACCATGTCACCTTGTCATCTTCATGTTCGAGCTCATGTGGGTTAACCTAAAACCCTAACCCCATGATCTCCATGCCGAAGCACTCCCTCTCTCTCTCTCGGAAAGCAAGGACCCACTTGGCCACCCTACTCTCCCTGGCCCCACACCCTAGCTACCCCATCTACCCAGCCCTAACCCGAGCCTTCCCCTCTAACCTAACCCTAGCCGAGGCTAGCTACACCCAAGCCTCCCCTCTCCTTCTTCCTCTTCCTTTCTCCCTCCCTGCCATCAGGTCCCACAGCCACGCCGTCCCCACCTGCCAGGCACCCTGCCTGCCCTGGCCTGGCCTCCCACGGCAAGCACGTGAGGAGAGGAGGAAAAAGGGGCCGAGCCGCCTTTCCACCGTCTACCCCACGGCCTCACCCTCCTACCCCGTCCCTATCCTCCCCTTCGTCCTGGCATCGTTCCAGATCTACCAGCGCGCGTGCCCTTCCTCCCCTCTCCTCCCCAGCTACCCCGTACCCCGTACCCCTCCTTCTCCAACTCCGGCCGCCGATCACCGCCAGCACCACCGCAGACTCCTCGTTCCAGCCGGCGTGCGCGATGTGGAGGTGATCAAGAAGGCCGAGGGGGTTCTTCTGCGGCGCCTCGTACGCGCCAGCGAGGAGGAGGAGCCCCACAACTGCCGCAGCACGACAACGTCCACCAAAACCCTAGCGCCGCCGTTCGCCAGCTCCGTTGACGTTCTGCTGCGTCCCGCCCCGATCCGCCGCCGTCGACCATCCCGCGGTGAGTCCCTCTCCCACCTAGATGCCCTCTGCCTCGCCATAAAACCCTAGCCGCGACAGGCGTTTTGCCGAGCACTTTCAGTGTGTCGTGGTCGCGCGCGTCTGCACGTCGCCGCGTCGCGCAGCGACCTCTCTAGCGCCCGTCCGCTTTCCTGTCGCCATCCGTCACTCAGCCACACTGGTTACCGCCCCCGAGCGCGAGCCCCAGGTCCCCGGTTCGATCCCCCGCGCCTCACCGCCACTGCCGCGCGCGGATCTGGCCGTCAGACCGTGGAGAAGATCCACAGTGCCCCCCTTTTTTGCAAATAGCCCCCTCTGTTATCTCTCGCTCAACCCGCGGTACTCGCGACCCCACCTGCCAGCCTCTGTGAGCTTTTTACAGAAAGGCACCCCGGTTTTTAGTAACCTTAACCCGCGATCCAGCACGACCCCGCCTGACAGCCTCTGCGCGTTCGGTCGCTGGCACGTGGACACCTGTCCGCCGCATGGGCTAGCGCAGCTCGCGGTGAGGAAAGTTTCAGCGTGCTGCGTCGACTAGTCAGGCCGGTCCCACCCGTCAGCGACTGGGGCTGGAGTATGGCTGAGTAACAAAAGTAATTCTGGTTATCTGTTTAAACAAAACAAATTCCAAATTGTTTAAATACAAATTCAATTCAGATTTTAAATAACTTTTAAATTGTAAATCCAAATAATACAAATGATATATGTTTTTGAATCATAAAAATGTGAGGAATTCAAATATGCCATTCAAAATAATGTTTGAACACTTTAAAATTTTGAGATGATTAAAATTACAAATAAAATGCCCTTTTCTTAATAAATTAATAACTTTAAGTCTATAACTCCAAATTTGACAAATAATATGTCTAATTCGATCAGCGTGACGAGCCCGTTCTATCTATGCATTCCTTGTGCTGAATTGAAGCATGCATCATGCCATATTTAAAAATCAGAACTGTTTATGACAATAAAAGTTGACTAAATAAATAATAATATGCTTTATTCCTATACCCCACACCTCACCATGCCATGCTACTTTATTGCCATGTAAATTGTGCATCATTCATCATGGCATGCTTGTTTGCTTGTCGCATTTTGATTCACATGCTTGTGCACTTTATTTATGTTGGCCCTTGTTTGTTTGGTTCTTCTTAGAATAGACCCCCAGCAAGAGAATTACCAGGAATCACAGGAGTACTACCCAGATCCGTCTCTCGCTTCAACTGAGCTGCCAGGCAAGCACTACCACATGCTTGCATACATATAGTACCTATCGCCTCTATCTTACTCTTGCATCATTGAGTCGCGATTGCATTAAATTGAATCCCAAGTACTGCATAGCCTTTACTTTTAGACCCCACCGAAGCTTGTTCCTCTATCCCATGAGCCATTACTACAGGAGTTGTTTGAGCCATGCGAGTCGTAGAAAAGCATGTGTAGGGTATGTGAGTGTCTGAGGAATAACGAGGTACCTAAACAACATAACCTGAGTAGTAATGGGATAACTAATGAAAGAGGCACCGGTGAGCAATATCTGCTATTTGGTATTTCATGCTCACTTGTGTCCCGTAGGACCCCGAGTACTTGATTCCTGTTCCTTGCCTATTCGCACTATCCACATCCAGGAGGCCTTATGGACCCCCCTGAGCCAGAGCTTGATTCATTCTTATTTCTTGGGGCCACAATTAGTTTGGGGCTTTATTACTATCCTGTACTTATGCCATGCTACTGCTTTATTAAGATTGTGCGTGGAGCACCTGTACTGTTTTGGATCATGGAATGTTTTCGCGGGTATCGACAAGCCCAGTCACACTTTCGGGTTCCCAGTCGTTTACAGCCATTGACACAAACCTTGGGTCCGTCTCGGAGCCGGCCAACTTTGTTGCGGGTAGCTTAATGGGGTGGCCCCCTGAAATATTTCTGAATCTTGTGATTTCTTTGTCATGAATGCCTTGGTTTTTTCGAGGTTGATCGAGTGTGTGTTGCTATTCGTGCACCCCTGCAGGGTAAATCTTTCTGAAAGCCGTGTCCGCGGTTATGGACGACTTGGAGCACAGTTTCTTGATCATAGACAAGTATAACTAAAGTACTGCTTTTAATCTGACTAAGTACCTGGTTAGTAAATAGTGCAACACTCGTGGAATAGTTAATAAAACTGCCAACGGATGGGGGGTTGTTCGTCCGCTTCCTCGTTGGTAAGCGAGGAGGAGGATGGATCTGTTAATTATACTGTTATAACTATTGTTCTTAATTCACGGACATCCGTCTATCATTGGTTAGGCGGATGGTTAGCGAGTATCTATAGACTTGTTAGTTATTATCTTTTGCTACAATTGTGTCACCCCAGGTTGTGTCCCCTTTAGTGGCATAAAGACTTGCTGAGTACCCCTAGGGTCTCACACGATAAATTGCTTGATTCAGATGAACAGGTGTACTCGCAAGATGGATACTGGGTGGAGGAGACGGATGATGTTGGCAACGATCACTCGGTGTAGAGATTCCGGGAACGGGGATCCGTGAGATCTGTGGGCGGGATGTGTTTATTTATGTGGCATCTTATGCCGATTTGCTTCTTATCCGTACTCGGACCTTGTTTTCCGCTTCGGCCTGGTACTCTGATGTGTGATGTATGAGGAGCTATCCTAAAATATTATCTCTCTCTAGGATATTTGAATCTTGCCGTATGGCGTTGCAATATTTATATTTCTTTTAGATGGAATGGCTCTGAGGACTGTTGTATGTGGCTTGCATACATACTCACTTGTGTATGTAGTTGATCCCTTCGCCTGCCGATTACGCCGCTCGTTCTTGTCCCGATGTTCTGACGGCCAAAAGGTCTACCGTGAGTGGCCCCGGGCCCCACCGTACTATTTTAACCACTTTCGCTCATCCAGGCATGCAACTAAGAGCGTAATTCACCGAGGTAGTTACAATTGGTATCAGAGCCATCCCGCACTTCAGGGTCTCAGCCAAAATGGTCGTTGTCAGTCTAGCAAATATTTTTGGTAGTTATGTATACTAGGAAAAAACAAAACATGAGAGTAGGACTGCTTCCATTTTTCTTCTTACCCACCCACCCACCCTTTTCCTGGTAAGGAAGTGTAACGTTTTCAATCATCTTCTAAAAATTCAAACTAGGATTCACGTGTTCTGGGTTCCGTAGTACCATAGGTTGTGTGTGTGTGTGTGTGAATTCCTTGTCTATCTGTTGCATGCAAATGTTATCGCTATCTGCCTTTTGGTTATCAACTGTTGGTACATTCCATACCGACAGGCCTTTGTAAACCGACGCTATCAATTCTGATTCGTTGTATACCGATGCGATCTATCTTACTCTTTGTTATCCGATGTTATCTTTTTGGGGTGTTCTTTTTCGTAGTTACTAATCTTTAGGTTCATCTTAAGAAGAAGGTGTTGGGATATGTGTTTTACTGATTCATGTGCGGAGTAATGATTTGAGTGCGGGATGGAGTCGCGACCATACCACTACTTTTATCATTCGCTCTTGTATATTGAATTAGTAGAGTTACTAATCTTGATTCGTGAAGTGGTTTTGCGCAGATAGTGGTATTTTAATGCCGAAATTTGCGGAAATTTTTTCTTTGTTAGCTTGTGTACCACACTCCTTGTTCATTCGTGTGCGTTATGCTTAATATCTTCTAGTTGCCTTGAACTTTGTTGATATTTTAATATCATCTCAGTGAATTGCATCCTTTAATCTTGGTTAATTCCATTTTGGTACTATTTTGGATTATTATTATTCTCCATCATAGTACTGACTTGTGTTTTATATCAATCACAGGATGGCACCACCACGTCATTCTGAGGAGGACATACCACCTGAACTGGGGGCTGCTTTGGCAAGTATTGCAAATGCTTTAGGAACAATGCAGCAGAACTAGCAGCGCTTCGAAGAAAGCGTGAGGAGGAATGAGTTTGTTCCGCTACCTCCACCTCCCAAGCGAGGAGACATCAAGAGTTTTCTCAAGTTCAACCCACGCCAATTTGAGGTGTCTGATCAGCCACTTGATGCGGATGATTGGATGCGTGAAATGTCAAGGTTGTTGATGACTGCGGATGTTCCCGAGCAAGAATGGGTCAAATGTGCCACTCACCTTCTGAAGGGAGATGCAACTCTGTGGTGGGAAAATTACCTCAAGGCAGACCTCTCTGGTTTTCAGCCTACTTGGGAGCAATTCACTGCAGCTTTCAAAGAGCAATATCTGTCAAAAATTGTCATGGAAAGGATGAAGGAAGTGTTTCTCAACCTCAAGCAGGGCACTGATAATGTCAATACCTACATCAGAAACTTCATGAACCTTTCTCGTTATGGTGGCGATGAGATCTCTGATGATAAGAAGAAGCAAAAGAGGTTCCGGCAAGGCCTCAATGCATCCATCAAATATGCAATCACTCATGCAAGGCCGGCGTCTTTTCTGGAACTCCAACACACAGCTCTGCAGGAAGAAGCAAGTAGGCAAGTGTTTGAGGAATCAAAGAAACACAGCCGTGATACAGCAAGTTCTTCTGCTATGACAGCTCCTTCTAAGCGCCGTGTCTGGGTTCCTAACACCCCACCGTCGGTCCCTGCTCCACCAAGACCGTCAAGCTACGCGGCAAGGCCACCAAACTCCTTCACTGCGGCTCCCAGGGGCTACAACCACAACTACCCTGGAGCGCCTGGCGGAGTCCCTGGCAACGTTGCTCCACGTCCACCTGGTGCTTGCTATACTTGTGGAAACACTGGGAATCAGCACTGGAATTGTCCATTGAACAACAAAGCTCTTCCACCACCACCTCCAAGACCTGCGGCAAGTTCTCCTATGGTTCGTGCACCTCCACCTCGGGCTCTCAACATCAACACTAAGCCTGGGTCTACGGTTGCTCGTGCCAACTGTGCCAACGCCGCTCAAGATGAGCATGCACCTGGAGTTGTCATGGGTATGCTTCCTGTTAACTCAGTTCCTGCACGAGTTTTGTTTGATTCTGGTGCATCGCATTCTTTTGTGTCTCATAAATTTGCAAATGAGCATGAGCTTGTTATAGACCAGCTGGATAAAAAGTTAATGGTTCTTTCTCCCGAGGCAAGATTGATATCTACCAAGATCAGCCATGGCAATCAAATTGAGATTGGTGGCTCTTCGTTTTCGGCTTCCTTAATTATTCTGGGCAATTCTGATATTGATGTTATCTTGGGCATGGATTGGTTAACAGCAAATGCAGCTGTGATTGATTGTGCTGAACGTTCGGTTTCTCTGAAAATTCCTGAAGGCCATATAGTCTATTCTCCAAGTCTGACTCCTGCAATCCAGCTCTACTCTTTGGCGGCTCTGAATGATGATGCTATGGAAGGTATTCAGAGTGTTCCGGTAGTCTGTGAGTTTCCAGATGTCTTTCCTGAAAAGTTGCCAGGTATGCCTCTGGATCGTGAGGTTGAGTTTGTGATTGAACTTGAACCTGGTACCGCTCCTATCTCCAAGCGGCCTTATAAAATGGGTCCTTCTGAGTTGGCTGAACTCAAACGCCAGCTTGATGAACAAGAGAAGTTGGGTTTCATTCAGCACAGTACTTCTTCTTGAGGTAGTCCAACCATCTTTGTGAAGAAGCGAGACAAGACTGATAGACTTTGTGTTGACTATCGGGCACTCAATGCTAAAACCATCAAGAATATATATCCCCTTCCGCGGATTAATGATCTATTCGATCAGTTAGTTGGAGCTGTGGTATTCTCTAAGCTTGATTTGAGAAGTGGATATCATCAAATCAAGATCCGCAAGGAAGATGTTCCCAAAACAGCTTTCACCACTCGCTATGGCCTGTATGAGTACACGGTCATGTCTTTCGGTCTCACCAACGCACCTGCCACCTTCTCGAGGCTTATGAACTCGGTTTTCATGGAGTATCTTGATAAGTTCGTTGTGGTCTATTTGGATGACATTCAAGTATATTCTAAGTCTAAGGAAGAACATGAAGAACACCTTCAGTGTGTCCTAAACAAGCTTCGTGAGAACCGCCTGTATGCAAAGTTCTCCAAGTGTGAGTTTTGGCTGCCTCAAGTCACCTACCTTGGTCACGTCATCTCTGCCATGGGCATTGCCGTCAACCCAGAAAGTATTAAGACAATTATGGACTGGCTTCCACCCATAAATGTCAAAGAAGTCCGGAGTTTCCTTGGTTTGGCTAGTTACTGTCGTCGCTTCGTTCAAAACTTCTCGAAGATGGCGAAGCCTCTTACCGATCTCCTCAAGAAAGGCAAGAAATACCTTTGGACTGCTGCATGTCAAGCAAGCTTTGAAACACTCAAAGAAAAGCTCACTTCCACACCAGTCTTAGTTCCTCCAGATACATCAAAGCCTTTCCAAATATTCTGTGATGCCTCATTGCAAGGATTGGGTGCGGTCCTTATGCAAGAAAAACAAGTTGTTGCTTATGCATCTCGACAGTTGAAGACGCATGAGATCAACTATCCTACACATGACCTCAAACTCGCAGCAGATGTCTTTGCTTTAAAAGTATGGAGGCATTACCTGCTTGGCAACCGTTGTGAGATCTTTTCTGATCACAAGAGTCTGAAGTATATCTTCACACAGCCTGATCTCAACCTTCGTCAGAGGAGGTGGATTGAAACAATCAATGATTTCGATTTGACCATCAACTACACTCCGGGCAAAGCTAATGTCATGGCCGATGCTCTCAGCCGAAAAGCTTATGTCAACAATCTCATGATAGAAGAACAACAGCCTCTCTTGTGCGAGGAATTCCGCAAGCTAAACCTTGAAATTGTGGATCAAGGGTATCTTCTGAACCTTCTGGCAACACCGCTCTTGGAAGAAAAAGTTCGTTCTATTCAACTTGGTGATCCTTACACTAAAAAGATCATCTCCAACATTCAACTTCCGAAGTATGAGTCTTTCCACGTTGACAACCAAGGCACTCTTTTCTTTGAACACCGGATATTTGTTCCGAACTACCCGGGTTTACGAGAGCAAGTTCTCAAGGAGGCGCATGATTCTGTTCTTTCTATCCACCCGGGCAGCACTAAGATGTACATGGATTTGAAAACACAATATTGAAACGATATTGTGCCAAGTATGTCTCGGAGTGTGATGTCTTCCGTAGAGTTAAAGCTGTCCATCAGAAACCTTCCGGTCTTCTACAGCCATTGAAGCCTCTGGAATGGAAATGGGAGAAAGTAGAGATGGACATCATCACTGGTTTTCCAAGGTCGCAGAAGGGTAACAATGCAATCTTTGTTGTCATCGACAGGCTTTCTAAAGTAGCTCATTTCTTTCCAGTCAAGGAAACAATTTCTGCAATTCAGTTGGCTGAGCTCTATATCAACAGAATTGTCTCTCTGTATGGAGTTCCTCTTGAGATCAACTCAGACCGTGGAAGCATCTTCACTTCCAAGTTCTGGGGAAGTTTCCAAAATGCTTTGGGAATAAAATTGAACTTTAGCACAGCTTACCACCCTCAGTCGCAAGGACAAGTTGAAAGGATCAATCAGATTCTGGAAGATATGCTCCGTGCTTGCGTTATCTCTTTCGGCATGAAGTGGGAAGAATGCCTTCCTTATGCTGAATTCTCTTACAACAACAACTTCCAGAAAAGTCTAAAGATGGCACCATTTGAGGCTCTCTATGGTCGCAAATGCAGAACTCCGATTGGTTGGTCGGGCGCAGGTGAAAGAATATTGTTTGGCCCCGACATTGTAACTCAAGCGGAGGAGAAAGTTCACATCATTCTTGAAAACCTAAAGATTGCTCAAAGTCGCCAGAAGAACAATTATGACAGAAAGCACACGGACATGGAGTATGTTCCTGGTGATCTCGTTTACCTTCGTGTCACTCCCATGAGAGGCACGCACCGTTTTGGTATCAAAGGAAAGCTGGCTCGATACATCGGTCCTTTCAAAATTCGTGGAAGAAGAGGAGAAGTTGCGTTTGCTCTTGAGCTCCCTAAAAAACTCAAAGTCCATGATGTTTTCCACATATCTCAACTCAAGAAGTGCTTTAAGGATCCCGGCAGGACCGTGGACCATGAACTCATCAATCTCCAAGAAGATCTGTCCTATCAAGAACACCCCATAAAAATTCTAGAAGTCGCAGAAAGAAGGACTCGCAACAAGTCCATCAAGTTCTGCAAGGTGTAGTGGTCGCACCATTCTGTTGATGAAGCCACGTGGGAACGTGAAGATGAGCTCCGTGCCAAGTATCCTACCCTCTTTGAGTCTTCTTCTTCTTCCTAGAATCTCGGGGCGAGATTCCTGTTTAGTGGGGGAGAGTTGTAGCATCCCAATTGTCTAACAATTGTAATGCTACTTGGTCTAGTAATATAATGGCTACTTCCTATATATAATTGTTGCATCATAATTATATCCTTCTCATGCCATCATGCCACCTTGCATTTGAGCATCATATAAAACCCTTTCTTTTGGTTCTTCTCTCATATGCATTACTATTTGTATTTGGCTCTTATTAAATTGTATTTGATTCTTGATAAATGCTTGGTGCCCAAATTGAGTTGGGGGCATATCTTTTATTCAACTCCATCACCTTTCTTTGTCACCACCTTATAATTCCACCATCCTAATTACCCATGAGCTTTTATTTTCTTTTGGGTATTTAATCTAGCTCATGGAAGAGAGGATGGACCCAATTCTATTATCTTCTGCTTGGCCTTTATTCCATAATTTGGTAATGCATGGGAATCATGCCTTGTTAATTATTTTGTTTTCACAAGATTAAAACTTGGCATTTAATGCCTTTGCATGGGCCATGCAAACATCACCACCATGTGTTTCTCCTTTGGTTTTTATTTGAATTTTCGAGTAGACCATCTTAATTGAGCTCTCCTTTTCTCTAAAGCCCTTTCCACCTTGATCTGGTATCTTTGCCATGTGCATCAAGCCTCCTTCCTCCTTTTCTCTCACAAGTGCATGTACCCATCTTTGGACATATGAGATCATTCCCCTCACCACCTTTTCTCCCATCCCTACCTCCATGTCATAACCACACTTGGTGAGGCTTGATTTTAATCATGCAAAATCCTACACCATGTCTTCCTCTCCCTCTCCTCTCTCCAACTCCACCATGTCACCTTGTCATCTTCATGTTCGAGCTCATGTGGGTTAACCTAAAACCCTAACCCCATGATCTCCATGCCGAAGCACTCCCTCTCTCTCTCTCGGACAGCAAGGCCCCACCTGGCCACCCTACTCTCCCTGGCCCCACACCCTAGCTACCCCATCTACCCAGCCCTAATCCGAGCCTTCCCCTCTAACCTAACCCTAGCCGAGGCTAGCTACACCCGAGCCTCCCCTCTCCTTCTTCCTCTTCCTTTTTCCCTCCCTGCCAGCAGGTCCCACAGCTACGCCGTCCCCACCTGCCAGGCACCCTGCCTACCCTGGCCTGGCCTCCCACGGCAAGCACGTGAGGAGAGGAGGAAAAAGGGGCCGAGCCGCCTTTCCACCGTCTACCCCACGGCCTCACCCTCCTACCCCGTCCCTATCCTCCCCTTCGTCCTGGCATCGTTCCAGATCTACCAGCGCGCGTGCCCTTCCTCCCCTCTCCTCCCCAGCTACCCCGTACCCCATACCCCTCCTTCTCCAACTCCGGCCGCCGATCACCGCCAGCACCACCGCAGACTCCTCGTTCCAGCCGGCGTGCGCGATGTGGAGGTGATCAAGAAGGCCGAGGGGGTTCTTCTGCGGCGCCCCATACGCGCCAGCGAGGAGGAGGAGCCCCACAACTGCCGCAGCATGACGACGTCCACCGAAACCCTAGCGCCGCCGTTTGCCAGCTCCGTCGACGTTCTGCTGCGTCCCGCCCCAATCCGCCGCCATCGACCACCCCGTGGTGAGTCCCTCTCCCGCCTAGACACCCTCTGCCTCGCCATAAAACCCTAGCCACGACAGGCGTTTTGCCGAGCACTCTCAGTGTGCCGTGGTCGTGCGCGTCTGCACGTCGCCGCGTCGCGCAGCGACCTATCTAGCACCCGTCCACTTTCCTGTCGGCATCCCTCACTTAGCCGCACTGGTTACCGCCCCCGAGCGCGAGCCCCAGGTCCCCGGTTTGATCCCCCGCGCCTCACCGCCACTGCCGCACGCGTATCTGGCCGTCAGACCGTGGAGAAGATCCACAGTGCCCCCCTTTTTGCAAATAGCCCCGTCTATTATCTCTCGCTCAACCCGCGGTACTCGCGACCCCACCTGCCAGCCTCGGTCAGCTTTTTATAGAAAGGCGCCCCAGTTTTTAGTAACCTTAACCCGCGATCCAGCACGACCCCGCCTGACAGCCTCTGCGCGTTCGGCCGCTGGCACGTGGACCCGTAGCCACTGGTCCCACATGTCCGCCGCATGGGCTAGCGCCGCTCGCGGTGAGGAAAGTTTCTACGCGCTGTGTCGTCCAGTCAGGCCAGTCCCACCCGTCAGCGACTGGGGCTGGAGTATGGCTGAGTAACATAAGTAATTCTGGTTATCTGTTTAAACAAAACAAATTCCAAATTGTTTAAATTCAAATTCAATTCAGATTTTAAATAACTTTTAAATTGTAAATCCAAATAATACAAATGATATATGTTTTTGAATCAGAAAAATGTGAGGAATTCAAATATGCCATTCAAAATAATGTTTGAACACCTTAAATTTTCGAGATGATTAAAATTACAAATAAAATGCCCTTTTCTTAATAAATTAATAACTTTAAGTCTATAACTCCAAATTTGACAAATAATATGTCTAATTCGATCAGCGCGACGAGCCCGTTCTATCTATGCATTCCTTGTTCTGAATTGAAGCATGCATCATGCCATATTTAAAAATCAGAACTGTTTATGACAATAAAAGTTGACTAAATAAATAATAAAATGCTTTATTCCTGTACCCCACACCTCACCATGCCATGCTACTTTATTGCCATATAAATTGTGCATCATTCATCATGGCATGCTTGTTTGCTTGTCGCATTTTGATTCACATGCTTGTGCACCTTATTTATGTTGGCCCTTGTTTGTTTGGTTCTTCTTCGAATAGACGCCTAGCAGGAGAATTACTAGGAATCACAGGAGTACTACCCAGATCCGTCTCTCGCTTCGACGGAGATAGGCGAGGTGGTCTCCAGCGGCGAGGAGAGGGAGAGCCGGCGATGCGGGATGCGCGGGGGGAGGAGGCGGCACCCGGGGTGGTGACGGGGGAGCTCGGGCGGCGCGCAGGTCTACCCCGACCAGGGAGGAGGCGGCTGGCGACGAGGCGGAGGGCCGGGGTTCGGGGCACAACGCAGGGGTCAGGAGAGGGAGCGGCGACGGGGGAGCTCTCGCCATTGTCACGGTGGCGGGGACGATGCGGGGAGGAGGAGGCGTGCGAGAGAGGGTTGCGTGCGGGAGCGGGCGAGTGGGTGGGGCCGGGGGAGGCGCAGGCATGCGGTGAGGTGGGCCAGGCGGGGACCAGGTGGGTGTGGGGGCGAGTGCAGGTGGTGGCGGGGTGGAGAGAGGGAGGGAGTGGCTAGCGGCGCGCGCGGGTGAGGGGAGTGCTCTGGCTGGGTAGGTTAGGGTTTGGGGTTGTCTAGTGGGCCGGGTAGTAGACTGCTGGCTTGCTGGGCTTTTGGCCTGGCAGGCTGGCGGTCTCCCCGGTCTGAAAAGAAATAGTTTTATTTATTTTTGTTTTATCTGAAATAGACTTTTTTAAATATTTTGTAGACAAAAGAAAATATCCAGAAGAGGCCGGGGTTTTAATTTGAAATAAAGACGGGGCGTTTAGAAAACAAAACCAGACTTTTCGAAAATAGTTTTTAAACAAACCATGCAAGATGATGACGATGCTCAAATGCAATGTGGCATGATGATATGAGCATGCGGTCACGATGATGCAATGCACAAAAACACCGCGATTTTGTAGTAGTGGTTTTAGCGGGGTGCTACAATTCGACACCACTAACAATGGATCTCGCCCTCGAGATCCGCCTCATGGTACCGGGAAGAAGGTCGGCGATCTGAATCTTCTCGCTTCATGTCGATCCTCGCGACACCACTAACAAGAAGTCGTTGTCTAGGATCATCGAGAGAACACTCCGGGAACAAAGGGCGAAGGTAGATGTATCAACAAATAAAGCCACCTCTAGCTTCCATGGATGGAGTAAAATTGCTGGGTCCACCAATTCAATATACAAAAGAGAATGATAAGAGTAGTGGTATGGTCGCGACTCCATCCCGCACTCATATCATTACTCCGTACATGAATAGCAGAATTATGCAACCCACTCTCGGAATCAGACTGAAGATCTCGACAGACGAGGTTCGGAAACAAGGAGTGATGCACACTCTGCATCGGATCTAGCGTAGATGATGTCATCGCGTCGGAAAACACCGGAAGGCATAAACAAGCAACAAATAATGGTACCACAGATAAAGGATCACTCAGATAGCATGAAGTCTGGAGGTAGAAACACCGTTGCCAAAGGAGGAAGCGAAACCCTAAAGGTACGACGGAACCCAACCACGAGAATTCCTGGACTCAAAGAAATGATAAGAGAACAGATCCAAAACACGTAGAGGTAAGAGGAGAATAGCAGAGGGATAAGGAATAAAATCAGACCTAATCAGATCTATCCAACCGATTTTGCAAAATAGTTTTGACACTACTTCGGCCGTTAGCTAGGTTATCCTACAGGCTGGACCAGTGGGGTGTCGTAACTGCTGGGCTCTGATACCACTCTGTAACACCCTCGCATCGGCCCTATGCAAGTTTTAGCCCTTTTCTGCCAAACCCGCATAGAAACAATTCAAGGACGCCCACCAGGCACTTTCGTGCGGGTGGAAAACGAAGTAATACCATTACACAACAGTCCTCAATGGGACCCACAGAACAGATATATACAACACGACTCCATGAGTCAAGAATACAGATATACATTACAAGATCCAAATCACCTTGAAACCAATACAACGTCCGAGTACGAACAAGATGCAAATGGGGCTAAGGGCCCTGAAGAATAACCAATGGCATCCATAACCCTACCCAGGCCAAGCCAGAAGGGTAACCCTGCTAATGACGTCGATCTCAAACCTGCTAAAACAAAAGGGGTGCCGACAAAGGGCAAAGGAAAAAAAAAGGAGCGTCAGTACTGAGGCCAGTACACGGCGAGGCTAGAATTCGGCGGCTCTCGCCTACATAGGTATGGTGGACTGAAGCGGCAGCGCAGCAACACTAAACAACCTATAGAGAGTCGATACATCTGTCGGCTATTAGAGAGGGGTAAGAAAGACCTATTCGGATCCTACCTGATACTAACACCAAACATACCCATCCTGGTATTCCCCCTCGAGACCAAACGAGGAAGTCAAACCGAGGAACTCACACAGTTGGCACTTTTATTCATTCGATTATAGTTGAAGCACTTACTAGTCAGATATATAGCATGAGTCATCCTGATAACATAAGTAGTGGGCCATTTTAGTTAACATTCCGTTGTAGTTGGAACATTTACTAGTCAGATATAATTGTCCTGAGGAATCCCAAAACCCAGCAGTTGTTGGCACTTTTATCACATTCCATTGGAGTTGCAATACTTACTAGGCAGGTACAGCATGTCACAAAACAACCCCAGATCCACCAGTTGTTGGCATTTTAATATCCATTCCGTGATAGTTGAATCTGATTACTAGTCATATATTAAGTCAAGTTTATAGCACTACTTTAGTTATGCTTGTCTATGATCAAGATACTATGCTCCAAGTCATCCATAACCGCGGACACGGCTTTCAGAAAGATTTACCCTGCAGGGGTGCACAAATAGCAACACACACATGATCAACCTCAGAAAAACCAACTCAAAACCCAACGAGGCTTTCACGACAAAGAAATCACAGGATTCATAAAATATTTCAGGGGGCCACCCCACTAAGCTACCCGCAACGAAGTTGGCCGGCTCCAGAACGGACCCAGGGTTTGTGACAATGGCTGTAAACGACTGGGAACCCAAAAATGTGACTGGGCTTGTCGATACCGCGAAAACATTCCACGTTCCAAAATAGTACAGGTGCTCCACGCACAATCGTAAATAAAGCAGTAAGCATGACATAAGTACAAGATAGTAATAAAGCACCAAACTACTTTGTGGCCCCAAGAAATAAGAAATGAATCAAGCTCTGGCTAAGGGGGATTCATAGAGTCTCCCGTATGTGGATAGTGCGAATATTCAAGGAACAGGTATCAAGTACTCGGGCCTATGGGACACAAGTGGGCATAAAAACCAAATAGCATATATTGTCCACCGGTGCCTCTTTCATTAGTTGTCCTAGCAATTTAATAGTTGTATTTAAAGTCATGATCATCTCCACCATTTAGCATGTGCCAACCATCCAATAACGGTGGAACGACAACGGCGCGAAGATGCATAGGAGCAAGCAACTACGACTCGCAAGGCCGACTATTTATCAAACAACAGGCAATAGGATGTGTCCAAGGCAATATAGGGCTGCAAGGAGTATAAATGGTGCACGGAAACTAAAGCATCGCAATACGGATAGCAGTAGATCAACGGGAGGAAGTAAAGACTATAAATGCAAAATAGGTAGAAAGGGGAAGATGCTCGCCTGGGAAACACTGCCGAAGGTTCATATCCGAAGAAGTTGTCGACACTCGCATCCACTCATCGGTCTAATCCGCGAAGAAGCAATCACTAGAAGAAACACCGGATGCAATATTTAATACTACGGCAGAAGATCCGACATGATTATGATATGATGCAGATGCGGTGCAATTAGGCAATATTAAGAGGAACCGGGGTACCGACAATTAATTAATAGGTTCAAGTTATTTAGAAACCCCGCAATTTAAATGTTGTCTTAACACGGCAAAGTATGGCATAGGTTCGCTACTCAAATTTAAATGGAACCATTGTAAGACTAAAATAGCCCGCATATGGTCTCCATATTTAATCATGATGTGAATCGGTATAATGCCCCCAAACCACAGACAAGTATGCATGCATGAACAATTTAATATGCGACAGTTGGTAATATCATATTATAAAAATAGGGGCTTAGGGTCACACATCTGGGTTCAGAAGATCTTGGGTTCCGGGGGTTCGGGTCTGGGTCTAAGGGTTCGACGGGGGGAACGTTTCGACGGGAACGTTCTCGGAAACGGAAGTAGAGCTTGGTGTTCCGGGAAGAAGGACTTGATTTGGCGTCAGGGGCACATCGGATTCGCCCCGGTCGGTGTCGATCTTGTCATCGTGAAGATCTTGTTGAGTCCGCATACCGGGTCGGTCTTGGTGTTCGGGATGAAGAACTTGGCATTCCGTGTCGGTGACCATGGCGTCCGGGTTCTCGGGCATCGCATCCGGGAAGAAGTACTTGTCGCATCTGTGGTCTTCGGATCCGGGTAGGGGATCTTGATGCCTGTGATGGAGAACTCAGGTGCGGAAGGAGGTCTTGGCGTGCCATGAGGGAGAACTCGAGGTTCCGCGGTGAAGTACTTGTCGTTCCGGTGGCGATCTTGGCGGTCTTCGGATCCGGGTCTTGGCGTGGCCTTCGGATCACCGGGATCAGCTTCGCCTCCAAGAACGGGTCTTGGCGATCCAACTTCGATGGTCGGTGACGATCTTGGCGGGACACGGTGTTCTTGGCTTTGCGATGGTACAAGCTCGGAAGACCTTGACGATAACAAGGGAACGAAGATCTGGGCTTTGGTATTCCTCGGGTGGCATCACCATCACCAACTCATCAAAAGAACAAAGCAAAGGCTCAGAATTAGAGCATCAACAACACACACACATGCAGGTGTCAGTTACACTAGCCAAGCATAGGAACGCTGCACGGGGGCATGTCCCACTTGGACACTATATCAAACACTTGGTGGGCAACAACAAGAGTTGCCAAGTATGGAGCAACGGCTTCACTCAGGCGAGACAGAGAGACGAGGTGCAGCGGCAACGCAAAGAGCGGCAGAGACCGGGTCAAGTCACGGCAGACGGACCAAGCTGGAGGACGCGGTCTCCGGGTTGAGGTGGAGCACAGGGAGGCCGGAGATAGGACAGGCACCAGCGCTACTCGCAGGAGGACGGCGTGCAGAGGAGATCAGCGTCAGGGCATGCATGGCTCTCGGACGAAGCGGGCTCGGGCTCGCGGACGGAGCGGCACGAGGAGGACGGAGCGGACGACGTCGGGAGGCGCCACACCAAGGAGGCGATGGAAGGCGCACGAGGAGGGGAGGCCGACGACGGCATCTGGCGCGGCCGGAGCAGGGCCGACCACCACGGCACGCAGCTGGGGCCGCGGGGACAAGGGAGCTCGGAGAGGCGAGGTCTGGTGAGGGGGTCTTGGCGGCGAGGAGGAGCTCGAAGAAGAGGCGCCATCGTGAAGGAGGACGGAGGAGGTCGAGGACGACCTGGGCCTTGGCGGCGGCCAAAACTCGCGTGGAGGCGGACTGTCGACGGAGAGAGGCGAGGTGGTCTCCGGCGGTGAGGAGAGGGAGAGCCGGCGATGCGGGCCTCACAGGGGGAGGAGGCGGCACCCGGGGTGGTGACGGGGGACCTCGGGCGGCGCGCAGGTCTGCCCCGACCAGGAAGGAGGCGGTTGGCGACGAGGCGGAGGGCCGGGGTTCGGGGCACAACACAGGGGTCAGGAGAGGGAGCGGCGACGGGGGAGCTCTCGCCGTTGTCGCGGTGGCAGGGATGATGCGGGGAGGAGGAGGCGTGCGAGAGAGGGTTGCGTGCGGGAGCGGGCGAGTGGGTGGGGCCGGGGGGAGGCACGTGCACGCTATGAGGTGGGCTAGGCGGGGACCAGGTGGGTGTGGGGGCGAGTGCAGGTGGCGGCGGGATGGAGAGAGGGAGGGAGTGGCTGGCGGCGCGCGCGGGTGAGGGGAGTGCTCTGGCTGGGTAAGTTAGGGTTTGGGGGTTGTCTAGTGGGCCGGGTAGTAGACAGCTGGCTTGCTGGGCTTTTGGCCTGGCAGGCTGGCGGTCTCCCCAGTCTGAAAAGAAATAGTTTTATTTATTTTTGTTTTATCTGAAATAGACTTTTGTAAATATTTTGTAGACAAAAGAAAAATATCCGGAAGAGGCTGGGGTTTTAATTTGAAAATAAAGATGGGGCGTTTAGAAAACAAAACCAGACTTTTCGAAAATATTTTTTAAACAAACCATGCAAGGTTATGATGATGCTCAAATGCAATGTGGCATGATGACATGAGCATGCGGTCATGATGATGCAATGCACAAAAACACCGCGATTTGCTAGTAGTGGTTTTAGCGGAGTGCTACATAACATTATACGCACGATTCTTCTTTACAGGCTATAGTAGCTTGATCATGAAAGTTGTCATCATAAGGATGAATAGAAGATGTAAGTAAAATGTTTACTACACTAATAGATTACTAAAGAATGGATTTTTGAAAGAATACCAAACATTTGATGATGGTGATCCACTTCAAAGTGCAAGTCCAAAGGTATTAGTATTTGACTATATACGCTTTGTACTATGTGTCATGTGAATGACACCACTATTGATGTTGATAGATTCTTTAAAAGGAAAAGGAATTGCTGAAAGAAAATCTGTAAAATATTTGGTAGAAAAGAAAAAGTTGGAAATGTCCAGCTTAGGTATATAGAAGATACACATGTTATGGTTGTATTCCTTGCTTGTTAAACAATGTGGTTCAGAGGTATTGGATACCGGTATTGGATACCGAATTGGTTGGTAGGAAGTGTCATACAGGACAACGCAATTAATGAACTGCAATGGCCTAAGTAACTAGCAAGATAATAAGTGATGATGTTCATAAAAAAAATGTTATTGTGTTTTTCGTTGTCGTCAAACCTAGCCTTCAAGATTTGTTTTAATAATTGTTATTTTGTTCCGGTATTATGAGAACAATGGTTGTTCAAATAATTACCGTATTCCATAAAGGATGGATGAACTTTTACAAGTCTGGTGGGAGAAATCACATCCATAAACACTATTGCTAAAATGTCGCAAGACAAATGATTGAAAGATCACTTATGAAGTGACATCGCTGTTTTAAATTATATTGGAAAGAAAACATGAAGAAAATCCATGTTGATGGATTTTTGGAGTCTTTGATTTTGATCAATTGACGCTTGTGAAACTTTCCTCGAGATAATTGAAACTCCGTCCATAGGCCAAAGAGGAACGGATGACTAACTTATTGGATATTATGCATGTTAATGTATATAGTCCATTATGTGTAGCCATATGCGATGGATCTTTTTGCATCATATGCTTTCTCCAGAAATTTAAGTGAATATATCTATATATTTACTTAATAAGGAAGAAGTATGAAACATTTTGAAAATTGTTCAAAAACTTTCAAGATGAAGTGGAAAATCATTGTAACAAGAAAATAAAAGAGTTTATGATTTGATCATAAAGGAAGATATTTGAGTTACATGTTTAGCAAAACACCTAAGATTTGAGGAATTGTTCCATGATTTGTGTTTCCCGATAAACCATAGGAGTATGGCATATTCGAGAGATGAAATCAAACCATGTTTGACATGGTAAGATCAAAGGTGTCATTTATAAAACTGCCATTGTGTTTTAAGGATTGAAGCTTTTAGAGACTACCGCTTTTACACTGAAAAGAGCACCATTGTGATCCGTTGAAATGACACCATATAAGTTATGGTTTGGGATAAAACCCGAATTGTCTTTTCTTAAATTTTGGTATGCCATGCATAAGTAAAATGTTTACAACCAAAGTCGGATAAGCACGTCTTTGTAGGTTATCCCAAAGAATTTGTTGGGAATTTCTCCATAACACCGAGGACAAAAGAGTTTGTTACTTGGAATGTCAAGTTTCTTGAGAAGGAATTTTTCATGAAAAGTTAAGTGGGAGGACAGTAAACTTTGATAAGGTTGTTTAACCTTAGCTATATGTGCTAAGTAGCGCAGCGCCGGAAAGTGTCCCGGTGGCAGCCACAATGCTCATGGCTCCCGTGATTACAAAGATTGTAATCTCGGAGATTAGAGTTCCTATTGAACCGTGTGGGTTAGTAAGAATCAAATAGTGAGATTTGATAAACAAGTCGTTATTGTTTTGACAATGATGAACCGACTACATGCAAAGAAGAAATGATGGGCCCTGACTCCATAAAATGACTAGAAGTCATAGAATCTGTGATAGTATCCATACACGAGAAATCAAGTTTCTGAACTTGGAAGACCCTCTGAAAATGCGTAAAGCCTATCGGTCGTGTTTGGATGTACAAAGAAATAGACATGGATGTTTAACATCTATGAAATAGTCGACATGTCGGAAAGAAGTTTATGGCAATGTTCAAGGAGTTGACTATGACAAGATTTGATCTTTCATAGCGATATTTAGTCTTCATGGATTAATGTAGCAACCACTACATATAATTTGGTATATGGTAGTTGAATAAACAAAACAAGGTTCTTCTAATAGAATGGTCACCTAGGACGTGTACAAGACACGGTCCGAAGGGTTTTGTTAATTCAAAGGGTGCTAAAAGGGCATGTATACTTCAATAGTTGAAGTAAGCATAGCGGAGTTGGAATCTTCACCATGATGAAACTGTTAAAAGAGTTTAAATTCATCGGAGATGATGAAGATGCTTGCATTTGCAAGAAATTAAGTGGGAGCGCTGAGACATATTTCTAATACATTATGTAGAGGACATATTGTTGATTGGAAATGATGTATCTTGTATTGACACAAGTTAAGAATTTCATTAAAATAAGATTTCAATGAAAGACTTGGGCAAAACTGGAATATTTGGCATCAATATCTATATGGATAGATTGATGCTCTAAAATGGTTGTGCCAGACATACATATATGAGATATTGAAAGGGTTCAATATGGAAACAACAAGAAAGGTTCTTGTTGCATGGAAAGGATTGTATCAAGATTCAAGTGTTTCAACACTTGGTGAATAAAATCACATGAAGATTTTGATCGATTATACCATGATATGTATATATCCAGAATGTCCTATGCTCTAAATGTTATGAGCACACACCAGAATGATTCATAAGATGATCATTGGACAATAGTAAAGATATTCTTATGAGCTTTGGAAGAACTAAGAATATATCATGTATAAGTGACAAATAGTTAAAGGTAGTTCATTGTAAAGTGTTACATTGATACTAGTTTTGTCACAAGATACAAATTAAATTTATCTCAAATTAGACTATGGGGGGCACAATGTAATGGAAAGGATGTTCCATGATGGATTTGGATAAGTTACAAAGTTAAAACATTGTGACGGATACTACAACAAAAGGCTAAGTATATGACTGCTATAATAGCAGCAAAGGAGGGCATTTGTGTTAAGTAGTTTGTTATCAAACTAGGTGTGGTTCAAACTAGGCTAATACTATGAAGATATATTGTATGACAATAATATCAACATATTTTTACCCAAACAAACTAAAGGTCTCACCAAAGGACCAAATTTATACAATGCCATCTCATTTGAGAATGAGTGATGCGTATAGACGCAAAGACATGCAAATACACACAGACCTGAAAGTGCCAGATCCGAAGATTATGTTAACCACTAGAAATCGCGTATATGCAACACCAGAAAGCCATAGGTGTTCAATACGCAAAGTTTTTCAAACTAGATTATTGACTCTAGTGCAAGTGGGAGACTGAAGGGAATATGCCCGAGAGGCAATAATAAAGTGGTTATTATCTTATTCCATGTTTATGATAAATGTTTATTTTGCATGCTATAATTGTATTAATTGGAAACGTTAATACATGTTTGTTTAATAAACAAAATACAAAGTTCCTAGTAATGCCTCTCATATAAACTAGCTCGTTGATTAACAAGATGATCAAGGTTTCCTGATCATGGACATTGGATGTTGTTAATAACGAGGTCACAACACTGGTGGAATGATGTGATGAACATTCATCCGAAGTATAGCATTACGATCAAAGTCATTATGTTTATATTGCTATAACATCATACGAAGTAATCTTAGTCCTTAGACCATGAGATCATGTTAATTGCTAACACCGGAAGAGTATCTTGATAACATCAAACGTCACACCGTAACAGGGTGACTATAAAGGTGGGTTCAGTGCTACGAAGGTGTTATGTTGAGGCTCATGGATCAAGAGTGGGATTTGTCCATCCCCATGACGGATAGATGTACTCTGGGCCCTCTCGGTGATATCACATTGAAATAGCTTGCAAGCAAGTGATGTGATCACTAGAATGTTATATCACGGGAATGAGAAAAGAGTGCATGTCGGTAACGAGATCAAACTAGGTATTTGGTACCGATGATCAAATCTCGGACATGTATTATATCATGAGATAAAGGGATTGAGTTACTAGCGTTAAAGGTTCTCACGATCACAGAAGTCATCGTTGAATGTGTAGGAGTCAGTATGGATCTCTAGGTCCCGCTTCTGATTATTGATCTGAGAGGGGTCTCGATCATGTCTGCATTATTCGCAAACTGTAGGGTGACACACTTAAGGGATACCGACACCATCTGGAGCAAATATGTTTCAAATAAAGATTTAAGAAAGCGCTGGAATTATTTCAATAGACACCGAAACTGATTCGGGTGAAATTGCTAAAATTGGTTCGCATGTAATATTGAAATGTTGCAAGGGGTTTTATGTGACAAAATTCTGAATAAAATTAATAAAAGAGTTTTATTAAATGAGAGAGCATTAAATTTGGAGAAATTTAATGCATTTAAAGTGGAGACTTTAAAAGAGAATGTGAAGGGGCAAATTTATGTGGAGGGAGTTACCACCACATGAATGAGGAGGTGAAGGGTCACCCCTTGGGGCGCCGGCCATGGGGAGGGGCACCTCCCTCCTCCTATAAAAGGCCCCCTCTCACACCTTCACACACACACACACACCTCCTCGTGAAGGATCTCTCCCCCCTCTAGTTATTCCCCATGGTCTCAGATTAGCGAGATACATGTTCCCAATGGCTTTATCTGGAAAGGAGTTGCTGCTTTGCTGGAGCGAGGGATGGAGGTTGTCGGGGTACCGGACGTGTGTGCGATCACGGATGCACCGCTGCTTTGCGGTGCTGGACTTGGTGGTGGTGGACGTGCTGGAGCTGGACCTGCTGGACTTCATCACGATCTTGAGATCGGCAAGTGTACGACTTCATCATCCACGAGTTCCAACTCGTTAACAAAGCTTTGTTGTCTTCGAGGGTAAGTTCTCTATGGATGTATATCCACCCGTTGCTTCAATCTAGTAGATAGATCTTGGCGTATAGTTCTCACCGTAGGAATTTTTTTGTTTTCTATGCTGCGAACCCCAACAATGGTGGCCTCCCTAGCATGAACAAACATCTCCGAGATGGAGTCATCTCTCTCGATGATGATATAGCGTGCCGCACCTAGTTGATTCAAGAGAGCCTCGACACATACCTTGACTTCTCCTACCAAGTTATCCAAACAACTAGTGGATTCTAGTATTTCCTTCTTAATCTTGAGACTCATTTCACCATCATATGATGATGCAACAATATAAGGAGAAGTAGTGGGTGGAGGATTTACCGTGGAGGCTTTAGCCATGAGACATGTGGGGTTGGTGACGAGCTTGTCCTCATTTGGAGAGTCAAAGAGAGATGTCGGTGATGCGGTTGAAGAGGTAGTGGCCACTAGACATGTAGACTTGGTGGCGCGCTTGTTCTCGTTGGGAGAGTCAAAGAGAAATGTCGGTTGATACATTGCAAATGTATCTATAATTTTTGATGTTCCATGCTTGGTTTTATCTACTTTCTTGTGTTTTGTCCACACTTTGGAGTACTTTTCATATGATTTCATGGACTAACCTATTACCAAGAGCCACAGTGCCAGCTGCTTGTTTTCTGTTGTTTTTGGTTCCAGGAAAGTCAGAAAATGAATATTCTCGGAATTGGATGGGACAAAAGCCAAAGTCATTATTTTATCGGGGGACACCTGGAGCTAGAATACGAGACGGAGAAGGGCCAGAGGGCGGCCACACCACCTGGCCGCGCGGCCAGGCTTGGCCCACGCCAGGGGGTAGTGTGGCTAGCCCAGGCACCCCCTCGGCCTCTCCTTTCGCCTATATATTGCCTATGATATGGAAACCCTAAGTACCCGATCAAAAATACACGAAAAAGTCTGTAGCCGCCGTCATCTCCATCCCTAGATCGGGAGGGATCTGAAGCTCTTCCTAGCACCCTATCGGAGAGGGGAATTCACCCTAGAGGCCTTCTTCATCATCATGCAAGCCTCCAGTGTGATGCATGAGTAGTTCATATCTGGACTACGGGTCCATGTAGTAGCTAGATGGCTGGCTCTCCTCCTTTGTGCTATCATGTTTACATCTTGTGAGCTCCGTTCATGATCAAGATCATCTATTTGTAATTCTTCATGTTGTGTTTGCGAGGATCCGATGGATATTGAGATGTTATTTCAGATTGATTATTGATTCTATCACGTCTTTGTTATTTGTGATCTGGCATGCTTTCCGTTGTTAGTAGCTATCTTGGCCAAGTAGATGCTAGCAACTCCAAGAGTTAGTATTTATGCTTGATAGTGGGTTCATGCCTCTGGTAATCTAGGGAAGTGACAGAAATCTCTAAGGTATTAGATGTGCCGTTGCTACTAGGGAGAAAACAACAATCCTTTGTTCATAGAACAATCGTATTGTTTACTTTACACGCAATTCGTAATGCAATTATCCGTTGCTTGCAACTTAATACTAGAGGGGGTTCGGATGATAACCTGAAGGTGGATTATTAGTCATAGATGCAGTTGTATGGCGGTCTATGTATAATGTTGTAATGCCTAATCGAGTCTCAAAGGAGTCAAGATGATTATTATATGCTTGTATGCTTTCTCGATGTTTGTCAATTGCCCCGCTGTAATTTGTTCACCCAGCATGTTATCTATCTTAAGGAGAGCCACCTCTAGTGAACTATGGACCCCGGTCCTTTCTTTTACATTCAATCTACAATCAACTGTTTACTGCTTTGTGTTTACTTTCTGCAAACTATTACTTTCTTCCATTCAATACGTTTAATCCTTTGTTTTTAGCAAAACCGGTGAGATTGACAACCTCATCGCAAGTTGGGGGAAAAGTTCTGTGGTTGTGTTGTGCAGGTCTCCACGTTGCTACTAGCACCGGTAATGCGCCCTGCCAAGGCTCAGCTAGCAACACCTTTGGGGTGTTTCCTTGCTCCTACTGGATCGATAACCTTGGTTTCGTACTAAGGGAAACTTGTTGTTGTGCTCATCATACCTTCCTCTTGGGGTTCCCCAACGAGCTCGATATATTTTGGGCCATCATTGGTGAAGAGGTTGTGGTAGTAGTAGTAGCGGAGGTGGTGGCAATTGTAGCAATGGCGGCCACGCCCACAATCTCTCCGTCATCTTCATCATCACTATCATTCTCATTGTTCTCTCCATATTCTTCATGATATGCTTTGGATGCTATTGTGGGAGGAGATTTCCTCCAATGTAATGAGGATGATGCTGTTAATGCCATAATGAAGTTGATCTTTACTTATAACTTGCCTAGCAAATCTAATTCTTCTTTCATAAACATATTTGCTAGATTGAATACTCTTGAGACCAGCACTGCTAGATTGAAAGATTGCTATAATACGCTTAGAGAGCATCATAATTATGTTCCAATAAATTCTGAACCATCAAAGTGGCTCCCCACAGTAAAGATTGATATAAATAATGAAACTTTTCAAGCTCGCTGTGATATCATGTCTGAATTTTGTCTTATGCCCAAAGATATTTATGAATCTTTGAATCTTTGGGGGCTTTCTGAAGGAGGAAAAGAAATATTTCTTGCTAATAATGCTACAATATTACCTATTGGAGTAGTTGAAGGAGTGTTTACAAAGATCCTTGGGAAAATGATTTCTACTGATTATCTTGTTATTGAATGTGCAGGAAAAGGACAAATTACACTTGGACGGTCCCTATTAAAACTCCTTGGAGCAATAATAGATGTGGGAAAGGGGACCATGCACCTTGCTTCTCCACCAAACAATCATATGTTCCCCAAGGTTAAGAATAAAAGTAAGAGAGGTAAGGGCAAGACATTTGGTTTTAATGCTTCTTCATTTGAGAACACTTGATTCTTTTTCTTGCTTCTTATGCCTAACTTAAGGCGTTAAAGAAAAGTACTTATTGGGAGATAACCCGAAAGTTTTAGATGAGTCTTGGAAGTTATTACCTCAGTAATAACCGCTCCTTATCCTTTTTATTTGCTTTTTGTGCCAAGAGTAACCTCTAATGAGAGAGAAGTAATGATTGAGAAAGTTGCTGTCCTGAAACAGATTTCTATGCTTCGCCGTAAACAATCGTGTAAAATCTATGTACATACTTTTGAGGCGTGAATTTTTGTGCTTCTGCCCCAGGTAGTTATCTAACTTTCGTTAGTTCAACACTTTTTTATTTGAGCAACATAAAGTCTTCTAAAAGATTCGTCTTTACCTGCTGGTCTGTTTTGACTGATTTCTGCCATTATTTGCATTTGCTTCTTGTTGGTTCCTTTTGGAGTTCTTTTGGGGAATTGAGATTTTTGAGGGAAGTGCTACAGTAGCTTGTGTTTTAATGGAAGTGTTATTGGTGTTGTAACTGAACCTAAAGACTTATTATCTTGAGTGCACTAATGTTGCTAATAAAGATTGTGTGAAGTTTTGTAAGAATGAAAAATTTTAGGTGTATGGAAGGAATGAGTAATGAGATGAAGGATGGACTAAAGCTCAAGATTGGGGATACCACGCGTGTCACCCCAAGAAATATCCAAGAAGTACAAGCGTCAAAGCTTGGGGATGCTCAAGGCATCCCCTTCTTCATCAATAAAAAATCCCAGGTTTCTTCCAAACGCTTCATTTTTATTGTTTCATGCACAGTTGTGTTGTTCTTGGAGCGTCTTTTTTTTTGTTTTTGTTTTGGTTTTTCGTTTGCTTTGTTTGCTTAATAAATTGGTTGGACCCCCTCTTTCATACATTTGGTTTTCAAATAGTTTGGTTTGGATTGGAAAAGAGTAGGAAAATTTCATGCTTAAGTGGTAAACAGAGCTTGTTTTTGACTGTGGCCTATGCTTTGTCATGCCATGCTTGATATTGTTTTGGCTTTATGCTTAGCATTATTTGCTGTAGCAGGACTTGTTATAAACAATTGAGATTGCTTAATGTGCCTTGTATGAATCATGCGTTGTTTTAGCATATTAAAAGCATAGTATTGTGGTATTCTCCTTTGATGCTTTATTTGGGTTGACTTGGCGCATGCTCACACCATGTTATGACTATCCAAAGTCACCATATCCTTTATGATCCTTTAGTTTTAAACTTATAGTATCACTTTTTGCTTTGATCGATAATGTTTTGTCGCTCTGCATGATTATGCATCCAACTCCCTAAACAAAGTTATTCCAAAGAGTCCACCATACCTACCTACTAGCATACGCTATTCCAAGTATATTCATGTTTTTGTTTACCTTCCGAATTAAACTTGTTATGAGAAAACTAGTGATTAAAGCTCTCACGAACTTGATGGCACACTTTATTTTTCTTGCCCTTAATAAACTTGAACCATTGTGTCGTCTGTGTTGTATATGCTTGCACTTATTTGTTGGGGATTAGCAGAACCATGATGTCATGGGGAACGCTTTCAACATTGCACGGGTACTTTGTACCTAGTTGATATTATGCTCTTTTGTCGATGGATGTCGTCGGTGTAAAATAAAAGGGGAGCTTGTAAGTCCATGGAGTTATGTATATGTGTTAGAGAAACACCTGGGCCGCTGGTCTAATCCATGCTGACATGGTGGAAACCTGCAGCGTAACCATAATGAGCTGTCTATGAAGCATTCTTCTTATAAAAAAGAGTCCTATATAGAGAAAAAAAGAGAAAAAGAAAAAAAGATTATGAAAAGAGGAAAGAGAGAAAAAGCACCATATTCCCATGGTAAATAAGAAGATTGCTGAGATGCTCGTTGTCTGCTTGCCTTGTCATTTTGATGTGGGGATTCTTCTGTATCATCAGGCAAGGGGTACCCCATTGGCAGTTCTCTATGATGCACATGTACTTACGATGACAAGAACTTACCGGTGACTAAACTTGAGTAGCATGAGGAGCGACCCACGTATTCAAGGGACATGAGGTTTCGAACTTATACTTCGTCAAGCATATACACCATAGTTTGTTCACTTTAACCTTAATCACTTCAAGATGCTTATGATAGGGGCAATGAGAGCTGAAAGCTATTAAGTACCATAATTTTTGGAAGCTCTTTATGAGACTTGAATCCCTACTTCCTTCTATGAAGGCCCTTCTTCCATTTATATATATATTGAGTCTCCACCTTCTATCTTTATGCACCTACTTTGAGAGCATAGTGGCCATTCTTAGTTCTATGTGCATTGTCCCAAGACTAGTTGATTGATGCATAGCTTTGATATTGCTTGTTTTAAACTATTTCTATCTAGTCATTCTTATAAACTTTGAAGGTGACCTATGCATTTATGTTTGCTACTCTATGAGGGACAAGCTGAATACTACTATGCTATGTTTTCTTTATGTGAAACAAACAAACGTCTTGCAAAGCATTGTTATTCATGAATCTTTTGTTTGTGCCTTTTCATGTTGCAACATAGTTTCTTTGCTTTATTGCTAGAACTTTGTATTTCATGTTATGATTGAAGTACTATGATCCCAACTTCGAATGTTTTACAAATACTTTGATCAAGTTTATGATGGTGCATGTCACCTCAAAAATTATTCTTTCTTTTTATCACTTACCTACTCGAGGATGAGCAGGAGTTAAGATTGGGGATGTTGATACGTTGCAAATGTATCTATAATTTTTGATGTTCCATGCTTGGTTTTATCTACTTTCTTGTGTTTTGTCCACACTTTGGAGTACTTTTCATATGATTTGTTGGACTAACCTATTAACAAGAGCCACAGTGTCAGCTGCCTGTTTTCTGCTGTTTTTGGTTCCAAGAAAGTCAGAAAATGAATATTCTCGGAACTGGACGGGACAAAAGCCAAAGTAATTATTTTATAGGGGGACACCTGGAGCCAGAATACAAGACGGAGAAGGGCCAGAGGGTGGCCACACCACCTGGCCGCACGACCATGCTTGGCCCGCGCCAGGGGGTGGTGTGGCCAGCCCAGGAACCCCCTCGACCTCTCCTTCCGCCTATATATTGCCTCTGATATGGAAACCCTAAGTACCCGATCAAAAATCCATGAAAGAGTATGTAGCCGCCGTCATCTCTATCCCTAGATCAGGAGAGATCTGAAGCTCTTCCCGGCACCCTGCCGGAGAGGGGAATTCACCCTAGAGGCCTTCTTCATCATCATGCAAGCCTCCGGTGTGATGCGGGAGTAGTTCATATCTAGACTATGGGTCCATGTTGTAGTTAGATGGCTGGTTCTCCTCCTTTGTGCTATCATGTTTAGATCTTGTGAGCTCCGTTCATGATCAAGATCATCTATTTGTAATTCATCATGTTGTGTTTGCAGGGATCCGATGGATATTGAGATGCTATTTCAGATTGATTATTGATTTTATCATGTCTTTGTTATTTGTGATCTTGCATGCTTTCTGTTGTTAGTAGCTATCTTGGCCAAGTAGATGCTAGCAACTCCAAGAGTTAGTATTTATGCTCGATAGTGGGTTCATGCCTCTGGTAATCTAGGGAAGTGACAGAAATCTCTAAGGTACTAGATGTGCTATTGCTACTAGGGAGAAAACAACAATCCTTTGTTCATAGAACAATCGTATTGTTTACTTTACACGCAATTCATAATGCAATTATCCGTTGCTTGCAACTTAATACTGGAGGGGGTTCGGATGATAACCTGAAGGTGGATTATTAGTCATAGATGCAGTTTGATGGAGGTCTATGTATAATGTTGTAATGCCCAATCAAGTCTCAAAGGAGTCAAGATGATTAGTATATGCTTGTATGATTTCTCGATGTTTGTCAATTGCCCCGCTGTAATTTGTCCACCCAGCATGTTATCTATCTTAAGGAGAGCCACCTCTAGTGAACTATGGACCCCGGTCCTTTCTTTTACATTCAATCTACAATCAACTGTTTACTACTTTGTGTTTACTTTCTGCAAACTATTACTTTCTTCCATTCGATACATTTAATCCTTTGTTTTCAGCAAAACCGGTGAGATTGACAACCTCATCGCAAGTTGGGGGCAAAGTTCTGTGGTTGTGTTGTGCAGGTCTCCACGTTTCTACTAGCACCGGTAGTGCGCCCTGCCAAGGCTCAGCTAGCAACACCTTTGGGGTGTTTCCTTGCTCCTACTGGATTGATAACCTTGCTTTCGTACTGAGGGAAAACTTGCTGGTGTGCTCATCATACCTTCCTCTTGGGATTCCCCAACGAGCTCGATATATTTGGGCCATCATTGGTGAAGAGGTTGTGGTAGTAGTAGTAGCGGAGGTGGTGGCAATTGTAGCAATGGCGGCCACGCCCACAATCTCTCCATCATCTTCATCATCACTATCATTCTCATTGTTCTCTTCATATTCTTGATGAGCCACCAACACATATTTTTGTGGCTCCTTCTTGTTGGGGAAGTTCTTGTTTGGGACTTTCTTCATGAAGTTCTTGTTTGGAGTAGGCTTGAACTTGGATTTCAAAATGAGTCTTCCACCGTGATCTTATCTCTTCTCATACGGGCATTCGGCGATGAAGTGGTTGGATTCTCCACAACCGTAGCATGATCTCAATTTGGGTCTTGCACTAGTTGTGGTAGTTCTTGATGTATTGCCCTTTCCTTGATTCTTTCAAAACCTTCTAGAGACTAATGCCAATTGCTCATGAAGATCACACTTGATGTCTTCGTCATCTCCTTCTATCATTCCCAAGGAGTCAACTTCTTCTTCATAGACATGAGCCTTGGCCTTTAAAGCAAGAGTGGGTGAATCCATCCTTCGAGCCCGAGCAAGAGCATCATTGGTGGTCTTGTTCATGATCCCAAGAACCACAAACTCATTTAGCACTTCATTGGAGGTCATGTCATAGAAGTCTGTCCTATAGCGAATATTGTTGGCCATTTCCCTATGGAAGGGTAAGATGGCTTGCATGAACTTGCACTTGATCCACTGGTCATCCATATCCCTACTACCATGGTCAATCATTCTAATCGAAAGGGTCATGACCCTTCGATAGAGATCTTCGGGAGTCTCATCTTTCTTTCCAACAAAGGAATCGGCTTCATAGTGCATTTCTTCAAACTTGGAGCTTTGAATGGTTTCATTGCCAAGATAGACTCGTTGAAGAGCATTCCAATCCTCCTTGGCAGTGTCATAAGCACGAATGTGAGTCATTTTCTATGGATTCAAAGAATCTTGGATAATGGCCATGGTGGTGGCATTGAGTTGATTATTGATTTCCTCGGTGGGTGTCATGTTGTATATGTTGTGCGGATAGAAGCCGAACTCCACAACCTTCCAAAGATGAACACTAGAACTTTTAAAGTGAGAGCGCATGAGATATTGCCAATTGGCGAAATTAGATACATCAAGCTTAGGTGGTGGTCCATGATGATTTATGTGTGGCATAGGAAGAGGTGCCTTATTATAGCTAGATGGTGGGGGCATGTATCCCATGGGCTTGATTTTGGCCTTGTTGCCATTCTCATCAATGGGAGATTCTTGAGGGGATCTTCCATTGGTTTGGAGCCACTTGATGGATTATCAATAGCATCGGCAACCACAACTTCCTTTTTACCAAGATATAATTCAAGCAAGTCTTTCATTTCTTGTCGAAGCGTATCCATCGGATATCTCACTCTTAGTGACGGGGTTTACATCGTGAGTGGTATCACTCCACCTTGAGTCACTCACACTTCTCTTAGGCGGTTAAGCCAAATAAGAGCACCTTTCTCTGATACCAATTGAAGATCAGTATAAGCGACTAGAGGGGGGGTGAATAGGCGCTACTCAATTTTACGTTACTTTTCAATTTAAGGCTTGACACAAAGTAGGTTCTCTAGATGTGCAACTAAGTTATGAGTGCATATTTTCATCATGTTTTACACTATTATTTTGAATTGTAGATGTAGGATCTTGGTATTTTACGGCGTTCACGTGCACCTTTTATGTCTGTTTTCACCAGGATCAGGACAAATGATGGATCCAATGGATACAATTCTTGGAGCAGTTGTACTGTGGAGAAAAGGAGTCAAAAACAACGTAAATCGCTTATTTGGAAATATTAATAATACCAAAAGAAAACCAGAAGCGAACAAGGGAGACAGAGAGCTCAACGACCAACTATACAATGGAGCAATTTTTTCGACCGTATACCTCTGGCCGTATAGCTGGCGCCGCCTCCGCCTCATCAAATAGTTTTGCCCCGTAATATTGGTTCGGAGAGACGACATACATAACCCCTAGAAATTGAAAAAATCTCACCTCTGGAAGGCATCTGGAGGGGGAACTCATCTGCCAGGGATCCATCTTCATCCTGCACAGATCCGGGAGGCTAAGGCATCGATCTTCATTAACCACCACTGCATCACCACCATCTCCATCCATCCCATCTACATCTTGTCTAGATCTTGTTGTAATTCCCGTACCCATTGTGGATTTATACAAGTACAATTCATCTATGATTGTTTCCATTACCATTGCTATGATGTTGATTGCCTCCATGTCTGAGTAGATCCCTAGTTCTTGGGGATATGGAGAAACCCTAGCATATGACTGAGATGAGATAGAGATTATTATGTTATACATCATTATGTGTACGTGTTAATTGTCTTCATCTTGATATTGGGAGTTGTGCACCTCCTTAATATTTGCCTTTTATGGGGACTCGATGAAGGGGATTACTTGTTGGTAGACGGAGGGATGATATCGCTTACTGTGACTATAAAGCTATTGTCATTCTTTACATACCAACTTGGGTAATCAAGTAGAACTTATCAAGCCATGTCCATGCCACAGGAGAAATCTCTTAATAGCACGGTAACGCGATGGTTGTCGGTTACTGTCTGATGTGGTTATGAGGATGATGTGTGCAGCGGTTGCTGGCAAATCGTTCATATATGGAGCTCCTCCCAAATACATACACATTATGAGAATATTCGTTATAATAATCTCGATTACTTAGTCTAAATTGCTAGCGGTGTATCCACTATTCCCTGAGAATGCCTTTTCCCTATTGTAGTTCCAAAGTTCTATTACACACGCGATTCTTACTTTATGCATTAAGTTTTGTTTTACTTTAAATCACCTTGTCCAACCAAAAACTCAAAAACAACTCTACTTTACTTGCATCCTAAAGTTATCTCTTAAGTACTACATTTAGTTATAGTTAAAAGCATTTTAGTCTTTAGCATACTGCTCCCTGTGGGATCGATATCTTTATTTCGAAACTAGCTATAAACGATCTGGGCACTTGCAGTCATCAAGCTATTTTCTGGCACTGTTGCCAGGGAGCTTAGCGCTATAAGTCACTTTACCTTTAGTTATTTACTTTCGCTGTACTAATTTTTACTTGAGTTGCAGGACCACAACAATGGACAACACTCAGCATTTAAACAAGCTTGAGGCAGTAAGGAAAATGAGTTAGCCCATGGACGCTTTTATAACTGTCAACAAAAGCATAAATCCGGATGGAGTCAAGATCCATCCTTTGTTATTCGAGTTATTGCATTCAAAGAAATTTGTAGGAACCAATGAAGAAAGTCCATACGGACACTTACAATTCTTCGAAGACATCCTTAGTTCCTTTATTTTCAACGACTATAATCTTGATATAGTTAAAACCCAGTTATTTAGACAAACTCTCTCTAATACTGTTTGCGACTGGTATAGATCTTTTTGTGCAGAAGCACCAAGGACTTGGGAGGAATTGACAACCAAGTTCCTATCAAAATATTATTCTGAAAGCAAAGCTCACATGATGAGAGGTATTATTATCAGTTTCAAAAATAATCCTAGTGAGGGCTTATATGAAGGATATCTAAGGTATAAAATCTACCTAGATAATTGCCCCACCATCGTTTACCTGATTGGTTAATCACCCATACCTTTTATGGAGGGCTAAGTATTGGAAATAGAACGAATCTAGACATTGCTTCTAATGGCAGTTTTCTATCTTATACTTATGATGAGGCTTGGAATCTAATAATAAAAATGAGAGAAGCAATTGAAAATTTTAAAGATAAGGAAAATATTACAAATAGTTTTTCTGAATATGCTTACATTAATGATTTCCTTGCAGATGAGAGGACATATACAATGATTAAAACCCTCAGTATTGATTCTTACTCACTGAAGAAAATTATTGAGAATTATGCAGGGAATTTGTAGGTTCCTATGGAACGGGAACCCTGTAAACCTCTCAAAGAAAAGAAGCGTGCAAGAGCGCTAATTGAAGAGTTCTCCTCGATACCTATATAGGGGATCTTTGAAAAAAGACAAAGAGAGGAAGAACAAACGAAGAAGATACCAAAGAAACCAGAAAGGAATTCCAAAGCTACAAATATAAATAATGTTATAATGAAGGATCTTATGGAAGCACGAATAGTGGAAGATGAAGTGGTTATGTTAGACCTTGAAACCTCAGAATTCATCAAAGGTAAGGTTTGAGGTAATGAAACTTCTAAACCAATGACCCCTATATATTGTGGAGAAACTTTCTTATATGGAATTTGTGAACCAATTTCCACCATAAATATTATGCCTTGATCACTTTATGAGGAACTCCGCTACAATTTACATAATCCAAATGTGGAACCGGTAGGCACTATTATTAAATTGTCTAATGGAACCAATATAAAACCGGAAGGAGTAATCAGAAATATCTATGTCTTTATTGGCTCACTCATGTACCCCCTTAATATTCATATAGTTGATATGCCTAGACTTTTTGTCCTAGGCAGGCCTTTTATTTCCATCACCAAAGCTCGGGTAGATAATCAGAAGGAAACTATTTCATTGAAGTTTGGAGAAGATGAAATGACATTCTACTTAGAAAAACTAAAGAAGAGGCCATATGAAGTGGAGGATATGAAGGAAGAAAAGACAATTGCCGAGCTAGGAGCAATTCATTTCAGTACTCCACAAGATGAATTAGAAAGGATTCTGATTAATTGGGAAGAAACACCAGATGATGACAAGAAAGAAGACATGGATGATTACCTTGATTCAATTCCGGAAGCATAAAATCCACATGAATATGAAGAATTGGTAAGAATAGGAGATGAAGAACCTCCGCCAATAGAATTGAAGAAACTTCTAGACAATATGAGATATGAGTTTTTAGATAATGAAAATAAATGTCTTGTTATTATTAGCAAGAATCTATCAGAAAATGAAACGAATAAACTCATTTCAGTTTTGGTTAAGCATCGTGAAGCCTTTGGATATACATTGAGTGATATTAAAGTAATAGATCCATCTATTGTAACACATAAGATTACCATGCTTGATGATGCTGAACCCGTAGTAGATACGCAAAGAAGGCTTAATCCTAAGATGAAGGAAGTAGTAAGAAAAGAATTTATACGCTTACTTGATGCTGGCATAATATATCCTATTTCCGACATTAAGTGGGTTAGCCCAGCTCATTGAATACCAAGACAAGGTGGTCTTGATGCCGCTATGAATGAGGAAGGTGAGCTAGTTCCTGTGAGGCCAATTGTAGCATATCGTATGTGCATTGATTTAAGGAAGCTAAACCGAGAGACACAGAAAAATCATAAACCTATACCATTCATGGATAAAATCTTAGAAATACTTAGTAATAATTCTTACTTTTGTTTTCTTGACGGTTATTTCGGATACTCTTAAATTTCCATACAACTGGAAGACCAAGAGAAAAAACTTTCACTTGTCCTTATGGCACATATGCTTATAGATTAATTCCATTTGGCTTATGTAATGCGGCAACAACTTTTCAGGAATGTGTTCTGAAGATTTTTGATGATTTCGTTGAGAAGAGTATGGAAGTCCTAACAGATGATTTTTTTCATTTGTGGAACAACTTTTGATAATTTCCTCTACAATCTGACCAAAGTTTTGCAGAGATGCAAGCAATCAAACTTGGTTTTGAATTGGGAACAATGTGAGTTCATGGAAAGAGAAGGTACATTTTTCGGGCACAAAGTTTCGGAAAAGGGAATAGAAATAGATAAAACTAATATAAATGCTATAGAAAATCTCCCCATACCTCCGGACATTAAAAACTTAAAAATGTTTCTGGGACATGCAGGTTTTTTATAAGCGATTTATAAAATATTTTGCTAAACTAGCTATGCCCCTCACCAATCTTCCTGATAAAGAAAATCCCTTCTATTTAGATCATGACTGCATTGTAGCTTTTGAGAACCTTAATGATAAACTAGTTTCAGCACCTATCATGCAATCTCCAAAGTGGGATGAACCTTTCGAAATTATGTGTGATGCTAGTGATTATGCTTTAGGGGTTGTTTTAGGACAGTGAGATGGAAATAATTTGAATGCTATTTATTACGCTAGTAGACCTCTTAATAAGATTCAGAAACATTATGCTACTACAGAAAAAGAGTTTCTAGCTATAATTTTTGCTTGTGAAAAATTTATATCTTACATAATTAATTCTAAGGTAATAATTCATACGGATCACCAAGCTTTGTATCACCTCCTTGTGAAAAAGGATGCTAAGCCCAGGTGTTGCAAATAGTAGATAGGAGGGGTCAGGATAATCCTGTAGCAAATCATCTCTCTAGGATGGAGGGAATAATTAATGACCCCGTACCTATTAATGAATCATTTTCAGGAGAATATTTAGCAAAAGTAAAAATTGCTGATCCATGGTACACGGATTATGCAAACTATCTAACAACAAAATTTATACCTCCTGTATGTCAAAATCAAAGAATGAAATTCTTTAATGATCTTAAATATTACTTTTGGGATGATTCGTATCTATATCGTCATGGACTTGATGGAATGATTCGAAAGTGTGTTCCTAATCATGAAATGAATACAATATTGAAAGCTTGTCATGACAGTCCATATGGAGGGCATCACGCAGGTAAAAGAACAGCTGCAAAGGTACTTCAATCCGATTCTACTGGCCTACCTTACTCAAGGATGCACACAGGTATGTGGAATACTGTGATGCTTGCCAAAGAAGAGGTAATATAGGTAGGAGACAAGAAATGGCAATGAACTATAATCTCATAATTGAACCCTTTGATGTTTGGGGAATGGATTAAATGGGACCATTTATAGAGTCAAATGGTTATACCCACATTCTTGTTGCTGTTGACCATGTTACTAAGTGGGTTGAAGCTATCCCAACAAATAATGCAGATGCAACTACCTCAGTGAAGATGATCAAGGATGTTATATTCCCCAGGTTTGGAGTTCCTAGATTTTTAATTACTGACGGTGGTTCTCATTTTATGGAAGGGACTTTCAGGAAAATCCTTAGCAAGTATGGAGTAACTCACCGCGTTGCTTCACCATATCATCCCTAAACAAGTGGTCAAGTGGAACTCTCTAATAGAGAACTGAAGACCATACTCGAGAAGACGGTGGACAAATCAAGAAAGGATTGGTCATACAAGTTAAATGACACTTTATGGGCAATACCGTACTGCATTTAAAAATCCAATGGGTATGGCACATTATAAGATGGTGTACGGTAAGGCATGCCATTTACCTTTAGAACTAGAACACCACGCTTTTTGGGCAATCAAGAATCTAAATTATGATCTCAAAGCAGCAGGGGAAAAGCGTTTATTAGACATGCATGCTTTAGATGAGTTTAGAAGTGAAACCTATGAGAATGCTAGGTTGTTTAAGGAAAAAGTTAAGAGATGGCATTATAGAAAAATAGAGAATAAAACTTTTAAAAGTGGAGACAAAGTGCTGCTCTATAATTCTCGTCTTAAGTTGTTTCCAGGGAAACTAAGATCAAAGTTGGAAGGTCCATATGTAGTTGAAGAAGCCTGTTCATCGGGAGCAGTGAAGCTCCAAGGAAAAACACCCTCTCTTGCATGGGTGGTAAATGGACAACGCTTGAAGCATTATTGGGTGAAAGAAGATATAAGTACAATCACCATAGAATTGAGCACCCCCTAAGAAGTGATAAAGCGAAGATATACGAAGAACGACAATTACAAGAAGAATGGTCTCAAGACGGAATGAGCGATACCACTGTCAAGCTATTGACCATAAAAGAACGCTTCATGGGAGGCAACCCATGTGAAATAAAAGTTTGAGTAAGTTTTTAAGTTTTGAGCTTAAGTCTAGTTTTATTGTGTTAAATGAGACAATTGGTCGGAAATTTAAGCTGATATTTCTCTGTCAAAACTCAATATTTCATTAAGTTTTAGATTAATAAAGGATTCTTGGAGAAGCAGAAATTTTTTGGTGGACACAGAAAGTTTAACGACCAACTATACGGCGAGGCCGTATAGTTCTGGCCGTATAGTTGTTGCGACAACAACACTTCCATCCACAAAAGGTACTGAGAGTTTAGCGACCAACTATATGGCCGGAATAAAAAATTCTGCCCATATAGTTGCGGTCATATAGTTGTCAATGCCTTTGACGAAATAATTTCTAGGGTACTGAGAGTTAACTACCAACTATACAGCCGGAATTAAAAATTCAGCCCATATAGTCGCGGTCGTATAGTTATCGACCCCTCTCCAAAAGATTTATCAAGGATACAGAGAGCTTAATGACCAACTATACGGCCGGAATTAAAAAATTCTGCCCGTATAGGTCTGGCCATAGATCCAATCTATAGTCGGTTCATAACTATACGGTGGGAACTATACGGGTTGCGCCCATATAGTTGCTCGTTACGCAAGGCGGCTAGGGTTTTTGACCCCTCCTTTTAAAGCTGATCGCATCTAATATTTTTCATTTAAGTTTTCAAAGAGCCACAGCCTCCAGCCTCGAAAGATCTTCGTTGTCCCTATACAGGCCCCTTCAACAACATTCGTGCAGCAAAGCCATGCATCAACAAGATCTGGAAGAAGAAAGAAGTTAAGCATGTGAAGAGGATCAGAGAAGCCAAACCAAAAGGATCGTCATCATCATCCGATTCGTAGATCAAGCCTCTCCCAAATTGGGAGGACATGTTCTCGTAAAGGATGGAGATAATGAGACAAGCTGAGCAAGGAAGGTACAAGGATGAGTACCTCCCTAATCCTTATCATTACAACATAGGATCGTATTATAAACCTCCTCTTGGCTCATCACCTCTTAAACCTAAGAAGGTGCAGCAAGATGAGATTCATGATAAGATCTATGAGTTGTAGAAGGCTTCTAAGGCATGTGTTGAAACAATTGGAGAAGGGATTGACTCCTACTGGATGATGAGCAAATACCTTGTGAAAAAGGTCAATGACATCGATGGTAGAGTTGGTTTCTTAATCAAACTATTTTTGAGTTAACAGATGAGACGAAATTCCTCAAGAAAAAAATGTTGAAGCTCCAATACGACATGGCCAAGCTCAGCATTCGCTTTGCAAGCATAGTTAAAGTGGGCAACGTGAGAGAAGAAGGCGATGCACTTTCTACCCAGGAGGAGGAATAGGTACCAACAAGGAGTTAATTGATCCCGCCTGGCTTGATTCGAAGCTAGGGGAGATCTTTAAGGACCTTGTAATCTTTCTTACAAGTTTTATATTATCGTTTTTGCATTAGTTCAAACTTCAAATAAAGTTTGCATCATTAGGATTCCCTTCAGGAATAGTCGATCCCTTTTATGAAATTCCGAGTTTATTATATATGGAGCAATCTTGAGTCTGTGTTTGTTTTATTGATATATGAATGGCTTGAGTATAATTTTACTTGCACTTGATGATAGCCATAGGAGTCTTCCACGTCATTGGTATTAATGAAACACCTAAAGATAATTTGGTCAATACACTGTAAGTCTACGGTTTGATTTATAAATAAAAATTATCTATATGGATAAATTGAAAAACAAACCTTGAACAAAGGAAAATAAAAGTGTTATCAAAATAGAGTGAGAACAAGTGGAGGTAGAATCTTCAAGTCATAAGAATGCTTCAGATACAATTGGAATTTCATAATCGAGATCGTTAGACTTTGAATTCCTGCATGAAGTGGAATGTATGGCTAGCTCCTTTGCATAACACTTAAACAAAAAGTGTGAGCATATATACAAAAGAAAAGAAAATTAAAAGAGCGAGTGTGCAAAGAGAAAGTAGGCATATACCACTGTCTTGTAGTAGGACAAAGAAATACTTTCGAGATTCTGAATCCCAAGTGAATATGTTGATCCTAAAGCACTTGGCACTACCTCGCTAACTCATTCGGTTGAACCGGATACTCTTACATTATATTGAGATTCATCTTTTATGAACCATTGATTACTAAGGTGTGGAAGCCTGCTAAAACTATCCAGATGGATCGAGTAAGGTACTATTCATGAACTTATTTCTCTGTATCGTACATGACAAATACATGCTGCAATTGCCTCATTTATTTTATCGACTTAGCTTCATGAATATGAGGATCACATCCATTAAGCTAAAACTTGCTCGGGACGAGCAAGAGTCTAAGCTTGGGGAAGTTGATGAGTGCATATTTGCATCATGTTTTACACTATTATTTTGCATAGTAGATGTAGGATCTTGGTATTTTACGGCGTTCACACGCACCTTTTATGTCTGTTTTCACCAGGATCAGGACAGATGATGGATCCAATGGATACAATTCTTGGAGCAGTTCTACTGTGGAGAAAAGGAGTCAAAAACAACATAAATCGCTTATTTTGTAAATATTAATAATACTAAAAGAAAACCAGAAGCGAACAAGGGAGGCAGAGAGCTCAACAACCAACTATACGAGTGGACCAATTTTTTCAACCGTATAGCTCCAGCCGTATAGCTGGCGCCGCCTCCGCCTCGTCAAATAGTTTTGCCCCGTGCAATTGGTTCGGAGATACGACATATAGAACACCTAGAAATCAAACAAACCTCACCTCCGGAAGGCATTTGGAGGGGGAACTCATCCGCCAGGGATCCATCTTCATCCTGCGCAGATCCGGGAGGCTACGGCATCGATCTTCATCAACCACCGCTGCATCACCACCATCACCATCTATCCCATCTACATCTTGTCTAGATCTTGTTGTAATTCCCGTACCCATTGTGGATTTATACAAGTACTATTCATCTATGATTGTTTCCATTACCATTGCTATGATGTTGATTGCGTCCATGTCTGAGTAGATCCCTAGTTCTTGGGGATATGGAGAAACCCTAGCATATGACTGAGATGAGATAGAGATTATTATGTTATACATCATTATGTGTATGTGTTAATTGTCTTCATCTTGATATTGGGAGTTGTACACCTCCTTAATATTTTCGTCTTATGGGGACTCGATGAAGGGGATTACTTGTTTGTAGACGGAGGGATGATAATGCTTACTGTGACTATAAAGCTATTGTCATTCCTTACGTACCAACTTGGGGAATCAAGGAGAACTCATCAAGCCATGTCCATGCCACGGGATAAATCCCTTAATAGCGCGGTAACGCGATGGTTGTCGGTTACTATCTGCGGTGACCCAGCATACCACTGCATGTGTAGTACACTATAGTCGTTGACATGACATCTACAGAACACCGTTCCGTAAATATCACATCCCTCGGAGTGGTACAACAGAAACATTGCGGGTCCATATTACAAACATACACGCTTCATTATTATTACAAACCCAGAAGTTCCAACTTCAAGTGTTACAAAATTACGATCCAAACTTAAGTAGTTTCAGCGGAAGATATAAAATCCAAACTCGTACTCCAAATTGAGCTCAACAACTTATTTTTTAAAGGTTATGCTGCCCGGCTCAATTGTTTTACTAATAACTAAGGCAACTACTCGGACTCGTTGCCCTGCACTCCGTAGCGTATCTCATAGTCCACCCCTTCAACAACACTTCCATCCACAAAAGGTACTGAGAGTTTAATAGCCAACTATACGGCCGGAATAAAAAATTCTGCTCGTATAGTTGCGGTCGTATAGTTGTTAATGCCTTTGACGAAATAATTTCTCGGGTGCTAAGAGTTTAACTACCAACTATACAGCCGGAATTAAAAATTGAGCTCGTATAGTCGTGGTCGTATAGTTGTCGACCCCTCTCCAAAAGATTTATCGAGGATACAGAGAGTTTAACGACCAACTATACGGCCAGAATTAAAAAAATCCGCCCGTATAGGTCTGGCCGTATAGTTAGGTTCCACCGTAGCTCCAATCTATAGTCGGTTCATAACTATACGGTGGTAACTATACGGGCTGCGCCCGTATAGTTGCTCGTTATGCAAGGCGGCTAGGGTTTTTGACCCCTCCTTGTAAAGCTGATCGCATCTAATCTTTTTCATTTAAGTTTTCGAAGAGCCACAGCCTCCAGCCTCGAAAGATCTTCGTCGTCCCTATACATGCCCCTTCAACAACATCCGTGCAGCAAAGCCATGTAGCCCTTCCACGTCAACAAGATCTGGAAGAAGAAAGAAGATAAGCCCGTGAAGAGGATCAAAGAAGCCAAACCAAAAGGATCGTCATCATCATCCGGTTCGGCGATCAAGCCTCTCCCAAATTGGGAGGACATGTTCTCGCAAAGGATGGAGATAATGAGACAAGTTGAGCAAGGAAGGTACAAGGATGAGTACCTCCCTAATCCTTATCATTAAAACATAGGATCGTATTATAAACCTCCTCTTGGCCCATCACCTCTTAAACATAAGAAGGTGCAGCAAGATGAGATTCATGATAAGATCTATGATTTGGAGAAGGCTTCTAAGGCATGTGTTGAAACAATTGGAGAAGGGATTAACTCCTACTGGATGATGAGAAAATACCTTGTGAAAAAGGTCAATGACATCGATGGTAGAGTTGGTTTCTTAATCAAACTATTTTTGAGTTGACAGATGAGAAGAAATTCCTCAAGAGAAAAATGTTGAAGCTCCAGTACGACATGGCCAAGCTCAGCATTCGCTTTGCAAGCATAGTTAAAGTGGGCAACATGAAAGAAGAAGGCGATGCTCTTTCTACCCAGGAGGAGGAATAGGTACCAACAAGGAGTTAATTGATCCCGGATGGCTTGATTCCAAGCTTGGGGAGATCTTTAAGGACCTTGTAATCTTTCTTACAAGTTTTATATTATAGTTTTTGCATTAGTTCAAACTTCAAATAAAGTTTGCATCATTAGGATTCCCTTCAGGAATAGTCGATCCCTTTTATGAAATTCCGAGTTTATTATATATGGAGCAATCTTGAGTCTGTGTTTGTTTTATTGATATATGAATGGCTTGAGTATAATTTTACTTGCACTTGATGATAGCCATAGGAGTCTTCCACATCAGTGGTATTAATGGAACACCTAAAGATAATTTGGTCAATACACTGTAAGTCTACGGTTTGATTTATAAATAAAAATTATCTATATGGATAAATTGAAAAAGAAACCTTGAACAAAGGAAAATAAAAGTGTTACCAAAATAGAGTGAGAACAAGTGGAGGTAGAATCTTCAAGTCATAAGAATGCTTCAGATACAATTGGAATTTGGTAATCGAGATCGTTAGACTTTGAATTCCTGCATGAAGTGGAATGTATGGCTAGCTCCTTTGCACAACACTTAAACAAAAAGTGTGAGCATATATACAAAAAAAAAGAAAAATAAAAAGAGCGAGTGTGCAAAGAGCAAGTAGGCATATACCACTGTCTTGTAGTAGGACAAAGAAATACTTTCGAGATTCTGAATCCCAAGTGAATAAGCTGATCCTGAAGCACTTGGGGACTACCTCGCTAATTCATTCGGTTGAACCGGATACTCTTACATTATATTGAGATTCATCTTTTATGAACCATTGATTACTAAGGTGTGGAAGCCTGCTAAAACTATTTAGATGGATCGAGTAAGGTACTATTCATGAACTTATTTCTATGTATCGTACATGACAAACACATGCTGCAATTGCCTCATTTATTTTATCGACTCAGCTTCATGAATATGAGGATCACATCCATTAAGCTAAAACTTGCTCGGGACGAGCAAGAGTGTAAGCTTGGGGAAGTTGATGAGTGCATATTTGCATCATGTTTTACACTATTATTTTGCATTGTAGATGTAGGCTCTTGGTTTTTTACGGCGTTCACACACACCTTTTATGTCTGTTTTCACCAGGATCAGGACAGATGATGGATCCAATGGATACAATTCTTGGAGCAGTTCTACTATGGAGAAAAGGAGTCAAAAACAATGTAAATCGCTTATTTTGTAAATATTAATAATACCAAAAGAAAACCAGAAGCGAACAAGGGAGGCAGAGAGCTCAACAACCAACTATACGGGTGGAGCAATTTTTTCGACCATATAGCTCCGGCCGTATAGCTGGCACCGCCTCCACCTCGTCAAATAGTTTTGCCCCATGCAATTGGTTCAGAGATACGACATACATAACACCTAGAAATCAAACAAACCTCACCTCCGGAAGGCATTTGGAGGGGGAACTCATCTGCCAGGGATCGATCTTCATCCTGCGCAGATCCGGGAGGCTAAGGCATCAATCTTCATCAACCACCACTGCATCACCACCATCACCATCCATCCCATCTACATCTTGTCTAGATCTTGTTGTAATTCCCGTACCCATTATTGATTTATACAAGTACTATTCATCTATGATTTTTTCCATTACCATTGCTATGATGTTGATTGCCTCCATGTCTGAGTAGATCCCTAGTTCTTGGGGATATGGAGAAATCCTAGCATATGACTGAGATGAGATAGAGATTATTATGTTATACATCATTATGTGTATGTGTTAATTGTCTTCGTCTTGATATTGGGAGTTGTGCACCTCCTTAATATTTTTGTCTTATGGGGACTCGATGAAGGGGAATACTTGTTTGTAGACGGAGGGATGATAACGCTTACTGTGACTATAAAGCTATTGTCATTCCTTACGTACCAACTTGGGGAATCAAGGAGAACTCATCAAGCCATGTCCATGCCACGGGAGAAATCCCTTAATAGCGTGGTAACGCGATGGTTGTCGGTTCTATCTGCGGTGACCCAGCATACCACTGCATGTGTAGTACACTATAGTCGTTGACATGACATCTACAGAACACCGTTCCGTAAATATCACATCCCTCAGAGTGGTACAATAGAAACATTGCGGGTCCATATTACAAGCATACACACTTCATTATTATTACAAACCCAGAAGTTCCAACTTCAAGTGTTACAAAATTACAATACAAACTTAAGTAGTTTCAACGGAAGATATAAAATCCAAACTCATACTCCAAATTGAGCTCGACAACTTATTTTCTAAAGGTTATGCTGCCCGGCTCAATTGTTTTACTAATAACAAAGGCAACTACTCGGACTTGTTGCCTTGCACTCCGTAGCGTATCTCGTAGTCCACCCCTTCAACTCCTCGGGACATGTCTGGCTCTTCATAGTAGACATCCTCTTGTCCTTCAGCTGCGTACATTGAAGGGTCTTCTAGTTTCTTAGAGTCTAAGTAGGGGTTCAAAGGAAAGAGTGAGTAACAACGTTACCCAGCAAGTTTATTATATGCAAGGTGTGAAGTTTGATGCTCTATCTACCACCTCGGACTATAAGTCCTTGGAGATATGCAGTTTTTGTAAACATTTCTTCAAAGATTGATTTTATTATCAAAACTATGCCCATCAGCCTTCACAGGTTGACCAGAACTTCATGGAGTTCCTTTCCTGCCGCGTTTGTAGCTCCTTCCCGGAACAGGGAGTAACAAGTTATAGTTCTTACACTCTGCAGAAGTGCGTTGCTTTACCCATGAGATATCAACTCCTTGTTGCACAACCGGGCGTACTTTCTCGTCCATAATTCCGTGATGTGGGGCCTAGTAGGTGATCCAAGCCAATCACTGCCCTCTCCGCGATCCCATATGTCTGCACAATCCTCCGGGCCGAGCTCCATCTCCGTTAAGCCCCCAATTTAGGGCAAGTTATAACCCTGATGAGTTCCCGAAGACTCTATGAGCTGGTGATGCCCCTGGCAAGCTCCATAAAGGTCTGCCTATACCTCCGGCAACCACTCATAGATAATCAAGATACCAAAATTGTGGGGCCTAAGGCTGCCCACCCATATGCTGGATCCACACAAGGAATCCCAGCATCACGATAAGGTCATCTTGCCTCCATATGAAAAGAAGAAGATACATCTGACTTCTCCATCCCATTCCAAATCACATGGTTAACGCGTAATATACGGTGCTAGAATCACTGATATCATGGGTTGTTAATCCTAAGGTGTCTTGTGCTGTTGGAAACCTAAGTTCCACTGCCAATCCTTATCATCAGTTAGGATGATAACCAATTTTTATTAGAGAAGATAATAGTTCCTTTTTCCAGATCATAGATGATAACACACAATTTGCAATATCTTTGATAAAGACTCTTCAAAGGACATGAGCAAGTTATGAACTTGCCTTGGGACTACAAGGTACTGAAGTCGGATGCTTCCACTTGACCTTGAGCTCCGGTTTCTACAAAGAACCATTATTTCCTAGTAAGGACAATATTTAAAGAAGCAATATGTAATGCATAGTAATGTCATGCAAAGATTTATTATCTGCTTCTTTACGTGTTTTACCCTCTTTGTAAAAGTTTACTATTTTCTTTAATTAATAAAAAAAAGTATTATGCTAAGAGTTAAAACCATGAACTTACTTAACTTTTACTCTTTTAAATATTTACTAAAATTCCTTTAAGGAAATAATACTTAATTTGTATCACACTGAATTTACTTTTTAAAAATATGAACTAATATTTTTCTATAATAGTATATTCATTTAGAATCTTAGAAATGAATTTTATTCAATTTTAAGTGTTTCATATATTTTTATAAAATTCAAAAGTAATTGGCACTATATTAATAATAGTCCTAAATTTTAGTTGCCAAAAATTCTATTGATTATTTTTACTCAATAGAGAATATTTTTGTGAGTTCATAGATATATTATTTATATTTTTTAGATTTTTATTTATTTTTCTAGAGTTTTTTTTCAGGGGCATATTTGTAATTATTTCTTTTTAAACAACCCTTTTAACATACGGGCCTGGCCCACTAGGCTGGCCAGGCCCAACCTAACCCGACCCATACGACCTGTTTAAGCCCACCAGGGTAGTGCTAGGCCGCACACTGGCCCAGTACCCCCCACGCACACTCTCTCCTCTCCCCTTTCTCTCGCCCTCGCGGTCACCTCCTTCGCTCGCTGGCACCGCCGCGCATGATTCGGGCCTGGTCCGGCCACCGTTGCCGCCGCCACGGTGCAAGATGGCAAGGTCGATGACGCCTCTTAGTTTTGTCCGAACAGATCTGCCTATGGTGTCCTCTCCTGGCCGCGCTGACCCCTGCCCGAAAGTAGGGTTAGGGTTTGGTCGCCCTAGAGCTTTGGCGCGTGCGCTGGGGTTTCTCATGGTGTGCTTCCCATCATCTCTAGTGGTTCTAACGTGCGACCGGAGTGGGTTTCAGCGCCCCTTTGGGGTGCTCCCCGTGCTGCTGCTTCTGTACCGCCGTCGACCATTCCTCTGATTCCTCTTCAATTATTTTTGCGAGGACCTCGAGTAAGTCTAGTTCTTCCCCTTTCTGCTCCTCTCTTGTGCTCTAGCTATCCTTACCTGGCATGATTATAGGTTAGCCCCCTGTCTAGGGTTCATCCCTGTGCAGTGATGTTGGGTTAGTTGCTTTGGTTCACCATACCAGTGATATCCTTCTAGTGTTTATTGTGCTAGTGGTATCTATTGCACGCTTTTGGTTCTAACCAATTATTCTCCCTTCTGTCAGTTGGTACTCTACTGAATATTTGTTACCATCTTGTTCTCTGTCAGAGAACCCCCTGTGAATGTATAATGAACTCTATGTGATCACCCTTGTTGCCTCTATGATGGTTTCATTTTATTGAATTGAAACTCACTGTTATGCTAGAGTTGGAATGCTCTCTGTTAATAGTTCTTCTGTGAAAAAATGATTTCCAATTAAAGTATTGGGAAGATGATTAATTGTTAGTTGACCTGGATTAGGTAATCATTGGGTAAGCTTTGCTTGGTTAGAACAAATCCTAGTGACACGTCCTAGGAATGGTACACATGATTTGCTCTAGTACTAGCTTTGGTTTACAAATGTTCCAGAATTGTCTAGATGCTTAATTGCTCTGAAAATCCTTGTTGTATAAGTTGGCTGATGATATTCACTAATTGTTTTATGCCTATGATGCTGGTCTGAGGCATAGGAATTAGTTCCATATCTGGTTGTGCCTCTTAGTTATGTTCTGGTATTAATACCAGTTACTGATTCTGGAATATTTTGATGAAATAGTGGTTGTGCCTTAATGGATCCATAAGATCTATGGAACTGTGGTGCTACTCTGTTAAGAGATCTGCCCAGAGTTCATAACCTTGGATATGTTTATATTGGAATATGAAATATAATTTTTATATCCAGGATCAGTGATGCTGGTCTGAGATCCTGGTATTATTTGCACAAATCTACTACTTGGCTTTAGCTCTAATATCTCTATGATGGATACACCCCACTTGGGTGATTTCTGAGAGGTTTAGCATAAAACAACACCTTATTTCTTATCTGGATAAGATAGTTGGATCATGTGAAGGTTTTATAGTACTCACCACAACAGTGGAGTGGTTGGTGTTGTTACTAGTTGATCTGTTGGCTTGATCTTGCTAGCCTGCTCTGCTGGTTGGATCTTGGCCTGCACCTCCTGGTTCTGCGCCTGCTCCTCCTCTTCTCTTGTGATATGGATGTTACCCTTGCTACCCTTCTGCACCACCCCTCCTTATGTCACCATGTTGAGGTGAAGTAATGGTTAAATTGGTATAGTAGTTGGTGATTTTGTGGATGCTTTGGTGAGCTCGATGAAGTCTGAGCGTGTGCTAGAGAAGGAGAACGATGCTGGTTGTGGATGAGCTTTGGCTGTGTGCTCTACTGGAGTGCTAGTAGTGCTGCTGCTGTATCGATAGCACACTCCATGCATTTTATGACTATGCTATGTGTCTGTGTGTACTGATCGTGTGGATCAGCTCAAGTAATCTGGCTTTTACTTTACCTATTTACTTGTTAGTGGCCTGGTGAAACTTACCTCTCTCCACTTGGCTTCTAATGTGGCATCTGGGCTATTTACTTAAAAGAACAGATACTACACCTTTGGTGAAACTTGCCCCTTTATTATTTACTCAAGGATGTAATATGAACAGTGCACTTCACTGTTCACCACTGAGAGTAAACTTAACTAACCACTAACCCTTTCTTTCATTTAGTTGTTTTTCTTATTTGCAGGAACAAGATCTGGATATACAAGATCTAGTATAGGAGTAGATATGTAGTATAGGTTTCAACTGTAATCTTCTTTTTATTCCTTTTTGTAAAGAATCTTGTAAAGATGTGATTACAAGTTAATAAAGTTTGTTTCTATCTTCAGTAATATTCAGTGTTTTTGGTGTATTTATCACTCTTTGTGTTATTATTTTTTAATCAAGAAATAAGATTCCATTTCTTATTTAATTTTCCTTGTCTTAAATCCTTATTGTTATCTATTATATCTATAATTTAACCAAATAATATTAATAAGGAATTTTGAAAATCAAATCAATAATACAAACTTCTAATTTTTAAATTCTTTCAAATTGATTTAAATTTTGAATTTGAATTCAATGTAACTTCCCCAAAATCTTAATAATGACCAAAGGTCATGTCAAAATTCATAGCAATCACTAACAAGAGCTCTTCCTACCTAAAGTTAGCAAAAGAAACTCTGATCCCTTTAGAGTTTTGTTTGGCAAAAAATTTACCCTGATTTTACAGATGCATGCATGCACAAACTTGGATTCCTAATTCTACCCTTCGCCGAATCCTAATGCTGGGGTGTTACACTGTCTGCTGTGGTTATGAGGACGATGTGTGCAGCAGTTGCTAGCAAATCATTCATATATGGAGCTCCTCCCACATACATACATATTATGAGAATATTCGTTATAATACTCTCGATTACTTAGTCTAAATTGCTAGCGGTGTATCCACTATTCCCTGAGAATGCCTTTTCCCTATTGTAGTTCCAAAGTTCTATTACACACACGATTCTTACTTTCTGCATTAAGTTTTACTTTACTTTAAATCACCTTGTTCAACCAAAAACCCAAAAACAACTCTACTTTACTTGCATCCTAAAGTTATCTCTTAAGCACTACGTTTATTTATAGTTAAAAGCATTTTAGTCTTTCGCCTAGTGCTCCCTGTCGGATCGATATCTTTATTTCGAAACTAGCTACAAACGATATATGCACTTGCAGTCATCACTAAGTGATAAAACCTAAGTGACAAGCAAACATACAAATAACAATAATAAGGAATAAAGGATAGAAATCACCGAGAGGGAACACGAAGATGTTTTCCTGAAGTTCCTTCCTTTTAAGGGGAAGTACGTCTCCGTTGGAGGGGTGGACGATACTAAGACCACAAGCGCCACTAAGGCCTCACCCTATTCTCCCGAGCACCCGCCTTGCGGCAAGCACATGATCCACTATGCGGTGATCTTGAAGGTGGCAACCGAAACCTTGTACAAAACCTTGGGGCACTTCTCCACAACGGAATTGGAGGCTGATACGTCCATAACATATCTATAATTTTTGATGATTTTATGCTAATAATATGCTTTTGATACTCCTTCTTATATAAAGTTTATGATTTATTTGGGCTAACCTACTAATTGTTTCAAAAGTGCACAATGTTCTTGTTTTACACTTTGATGTGTAGGAATTACCAAGAATACAAGTGGAAACCTTGTTGGAGTCAAATTGGGATTTTCCAAAAATCTGTCTTAGAACTCTTTTTGAAGATGGTCATGTTTCGGGTCAAAGACGGCGTCAAACGGAAAACTCTTCAACTAGAAAGTTGTTGGAAATTTCACGACAAACATTCTGAACATAAAATTTAGCTGATTCCGACAAATCTTCTTTTTATTCCTTTTTGTAAAGAATCTTGTAAAGATGTGATTATAAGTTAATAAAGTTTGTTTCTATCTTCAGTAATATTCAGTGTTTTTGGTGTATTTATCACTCTTTGTGTTATTATTATTTAATCAAGAAATAAGATTCCATTTCTTATTTAATTTTCCTTGTCTTAAATCCTTATTGTTATCTATTATATCTATAATTTAACCAAATAATATTAATAAAGAATTTTGAAAATCAAATCAATAATACAAACTTCTAATTTTTAAATTCTTTCAAATTGATTTAAATTTCGAATTTGAATTCAATGTAACTTCCCCAAAATCTTAATAATGACCAAAGGTCATGTCAAAATTCATAGCAATCACTAACAAGAGCTCTTCCTACCTAAAGTTAGCGAAAGAAACTCTGATCCCTTTAGAGTTTTGTTTGGCAAAAAATTTACCCTGATTTTACAGATGCATGCATGCACAAACTTGGATTCCTAATTCTACCCTTCGCCGAATCCTAATGCTGGGGTGTTACACTGTCTGCTGTGGTTATGAGGACGATGTGTGCAGCAGTTGCTAGCAAATCATTCATATATGGAGCTCCTCCCACATACATACATATTATGAGAATATTCGTTATAATACTCTCGATTACTTAGTCTAAATTGCTAGCGGTGTATCCACTATTCCCTGAGAATGCCTTTTCCCTATTGTAGTTCCAAAGTTCTATTACACACACGATTCTTACTTTCTGCATTAAGTTTTACTTTACTTTAAATCACCTTGTTCAACCAAAAACCCAAAAACAACTCTACTTTACTTGCATCCTAAAGTTATCTCTTAAGCACTACGTTTATTTATAGTTAAAAGCATTTTAGTCTTTCGCCTAGTGCTCCCTGTCGGATCGATATCTTTATTTCGAAACTAGCTACAAACGATATATGCACTTGCAGTCATCACTAAGTGATAAAACCTAAGTGACAAGCAAACATACAAATAACAATAATAAGGAATAAAGGATAGAAATCACCGAGAGGGAACACGAAGATGTTTTCCTGAAGTTCCTTCCTTTTAAGGGGAAGTACGTCTCCGTTGGAGGGGTGGACGATACTAAGACCACAAGCGCCACTAAGGCCTCACCCTATTCTCCCGAGCACCCGCCTTGCGGCAAGCACATGATCCACTATGTGGTGATCTTGAAGGTGGCAACCGAAACCTTGTACAAAACCTTGGGGCACTTCTCCACAACGGAATTGGAGGCTGATACGTCCATAACATATCTATAATTTTTGATGATTTTATGCTAATAATATGCTTTTGATACTCCTTCTTATATAAAGTTTATGATTTATTTGGGCTAACCTACTAATTGTTTCAAAAGTGCACAATGTTCTTGTTTTACACTTTGATGTGTAGGAATTACCAAGAATACAAGTGGAAACCTTGTTGGAGTCAAATTGGGATTTTCCAGAAATCTGTCTTAGAACTCTTTTTGAAGATGGTCATGTTTCGGGTCAAAGACGGCGTCAAACGGAAAACTCTTCAACTAGAAAGTTGTTGGAAATTTCACGACAAACATTCTGAACATAAAATTTAGCTAATTCCGACAAATCTTCTTTTTATTCCTTTTTGTAAAGAATCTTGTAAAGATGTGATTATAAGTTAATAAAGTTTGTTTCTATCTTCAGTAATATTCAGTGTTTTTGGTGTATTTATCACTCTTTGTGTTATTATTATTTAATCAAGAAATAAGATTCCATTTCTTATTTAATTTTCCTTGTCTTAAATCCTTATTGTTATCTATTATATCTATAATTTAACCAAATAATATTAATAAAGAATTTTGAAAATCAAATCAATAATACAAACTTCTAATTTTTAAATTCTTTCAAATTGATTTAAATTTCGAATTTGAATTCAAAGTAACTTCCCCAAAATCTTAATAATGACCAAAGGTCATGTCAAAATTCATAGCAATCACTAACAAGAGCTCTTCCTACCTAAAGTTAGCGAAAGAAACTCTAATCCCTTTAGCGTTTTGTTTGGTGAAAAATGTACCCTGATTTTACAGATGCATGCATGCACAAACTTGGATTCCTAATTCTACCCTTCGTCGAATCCTAATGCTGGGGTCTTACACTATCTGTTGTGGTTATGAGGACGATGTGTGCAGCGGTTGCTAGCAAATCATACATATATGGAGCTCCTCCCACATACATACATATTATGAGAATATTCGTTATAATACTCTCGATTACTTAGTCTAAATTTCTAGCGGTGTATCCACTATTCCGTGAGAACGCCTTTTCCCTATTGTAGTTCCAAAGTTCTATTACACAAGCGATTCTTACTTTCTGCATTAACGTTTTTTTTACTTTAAATCACCTTGTTCAACCAAAAACCCAAAAACAACTCTACTTTACTTGCATCCTAAAGTTATCACTTAAGCACTACGTTTATTTATAGTTAAAAGCATTTTAGTCTTTCGCCTAGTGCTCCCTGTCGGATCGATATCTTTATTTCGAAACTAGCTACAAACGATATATGCACTTGCAGTCATCACTAAGTGATAAAACCTAAGTGACAAGCAAACATACAAATAACAATAATAAGGAATAAAGGATAGAAATCACCGAGAGGGAACACGAAGATGTTTTCCTGAAGTTCCTTCCTTTTAAGGGGAAGTACGTCTCTGTTGGAGGGGTGGACGATACTAAGACCACAAGCGCCACTAAGGCCTCACCCTATTCTCCCGAGCACCCGCCTTGCGGCAAGCACATGATCCACTATGCGGTGATCTTGAAGGTGGCAACCGAAACCTTGTACAAAACCTTGGGGCACTTCTCCACAACTGAATTGGAGGCTGATACATCCATAACATATCTATAATTTTTGATGATTTTATGCTAATAATATGCTTTTGATACTCCTTTTTATATAAAGTTTATGATTTATTTGGGCTAACCTACTAATTGTTTCAAAAGTGCACAATGTTCTTGTTTTACACTTTGATGTGTAGGAATTACCAAGAATACAAGTGGAAACCTTGTTGGAGTCAAATTGGGATTTTCCAGAAATCTGTCTTAGAACTCTTTTTGAAGATGGTCATGTTTCGGGTCAAAGACGGCGTCAAACGGAAAACTCTTCAACTAGAAAGTTGTTGGAAATTTCACGACAAACGTTCTGAACATAAAATTTAGCTGATTCCGACAAATCTTCTTTTTATTCCTTTTTGTAAAGAATCTTGTAAAGATGTGATTATAAGTTAATAAAGTTTGTTTCTATCTTCAGTAATATTCAGTGTTTTTGGTGTATTTATCACTCTTTGTGTTATTATTATTTAATCAAGAAATAAGATTCCATTTCTTATTTAATTTTCCTTGTCTTAAATCCTTATTGTTATCTATTATATCTATAATTTAACCAAATAATATTAATAAAGAATTTTGAAATTCAAATCAATAATACAAACTTCTAATTTTCAAATTCTTTTAAATTGATTTAAATTTCGAATTTGAATTCAAAGTAACTTCCCCAAAATCTTAATAATGACTAAAGGTCATGTCAAAATTCATAGCAATCACTAACAAGAGCTATTCCTACCTGAAGTTAGCGAAAGAAACTCTAATCCCTTTAGCGTTTTGTTTGGTGAAAAATGTACCCTGATTTTACAGATGCATGCATGCACAAACTTGGATTCCTAATTCTACCCTTCGTCGAATCCTAATGCTGGGGTCTTACACTATCTGTTGTGGTTATGAGGACGATGTGTGCAGCGGTTGCTAGCAAATCATACATATATGGAGCTCCTCCCACATACATACATATTATGAGAATATTCGTTATAATACTCTCGATTACTTAGTCTAAATTGCTAGCGGTGTATCCACTATTCCGTGAGAACGCCTTTTCCCTATTGTAGTTCCAAAGTTCTATTACACAAGCGATTCTTACTTTCTGCATTAACGTTTTTTTTTACTTTAAATCACCTTGTTCAACCAAAAACCCAAAAACAACTCTACTTTACTTGCATCCTAAAGTTATCACTTAAGCACTACGTTTATTTATAGTTAAAAGCATTTTAGTCTTTCGCCTAGTGCTCCCTGTCGGATCGATATCTTTATTTCGAAACTAGCTACAAACGATATATGCACTTGCAGTCATCACTAAGTGATAAAACCTAAGTGACAAGCAAACATACAAATAACAATAATAAGGAATAAAGGATAGAAATCACCGAGAGGGAACACGAAGATGTTTTCCTGAAGTTCCTTCCTTTTAAGGGGAAGTACGTCTCTGTTGGAGGGGTGGACGATACTAAGACCACAAGCGCCACTAAGGCCTCACCCTATTCTCCCGAGCACCCGCCTTGCGGCAAGCACATGATCCACTATGCGGTGATCTTGAAGGTGGCAACCGAAACCTTGTACAAAACCTTGGGGCACTTCTCCACAACTGAATTGGAGGCTGATACGTCCATAACATATCTATAATTTTTGATGATTTTATGCTAATAATATGCTTTTGATACTCCTTTTTATATAAAGTTTATGATTTATTTGGGCTAACCTACTAATTGTTTCAAAAGTGCACAATGTTCTTGTTTTACACTTTGATGTGTAGGAATTACCAAGAATACAAGTGGAAACCTTGTTGGAGTCAAATTGGGATTTTCCAGAAATCTGTCTTAGAACTCTTTTTGAAGATGGTCACGTTTCGGGTCAAAGACAGCGTCAAACGGAAAACTCTTCAACTAGAAAGTTGTTGGAAATTTCACGACAAACGTTCTGAACATAAAATTTAGCTGATTCCGAGAAATCTTCTTTTTATTCCTTTTTGTAAAGAATCTTGTAAAGATGTGATTATAAGTTAATAAAGTTTGTTTCTATCTTCAGTAATATTTAGTGTCTTTGGTGTATTTATCACTCTTTGTGTTATTATTATTTAATCAAGAAATAAGATTCCATTTCTTATTTAATTTTCCCTGTCTTAAATCCTTATTGTTATCTATTATATCTATAATTTAACCAAATAATATTAATAAGGAATTTTGAAAATCAAATCAATAATACAAACTTCTAATTTTCAAATTCTTTCAAATTGATTTAAATTTCGAATTTGAATTCAAAGTAACTTCCCCAAAATCTTAATAATGACTAAAGGTCATGTCAAAATTCATAGCAATCACTAATAAGAGCTATTCCTACCTGAAGTTAGCGAAAGAAACTCTAATCCCTTTAGCGTTTTGTTTGGTGAAAAATGTACCCTGATTTTACAGATGCATGCATGCACAAACTTGGATTCCTAATTCTACCCTTCGTCGAATCCTAATGCTGGGGTCTTACACTATCTGCTGTGGTTATGAGGATGATGTGTGCAGCGGTTGCTAGCAAATCATTCATATATGGAGCTCCTCCCACATACATACATATTATGAGAATATACATTATAATACTCTCGATTACTTAGTCTAAATTGCTAGCGGTGTATCCACTGTTCCCTGAGAACGTCTTTTCCCTATTGTAGTTCCAAAGTTCTATTACACACGCGATTCTTACTTTCTGCATTAAGGTTTTTTTACTTTAAATCATCTTGTTCAACCAAAAACCCAAAAACAACTCTACTTTACTTGCATCCTAAAGTTATCTCTTAAGTACTACATTCAGTTATAGTTAAAAGCATTTAGTCTTTCGCCTACTGCTCCCTATGGGATCGATATCTTTATTTCGAAACTAGCTACAAACGATCTATGCACTTGCAGTCATCACTAAGTGATAAAACCTAAGTGACAAGCAAGCATACAAATAACAATAATACGGAGTAAATGATAGAAATCACCGAGAGGGAACACAAAGATGTTTTCCCGAAGTTCCTTCCTTTTAAGGGGAAGTACGTCTCCGTTGGAGGGGTGGGCAGTACTAAGACCACCAGCGCCACTAAGGCCTCACCGTATTATCCCGAGCACCCGCCTTGCGGCAAGCACACGATCCACTATGTGGTGACCTTGAAGGTGGCAACCGAAACCTTGTACAAAACCTTGGGGCACTTCTCCACAACTGAATTGGAGGCTGATACATCCATAACGTATCTATAATATTTGATGGTTTTATGCTAATAATATGCTTTTGATACTCCTTTTTATATAAAGTTTATGATTATTTCGACTAACCTACTAATAGTTTCAAAAGTGCATAATGTTCTTGTTTTACACTTTGATGTGTAGGAATTACCAAGAAGTGTTTACACTTATTTCGACTAACCTTTTGAGACTTCTTGTATCTTGATTGCAGGGTTGCTTGAGAGGCATACCTTTGACCACTTCCTCCATGAGTTCGATAAACCTTGGGTGATCCACTTAAGGGAAATTTGCTGCTGTTCTACAAACCTCTGCACTTGGAGGCCCAACACTGTCTACAAGAATAGAAGCGTGCGTAGACATCAAGCTATTTTCTCGTGTCGTTGCCGGGGAGGTAAGGTAAAAGGTACTCACATCTTCTGGCTACTAAGCTATCTTCTAGTACTGTTGCTGGTGTGTGAGTGCACGAAGTTATTTCCTTTAGATTCTGCAATTATATCTTTTTGTTCCTTGTTTTATTTTCACTAGTTAGGCTTAATGAAAAACAACAACAAAATTAGAGAGCTTTATGGTATTTATCTTGAGTTAGTACATGAAGTGTTTGAAGAGAAAAATAAAAAACCTATGGAACTTTATTTGCATGCTAATAGCAATGTTATTAGTATAAATTCTTTGAACACCATTATTGCTAATACTATGGAAAAGTCTAAGCTTGGGGAAGCTGGTTTTGATGAGCATGATATTTTTAGTCCCCCAAGCATGTAGGTGAAAATTTACTTTGATGATACTATGCCTCCAATATATGATGATTGCAATGATGAGTATGATATTTTTAGTCCACCTACTATAGAGGAGAAAATTAATTATGATTATAATATGCCTCCTATATTTCATGATTATGGTGATCAGAATAATAATGATAGCTATCTTGTTGAATTTTCTCCTACTACAATTAATAGGAATGACTATGTTTATGTGGAGAGCATTAATTCTTTTAAGCATGTGGCTCATGATAAGAATGTTTTATGTGATAGTTATATTGTTAATTTTATTCATGATGCTACTAAAAGTTATTATTAGAGAGGGAAACATGGTTTTATGTATCTCAACAATATTAAGTTTCCCCTCTTTATGTTGAAAATTTTGAAGTTGCACTTGTTTTGCTTTCCTATGCTTGTTGCTTTGTGCTTTCATGACTTGTTTCTTTATAAGATTATTTTTCATAGGAAGTGGGTTAGACTTAAATTTGTTCTATATTTGCTTCTTGATGCTCTCTTTTACTTCAATTCAGATCCTTATGTGAGCATTATTGAAATTTATCATGTTTATCTTAATTGCTATAAAGAAAAAACTTTTTGGGAGACAACCCAATATATTTTTGCTTTCAGTTTAGTTTTGTTTTGTTGAGTCTTGGAAGTTATTGCCTCAGTAATAACCTCTCCTTATCCTTTTTGTGTGGTTCTTGTGCCAAGAATAACCTCTAATGAGAGAGAAATAATACTTGGGAAAGTTGCTGTCCCGAATCAGATTTTTGTGCTTTGCTGTAAACAGTCGTGAACAATATCTGTACGACGGATTGAGCTGTAATTTTCTGTGCTTATGCCCCAGGTTTTTATCTAACTTTCGTTAGTTTAGTACTTTTCGATTTGAGCAACAGAAGGTCTTAGAAAAAATCGGTTTTTACCTGCTGGTCTGTTTTGGCAGATTTCTGCCATTATTTGCATTTGCCTCTTAATCTCTTTCCCTTCGAGTTCTCTTTGATCACTTGAGCTTTTAGAAGGAATTGCTACGGTAGCTTGTGTTTTAATAGAAGTTTTACTTGTGTTGAAACCAAACCCAAAGACTTATTATATTGAATTCACTAATGTTGCTAATGAAGATTGCGTGAAATTGTGTATGAAGGAAATTTTCAAGTGTAGGGAAGAATAATGTGATGAGATGAAGTATGGACAAAAGCTCAAGCTTGGGGATGCCAACCGTGTCACCCTAAGAAACATTAAAGAAGTACAAGCGTCAAAGCTTGGGGATGCCCAAGGCATCCCCTTCTTCATCAATAAAAATCTCAGGTTTTCTTCCAAACACTTCATTTTTATTGTTTCATGCACAATTGTGTTGTTCTTGGAGCGTCTTCGTTTTGTTTTAAGTTTTCTTTTGTTTAGTTTGCTTAAATAAGTTGGTTGGATCCCAACACACTTCTTTTGGAGAGAGACACACCCCGTTATTCATTACCTAGAACACTCTAGTTGTCACTCTTATTGTTCTGCGAGTGTTCTCCTTTGCTAGCACTACGTTTAGCTTTAGTTTTCGATTGGTGTTGGAAAAGAGTAGGACGTTTCATGTTTATAGTGGTACAAAAGGAGTCTTTTTTTGACTGTGGCCTAGACTTTAGCATGTCATGTTTGATATTGCTTTGACTATATGCTTAGTGATTATTGCTGTAGCATGACTTGTTACAAACAATTGAGATTGCTTAATATGCCTTGAAAGAATCATGCATTTGTTTAGCATACAAAAGCATAATATTGTGGTATTCTCCTTTGATGCTTCATTTGGGTTGACTTGGCGCATGCTCACACCATGTTAATACTATACCAAGTCACCATAGCCTCTATGATTATTTAGTTTTCAACTTGTAATATCACTGTATGCTTTAATTAATAATGTTTTGTTGCTTTGCATGATTATGGCCATTATTGCTCTCTTAGTTGGTCGCTCCCAGTCTTTTGCTAGCCTCCATATGTACCAAGTATGAGTTCCGCTCATGCATCCAACTCCAAATAAAACCAAGTTATTCCAAAGAGTCCACCATACCTACCAATTAGCATTATTGCTATTCCAAGTATATTCATGTTTTTATCTACCTTCCAAATTAAACTTGTTATGTGAAAATTAGTGATTAAAGCTCTCACGAACTTGATGGCACACTTTACTTTTCTTGCACTTAATAAACTTGAACCATTGTACCCATCTATGTTGCGTATATGCTTGCGTTTTGTAAGTTGTGAATTAGCAGAACCATGTTATCATGGGGAATGCTTTCAACATTGCACTTTATTTAGTTGATATCATGTTGTTTTGCTTATGGATCCCGGCAGTGTGAAATGAAAGGGGAGCTTGTAAGGCTCATGGAGTTTGTATATGTGTTAGAGAAACGCCTGGACGGATGGTCTAAGACATGCCTAATCATGGTGAAAACCTGCAACATAACCATAGTGAGCAATATGTGAAGCATCCTCAATAAAAAAGAAAAAAAGAAAAAAACCTATGCAAATAGGAAATAAAAGGATCACTGAGATGCTCATTGTCTGCTTGCCTTGTCATTTGGATATGGGGAATCTTCTATATCATCGGGCAATGGGTACCCCATTGGCGGTTCTTTATGATACACATGTACTTACAATGACAAGAACTTACATGTGACTAAAGTTGCGTAGCATGAGGAACGGTACTCGTAAGCAAGGGGCATGAGATTTTCAGCTTATAACTTGTCAAGCATATCCTCATATTTGTTCACTTTAATCTTAATCACCTAAAGATGCTTATGATAGGGGAAATGAGAGCTGAAAGCTAATAAGTACCATAATTTTTGGAAGCTCTTTATGAAACTTGAATCCCTGCTTCCTTCTATGAAGGGCCTTTCTTTTACTTTTATGTTGAGTCTCCATCTTCTATCTTTATGCACCTATTGAGAGAGCATAGTGGTCATTCTTAGTTTAATGTGCATTGTCGCAAAACTTGTTGATTGCATAACTTTGATATTGGTTGTTCTTAAATTATTTGTATCTAGTCACCCTTATGAACTTTGAAGGTGTCCTATGCATTTATGTTTTGCTATACCATGAGGGACAAGCTGAATACCATTCTCATTATGTTTTCTATATGTGAAACAAACAAACGTCTTTCAAAGCATTGTTATTCATGAATCTTTTGTTTGTACCTTTTCATGTTACAACATAGTTGCAATGTCTTATTGTTAGAACTATATCTTTCATGCTATGTTAGAGTACTATGATCCCAGCTATCAATGTTTTACAAATACCTTAATCAAGATTATGATGGTGCATGTCACCTCAAAATTTATTCTTTTTATCACTTACCTACTCGAGGACGAGCAGGAGTTAAGCTTGGGGATGTTGATACGTCGTAAACGTATCTATAATTTTTGATGTTCCATGCATGTTTTGTATCAACTATCTTATGTTTTGTCTACATTTTGAGATACTTTAATGCATTTCTAGAACTAACCTATTAACAAGATGCCACAGTGCGAGTTGCATGTTTTCTGTTGTTTTTGGTTTTAGAAAAGCTGGAAAAGAAATATTCTCGGAATTGGACGGGACAAAAGCCAAAGTTCCTATTTTACCGGAAGACTCACAGAGCCAGAAGCAGAGACGGAGGAGGGCTAAGGGCTGGCCACACCATTGGGTGGTGCGGGTCCCCCTGGCCACGCCACCAGGTGGTGTGGGCCCCTGGTCCACCCTCTGACATCGCCCCTTCGCCTATATAAGCCCCCCGGGACGAAAACCCTAAGTAACAGATCAGAAATCCACGAAAAGTTCCGCAGCGCTGCCGCCACCGAAGAGGAGATTCGGGGGGCAGAAGTCTCTGTTCCGGCACCCTGTCGGGACGGGGAAGTTCCCCCAGAGCCATCTCCATCGACTCCACCGCCATATCCACCGTCGTTGCTAACTCCCATGATGAGGAGGGAGTACTTCTCTCTCGAGGCTAAGGGCTCTACCGGTAGCTATGTGTTCATCTCTCTCTCTCTCTCTATGCGTGATCTTATGAGATCATGAGCTTTGTAATCTATAGATCTATTTTGCTACTCAAGTGCTTTAACTAATCTCCGCTTATCCCCACGTGTGTGAAGTTGATAGTGTGCACACCGTGTGGCACTTTGGCTAAGGTTACATAAATACTTATCATGAGTATAATTTGAGTTGGATGTCTCTATGAGAGTGTGGTGTTTGTTGGAACCATATAGCGCTCAAGGTGACAGTGAGGGGTTATCTAGATGGGGAATGCGAACTTTAAGGTGTGTTGTTATAGCCCTACATCGTGCAACCGGAGAGTAGTTCAGGGTACCATAATGAAGAGAAGATATTTATATGAGAGTGTCCACTAGTGAAAGTGTGATCCCTAGGCCTTGTTTCTAAGCATTGAAACACCGTTTACAATCAGTTCTGTTACATGTTTGCTTGTTGCCACTATTATTTCATATTGCAATTACCACTTATAATCATCCATATTACTTGTATTTCACTATCTCTTTGCCGAACTAGTGCACCTATACACCTGACAAGTGTATTGGGTGTGCTGGGGACACGAGAGACTTCTTGTATCTTAATTGCAGGGTTGCTTGAGAGGGATACCTTTGACAATTTCCTCCCCGAGTTCAATAAACCTTGGGTGATCCACTTAAGTGAAATTTGCTGCTGTTCTACAAACCTCTACACTTGGAGGCCCAACACTGTCTACAAGAATAGAAGCGTGCGTAGACATCAGAGCTCCTCCCATATACATACATATCATGAAATATTTGTTATAATAATCTTGATTGCTTAGTCTAAGTTGCTAGCGATGTATCCACTACTCCCTGAGAACGCCTTTTTCCCTATTGTAGTTCCAAACTCTTTTAAACACGCGATTCTTATTTTCTGCATTAACTTTTACTTTACTTTAAATTGCTTCATTCAATCAAAAACCCAAAAACAACTTTACTTTTCTTGCATCTTAAAAGCTATTCCTTAAGTACTTCATTTAGTTTTAGTTAAAAGCATTTTAGTCTTTCGCCTACTGCTCCGTAGGACCCGAGCCGCGAAGCAACACAAGAAACGACAACACGCAACACAGGAACGATGGATCAAGAGATGAAAACTATAGCCGAAGATACCATGATGGATACAACAAAGACGATTACGAGCTATGCAGGGCCAGTTGTTTCAGTCAACAGATTCGCAAAACCTCAGTACCCAAAGACTTCAAACTTCCGCACAATCGCCAAAAGTACGATGGACTCTAGGAACCCGAAGCATGGTTAGCAGATTATTTGGCCACTGTCAAGTTACAAGGCGGCTCCACAACTACCGCAATGCAAAGCTTACAACTACACCTCACCGGCGCTACAAGATCATCGCTCAGACAGTTACTCGAAGATTCCATCGGCAGTTGGAACGACCTGGAAGATAAGTTCATCGCGCACTTCCAATCCACGTTTAAACGACCTGCATCCTTGGAGCAGTTGTGGGCGTGCAAACAAAAATTTGGGGAATCAGTAAGAGCATTCATCCAACGATGGAATATCATAAAAAAACTCAGCTAACTCCATATCCGATGAAAGGTCCATCGATGCCTTCAATGACGGCCTCCGTCGCCGAGAATTCATAGAAGAACTGGGACGGGTTAAACCCAAAACAATCTCACAATTAATGGAAATAGCAAATCGCTGGGCTGATGGAGAAGACGCGTTGCATAGTAAGCGTATGCGATCTCGCGAGGAAGACATGGATAAATGCGGCAACGATAGAATAAGAAGGAACAACGATGGAAACATAGGACCAAGTTATGTCGCAGCCAGTTTCTCAGGTGGAGGTAACAACAGAAGCAGTGACTACAACGGTGGATACCGCCATAACAGGGACGATGTCGGAGGAAGCCAGTCAATACAACGGTACCAGCCAAGACCTCGAGACCCACCCAGCTCCGCAATGCAAATGCTGGAAGGACCCCGTAATATGCACTTTTATGTTGACTCAACAAGCAGATGACAATCTAACCATTTTATGAAAGACTGCCGAACATTATTGAAGATGCGGGAGCTATGTAATGCAAAGGCAACCAAAGCGGCAAACTGAGGATACACATCTGCGCCTGGCACATTAGCCATCGGTGCACCACCACCACTAGCAGTGATACCACAAAACACAACTGATCAAAACAGTGAATACCGTAGGTCAAAAGGGGCAATGTCCATGATTCAGAAAGGGCATCCATCCAACAGAACCCAGAAGATCATCACAAGACAAATCAATATGGCAGAAACAGCAACATCAACCACACTTGAATATCTCCATTGGTCAGAGAAAGAAATCACATTCAACAGAGCCGATCACCCGCTTCGGGTCCCACAACCGGGTCACTCAGCCTTGATAGTCGAAGCACAAATTGGCGGGTTCGATATGAGCAAGATCTTCATGGATGCAGGAAGCAACATAAATCTGATCTATGCAAAAACGCTAAGAGCCTATCCTGGACAATCTCGCGCCAACAGAAACATCTTTCCACAGAATAGTACTAGGTAAAGCCAAAATTCCTTTAGGAAAAATATTTCTTGATGTTGTTTTTGGATCCAAAGTAAATTTCAGGTGGGAAAAACTCGAATTCAAAGTCATGGACTGGCCATCACAATATCATCCTGGACGACCAGCTTTCACACGGTTTATGGCAGTTCCGCATTATGCGTACCTAGTCATGAAAATGCCAGCAACAAAAGGAATCATCATGGTAAAAGGAAGCTTCACACGTGCCGACAATTGCGATCGGGAGTTCAACAAAAATTCTGAATCTTTCAGGATGGCAACGGGGTTCGAACTACTCAAAACTTCAGCAACCGCAGAACCACTAGAAATAGCGCGTGTCACTCCCGATCAGGCCTTCGACACTGCAAAATACACAAAAGAAGTATAGATCCACCCTGTTGATCTGACGAAAACAACAGTTGTGGCTTCCAATCTTGGTCCCGCATAGGAAAACACGCTCATCGGGTTCCTTCGTGAGCACTGGGAGATCTTTGCATGGCTACCTTCTGACATGCCAGGAATTCCTAGGGAACTCGCTAAGCACGCATTAAATTTGGATCCAAAGGCGAAGCCAGTAAAGCAACCACTTCGTCGCTTTGCAGAACCAAAGCGTAAAGCCATTGGAAAGGAGCTCCATCACCTTACTAACACCAACTTTATCAAATAACTAACAAAAGTAGAGTGGGTCACAAACCCAGTATGTGTTCCAAAGAAAAATACTACAGAACTTCGGATGTGCATCGACTTTACTGCACTAAACAAACATTATCCAAAAGATCACTTCCCATTGCCACGAATCGACAAAATAATCGATGCAACCGCGGGATGCGAACGTATTTATTTCTTGGATGCTTACTCAGGATACCACCAGATTAGGATGAAGGAAGAAGACCAGGAGAAAACAACATTTATCATGCCTTATGGTGTATTCTGCTACACATCAATGCCCTTTGGCCTCAAGAACGCCGGAGCAACATATCAGCGGATGATGCAGAAATGTTTGGGAAGCCAAATAGGCACAAACGTACAAGTATATACTGATGACGTTATAGTTACAACAAGACAAGGATCTGCACTCATCAAGGACCTCGAAGAAACATTCGAAAATCTCGACAAGTTTAGCATCAAACTGAACCCGAAGAAATGTTCCTTTGGAGTCCCGGCAGGGCAACTCCTCGGATATTTGGTATCAACAAGAGGAATCGAGGCTAATCCCGAGAAAATGCAAGCAATTTTAACAACGAAAAATCCAACAAATTTACGTGGTGTATAGCTGCTAGCGGGGAGAGTAGCGGCACTCAGTCATTTCATTGCAAGATTAGGAGAAAAAGCGTTGCCATTTTACGCCCTCATGAGGAAATCAGAAAATTTTGAATGGACGGAAGAATCTCAACACAGATTTGAAGATCTTAAAAGGACACTTTCGACATCTCCCGTCGTCGTGTCTCCAAAGGAGAAAGAGCCTTTACTGCTTTATATCGCTGCCACAAATCAGGTGGTCAGCATGGTCTTGGTCGTGGAGCGACCCGAAGAAGGAAAAACCCATGGTGTACAGAGGCCAGTCTACTTCCTAAGCGAGGTCTTATTGCCATCCGAACAAAGGTACCCACATTACCAAAAACTAGCATATGGGGTATTTATGATAGCATGAAAACTACGCCATTACTTTTCAGAACATCAGATCATAGTGGTTAATGAAGCACCTTTGTCAAGCATCCTCAACAATCCAGAAGCAACTGGGTGTGTCTCTCTATGGGGCATCGAATTATCCCCTCGAGACATCACATATGATAAGCGCAAGGCAATCAAGTCACAAGTTTTTCCAGATTTATCACAGAATGGACAGAGTTGCAATGTGCGGGTCCACCTGACCTTTCTAGTGCCTGGACAATGTACTTTGATGGATCAAAAATAACGGAAGGAGTAGGGGCAGGAGTCATACTAGTATCACCACAAGGAGACAAAATGCGCTATATACTTCGGATGAACTTTGCAAACGCATCCAATAATGAAGTTGAATACAAGGCCTTGTTGCACGACATGCGAATGGCCAAAGCTTGCGGTGGAACTCGCCTCAAAATCTTTGGACATTCCAATCTTGTGGCACAACAAGCAATGAATAAGTGCGATGCCGTCAGTGATATCATGATTGCCTACCGCGATCTATATGGCATTATGGAAGATCAATTTGATGGATGTGAAGTATCGCACATAGGGAGAGCAAGCAATGAAGAAGCCAACAATCTAGCAAACATCGGATCCCTGTGCTCACCAGTGCCACGTGGGGTTTTCTGTGAAGAAATAACGGAATGATCGATCAAAGCAAAAAGAGTCTCCGAGGTCGTAGCACCAAAAACGGGAAAAAGAGTAACCCGCGAAAAGACTCGGGGGCTCCATCAGCGACCAAGAGTATAGAAGAGGGCATCAAAGAAGAAGAACAGGAAATTGGAGAGGTCATGCTAATTGAACCTACATGGATGCAGCCGCATATAGCATAAATGACTAAGGGCAAGCTACCCGAAGATGTGATAGAAGCACGGCGAATCACCCGAAGATCGAAGGCCTTCAGAATAATCAAAGGGGAGCTGTATAAAAGAAGTATTTCTGGTGTGTTGCAGCACTGCATAACACCCGAAGAAGGAAAAAACATACTCAAAGATATACATGAAGGAGTTTGTGGTCATCATGCTAGTAGCCGAGCAATTGCTGCCAAAGCATTCAGGGCAGGATTTTACTGGCTCACTGCAGTTCAAGATGCAAAATATATTGTTAGAACATGTGAAGCATGTCAACGGTTTGCAACAAAGCCTAGAGCACCTGTCGCTGAGTTAAATCCTATACCTCTGCTTGGCCCTTCGCTCAGTGGGGACTCGATATGGTGGGAAAACTTCACAAATCATCGCCACGAGGACACGTATTTCTGCTAGTAGCAGTCGACAAATTTACTAAATGGATTGAAGCAATGCCTATCACCACCCAAGACGAAACTTCAGCTGTAAATTTCATTAAATCCATAGTATTTCGGTTCGGTGTACCGAACAACATCATCACAGACAATGGAACTAACTTCACTTCCAATGAGTTCAAGGAGTACTGCCAGGAGATGGGCATCAAAGTAAGCTACGCCTCGGTAGCTCACCCGCAAACAAATGGACAAGTAGAAAAAGGCAATGGACTAGTTACTGCTGGACTCAAGAAAAGATTACTAGTGCCACTTGACAGAGCAAAAGGAGCATGGGTTGATGGAATACCATATGTCTTATGGAGTTTACGTACAACCCCAAATAATTCGACACAAGAGACACCTTTCTTTCTTGTCCACGACGCAGAAGTCGTGCTTCCTATTGAAGTGTCACATGAAACCCCAAGAGTAGTGATACATTGCAAATGTATCTATAATTTTTGATGTTCCATGCTTGGTTTTATCTACTTTCTTATGTTTTGTCCACACTTTGGAGTACTTTTCATATGATTTCTTGGACTAACCTATTAACAAGATGACACAGTGCCAATTGCCTGTTTTTTGCTGTTTTTGGTTCCAGGCAGTCAGAAAATGAATATTCTCGGAATTGGACGGGACAAAAGCCAAAGTTATTATTTTACCGGGGGACACTTGGAGCCAGAATACGAGACGGAGAAGGGCCAGATGGTGGACACACCACCTGGTGGCGCGGGCCAGGCCAGGCCGTGCCAGGGGGTGGTGTGGGCTCCTCCGGCACCCCCTCGGTCTCCCCTTTCTCCTATAAGATGCCTCCCGATGTGAAAACCCTAGGTCCTCAATCAGAAATCCACGAAAAGTTCCGCAGTGCCGCCGCCACCGAAGGGGAGATTCGGGGGACAGAAAGTCTCTGTTCCGGTACCCTGCTGGGACGGGGAAGTGCCCCCGGAGCCATCTTCATCGATCTCCACCACCATCTCCATCGCCATTGCTGATTCCCATGATGAGGAGGGAGTAGTTCTCTCTCGAGGCTAAGGGTTCTAGCGGTAGCTATGTGTTCATCTCTCTCTATGCATGATCTTATTGAGATCATGAGCTTGTAATCTATAGATCTACCTTGCTGCTCAAGTGCTTTAATAGATCTCTGCTCTCCCCATGTGTGTGAAAGTGACAGCGTGTACACCATGGTGGCACTTAGGCTAGAGATTACAAATACTTGTTATGCGTTATATTTGGAGTTGGATGTCTTTAGGAAATTGTGGTGTTTGTTAGAACCATCTAGTGCTCAAGGTGACAATGTGGGGTTATCTAGATGGGAAAGATGAACTTTGAGGTGTGCTATTATGGCCCTACCATGGATTAGAGTGTCCAACCGGAGAGTAGTTCAGCGTAGTGTCATAAAGAAGAATATATCTATATGAGAGTGTTCACTAGTGAAAGTATGATCCCTAGGCCTTGTTTCTAAGCATTGAAACACCGTTTCCAATTAGATATGTTACATGTTTGCTTGCTTCCATCTTTATTTCAGTTTTACTTTAGTCTTTTCCATGCCATCAAGCTATTTTCTATCACTGTTACCACTTATAATTATCTATACCACTTGTATTTCACTATCTCTTCGCCGAACTAGTGCACCTATACACCTAACAAGTGTATTGGGTGTGTTGGGGACACAAGAGACTTCTTGTATCTTGATTGCAGGGTTGCTTGAGAGGGGATACCTTTAACCACTTCCTCCCTGAGTTTGATAAACCTTGGGTGATCCACTTAAGGGAAAACTTGCTGCTGTTCTACAAACCTCTGCACTTGGAGGCCCAACAACTGTCTACAAGAATAGAAGTGCGTAGACATCAAGTAGCTGCATACAATGAAGAGGAATCAAGAGAAGCACTCGAAGATGATGTGGATGCACTTGATTAAGCTCGAGATGAATCCCTACAAAGAGTAACTATGTACCAGCAAAACTTGCACAATTACCACAACCGGCGATTACGGCCTAGGTCCTTCACAATAGGGGACCTAGTTCTTCGCCTCAAGCAAGATGGCCACCGAAAGTTAGAATCACCATCGGAAGGACCATACATCGTTACAAAAGTTATTCCCAAAGGAGCATATCGATTACAAGACAAGAAGACAGGAGTCAACTACTCCAATCCATGGAACGTAGTGCAGCTACGACGCTTTTACGCATAAGATTACTTACAATATGATAATACTTACGGTTTGGCTTCTTAAGCCAGAATAATCTAGGCCAACGGCTAGGCACCATCTGCAAAAAGGAAAAAAATAATGTGTCATCGGTTTTTCGCCTTGTGTATAAAAAGATAAGTTTTTCATACCTTACACTCTTTATTATCTATTCAAAAGATCTATGTTTTCCATCAAGCTAACAACAACTATGAGCCTTTGTCCAGATACAGGCATCCGAACATAGCCTCAGGGGATACTCCTATTGAGAGCGCTCACGCGCACCCGATAGAAATCCAATTATGTATGATTAAAACAAAAATATTCATGATTGAAAATACCTATGAGTTTTACATCAATGTATTCTCAAAAAGGTATCCTCAAAAAGGTTACTCCCATTGAGGGCCGGTATAAAGCATTAAACTATCTGATAAAAGTTAGAAATATTGGCAGCCCAGCAAGCCAACCGCCAAAAGACCAAAATCTCGGATCGCGCTCAAACGCGACAAAAATCCGAATGCCATGTTCAAAAACATGAAGGTAAGACCCCAGGATTCGTCTTGTGTGGCCTGGTAATCGCACAAGAATGCAATCTAACAGTAAAATATCCGTATCAACGATACGATGAAAAATCCTGACGGATGCATTGTGTACTCGATAAATGAAACTGGGATTCAGTATTCGATAAGACCTCATCGGCCCGAACTGAATTACGCTAGTAGTAAATTCTGAGTTCAGATCTGGGGACTTGAATTTGATGTAGGACAACCTTGTTTTTGCCCAGGAGCAATTAACATATTCCCGATCCATCGGAAGCATCAGACTCGTTGTACCAAATCCCTATGAAAAATAAAAATAAAGGAAAAGAAGGAAAAAGAAACTTTGAGACTCAACCTGAAACTATGGTTCAAGTAGAGTCTCGGGGGCTACTGACATAGGTATGATTACTCAGATGCTTATGATTTGCTACCCTATACTAGGTAAAAGGCTTCCGACCCATGAAGATTTCAGATGATAGCCCAAGGAAGCATCCGACAAAGACTTTGATTGTATTAGGAAAGGAACTATGAACCGATATTGTGTTGGTATTGTAAGTATGTGTATGTAAAACCTATTTGCATACCACTTTGAGACCCGACCTATTATATATAGGATGGGAGAAGCCCAAGCGAGGGTACTGAAAAACTTCCAGGCAACTTGTAGTAATGCAATTTCCCAATATTCAGGCGACTTTGACTCCAATGTTTTCCTGACATCCGACGAAATCTCCAACATTCTCTTTTCGGTGAAACCATAAGTCCTTCACCATGGACATTGCTGAGGTTACCCCTCGTCACTGCGGGATCAATATCTGTATTTCAAAACTAGCTACAAACAATATGTGCACTTGCAATCATCAATCGCTGACATGCTTCACAGGTTCGTACAATATCTTTTGCATCATGTACTACTGTGAGCTAGTAGAATCCTGCCCTAAAGGCTTTGGCAGCAATTGCTCGGTTGCTGGTGTGATGACCACATACTCCTTCATGTATGTATTTGAGTATAATGTTTCCTTCTTCGGGTGTAACGCATCGCTGTAACACACCCGGAATACTTCTTTTATACAACTCTCCCTTGATGATCCTGAAGGCTTTGGATTGACGAGTGATTCGTCGTGCATCTATCACATCCTCGGGGAGTTCTCCCCTCGGCATATATGCTATGTACGGCTACATCCATGTAGGTTCTAGTATCATGACTTCGTAGATTTCTAGATCCTCTTCAAGAACTTCTCATGTGCTTTCATGTGTTGACGTAGCCCCCGAGTCTTTCTGCAGTTTGACCTTCTTTCGTGTTTTTGGCACTATAACTTCAGAGACCCTTTTGGCTTTGATGGAGCGCTCCGTTATTTCTTCCTAGAAAACTCTAGGTGGCTCTAGTAAGCATAGGGATCCGATGTTTGCCAAATTGTCGGCCTCTTCATTGCTTTCCCTTCCTATGTGTGAAAATTCACATCCGTCAAATTGAGCTTCCATGATGTTGTACAGATCATGGTAGGCAATCATGTTGTCGTTGATAGCATCACACTTGTTCATTGCTTGTTGTGCTACAAGGTTGGAGTCACCAAATATTTTCAAGTGAGTTGCGCCGCAATATTTATCCATACGCATGCCGTGCAACATGGCTTCATATTCAGCTTCATGATTTGATGCTATGTAGCGCATTTTATTTCCTTGAGGTGACCCCGACTCCTGCTCCTTCTGTCCTTTTGGACCCATATAAATACATTGTCCATGCACTTAACAGGCCCGGTGGACCCGCACATTGCAATTCTGTCCATTTAGTGATGAAGTCAGGTGACGAGGGGTTGACTCATCAATGCCCATCGTTGATGGACTTAGGTTCGAGGAATTCGGGAGTGCTGGAGTCATCGATCGCCTAACAAACTAGCACATAGGTTATACGAGGTTTTACCCAGGTTCAGGCCTCGAAGAGGACCCTACTCTTGCTTGTCTGCTCTTGATTATTGGGGAGTCGAATGTTACAAGGGGTGCGCAGACGCAATCTGGCGAGGTGTATGCGAGGGTTGTGGATTGTCCTTGTCGCCGCCCCCTCCTAGCCTTTACATAAGGAGGCTAGGTCTCGGTATAGCAGGTCGAGTCGGTTACAGATTAGGATTTTCCCTTCAAGTTTCTATCTACTGTTTGTCGTGTTCTTCAAGAAGTCCTACTCCTGCGGACCACCAGAATCCTTACTGGGCCTTGTTCGCACTGTGGACTCCTCTTGGGCTAGACCGTATATGCTAAGCTCGAGTACCTGTAAGGTATACTCATATCAGTAGCCCCCGAGTGTCCAGCCGAATCATAGATTCGGATGGAGACTTATAAGTCTTCAAGTTCATGGAATATAGGCTCATCCGAAGTTCTTTTGGGTGTCGCGGTTTGTGTCATAAGGATTATTGATACACATGCCTGATTCATCATGGATCAGGATCAGTTAACTACCTTAGGGCAAAACAACGTTATCTACTCAAACTGTCGTGGAGTTCGAATTTGGAACATTGCTAGCGTAATTCGACTCCTGTCGTGGAGGTCTTATAGAGTCGAATTTCAGTGTTTTGGTGTGAGCACTTGACGCGTCCGTCAAGGCCTTTTTATCGTGCCTGTGGGCACGGATTATTTCTGGTAGAGCGCATCAGGTGCATTGCCAGACCTTTTGCAGGTCTTACCTTCACGTTGTTTAACGCGGCATCCGAAAGTGTAGTCACCGCATAGGTGATTTAGGTCATCCAGGAGACGTTGTCTCTTTGTAGTTTATATTCATTGATTGTGAGGCGGAGTCGCCGAATGGTTCGAATGCCCATGGTGCGAATGTGATCAACGCTTTTTCATGTACAAATATCTTTTCTTTTCATAGGGTGCGCGACCAACATATCCCTATGGGAGTAGCCCCCGAGTGCCTATTCGAGTCACAGACTCGAGTGGGGACTTTGAAAAATTATCGACTGCTGTCATTATTTTTATCTTTTGTCAATTGTGCTTCCAGCGCTCCCTATGGGAGGAGCCCCCGAGTCCGCAATCGAATCGTTAATTCGAAAGAGGGGGTTGAGATGTAAATGTCTTGTATGTTTTTCACAGCAATTCTATGCCCTTTTATAATATTCGAGTGTGTGGCACATGGATTGCTGATTTCCATGCAACACTATCAAAAACCAAATCTCTAGGGACATTCCAGTCATTCATATCCCTTTTAGCCATCTCCTCCCATGTCAACTTTGGTCACCCTCTACCCCTCTTGCATTATCAAAACCCCTTAGAATCCCACTGTTAACTGGTGCTTCTGGTGGCCTCCGTTGGACATGCCCAAACCACCTTAATCCATGTTGGTAAGCTTCTCTTCAATTGGCGCCACCCCTATGCTCGTATCATTTCATTCCTAATCCGGTCTTTTCTTATGTGGCCACACATCCACCTTAGCATATGCATTTTGGTGACACTCAATTGTTGGATGTGTTGCCTCTTATTGGGCCAACATTCTGCTCCATAAATCATGGCAGGTATGATTGTCGTACTATAAAACTTATCTTTTAGCTTTTGTGGGACCTTCTTGTCACATAGGATTCCAGATTCCTGTCGCCATTTCATCCATCCTGCCATGATCCTATGGCTAACATCCTCATCGATACCACCATTTCTTTGCAGGATTGAGACCAAGTATCAAAAAGTGTCCCTCTTGGGCACCACTTGCTGTCCTAGACTAACACCTTCGTCCTCGCATCTAGCACCACTAAAGTCGCACCACATATACTCAATATTTGTCCAACTAAGTCTAAACCCCTTGGATTCCAAGGTTTTCCTCCACAACTCCAGTTTCTTATTGACACCCATCCTACTCTCATCCACTAGTACCACATCATCAGCAAAAAGCATACACGAAGGAATATATCCTTGTATGTCCTTAGTGACCTCATCCATCACCAAGTAAAAAATGTATGGGATCAAAGTTGAACCTTGATGTAGTCCTATAGTAATTGGGAAGGTGTTGATCTCACTATGTCCTACACAAACACTTGTCACAACATTAGTGTGCATATCTTTGATGAAGGAAATGTCTTTGCTGGGACCTTGTGTTTCTCTAGCGCCCACCACATGACTATCCTTGGTATATTTTCATATGCCTTCTCCAAGTCAATGAAAACTATATGTAGGTCCTTCTTCTGCTCCCTATATCTCTCCATAAGCTGGCAAAGCAAGAAAATCACCTCTGTAGTTGATCGCCCAGGCATAAAGCCAAATTGATTTTTAGTGACATTCATCACTCTCCTCAAGCGATACTCAATCACTCTCTACCAAAGCTTCATAGTATGCCTCATAAGCTTAATTCCCCTATAATTAGTAAACTTTTGGATATCTCCCTTATTATTGAAGATGGGTACTAATTTACTTTTCCTCTAGTCATCGGGCATCTTGTTTGACTGAAAAGTTTAGTTAGCCATACTATCGACATGTTTCCAAGACATCTCCACATTTCAATGGGAACATGTCGGGACCCATGGCATTCCCTCATTTCATCCTTTTCAGGGCTTCCTTAACCTCTATCTCTTGGATCCTCTAGACAAACCCCCTCTTGGTGTCATTAAAGTAATCATCCATCTCGAGTGTAATGCTCTCACTCTCATCATTGAACAACCTGTCCAAGTAGTCTCTCTAATGCTTATTGATATCCTCGTCTTTCACTAAACTCGATCTTCCTCATCATTGATGCACTTCACTTAGTTGAGGTTCGTTGTTTCCCTCTTGCCAATTTTCGCCATCTTGTAGATGCCCATTTTTCCCTTCTTTGTTCCTAGTTTCTCATATAGCTCATCATAGGCCTTACCTCTAGCTCCACTCATCGCCCACTTTGCATTCTTCTTGGCTTCTTTGTACTTCTCCATGTTGTGTGTGCTTCTATCTTGATACCAAGCCTTGTAGAACTCCTTATTCTCCTTGATAGCCTTTTGGACCTCCTCATTCCACCACTACATGTCCTTAGGCTCCTTTTTATTGCCTTTCACCACCCCAAGCACCTCCCCAGCTACTTTCTGAATTTGCATCGCCATCTTCACCCACATGCACTCCGCATCTCCATCTTCATTGCAAGACCCTTCCGCTACCAGATAATCTTAAATACAGGTTTTTAGATGATACCAATAAATTCCCTATTATTATTAGTGCTAAACTTTCAGGAGAAGAAGAAGAAGAACTCATGAATATACTTAAGGAGCATTGCCAAGCCTTTGGGTACTCAATGGATGACTTGAAGGGAATTAGTCCCATGATAGCTGTCCATCGGATATTCATGGAAGAAGGTGCAAAACCAGTTGTGAAATTTAATAGAAGATTAAAGCCTGAAATGAAAGAAGTGGTAAGAAAAGAAATTGTACGCCTACTGGACGCAGGTATAATTTATCCCATTAAAGAGAGTGAGTGGGTAAGTCATGTCCACTATGTTCCTAAGAAGGGCGGTTTTACTATTGTTCCTAATGAAAATAATGAACTAATACCTACTAGAACTATTGTCGGGCACAAGATGTGCATAGACTTCAGGAAATTAAATAAAAAAACTAGGAAAGATCACTATCAATTACCGTTCATAGATCAAACTTTAGAGAGGTTAGCAAACCATACTCATTTTTGTTACTTGGACAGATATTCTGGTTTCTCTCAAATAGTTGTTCATCTGGATGACCAACTTAAAACAACTTTCATAAGTCCTTACGGTTTACATGCTTACCGATGTATGCCTTTTGGTCTATGTAATGCTCTAGCTACTTTTCAATGATGTATGACTGCTATCTTTGCGGATTTTATAGAACTTATAATGGAAGTATTTATGGATGACTTTTCTGTCTATGGAACTTCATTTACTAGTTGCTTGGATAATATCAAGAGAGTTTTGCAGTGTTGTGAAGAAACTAATCTTGTTCTAAACTGGGAGAAGTGTCACTTATGGTCAAAGAAGGTATAGTCCTCGGACACAAGGTATCAGGTAAGGGAATTGAAGTTGATAGAGCTAAGGTTGAAGCAATAGAGAGAATACCACAACCTAGGGATATTAAAGGTATAAGAAGTTTTCTTGGTCATGTGGGTTTTTATAGAAGGTTCATTAGAAATTTCTCTGGCATATCTAAACCTTTAACTATCCTCTTGCAAAAGGGAATGTGATTTAATTTTGATGATAAATGTCTTGAAGCCTTTCATAAACTCAAAAATGCTTTATCTCGTGCTCCCATTATTAAACCACCTATCTAGGATACAACCTTTGACTTAATATGTGAAGCTAGTGATGATCTTGTAGGAGTAACTCTAGGACAACATATTGGTCGTAGATTTAATATTATACATCATGCTAGTAGAACTCTCAATGGTGCTCAGAAGAATTACCCTAAGGAAGAAAAGGAACTTTTTGCTGTATTTTATCTTGTGATAAATTTCGTTCTTATATAGTTGATGCAAAGGTGAGAGTTCATATGGATCATGATGGTTTAAAAGAATTCCTTGAGAGGAAAGAACATAAGCCAAGACTGATCCATTGGATTCTTTCACTTCAAGAATTTGAGTTGCAGATTATGCAGAGGCAAGAAATAAAAATGTTAGATGTAGTGTCAATGCTTGCCCAGGAAGACACGAATCTTATTGAGAGTAACTTTAGTCCCGGTGATTTTCATTTACGGGAACTATTTGATGAACTAAAGTAAATTCCCCCAAAAGATAAGGAGTTTCTGTTATGGGAGGAATTTTTCATTCCCGAATAAGCAAATGGTAAGTGTTCTTACCCAAATAAGTGATTTATTTTCACAAACTTTACTCTTGAAAATTCTGTTTCCAAATTCCTTGTATTTTTCTGAAGTTTTAGAGGGGTTTTTCCAACTATATGGGCTGAGCTATACGACCGGAGAGGGATCAACCGCCGTATAGTTGGTCGTTAAACTCACTGTGTCATCTTTGTGAAATTATTTTCGCTATCTGAGCCTATACGGTCGCAACTATATGACCAGAGCAAAATTTCTGGCCGTATAGTTGGTCGTTAAACTCTCAGTTGGTTTTGCTTTTTGGTTTCTGTATCTATACGGTCGCAACTATACGACCGGAGCAAAAATTCCGGCCGTATAGTTGGTCATTAAACTCTCAGACACTTTTAATTTTCGTGTATGTATCTATACGATCGCAACTATACGACGGGAGCAAAAATCCCGGCTGTATAGTTGGTCGTTAAACTCTCAGACACTTTTAATTTTCGTGTCTATATCTATACGGTCGCAACTATATGACCGGAGCAAAAATTTCGGCCATATAGTTGGTCGTTAAACTCTCAAACACTTATTCGTTTGATCTTTCATTTATTCATCTAATTTTTTTTATTATTGTCGGTTCCCAGTCGTAATTTAATCGACCTGGACTCGAGATATTTGGAAATATCTGCCCGGAACCAACTATACGGTCGGACCTATACGGGCCGCGCCCGTATAGTTGGTCGTTACGTGGCAGGTTACTTCTAAATCCGTGATTTCTTTTTCTGTTCGGTTTAGATTCTTTTCTTGGACGACAATTTGGTGTCTCTCGCGAGTTTTACCGACCTCTGACCCCCTTATATTCTGCCATTGTCTCTCTCTCTAATCATAATCTCTAGGAACCAATCTACCTCTCTTTCACACGAAAGGACTCTCGACCAAAGAAAGCTTCCATGGAGACCGAGAGTAATAGCGAGCAAGGCAAGGAGATCAAGGCCATCCCTATAGAGTTCCTCGACGCCGATCATGGGTGTCAGAAGAGGGATTTGAAGGCTCTGGAGCTGAGGATTAAAGAGTTGGACAAGGATAAGCTAGAAACGCCTAAACACCTTCGATTGCTGCGACTTTATCTTGATAAACTTGATGAAGATATCAAATGGACAACCGAAGAGGGTTTTTCTATGAATCTTAAGGCACTACAAACACTTCAGGATAACAATGAGTTCATTAAGGAACAAGTGAAGGTGTTGGAGAGGAACAATCTTTTCTACAAGCTGCGTGTTAAAGAATTAGAAGCTGTCAATCAATCCCTCCGCCTCAGGCTGGCCCACGAGGAGAAGATCCCACGTGCCATGGCGCCACAGTGATCTACAACAATCACGGTATCAAATAATCGCAATTGATTATTTGATCTCGTTTGCTTGATTCCAAGATTGGGGAGATCTTTAAGACCTTGTAATCTATCTTATAAGTTTTATTACTATTTTTGCATTAGTTCAAACTATAAATAAAGTTTGCATCATTAGAATTCCCTTAAAGAATAGTCGATCCCTTTTATGAAATTCCGAGTTTATTATTATATATGGAGCAATATTGAGTTTGTGTTTGCTTTATTGATATATGAATGGATTGAGTATGATTTTACTTGCATTCAATGATAGCAATAGGAGTCTTCCACACCATTGGTATTAATGGAACACATAAAGATAATTTGGTCAATATATTGTAAGTCTATGGTTTGATTCACAAAGAAAAATTATCTATACAAATTAAGTTGAAAAAGAAAACCTTGAACAAAGGAAAATGAAAGTGCTATCTAAATAGAGTGAGAACAAGTCGAGGTAGAATCTTCAAGTCATAAGAATGCTTCATATACAGTTGGAATTTCATAATTGAGATTGTTGGACTTTGAATTCCTACATGAAGTGGAATATATGGCTAGCTCCTTTGCACAACACTTAAAAAAGTGTGAGCATATATGCAAAAGAAAATTAAAATAAAGAAGAAAAAGAGCGAATATGCAAAGAGCAAGTAGGTATATACCACTGTATTGTAGTATGACAAAGAAACACTTTTGAGATTTTGAATCCCAAGTGAATACGTTGATCCTAAAACACTTGGGACTACCTCGTTAACTCATTCAGTTGAACTGGATTCTTTTACATCATCTTGAGATTTATCTTTTATGAACTGTTGATAACTAAGGTGTGGAAGCCTTCTAATACTATTCCGATGGTTCGAGTAAGGTACTATTCATGAACATATTCCTATGTATCGTATATGATAAACACATACTGCAATAGCCTCATTTATTTTATCAACTCAGCTTCATGAATATGAGGATCACATCCATTAAGCTAGAGCTTGCTCAGGACGAGCAAGAGTCTAAGCTTGGGGAAGTTGATGAGTGCATATTTGCAACATGTTTTATATTATTATTTTGCATTGTAGATATAGACTTGGTATTTTATGGCGTTCACGTGCATATTTTATGTCTGTTTTCACCAAGATCACGATAGATGATGGATCCAATGGATACAATTATTAAAGCAGTTGTGTTGTGGAGAAAAGGAGTCAAAACAACGTAAATCTCTAATTTGGAAAATATTAATATTAAGAAAACCAGAAGCGAACAAAGGAGACAGAGAGCGTAACAACCAACTATACGGCAGGATAATTTCTTCCGGTCGTATAGTTGGTGCCGCCTCCGCCACGTCAAATAGTTTCACCCCGTGCAATTGGTTCGAGGAGATGACATACCGAACACCCAGAAATCGCTGAAACCTCACCTCCGGAAGGCATCTAGAGGGGTAACTCATCCACAAGGGATCCATCTTCACTCTACGTAGATCCGAGAGGCTAAGGCATCGATCTTCATCATCCACCGCTGCATCACCACCATCTCCATCCATCCCATCTACATCTTGTCTAGATCTTGTTGTAATTCCTATACTCGTTGTGGATTTATACAAGTACTATTCATCTATGATTGTTTCCATTACCATTGCCATGATGTTGATTGCCTCTATATCTGAGTAGATCATTAGTTCTTGGGGATATGGAGAAACCCTAGTATGAGATTGAAATAAGATAAAGTCTATTATGATATTTATCCCCATTACCATGTGTTAGATTCTCTACATCTTGATGTTGAGAGAAGTCGACCTCTCAATATTTGCCTCTCGTGGGGACTTGATGGAGGGAACTACTGGTTGGTAGACAGAGGCGTGCTAGCACTTACGGTGACTATAAAGCTATTATCAATCCTTACGTATCAACCTGAGAAACCGAGGAAACTCACGGAACACTATCTATGCCATGGGATACGTCCTACGGGATTATGTCCCTTAATAGCGTAGTAATTCGATTAATGTTGATTGTTGTCTGCTATGGTTATGAGGATGATGTGCACAGCAGTTACTGGCTAATTGTCCACATACGGAGTTCCTCCCACACATACATAGTTGAGAATGTTCATGATAATAAACTTTATCTTAGATCTTTACAATACTAGTGGTGTATCCGCTACTCCCTGAGAACGCATTTTCCCTACTGCAGTTCCAATCTCTCTTACATACACGATACTTACTTTCTGTATTAAGTTACTTTGCTTTACTTTATTATTGCTCTTATATCCAAAACCTAAAAACACCTTTTTACACAATACTCGCATTTTATCTTGTCACTTAGAACGTTATCTAGCATTTCTATCGTAATATTTACTTCAAGAGTTATTAGACTTCAGACTCCTGCTCCTTGTGGGATCGATATCTTTATTTAGAAACTAGCTACAAATGATATGTGCTCTTGCAGTCATCACTACCACCATTGGCCGCACTTTTCTTCATGAGACGCACCGGCCGGCAATCAGCTGGGCGATTCCCATGCTTCACCTACTAGATTCAAGCACTAGATATTCATCTTGGCTTTGGTTTGTTCTCCACATCTCCTAGAAATAGTTAAAGCTTGTGACCATGTAAATTTACAAGGTGCTTTAAGATTTGGGTAGGTACGTTATTTAGGTAAATCTATAGTAAAGCTATGGACAGAACAGTTCGAAAACATCTTAAAAAGGACTTGGCAGAGATCCTGTACAAGCTTTTGACCTGATATATTCCCCATCCTTCTTTTATACAATGGAGCATTTGGCTGTTGATGTACCTAATGAGGAAGTACTTAGAGGTACAGTACAGTAAAGATGGATATACCCTATAGAACATTGACTTCACATTTCTAAGGAGCGGGAAGATATCCGTAGACAGTTTGATAAGTGAGTGTTATGCAAAGATATCTTCACATATAATATAGGTTGTAGCAAAGTTAGATGTATTCAGATGTATGACTTGGCTATATTTTGTAGGTTCTTCGTAGAAATAAAATTACTAGCAAATTTCATTCCACCAATAAAAAGACCGGAGGGACTAACATCTAAGGATCATAAGGTTAACATATGCCCTCATAACATAACCCTTCATGCTATAATCTATCTCATCCTTCATAGACTTGAAAACACGTCTACAGTTCTCATTTATACACTGTGGACAAACTTAACTTAATGTTCAGTGATTCATACTTAATCACTTCCGAACGTTTCTTCTTAGATCATATATTATGTTAAGTTCTCATCATGGTTTCTAAGAAAGAACATATGTCTCAACATAGTGGATGACGATCATCCTTTTTTTTTCTTTCAACCACTGATCTTTAACTTGGCCCTATTCCTAATTGGAATGACCAAAGACCATTCCTTAATCAATTCCTATTCCGAAACTATTTCAGAATCTCTTTTAGGAATACAACATAATATTGTAATATACCTACTTTCAAATTTTAATCCCTATAAATCATAATTTATTGGTGCATGCCCTTTTATTCTTAATGTGTCGTACACACCTAAGGATCATTCATTAAGCTCCCACTCAAAATATGTTTCCAACATATGCTAGTTCGAAACTTGTATTTCTCCCACTCAAAAATATGTCATTCACATATTGCTTCAGGAAGACTTTCATAGCTCCCACTCAATTTCATGCAAATTGCATATCCTCTCAATATTTTGAATAACTTCAAAATCCCTTGATCATTTATCAAACTAGGAGTTTATTATGAGACGCTAGTACCTTACTAGTATTAAATCCACTAGAATTTTAGCACTTTTGAATTTGTCCAATACATTATTCATGACAAATCGTGCATTTGTTATTCACCTTTTCCATAATGACCTTGCAGTCTTTTGGAAACATCAAGCAACCCTTTACTTGGTAAGATTCATCACTACTTTACTTTCTAATCTTAAGTGAATTTGCTTTTAGAATTTCTCATAATTTTAGTTTACCATCATTTCCTTCGTTTTCATAGGTATGCCATATTCCGGTAACATGACAAGTGATTCATAAATGTCTCCATACAATATGTGGGGTACATTTTTGAATCCTACTTCATGCAGTAAAAACACTAGTGGGGAAACACAATGATCATTATCATTGATCCTTTCCTTTATGAAGAGAATCATTCACGAACACGTTCCATGCGCTTCTCAACACTCCGGTGCAGGGTTTTGAATCCTCGTCATGTTTTTCACTATCTTCCATTGGCATTATAGTCGAGAACATAAACTTTCTCGAGAATGCACCAAATTTTAAGCAATACTAGTTTTGTCTTTCTTTTGGTTCTAGCCATGGATTTTTGTATTCATAGTTCCCAATGAATACTCTACAAGGACTTGTTCGCTATTGTTTTGGTGATATCGAATAACTCCAAAATTTTCACGACGATCCATACAAGATATGGTGAAGATCTCACGAATTTAGATGGTTCACTTTATATTCTAAATGAGTGTTTATTGTTTCTAACTAATAGTCTTTACATTTACACTATAATGATTTATTTGGTACCATCTATTCACCCACTTGATATATCATATTGTGATGCTTTGCACTTCGACGTATCAAATGCATTGCATTTCACAATTCCTTATGGCAATCCTATAACGTTGAATTTCATTTCTATTTATCAAATCGTAGTAATTAGATTTTGTTAATCTTTAATACCCTTTGACGCTAAAATACTTTGATCATATCAAATAGTTTCATGCCCATGTTTCCTTTGGTAAACCTCTTTACAAAATTTAAACAATCACAAAATGATAATCACCACTTCGTTGAAACACGATACATCAAATATGTATTTTCCTTCGACAATTCATCAAACACTTTGTATTCATGCAATACACGGTGTTTAGTTATATTGCCGAACATGGGAATAATTCATATGTGACAAGAAATAAAATGACTTTCACATAATGAATATATCATTAAGTTGGGTATTTTCAAAGCATTTTTAATATTTTACAAATATACATGCATTATCAATTAGTTTCACAACAAGATAATTCACACATAATCGAACAACATATGAATGCAAATAGAAATCATTCATTGAAGCAGAAAAACTGTTTGTTACACGCTCATATGAATAATTGTCTCACGAAGTGTGAGACGCACTAAATGAGTTCATAATCCATCAATTACAATAATCATCCATAAACAATAAACTAAATGATAAGTGTCGAGGGAGAGTGTCGTTGGCCATCATCATCATGCTCGCCATCAACACCCAATGTCACCTCCTCTCTAGCAAGCAGCTCTCATGCAGAAGGACCTATTTTCACCAAAACAGAACAAGTATCAAATACTTTAACACTGCAACAAGTTCTTGCAAGATTATAACATTTATAAAACCGTATATCAAATATGTATACCTTTGTCATCGATGACTTCTCCAGTAATGGGTTCAACTTTCACATTCCTGAAATATGATATGAACTCGTGGAAATCCTGTGTTTCCCCATCACCTCTCATGATGCAAGTCCTGGCATGTGCTTGGTAGCTTAGGGGCAGCGACTGCAGCAACATGCCTATTGCAAAAGAGTCCGTCAGCTAGTGATCCAGGAAGTAAGCAAGCCTCATGTACGCATCATGTATGCGCTCCAAGTGGCTCTCTAGTGAAGCATTCTCTTCCATCTTTATGGAGAGGAAATCTCCCATCAGCTCGTGCTCCCATATGCGCACTTGGTCCACGAAATGCAATCTAAGCTATACCATCATCGCATGAGGGTCAAGATTACCCACAACTTGGTGCGGCTCATTAACCATTCTGAAGCACATCGTCACTGAAATGAAGGTGGACATCTCACGATGGTATTAGTTGTCTTCCCACTGTTTTGGGGTCTCGTAGAAATAGGGCTGCTCCAAATCCATCTCGTAGCGTATGTAGTCGACCAACTCATTCTTACTAAGGAGAACATGGAGACGTGCAACCCACACAGAAAAGTTGGATCCATCTAGTTTGAGATTCTATCCTTCTGACCAATCGTCAACCGGAAAGGTAGCATCAGGGAGAACCATTTCTACATTTATAATTGCAAAAGGAATTTAGACTAAGTTTATAACTATATGAGTTAAAATAAGAACTCCACTAAAAACTCCTATCCCCAAAAGGGTTTTAGTGATTACACGATCCCTATTCGCTACACCACCCCCGATCGTCACGGCCGGCGATATAGTTGCAAAGGTGGACGCCGAAACATCGATCACATCATTCATGCGACTCGTGGTCGATCTTTCGACCATCCGTGTTCCGAGGCCATGTCTACACATGCTAGGCTTGCCAATTCAACCTTAGTGTATTCGCTATGCAACATGGCTTACACCCACCATATGCGAATGCAGATATGTCTGACACCCGATCGTCACGGCCTGCCTCATAACGGAGAACTTTCTTGGTGGTTCACACTAAGGGAGAACGCTTTCATTGGTATTTCTTTTAGGGATCATATTATTAGGCTACCGTCGAGTATCTAATACTAGAACACAATAAGATGCACAAACAATAAACTTTGAATGTAAATGTGATGCAATATGGTCCTTCACGCTGTGATCTCCATCCCGCGTTTCCGATTCAGCGCCAGGGTTCCGGTGCCGCAGGCACCAGGGTACCGATGCCTCCGGCGTGGTAGTCCATCATCACCATGACCGTCACTACTACTTAGCAACATAAAGTAAACTACTTTACCTTGACTACTACCATATCACATCACAACGCCCTTGCAAAACCAATAGATGCCTCTACTTTATGTTTGCATATTTTACGTGGTTGTTAGGGCTTTCGTACAAGAACCGTTCTTACCTATGAACTTCAACCACAACGTTAATCAAGTAGTTGTCTATACTACACTCCTCTCGGGGCCCTCCGTTGCAAATGGCATACCAACTAATGCGAGAGAGACAGACACCCCCCAAAGCCACTATATATGGTACAAGCCGTATGTCAAGCGTGGACCAGGCTCACGAATGAACGCGTAAAGTCAGTTGGTGGCCGCTTCATCAAGCATTACTGCGGTATACACAAGTAAACATGGGAGAGTAACAACTAAAAGATCAACACCCACACGCTACAACTCGTGTGTTCTACCTGTACTAGCATTACTATGCATAGATCTTGCTCTGATGCCACTGTAGGAATTCGTGCATGAAAACAATAATTTTTTCCTACGCCAAGAACCCTAATGCTAGGACCTATCTATTAGTAATGCAGTAACGGGAGGGGCTTTTCACGAACTTACCCTTAAAGACTGAAAAGTGTTGTCAATGCTCAGGAGAGCGTGGCTGATGTAGTCATACCGAAGCTGACCTCGGGGTCGTGTTGAAGTCCTGATGGCTTCTGCGGCTCCAACGACTTCTAGTGCCCCAAGTGTTGCACCTCCAAGGGAGTTACACACGTCCAGTGCCTGACAATGACTCCCTCTCCTCTGATCCAGCAACAGTTGCAGAAGTAGAGCTTTTGGATCTGAATCTCGCAGCGTGACGGTGTTCCATGATGAAGAAGACTCCTGCTCGCGCGATCCAGACTTGGAACCACGGTCACGGGAGAGAGAGATAGAGAATCAACTGGAGATCTCCCCAAAATAGAGGAAACCGTATATTGATTATTGTGTATTTATTTTGTCAAAATACCTCACAATATATAGGGGAAAAACCCCACATAGTTAATTGCCATAGCCATGTGGGACTAAACAAAGGAGAAGGGAGAGGGGGAGGGCTGGCCGGCCAGCCAAGGCCATTGTGGGCCCTGCGCAGGGTGCCCAAGGCCCAGCCGGCCACCCCCTCTCTCCTTCCTTTAGTCTTTCCCTCATGGGCCCTTCTCCCTCCGGATTTTGGCCTAATTAGGTATTTAACTTTTTAATTCCTTTTGTATTTTATTAAATAATTATAAATAAATGATTAAATCAATATTTAACATTTACTTACATATTATTCAATCCCCGTGGCTATGGAACTCCTTCCACCTCCACTCTAGATATCCTCCGAACTTACCAAAACCCTTCCGGTTATCTCTCTTTCTTTTCTTCGGTGATTCTGCCGATACCAAAACACTCTCTGAGCATCATCAAGCCCTTAGGATACCCCACGGTTCGGGAACAGTCCAGACATGGTCGAGACCCTTCCCGTACCAATGATCATCAGTGGGACCTGGATGCCCATGATAACTCATGTGCATTCCACGAATCTTTCATCGATGAACCATGAACATCGTGTCATATTCCTTTTGTCTCTCGATACTTGCAATATCCGAGATCTGATCAATGACATCACCATGTCGTGTTCAATCTCGTTACCGACAAATGCTATTTAACTCGGTCTGACAAGTGATATCCCCATGATCATATCATACGTTGCACAACTATTGGATATAACTTCTCCGAGTGGGCCCTCGAGTATCTTTTCCGTCACGCGGATGGACAAATCCCGCTCTTGACGCATAATGCCTCTACATGTCCCTCTGAATACCTGAACACACCTTTATGATCACCGTGTGATGTTTGATGCTATCTAAGTATCCCCAGGTGATAGTGATTGATATGGTCTCATAGTCTAAGAAATAGGACACTAGGTCTTTTCTAATCATCATAACTTGAACTTCGTGACATGATCGGGTCATGATTCTTAGGTTGGGTATAGCTCATCATCTCAATCTCGTAATGAGGTGACTCCATTGTCAACTGGCATAAATGCCACATGATCAGGAAACCTTGATCATCTGTTGACCAATGAATCAGTGACTAGAGATTTCACCAGGAACTCCTGTTGTTTGTATATCACACGTGTATTGAGCGTTCCTTTTAATACATTTATAGAATGATATAAAACTTAATCATAAACTTTATGAAATATGATAATAATCCATATTATTATTTGTCTCTAGGGCATATTTCCAACAACGTGGAGTGGATTGAGGGAGCAGGGCGGCGCGGCCTAGGCAGGGCCACGGCCTGAGGCCTCCAGCGGCGGGGCCGCGACGTGGAGGCGGCAGCGTGCCACCGGTGTGGCCGCTGGATGGCGTTGATCACTAGTGCGTGTGATTTGGGCCTCCTGATCATGATCTGGTCCTTTTGGCCCTTGATCGGGGATGGAGGAGCCCGGGTTGGGATGCAGTTGCGGGGGTCCTTGATCTCTTCAATGTCTCAGCCTTCTGATGCTTCCGTGCCCGTTGTCTTCGTGCTGTAGGAGGCTAGCAGCGTGGGGGCCTGCGAGTCTCGCGAATAATGGTGGTGGTCCTAGAGCTCCTCCCACGACAGGACGAATATCTGCATGATGTATTCCCTCGTTGATCTAGCCGGACTGTCGAGTTCCTGAAGGCTCTGCCAATGAACTCCCATGGGTGATTATGCTTGGAGATTGCTGGATCGGATTGAATTCGGTCAGACGTACCCATGTTTTTTTCTAGACGTTTGGTTTTAGCGAGAGTGTTGCGAAGCTCTGATATCTGTTACCATCATGTGTCATGTCTTCGACGATCCATGGTTAAGTCAGATGCGGAGAATGTCGGGAAATTTGGAACATCAGGAAAGCGATGGTGATTTGAGTCTTTGTGATGATGAGGAACTGGCTGTGTGATCTGTGACTCGCAACAGCAACTGTTTGTGGGGGTAACAACATAGGAGGAGTTCCTAGTCTTACCTTGCAGGGTGAAAATCCAAGGTCTAGCCTTAATTGGTTATGCCTGGCAATGACCTTGTTGAAGGCATTGTTTTGCGAGTGGGGTCTTTATCCAGGTGAAAACCTATGATCTTTGATCGGGTGATGACAACACGTGTGCATTGTTTCCTTCTTGAAGGCTTCACTATTGGAGTGGTTGGACTACTGGTGTTGTTTTAGTGGTGTTAGTGTCGTTTCTTCGAGGAATCGTTCTCTATAGCGGGACTTTCCTTTTTGTAATTCTTCTTATTTTTTATGGGTTATATGCATCCGTAAGGCCACTAGGGCATGCTTTGTTGCAGAGGCAGTGTGTAATTGATATCTTCTCATATTAATATATACTCTTTTCAAAAAAAGTAGAGTTTACAAGTTTGAAAAGTAAATAACGGAAATTGGGACCACAACACAAACTAGCCAAAACAACAAAACTACAAACAATTTTCATATAGCAACAAAAGGTAATTCCATAGCCCAACTAGGATCCAAGATCAGGTGGACAGGGAGAGATGCGACGCACTTGGTTTATAAGTTATTAGATGGTATGTTTTTTCTATACCATTAGTTGAAACTCTTTTACCCCAATGCCAGAGCCATCGCCGCCCCTAGATCCGGCCTTTCCGGTCCCCTTCTTCCTTCCGTATAGAGGCCACGCCGGCAGATAGAGGAGTAGGGACCCGTTATCTTCATCGTTTGTTTTTTTGTAGGTATGTTAGATGGCGTCTTGGAATAAGGTCTCTCCGTATATTCCCTGCCTTGCAGGCGTACAATTCAGAGTCAATGAAGGGCCCGTGAGGGTTAGCATCGCCGGATCAGTTGATTCTCTTCAGATCTTGGTAATTGGTGTGAGTATGAAGGGGACTTCTTCTGGCTGTGGAGATCTACGGATCGTCAAGGAGCTTTATCTATGGTTACTTCTTCCTCTTCGTCTCCAGAATGGATGTGGTCTTTTAGATCCATTCGGCGACTTCTCATCCGCAACCAACAACGTTAGGTCGGTTGAGGGAGGAGTAGCAGTAGCGACGTCGCGTCGACACGGTCTGGAGGTTGAAGACGAAGGGCATCTCGATGATTTCGTTGTAATTTTTGTTTCTCTTGTGGTGCTTTATATTGTCGTATGTTTCTTTTAATGCCCGGGTCCTTTTCAAAAAAAAGATAGTATGTTTTCATGGTTTAGAGAAAATGGACTAGAAAGTTGAAATTAACCAAATATTTCCGTGTCAATATTGTGACGGTGGCTACCAGAAGACTAAATTGCACAACGCAACGTGGCTAGAGAGAGGCGATTGGAAGGAGCTTACTAAAAACCCATCCAGGTTCCGTCCCCCTTACCGGCGATGTCATCGGTCTGCTCTACCTCCGTTGGTCATAGGATCTTAGAGGTGTGGCGGACCACGATGATCTCTCTCTGGCGGGAGATTTTTTTGTTCTTTATTTAGCTTGGTTTTTAGTGTCTTCTTTTGGATGTTGAGGCGACGACTATATCATGAAGTCAGAATAAGGTCATTCCCGCTCTATCCTCGTTCCGGTGGTGCATCTAGCGCCAACGGAGGGCACGTGGAATCGTTTGTCCGGCGATCTCCTGGGATCCGGTTCGTTTTTGTGCTTGTTGGTGTGATTTCAGACCAGTCTCTTCCGATCTACAGTTGTCATCATTAGCGATGATTGCTACTTTTGTGCGATGGTTCTTTGTGGTCTTAGCACGACGACATTCCGTCCGTCTACTGCAACAAGCTATACTACGACAAGTTTGGTCCGATTCCGATGATGGAGGGGCGAGAACGGCGGCGCGCCTTCGGCTCGCACTAGTGTTTGTAGTCGTCGCTAGGTGGTCCAGTGGCCTATTTGTAATTTTTATTACTTTGGGTCTCTTTGTTATACTTTTGCTGATTTTTAATACTCGTTTCCTCTCAAAATAGATGTCGCAAATATGTCTAAATTTAGATAATTACTATTTAGTATATAGATATATATCCAAATATTAACAAATTTCTTGACATCTATTTTTGAGACGGGGGAGTAGATCGGTTGAATTTTTTGAAGAAAAAAGAAAGAACGTGGCTAGTTTGCAATGTTGAGCAATCCATTGTCATCCATATGTTGGATAATAACGAATTCTATGTGTGAACTGATGATGACGCCTGTAACAGTTCCAGTCCTACAAGTTTTGGTAACAATGGAGCCAAACTGGGCCCACACTCTGATCCGTCGAATCTCTCTGATCGTACCCATCACTACATACTATCAGAAGCCCTAGGCGACTTGCTTCTTTCCCCCACAATCTCGAACGCGCCGCTGCTATTCTCCTCCCCACCATCAGCACGAGATGGAGAAGGAGATGGTATCATCGTCCGCCGCTGCATGCTGATCAATGGTGTCGACTATAACGGCTCCGAAGAGAACAGGTCCGTGGTGCTGGATCACATCCACAACTAGATCATGGTGACGCGCGTTGCCGCGCCCTTCTGTTTGGATGCTAGATTGGTAGTGACGTAGAGAAGTATAAATAAAAGTTCTAAATTTCCCTGAAGGCAAGTAACATATACATAGGTTAATATGCCACGCCCTTCTTAAGATGTGGAAATGTACATATCAACTTCCTACATAACACTGAACATGCATAAACAGAGGAAGTGTAATCCTTATCAGTGTTTTGGTGACGAATTCCAGCTCAACTTCTCAAGAAAAAATAGCTATATTTCATTAAATCATCAAATATCATTATTTTTTGCCAAAACATCATTATTTTTAAAGTTCTCACAAATGCTTAAAACCAGAATAAGAGAGGAGTATGTCTACAACATAATTATGTCCAGGGAAATGTTGGAGACATATAACCCAACTAAAGTAGTTGCAAAGAAAAACATTATTTAATATAGGGTGATCAAATTTATCACCTGAAAAGATCAACAATTTAATACAGGTCAGCTCTTCCCTTCAAGTTTGAAAGATGAACTTGTGCTCCTTCTCAGCAGTAGGAAATACAACATTTGGAACCTTCAAATTTGAATAAAGGTTAGCTCTTCCCTTCAGGTATTTAAAGAAAACTTGTGCTCATTCTCAGTAGGAAATACAATCTTTTGAGATCGATGTACAAAAACCAGAGCAATATCTATCTAAAGATGGGCTGACAAACGCAATTTGAAAAAACATGGCATATTATCAATAAGAAATCAGCATACAAAACTAATATGACAATATATTTTTACAGACATAGCCATAATCGCTCTCCTTGAATTCTTCATACGTCCTCTTTATACGGTATGACTGCCGGTGGATGGGGGTCGTTGTCAGCCCATCCGGCGTCAGATCAAGGGAGCTCCTAGGACGAGGAGGACCAGGCTGGCAGAATCAAACTTTTCCGCCTGTCCTGGTTGTTGTCACTTTCTCCCTTTCCCTACACGGCAGTCCCTCTCCCTTTCCCTACACAGCAGCAGCGGCCGCGCATCCAGGTTTCGTTCTAGCCAAGCTAGAGATGGGTGGTTGCGGGAATGTAGGGGCTTGCTTGGGAGGTGGGCGTCGGAGCCGAGTTACCACTGATTTTTTTTATGCACACATTTTCCTCTCACAAGTTCTCTAAAATAACATGAATACAGCAGATGAAATGCATTATTTATTATAAGATGCGGACCGATTTCAAGGAAGAAGGGCAAGAAAAAGAGCCAGAAGTTTAGGCAAGACTACCCTGAAAATGGACATACCTTTAATTTGCTTTCTCATACATTCAACGGAAACTTGGTAAGTCAAAGTACTGCATTGTTCTTAATATATAACTTCAAGATGCAAGAACAACAATGCATATACAGACAAAGAAAATAGAATGGGAAAATAATATCAGATTTGCAGGAACAAAAACAACACTAATTGTTGGATTTACAATAATTATGCAGGTAGGAAAAGTTACAACAAAGTGCTGATATAGTGGTAGTATGATAAAAAAAACAAATGTATATATAATTTGAATCGTAGCCGTGGGTGCATAATAGGAAGAAGATAGCTAGTGTGGGGTAGCAAAATTGTAATCAACAATGGCTAAATACCCTTTTCTGTTTCTAGCTATAGCTTCTAAGTGCGAAGCTCTCCTTCTCGCTTGGACTGCATCTTCTGAAATGAATATGGAGGAGAAGGGACATTGATTAATTGTTCAGTCGGTGATTGGGATGAGATCGTTGAGGAAATGGGCTCACCGAGCAGTGGAAATGGAAACGACGGGCCATGGTCAATAACTTCAAGCGCCTGCCCGCTGTGGGCATCGACATCGATGTGGGGATAGCGGCCAGTGGCGTCGCACAACCCCGCTGCTCTCGCCGGTGTGGAGGCCAAGGATTGGGTTATCCCCTCATTCCCGCTACTCTCTTTGACTTCTGGCACCGATGCTAGACGAAGGAACGCGGACCACACGCTAGCTAGGTTTTCCCAGAGGCCATGGATGAACGGAAAACGGCGAGAAATGCTTGGGGGTGGAGGTCAGATGAGAGGCAACGCCGCTCGTCGTACATGTCGAAGAAGGGAAGCCGCCGCTCTCTCTCTCCTCCTGTCATCTCCTTCCCTCTCTCTGTATCTCTCTCTGCGGCGCCGATAGCAGAGCAGCGGCGGCGGCGCACAAGGCTTCACCCAAGGCCGAGGTTGATGGAGTGGGATTGCGGTTACCACATTGTGCGGGGATGCGATCATACCCAGAGCAAGCAAATATTTGTTGATGAAAACATGGCCATATCGCAGCCGTCAGTCTTGGATTGAACGAGAGACCTTCCAGCTGTTTTGTAGAGTAGCGTGCCTTGAGACATTCGGCCTAGAGCAGCCCGTGAGGGGATCTGAAGGCTAGGAACGATATGGAACGGTGATCTCGGACGGTCAAAATCGTTAATGGTCTGAGAAAGCTTCCTTTTGGTTCAGTTTTAATGTCTCTAACTAATTACTACAGGAAGGCGCTTCGTCGACTACCGACCGAGCTATACCCGAGCATCCTCGAGGTCGGCTTCTGCTCCGGTTTCCTCGACCCCGTCTCCAACATCATCGCCAACACCGTCTGCCAAGAGCTAGACAAGAGGAACAAGAAAAAGAGGAAGAGATCATCCAACAAGAAAGTGCCCACGGACCATCTCCGAGATCATCCAGCAAGAGCAGCAAAAGTGAATAGAGGCGCACGGCCATCTCCAAGATCATCGTACAAGAGTCTAGCGGAGACATCTGCCTGGTACCTCGGCCCACGGACAGCAGCAACACCGGCCGTGCTCCGGAACAGCAGCATTGCTGCTCGATCACTTCGCGGCCTCGTCGCCTTCCTCACCACCTACCTCCGCTACCTCACCCCTTGCAACGCCCTGCTCTACCTCAACCTGCTGTCCAACGCTGACCTTCTCGTCGCCGTGCATCTCATTTACCAAGATCGTGATACGCACACCTTCACCCCACGAACCCACTGCAAGAACAGCCCTGGCATGTGCTGCCATCTTCGCATTGCATCCCGCAGTGGCGCAGTCGACACATTGGTGTCGAGGTCCTTCTCGCTGGCGTCTCGTGCGGACAAGGCTTCCAACCTGCTAGAGACACAGGGCCGCATCGGTTGTTCCACTATAAAGAGTTAAAGACACTCTCCGAGTTACTCACCTCCTCCACCAAGGATGATAGCGTAAGCTGACGGAGTCCTATGCAGCACGCCATTATAAGGCTGCAGCAAAGGAAAATGAAGAAAATTCCAACGGGGGCAGGGCTTGAAATCTCTATGAAGATGGTGCTTCTGGATAAAATCCATCTGATATACCTCAAGGCGATTTCCTACATGCCAAAGCATGAATTGTGCTTGCGCCGCCACCATGGGCTCCTCTCAAGGCTGGTCATTGCTACGGCTCTTTTGATCCTATCACCAACATCATCCTCAATGCCATTTGGTACGACACTATGTTTCCTCCGAAGCAAAAAAAATTGAGGTTCAAATGATCCGCGCAAAGAGCCTCGCGTGCATCAAGTTTCTCTCCCTAGGTGGTATTTGAAAGAGTATGAGTTTGGCGGAATACGATGGATGTATTATTGAGCCTCGTGGACGAGTATATATAGACGTACATGAGATCATCTTTAAATACAAGTCAAGTTAGGCTAGAGTCCTAACTATCCTAAACTATCATAACAACCGTATACGTATAATACTCTAACTTCCCCCCGCAGTCAGCGGTAGTGTCGTGAACAACTAGAACGTCACGACGGTCAGACTTAAGATAAAACGAAGTAGAACCAGTAGACTAACATCCCCCGTAGTCCGAGCGGGAACGTCGTGGATGGTGTCATGACACGGTAGCTTGGACTGTACAGGAAGCTGATGATGCTCAAGCGAGGTGGTAGCCCTTGTGCCGATATCGAGGGAGCCGAGAGCTTGAGGCAGTGCCGAGGTCGGGGTAGCCGTTGCGAGGGGTAGCCGTGGTCGATGTCGTGGTCGAGGATACCGTTGTCGAGGTAGCCGCACGTGAAGCTGCATGCGTATAGTGCGTGAGGAGGATGACGGAGACGCATCGAGACAGTCGTCGTGGGGCCGCGGCAACTTGCCGAGGCTTGCCGAGGGGCACGAAAGCTTGCCGATGGGGGGCTTGCCAAGGATCCGCAGAGGGTTGCCATGGGACTGCGACAGCTTGCCGAGGGGTGTCGATGCCGAAGTCGATTGAGTCCGAGCTGTCGAGAATGAGGTGGGGCCATAGTTTTGACAGAACTAGGTGCACTTCGGGAAAGAACGCACACTCCGGTTTTGCCAGAACCGAGTACGCAAAGAAGAGCTTGTCGGTGACGTGGTCGAGACAGTCGTAGAGGAAGTTGTCGATGCCAAAAAAGATTTTGTCGAGGCCGACGAAGATGAGGCGCCGATCCGAATTGCTAGGCTCGGGGATGCGTCGGGGACGAAGGCACGCACCGGTGTTGCCAATACTAGGCACGCTAGGACAGGAACGAACACGTAGAAGACGGCAAAACCAACGGCAGCCTGGAGTGGTCATGTTGGACGCCTAGATTGGCGTAGCGGCGGTACTCGAAGTTGGCGAAGAAGAATCCTGCGTGACGAAGACCATGCGCGGACGTAGGCGACCCAAACCGTGGGAGGTGGTGCGGAGAGAGCCTAGGTTGTCGGTGCGTGAGGACGGTGATGTAGACTGCGTGCAGCGACACTATAACCCGAGAGGGCGGCATAGCTGCATGGCGCGAGTCGATGCAGCGGCTGGAGCCACCGGCACGTACACGCTTGTGAGGCGCGTTTGCGGCAAGGTGGCTAGGACCAAGGTGGCGACGTTGCGGCCAAAAGGGGTGACGCAGCGGCAGCCTGTAGCGATCAGTGGTAGGCGCGTGCTCGTGGACGTGCTTGGCGTAGACGGGCGCGAGATCAGTTGATCAGACCGACGGTGTGCTATATGCGTCATGGTATGGACGACGCGTAGATCGGAGTCGATGGCGGCGTTGTCGGTGAAGTCCCGGACGATGACGATGAAGACGAACCGAGGGGGACGGCCGCAACAGCCTACCGAGGAAGGCATAGCAGCCGACCGAGGTGCACGGCAGCCTGCCGTGGGGCCACGACAGGCTGCCGAGGCAAGTGCAGCAGCAGACGAGGCAGGCGCACGGGCGCGGTGTAGTTCGTCGATGGCGATGGTCGGAGTAGAGGCGTGACGATGACGACGATGGTGGGCGACTCAACCCGATCTATGATCGGTAAACCAAAAAAGAACACCGGCCAAGCGACCGGCGGAGAGAAAAACCGATCTAGAGATCGGAAAAGACTCACCAGAGCAGCGATCACAGATCAGCGGCCGAACTCTGCGACGGATCGCCCCCCCCCCACACACACACAGAGATCATGGAGATCGATCCCCAGGGGGCGGCACGGCGGAAGCGTGCGGTTAGGGTTTGGACCGGCTAGGCCGATACCATGAAAGACTATGAGTTTGGCGGAATATAATAGATGTATTATTGAACCTCATGAACGAGTATATATAAACGTACAGAAAATCATCTTGGAATACAAGTCAAATTAGTCTAGAATTCTAACTATCTTAAACTACCAAAACAACCGTAACCGTACGATAGTATAACAGTCTTGTTGCCTACCTCTGTGTTCGCTTCCTACCCTTTCTGTGTATGAAGCCCTGAGACGCCTGCTTGATAGGGTCATTAGAAATTCTAATGACAAAAACAGAAGGTCATGAGGAGGACATCCCCTTTTCTGAATCCGTTGCCTATGGTACCGCGGCTCGCGCTGCACGTCATCCCAGCGCTTGCAGAATTCGCCATCACGGGTGATGCCGCAGGTGCGGGAAACCCTTCGGTCAATGCTCGAGGTTAAGCGAGTGCTCTCCTCCACTGATGTTCATACCATATCTGAGACTTTGTCGCAATCATTACCGCCTAGCAAACCTTTGAAGACGGTTCAGAAATTGAGCAGACGCGCCACCAAGATTGTCTCAGCGCACCGGGATGAATTTGAGGGTTGTCAGCGTGCAATCGTCAAAATGGCTGAAGCTGCATTACTCAGATATGCAAACCAAGGGGCAAGTTCTTCAATCTTTATTATCCTGTAATAACCTATTGCTAGGACTTGCTCTGTTGAACACCTTTGCTGATTTTATCCTTGGCTGAGACGAAGAGGTTCCCAGAATGATGAAGCTCCCACCATCTTCTTCATCCAGTGTAGCAATACCGATGAAGACATGCAGGACTTGGCATTTTTGTGCTGTCCTATATTTGATCCATCAAAGGGTCCCGGTACGCTCTGTCTTTAAGTCATATATTATGAATACAAAATTCTGTCCAGCTGATGCTTCTTATTGCTACTGTTACTTGTTAGCTTTGATGTTGACGTATTTATCAAGCTGATGATCTTTTCTTTTTTTTTCTTTTGAGGAAAGGTCGCTGCTGTGAGTGTGAGTACGAAGGGACCAAACTTATCCATCCATCTTCAGAGTGGTACCCCGGGCGCTGCGCGGATTTTGAAGATATTGCTCGTGGAGAAAGTGCGGTGGACTTTGAAGGAGTTGTTGAACAAGGGCACACGAATACTCTGTTTGATCGTACATTGGAAGATGAAGACTCTGTCTATTTTGATCCTGCCTGGGACGTAGAATTTAGTATGTTCATCAACCATACTGCCAGGGAACAAGCGAAGCACAAGAAACTGAGGAAGATGGGGGGGCAATTCTTGGATACACAAACTGGTGCGCAAGGAAGATGGGGTTTGCACTGGCAGCGAGATCCTGATTTTGCATAAGGAACTTGCTTTTCACAAGGAAGACTTCGTTTTGCAAGGAAGTAAGGAAGACTTTCACATGTTCTTTAGTAGAAGTTCGATTGAATGAGATTGATACAAATGCGTAGTTTGGGCCTCTAGCTTGCTCCATACACACACATGAATCAAATACTGGAAAGCAAAGCCCACATGTTTATCTCTAGTAAAATGCATGGCCAGGTTTTAAACAGCATTATGTACATGTAATATCAGTTCTGAATTGAACGCCATATGACTATCTACTCTAAATTCTATACATTCGTTGATACCATCTGAATCTGAGGAAGGGAGGCAACCTCACATGCCGAGCAGACAAGCTGCCTCAAGCATTTGCAGACCAAACACGTCCTTACACAATGGCATGGTTCCTTCTGCAAGACATGCGCATTTAACATAATATATCGGAAATGGTTCTGTATTTCATCCAAAGTATTTCTCTGAAAGAATTTACTTCAGTGATAAATCTGTAGACGACAATTTAGATCATATGCATTATTAATTTGGCAATGATATTTGTAGGTTCCTGTAGCTTGAACCGTGAAACCATACGGCAGACCCACCAGTGTCATGTCGAAGGTGAAACCAGGAAGCACACCACTGAAAGCCTGAAACCACTGAAATTACGGCGAGTATGTTTTCGTGGTTTAGAGATGAAGGACTAGCAGGTTGAAATTAACTAAATATTTCTGTGCCAATATTGTGAAGGTGGCTACTTAGAAGACTAAATTGCACAACACAACGTGGCTAGTTTGCAATGTTGAGCAGTCCATTGTCATCGAGATGGTGGATAACGAATTGTGCATGTGAACTGATGAAGACGTCAAACTAGGTCGCATGTTTTGATCCGCCAGAAACTCAGAACAACTCGTCATCGTCTCTGACCCATCACTACTACTCCAAAAGGAACCATTTAGGCTTTGTTCGGTTCATCCACTTCCCTAGTGGATTGGAGTGGTTTGGAAGGGATTAGGGGGGATTTTGACTTAGATGGGATTTAGTCCCCCTCAATCCCTGCCAATCCCGTTTAATTTTAGTGAAACCAAACAAAGCCTTAGGAAAATGAAAAGGAAAAAGCATAAAAACGAAGAAGGGTACCCACCCACGAAACCTGCCATATCAGAACAAGATGGAGCAAGAGATGGTATCATGGTTTGTTCTGTAATACATGTGCATTTAACATACATCGGATATTGTTGTATTTCATTCAAAGTATTTCTGCTGAAAGAAATTAGATCATATGCATGAATAATTTGGCAATGAGATTGTTCACCATCCTTTACTTTGGAAAGAGGCAGGACGCCAAAGTCTTGAAGTTGAACGGCACTAGGTGAAGAAGGGTAACGATCGAGACAAAGTATGGTTCTACAAGAGCTAATGAGACATTGCTAAATTCATCTCCGCTTGATCAAAGATACAGTCGAAACCTCTTGTGGGAATGGCTTGCTATAGCCCCAATCAAATAATGCGTACCATTTGGAAAGAAACCAACCGAAGATAAGCATCCAGAATATCAAATTCAGTATAATCCCCAACAGAGGAAACTAAACTTGTGTGAAGCCACAAACTCACACTCGAACCTCAACACAGTACTGACTTATTGAAGAGATTTTCTATTTTAGCAATAGAAGCGACAAGCGTAGTTAAGTGAACAATATTATCAACATTTACAAGGACAGGAATGACATTACGATTAGTGGCTGAGGTTCTGCAAATGAGATCCAGACCAGCTTCGTATTTTGAAAGCAGTAGTCTCTTAACTCGGAAATAATGCCTGGATTCACATAAAAGAGACGTTTTGGATACCTCGACTTGTTAACTGCAATCATTGCATAGTTTTGTTTCGTTGTTCTGAATTCAGGATTAACTCAGCATCGCAGGCTCATTTTTACCCGGGTTGGTGGAGAGGGACAAGGGTCTGTGCGCTGATGTTGTCGCAGCTGATGTTGTCACAGTACACCACTGTGGATAAGTGCTGGACAAGAGGCCGGGTGTGATAGCGACAAGGGTCTGTATGTTGGCCACCACAACAGCTAGAGCCCAGAGAGCAGAATGCGCAGCGCGTTCCTCTGGGCAGCTGCCATTGTAGGCTTTTAGGGTTTAGCACTTCATTAGATTGATCACATGGTTATATATAGTACATGGAGGAGGGCAACCAATACCAAAATATTACGATCACCCAAAATCAGAGATACACTAAACCGTATCAGTTAAAGGAGATCCTCCGTGCAGAAACAGTGCAAGTGCAAGTGCCGTGTGCGCAATGCTGATTAAACTACCAGACCTACCACGGGGGCCTAGATGCCTAGGGCCCACAGGTGCACACGACTGAGGATGATCGTCCTTGATTGAGTAAGATCTGCCACAGCGTCTTGTGATAGTTCTGGAAAAAACTATGTTATCGTTCCTATTTCCAGATCATCCAGATAGAGAGGATGGCAGTGCTTAACTCCAGCAAGACTGTTTTTTCTTGATAAATTTGTTATGAAGTCTTTCAAACAAAATAATAAGCCTCTACAAGTAAAGGATATGTTTGCTGTTCATCGCAAACAAAGTTGTGGTAATTGTGTATAGAATTGTGATACAAAAGAAGAAGGAACATGGATGTGCTTGAAATTGGATGTGAACAAATCTACTATAGCATCTCTAGCTTTTAGGTCCCAACCCTTTTGGATAAGACATTGCAATTGCATTTACAGAGTTCTCAGTGAATTTGGATTCCAAGTCAGAGAAAAAATGTACTTCTCCAAACATAGATCGAAGAAATTTCTTCTACTCCCTCCGATCCATAATAAGTGTCGCTCATTTTGTACTAAGCTAGTACAAAATTTGTACTAGATGAGCGACACTTATTATGGATCGGAGGGAGTACAACAGAAAGAGTGGATAGTTCTGAACATGGTATAATCTACCAACTACATTGCATCTGATATAAAACTGTGTTTACTATGTAAATAATACCTCCAGGCGCCAGCTGATCACATATTCAAGTTCAATTCTTGCTGCTGGCAACTCCATCCTGCGAACCGTTGTCCTGTGAGCCACTGCCAGCACCCCCATTGTTCCCATCTTGCTGTGCTCCCAATCCACCAAACGGCAATGGGAGTGACACATTGAATCTCGTTTCCAGCACCCTTGCAGTCTCTTCCCCTCCTTCCTCAGCAGCAGTAGAGCTCCCTGATGCAGCTGCAGCAGTGATGCCAACAGATGGCTGTGGGTTTGAGGCCTTATTGCCCTCATAATCAGGATCATCGGTGGGCAGCTCGAAGCGACAGATGGGGCACGAGTTGTGGAGTTCCAGCCAGGGTACGATGCAGTCGGCATGATAGATGTGCTTGCAGGGCATCTGCTTTGCCCCATCCCCAGGTGAGAAATCTTCCTTGCACACAGCGCACTCGGCGCCCTCTGCCGCCGCGACCATGGCATCGGTCATGACAACGTCAGGAAGCGTGGACAGAGCCGACTTGGCAGCAGGCGGCGTGCCGTAGCGGTTGGGATCGTTCTCAGCGAGCTGATCGATGAGTTGCTCCAGACCGGGGCCGACGAAGTAGTCCCCGAAGGTTCCGACACCGACAGCGCGGCTTTCGGCGAGGAGGCGGTCCATGTGGTCGTCGAGCAGTTCCTGGATGTTGACGCCGTCCTCCTGGATGCCGTGGAGGTATGTCTGGAAGACGGGGGGCGCCTCAGGCTCGTTCTCATGTGTGGCCGTGCCGGCGGCGGCGGCGGAAGCAGCACTGCTCCCGCTCCTGGACCTGACGCGGCGGCCATTCTGGATGAGTTGCTCCAGACCGGGGCCGACGAAGTAGTCCCCGAAGCTTCCGCCACCGACAGCGCCGCGTTCGGCGAGGAGGCTGTCCAGGTCGTCGTCGAGCAGCTCCTGGATGTTGACGCCCTCCTCCCCGATGCCGTGGAGGTAGGGCCGGACGACGGCGCGCGGGGCAGAGGCCTGAGGCTCGTTCTCAGGTGTGGCCGTGCCGGCGGCGGCGGCGGCAGAGGCAGCACCGGTCCCGCTCCTGGACCTGACGCGGCGGCCATCCTGGATGTCGAGGAAGCTGGTGAGGTAGTTGAAGAGGTCGCCATCGGGGGGCGCGGCGGTGGAGGACGAGGAGGATTGGGATGTGGAGGAGGCAGTGGGCATGACAGGGGCCAAGGCGAAGGGGAAGGAGAGGATGGTGGGGGCGGGGACGGTGACCTCCTCTATGAAGTCGCCGCGGCACTCGGGACAGGAGAGGTTGCCGGCGGCGGCGGCGGAGGCGGCAAGGAGGACGGTGCGATTGCATTGGTAGCAGAAGAACTGCTTGTGCGCGAGGGGAGCGTAGTAGGCGGCGCCCGGGGTCGACATGGCGGCGGCGCCCGGCGATCTAGGCAGGGCTGCGGCGCCCGGCGATGAGAGTTTTTTTTGTCTTCTCGGAATTTAGGTCAGGTCCTCGTCTCTGAGTATCTCGTCTAGTAGTCCCTTTCCTCTTGCGGGATTTTATGAGGGAAGAGCGGTGACCGCGGGATTTTGATTTGATGGGGCCGGATCAGTAGTGCGGAATAAATCTTACGAAATCAAGCTACTTACGGGATTACGTGGAGAGGATCACGGAACGGAAGGGCAGCAGATTTCAACCAACACGGTCCGGGTAGGATGATCGGCCTGGACCCTGGACCTGGAGGCTGGAGGAGAGGTTTACATCGGATCAGAACACGTGAGGAGATAGAGTTTGGTTTGAATCTGTAAATCGGGTCGGTTTGAATCTGTGAATCGGGTCGGTTTCCTGTACTTGTGACATTTTGAAAGGCTACCTAATGTTTTACGGTCGGTACCACCGTACTATCGTGCAAGAGTAGGAACTAGGTAGACACGGATCCCAACATTTCTGAGTATTGCCCTGTCCAGTGCCCTGCCCCCGTGGCGACTAGACTCCGTGTCCGTCACGACCTATGCTTTATCTCTCCCGTCTTCGCCTGTTTTCTACCTTGCTCGTGGCATCTTTACCGGGTCAATCCAACACGATCCGAGTGCGCGGTCCATCGCGTTCGGCTGGACTCATATGTTCTACTAATTTGGGCAACGGTTACGTCAGCCCAGACAGCGCGCACGGTTGCTTGTGTCCTGCCTTGACCTTTGGCGTCTCCTCTCGCCAGTGACACAAACCACTATACTTCTCTCTTCAAAAACCCTCTCTTAAATTTCTACTGGCGGGAACAGGAGCGGAAGGGAAGGCGGTGGATTCAGCCGACATGGCCGATGCCCTTCGGCGGTCCCGTCGCCAAGAAGCACGGCCGGCCGAAGAAGTTGGCCAAAGATATGACGGCAGAGGAGCGGAAAGCTAAGCCGGAGAGCGTGTTGGCTGACGGGTAGCGGCGCGAGCTCGACTCGTTGCAGCCAAGCTCGAGAAGAAGCGCCAGGAGGACAACGAGCGCTTCCTCGCCGCGCAGAACAGGGTCAAGACCAACGAGCTGGCAGTGAATGCCGCCAAGCACGCTGTCAACATGACGAAGCAGGAGGCGCTGACCGCCGCTTTCGGTGGCACCGTGGCCTTCGATGGTGGCGCCATCGCTGTTCCTGACTTGTCCATGGCCGACGCGTCCTCTACAAGCAGGGCCGGCCCTTGGGAGGACCTGCGGGGCAGCCGCTCTAGGCCCAAAAAAAAGTAGGGGTCCTCCTAAAAATATGCTATATATGCAGGCCTAGTATACATCGTAAAAAAATAATTATTAGGCTGGTAGATTAATTGGCATTTTTTCGCTGTCATAGACTCTGAGCCGAGACGATTGATACGGGTACAGGGCGAGGCCGATGCGGAGGCCAACCGCTCGACTCCTAGTACTAGACGGCGTCGATCGCTTCGATTCCTCCCAGGCAAACGGAACCAACAATTAATCGCATGCCTCCTGCTCGAGTCATGTCGCCTCCACTAGATCGGAATATCGGATCGGGATACGGAAGCGGGGAGCAGGGAGCCTCGAGGCCCTTGACGATCGACGCCAGGCGCGAAGGCTAGAACATAGACGAGACGATCGACTGTCTAGTTGTTGGTCTAGTGGTCCGCTCCCGCCTATGTCTATGTGGGTTACGGCCTCTTAGTTCTTAAATCTTAATTCTAATTAGAATTCTTAGCGCATATTTGAAGAACTCAAGTCATTTAAAAGTATATTTGGATGTTTAATAAGTTCGACATCCTTGAAGGCATTGGGTGGTTCTCAACTGAAAGAACATTGCACTACATTTGCAAAAACTTTTACTCGGCCTGGTACAAATGGTAAACTTGATATATGTGATGTTGAGTTAAATGCACGTATTTCTGAGTTAAATGTTATGAAGTTCACTTTGCCAGATATATCAATGTCTGCTATGGAGTTTTTTGAGTTTGCCAGGGAAGCGGATTGTTATCCAAATATTTGTATTGCTTATCGAATCTTATTTACTATGCCCGTGACTGTTGCATCAACTGAAATACGTTTTTCAAAGTTGAAATTATTTGAACTATTTGAGATCTATAATGTCTCAGAAGAGGTGAAATGGTTTTGCGACTTTTTGCATCGAGAAGTTAGTGGACGAGATTGATATTCATTCCATCGTCACGGACTTTGCTTCTATAAATTTTTGGAGAAAATTTTAAGGTATCATATAAACATTGTTATTTTTATATGAATATTAAAGTTGGAAGTATACTTAAACTATTTATTTTTCATCATCTCATATATCCATAAAAACTTATAATAAGGGGCCCAAATTTTTAGTTTCGCCCCAGGCCCCCGAAATCTCAGGACCGGCCCTGTCTACCAGCTCCGTCACTTTCACGCCTTGCGGCCAACCACTAGGAGCCTAGGACGCCAAGGCCGCACACACCTTTGCTTGGAGGCCACACTAGGATCGTGGCCTCGCTCTTCCGGTTCGTCCATCCCCGCATGATGTCGTCGGAGGCAGGATAGCCCTCCATCGACCTCAACCGCACTCCAACGACCGCGGACACAATCCCGAAGGCATCGAAGAAGCGGCGGTCCATCTCTGGCGCGGACATGTCGGCCCTAGTCAACCTTTTCGGCCAAATGTCCGACAAGCCGCCGACGACACGGTATGGCCGCGACATTTCTTTGCCTTTGCCAGCATACTGCTCCCGCCTCTTTATCATGGTCAAATTGGATGTAGGTTTTCATGGCCAACGATGTCGAGGACGTCATGCACGACATGATCAATGAGAGTGGTGACGACTATGACGACAACAGACAGACCCAACAAGAAATCCAGCAAGATTCCTACAATATTGCGGACGAGTCATTATTTGGAATGATGGCACTTCCATGGGCGAGGGGGTCACGGCCGTGTCGCTAGTCGCTACTGATGGGGTTTGTTGCATAGAAAATTAAAAAAATCATGCGGTTGCAACCACCAAGATCATATCTAGAAGATATATGTAACGGTTTCAGATGAACTCACCCCTCGAAGACCGTAACGCGGGATAACGTTCCCGCAAACAAACGTGGATGGTGTAGAGTGTACACGACCGTCCTCAAGAACATGCAGACGATCAGCGCCACAAGTGGAAGCGCCTCCGTAATCGATCACACATACGGTGTGTCAACGACTCTCGAATCCTTTCTCCAGCCGGGCAGTGGAAGTAGCGGATCCCCGAGAACTCCAACAGCGCTACGCCATGGTAGAGATGATAGAGGGAAAGATCTCGAGCAGGCTTCGCCTAAGCACCTTTTCTAGTGGCAATGGACAAGTCTAGAAAGAGAGAGAGAAGATGCGAACCAAAGGGCATATAAGAGCATGGGCAAGTGTGTGTGAGAGGAGGAGGTATCCACCTACTTTTATAGGGGTGGCATCCCCCACCCATGGCCAACGGCCAAAGAGGGTGCCCCCTCTCCTTCCTCATTCATGTGGGTGGACTCTCCACTCACATAATTTCAATCTTCACTTTCTCCCATTTATTCTTCACTGAAAAAACCAAAGGTCTTTCCGTTAAAGCACTTTAATTCTCTTGTTTTAATACAACTAAATTTAATGAACACTTCATTTAATGGGTACTTCATTTAATGAACATGTTAACATTTTAATCCCTTGCTTTGTTTTGATAGCCCAAAACCATTTCGGCAGACTCAACCGAACGAATTCCTACGATGTCCATTGTCTTCCCCTGTGTTTCCTATCCGCTCAATTGCGTCGACTAACCTTAAGTGTGTCTCCCTACGAGTTTGAGAACTATGTAGACATGATCTAGATTTTCTTCGATCAATAATCATTAGCAGGATCTGGAGATCCATAATGACTCCTACTAGTTCCATGAAAATCCAATGATCGTCTGAATCTTTTTCGCTATAATCAAATTCCTTTTGTCTCACGATATATTACTTGTGAGATTCGATCACTCGGTATCATTTATACCTTGTTTAATCTCGTTCCTCGCAAATACTCTTTTTCTCATTCTTGTGATATAACATTCTAGTGATCAAATCACTTGCTTGCAAGCTATGTCAATGTGATATCACCGAGAGGGCCCTGAGTATATCTCTCCGTCATATGGATGGACAAATCCCACTCCTGATCCACGAGCCTCAACATAACACCTTCGTAGTATCTGAACCCACCTTTATAATCACCTAGTAACGAAGTGACGTTTCATGTAATCGAAGTACCTTTCCGGTGAAAATGATTTATGTGATCGCATGGTCTAAGGACATTGAGTTACTACGAATGTGATAACAATATAAACTTGAGGACATGATCATATTGTTACATCTACTTCGGGTGACTGTTCATCATATTATTCTCCAATGATATGACCCTGTTATTAACAACATCCAATGTTCATGATCAGGAAACCTTGATCGTATATTAATCAACAAGCTAGTATTAAGAGAGGCATTACTAGGAACCTTTCCTTTGTTTATAAATCACACATATATTAACGTTTCCAGTTAACATAATTATAGCATGAAAAATAAACATTTATCATAAATATGGAATAAAATAATAACCACTTTATTATTGCCTCTCGGGCATATTCCTTTCAGCTTCACTTGCGGCGTCACTTGTCGACACTAAGAAGTTGAGCCGACGAACCTCGAGCTACACCACCGACGAGGACAAGATCCTATGCAAGGCATGGATGGAGATTTCACAAGATACACTATGCGGTGCCGAGCAAAAGGGCTTTGCCTACTAGAAAAAGGTGGGCAAGTTCTTCCATGAGCATAGAACAACGCCTTGTATAGTGATTGAAATGATCTCTCCCTCTCCAAGCGATGGGGCACCATCCATGCCGAGTATAGCAAGTTCCAAGGCTCCTATGAGATGGTGACGAAAAGGAAGATAAGCGGCATGATGCTGGTTGACATGGTAAAAACTCTTCCTCTGTTTGTCGATGTCTTGCATATACGTTGAGCCATTGTTGGCATCCGTATGTGTAGGTCATGAAAGCAATGGAGCACTTCAAGAAGGTGAATGATAACAAGGCCTTCACGCTGTCCTATTGTTGGACGTTGATTAATGACTGCAAAAAATGGGAGACTAGTTATGCCCTTTGGAAAGAACTTGACGAGGGTTTAACTCATCAATGCCCATTGTTATGGACTTGGGTTTTGGAGAAGGAGGGAGTGCTGGAGACATCTATCGGCTAGCAAACAAGCACACAGGGGACAAAGGATTTACCCAGGTTCAGGCCTCGTAGAGGTCCCTACTCCTGCTTGTCTGCTCGTGGAATTATCGAAGGAGTCGAAAGTTACAATGGTGCGCAGATGCAATCTGGCGAGAGTTGTGGAAACTAGGGTTGCGTGTGTCCTCCTCGCCGCCCCCTCCTAGCCTTTATATAGATAGGCTAGGTCTCGGGTAGCAGGTCGAATCGGTTACAAGTTAGGGTTTTCCCCTTCAAACTTTCTATCTTTAGCTTCTTCTTGCCCTTCAAGCAATCGAGAGTCCGCAGGTTACTAGAGTCCTTTCATCTGGGCCTTGGTGACACCGTGGGCATGTATGTATTTAGACCGTATATACCAAGCTCGAGTACCTGTAGGGGATACCCATATCAGTAGCCCCCGAGTATCCAGTGGAATCGCAGATTCGACTTGGTACTTTTTTGAAGTCTTCGAGTGCTTGAGTGAGTATATTTTCGACTGCTTTCATTTATGTCATAGGGATTGTCGATATACGTGCCTGATATAGCCGAAGTATCGGTATCAGTTAACCACCGTAGGGTGAAACAACGCAATCTACTCGAACTCGAGTCCCCAGACTCGAATCCGGAAAAGTGCTGGCGTAATTCGACTCAGACCGCGGAGGTCTTACAGGAGTCGAATTCCAGTTATATGGGTGTGAGCACTTGACGCGTCCGTCAAGGCATGTTCATCGTGCCTGCAGGCACGGATATATTTCTGGTAGTGCACAGTTAAATGCGTTGCCAGGCCTTTATTCAGGTCTTACCTTCACGCTGTAAGCGCGGCATCCGAATTTATCATCGCGGAGATGATTCGGGCGACCCATGAGACGTAATCTCTTTGTAGGGAAAATTATGAGGCGGTGTCGCCATGATCTGCGAGTGCGGATGTAATCAACGTACAGCTTTCGTGCAAATAATCATAGGGTGTGCGACCAGCGCTCCCTATGGGAGTAGCCCCCGAGTGCCTGGTTGAGTCGAAGACTCAGGCAGGGACTAAAGAAATTTTGCGACTGTTGTCGTCTTTGTTTGTTTGTTTTAGTCGAAAACTTGGGTTGCGACTGCTGTCGTCTTTTGATTCCTTGTTTCAGTCGAAATTGTTTCCGGTGCTCCCTATGGGAGTAACCCATGTCCATAGTCGAATCGTGTTTCGAGTGGTTGGGTTTGATTGTGATTGCCTGTATCCCTGCAATAAGAAAAGAAAATCATAGGGTGCGCGACCAACGCTCCCTATGAGAGTAGCCCCCGAGTGCTTGGTGGAGTCGAAGACTCCAGCAAGGACTAAAATAGTCGAAGTTTTCCGCTGCGTAGCTGTTGATGACGTCAGTGCTAACGCTTGCATGACCTCAGTTGCCCGCGTGAGCGGTTTTGACAGGATTTGACGAGCGGTGGGTCCCACTTTCTGACTTTGATTTGACTGGGCATGCGTAATCTTATTATTAACTGTGCCTCCTCGATTTCCGCGCGTAATGGGAGCAGTGGAGGGACGGTTCGCGCTTCCTCTTCTCCACGTGTCGAGCGCGATGCGTGCCACGCGTCCAGTAGGGTTTTTGTGAGCCGTTGGATTGCATCTCCTAAGGGTTAAGTAGCGATGCTACGGCGGTAATTTTCCATCTGTGCCCTTTTCTTCCTCGCTGCCATCGCCATTGCTGCTGCTCATCTGCTTTTCCTGCGCTCATCTCCTCCTCAGCTCTGGACCACCTCCGCTCGTTTCCAAGTTATTTCCTGCGCTCTCATCGTCGCCGCGCAATGGGAAAGAAGAAAGGAGGCGCTGCCACTGAATCCGTGGCCACCGTTGCCACGACGAAGAAGAAGGGTGGCCCCGCTGCTGCAGGCACCAGTGCTGCCGCCGGCGGGAAAAAGAAGGTCGCGGGCACCCGCGTGACCAATGGCGCATGGCGTCCTTCTATCATCAAGGCTTCGGATCTCCGTCTTCTTCGCCAAGACGGAGTTATTTCTACAGCAGTCACCGATGCGCGCGTCCCCAGCGGTGAGACCATTCCTGTGCCTCCCGCTGGTTTTCGAGTGATGTTTCTTACATTCGTCATTTGCGGTCTTTGTTTGCCTCTCCACCCCTTTCTTAGGGGTCTCCTTTGTTTCTACGGGCTCCAGCTCCATCAGCTGTCCCCAAATTCAATTCTCCACATCACCTGCTTCATCACTCTTTGCGAGTGCTGGCTCGGAATCGAGCCGCACTTTGGCCTTTTCAAGCGCTTATTTAAACTGAAGCGTCAGTCCGCATCTGGCTCTCTAGTTTACGATGTAGGTGGTTGTGGAATCCATGTCGACCCGTCCGCCACCTACTTCGACATCAAGCTCGCTAAGTCCGTCCAGGGATGGAGGGACAAATGGTTTTATGTTCGCGACCAGAAGGCCAAGGACGAGCATTTTGGACTCGCGCCTTTCGATCCCGCGACTCCCTGCAAGAAGATGCGTTCTTGGAAGAACGTGATCATGCCTTCCGAACTCGCGGAGACAGACGTGTTATATCAACGCGTCTGCGACCTCGAGAGTCGCATAGGCGCAGAAGAGGGAGGCTACGCCCTTGTCAGGACTTGGCTGCGTCGTCGCGTCCAGCTTCTCCAAGCTAGAGTCCATCCCATGTTTCAATGAGGTGGTGCTGATGATGCCACTCGTGTGTCTGCCGATGGCATGTCCGCGAGTGAGGTAGATAAGAGGGTGCGACTGGTCACGAAGTACACATTCAAGGATGTGCTTCCGAATGAGCCAGTCGTTCCTCCTTTCGATGCTTCGAATCCTCCTCCTGAGGTATAGTTGTGCTACGCAGTAGCTTATTTTCGCGACTGCTTTTCTGTTGCTTACTTGCTCCTTTTGCTCATGTTTGCTGTTTGTATGCAGGATTGGGCGGTGTCGCCTTGTATACCTCCTCTCCCTAAGGGTATTATTCCTCGCGAAGCTTTGGAAGAGGACGAGTCTGAGTCGACTGTCCCTTCTGGTGTGGAAGAGGAAGCCCCCGAATCCGAGAGCCCGGATACTCGCAAGCGTTCGCGCAGCGAGGATTCCGACGTGTCGACTCCTTCGACTCCAGAAGGCACGGCTGTTGGCGTGGAGTCGCCAATTCCAGCTGTTCCTGTGAGGGCTGTGGCACCGTCTTCCTGCAAGAAGATGCGATTGCCCAAGGAGTCTTCGTCGGAGTCGGCGGAGGCCACGTTTGATCTTGACAAGTTTGACTGGTAAGTTTGCGAGTTCATTCATTCTTTTCTGTTTTCTTCTTGCTGGCTTTGCCCTGGACTTTGCCCTTTTCTCAATGCGGATTTGGTCTTACAGTCAAGAGGCGTCGTCGTCTTCTGGCGAAAGTCGAGTTTTTGAAGGAATCGAGAGTCGTGACCTCAAGGGCCAAGGTAGAGGTCGAGCGCGCCCCTTCTCCTCCTGCAGCGGCCCACTCCGGGCACAATTCTTCGAGCTCTCCTCATGTAGGGGAGCATCGAATAGTTGCTCGGATGACGGTTCAGCAAACTTCTTCGGAGTCGCTAGAGGACCATGTAAGTACATCTTTCTTTCTTTTTTAGTATGACAGTCAACGCCTTCTGCTGCCCTCTCTGATTCCTTGTTTTGTGCAACAGCCCCTTGTAAAGGAAGCCGCGCAAGTGGCGGAGCAGGTTATGGCGATGGGTCGCCAGCATGCGATGTTGGGGACGCATCACCGCGTGGTCGAAAGTGAGTGCTTCCACGCTTATTCTTTTCCTCTTCTCTCTGTTTTGGTATATTCGACTGATAGCCAATTATTGACTGCCATGTAGCTGAGCATAACGCTTTACTGCGCAACGTCGCAACATTGGAGAAGACATTGGCCGCAGCTGTGAAGGGGCGCGATGAGGCAATCGCGGCTCGTGATGATGCCCAGAAGCGTGAAGAGGATCTGCGCGCCTCCTTTGCGGCCAGGGAAAAGTTGTTCGAGGAGCAACTGTTCTCAGTCGCCAAGGCCCTCTCAGGTACCTTTACTGGTGGATATTTTATTGATGCTCCTCTATGCTTCTAGAGTTTTGTCGGTGGCACTAGAAATTTGATCCATGTATTTTGGTGTAGATGCCGGCCACTTGAGTTTTGACCCGCAGGCCCTTCGTCGTGATGACGCTCTGGCCGGCGCGGTATCCGCGGTCGAGGACCGAAGCGCCGCCGTCCAGGATACATTGTCCAAGGCCAAGGTCACCCTTAGTCGCCTCCGGGAGGAGTTGATGCCAAAGGCGGAGCAAGTTGATAATATGGACGAGCTGGTGGAGTCACTCGCCGGGGGCGTGCCTGCTACTTACAAGAACTCCCCCCGGGCGGCTGGTGCGACGATGTCACTCGCCATGGTGCAAGCCCACGGAGTCGAGATAGATCCCTCTGCGGTGTCGAAGACAATGCCTGTTGGCGCGGATGGTCAGCAGGTAATCTTTGCTCCCTTTGCGACCGCCTGTGCCAAATATGTCCATTCCTTGATTAATACCGTTGCCAAGTATTCGGAGGAGCTCCAGCGTGCTAAGAAGGCGGCAAAAGCTTCGGCCTCAGGGGCAGGCGGAAAGTCAGTGGCGTCTGATACTGCCACGGACTTGATGAAGCCCCCGAAGGCGTCGAAGTCGAAGAAGCCAGCTGCTCCGTAGTTAGTTTTTGTAATAGATGATGAATTGTCCTTTTGGTCTAAGAACATGCCTGATGGCGAGTGTGCGTGTGAATATTTATGCTTATCCTGAATGCACCTGTTCCCCTTGCCTTTGTGTTAATTTGGTCGCCTTATTTGCTTCTGTCTTGACTTGTGGTAGGGCACATCGAGTGGTACCGTAGGGGGAGCCCAGGACTCACCATCTCTTGATGAGACAGTGGCACTGCCGCGCTCCAGGGTAGAGGAGTTATCCTTGCTGTCGCGACTTCGTGACCGCGTGAAGCAGCTGAAGCATGAGTTGCCCCTGATCCGCGGTAACGCAGATGTGTGGAAGTCAAAGGTGGAAAAAGCCGCCGCCCGCGAGCAATATCTGCTTGGCGAGGTGACGCAGTTGGGCGACCAGTTTAAGTGTTAGTTTGCTCGTCCTCATCTTTTCCTTTGCAGTTAGTCGCAGTGGTACGTTGTACTCATGCTGTTGGTGCTGCTTCGTGTAGTTGTTAGCGCACGCCATCCTTAGGAGGAGAGGGATAGGATTGCCATCTGCCTTCATGGTCTCACCCAGGAGCAACTTCAAGAGAGTGGATACTTCTGGATGGATCATGATCGTGCGACTACATTGGCGACCCTGCAGGATCGCGCTTTGCGAGTGCTGCTCTTCCTGAAGAAGTCACAGTCATGTTTGAAGAATATCTATCGGGCGATGTTCTCATTGGATGACACTCCATCAAGCCTGTTGGCTCTCCTGGCCAAATTTCAAGATATGTCCGCGGTTCGCGAGTGCGTGAGGAAGCAGTTGGTGGCTGGTGCCAAGGCTGCCCTCTCGATGGTGCGATTGCACAGGCCTGATGTGGATGTCGCCGTCGTAGCTTCCGGTCTGCCAGCGCCGCCAGCAGGATCTGCTTGGAATATGGTGCCGCACTATCAGGCGGTGGACCGCCCAGCGGAGGAGATTGCCGACTTCTTCGAGGAACAAACCAATGTTCTTCTGTTGCAGCAGTAACCAGATTTGTGTCCTGCATATAAGTGTATCTTTGTTGTAAGGTTCATATATATGTTGTAGATAATTTATTGTCAAACATGTATAAACAGCTTTGTTAGCGTGGGGTGCGTTGCACTAGGCGAGTCCTTTTCGTTAGCCTGGCCATCCCTTTGTCGACCTGCCAGGTGCGTTGCAGCTGGGTTGGGTTTTCATTAAGGGGTTTGATTGATGTGCCAGCTACTCAGGATATCGCGTTTATTGGTTCGAAGAACATATGTATGTAGGGTGGCGCAACCCCTGAGTATAAAATTGACAGAAGTGAAAAGAAAACACAGAGTTTTGGGGCACTTAGCTTTTATTTATTTGGAGAACAGTACGAGGTACAATGTATGGCTAAGTAGCCTTGGCTGGGTAGCCTTATTTGCGATGTAAAAGTAAAAACAACTAGGGATAGAAGCGTCGCAGTTGTGCGACGTTCCAAGGGTTGGAGTATGCGACTCCTGTCTCTAAGTCTTGAAGGCGATAGGCGCCACCTGGGATTACTTTTGTAATCAAGTATGGTCCTTCCCAGGGGGACTCGAGCTTGAGATGCCCCTGCTGCTTCAGTCGCAGGACCAGGTCACCTTCGACGAAGGATCTGGGGCAAAGCCTTCTACTATGGTAGTTGCGCAGGTTCTGCTGGTAGATCGTGGATCTTTCTGCGGCGATTTCTCTTGCCTCGTCGAGGAGGTCTACGGAGTCTTTGAGTGCAAGAGATGACTCTTGTTCGCTGTAAGCGACTATGCGCGGCGCCTTGTACCTTACTTCGGCGGGTAGTACCGCTTCTGCTCCGTGCACCATAAAGAATGGCGTGTAGCCTGTGGCGCTGTTTGGAGTTGTACGGAGGCTCCAGAGTACGGATTGGAGCTCATTTGGCCAGCAACCCGCGGCTTGTTCGAGTGGTCGAAGGAGTCGCTTCTTGATGCCGCTGCAGAGGAGCCCGTTTGCCTTTTCCACCTGACTGTTGGTCTGTGGATGCGCGACTGAGGCATAACTAATGTTGATCCCTAGGTTTCCGCAGAATTCTTGGAACTCTTTGGATGTGAAGTTCGTCCCGTTGTCAGTGATGATGTTGTGCGGCACGCCGAAGCGGTAGACGATGGACTCGAAGAACTTGACCGCGCTGTGACCTGATTGCTAGGTCACTGGCATGGCTTCAATCCACTTGGTGAATTTGTCGACTGCAACCAAAAGGTAGACGTAGCCTCCTTGCGAGGACCTTGGGAGCTTGCCTACCATGTCGAGCCCCCATTGTGCGAAGGGCCAGGCCAATGGAATAGGCCGTAGTTCTGTGTCTGGTGCGTGTGGCTTGTCCGTGAATCACTGACAAGTGTTGCACTTTTGGACTATGTCATTTGCATCGCGCATGGCCGTGGGCCAGTAAAATCCAGCTCGTAGAGCTTTGGCAACGAGGGCGCGACTGCCGGCGTGGTGTCCGCAAGTCCCTTCATGTATGTCGAGGAGGACTGCTCTTCCATCTGCTAGGGAGACGCATCGTTGTAACACGCCTGTGATGCTGCGTTTATACAGTTTGCCGTTGATAACAGCGAATGCCTTGGAGCGTCGCGCAATGTGCCGTGCGTATGTTGGGTCGTCCGGTAGGTGCTTGCTGAGGAGATATGTAATGTACGGCTGCGTCCAGGATTGTTCGATCATCATGACGCTCATTGACCCTTCTAGTCCTGTGTCTGGCTCCAGGTTATCGAGTGCCATTGGCTCATTGGGTGGCGTAGCCCCCGAGTCTGTTGCTGCGCTTGTTTTCTTCTCTGCGGCCTTTGGCTTGATGGAGCATTCGCAGATGCGCTCGAGAAATACCCCAGGTGGTATGGGGGTGCAGGTAGAGCCTATGTTGGCGAGTGCGTCCGCCTCCTCGTTGCTTTCGCGACCTACATGTCGCAACTCGCAACCATCGAAGTCTCCCTCGAGTGTATCATAGAGGTCGCGGTATGCGATCATGTTGTCATTGAGTGCGTTGCACTCGTGCATTGTTTGGTTGACGACCAGCTTGGAGTCACCATATATGATGAGCCTCTTTGCGCCGCAGGCTTTTGCCATCCTCATCCCATGCAACAGGGCCTCGTATTCAGCCTCGTTGTTTGAGGCTGTGAACTGCATTCGCAGGATGTATTTCAGCTTGTCCCCTTGAGGTGATGTCAGTATGACACCTGCTCCTGCTCCGTCTTTCTGCTTGGATCCATCGAAGTGCATTGTCCAGAGGTAGGACATATATGGCTTGTCCAGGAGTTGGTTTTCATCCAATGCACGAGGAAGTCAGGGAGAACTTGCGACTTGATTGCGTCGCGCTTTTCGTATGTGATGTCTCGTGGAGACAGTTCGATTCCCCAAAGCGCGACTCGTCCCGTGGCGTCGGGGTTATTGAGGATATGTCCCAATGGGTCGTCGCTGACTACCACGATCGGGTGTTCCTGGAAGTAATGGCGCAGTCGCCGGGCGGTCATGAAGACGCCGTACGCCAGCTTCTGGTAGTGCGGGTACCGCTGTTTTGTTGGCGTGAGGACCTCGCTAAGGTAGTATACCGGGCGTTGTACGCCGTGTACCTTGTTTTCCTCACCCCGCTCGACGACGAGCACTGTACTAACCACTTGGTTGGTAGTGGAGATGTACAGCAGTAGTGGCTCCCTTTCTCGTGGAGTCACCAGTACTGGCGAGGTGGATAACAGGCGCTTGAGATCTTCGAATGCTTCTTGCACTTCCTTGGTCCACTCGAATTTGTCAGCTTTGCGGAGGAGCTGATAGAAGGGCAGTGCCTTTTCTCCCATTTGACTGATAAATCGACGGAGGGTCGCGATTCGTCTGGCTAGTTGCTGGACGCCTCTTATGTTCTTTGGCTTCTCCATTGCCAGTAGGGCCTTTATCTTTTTCGGGTTTGCCTCAATCCCTCTCGCGGAGATGAGATACCCGAGCAGCTTCCCAGATGGTACGCCGAAGGCGCATTTATCCGGATTGAGCTTAATTCGGTAACGATCGAGATTGGCAAATGTTTCGCGCAAGTCGTCGATTAGAGAGGCTTCCTCCTTGGTTTTGATTACTATGTCGTCGACATAGACTTGGATGTTGTGACCCAATTGCTCCTTGAGGCAAGCCTGCATGCACCGCTGGTAGGTGGCTCCCGCGTTTTTTAGCCCGAAGGGCATTGTGTTGTAGCAGAACACACCGAAGGGCGTTGTAAACGCGGTCTTCTCCTGGTCTTCCTCCTTCATTCGAATTTGGTTATAGCCTGAGTAGGCATCGAGGAAGCAGAGGCGCTCGCATCCAACGGTGGAGTCGATGATTTGATCGATCCGTGGTAGCGGGAAGTGATCTTTTGGGCAGTGCTTGTATAAAGAAGTGAAGTCCACGCACATCCATAGGATGTCCGTGTCCTTTTTTGGCACCAGCACAGTATTGGCGAGCCAAGTGCTTTCCTTGATCTCGCGTATGAATTTTGCCTCGAGGAGCCTGTTGATCTCCATTCCGACTGCCTGCGCTTGTGGCTCAGACAGTCACCTGATTGTTTGCTTGACTGGCCTTGTGTCGGGGTTAACGTTGAGTGCGTGCTCGGCGAATTCCCTGGGAACTCCTGGCATGTCCGTAGGACACCAGGCAAATATTTCCCAGTGCTCACGGAGGAATTCGACGAGCGCGAGTTCCTATGCGGGACTCAAGTTGTTGGCGATGAGGGCCGTTTTGGCGGGATCTGTCGGATGGACCTGCACCTTCTTTGTGTGCACAGATGAGTCGAAGGAGAGATCAGGTGAGCTTGGCCTACTCAGGGGAGGCAGACTGTTGTCTGTCGTTTCCTTCAATCGCGCGAGCTCCTCTTGCATGCCGAAGGACTGGGAGATTCTGTTGAATTCCCTGTCGCAACTGTCAGATCGCTCAAAGCTCCCGTTGATCGTGATGACGCTGTTGGGACCTGGCATTTTCATCTGCAGGTAGGCATAGTGGGGTACCGCCATGAACCTAGCGAACGTGACGCGTCCAAGGATGCAGTGGTATTGTGAGGGCCAGTCGACGACCTCAAAGTCGATGCGCTCGCGCCGGAAGTTCTTTGGCGTGTCGAATATGACGTCGAGGTTGATTTTGCCCAGGGGGTATATGCCTTTCCCTAGGACGATGTCGTGGAACGTTGTGTCCGATGCCTCCAAGCAGGTTAGAGGGATCCTCATTGCTCGCAAGGTACTCGCGAATATGAGGTTGATGCCGCTTCCGCCATCCATGAAGACGCGACTCATGTCGAAGCCTCCAATTTGCGCTTCGAGTACGAGGGGGCAATGACCTGGGCGAGGTACTTGAGGCGGGTGGTCGCGTTTATCAAAGGTAATGCACGACTCACTGCCACTGAGGTACTCAGTGGTGGATGGTGGTGAGTGCGTGGCCAAGTTGACTTGGCGAGTGATGGCTTTCTGCACCCTGTTGGAGGGGCGCCCCTTTTGGATCATCATGGTACCCATGGCCCGTGGGTACAGTTCTCCTCCGTGGTGCTGGTCCGGCGCAGCTCCGTTTGGGGGTGGCCCCGGTGGTGGTGGCGGTGCGCCATGTACCATGGCGCCTGGAGCGGCTCTGTAGCCTCTTTCGACTGCGTTGCGGTTCATCCGAACCAATCCCTCGTGTAGCTTGAGGAATTCGCGGCAGTCCTTGAGGAGGTGGCTGGACTTTCTCTTGCCGTCATGCTTGTCGATGTAGAAGTGTACCGTGCATGGCCCGGACAGTTTTTCCTCGATGGAGGTCGCGGGTGCCTCGTCGCGAGTGCGGCATTGCCACACTTGCATGGTTTTCCCGGAGTCGCGGTATCCGCTGTTGCGGTTGTCGTCACGTCTATCGATGTAGCCGGCTGCGACCATGTTGACTTCGTCATGGTCATCGTAGATGCGCATGCGGCGTTTGCCTCGGCGGTCGCGTCTGCGTTCGAGTTCTGCCTCCTCGTCGGAGTGGGTGCAGTTTTTCACCGAATCTTCTCCATCAGCCCACCGATTTGTGATCTCCATTAGGTGGTCGATGGTCTGGACCTTAAGGGCACGTACAAACGGCCCGCATCAATCGAAGAACTGAGATGCTGCCAGCAAAGATCTGGCGAATCGCTGTGCTCATACATCCAAAGGTGGTCCATCATCAAGAACTCCGCGGAAAACATCTCGGAGGACCGCGCGATTGATGCATTCAACGGTGGCGTCCACCGTCTAGAGCTCAAGGAGGAGCTGGGCCGCTCAAAGCGCCAGACCATCGACCACCTGATGGAGATCACGAATCAGTGGGCTGATGGAGAAGATTCGGTGAAAAACCGCACCCACTCCGACGAGGAGGCAGAACTCGAACGCAGACACGACCGCCGAGGCAAACGCCGCATGCGCATCTACGATGACCATGACAAAGTCAGCATGGTCGCAGCCGGCTACGTCGATAGACGTGACGACAACTGCAACAGCGGATACCGCAGCGGCGGATACCGCGACTCCGGGAAAACCATGCAAGTGTGGCAACGCTGCACTCGCGACGAGGCACCCGCGACCTCCATCGAGGAAAAACTATCCGGGCCATGCACGGTACACTTCTACATCGACAAGCATGACGGCAAGAGAAAGTCCAGCCACCTCCTCAAGGACTGCCGCGAATTCCTCAAGCTACACGAGGGATTGGTTCGGATGAACCGCAACGCAGTCGAAAGAGGCTACAGAGCCGCTCCAGGCGCCATGGTACATGGCGCACCGCCACCACCACCGGGGCCACCCCCAAACGGAGCTGCGCCGGACCAGCACCACGGAGGAGAACTGTACCCACGGGCCATGGGTACCATGATGATCCAAAAGGGGCGCCCCTCCAACAGGGTGCAGAAAGCCATCACTCGCCAAGTCAACTTGGCCACGCACTCACCACCATCCACCACTGAGTACCTCAGTGGCAGTGAGTCGTGCATTACCTTTGATAAACGCGACCACCCGCCTCAAGTACCTCGCCCAGGTCATTGCCCCCTCGTACTCAAAGCGCAAATTGGAGGCTTCGACATGAGTCGCGTCTTCATGGATGGCGGAAGCGGCATCAACCTCATATTCGCGAGTACCTTGCGAGCAATGAGGATCCCTCTAACCTGCTTGGAGGCATCGGACACAACGTTCCACGGCATCGTCCCAGGGAAAGGTGTATACCCCCTGGGCAAAATCAACCCGACGTCATATTCGACACGCCAAAGAACTTCCGGCGCGAGCGCATCGACTTTGAGGTCGTCGATTGGCCCTCACAATACCACTACATCCTTGGACGCGTCACGTTCGCTAGGTTCATGGCAGTACCCCACTACGCCTACCTGTAGATGAAAATGCCAGGTCCCAACGGCGTCATCACGATTAACGGGAGCTTTGAGCGATCTGACAGTTGCGATAGGGAATTCAACAGAATCTCCCAGTCCTTCGGCATGCAAGAGGAGCTCGCGCGATTGAAGGAAACGACAGACAACAGTCTGCCTCCCTTGAGTAGGCCAAGCTCACCTGATCTCTCCTTGGACTCATCTGTGCACACAAAGAAGGTGCAGGTCCATCCGACAGATCCCGCCAAAACGGCCCTCATCACCAACAACTTGAGTCCCGCATAGGAACTCGCGCTCGTCGAATTCCTCCATGAGCACTGGGAAATTTTTGCCTGGTGTCCTACGGACATGCTAGGAGTTCCCAGGGAATTCACCGAGCACGCGCTCAACGTCAACCCCGACACAAGGCCAGTCAAGCAAACAATCAGGTGACTGTCTGAGCCACGAGCGCAGGCAGTCGGAATGGAGATCAACAGGCTCCTCGAGGCCAAATTCATACGCGAGACCAAGGAAAGCACTTGGCTCGCCAATATGGTGCTGGTGCCAAAAAAGGACACGGACATCCTACGGATGTGCATGGACTTCACTTCTTTAAACCGTCGAACTTTGGATTTCCGACGGAAGTTTAAACCCCTTAGGCATTCGCTTCTGCCTAATGGATCTGCTGAAGCATCTGGCGCCGCAGAGCTCCCCGTCTTCCTCTTCCGAGTCAGTCGACCGAGCACGCCGTGCCCTTGATTTGTCGATCTTGCGTTGCGTGAGGTTGTTGCGCGCATCGTAGTCGCGATCGTGTCGCCGTGAGCGACGGCATCAAGACAGGTCATGACTGTCGTTGCTGGATGAGGGCGAGGAGTAGCGCTTTGCCCTTTTTTGGGTCTGGTACCGGCTCCTGTCGAGGGCGTACTTGATTAGCCCCAAACCCGTGATCATAGATCGGTGCATGGTGGTTCGGGGATCTCCAACCGGTGGCTGGTTGTTGAGGAGGTACATGGTGGCTGCTGTCACCGTGGCCTGCGGCGTCCTGGGGACCACGTTGCCTCTCGTGTCGACTGTCATAGAGCCGAAGTCGAGGACTTTCGCGGCGTCTATGCGCTCTTGTTCGGTGAGGTGAGCCATTCGCGACTGCCTCTTCTTGGCGATGTACTCGTTGCCTCGTGAGGAGGATCCTCCGTAGGAGGAGAGCCCAGCGCGACGAAGGCTCGACTCGTCCGCCACCTTTTTACACGCTTCAACTTGCGCGATTGCTTGTTTTTGGCGTGTGAACTCTTCTTTTAGGAGCCAGTGGTAGCCCATCAGTAGTTCCTGTAGGGACCCAAGGGGTAGAGGTGCACCTCGTAGGGCTTCGCGGCAACGCTCCCACTCTTGCTCGTTGAGCCTGATTACGACACGTTCGCCGGTTTGTTCATTGATTATGCTAGGAGGTTCGACTGCTCCCCCGTTGGCGCCGTTACCGCCGTTGCCACCATTGCCAGTGTTACCGCCATTGCCGCGATTGGTGGAGGTGTCGCCTGCGTTAATGACGGCGCACATGAAGTGATTGGGGAAGCTGCTGCTTCCACAACTTTCAGATTCGGAACCGTAGGTTCCATCTTCTGTGGCCAGATCGCTCAGATCGGAGTCGCGACTGCTGTCACTGACCGTGTTCTCGACTGCCACCAGAGCATTGAGCTCGCTGAGGGTGCCGATCGATGGAGGGAACCATGATGCCGAGGCAATCGCCGGTGCTGTCGGTTGATCAGGCATGCGGAGCGTGCCCATCTGACCAACTTGGAAGTGGAAGCTCCCAATCGCCAGGCTAATTCCGTCGCCCACGGATTCGAAGGCCGGGCGGGTGGCCGGCGTGTGGACGGTGAAGTCGAAGGCGACGAAGAGCTGGCGAATCTCCGCTGTTGCGGAGTTGTAGATCGCAGTTGATGGGGCCAAAGAAGCCGCAACATCAGCACTCCTAGTTCCCACAGACGGCGCCAATTGACGAGGGTTTAACTCATCAATGCCCATTGTTATGGACTTGGTTTTTGGAGAAGGAGGGAGTGCTGGAGACATCTATCGGCTAGCAAACAAGCATACAGGGTACAAAGGTTTACCCAGGTTCAGGCCTCATAGAGGTCCCTACTCCTGCTTGTCTGCTCGTGGAATTATCGAAGGAGTCGAAAGTTACAATGGTGCGCAGATGCAATCTGGCGAGAGTTGTGGAAACTAGGGTTGCGTGTGTCCTCCTCGCCGCCCCCTCCTAGCCTTTATATAGATAGGCTAGGTCTCGGATAGCAGGTCGAGTCGGTTACAAGTTAGGGTTTTCCCCTTCAAACTTGCTATCTTTAGCTTCTTCTTGCCCTTCAAGCAATCGAGAGTCCGCAGGTTACTCGAGTCCTTTCATCTGGGACTTGGCGACACCATGGGCCTATACGTATTTAGACCGTATATACCAAGCTCGAGTACTTGTAGGGTATACCCATGTCAGAACTTGACAACAATAAGAAGGGCAAGAGCAATGCTTTTACGGGCGGTATCATCGACCTAGACGACAGAAATGACGAAGGATTCGCCAAACCTGTAGGCGAAGGGAATGCCGTCCATGCCCGCTGGCCTAGAGGCCACAAGGCTACAAAGGCTAACATCGCATGCCAGGCTGGTTCCTTGGCATTCCAGGAAACCTTGAGGAAGATCCTAGAGAAGAAGGAAGAGGCAATCGCCGATAGAGAAGAGAGGCAGCGCAAAGAGAAAGAGGCCACCGCCGAGACCTTTGTTGAGCTCCAGACGAGGTCTATTGAAGTGGAGGATTCCAATGCCAAGGCCAGGCTATAACACCCTCAAATCGGCCCTATGCAAGTTTTAGCATTTTCCGCCAAACCCGCATAGAAACGATTCAAGGACGCCCACCAGGCACTTTTGTGCGAAAACGAAGGAATACCATTACACAACAGTCCTCAATGGGACCCACAGAACAGATATATACAACAACGACTCCATGAGTCAAGAATACAGATATACAATACAAAGATCCAAATCACCTTGAAAACGATAGAGCGTCCGACTACGAACAAGATGCAAATGGGGCTAAGAGCCCTGACGAATAACCAATGGCGTCCATAACCCTGCCCAGGCCAAGCCGGAAGGGTAACCCTGCTAACGACGTCGATCTCAAACCTGCTAAAACAAAAGGGGTGCCGACAAAGGGCAAAGGAAAAAGAGGAGCGTCAGTACCGAGGCCAGTACACGGCGAGGCTAGAATTCGGCGGCTCTCGCCTACATAGGTATGGTGGGCTGAAGCGGCAGCGCAGTGGCACTAAACAACCTATAGAGACTTGAGACAACTGGCGGTTATCAGAGAGGGGTAAGAAAGACCTATTCGGATCCAACCTGAAGCTATCACCAAACAAACCCATCCTGGTATTTCCCCCTCGAGACCAAACGAGGAAGTCGGACCAAGGAACTCACACAGTTGGCCATTTTACTCATTCCGTTATAGTTGCAGCAATTACTAATCAGATATAGATAGCATGAGTCATCCTGATAGCATAAGTAGTGGGCAGTTTTAGTTAACATTCCGTTGTAGTTGGAACATTTACTAGTCAGATATAATTGTCCTGAGGAATCCCCAAACCCAGCAGTTGTTGGCACTTTTATCACATTCCATTGGAGTTGCAATACTTACTAGGCAGGTGTACCAAAACAACCCAGGTCCACCAGTTGTTGGCATTTTTAATATCCATTCCGTTGTATTTGAATCTGATTACTAGTCACATATTAAGTCAAATTTATAGCACTACTTTAGTTATGCTTGTCTATGATCGAGATACTGTGCTCCAAGTCATCCATAACCACGGACACGGCTTTCAGAAAGTTTTACCCTGCAGAGGTGCACAAATAGCAACACACACTCGATCAACCTCGAAAAAACCAACTCAAAACCCAACGAGGCATTCACGACAAAGCGATCACAGGATTCATAAAATATTTCAGGGGGCCACCCCACTAAGCTACCCGCAACGAAGTTCGCCGGCTCCGGAACGGACCCAGGGTTCAATGGTGGTAAACGACTGGGAACCCAAAAGTGTGACTGGGCTTGTCGATACCGCGAAAACACTCCGCAATCCTAAACAGTACAGGTGCTCCACGCACAATCGTAAAAAAAGCAGTAAAGCATGGCATAAGTACATGATAGTAAATAAAACCCCAAACTAGTTTGTGACCCCAAGAAATAGAAATGAATTAAGCTCTGGCTCAGGGGGGTCCATAAGGCCTCTCGGATGTGGATAGTGCGAAAAATCAAGGAACAGGTATCAAGTACTCGGGGTCCTACGGGACACAAGTGAGCGTGGAAGAACCAAATAACATCTATTGCCCACCGATGCCTCTGCATTAGTTATATCTAGCATTTTAATAGTTGTATTTAAAGTCATGATCATCTCCACCATAAACACCTGCCAGCATTCCAACAACTGTGGTACTTGACAACACGAGATCGCACCTGAGCAAGCAACTACGACTCGCAAGGCCAGCTATCTACCAAACAACATGTATTAGGAGGTGTCCATGGCAATATAGAGGCTGCACGGGATATAATTGGTGCACGGAATCTAAAGCATCGCGACACGGATAGCAATAGATCAATAGGAGGAAATAAAGACTATAAGTGCAAAATAGGTAGAAGGGGGAGAGATGCTCACCTGGAAAACACTGCCGACGGATCATAACTGGAGAACTTGTCGATACTCGCATCAACTCATCAGCCTAATCCGCGAAGAAGCAAACACTAGAAGAAAACCCCGGAAGCAATATTTAATACTACGGCAGACGATCCGGCATGCTTATGATATGATGCATGGCATGGCACAGATGCGGTGCAATTAGGCAATATTAAGTGGAACCAGGGTCCCAACAAATAATTATATGGTTCAAGTTGTTTAGACCCCTGCAATTTAAATGTTGTATTAACAAGACAAAACATGGCATTGGTTCACTACACAAATTTAAATGGAGTAGGAAATAAGACTAGAATAGCCTGCATATGGACTCCATATTTAATTTAGGTGAATCGACTATTTAACCCAACCCACGAGATGACATGTATGCAAGCATGACGATTGATATGCAACAATTTATATAGATGCCAATTTATAAAATAGGGCTCGGAAAAAGGGGTCACACATGTCAGATCGAAGATCTTGGGTTCCGGGGGGTCCGGGGCTCAGGGTTCGACGGGGGGGAACGGTTCAACGGGATCGGTCTTGGACAACGGAAGGAGAGCATGGCGTTCCGGGAAGAAGGACTTGGTTTGGCGTCGGCGGCTCATCGGACTCGCCCTGGTCGGGTACCGAGGTCTCCGGATCCATGAAGTAAATCTTGTCGGGTCCACGTATCGGGTCAGTCTTGGCGTTCGGGATGAAGAACTTGGCGTTCTAGTGGCGATCTTGGTGGTCTTCGGATCCAGGTCTCGCATCCGGGAAGGAGTACATGAAGCCGGAGACGGGGTTTGGTCTTCGGGTCCAAGACGAAGAAGTCGGTGTACCGCAAAGTGGCTCTTCGGAGTCCGACTTCAAGCATCAGTCTCGGTCACTCGCGTGGTACTGGAGATCTTGGCTGCCTTCTCGGTACATCTTCACGCGTAGATCTTGGTTCTCCGAACAACATTACGACTGTGGTGGCCGCGAAGAACTTGACGAGAGGAACTTTGAGAACACACGCACTGGTATTAGACTTGGCCTTACTGAGAACGCATGCGTTATTATGAGCTGGCCTTGCAGTCCCTATCTTCAAAGTGGCACCACCGGTCGGCATCTGCAAGAGGTAGTGAAAATCGGGGAGATACCTCAGGATGGAGAAAACGCGAGCCCAGGGACCTGGCATCGACGGCCAGCGAGAGTGTAGAGGTACCTAGGGCGAGGTGGAAGAGGCGTGCTGGGGGTCCAGGCGACGCCCAGGTCGCAGAGGACGACGGGGCGAGGGCGACCGGCCTGGTATGGACCTGTAGGGGCGCGAACGGCGGGCAGCCTGTGGCGGAACGCCGGGTCGATGCGGGTTAGACGGAAGAGGGAGCCGCGCGGGGCCGACTCCGACGCAGCATTGAGTGAGGCTGCGGCTGCTCGGGCAGCAGGGAGATCGTCCGAATCGAGGTGGCCACGGCGCTCGGTCAACGGGGGCAACGACGTCGCCTGCGACACAGCCACGCGCGGGAGGATAACGAGAGGGAGGCCCAGCGACGCTCGCGAGGAGAGGCGGAAGGCTCGGCGGGAGGCGGCCCTGGCGGCGCGGAGCTGCGGGGCGGGGTCGAGCGAGGTGGCGGAAGGGGCGATCCAGGCGGCGGGGATCAAGGCCAGCCCATGGCGAGGTCGAGGAGAAACGGAGGAGGGCAGCGAGCATCGGGCGCGGGCCAGGCGGCGGTGAGGCCCTGTGGAGGAGGTCGGGCTCGGGGCGTGCTGCTCGCGGTTGGTGGATGGATCGATGCGGGAAGGAGACAGGTGCGGGAGTTGGTGGGCGACGAAGGAGAGGATTGTGGGGTGAGGTGGCGACGGGTGGTGGGCCAGGCGGAGCGTCCCTGTGTGCGCGTTACATGCATGATGTGTGCTTGTACCTCACTTGGCGTGCGGTGTGTGACAGCGGGTGGGGTCGAGAAGCGAAGGGGGGTTAGTGGGGGATGGAACGGTCGGGAGCAGGAGGCCAGGTTGGACCTGGTCGGCACGGCTAGTGCGGTGCAGTGCGTTGCAACGTCCCTGGTCGACTCGACCGAGTCGTGCGTGGCAACGGCTGGCGGGTTGGGGTGTGGCGGCTGGTGGAGGGAGGGTGCAGCGCGTCTGTGTGTGTGTGCGGCTGGCGGCTTGGGTTTGGGTAGAGCTAGGGTTGGCTTAGGGTTAGGTCTAGGTAGATTAGATTTAGGGTTTGGAGGTGGCCGGGCGGGCTTTCGGGCCTAGCGGGCTGCCTCCTAAAAAAATAAGATAAAATATTATTTGTTTAAAACGGGGCTTTTGAAAACCATTTGTAGACGAAACAAAATAATCCGGAGAACCGGGTTTTGTATTTGAATAAAGATGGGGCATTTAGAAAACAAAACCAGACTTTTCGAAAATAGTTTTTAAGCAAACCATGCAAGATGATGACGATGCTCAAATGCAATGTGGAATGATGACATGAGCATGCGGTCATGGTGATGCAATGCACAAAAACACAGTGATTTTCTAGTAGTGGTTTTAGCGAGATGCCACAATTCGACACCAGTAACAATGGATCTCGCCCTCGAGATCCGCCTCATGGTATAGGGGAGAAGGCTGATGATCAGATTCTTCTCACTTCGTGTATATCCTCGCGACACCACTAACAAGAGGTCGTTGTCCGTGATGGTCGAGAGAACACTCCGGAAACAAAGGGCGAAGGTAGAGGTATCAACAAATAAAGCCACCTCTAGCTTCCGTGGATGGAGTAAAATTGCTTGATCCACCGATTCGATGTACACGAGCGAATGATAAGAGTAGTCGGATGGTGATCAGTCCATCGCGCACCCAAACCATTACCCTGCCCACGAATAGGTGAATTATGCAACCAACTCTCGGAATTAGACTGAAGAGCTCGACAATCGAGGTTCAGAACAAAAGAGTGATGCAGGCTCTGCATCGGATCTTACGTAGATGATGTCATCGCGTCGGAAAACACCGGAAGGCACAAACGAGGAACAGAGAGACGTCCAACAGATGAAGGATTCCTCAGATAGCACGAAGACCGGATGTAGAAGCACCGTTCCCAAAGAAGGAAGCGGAACCCTGAAGGTACGACGGAAAACCCAACCACGAGAATTCCTGGACTCGAATAAAAGATAAGAGAACAGATCCAAAACACGCAGAGGTAAGAGGAGAATAGCAGAGGGGTAAGGAGTAAAACAAACCTAATCAGATCTATCCAACCGATTTTTTTGCAAAATAGTTTTAACACTCTACTTCGTCCGTTAGCTAGGTTATCCTACAGGCTGGACTTGTGGGGTATCGTAACTGCTGAGCTCTGATACCACTCTGTAGCATCCTCAAATCGGCCCTATGCAAGTTTTAGCCTTTTCCGCCAAACCCACATAGAAATGATTCAAGGACGCCCACCAGGCACTTTCGTGCGGGTGGAAAACGAAGGAATACCATTACACAACAGTCCCCGATGGGACCCACAGAACAGATATATACAACAACGACTCCATGAGTCAAGAATACAGATATACAATACAAATATCCAAATCACCTTGAAAACGATAGAGCGTCCGACTACGGACAAGATGCAAATGGGGCTAAGAGCCCTGACGAATAACCAATGGCGTCCATAACCCTGCCCAGGCCAAGCCGGAAGGGTAACCCTGCTAAAACAAAAGGGGTGCCGACAAAGGGCAAAGGAAAAAGAGGAGCGTCAGTACTGAGGCCAGTACACGGCGAGGCTAGAATTCGGCAGCTCTCGCCTACATAGGTATGGTGGGCTGAAGCGGCAGCGTAGTGGCACTAAACAACCTATAGAGACTTGAGACAACTGGCGGTTATCAGAGAGGGGTAAGAAAGACCTATTCGGATCCAACCTGAAGCTATCACCAAACAAACCCATTCTGGTATTTCCCCCTCGAGACCAAACGAGGAAGTCGGACCAAGGAACTCACACAGTTGGCCATTTTACTCATTCCGTTATAGTTGCAGGAATTACTAATCAGATATAGATAGCATGAGTCATCCTGATAGCATAAGTAGTGGGCAGTTTTAGTTAACATTTCGTTGTAGTTGGAACATTTATTAGTCAGATATAATTGTCCTGAGGAATCCTAAAACCCAGCAGTTGTTGGCACTTTTATCACATTCCATTGGAGTTGCAATACTTAGTAGGCAGGTATAGAAAAACAACCTAGGTCCACCAGTTGTTGGCATTTTTAATATCCATTCCATTGTATTTGAATCTGATTACTAGTCACATATTAAGTCAAAATTATAGCACTACTTTAGTTATGCTTGTCTATGATCGAGATACTGTGCTCCAAGTCGTCCATAACCGCGGACACGGCTTTCAGAAAGTTTTACCCTGTAGGGGTGCACAAATAGCAACACACACTCGATCAACCTCGAAAAAACCAACTCAAAACCCAATGAGGCATTCACGACGAAGCGATCACAGGATTCATAAAATATTTCAGGGGGCCACCCCACTAAGCTACCCACAACTAAGTTAGCCGGCTCCGGAACGGACCCAGGGTTTGCGTCAATGGCTGTAAATGACTGGGAACCCAAAAGTGTGACTGGGCTTGTCGATACCACGAAAACACTCCGCAATCCTAAACAGTACAGGTGCTCCACGCACAATCGTAAATAAAGCAGTAAAGCATGGCATAAGTACAGGATAGTAAATAAAACCCCAAACTAGTTTGTGGCCCCAAGAAATAGAAATGAATCAAGCTCTGGCTCAGGGGGGTCCATAAGGCCTCCCGGTTGTGGATAGTGCGAAAAATCAAGGAACATGTATCAAGTACTCGGGGTCCTACGGGACACAAGTGAGCGTGGAAGAACCAAATAACATCTATTGCCCACCGATGCCTCTGCATTAGTTATATCTAGCATTTTAATAGTTGTATTTAAAGTCATGATCATCTCCACCATAAACACCTGTCAGTATTCCAACAACTGTGGTACTTGACAACACGAGATCGCACCTGAGGAAGCAACTACGACTCGCAAGGCCAGCTATCTACCAAACAATAGGTATTAGGAGGTGTCCATGGAAATATAGAGGCTGCACGGGATATAACTGGTGCATGGAATCTAAAGCATCACGACACGGATAGCAATAGATCAACAGGAGGAAATAAAGACTATAAATGCAAAATAGGTAGAAGGGGGAGAGATGATCGCCTGGGAAACACTACCGACGGATCATAACCGGACAACTTGTCGATGGATCTGCAAGAGGTAGTGAAAACGCGAGGTAGTGAAAATCGTGGAGACGCCTCAGGATGGAGAAAACGCGAGCCTAGGGACCTAGCATCGACGACCAGCGGCAGTGTAGAGGTACCTAGGGCGAGGTGGAAGAGGCGTGCTGGGGGTCCAGGCGACACGCAGGTCGCAGAGGACGACGGGGCGAGGGCGAGCGGCCTGGTATGGACCTGCAGGGGCGCGAACGGCGGGCGGCTTGCGGCAGGACGCTGGGTCAATGCGGGTTAGACGGAAGAGGGAGACGCGCGGGGCTGGCTCCGACGCAGCGTTGAGTGAGGCTGCGGCTGCTCGGGCAGCAGGGAGATCGTCCGAATCGAGGTGGCCACGGCGCTCGGTCAACGGGGGCGACGAGGTCACCTGCGGCAGCCACGCATGGGAGGAGGATGAGAGGGAGGCCCAGCGACGCTCGCGAGGAGAGGCGGAAGGCTCGGCGGGAGGCGGCCCTGGCGGCGCGGAGCTGCGGGGCGGGGTCGAGCAAGGTGGCGGAAGGGGCGATCCAGGCGGCGGGGATCGAGGCCAGCCCATGGCGAGGTCGAGGAGAAACGGAGGAGGGCAGCGAGCATCGGGCGCGGGCCAGGCGGCGGTGAGGCCCTGCGGAGGAGGTCGGGCTCGGGGCGTGCTACTCGCGGTTGGTGGATGGATCGATGCGGGACGGAGACAGGTGCGGGAGTTGGTGGGCGACGAAGGAGAGTATTGTGGGGTGAGGTGGCGACGGGTGGTGGGCCAAGCGGAGCGTCCTTGTGTGCGCGTTACATGCATGATGTGTGCATGTACCTCACTTGGCGTGCGGTGTGTGACAACGGGTGGGGGTCGAGAAGCGAAGGGGGGTTGGTGGGGGATGGAACAGTCGGGAGCAGGAGGCTAGGGTGGACCTGGTCGGCGCGGCTAGTGCGGTGCAGCGCGTTGCAACGTGCCTGGTCGACTCGACCGAGTCGTGCGTGGCAACGGCTGGCGGGTTGGGGTGTGGTGGCTGGTGGAGGGAGGGTGCAGCGCGTCTGTGTGTGTGTGCGGCTGGCGGCGGGGTGGGTTTGGGTAGAGCTAGGGTTGGCTTAGGGTTAGGTCTAGGTAGATTAGATTTAGGGTTTGGAGGTGGCCGGTCGGGCTTTCGGGCCTGGCGGGCTGCGTCCTAAAAAAATAAGATAAAATATTATTTGTTTAAAACGGGGCTTTGAAAACCATTTGTAGACGAAACAAAATAATCCGGAGAACCAGGTTTTGTATTTGAATAAAGATGGGGCGTTTAGAAAACATAACCCTTTTCGAAAATAGTTTTTAAGCAAACCATGCAAGATGATGACGATGCTCAAATGCAATGTGGCATGATGACATGAGCATGCGGTCATGGTGATGCAATGCACAAAAACACAACGATTTTCTAGTAGTGGTTTTAGCGGGATGCCACACAGGCTAATAGAGATCGATGCCAAGACAATGGCGAAGGAGACCGAAGCCAAGGCCAAGGAGTCTGAGGCCAGGTCTAGGGTGGTGGAGGCAGAGGCCAAGGCCAAGGAGGCGGAAGCCAAGATCATGGTCGAGGAGAATGTCATCATGCTCACTGACCTGGACACCATCGCCGATCCTGAACGCAGGGCTTGGGTCGCGAGGAGGAAGCAGACCACCCAGGCTCGCGATGCTTGAATGGTAATGGTGACGGCGACTGCAACTTTTTGGGAAGATAAGCTGCCATTTTTGTACATTATGTATGATATTGCTTCCTTTTGCATATTTCAGGTCCACTGGCCACTTGTTGGCAATGCCCAAAGGACGATGGCACACGTCTGCTATTTTATTTGATAGTCAATTTATGTGTTATTTGCTTGTTAATTTAAGTGTTTGGCAAAGCCTTGACTAGCGATGCCGACAAGAAATGTCAGGGTGAACAAATCGATCGCGTCACTCGGTGCGGTTGGCCGAACAAGCTGCACCACGACCCAAAAGTGACCGCGGCCCGATTCAAATGGACAGAAACAGACCGTTTCGTTCACCCGTTTGGATCAACACGGTCGAGATAGTGGCCGGCGGTGACTGGGAAGTCTACACTATCAAATATTTTTGCATAAGCGTGCTTCAACAAGTCATGCATGTATTCGTAAATTATTATTTGGACGCGGATAGCTAGCACTCGAGTGCTCGCAGGTCTAATCGAGCATCAACCTAATATGAAAAGTTCAACTCCCGGGCGTTGGCATAAACTGAAACAGTCTGCAAATCAGACAGAGCGTCCCTCCCTCCCTTGCTTTGTTAACCCCTACCCACCGGCACGCAAATTGCACAAAACAAACATGTATTTTCAGTGTAGATCTTTGATAAAGTGGAGCAAGGAATAAAACAAAAACAAAAGTATGATCAACCTTCTTTTTGTTTGATGCGCTAGATCTACGGTATAAAAAGTAAGTCAGATCGTAAACCCTTCTTTTCCAGAGCAAAACTTCGCAGAAAATTGCAGCAATTTGCAACACGCATTTGGTATTGTGCATCTTAAAAACACATACAGGAAAAGTAACTTATAAGGTACACAAGACACACAAAATCTTCAAAACACTTGCAGTAAAGGAAACTTATCCCACATGTCGTAGGTAAGAGATGTTGCTTACCAATGTTGCCAAATCTTTACCGTACACATGCAAAGGCACAGATACTTTCATCGTGAATTAATATGTTACTAATAAAAATACTCGTGTGTTGCACCAGGATTAGATAAAGGCGTACCGCTTCTCCTTTATCGCACCATCGTCGAATGTACTCTCCTATTAAAGTTTTTTATATTTATGAGGACCATTATTATTCATAATAAGATTATGTTGCGAGTCCCTGGGCTTGCAAGTTTGGTGGATGTCTCTCCTATTTATATTTGAGATTGTTGCATTCTCCATTTCTATATTTTAATTTTATGGATTTATTATGACTGGCGTTCAACATCCATTTAAATTTACATTTGTTGTTGCATAACAAATGTTGTTGATTTGAAAACAATGTGTCTGTATTGAAAACTTTGTTAATATTAAAATTAAAACTATTTTAAATTCTTTTTTTAACTATACCTTTTTTAATGACTACATAATGTGCCTATTTTAATTTAAACTATTTTTTTCTTAATGAGTACATAATGTAGGTATTTTTCTCTCTATTTTTCTGTTTTCCTCACGACCATGGCCCCACCCTCCTCTCTCTGTCTCCCATGTCCTTACCCTTTCCTCTATCTCACAGTCACTATCGTCTCCCTCGTTCCCCCTTCACCATATCCATGGCTTTCTCGATGTTCGATGTCCCCCTCTACTCTACCCCCTCCTCTGTTTTGATCTTTTCCTACAGGCGCTTTCTAGATTGAGCCGCTAAGAATGGTCGGTGGCAGGGACATAGGCGGTGCTCCGAGACGATCAGCAGGCCCGGCTGTACTGGGCCACTATCGGCGGTAATTGGTCTCGCAGAGGATGAGACAAGGCTTGGGCGGGATGCCATACTTCCGCTTCCCAGATTGAAATGCCAGGATTGGTCACCGGTAGATTGCTTTGTTTCATTGTTGGCCTGGCCTGTACGATGGCGGGTCAACTTTGCAGGCCGCGCGGCCGGCTGCTGCCCCTGTCGGACTTTGTTGTTGTTGCTTCCTCTGTTTCGCTAGCTGCCTCAAGCCCCTCCCTTTCGTTATGTTCCGTCCAGTTCGTTGGCGGAGCTCCCTGTCTCCCCGCGAGCAGAGGCAGAGATCGTCAACGCCCCTTCCATCTATCTAAACTAAATGTAACACACGAGCGAATGTTGGACTTAGTCGGTGGCACACCCTCTAATTACTCTGAAAGACCAGGGACAAAATCGCAAACAGGAAAAGCAGGACGAACGCAAGAAATCTTCCGTCCTTTATTAGTAGGTAGGTATAGATATAGATATAGATAAGGACCTTTTGCCCCTGACGGGAACACATACAGGCACACCAAGTAGGGGATGTGCTGACACGGAACTAAGAACACATATCGTAATATTGGATTATGTTCCTTGTAGATCACTTGTAAAGACCACAACACATCAGAGTAGTGGAAGTTGCCGGACCTCATTTCCTAGTTGATGTTTCTCCACCGGAATTTTCGTAAAATATTGATGTACTTGATGGGAAATACTTCTTCAACCTGTTAGATGAAAAAAAAAGTTAGTGTGCCGATGAGTGTCAGCATAAAAAGAATGGAGAGTGTATTAAAAACTGACTAGTTGTTACTCATTTGTGCATGCTTAGCTTACTTGCCTAAGATCCATGTAATTGTTTTCGCGCACAACTTAATTAGAATCGGTAAACAAGGGTATGAAGAAAAACAAATTAGTTTAAAATCGACAGTGTACAACTTAATTATCATGAAAAACAATTTAGTGACATGGCAAAACCAACTTAACTAAATCAGTGTACTACTTAGGGGCATTTGATTATAAGTCAAAAATTAGATAAAACATTAGTGTACAACTTAATTGACATGAAAAACAACTTAGTGAGATGGCAAAAGAAACTTAATTAAATCATTATGCTACTTTGGGGGCATTTTATTATAAGTCAAAAATTAAATTAAAAATCATCAGTTTATAACTTAACTATCATGGAAAACAACTTAGTGAGATGGCAAAAACAACTTAATTAAATCAGTATACTACTTAGGGGCATTTGATTATGTCAAAAATTAAATTAAATGATGGAAATAACTTGGTTATGCTGAATAAAACAACTTAATAATAATCAATAATTCAATATACAACTAAGGAGATTACAAAAAACAACTTAGCTTAAAAATCATCGATGTACAACTTAATTTTTGTGGAAATCATCTTAGCAATATGGTAAAAAGCAACTTAATTAAATCAGTGTACACTTAGGGGGCATTTGATTATAAGACCAAAATAAACTAAGATACATTGCTATGCAACTTAATAAGCACACGAAAGGCACCTAAGATTAGTGGAATACAACTTAATTAGCAAGAAAAATGACTAAGATCTCTAGATATGCAACTTAATGAGCATACAATAACAACTAAGATTCATAGATATGGAACTTAACAAGGATACAAAAAGGAACTAAGGTCACTGGATATGCAACTTAATGAGGACAGAAAAACAACTAAGATAACTAGATATGCGACTTAATAATAAGAATACAAAAGGCAACTACGATAACTGGATATGCAACTTAATAAGCAAATAAAAACCAACAAAGATCGATGGATATATAACTTAATAAGCATACAAAAGGCAACTTAGGTCTTATGGATATACAACTTAATAAGCAATATCTAGATATGCAAGTTAATAAGTAGACAAAAGCAACTGTGGTACCTGCTTATCTAACTTGATAGTTAGACAAAAAGCAACTAAGATATCTTCATATAAAACTTAATAATACAAAAAGCAAGGTCCCTAGATATGCAACTTGATAGGCAAACAAAAGCAACTAAGATAAGAAGCTAAAGTAACTAGATACTAATGAATTAGATCTAAAAACAACCTAATTCGAAGGTATAATACAACTTCAAGTAACTTGATTACATAGGTAAAAATAACTTATCGTATGACGGATTGCCTACAAAAAATAGTCAACGAGGAAAACAAAAACCTAGTTCATGATGGTGTAAATAAAACTTATTAAGTGGTGGTAAGTAATCAGATTGTATAGCTAAATCAATTTAACAAGGGACAATGTGTGGATAAAAACATCTAAATATCTACTTGGTTTTTCAACAGGAATCAGATAAGCAAAAAACACAACTAAACCTCCTAGGAAATACAGCTTAATAATTATACAAAAGGCGACTACTATAAGATGCCAAAGCAACTTGATCCAATCAAGTGTATCTACAAAAAAATTAGAGAGCCACCTTGACAACCGGACATACTACAAATTTATAGAGGACTAACCAGATGGGATTATACATGAGAATATAAATGAGTAATTCTTTGGTTCACCACGAAACAGTCAAGGTTGTCTACCAACGGTTTGAACAACTACCAGATCAACAAGGGGGGATGGAAATGAATAGGGACAGAGATCGAATCACAACACGCTAATGATGAGTAAATCATTCAAACTAGAGCATTAGCTAGAGAGGAGGAATAATTCATCGAGTAGTTGTAGTTGAGATGTCACCGCTGCCACAGATGCGATGCGGTGAACCCACAACCATCCCATGGCAATGGGGCAGACACTGGAGCATGGACAGAAGCAAGGTCGACCTGGAGCTTGAAGGGAGGTGAAGGCATCATGGATTAGAAGCAGGGGTCGTGCCAAGATCGGGTCGAGAGGAGGAGACTTCGAGGTTCTGCTCGGGTGGTCACCGTCGACTACCACCACGGGTGTCGGCAGATTGAAGGGGCGTATAGTATCACGACTGCGGGGGCGTAGAGCATCATGGCTACGGGGAATCGGCAAAGGAGGCCGATCCGGATACTCTCTGGTGTGTAGCGGTGTCGGCGGCGGCTGTAGTGGTGCTAGGGCCGATAGGGATTTGGGGGCGCTCGGGAGTCGCGTGCGAGAGACAGACCAAGAAACGAGTCGCTATCGAAACATGTTGTCATGCATCTTGATCGAGCATCGGATGGCCACAGAGCGAGTGCTCGTGAATGAATCGCGTCATCTGGCATCCAGATGTTTTTTAGCATTTGGGTTCTTATTTTGGTATTATTAATCAATACATGCCATCTCATCAAGTCATGCATGTCGATCACAAATTAATTCTTTGCATTATTTTGTGTGGTCGTGGATGGTATATGTCGAAGATTGAAGTCTCGCAAAGGAACTGAGATACCAACAAGCCCCAGATTCGTGGGGGAGGGGGACTGAACACACGCTTTAGATCTTGTTGAAGACGATGGAAGCAATGGAGCTCGCACATGACATAGAGATGACACAGTTTTTTTACCCAGGTTCGAGACCCTCGTGAGGAGGTAAAGCCCCTATTCCTTCTTTGTTGTATTGCTCGCGGTGCTTGGCAAGGGTGTAATGGCGAGTGAAAGTCTAGAGTTTTAGATCGTAAGGATCGACCCCTTCTAAGGTTGGGGTGGCTCCCCTTTTATGGTGGCGCTGGGCCTCTTCCTGCAATTATTGGCGGTAAGGGTCACCACATTCCCACCCAAGGAGAGCCGATGCACGCGCCTAATTTACATGGACTAGGTCTAGGATCTTCAGGGAGCTTTAGTCCAAGGTAGCAGTCGCCTGGTGGCATCCCCTATGCGGCTCCAGATCATCTTATGACCTCTTGCACCAAAGTGGTAATGCTGAGTTTGAGGGGCACCGGTGCCATCATCCCGGTTATATAAAGAAAACGGCCAGGCAACATCTCCACTTACCGAGGAGGGAAGCACTTATGGGGGTAAAGTGAAACCGCCCGTTGGGTTGTCGTCTTGCCCTTGTGAAGTGATGTGAGGGGCGACATAGATATTTGTTGGAGGGAAACATTGCCTTGCTGAGGGTCCTAATGTTGGTGTCATTGTCCTTGTCGAGGCTCTGGTCTCGAGGGGTGTTATAGCGGACCTAGCCCCGAGGCAGTGCTCCACAATCCACTTAGACTCTTGAAGGGAGCCTACCTCTTGAGACCTCTAGCAGGGGAGCCCGGGCGGCCAGTAACTGGTGGGTCATGGTACCCCATGTGCCAGGGACCCGACAGTAGTCCCCGGGCGCTTACTTGCACATGTCCCCTGAAGGAAATGAAGAGTCAAGGGGCCAACTAGTGCTAGGCCCACGTCGGTCATGTCAGCGCACGATATCCAAGGAACTCGTTGGATTCGTTCGTGTAGGACCGAGTGAAAAGGTGACCATCGGATGCGGGAACCGCCGCTATCGCTATTTGGCCTCCAAGCTCAATCCTTCCATAAAAAGCCGAGCCTATGCTCGAACTGTTCACTATGTATTCCTCTGCCACCTTCTTCCCCTTACTCTGCACTCACTGCCATCTCTTCGTTATTCTAGTTCCTTCCATGGCACCTAAGAGGTCCCGACAGACCTTAGCCGCGGCGGGCGCGCCAGCGGCGAGCAACCGTGTGCTCCCTAAGTCGAAGATCGTCAATGAGGAGGGCCTGGAGAAAGTTTGGCGGCTGGCTGCCTAGGGCACGAATGAGTGGGGTGCCACTCGAATGTGGTTCGACACGACGGGCCATCTCGACCATCCGGCCAACGCGTACCCCGTCTTCACACACTTCATCGCCATCGGGCGGGTGCCACCGTTCTCCCCTTCTTCCCTGCCACCCTTGAACATTATCGAATTCAGCTGCTCCACCTCCATCCGCTCAGTGTGACCCTCCATGCCATCTTTGCATACTGGTGCGAGGACTTTGTGGGGTTGCGCTGTTGGTGGCACTATTTAGGCACTTCTACACCCTCTGTGTTTCTACGGTAGGGGAATGCCTTGGCTGCATCTCCTTCTCCACTGATGATGGTGCGGATTTTCTCCCCTTGTCGATCTCTGGGAAGGCAGAGGATTTTGCCGGGACTGAGTCTTCATGGATACCTGATGAGTGCATATTTGCATCATGTTTTATATTATTATTTTGCACTGTAGTTGTAGGATCTTGGCATTTTACGGCGTTCGCACGCACAGTTTATGTCTATTTTCACCAGGATCAGAACAGATGATGGATACGATGGACACAATTCTTGCAGCAGTTGTATTGGGAAGAAAAGAAGTAAGAAACAACATAAACCGCTTATTTGGGAAATATCAATAACATTAGAAGAAAACCCGAAGCTATCAAGGCATCCAGACGGTTTGACGACCACCTATACAACGGGAATAATTTTTCGGTCATATAGTTCCCGCCGTATAGTTGGCGCCACCACCGCCTCCTCAAATAGTTTCACCCCGTGTAACTGGATCAGAGAGACGACATACAGAACAACCAGAAATCACCAAAACCTCACCTCCGGAAGGCATCTGGAGGGTGAACTCGTCCACCGGGGATCCATCTTTGCCCTGTGCAGATCTGGGAGGCAAAGGCATCGATCTTCATCATCGATTGCTGCATCACCACCATCTCCATCCATCCCATCTACATCTTGTCTAGATGTTGTTGTAATTTCCGTACTCGTTGTGGATTTATACAAGTACTATTCATCTATGATTGATTCCATTGTTATTGCCATGATGTTGATTGCCTCCATGTGTGAGTAGATCATTAGTTCTTAGGGAGATGGAGAAACCCTAGTATGAGATTGAAATAAGATAAAGTTTATTATGATATTCATCACCGTGACCATGCATTAGATTGTCTTTATCTTGATATTGGGAGAAGTCGACCTCTCAATATTTGCCTCTTGTGGGGACTTGATGGAGGGAACTACTTGTTGGTAGAAGGAGGTGTGTTAGCACTTACAGTGACTATAAAGCTGTTGGCACCCCTTACGTATCAACTTGGGAACCAAGGAAACTCATAGAACGCTATCCATGCCATGGGATATGTCCTACGGGATTAAGTCCCTTAATAACGCAGTAATTCGATTGATGTCGATTGTTGACTGCTGTGGTTATGAGGATGATGTGGGCAGTGGTTGCTGCCTATTTGTCTAAATACGGAGTTCCTCCCCCACATACACAGTTGAGAATGTTCATGATAATGATATTTACCTTAGTCCTTTATAATGCTAGAGGTGTATCCGCTACTCCCTGAGAACGTCTTTTTCCCTATTGCAGTTCCAATCTCTTTTACATACGCGATACTTACTTTCTGTGTTCAGTTGTTTTACTTTACTTATTGTTCTCTTATACCAAAAACCCAAAACACCTATTTACACAATACTCGCATTTTATCTTGTTACTTAGAACTTTATTTAGCATTTCTATTATAGTATTTAATTCAAGAGTTATTAGACTTCAGACTCTTGCTCCCCGTGGGATCGATATCTTTATTTCGAAACTAGCTACAAATGATCTGTGCACTTGTAGTCATCAAGCTTTTTTCTAGCGCCATTGCCGGGGAGCTAAGTGTTGTAGGTATTTTAGTTTCTGCTTATTTATTTTTGTCTTGCTAAGTTTTGTTTTGAGTTACAGGTTTCCACCAACATGATGGAGTTTGAGCATATGGCTAGTGCTAACCCACTCAGCCACTTTGGGAAGCCCTATGATATTTATAAAAAAACAACTCCAACGAGAAGACAAGGGACTTTGAAATAAATCCTCTACTACTTGGTATTCTACACAAGAAGCAATTTACTGGAGATGAAGAAGATGCTCATCCATATGAGCATATCGCATGTTTGAAAGATATATGTGGCACTTTTCAATTACCAGGATATACCGCTAATGAGGTAAGGGTAAAAAAAATTAGTCAGACTTTGACAAGTACAGCTCTCTCATTGTATAGATCTCTACCCCCAGAAGCCACTACTACTTGGGATAATTTAGCTAGCGAGTTTCTAGCAAAATATTATCCATTATCAAAATCTTTTGGAATCACGCGTCTTATAATGACTTGGAGGAACCTTCCTAATGAAGTACTGGTAAGAGCTTATATCAGATTTAAAGATTTACTTAATCAATGTCCTCATCATGATTTTCCTAAATGGTATTTATTGCATATCTTTTACAGTAGTTTAATTGAACCTAATAAAATTGAACTAGACTCTTGCGCGAGAGGAGCTTTTATGAATCTTCTTATAACTAAAGCTTGGGCTTTACTTAATAGAATTCATGATCATAGAGTTTCATGGAATTTTGGTCTAGGAAGCGAAGGAGGCATATAAATAGATTATGATTGTATTCATGACTATAATAAAAAGGGCCATGTTAACAAATTATCTAAAGAACTTTATTTGGATTCAGATCTTGTGTTGCATGTTGTTAAAGCTTTTACAGAAGACATCAAAGTCTAAAATAGGGTTTTGTCAAGTATGATCCACCACCCCGAACCTGAGAAGAAAGAAGTTAAAGCAACACTAGCCACCCTAGAACCAATATATGAGATAACTTTCCCTAAAGCTGCACAGAAGCATATTTTTAAATATGAACATGTCAAAGAAGTATAGGAGAAGAAGGAAGAGGGAAGTATGCTAGAAGTTGAGGAACATCTGGAAAACCAAAGATGATGAGGTAACCAAGGAAGAAATTATGGATATGTATGCACATTTTAACATAGTTGAACTTGATAAAGAGACTTCCGTATTGGTTGAAGGTAAAACAAAGGTAAAAGATGTGGGTAAGCCTATTCTTCCCTGCATATTTAAGGAAACCTCGCATTATGGTTTATGCAACCTTGGCACCGAAGTTAATGTTATATCTTATGATTTTTATTTAGAAATAAAAGAAGAAATAGAACTGGCTACAATTGAAAATACTGATATGACAATCATGTTAGCCAAAAAAATTCTTAGAATTCTAATGGGAGTAGTTGAAGATGCAACTGTCACAATTGGAAATAACAAATATCCTATCAATTTTGTAGTTGTTGATATGCCAGCTAACACTCTTTGCCCAATTATATTTGGAAGATTTTTTTTGAGATATGTAGGTGCCAAAGTTGATTTCAAAAAGGAGATTGTGTCTCTTAAGCTTGGGGAAGCGGAAAAAGAATTCCACTTTTCCAAATTTAAAGATAGACCTCTACAAATACAAGAAGAAGAGAAAGAGAAAACTATTGAGGAAATGGCAGCTCTCTTCTTTAGTGATTAAGAAGAAGAAATAAATGAAGAATCAAATTATGGAGAAATAGTTATGGAGGACAAGTCCCTAGAAGAACTAGAAGGTGAATTTGATTCACTTCCCTTTATAGGGCCTCCAACTAATGAGGCTTTCGAAGAGCCAAAAAAGAGAGGGGACGAGGAATTACCACCCCCAGAATTGAAGACTACCAGATAATCTTAAATCAGATTTTTAGATGATACACATAAATTTCCTGTTATTATTAGTGCTAAACTTTCAGGAGATGAAGAAGAAGAACTCATGAAAATACTTAAGGAGCATCGCAAGGCCTTTGGGTACTCAATGGATGATTTGAAGGGCATTAGTCCCATGATAACCGTCCATCAATATTCATGGAGGAAGGTGCTAAACCAGTTGTGGAATTTAATAGACGACTGAAGCCCGAAATGAAAGAAGTGGTATGAAAAGAAATAGTATGCCTATTGGACGCATGTATAATCTATCATGTAAAAGAAAGTGAATGGGTGAGTCATGTTCATTGTGTCCCTAAGAAGGGTGGTTTTACTGTTGTTCCTAATGAAAACAATGAATTGATACCTACTAGAACTATTGTTAGACACATGATGTGTATAGATTTCAGGAAATTGAATAAAGAAACTAGGAAAGATCACTATCCTTTACCGTTCATAGATCAAACTTTAGAAAGGTTAGCAAACCACACTCATTTTTGCTACTTGGACGGATATTCTGGTTTTTCTCAAATAGTTATTCATCTTGATGACCAACTTAAAACAACTTTCATTAGTCCTTATGGTCTACATGCTTACCGACGTATGCCTTTTGGTTTATGTAATGCTCTAGCTACTTTCCAAAGATGCATGACTACTATTTTTGCAGATTTTATAGAACTGATAATGGAAGTATTTATGGTGACTTTTCTGTCTATGGTACTTTGTTTACTAGTTGCTTGGATAATCTCTAAAGAGTTTTGTAGCATTGTGAAGAAACCAATCTTGTTCTAAACTAGGAGAAGTGTCATCTTATGGTCAAACAAGGTATAGTCCTTGGACATAAGGTATCCGGTAAGGGAATTGAAGTGGATAGAGCTGAGGTTGAGGCCATAGAGAGAATACCACAACATAGGGATATAAAAGGTATAAGAAGTTTCCTTGGTCATGTGGGTTTTTATAGAAGGTTCGTTAGGACTTTCTCTGGAATATCTAAACCTTTGACTAACCTTCTGCAAAAGGGAGTAAGATTTAATTTCGATAACAAATGTCTTGTAGCCTTTGATAAACTTAAATATGTTTTATCCCATGCTCCTATCATTAAACCACCTATTTGGGATATGACTTTTGACTTAATATGTGAAGCTAGTTGATACGTCGTAAACGTATCTATAATTTTTTATGTTCCATGCTTGTTTTATATCTACTTTCTTATGTTTTGTTTACACTTTGGGGTATTTTTATACATTAGAACTAACCTATTAACAAGATGCCACAGTGCCAGTTGCATGTTTTCTGTTGTATTTGGTTTCAGAAAAGCTAGTAAAGAAAAATTCTCGGAATTGGACGGGACAAAAGCCAAAGTCAATATTTTACCCGAAGCAACACGAAGTGCGGAGGGGGGACGAACTGGCCCACCAGGTGGCGACGTGGCCTGGGGGGCACGCCACCAGGGGGTGTGGGCCCCCTGGTACTCCACCGACCTTGCCCCTCGCCTGTAAAAGCCTCTCGGGACGAAAATCCTAAGGACCCGATCAGAATTGCACGAAAGAGTCTGTAGCCTCCGCCATATCCATCCCTAGATCGGGGGATCCGAAGCTCTTCCCGGCACCCTGCCGGAGGGGAGAGATCACCCTGGAGGCCTTCTTCATCACCATGCCTGCCTCCGGTGTGATGCGTGAGTATTTCATCCTTGGACTATGGGTCCATGTAGTAGCTAGATGGTTGGTTCTCCTCCTTTGTGCTACCATGTTTAGATCTTCTGAGCTCCATTCATGAGCAAGATCATCTATTTGTAATCTTACATGTTGTGTTTGCGGGGATCCAATGGATATTGAGATGCTATTTTAGATTGATTATTGATTCTATCATGTCTATGTTATTTATGGTCTTGCATGCTCTCCGTTGTTAGTAACTATCTTGGCCAATTAGATGCTTGCAACTCCAAGAGGGAGTATTTATGCTCGATGGTGGGTTCATGCCTCTAGTAATCTGGGGAAGTGACATAAATCTCTAAGGTTGTAGATGTGTTGTTGCTACTAGGGATAAAAACAACAATCTTTTGTCCATGGGGCAATCGTATTGTTTACTTTACACACTTTGCTTAATGCAATTATCTGTTGCTTGCAACTTAATACTGGAAGGGGTTCAGATGATAACCTGAAGGTGGATTATTAGTCATAGATAGAGTTGGATTACGGTCTATGTATTATGTTGTAATGCCCAATCAAATCTCACAGGAGTCAAGATGTCTAGTATATGCATTGTATGCTTTCTCAAATCTATCAATTGCCTCACTGTAATTTGTTCACCCAACATGCTATTTATCTTAAGGAGAATCACCTCTAGTGAACTATGGACCCTAGTCCATACTTTACCATTGATATACCATCTACTGTTTACTGTTTACCGTTCACTTCCTGCAAGCAATTACTATCTTCCACACAATATGTTTAATCCTTTGTTTTCAGCGAAACCAGTGAGATTGACAACCTCACTGTAAGTTGGGGCAAAGTTCTGTGGTTGTGTTGTGTAGGATTCCAAGTTGTTAGGAACACCTTGGATTTGTTTCCTTGCTCCTACTGGTTCGATAACCTTGGTTTCATAACTGAGGGAAACTTGCTGATGTGCTCATCATACCTTCCTCTTGGGCTTCCCAACGAGCTCGAGATATCTTGAGCCATCACTAGTGATGTTGTTGTAGCAGTAACTCTGGGACAACACATAGGTTACATATTTAATATTATACATCATGCTAGTAGAACTCTTAATAGTGCTCAAAAGAATTATCCTAAGGAAGAGAGGGAACTTTTTGCTATATTTTTCTCTTGCGATAAATTTCGTTCTTATATAGTTGATGCAAAAGTAAGAGTTCATACTGATCGCGGTGGTTTAAAATAACTCCTTGAGAGGAAAAATCATAAGCCAAGACGGATCCATTGGATCCTTTGACTTCAAGAATTTGAGTTGCAAATTATGCAGAGGCAATAAATAAAGATGTTGGATGTAGTGTCCATATTCGCCCAGCAAGACACCAATCTTATTGAGAGGAACTTTAGTCCTGGTGATTTTCGTTTACGAGAATTATTAAATGAACTAAGGTCAATTCCTCCAAAAGAGAAGATGTCTTTGTTGTTGCAGGAGCTTGTCATCCTGGAATACGTAAATGGTAAGTGCAAGGTAAGTGTTCTTACTCAAATAAGTGATTTGTTTTCACAAATTGTACTTTCAATTTTTTTGCCTTTGAATTCCTCGTATTTTTCTGAAGTTTCTGAAGGTTTTTACCAACTATAGGTCGCAACTATATGAACGGAGAAAAATCTCTGGTCGTATAGTTGGTCGTTAAACCTTTTGTATCTTCTTTGCGAAATTGTTTGTTGTTTGGAAACTATACGGTTGCAGCTATACGACCGGAGAAAAGTCCTCCTGCCATATAGTTGGTCGTTAAACTCTCAGACATTTTCGATTTTGATGTCTGGATCTATACGGTCGCAACTATACGCCCGGAGAAAAGTCCTCCCGTCGTATAGTTGGTCGTTAAACTCTCAGACATTTTCGATTTTGATGTTTGGATCTCTACGGTCGCAACTATACGGCCGGACAAAATCCTCCCGTCGTATAGTTGGTCGTTAAACTCTTAGACATTTTTCGTTTACTTTTTGTTAATTCAAAAAAGGGTTTTGTTGGTTCCGGGTCGATAAATTAATTGACCTGGACTCGAGATATTTGGAAATATCAGCCTGGAACCAACTATACGGCCGGAGCTTGATGGCTCAAAATATATCGAGCTAGTTGGGGAACCCCAAGAGGAAGGTATGATGAGCAGAGCAACAAGTTTTCTCTCAGTTATAAAACCAAGGTTATCGAACCAGTAGGAGCAAGGAAACACCTCCAAGGTGTTGTTTCCAACTTGGAATCCTGCACAACACAACCACGGAACTTTTCCCCCAACTTATAGTGAGGTTTTCAATCTCACCGGTTTTGTTGAAAACAAAGGATTAAACGTATTGTGTGGAAGATAGTAATAGCTTGCAGAAAGTAAACAGAAAACAGTAAAAAGATTGTAGATTGATAGTAAAAGAAAGGACCTGGGTCCATAGTTCACTAGTGGTGATTCTCCTTAAGATAGATGACATGTTGGGTGAACAAATTACAGCGAGGCAATTGACAAACATTGAGAAAGCATACATGCATATACTAATCATCTTGACTCCTATGAGATTTAATTGGGCATTACAACATTATACATAGACTGTAATCCAACTGCATCTGTGACTAATAATCCACCTTCAGGTTATCATCCGAACCCCCTCTAGTATTAAGTTGCAAGCAACAGATAAGCATTGTGTGTAAAGTAAACAATATGATTGTTCTATGAACAAAGGATTGTTGTTTTCTCCCTAGTAGCAACAACACATCTAGTGCCTTAGAGATTTCTGTCACTTCCTCAGATTCCTAGAGGCATGAACCCACTATCGAGCGTAAATACTCCCTCTTGGATTTGCTAGCATTTACCCGGCCAATATAGCTACTAACAACGGAGAGCATGCAAGATCACAAATAACAAAGACATGATAGAATCAATAATCAATCTAAAATAGCATCTCAATATCCATCGGATCCCTGCAAACACAACATGATAAGATTACAAATAGATGATCTTGATCATGAACAGTGCTCACAAGATCTAAACATGGTAGCACAAAGGAGAAGAACCAACCATCTAGCTACTACATGGATCCGTAGTCTAGGGATGAACTATTCACGCATCACACCGGAGGTAGGCATGGTGATGAAGAAGGCCTCCAGGGTGAATTCTCCCCTCTGGCAGGGTGCCGGGAAGAGCTTCACATCCCTCCCAATCTAGGGATGGAGATGGCGGCTACAGACTCTTTCGTGGAATTTTGATCGGGTACTTAGGGTTTCTGTATCGGAGGCTTGTTATAGGCGAAAGGGGAGGCCGAGGGGTTCCCTAGGCGGCCACACCACCCCTGGCGCGGGTCAGGCCTGGCCGCGCGGCCAGGTGGTGTGGCCGACCTCTGTCCCCTCTCCGTCTCGTCTTCTGGCTCCGTGTCCCCCTCGGTGAAATATTGACTTTGGCTTTTGTCCCGTCCAATTCCGAGAATATTCATTTTCTAACTTTCTGGAACCAAAAATAGCAGAAAACAGGCAACTGGCACTATGGTATCTTGTTAATAGGTTAGTACAAGAAAGTGTATAAAAATACTCCAAAGTGTGGAAAACATAAGAAAGTAGATATAAAACAAGCATGGAACATAAAAAATTATAGATATGTTAGCAACGTATCAGAGCTATACGGGTCACGCCCCTATAGTTGGTCGTTACGTGGTAGGACTCCTCCAAATCTGTGATTTCTTTCCCTGTTTCGTTAAGATTCTTTTCTTGGGCGAGAATTTGGTGTTTCTCATGAGTTTTATCGACCTCTGACCCTCCTTATATACTGCCATTGTCTCTCTCTCTCTAATCATAATCTCCAGAAACCAATCTACATCTTCATACGTGAGGACACGCAAACCAAATGACAGAAGGCAAGGAGAGAAGTTCCTATGGAGATCAGGAGCAATAGCGAGTAAGGCAAGGAGATCAAGATCGTCCCTATGGAGTTCCTCGATGCCGACAATTGACGTCGAAAGAGGGAGTTGAAAGTCCTCGAGCTGAAGATTGAAGAGATGGACAAGGAGACGCCAGGGACACCCAAACATCTTCGGTTGTTGTGACTTTATCTTGATAAACCTGACAAAGATATTAAGCGGACAATCGAATCAGGTTTTTCTATGAGTCTTAAGGCAATACAAACCCTTCAAGAGAACAATGAGCTCATTAAAGAATAAGTGAAAGTGCTAGAGAGGAATAATCTTTTCTATAAGCTGCGTGTTAAAGAATTAGAGGTTGTTAATCAATCCATTTGCCTCATGATGTCCTGTGAAGAGAAGATACCGCATGCCATGGCACCACAGTGATCTACAATAATCACAGTATCAAATAATCGCAAGGGATTATTTGATCCCGCCTGGCTTGATTCCAAGGCTGGGGAGATCTTTAAGACCTTGTAATATATCTTGTAAGTTTTATATTACTATTTTAGTTTTGCATTAGTTCAAATTAGAAATAAAGTTTGCATCATTAGAATTCCCTTAAGGAATAGTCGATCTCATTTGTGAAATTCTGAGTTTATTATCATATATGGAGCATTATTGAGTTTGTGCTTGTCCTATTGATTATATGAATGGCTTGAGTATAATTTTACTTGCACTTTATGATAGCAATAGGAGTCGTCCACACCATTCGTATTAATGGAACGTACAAAGATAATTTGGTCAGTATGTTGTAAGTACATGGTTTGATTTACAAAGAAAGAAAAATTATCTAATCAGTTAAGTTGAAAAAGAAACCTTGAACAAAGGAAAATTAAAAGTGCTATCAAATTAGAGTGAGAACAAGACGGGGTAGAATATTAAAGCTATAAAGATTGCTTCATATACAATTGGAATTTGGTAATTGAGAATATTAGACTTTGAATTCCTACATGAAGTGGAATGTATGGTTAGCTCCTTTGCACAGCACTTAAACAAAAGTGGGAGCATATATATATATATATTGTTGGGTCCACAGCATAGAAAACAAAAAAAATCCTACGATGAGAACTACATGCCAAGATCTATCTACTAGGTACAAAGCAACGGGTGGATATACATCCAACGAGAACTTACCCTCGAAGACAACGAGTTTTGTTAACGAGTAGGAACTTGTGGTTGATGTAGTTGTACACTTGCCGATCTCAAGATCGTGAGGAAGTCCGAGCGCCGCAACTCAGCAGCGCATCCATACTCACACACATGTTTAAGCCACCGGACAACCTCCACCTCCTCGCTCTAGCGATCTAGCGGAAGCAGCAACTCCTTCCAGACGAAATGCCACCGAGAACATGTATCTCGCTAATCCGAGACCATGGCGAATAATTCTAGAGGGGGAGAGAGATCCTTCACAAGGAGGTGTGAGGAAGAAGGAGGGAGAGGGTGGCCTTTTATAGGAGGAGGGGGGGTGCCCCTCCTCTCCATGGCCGGCGCATGGGGGGTGACCCCTCACCTCCCCCATTCATGTGGTGGTAACCCCTCCACATTAAAATGCCTCTTCACATTCCCTTTTAAAGTCCCCACTTTAAATGCATTAAAATTCTCCAAGTTTAATGCTCTCTCATTTAATAAAACTCTTTTATTAAATTTATTCAGAATTTTGTTAATTACTTTAATTAACAAACATTCACATATAACCCCGTGCAATATTTCAATATCACATGCAGAACCACTTTCTACAATTTCACCCGAAACAATTTCCGGTTTCTATCGAAACAATTCCTGCGCTTTGCAATTCTTTCGTCTGAAACATATGTGCTCCAAAATGGTGTCCGGTAACTCTTAAGTGTGTCACCCTACGGTTCGCGAATAATGCAGACATGATTGAGACTCCTCTCAGATCAATAGTCAGCAGCGGGACCTGGAGATCCATACTGACTCCTGCATATTCAACGATGACTTCTGTGATCGTGAGAACCTTTAACGCTTGTAATTTAATCCCTTTGTCTCATGATATAATACATGTCCGAGATTCGATCATCGGTATCCAAATACCTAGTTTGATCTCGTTACCGACATGCACTCTTTTCTTGTTCCCGTGATATAACATTCTAGTGATCACATCACTTGCTTGCAAGCTATCTCAATGTGATATCACCGAGAGGGCCCATAGTATATCTATCCGTCATCGGGATTGACAAATTCCACTCTTGATCCATGAGCCTCAACATAACACCTTCGTAGCAATGAACCCATCTTTATAGTCACCTTGTTATGGTGTGACGTTTGATGTTATCAAGATACTCTTCTGGTGTTAGCAATTAACATGATCTCATGGTCTAAGGATAAAGATTACTTCGTATGATGTTATAGCAATATAAACATAATGACTTGATCGTAATGCTATACTTCGGATGAATGTTCATCACATCATTCCACCAATGTTGTGACCTTGTTATTAACAACATCCAATGTCCATGATCTGGAAACCTTGATCATCTTGTTAATCAACAAGCTAGTCCATAAGAGAGGCATAACTAGGAACCCTTTTTGTTTATTAAACACACATGTATTGATGTTTCCAATCAATACAATTCTAGCATGCAAAATAAACATCTATCATATATAAGGAATACATAATAACAACTTTGTTATTGCCTCTCAGGGCATATTTCCTTCAGTCTCCCACTTGCACTAGAGACAATAATCTAGTTCACATAGTGATAAATCTAAAACCCATGGAGTTCTGGTGTTGATCATGTTTTGCCCTAGGGAGAGCTTTAGTCAATGAATCTGCTACATTTAGGTCCGTGTGTACTTTACAAATCTTTATATCTCCATCCTTGACATGCTCACGGATGGAGTGAAACCGGCGCTTAATATGCTTGGAATTCTTGTGAGACCTCGGTTCCTTTGCGTTGGCTATGGCTCCATTGTTGTCACAATAGATCACCATCGGGTCCAATGCACTAGGAACCACACCTAGTTCCGTAATGAACTCTTTCATCCAAACCGCTTCATGCGCCGCTTCTGAAGCAGCAACATATTCCGCCTCTGTCGTTGATCCAGCCACCACAGGTTGTTTGGAACTCCTCCAACTAACTGCTACTCCGTTCAAGAGAAATACGTATCCGGATTGAGACTTAGAGTCATCCGGATCGATGTCAAAACTAGCATCGACATAACACTTAGCAACTAGCTCTTCTTCACCTCCATATATAAGAAACATATCCCTAGTTCTTCTCAAGTACTTGAGGATGTTCTTGACCACTATCCAGTGTTCCGAACCTGGATCAGATTGGTACCTACTAGTCATACTAATAGCATGTGCCACATCCGGTCTTGTACATAGCATGGCATACATAATAGAGCCTATGTCCGAGGCATAGGGGATATCCATCATCTCTCTTTCTTCCGCCGTAGCCGGACTTTGAGTCTTACTCAATGTCTTGTCTTGCAACATAGGTAAGAAACCCTTCTTACTTCCGTCCATATTAAACTTCTTTAATATCTTATCAAGGTATGTACTCTGCGATAGCCCAATTAGGCGCCTTGATCTATCTCTATAGATTGTAATGCCTAATATATATGATGCTTCACCAAGGTCTGCTGTTTAGATAACTTTTAACACTGTTTAAAAGATCTATAACATTTCTAATCAATAATATGTCATCCACATATAATATCAGAAATGCCACATTGCTCCCACTCACTTTCTTGTAAATACAAGCATCTCCATAAGTTTGGACAAATCCAAACTCTTTGATCACCTCATCAAAGCGGATATTCCAACTCCGGGATGCTTGCTTCAGTCCATAGATGGATCGCTGAAGTTTGCATACCTTATTAGCATCCTTAGGATCGACAAAACCTTTAGGTTGTATCATATACAACTCTTCTTCAATATTACCATTGAGGAACGCAGTTTTGACATCCATCTGCCATATTTCATAATCGAAATACGCAGCAATTGCTAACACAATCCTAACCGACTTAAGCATCGCTACGGGAGAGAATGTCTCATCATAGTCAACTCCTTGAATTTGTCGAAACCCGTTTGCGACAAGTCAAGCCTTATAGATGGTCACATTACCATCAGCATCAGTTTTTCTTTTGAAAAAGCATTTATTCTCAACGGCCTTTCGATCGTGAGGTAAGTCCACCAAGGTCCAAACTTGGTTCTCGTACATGGATTCCATCTCGGATTTCATGGCTTCTAGCCATTTGTTGGAATCTGGGCTCATCATCGCTTCTTCATACGTCACAGGGTCTTCCATTTCATCAACCATGAAATTCACAATAGGATTGCCATACAGTTCAGGAGCTGCACATGTCCTGCTTGACCCGCGAGGTTTGGTAGTGTCCTCTTTCGGAGTTTCATGATCAGTATCATTAGCTCTCTCTTCATTAGGCGAAGTCAACTCCAAAACAACTTTCGGTGCTGCGCTACTCGCCATTTCATGAAGAGAAGGTTCAATAACCTCTTCGAGTTCTACCTTCCAACTACTCACACCTTTCGCGAGAAGCTCCTTCTCAAGAAAGGATCCATTCTTGGCAACAAAAACCTTGCCCTCGGATCTGTGATAGAAGGTATACCCAATCGTTTCCTTAGGGTATCCTATGAAGACGCATTTTTCCGCTTTGGGTTCGAGTTTAACCGGCTGAAGTTTCTTCACATAAACATCACATCCCCAAACTTTAAGAAATGACAGCTTAGGTTTGTTTCCAAACCATAATTTATACGGTGTCGTTTCAACGGATTTAGATGGTGCCCGATTTAAAGTGAATGCAGCTATTTCCAGTGCATAACCCCAAAATGACAGTGGCAAGTCAGTCAGAGATATTATAGATCGAACCATATCCAATAAGGTACGATTACGACGTTCCGACACACCATTACGTTGTGGTGTTCTGGCAGACGTGAGTTGTGAAACTATTCCACACTCTTTCATGTGTGTGCTAAACTCATAACTTAGATACTCTCCTCCACGGTCGGACCGTAGAAATTTGATCTTTCTATTACGATGATTTTCCACTTCATTCTGAAATTCCTTAAAATTTTCAAAAGTTTCAGATTTGTGTTTCATCAAATAGATATACCCGTATGTATGCAAATCATCCGTGAAAGTAACAAAATAACGATATCCACCTCGCACCGACACACTCATTGGTCCACAAACATTAGTATGTATGATTTCCAATAAATCTGTTGCTCGTTCCATTGAACCGGAAAACGGCGTTCTAGTCATCTTGCCCATAAGGCATGGCTCACATGTATCAAATGATTCAAAATCAAGTGATTTCAAAAGTCCATCAGAATGGAGTTTCTTCATGCGTTTAACGCCAATATGACCTAGACGGCAGTGCCACATATATGCAGATATATCATCATCAAGTTTAATCCTTTTAGCATTAAAATTATGAATGTGCGTAATATTACTATCGAGATCCATCAGAAATAAACCATTCAACACAGGTGCATGACCATAAAAGATATTATCTATATAAATCGAATAACCATTGTTTTCAGAATTAAACGAATAACCACTTTGCATCAAATACAATCCGGATACAATGTTAATGCTAAGTGCAGGCACCAAATAACAATTATTCAGGTTTATAACTAATCCCGATGGCATATGGAGAGGCAGCGTTCCGACGGCGATCACATCAACTCTTAATCCATTGCCGACCCGCATTGTGACCTTATCCCTTGCTAGTTGTCGCTTGTTCCGCAACCCCTGAATCGAGTTACATATATTAGCAACTGATCCCATATCAAATACCCAGGTGCTACTACGAGTACTAGTCAAGTACACATCAATAACATGTATATCATATATACCTTTGTTTGCCTTGCCGGACTTCTTGTCCGCCAAATACTTGGGGCAGTTGCGCTTCCAATGGCCAGTCCCCTTGCAATAGTAACACTCGGTATCGGACTTAGGGCCAGCTCGGGGTTTCTTTTCAGGCGCGACAACAGATTTGCCACCCTTCTTTCCCTTGTGCTTGACTTTCTTGTCCTTCTTGAAACCGGTGGTCCTATTGATCATCAACACTTGATTTTCTTTCCTAATCTCCACTTCTGCAGTCTTAAGCATTGACAAAAGCTCGGGAAGAGTCTTCTTCATGCCCTGCATATTATAGTTCATCACGAAGCTCTTGTAGCTAGGTGGCAGAGATTGGAGAACACGATGTATGCCTAAGTCAATGGGAATCGTTATTCCCAAGGACACAAGCTAATCAGCGTACCCAGACATTTTGAGTACGTGCTCACTAACGGAGTTGTTTTCCTCCATTTTGCAGTTGAAGAACTTTTCAGAAGCATTATAACTCTCTACGGCAGCATGGGTATCGAAAATCATTTTCAATTCTCCCATGGTATCAAAGGCATTACCATTTTCGAAACGCTTTCAAAGATCTGGCTCTAGCCCATACAGTATACCGCAATGAACTAAGTTGTGGTCCTCCTCACGAGTCACATAGACATTCTTTTCCTCGTCAGGGGCATCAGGAGCTGGTGGGGGGCCTAGCGGCGCATCTAGCACATATTGCTTTTGTGCAGCAGTGAGGAGAATCCTCAAATTCATAGCCTAGTTGGTGAAGTTGCTACCATTCGCAGCAAGTTTCTCTTTCTCTATGAACACATTGAAATTAAAAGCAGGTGGTGCCATCTACAATAGAATTTGTAAAGTTTATTTAGACTAAGTATATGATAGAGTGAGTTCAACTAATCCAAATTACTAATGAACTCCCACTCAAAAACTACATCCCTCGTGCCTTTTTTGGTGATTACATGAACCAAATCCACTACACCAAGTCTGATCATCACGTGAGTCGGTGTAGCTTCAAAGGCGAGCATCTATATGGGCATCATATCAACTATATGACTCATGCTTAACCTTTCGGTCCGTGTTCCGAGGCCATGTCTGTACATGCTAGGCTCGCCAAGTAAGAACCTTAGTACTCACGTGTGTAAAACTGTCTTACACCCATTGTATGAAAGCGTAGAGTCGAGTACACCCGATCATCACATGATGTCTCGAAACACGATCCATAGAACGGTGCATACTCAAGGAAGAACACATTTTATCTTGATATCTAAATGAGGGATCATCTTACAATGCTACCAAAAGCGCCAAACTAGCAGTATAAGATGCTAACATCTAATGTGTAAAGTGAGATGATATGGTCCATGCATTTGATCTCTATCGTTTGCATCGTGGTATGATCTCTATCATTCCTTTGTGTGTAAGGCCAAGGTCTATGAAACTTACACGTTGAATGTGTTGTAAGAGTATCTATCATACATCTACTTACAACAATACCATATCAATACACTAGCCCAGCAACGATCTAAACTAGACGCCTCTAATTTATCAATTGCAAGTTTTACGTGGCTTAGGGCTTTCGGAGATAGAACCGTTCTCACCTACGAACATGAACCACAACGAGGATAACCAAGTTATTAGCAACTCGTTGTAAATCAGATATTGACTATAGTAGGAGAGATAGACACCCGCCAGCCACTTATGCAAAACAAGTTGCATGTCAGTCGTGGAACTGGTCTCATGTACGATGACATGTAAGGTTGGTCCGGGCCGCTTCATCCCACTATGCCACCAATATCCAAAATACATAGAAGATGCAATAACATGATCATCATCGCCCACATATAAACATATGTGTACTACCTGTGCAAAGCACCTACGCATAGATCAGGTTCTGATACCACTATTAGGTCCGCAGCATAGAAAACAAAAAAATTCCTACAATGAGAACTACACGCCAAGATCTATCTACTAGGTACAAAGCAATAGGTGGACATACATCCAACAAGAACTTACCCTCGAAGACAACAAGTTTTGTTAACGAGTAGGAACTCGTGGTTGATGTAGTCGTACACTTGCCGATCTCAAGATCGTGAGGAAGTCCGAGCGTCGCAACTCAGCAGCGCATCCGTACTTGCACACACGTTCAAGCCACCAGACAACCTCCATCTCCTCGCTCCAGCGATCCAGCAGAAGCAACAACTCCTTCCAGACAAAATGCCACCGGGAATATGTATCTCGCTAATCCGAGACCATGGGAAATAATTCTAGAGGGGGAGAGAGATCCTTCACAAGGAGGTGTGAGGAAGAAGGAGGGAGAGGGTGGCCTTTTATAGGAGGAGGGGGTGCCCCTCCTCTCCATGGCCGGCGCATGGGGGTGACCCCTCACCTCCCCCATTCATATGGTGGTAACTCCTCCACATTAAAATGCCTCTTCACATTCCCTTTTAAAGTCCCCACTTTAAATGCATTAAAATTCTCCAAGTTTAATGCTCTCTTATTTAATAAAACTATTTTATTAAATTTATTCAGAATTTTTTTAATTACTTTAATTAACAAACATTCACATATAACCCCTTACAATATTTCAATATCACATGCATAACCACTTTCTGCAATTTCACCGAAACAATTTCCGTTTTCTATCGAAAAAATTCCTGCGCTTTGCAATTCTTTCGTCTGAAACATATGTGCTCCAAAATGGTGTCCGGTAACTCTTAAGTGTGTCACCCTACGGTTCGCGAATAATGCAGACATGATTGAGACTCCTCTCAGATCAATAGTCAGAAGCGGGACCTGGAGATCCATACTGACTCCTGCATATTCAACGATGACTTCTGTGATCGTGAGAACCTTTAACGCTTGTAATTTAATCCCTTTGTCTCAGGATATAATACATGTCCGAGAATCGATCATCGGTATCCAAATACCTAGTTTGATCTCGTTACCGACATGTACTCTTTTTTCGTTCCCGTGATATAACATTCTAGTGATCACATCACTTGCTTGCAAGCTATCTCAATGTGATATCACCGAGAGGGCCCAGAGTATATCTATCCGTCATCGGGATTGACAAATTCTACTCTAGATCCATGAGCCTTAACATAACATCTTTGTAGCACTGAACCCATCTTTATAGTCACCCTGTTACGGTGTGACATTTGATGTTATCAAGATACTCTTCCGGTGTTAGCAATTAACATGATCTCATGGTCTAAGGATAAAGATTACTTCGTATGATGTTATAGCAATATAAACACAATGACTTAATCGTAATGCTATACTTCGGATGAACGTTCATCACATCATTCCATCAATGTTGTGACCTTGTTATTAACAACATCCAATGTCCATGATCAGGAAACCTTGATAATCTTGTTAATCAACAAGCTAGTCTATAAGAGAGGCATAACTAGGAATCCTTTTTGTTTATTAAACACACATGTATTGATGTTTTCCGATCAATACAATTCTAGCATGCAAAACAAACATCTATTATATATAAGGAATACATAATAACAACTTTATTATTGCATCTCATGGCATATTTCCTTCATATATATATATATATAAAATAGTGGGCTGCCTATAGTGGCACCGGTGCACCCACATCTAACCGTCGGATCAGCCCATAGACAAAATTTCCACCCTACATCTAGATAACGCCGTTAACGAGCATACTACGGTTGGCTTCCTCGGAAAACGAACCACCGAACCACGTGTCCACGTCCCTCCCTAGGAAAAAGCAAAAAAAAAAACAATTGTGGCCGGTCGTGCATCCACGGGGATACAGAGAGAAGAGATGCCCTCCAGTCAAAGTCCTCCACGTTCTCCCGTCTTCTTTACCGAACAAACTATTCCTAGATCGGGATCTGAAGCACTTCTTCCTCCCGGCGATTTCTTCCTCCCGGCGATTTCTTCCTCTCCCAGACGAGCCACCGCCGACCGAGCGCATCCACGCGGAAAAACATTCCGGCCGCAGCCTCCTCTTTCTTTTCCTCACCGCAGCCAGATCCAACCGCGAGGCCGTCCTGCCCGACGAGCAGGCGCCGCAGCTACGACGCCAGGATCTAGACCCGGCCGACCCTGCCATAGCTGGAGGCCGTGATATGGTGACGAGAGCCACCAGCGAGCTGAGGAAGCCGCACAGAGGAGCGTTTGAATTTGGTTGTGTCATGGCTGTGCTTGCTCTTGTGTTCTTGTGTGTTGCCGCGAGGATGGGGATGCACGCGGCTGCGACATGGCATGTTCTACATTTTCTTATTCCCTTTTGACTACACCTCCTGTTTTCTCATAGCCTGGATGCTAGTAGAAGTCTGGCTGCAATGTCCAATTTCTCTATTTCCGATTTCTACTTTTTTTGGTTAGTGTCATGGTGCTGCTAGGACGAGATCACTCAGATGTGTCTAGATTGGCTTTTTTTGCCTCGTCCAAGAAATCAAATTTGGAGATTGTGCGTTCATCTTTGTTATTTTGTTCTGTAGTTGTTCAATAATTTGTAATTTCAAACTGTGTTTCTTCCTCACGTCCCAGAGATGTGTTTCTTGATGAGTTTCTTGTGCCAGCAAGAGGGCAGCGGAGGAGCTTCTTCATCCTGAGTGTCGGCCGCCTGAATATCCCATTTCAGGAGGGACGCGGGTGTGAACTGTACTTGATGTTCACAATACATTGATTTGTTTCCTTCTAAGTGTCCAAGTTTTATCCATGAACTGAATTAAAGGTTTCGTTCAGAATGTGAATTCTTTTTATTACAGTTTCTTCATGCTCAGATATGAACTGATGAGTCTGCACATAATCCATATCGCTACTTGGATAGGAGTTTCTTTTCTTTCTGGTCGCATTTGCTAACAAAAAAAATATGGTCGCATTTGCTAACAAAAAAATTGGTTTCTGCCATTTTTTGCACTTTTCATCTTTTCGTTTATCGGCAATATCTATTTTTTTTGCCACGACGTGTCAGATGCAGAAGCTGGAAAAGCTTTAGATTAGCTATAGCTCGACCAGAAACGAGTTAAGTGTTCTAGGAAATTTTCTTGATTAAATATAAGAGGAGGAATTGAAAACTTGAGCCTTGGACATTTCCTTCTAAACACATATGCATGCGCGTGACCCAGGTAGCAGCATGCAACGACCACCTCCCTGTCATGTCAGAGGCACATGGAAGGCCTAGGCCCCGGGCTTCGACATTAAAAGACCGTTAGTTCACTATGTTCATATACTATATCTAAGATACTTTCAAACAAGTTAGATGAAAAATTGCAAATACACCCATAGTTTGCACTATATATGTAAAATATCATCATATTTGTACTATGTGAATAAAAATTATATACTACCAAAAAAGTAGGATATATACTCCCCAAATATTCTTATATACTTCATACTACCCATATATAGTCTCCAGTATTATACATACTGCCTAAATGATGTGAAACACACGTGGGTGTAACTACATCCAGGTGTAGTATGAATATGTCCTCTATATATATATTGAGTGGCGCTATTTGACATAGGGTGTAGAATAGTTATTCTTTTAGACCGTACATGATTTTTACGTCACGTAAATTTTCTCTTATCTCGGAAGTCAAGAAGAACATAAAAAAATTTAAACATGTCGTAAAAAAAATATTTACATGCCGTAAAAAATACGGCGTAAAATGCGAATTTTTTGTGTTTTTTACACAATAATGACTCATAAATCTTATTTTTATGTCAATTTTTTTGCGTTTTTGATGAATATGAACATAATTATTAGCATACAAAACATAAATTTATGTATGTGAGAACATAAAAATATGTGGGGTGCAAAATAACTATTCTGCACCCTAGATGCTAAATAGGGTTTTTATATATATATATATATATATATATATATATATATATATATATATATATATTGAGTGACGCTATTCGACACCTAGGATGTAGAATATTTTTTCTACACCCACCCTCTATCTTTCAAACCGTATATGATTTTTACGTCACGTAAATTTTTCTCTTACCTAGAAAGTCAAGAAGAACATAAGAAAATCTAGACATGTCGTAAAAAAATTGTTTACATGTTGTAAAAAAATACGACATAAAATGCATATTTTCTATGTTTTTACACTAAAATGACTCATAAATTGAATTTTTATGTCGATTTTTTTGCGTTTCTGATGAATATGAACATAATTATTAGTATACAAAATATAAATTTCTAAATGTAAGTAAAAATATGTGGGCAGCAAAATAACTATTCTGCACCCTGGATGCTGAATAGGGTTTATACATATATATATATATATATATAAAGAGAGAGAATGTTAAAGAGAAAATAGGCATACACCACTATATTGTAGTAGGATAAAGAGACGTTTTGAGATTTTGAATCCCAAGTGAATGTGTTAATCCTAAAACACTTGGGACTACCTCGCTAACTCATTCGGTCGAACCAAATACTTTTACATCATGTTGAGATCATCTTTTGTGAGCTGTTGATCACTAAGGTGTGGAAGCCTTCTAATATTATTCGGATGGTTCGAGTAAGGTACTATTCATGAACTTATTTCTATGTATCATATATGATAAACACATGCTGCAACTGTCTCATTTATTTTATCGACTTAGCTTCATGAATATGAGGATCACATCCATTAAGCTAAACTTTCTCGGGACAAGCAAGAGTCTAAGCTTGGGGAAGTTGATGAGTACATATTTGCATCATGTTTTATATTATTATTTTGCATTGTAGTTGTACGATCTTGGCATTTTACGGTGTTTGCATGCACATTTTATGTCTATTTTCACCAGGATCAGGACATATGATGGATACAATGGACATAATTCTTGGAGAAGTTGTATTGGGTAGAAAAGAAGTAAAAACAATGTAAATCACTTATTTGGAAAATATCAATAACACTAGAAGAAATCCCAAAGTATCAAGGCATCCCGACGGTTTGATGACCAACTATACGGCGGGAATAATTTTTCGGCCGTATAGTTCCCGCCGTATAGTTGGTGCCGCCACCGCCTCCTCAAATAGTTTCATCCCGTGCTACTGGATCAGAGAGATGACATATAGAACAACCAAAAATCACCAAAACCTCACCTCCGGAAGGCATCTGGAGGGGGAACTCTCCCACCGAGGATCCATCTTCGCCCTACGCAGATCTCAGAGGCAAAGGCATCGATCTTCATCATCAACCGCTGCATCACCACCATCTAGATCTTGTTGTAATTTCCATACACTTTGTGGATTTTTACAAGTACTATTCATCTATGATAGATTCCATTGTTATTGCCATGATGTTGATTGCCTCCATGTCTGAGTAGATCATTAGTTCTTGGGGAGATGGAGAAACCCTAGTATGAGATTGAAATAAGATAAAGTTTATTATAATATTCATCGCCGTGACCATGCGTTAGATTGTCTTCATCTTGATATTGAGAGAAGTCGACCTCTCAATATCTGCCTCTTGTGGGGACTTGATGGAGGGAACTACTTGTTGGTAGACTGAGGTGTAGCACTTATAGTGACTATAAAGCTGTTGGCACCCCTTAAGTATCAACTTGAGAACCGAGGGAACTCACAGAACGCTATCCATACCATGGGATACGTCCTACAGGATTAAGTCCCTTAATAGTGATGTAATTCGATTGATGTCGATTGCTGACTACTGTGGTTATGAGGATGGTGTGAGCAGTGGTTGCTGCCTATTTGTCCAAATACGAAGTTCCTCCCACACATACACAGTCGAGAATGTTCATGATAATAATCTTTACCTTAGTCCTTTATAATGCTAGAGGTATATCCGCTACTCCCTGAGAACACCTTTTCCCTATTGCAGTTCCAATCTCTTTTATATACGCGATACTTACTTTATGTGTTCAGTTGTTTTACTTTACTTATTGTTCTCTTATACCAAAAACCCAAAAACACCTTTTTACACAATACTCGCATTTTATCTTGTTACTTAGAACTTTATTTAGCATTTCTATTATAGTATTTAATTCAAGAGTTATTAGACTTCAGACTCCTTCTCCTTGTGGGATCGATATATTTATTTCAAAACTAGCTACAAATGATCTGTGCACTTGGAGTCATCAATACCCGCAAGGTATGTCCATTGTTCCAGGTCTCCTTCGCACCCATGGTGGAAAACCTCGACTGGGCTGGGAAGATGGTTGTATGTAAGAGCCCCGGACCCCTTGAGAGGCGTATGAAGGCTTTGGCGAGCCACGACCCGACCGACAAAATGGTGGCTTGGGAGTTCATCCTCCAGCAGATTGCGCCACTCCAAGAGCGCATCAAGGGCGTATGGGCTATGTCAAACGACAGGGACAAGATCCAAGCTATCGCGCGACCTTCTTCTCGAGGCGCCTGGAGCTGCCCTCGTGGAGCTGCTCCTTGGGGAGGCGACTGCATCTGCGATCCCCCCAGATGCCTTCCCCTTGTATCTGATCGGTGACGTGGACGTGGCCCGCGCCGGGCTTCCTCTCTTTGACCGGTGGGGTGAGTTCTCTCTCAGCCAGGAAGGGCGGGGGGAGGGGACGCTTATGTTTCTGTCCTTGTCCCTAATGCCACGACATGGCTAGAGGATGAGAGTGTGATAGCGAGAGGTGGCGATGAAGCTTTACTACCCTCTCGTAGGGGAGGATGCTACATAGCTTGTCTTCCTCCGAAGAGGATATGGCGATCTTACCAACACCGAGTATCGATGTGTTCGAGTCGGTGGTGGCGGCGCGGTCTCTGCCGATATTCCTGCCGGGGAACGCCTGCAGGGGGTGCTGCCACGGGGAAAGGCCCCACGGAGGAAGACGAGGACACCTTCCTTCCTCCCAGGTTGAAGAGCGGATCCTGGATGTACAATGTCTCCTCCGGCAGGGGGTATCTTTCCTTTCTAAGGGTGCTTCTTTTCCCCACCTCTCTTTGTCCTCACTACTCGATCCTCCCTTATCGTAGGACCACAAGGAAGAAGAGGAAGAGGAGGGTAGGGAGTTCTCTGTCGAGGAAGACCCGCGAGGCCATAGGTGCCAGCTGTGGTTCTTTGCCCTGCGGGCCACATCCCTCATCGAGGGTCTCAAACATGGGTGATCCTCGATGGATCATAAGGCTGAAGGCCTCCTAGCAAATGCGGCAGTGATCGTCGGTGCTGAGACGGCAACGGCGGAGGATCAGCCTCGCGCCCCAAGTTCCCTGAGGCCTCTGACGTTGCTGTCTCTGGTTGAAGAGGGGAGGGAGGATGCAGGGTCCCACCAAGGAAGCTTGATCATCCCCTCCGGTGCTGCGAGCATAGAGTACGCTCCTTCGTGTGAGGATCCAATGGGTGCCCAATATGCGACCCCTTCCCAAGATCTCATCATTGATGGGGCATCGGTGGGGCCAGCCCCCGATCCATCTCAACCATGGAGGCCCTACTATGGGCTAGAGCGTAGAGCCTAGCGCGCTTGGCCCGGAGCAGCCTGACTTTGCTTCGCTCAGTCGTGGAGGTCGCATGTGTCGTCCTCGAACAGTTCCTCGCGGACACAGTAGGCGAGGAGCACCGGCTAGCGGGGGTGTGGCGTTGCCTTCACGAGGCACAAGTGACACTCAACGCTCTGCTCAATCTGTGGGAGCGACGTAGAGAGAGGAGAAGCATGGAGACCACAGATATCCTCGATAGGGCCAAGCGTGAGGTGGAGGAGATTGTGGTGTCACCTCGTGGGCAGGCCTTGTCGGCCAGTGGTAACTCTACGGAGGATCTCACCCGCTAGGCCCAAGAGCTCGTGGTGCGTGAGCACGCGATTTCCCTCTTGGATAAGAAAACCGAGGATGATCGTCTTTCGATCCAGCAGTGCAAACAAAGCATGGCACGACGCGAGGAGAATGTTCAGCTCCTAGAGGTTGAGCAAAGCCTATAACACAACCTCCTGGAGTCAATAGAGGCTCACCATGAGGCATCCCATAAGGAATTGGCGGAGCACAAGACCAAGCTCGATGAGCATAGTCTTGACCTCGAGAATATGAAGGCCAAGACCTAGGAGAGAATCAAATGCTTCAACTTCAAGCTCGGTGATGAGCAAAAGAAAATGCGGGTGGACAACCTTAAGAAGCTCGCCTCGAGCTGCAAGAGCCTTTGTGATGACTTCGTGAGGAAAGCCAAGCTTCAGGAGCAACGTTTCACGACAAGGAAAACCGATATGGCAAAGGCATAACAACGAACCGAGGAGAGGCTGACTCAAGCCCTTACTGACCTCGGGGTGGCAAGGAAGGCCAGGATGACACTCTCCCCTAGACCAACTAACTTGGTTAGGAGCTCGCTGAGCTCCAGTAGCAGATCAAACCCATGGTCGACGTTGATGATTTTCGTAAGCATGAGGAGGCGGACCATCGGTTCTTCGAGAGGCAGTGGTGTCAGATGTACCGGAGGCTTGCTTTGCGCGCCGTTGATACCTTGGGTAACTTTGGAGTGGAAGTCTTCTACAGTGGCACCCTCGCTAACACCGGTGAGATAGGTACCTACCTCGAGCTCTTCGACTGGATTACCGCTGAGCTGGAGAAGGTTGCCCCACTCTACTAGAACTTCCTCCAGAAGAAATGCCGTAAGATACTGCCCGATGCAGCTCAACTCTTCTCCAACCTTCATTGGATCAACACCCTCTTCCCCTGGAAGAAACTCCTGAGGGAAGTGAAGCACTCCAAGATGGCTCATCCCCAGGATATCGTAGAATTTCAGCAGATCATGGGGAATGCATGGAGGCTTTCATTTGGGAGTTTTATTGGAACGAGGAGGACGAGACCGATCAAAACTCGGATGCTGCCACTAGTGACAATGGGGACTAAGGAGACAAGAGAGGGGATGATGATATCGAGAGCGGATGATCGAGTAGCGAGAAGGATGACGAGGAGTCTGCTGATGATAGTGTCTTGTAGTCTCGGTCCTAAAAAGGTACTTGGTAGCTGTGTGCCTACCATTCTTTGTGAAGGCCAGAACTTCTGATGGTGGGGTCACCTTTTGGATATTGTATGAGGTATGTTCTGCTTAATACTCGTGGAGAATACATTGATTTGTATGTGATCTTGCGCTGTGGTGGCCTCTTTATTTGTTATCATGTTGGTTCTTTACGTGAGTAAACGTAAGGCAGGTATGTTTCCTGTTAGTCCCCCGTGGAGGGGCTATGGAAATTGTACGCTCTCGGATACGTGAGGAGAGGGCGTCCTCGCAAACCGTCCCATAGGTTTCTCAGGGAGGCAACCGTAGGACCCGCACTTATCATGTTAGCTTCTCAAGGAGGTAGCCGCAGGTATAAGTATGTATGGGTCCATTATGAGAAAGTGAAATATCTCATAGGATGTCCTATGAATTCCTCATGGAGGAAACCACGAGACTTGTGCTTTTCATGTTGGCTCCTTGAGGAGGCAGTCGTAGTCCTTACACGTTCGAGGCTTCCTGAGGAGCGAATGACCTCGTGAGCCGCCCCGTAGGTTCCTCATGGAGGAAATTGTAGGGCCTGTACTTGTCATGTTGGCTTCTCAGGGAGATAGCCATAGGTATAGTACATATGCGACCCTTCAAGGGCATGGTTACCCTCGAGAGCCATCCCGTAAGCCCCTCGTGGGTATAACTGTAGGACCCGCACGCTCCTAGCAGGCCCCTCGAGGAGGTGACAGTGGGTTTTTGCATTCTAGCACTCTGCTTGGCAGCGAATGCGCTTGAGCAGTTTGTGCCACATGTGCTCGCTAGTTCTACTATGTGTATTATACTAGGATTTCAAGCACCAAGAATTGTAGGTGAGGTGACTTTATTGCTAGAGCTAGTCTGCAAGTCAGAGCTTGACTCTTTAGGTCCTCGCATTGATGGGAGTGGTCTAGTGATAGACACCGTGCCCAACCCCCTCTTGTATGATATATATGTGAGAACATTACGAGCACATGGGTATAAAATTTTTGCAAACCATGACATTTTCCGATGATTTTTAACCGCAAGGCGAAAAACATGCGAAGGTTTTTTGATGTCTGGTACAATGTTGTCGTGACCTGCATAGGGTTTCAGAAAAAGAGAGTTGTAAAGAAAGGGAGACGGGGATTGGGTGTCACCTTCGAGGAGGGGGAATAATCGACCACTCGTGGAGGGTGGTATTATTATGGGTGCTAGGAGAGTGATGACCCACAAGTATAGGTGGTGTATCGCAGTATTTTCGAGGGAAGTGAAATCCAATTTATTGATTCGACACAAGAGGAGCCAAAGAATATTTATAAGCCTTAACAACTGAGTTGTCAATTCAGCTGCACCTGGAAACAATCTTGCTCACAGCAGTTTATCAGTAGCAACAGTTTTGTAGTAGGAATAGTAAAGTAGCAGCAGTAGTAAAGTAAAGACAGCAGTAATAATAGCAGTAAACAGTGGGATTCGAGTGCGGTAGGCATAGGGATGGATGGACGGGCATTGCATGGACAAGACAATTCACAAAGCAATCAGAACATAGGGAAATTGCAGATAAATAAGATAAAGCATCCAAGTACTAGATAATCCTAGGCATGTGTCCCATATATAGTCATACGTGGTCGCAATGAGAACTTGCACAACATCTTTTGTCCTGCCAGCCCGTTTGCAGCGGGGCCTCAAGGGAACTACTGGCAATTAAGGTGCTCATTTTAATAGAGCAACAGAGCAAAGCATTAACACTCCGTGAACACATGTGATCCTCACATCAAAGCCATTCCCTCCGGTTATCCTGATTTCTGTCACTTCGAGGCCTTTGGTTCGGGACAACAACGTGTGTATACAACTTGCAGGTAGGACCATAACCAATACTATCATAATGAATCAATAACATGTTCAGATCTGAAATCATGGCACTCGGGCCCTAGTGACAAGCATTAAGCATAACAAGTCGCAACAAAGTCATAAAATACTAATAGAAGATACTAGACACCATGCCCTAACAATCTGATGCCATTACATGAACGATCTCATCCTATCCCTACCATCCCCATAGCCTATAGCGGGGGATTACTCACTCATAGATGGGGGAAACATGGATGGTCGATGGAGAAGCGATGGTGATGATGATGGCGATGATCTCCTCCAATTCCCCGTCCCGGAAGGGTGCCAGAACGGAGTTTCTGGTGCTGTTTCGTGGAATCTGGTGGTGGCGGTGGAGCGGAACTCCTTCTAGAAAAACGTAGAACCCCCCAGAGTTTTGAGGTCAGAAGGCATCTTATGGGCGAAGACGAAGACCGAGGGGAAGTCTGGGGCGGCCAGACCACCCCCTGGCGTGGCCTGGGCTAGCCCGCGCGGCCGGGTGGTGTGGCCTGGGCCCAGCCCCCCTCCGTATCGTATTCTGGCTCCGGGATTCTTCTAGTGAAATAGGATTTTTTGCATATTTTCCAGGATTTTTCATGATAGTTGATTTTCTGCACAAAAAGTAGACACCAAGGCAATTCTGCTAAAAACAGCGTCAGTCCGCGTTAGTTGCATCCAAATCACACAAGTTTAGAGGAGAAACAATAGCAAAAGTGTTCGAGAAAGTAGATACGTTTTGGACGTATCAACTCCCCCAAGCTTAGCTTATTGCTTGTCCTCAAGCAATTCAGTTGAAAACTGAGTGCGATAAAAGAACTTTCACGAACACATTTGCTTCATATGATGTATATATTCTCAGCGTGTGATAAACTCCTTAGACAATTCATAATATAGAGTATGCAACTAAGTTTACTTAATAGGCATTGCAAGCTATGAAGAGATTCCAACTTAAAAATAATAAGTAGCATGAAGTATAAATATAAGCAACATTACAATGCTCATAACAAGGTATGATAGAGTGGTATCTCGCTTGCCTTTGATTATGAATGCCAAGGCACCTCTAAAGTTCAGGTGAAGACTAGAAGTAAAGATGTCAAAGATACAAGAATCAAGGTCATAACACAAATAATCAAGTTTTGAGACAAGCACATTACACTAAGAATGACAACTATGCTCTCAAGAAAGTGCTCATAGAATAAGTGGAGACTCAACAAGTAAATGAAAAGGTTTTGAATAGTTTGAAAGGCTTCCAAATGCTGAAAGTATGGTACTCATTAGCTTTGAGCTCTCATTGCCCCTATCATAAGCATCTTTAAGTGGTTAAGGTTAAAGTGACATAACTAAGAGGATATGCTTGACAATTTATAAGCTAAAGTCTCATGCCCCTTACTTACGAGTACCGGACCTCATGCTACTCAACTTCAGTCACAAGCAAGCTCTTGTCATTGTAAGTACATATGTATCATAGAGAACTGCCAACGGGGTACCCCTTGCACATGATACATGAGTTATCCCATAATCAAAATGACAAGGCAAGCAGACAATGAGCATCTCAGCGATCTTTTTTATTTACTATGTGCATAGATTTTTATTGAGAATGCTTCATAGAATGCTCATTATGGTTATGCTGCAAGTTTCCACCATGATTAGGCATGGCTTAGGCTAGCGGCCCAGGCGTTTCCCTAACACATATAAAAACTCCATGATCTTACAAGTTCCACTTTTATTTCACACCGCCGGGATCCATGAGGAAAATAACATGATATCAACGAGGTACTAGGTACCAGTGCAATGTTGAAAGCGTTCCCCATGATACATGGTTCTGCTAACTTCAACTTATAAAGCGCAAGCATATACGCAACAAAGAAGGACGCAATGGTTCAGGTTTAATTAAATGCAAGAAAATAAAGTGTGCCATCAAGTTCGTGAGAGCTTTACTAACTAACTTTCTCATAACAAGCAAACATTTTATTCGGAAGAAAACAAGGCATATTGAATATGCACGGAAATAGCAAATGATGTTAATGGGTAGGTATGGTGGACACTTTCAAAATATTTGGTTTAGGGAGTTGGAAACATGAGTAAAGCATACTCAGTGAAAGTGAAGGCTAGCAATAGTAAGTGAGCGACAAACGAGAGAGCAATAGCTATCATAATCATGCTTGCAACAAAACAGGACCAATCATGGCATGAAAGTGATTCAAGACCCTCAAGGCAAAATAATTCATCGAGGCTTAACTGATTATTTCAGTCATATGCATGCATGAGCATGTGCCAAGTCAATTCAAATGAAACATTCAGAGGAGGATACCACGGTGTCATCAAATTATGAATAGAGTAATGCAAGCAAACATTCATATGACATGCTACAAACTATTAGCAAGATGGGACTAATCATATGAAAGCAAGAACTACTAAGCATCCAAAGATAACATACACCCTACACGAACAGACTAAGCATGTCCACAATGATGAGTATATGTACAAAAATGAAAACAAATAGAGTTCGTTACCAGCCTCTTACCACACCTTAAGTTGTCATTAATCCTCATTATTGCTCTTCACTTGTGTGGCTTGAATATTAATATGAAACCAATATCCACTGAGGACTGTTGAACCCTGCAACAAACTCACAAAGCCAAAGAAGAACAACAAATATTTTTGTTGTTTTCGATTTTTTAAAGCAAGAACCAAAAAGGAAGAACAAGCAAAGCAATTTTTTGGGTTTTTCGGATAATTCAAACAAAGAAAAAAGGGAAAAACAAACCAAGGCAAAAATAAGAAGAAGCAAACATAGAGAAACAACAGAAATATTTTTGGTCTTTTTGTGTTTTAGAAAGCAAAAGCAAAGAAAGAACGAAAACTAAAAAGAAAACAAAACATGAATACACAAAGTACCAACGCAACATGATATGAAGATGAGCGCGATGTCGGCGTACCTCCCCCCAAGCTTAGGCCTTTGACCTAAGTGGGTATCAATCCCAAGCTGGCGTGGATGAAGTGTCACCGTGGTACGACGAGGAGGTACCCTTGTCTTGGTGCGAGCTCGAGTACGTCCCTCCGTAGTGCGCGGAATAATCGTAGGAGGGTACATCCTCCTGATGCTGCTCGTGGAACCCCAGCAAGTGGAGCTGCTCGTCCACCTCCTCCTTAGAGCGCGATGATACATTGCAAATGTATCTATAATTTTTGATGTTCCATGCTTGGTTTTATCCACTTTCTTGTGTTTTGTTCCAACTTTGGAGTACTTTTCATATGATTTCTTGGACTAACCTATTAACAAGAGCCACAGTGCTAGCTGCTTGTTTTCTGCTGTTTTTGGTTTCAGGAAAGTCAGAAAATGAATATTCTCGGAATTAGACGAGACAAAAGCCAAAGTGCCTATTTTTTCGGAAGTCATCATATGCTAGAATACGAGACGGAGAGGGGCCAGAGGCCGGCCACACCACCTGGCCATGCGACCAGGCTTGGCCCGCGCCAGGCGGTGGTGTGGTGGCCCCTGGCACCCCCTCGCCTCCCTTTCCGACTATAATATGCCCTTAGGACGTAAACCCTAAGTACCCGATCCAAAATCCATGGAAGAGTCTGTAGCTGCCGTCATCTTCATCCCTAGATCGGGAGGGATCTGAAGCTCTTCCCGGCACCCTGTCGAAGAGGGGAATTCACCCTGGAGGCCTTCTTCATCACCATGCAAGCCTCTGATGTGATGGGTGAGTAGTTCATCCTTGGACTACGGATCCATGTAATAGCTAGATGGCTGGTTCTCCTCCTTTGTGCTTTCATGTCTAGATCTTGTGAGCTCCGTTCATGATCAAGATCATCTATTTGTAATTCCACATGTTGTGTTTGCGGGGATCCGTTGGATATTGAGATGCTATTTGAGATTGATTATTAATTCTAGCATGTCTTTGTTATTTGTGATCTTGCATGCTTCTCGTTGTTAGTAGCTATCTTGGCCAAGTAGATGCTAGCAACTCCAAGAGTTGGTATTTATGCTCGATAGTGGGTTCATGCCTCTGGTAATCTGGGGAAGTGACAGAAATCTCTAAGGTACTAGATGTGCTGTTGCTACTAGGGAGAAAACAACAATCCTTTGTTCATAGAACAATCGTATTGTTTACTTTACACGCAGTTCGTAAAGAAATAATATGTTGCTTGCAACTTAATACTGGAGGGGGTTCGGATGATAACCTGAAGGTGGATTAGTAGTCATAGATGCAGTTGGATGGCGGTCTATGTATAATGTTGTAATGCCCAATCAAGTCTCAAAGGAGTCAAGATGATTAGTATATGCATGTATTGCTTTCTCGATGTTTGTCAATTGCACCCAACATGTTGTCTATCTTAAGGAGAGCCACCTCTAGTGAACTATGGATCCTGGTCCTTTTCTTTACAATCTATAAACTGTTACTGCTTTGTGTTTACTTTCTGCAAACTTTTACTTCTTTCCATTCGATACGTTTAATCCTTTGTTTTCTGCAAAACACGGTGAGATTGACAACCTCATCGCAAGTTGGGGACAAAGTTCTGCGGTTGTGTTGTGCAGGTCTCCACGTTGCTACTAGCACCGGTAGTGCACCCTGTCAAAGCTCAGCTAGTAACACCTTTGGGGTGTTTCCTTGATCCTACTGGTTCGATTAAACCTTGGTTTCATAACTGAGGGAAACTTGCTGCTGTGCTCATCATACCTTCATCTTGGGGTTCCCAACGAGCTCTACATCAACCACGCACCAACACTTTTCTGGGCGCCGTGCATTGAGTCATCAAGCATTTTTCTGGCACCGTTGCTGGGGAGTCAAGGACATCTTCACAAGGGAAGTCCCTCATAACCAATCTCTTTACTTTGTTATTTTTGTTTTGCTTAGTTTCTTTTTTCTTTGTTTGCTTTCTTATTTCAAAAACACAAAAAAATTAGTTCCTATCTTAAGTTGCCACTAGGTCTAGCCTTGCTCCAATCACTATGTCACCCGAGGAAATGATTTTCACTTTTAAACAAGGAATTGAGGAAAGTTTTAAGGAAGCTTGGTCTAGAATCTCTGATCTACATGAAAAAACTGAGCCTAAAATGACTCAAAGCTTGTTCCTTAGCAGTTTTTACCTTGGGATTGCTCTTTGCTATAGATATTCTTTAGATGCTGTTGTGGGAGGATATTTCCTCCAATGTAATGAGGATGATGCTATTAATGCTATAAATAAATTGATCCTTACTTACGACTTGCCTAGCCAAACTGATATTTCTTTCGCAAAAATATTTGCTAGATTGAACACTCTTGAGACTAGCACTGCTAGCTTAAAATATTGCTATAATACGCTTAGGGAGCATCTCGATTATGTTCCAATAAATACTGAACCATCAAAGTGGCTCCCTACAGTAAAGATTGGGATAAACACTGAAACTTTTTAAGCTCGCTGTGATATCATGTCTGAATTTTGTCTTATGCCCAAAGACATTTATGAATCTCTGAATACTTGGGGGCTTACTAAAGGAGGAAAAGAAATATCTTTTGCTAATAATGCTACCATATTACCTCTTGGAATAGCCGAAGGAGTGTTTACAAAGATCCTTGGGGAAATGATTTCTACTGATTATCTTGTCATTGAATGTGCAGGAAAAGGACAAATTACACTTGGAAGGTCCCTATTAGAACTTCTGGGAGCATTAATAGATGTGGGAAAGGGGACCATGCACCTTTCTTCTCCACCAAACAATCACATTTTCCCCAAGGTTAAGAATAAAAGTAAGAAAGGTAAGAGCAAGAAATTTGGTTTTAATGCTTCTTCATATGAGAACACTTGATTCTTTTTCTTGCTTCTTATGCCTAACTTAAAGGCATTAAAGAAAATTACTTATTAGGAGATAACCCAAAAGTTTTAGATGAGTCTTGGAAGTTATTACCTCTGTAATAACCTCTCCTTATCATTTTTATTTGCTTTTTGAGCCAAGAGTAACCTCTAATGAGAGAGAAGTAATGATTGAGAAAGTTGATGTCCCGAAACAGATTTATGTGCTTCACCGTAAAAATTTGTGTAAAATCTCTGAACGTCTTTTTGAGGCGTGAATTTTTATGCTTCTGCCCCAGTTTATTATATAACTTTCGTTAGTTCAACACTTTTTGATTTGAGAAACAGAAGGTCTTCGCAAAAATTTGTCTTTACCTGCTGGTCTGTTTTGACAGATTTCTGCCATTTTCTGCATTTGCTTCTTGTTAGTTCCTTCTTGAGTTCCTTTGGGGAATTGAGCTTTTTGAGGGAAGTGCTACAGTAGATAGTGTTCTAATTGAAGTTTATTTGGTGTTAGAACTGAACCTTGAGACTTATTTATCTTAAGTGCACTAATGTTGCTAATGAGATTGTGTGAAGTTTTGTATGAAGGAAAAATTTTAGGTGTATGGAAGGAATGAGTAATGAGATGAAGGATGGACTAAATCTCAAGCTTGGGGATGCCACGCGTGTCACCCCAAGAAATATCCAAGAAGTACAAGCGTCAAAGCTTGGGGATGCCCAAGGCATCCCCTTCTTCATCAATAAAAATCCCAGGTTTCTTCCAAACGCTTCATTTTTATTGTTTCATGCACAGTTGTGTTGTTCTTGGAGCGTCTTCTTTTTTGTTTTCGTTTTGGTTTTTAGTTTGCTTGGTTTTCTTAGTTTTCTGAATAAATTGGTTGGACACCCTCTTTCATACATTGGTTTGCAAATAGTTTGGTTTGGTTTGGAAAAGAGTAGGAAAGTTCATACCTATGTGGTAAAAAGAGCTCGTTTTTGACTGTGGCCTATGCTTTGTCATGTCATGCTTGGTATTGTTTTGGCTTTATGCTTAGTATTCTTTGTTGTAGCATGAATTGTTATAAACAATTGAGATTGCTTAATGTGCCTTGGATGAATCATGCGTTGTTTTAGCATATTAAAGCATAGTATAGTGGTATTCTCCTTTGATGCTTTATTTGGATTGACTTGGTGCATGCTCACACCATGTTATGACTATCCAAAGTCACCATAGCCTTTATGATCCTTTAGTTTTCAACTTGTAGTATCACTTTATGCTTTGATCAATGATGTTTTGTCGCTCTGCATGATTATGGCCATTATTGCTCTTTTAGTTTGTCGCTCCCAGTCTTTTGCTAGCCTCCACCACCAAGTATGAGTTCCACTCATGCATCCAAATCCCTAAACCAAGTTATTCTAAAGAGTCCACCATACCTACCTACTAGCTTATGCTATTTCAAGTATATTCATGCTTTTGTTTACCTTCCAAATTAAACTTGTTATGAGAAAACTAGTGATTAAAGCTCTCACGAACTTGATGGCACACTTTACTTTTTGCATCTAATAAACTTGAACCATTGGGTCCTTCTTTGTTGCATATATGCTTGCGCTATATAAGTTGAAATTAACAGAACCATGTTTCATGGGTAACGCTTTCAACATTGCACTCGTACTTTGTACCCCGTTAATATCATGTTCTTTTGCTTACGGATCTCGACAGTGTGAAATAAAAGTGGAACTTGTAAGATCATGGAGTTTGTATGTGTGTTAGAGAAACGCCTGGGCCGCTAGCCTAAGCCATGCCTAATCATGGTGGAAACTTGCAGCATCACCATAATGAGCACTCTATGAAGCATACTCAATAAAAACCTATGCAAATAGCAAATAAAAAGATTGCTGAGATGTTCATTGTCTGCTTGCCTTGTCATTTTGATTATGGGAAAGTTCTCGTATCATGTGCAAGGGGTACCCCGTTGGTGGTTCTTTATGATACACATGTCCTTACGATGACAAGAGCTTACTCGTGACTAAAGTTGAGTAGCGTGAGGTTCGGTCTTCATAAGTAAGGGGCATGAGATTTCGGTTTAAAAATTGTCAAGCACATCCTCTTAGTTGTGTCACTTTAACCTTAATCACCTTAAAGATGCTTATGATAGGGGCAATGAGAGCTGAAAGCTATAAGTACCATAAATTTTGGAAGCTCTTTATGAGACTTGAATCCCTACTTCCTTTTACAAAGGCCTTTCTTCCACCATTACATTGAGTCTCCACCTTCTATCTTTATGCACCTACTTTGAGAGCATAGTGGCCATTCTTAGTTCTATGTGCATTGTCCCAAGACTAGTTGATTGATGCATAACTTATTATTGCTTGTTTTAAACTATTTTATCTAGTCACTCTTATGAACTTTGAAGGTGTTCTATTGAGGGACAAGCTAAATACTATTATGCTATGTTTTCTTTATGTGAAACAAACAAACGTCTTGCAAAGCAGTGTTATTCATGAATCTTTTGTTTGTGCCTTTTCATGTTGCATCATAGTTTCTTTGCTTATTGCTAGAACTTTGTCTTTCATGTTATGATTGAAGTACTATGATCCCAGCTTTGAATGTTTTACAAATACTTTGATCAAGTCTTTGATGGTGCATGTCACCTCAAAAATTATTCTTTCTTTTTATCACTTACCTACTCGAGGACGAGAAGGAGTTAAGCTTGGGGATGTTGATACATTGCAAATGTATCTATAATTTTTGATGTTCCATTCTTGGTTTTATGCACTTTCTTGTGTTTTGTTCCAACTTTGGAGTACTTTTCATATGATTTCTTGGACTAACCTATTAAAAAGAGCCACAGTGCCAGCTGCCTGTTTTCTGCTGTTTTTGGTTCCAAGAAAGTCAGAAAATGAATATTCTCCGAATTGGACGGGACAAAAGCCAAAGTGCCTGTTTTTCCGAAAGTCATCATATGCCAGAATACGAGACGGAGAGGGGCCAGAGGCCGGCCACACCACCTAGCCGCGCGGCCAGACTTGGCCCACGCTAGGGGGTGGTGTGGTGGCCCCTAGCACCCCCTCGGCCTCCCCTTCCGACTATAAGATGCCCTTGGGACGTAAACCCTAAGTACCCGATCAAAAATCCACGAAAGAGTCTGTAGCCGCCGTCATCTCCATCCATAGATCGGGAGGGATCTGAAGCTCTTCCCGGCACCCTGACGGAGAGGGGAATTCACCCTGGAGGCCTTCTTCATCACCATGCAAGCCTCCGGTGTGATGCGTGAGTAGTTCATCCTTGGACTACGGATCCATGTAGTAGCTAGATGGCTGGTTCTCCTCCTTTGTGCTTTCATGTCTAGATCTTGTGAGCTCCGTTCATGATCAAGATCATCTATTTGTAATTCTACATGTTGTGTTTGCGGGGATCCGATGGATATTGAGATACTATTTCAGATTGATTATTGATTCTATCATGTCTTTGTGATTTGTGATCTTGCATGCTTTCCGTTGTTAGTAGCTGTGGCACCCTGCAAAAACCACTACTAGAAAATCGCGTTGTTTTTGTGCATTGCATCATCATGACCGCATGCTCATGTCATCATGCCACCTTGCATTTGAGCATCGTCATGTCTTCTTGCATTTGTTTGCATAAAACTATTTTTAAAAGTCTGTTTTTGTTTTCTAAACGCCCCGTTATTATTTCAAACAAAAACGCGGGTCTGTCCGGAATATTTTGTTTTGTCTGCCAACAATTTTCAAAAGCCCCGTTTTAAATAATAAAATATTTTAAATTATTTTTAGGAGGCAGCCCGCCAGGCCCGAAAGCCTAGCCGGCCACCTCCAGATAAAATCCTACCTACCCCAGAATCTACCCTAACCTTTTCTACCAAAAACCCTACCCTTTTCTCTACCCAGCCCCAGCCACCTCACTCCCACCAATTGCCGCTTGCCACCTCAGCCCGCGCCGCCATTTTTCCCGCTCGCGCGTGACCCCGCCGCCACCTGGGCGCCCACCCCCGCGCGACCCCAACCCCCACCTGGCGCGCCCCACTCCCTCTTCCCGCCCGCTCCCCACTGCCACCTGACCCGACCACCTCGCACCCCGCGCCTGGCCCCACCTGCCGCTCGCCCCGTGCCCCGTGCCCCTTCTCTCTTTCCCCTCCTCTCTCTCCCCTGCGAGCCCCGCCTCCTCCTCCTCTTCAGCAACTGCCGCCGCCAGCGTGCATTGCCGCCTTCGACTGGAGCCCTGCTTCGCCGCCTTCGCCGCCTACCCCGCCACCAGTTCCCGCCGCCGCCGCGGCGGTTCCCCTCGCCTCCGCCTTCTCCTCGCCGTCACCCCGCGCCCCGGTGCCGCCTCCTTCCCCTACCTCGACGGCCGCTGCCCCTCCTCCTTCCTCCATGGCCACCTCCTCGTCGCTGCCACCGGGTCACCGCCTGCGCCTCGGCTCTCCCTCTAAGCCTCGGCGCTCGTCTGTCCCCTCTCAAGCCCCTCGTCGCCGACTGGCCCGCCCGCGTCCGACCGCGTCGCCCTGCCTCCAGTCTGTGGTCGCCGGAGCCCCGGCGCCCTCCGTCGCTATTCGACCTCGGCCGGACCGCCTCGCCATCGAAGCCTCGTGCCCCCCGCATGACCTCCTCCGCTCTCGATCTGCACATCGCCGGCCGGCGTTGCCGTCAAGCCAAGTCGTGTCGCCCCCTCGCGTACCCCAGCACGGGCGCCGCCAGGGCCACTCGCCCGTGGGATCTCCCTCCCGCCCCGAGAAGCTCCGCCCCGGTCCCTAGCGTTGCCTACCTCCTCTTCACCGAGCCCCTCCTCCCGCTGCCGGAGCCGCCGTGGCGTCTTCCTCCTTCCTGCGTAGGGACCGCCTCTCCGATGTGTTGCCAGCCTGGACCTCATCCCCGCCCGCGCATGCTCACCTCGATGGTAGCCTCCATGGGATGTCCTTTTTCATGTATGCACATGGGTGTCAACAATAGTAGTTGTGTGGTTCCTATTAGCGGCACACCGAGTACACTCAAGTTCGGCGCAGACAAGATCAGGCTAGCAGGGATTGATGCCTTCGGCCACAACAAGATCTTCGCGGCAAAATGACGTGGCCTAGTCGCGCGACACCGCCCGGTACCGCCGATGGAACCTTGTGTCGCCAATTGAAGATTGTATCGGTGCATGGACCACATGAAGTTCATTCCCGTGGAACGCCATGACCTTCTTCCCGCCGAGAACCCGCGATACCCGAAGTCCGACCCGGAGCGCCATGATCTTCTTTCCGGCTGTGAAGACCGATCCCAAACACCGTCGAACCCTCAAGCACCAAGACCTTCGAACCGCCACATGTGATCCCCTTTTCTGAGACCCCCTATTTTATAATAAATAACATAAACTTTTTGCATATTAAATTGTTCATGCATGCAGACTTGTCTATGGTTTGGGGCATCAGTCGTTTCACCGCATAATTAAATATGGAGTCTATATGCGGGGTATCTTTGTCTTATTCCGGACTCCATTTAAATTTGCGTAGCGAACCGATGCCATGTTTTGTCTTGTTAATACAACATTTAATTACGGGGGTTCTAAATAACTTGAACCATTTAATTAATCATCGGGACCCCGGTTCCGCTTAATACTGCCTAATTGTACCGCATCTTTGCCATGACATGCATCATACATGCATCATGCTCGGTCTTCTGCCGTAGTATTAAATAGTGCATCCGGTGTTTGTTCTAGTGTTTGCTTCTTCACGGATTAGGCCGATGAGTTGATGCAAGTAACGACAAGTTCTCCGGATATGATCCGTCGGCAGTGTTTCCCAGGCGAGCACCTCTGCCCCGTCTACTTATTTTGCATTTATAGTCTTTATTTCCTCCTGTTGATCTATTGCTATCCGTGTCGCGATGCTTAGTTTCCGTATCCCCGTTATATCCCGTGCAGCCTCTATATTGCCTTGGACACCTCCTATTACCTGTGTTTGGTAGATAGCGGGCCTTGCAAGTCGTAGTTGCTTGCTCAGGTGCGATCTTGTGATGTCAAGTACCACAGTTGTTGGATTGATGGCAGATGTTTATTGGTGGAGATGCTTAATAGTGGAGTTGCTCATGACTTAAATACAACTATAAAAATGCTAGATATAACTAATGCAGAGGCATCGGTGGGCAATAGATGTTATTTGGTTCTTCCACGCTCACTTGTGTCCCGTAGGACCCCGACTACTTGATACCTGTTCCTTGATTTTTCGCACTATCCACATCCGGGAGGCCTTATGGACCCCCCCTGAGCCAGAGCTTGATTCATTTCTATTTCTTGGGGCCACAAGTAGTTTGGGGCTTTATTACTATCCTGTACTTATGCCATGTTACTGCTTTATTTAAGATTGTGCGTGGAGCACCTGTACTGTTTTGGATCGCGCCACGTTTTCGCGGTATCGACAAGCCCAGTCACACCTTCGGGTTCCCAATCGTTTACAACCGTCGTCGCAAACCCTGGGTCTGTTCTGGAGCCGGCCAACTTCGTTGCGGGTAGCTCAGTGGGGTGGCCCCCTGAAATATTTATGAATCCTGTGATCGCTTTGTCGTGAATGCCTCGTTGGGTTTTGAGTTGGTTTTTCCGAGGTTGATCGAGTGTGTGTTGCTATTTGTGCACCCCTGCAGGGTAAAACTTTCTGAAAGCAGTGTCCGCGGTTATGGACGACTTGGAGCACAGTATCTCGATCATAGACAAGCATAACTAAAGTAGTGCCATAAATTTGACTAAATATATCTGACTAGTAATCAGTTTCACTATAATGGAATGGATATTAAAAATGCCAACCACTGGTGGACCTAGATTGTTTTGTTATATCTGCCTAGTAAGTATTGCAACTCCAATGGGATGTGATAAAAGTGACAACAACTGTTGGGTTTTGGGATTCCTTAGGACAATTATATCTGACTAGTAAATGTTCCAACTACAACGGAATGTTAACTAAAATTGCCCACTACTTATGCTTCAGGATGACTCATGCTATCTGTATCTGATTAGAAATGCTGCAACTATAATGGAATAAGTAAAATTGCCAACCGTGTGAGTTCCTCGGTCTAACTTCCTCGTTTGGTCTCGAGGGGAATACCAGGATGGGTATGTTTGGTGTAGTCCCAGGTTGGATCCGAATAGGTCTTTCTTATCCCTCTCTCATAGCCACCAGTTTCACAAAGTCTCTATAGGTTGTTTAGTGCTGCTGCGCTGCCGCTTCAGTCCACCATACCTATGTAGCCGAGAGCTGCCGAATTCTAGCCTCGCTGTGTACTGGCCTTAGTACTGACGCTCCTCTTTTTCCTTTGCCCTTTGTCGGCACCCCTTTTGATTTAGCAGGTTTGAGATCGCCGTCGTTAGCAGGGTTACCCTTCCGGCTTGACCTGGGCAGGGTTATGGACGCCATTGGTTATTCTTCAAGGCTCTTAGCCCCATTTGCATCTTGTCCGTAGTCGGACGCTCTATCGTTTTAAGGTGATTTGGATCTTTGTATTGTATATCCGTATTCTGGACTCGTTGTTGTATATATATCTGTTCTGTGGGTCCCATCGAGGACTGATGTGTAATGGTATTACTTCGTTTTCCACCCGCACGAAAGTGCCTGGTGGGCGTCCTTGAATCGTTTCTATGCGGGTTTGGCGGAAAGGGCTAAAACTTGCATAGGGCCGATTTGAGGGTGTTACAGTAGCTATCTTGGCCAAGTAGATGCTAGCAACTCCAAGAGTTAGTATTTATGCTCGATAGTGGGTTCATGCCTCTGGTAATCTAGGGAAGTGACAGAAATCTCTAAGGTACTAGATGTGTTGTTGCTACTAGGGAGAAAACAACAATCCTTTGTTCATAGAACAATCGTATTGTTTACTTTACATGCAGTTCGTAAAGAAATAATATGTTGCTTGCAACTTAATACTGGAGGGGCTTGGGATGATAACCTGAAGGTGGATTATTAGTCATAGATGCAGTTGGATGGCGGTCTATGTATAATGTTGTAATGCCCAATCAAGTCTCAAAGGAGTCAAGATGATTAGTACATGCATGTATTGCTTTCTTGATGTTTGTCAATTGCCCCATTGTAATTTGTTCACCCAGCATGTTGTCTATCTTAAGGAGAGCCACCTCTAGTGAACTATGGATCCCGGTCCTTTTCTTTACAATCTATAAACTGTTAATGCTTTGTGTTTACTTTTTGCAAACTTTTACTTCTTTCCATTCGATACGTTTAATCCTTTGTTTTCTGCAAAACACGGTGAGATTGACAACCTCATCACAAGTTGGGGACAAAGTTCTATGGTTGTGCTGTGCAGGTCTCCACGTTGCTACTAGCACTGGTAGTGCGCCCTGCCAAAGCTCAGCTAGTAACACCTTTGGGGTGTTTCCTTGCTCCTACTGGTTCGATTAAACCTTGGTTTCATAACTGAGGGAAACTTGCTGTTGTGCTCATCATAGCTTCCACTTGGGGTTCCCAACGAGCTCTACATCAACCACGCACTAGCACTTGTCTGGGCGCCGTGCATTGAGCCATCACGCGACCACGGTCTCCTATGAATACTAAACAAAGAAGATTGTGCCAAAGGGATCTCCCTCTCATCCCCGTCAGTAAACAACATCCTATATACTAGACCGTCCAAATCTGAATCAACAGTGACAAAATGATGAGTTTTCATAGCAACAAGGTCAAGCCTTTGTGGTGCCAATACAGTATCATTGGGGTCCACTGAAATTCCTAATGTATTGACCATACGTGAGGCAATGATGCCCCCATAGATAGGCCCCCTAGCAGCTAGGCGGCGAGCAATACGCGAGCCAAGGTTGTACCGAGTATCATTGTTGAGCGCAGCAGCAAGGAAGGCTAAATGATAGTTGGGGATATTACTTGTGTTCTCCCTACCAAGTATGCTAGTAGCAAGATAATATGCAAAGTATCTAAGAGCAGGGAGTTGGATGTTTCTTATCTTTCCGCGCTGCGCCACGCGGTCATCATCATTGGTCACCCCTCGGTAAAGCTCCAGCAAATCAGCGGGTCGCCCTTGAATCTTTTTCACGGTCCCTGTCATGCTTACACCTACAACACTGCAAAATCTTTCCAATGTCATGGTGAAGGGCAGGTTATAAATTTTGAAAGAGACAGTTGACTGATAGGGTGTGTTAGTAAACACGAAACTCTCAACAAAGGTTTTGGTGAGCATAGCGTATTGCTCACTCTCATCTTGCATATATGAGGTCAAACCAACCCTCTCAATCAGTAGCAAGAAGTCATCAAGAATCCCTGCAGCTTGTAAGAAAGTAAAACAAGGAAAAGTAGATGGGTGAGCATCCCCATCATCCCTTTCATTACCAATACGAGTTGCAATGAGGTCTTCGTTGTATCATGGCCTAAACTGATAGGCTGATCTTGAGGGCCTCGACCTCCTAGGTGCATCCCTCTCAAATATCTCTCCAAAGGTATGGTTGTTCATGCTTGGTATTCTGAAATTTAAACACCTATTAAACAAGTGATTCAAAAGTGAATATAATGAAGGGTACTACGCATAGGGACTTGTAAGAGGCCTAAGCATGCATCAAAACTATATCTCTAAGCATCAAACAAGCTTACAAGCTCTCATAACCTGTCACCTACAGCAGCAAAATACTCAAGATATAATCCACTAAACACAAATCTACTTGGACAAGGGGAGGAGTCACATACCGGAGAACAAGTGCTTCAAATTTCAGCAACAAAGATGGGCTGAGCAAGGAGATCGAAAAAATCGAGAGCAAGAACGCGATTTTGAGCAATGAACTGGAGTTTGCTCGGGAGAGAGCAGAAAGTGGCAGGTGAGAGAGTTAGTGGAGGGCCAGGCATGGCCCACACCATGGCATGGCGCCACCTAGGGCAAGCCGCAACACCAGGTGGTGAGCCTGCCTGGTGGGTCCCCCTGGTACCTTCTAGGTACTCCTCTGCCCCCTTTTTCACGTAAATATTTAATGTGAATTTTCTAGAATTTTTGAGACACTTTATTTTTGGGCAATTTTCAGGCATAGATGAATGATTTTCTGACAGATTTTTTTTTGAAATGATGCAATGACAAAACAATGTTAGAACTACAAAAGTTCTAATACACTCTAACATGCAAGCAACTAACAACAAAATGGAAAACTAAACGAAAGCAAAACTAAAATGGACAAAATAAAAGTAAACGGAGGTAATCACGGTGTAAACATTGTTTTGTTCAATGAAATCCTTTTGTTAACAAGGTTAATCAGGTCTTGCTACCAAAACAATTTCATATGAGACAAAACTTTGTATTTCACTAGTGATTATGTTACCTCAACCTTGATAGCAATGGTCCCAATCATAATAGTTTCAAATTTTTCTCTTGGTATGGGACAATATATTTCTCCAACTTGAATGCCCTCAACATGTTCAATTGAATTCAAACCATAAGTCCTTTCAATCTTATTGGGGAAATAGACAGTATGTTCCTTGTCATTAACATTAAAGGTCACCTTTCCTTGATTACAATTAATAACAGCTCCTGTAGTATTAATAAAAGGTCTCCCAAGAATAATAGACATATTACCATCTTCAAGCATTTCAAGCACAACAAAATCAGTTAATATCAAGCAATTGTGAGCCACTTGAACAGTTACATCCTCACATATACCAACAGGAATAGTGGTAGATTTATCAGCCATTTGCAAAGATATATCAGTTGGTATTAATTTTTCTAGTTGAAGCCTCTTATAGAGAGAGAAAGGCATAACACTAACTCCAGCTCCCAAATCACACAAAGCAGTTCTAACATAGATATTCTTAATAGAGCAAGGGATAGTTGGAATCCCTAGGTCTCCAAGTTTCTTTGGAACCTTACCATTAAAGGAATAATTAGCAAGCAAAGTAGAAATTTCTTCATTAGGGATCTTCCTTTTATTCGAGACAATATCCTTCATATACTTTGAGTAAGGAGGAAATTTAATAGCATCAATCAAAGGAATTTGCAAGAATAAAGGTTTCATCCACTCACAAAACTTATTATAGTGTTCATCTTCCTTTGACTTGTGTTTCTTATCAGGGAAAGGCATAGGTTTTTGGACCCAAGGTTCTCTTTTACTACCATGTTTCTTAGCAATAAAATCTTCTTTAGTATATTTATTATTCTTAGTGTGCTTTTCAGGTTCTTCTTCAACTTTTTCTTCAATTGGAGCTTCATTTTCTTCATTACCACTTTCAGTTTCAGCATCAGAGACAGATATACTATTAGGATCTATAGCAGGTTCAGAGGGTTCTACAATAGTTTTATGTTTCTTTTTCCTTTTCTTACGAGTAGAACCACTATTTTCAGCTTGTTGAGAATCCTGCTCAATTCTTTTGGGATGCCCCTCTGGATATAGAGGATCCTGGGTAGCAGCACCACTTCTAGTTCTAATTTCATAAGCATGTTTTTTCTTTAGCAGCGTTAACTAGCAAGTCTTTTTGCACTTTAATGAGTTGATCTATTTGAGTTTGAACCATTTGAAAGTGTTTAACAATCATTTTAACATCATTAGAGGTTCTTTCCACAATATCTTTCAGCTCAACAATAGCTCTAGTGTTTTCCATTAGATGATTTTGCACCTTTTTATTAAAATTATCCTGCTTAACAATAAAAATATCGAATTCTTCTATGCATTGATCAGGAGGTTTAGAGTAAGGGATATCACCTTCATCAAAGTGTTGGAGAGAGTGTACCTCAATAGTGGATGAGTAGGGGATAGGCTTACATAACTCTTCTATAGGAGGTAAATTCTTGAAATCTGCAGCTTTAATTCCCTTCTCCTTAAGCCATTTCTTAGCTTCCTTCATCACTTCACCATTCAATTCAATAACTCCCCTCTTCTTTGATGTTGGAATAGGCACAGGAATAGTTGGTTCAGGTATAATTATTTCAAGTATAGCTGGTTTAGGAGGATTCCAATCCTCATAGTTCTTACTTATTTTAGCCATTCATTCCTCAGCTTCCTTGGGAGTCCTATTCCTGAAAACACAATCAGCACAACTATCTAGGTATGTCCTAGATTCTTTGGTTAGTCCATTATAAAATATATCAAGAAGCTCATTCTTAGGTAATGGACTTCTAGCCTGTGCATGAATCAAAGCACAAAACCTTGCCCAAGATTCGGGCAATATCTCTTTTTCTCCCTGTTTAAAATCAAAAAGTTCCTGCAAAATAGCATGTCTAGCACTAGGAGGAAAATATTTCTGCAGGAAAGTACTAATCAAGCAATCAGGGCTATCAATAGATCCAGGAGGTAAATTACTAAACCAAGTTTTAGCTTCTCCTTTCAGTGAAAAGGGGAAAATCTTAGCAACAAAGTAAGTATGCATCTTAATATCATTAGAAAACAAGCCACTCATGGTAGAAAGTTCATTCATATGTGCTACCGCATTTCCATTCTTAGTCCCACAAAAAGGTTCTTTCTCAACAATAGCTATGTAAGATAGATCGAGAGAGAAATCATAATCTTTATCTATAATGTTTATGGGAGAAGCGGCAAACTTAGCAATAGGAGACAATTTGGGTCTAATAGTACGCCTCTCAAGGAGACTCTTAGCAGTGCTCCTATCATGGGTGTTTTTACATTCTTTAATAAATTCACCGGTCATCTCAACATAACCATCTTCAATATCATAACTTTCACTAGACTCAGGTGAACTAACAGGTGTAGTAGTGTCTTCATTAGGAGTTTCAGTATTTCCAGCTATAGTTCTAGAAATCGTAGCATCTAGGAAAGGACCTAATGAACCACTCTTATCAAGCACAGTAGAAGCAGCATCATAAGCATCAGAAGTTTCAGATTCTGCAGTAGTAGCAGTGTTTGTAGCATGTGTATGTGGTGGTGTAACGAGCTTACTCATAACAGATGGTGAATCAAGAGCAACAGAGGTGTTCAGAACAGTACCTCTTCTTGTAGTGGATGGTAAAATAGGAACCTTGCCATCACGAGACTTACCCATGATGGATGGATGGCAACGAATAATAGAGAATCCAAGTGAACTTGATAAATAAAGTCATGCTCCCCCGCAACGGCGCCAGAAAATAGTCTTGATGACCCACAAGTATAGGGGGGTATCACAATATTTTCGAGGGAAGTGAAACCCAATTTATTGATTTGACACAAGGGGAGCCAAAGAATATTTATAAGCCATAAAAACTGAGTTGTCAATTCAGCTGCACCTGGAAACAATCTTGCTCACAGCAGTTTATCAGTAGCAACAGTTTTGTAGTAGGAATAGTAAAGTAGCAGCAGTAGTAAAGTAAAGACAGCAGTAACAATAGCAGTAAACAGTGGGATTCGAGTGCGGTAGGCATAGGGATGGATGGACGGGCATTGCATGGACAAGACAATTCACAAAGCAATCAAAACATAGGGAAATTGCAGATAAATAAGATAAAGAATCCAAGTACTAGATAATCCTAGGCATGTGTCCCATATATAGTCATACGTGCTCGCAATGAGAACTTGCACAACATCTTTTGTCCTGCCAGCCCGTTTGCAGCGGGGCCTCAAGGGAACTACTGGCAATTAAGGTGCTCATTTTAGTAGAGCACCGGAGCAAAGCATTAACACTCTGTGAACACATGTGATCCTCACATCAAATCCATTCCCTCCGGTTATCCCGATTTCTGTCACTCGGAGCCTTTGGTTCGGGACAACAACGTGTGTATAAAACTTGCAGGTAAGACCATAAACAATACTATCATAATGAATCAATAACATGTTCAGATCTGAAATCATGGCACTCGGGCCCTAGTGACAAGCATTAAGCATAACAAGTCGCAACAAAGTCATAAAGCACTAATAGAAGATACTAGGCACCATGCCCTAACAATCTGATGCCATTACATGAACGATCTCATCCAATCCCTACCATCCCCATAGCCTACAGCGGGGGATTACTCACTCATAGATGGGGGAAACATGGATGGTCGATGGAGAAGCGATGGTGATGATGATGGCGATGATCTCCTCCAATTCGCCGTCCCGGCAGGGTGCCAGAACGGAGTTTCTGGTGCTGTTTCGTGGAATCTGGTGGTGGCGGCGGAGCGGAACTCCTTCTAGAAAAACGTCGAACCCTCCTGAGTTTTTAGGTCAGAAGGCTTCTTATATGCGAAGAGGGAGACCAAGGGGAAGTCTGGGGCGGCCAGACCACCCCCTGGCGTGGCCTGGGCTAGCCCGCACGGCCAGGTGGTGTGGCCTAGGCCCAGCCCCCCTCCGTCTCGTATTCTGGCTCCGGGAGTCTTCTGGTGAAATATGATTTTTGGCATATTTTCCAGGATTTCTCCTGATAGTTGATTTTCTGCACAAAAAGTAGACGCCAAGGCAATTCTACTGAAAACAGCGTCAGTCTGCGTTAGTTGCATCCAAATCACACAAGTTTAGAGGATAAACAATAGCAAAAGTGTTCGGGAAAGTAGATACGCTTTGGACGTATCAGAGAGATATAGTGGTGCAGTCGTTTGGGTCTCGTGGAGGCAGCCCCCAGGCACCCATCCATGGTCGCGCAGATAGGAAACTATGGGCCTTCCATGGTCGCATGCTACGACCCTCGAGATCCCCTAGCACCCTCCATGTTGGGGCACTCCTTGTCTTCGCGCCGCTGTTTGGCAGTTATGGCTCGGTGAACCCCTTCCTTGCTTCTCCCAAGGTGACCATGTTTCATGCTGCCACGTTCAGTGTCATGCTTGATCTTCGTCTGATCGTTGTACTCCAGTCAGATCATCTTGAGATTAAAACACTGGTCCGTGTCATTCCCCCACTTCTGGTGGAAAACGCAGAAGGGGCGACAATTGCTTCCTCCCTCCGTGTTGTCCTTGCGAGGACGCTTCTGTTTCGCTTTGGCCACACATGCGACAATGACCTTCATTTTGGCTCTGGTGAGAACCGTTGCATGGGGGTGGCGTTGACCTTATAGTGAGTGAACAGGCACCCAGATTCCGCCTTGGCGCACCGGTCGGCCGTCATGAAAATTTCTATCAAAATGGACAAGTTCTCGCTACGGTACCCAATCTTGTCGAGCACCTTGTTGTCCATGACACCCTCGGCGAAGGAGAATATGACCTTGGCATCAAAAATCCTAGGGATCTTGCTACAGCACTGGTCGAAGCACTATGAGTACTTGTAGAGGGTCTCGCCAGGTTTCTTGCATACTCGACGGAGGTCATGGCACGTGAGGGGGCATTCATGTGTCCCCTTGAACTTGGTGATGAAGAGGTCATCGAGAGCAGGCCACAAGCCGATGGACCCCTCTAGAAGGTTCATTAGCTAGGTGTGCATCGTGGCCTTGAGCCTCAGGGGAACCAGTTAGCCATGACATGGTAATCGCCACCTGCGGTCTCGATGCCGGTAGTGTAGAGTTGCAAGAACTATGTGGGGCTAGAGGTGTCGTTGTATCGCGGTGGCATCTCCGTCTTGAACTTGGGCGGCCATACCACGTGGCGGAGGTGTTTGGTGAGTGCGAGGCAGCCACTACTATGGGTCTCGACGCCGCCGATGAGGGATGCGCGGTTCTGGCGGCATGTGGCTGCGACGCTTGGGGAAATGCGGGCCTCACGCTTGTGGTGTCGCGTGAGGGTCACGCGGGCATCCTTTGTTGATCGAACAACTTGTCCGTCGCCGTTGGTGGTGTGCGGGAACCACGCTTAGTGAGGGGGACTTCTGCTTCCTGAGCCCCCGGCTCAAACGGAAAGAGGGGTGGAGGAGGTGCATCATAGGCCACCTCCCCTGCACGAGCTTCAGACAAAGCTAGGGCCAGGTCGGCCCATGTTAGGTCAACTAGCGCGGCACGGCGAGCGCACCACTCCTCTCGTGCAGCTTCCGCGGGCGGGTAGCAGAGTAGTTCTTTACCATGAGTCGCGTGGCCCCCGGTGTGAGCATGTCCTCACACTCGCGGGATGGTACAACACGTGAGGAGGACGCATCACTACACTTTGGTAGCAACCAATCTCACAACAAGCGGGAGGGGGAGTCTTTCTTGCCTCTAGCCTGCGCTATGCTGGGTGAGACGACACGGAAGGGGCTCTGGTCCCCAAGCTTCGCCTGCCATTTCTCACCGGGTACGCCCGGTGCGAGTGTTAGCGTGGGGTGCCATGATGCCAGGGTCCTTGAAGATCTTGAAAACGCGCTTAAGCCCCTACCTAGCGTGCCAAATATCGGAGATTGAAGTCCCGCGAAGGAACTGGGGTACCGATAAGCCCCGGATTCGTGGGGTATTAAACACACGCTTTACATCTTCTTGAAGACGATGACAACGATGGCGCTCACACATGACAGAGATATGACACAGGTTCTTTTACCCAGGTTCGGGACCCTCGTGAGGAGGTAAATCCCCTACTCGTGCATTGTTGTATTGCTCGCGGTGCTTGGCGAGGGTGTAATGGCGAGTGAAAGCCTAGGGTTTTAGATCGTAAGGATCAACCCCTTCTAAGGTTGGAGTGGCTTCCCATTTATAGAGGCACTGGGCCTCTTCCCCAGTTCTTGGTGGGAAGGGCACCACATTCCCGCCCAAGGAGAGCCGGTGCACACCCCTACTTTACATGGACTAGGTCCAGGATCTTTAGGGAGCTTCAGTCCAAGGCAGCAGTCGCCTATTGATGTCCCCTCTGCGGCGCCAGGTCATCTTCTGCCCTCTTGCACCAAAGCGGTAACACTAAGCTTTGAGGGGGCATCGGTGCCATCAACCCTGCTTTACACGGAAACGGCCAAGCAACATTTCCTTTTATCGAGGAGGGCAACATGGATGGGGGAAAGCGGAACCGCCCATTGGGTTGTCGTCTTGACCTTGTGAAGCAATGTGAGGGGCGAGGTAGATATTTGTCGGAGGGAAAAATTGCCTCTCCGAGGGTCCTAGCACTGGTGTCATCATCCTTGTCAAAGGCTCCGGTCTCCAGGGGCACTGTAGCGGACCCAGCCCCGAGCCAGCGCTCCGCACTCCACTTGGCACTTGAATGGAGCCTGTCTCTTAAGACCTCTAGCAGGGGCGCAACGGGGGCCTAGTAACCGGTGGGTCGTGGTACCCCATGTGCCAGGGACCCGACAGTATATGTGTTGGCGTTTGGAGCAAAAATATAGTTAATGCTTCACATTTTTGCTAAAGATGATGGCGTGTTAATTTCATATCAAAACATCGTCTCTTTTATATATTATTTTGTAACATGATTCATCATTTTACTATTTAAAATGTAAACCGAGAACAATGTTACATTTTTTCCATAGTTTTACTTATTTATAAGCAATTCTTTATAGTTTGGTTGTTGCTACAACAAGTGTGGCATGATCTAGTTTTATTAGTAGTCATGTCCATGAAATGCTCATTGTCCTTACGGTAGAAACAACTAGAGAGTATGGTATCTCTTCACATATAGTACCAACACGAAATGACTAGATGTTGCGTGCAACGACCTTATAGTAAAGGTTGTCATACACTAAAAAGTATTGACACAATTATGGCTTTTAACAGGTTTGTCTTGGTAGAAAGCTCGACACGAAGCTTTCTTGAGGACGACTCCAAGATACTCTTATTCGACACTGGCTCAATATGTACGGGACTTCTCATATTAGATCACTAGAAGGATACCCCGCGCGTTACGGCGGGAATTGTTTCAATTAAATTCTGGTTATCTTTAGCTGTATAGAAGATGAATATATAGGTACATAAAAGAAGAAATAAAAACGGAAATACATATGATGTATTATATTTGGTAATTATAATGCAGTAACATCTTTATTTGATATAAGTAGCATTATATACGCTACTTATTTTGCATTGTCAGGTTGGGAATATTCATCGATTACAATTTGGATATGTCGGATTCTGTTTTGATCTACTCAAAGATATACTTGGCGCCTATGAATGGATGATCCTTGGGTAGTTCCGAGATTGTTCCATCGAAGTGAAACACGCCAGTGGTTTTGTGGTTCAACTTTGCAAGAGTCTTGACGTACTTCTTGTGAGTTTCCCTCAATGAATGATTTTAGGAGGGTAGAATATTACTTGGTGCATCACATAGTTTCCCGTAGAAACCTGGTTGTGCATGTTGTTGTAAATAAAAGAGGCGTGCTAACCTTATAAAAACACTATACATTTAGTAGTCATACTTCACCTTATAAAAACACTATACATTTAGTAGTCATACTTGTTGCGTTGCTGCTGATTCTCCATGCCTTTGGTAAGAGAAAAAACATTTCTAGAGTGATAAATTAACTTGTCTATAGTGATATATTTGGAAGGATAAAAAGGATGATATAGTAAAAAAACAGTTTCTGACAATATCTAGCTCTACAAATAATTATTCAAATATGATACTGGCTTCCAGCAAGGCCTGCGATATTTGAAATAGTTTAGCCAAAGAAATCATCCGACTGGTGAAGTTAAATGCATAAGTTACAGAATACGAAAGGTCGAAAATGACTGAAATGAGGTATACGGATTAGTTGTTGGTAGAAGTAGTCTAAACATGGAAATATACCTGTGAGTTAGGTATACCTGAATGACTTGAATTTACTCTTCTTTTGAGTTTCCTTAGTATGAACACCAATTAGCAGTCCACGGATAAAATAGCTATAACCAAAACTGAGTGCTAGTACGAGTTCCTTTAGACTGAACACCGATTAGCAGTCCATACTGGAAATAGCCAAATCAGAGTGCTAGTATGAGTACCCTTAATCGAAAGTCATGAAACCAATTAGCGCTACATGGACAAAATAGAGACCATGGTACCAACGGTGATCTCCAGGCTGACTAAAAGCACACACAGTTAATTCAATGGTCAAAATCAAGGTAAAGGAAATAAGAACCTAACTATACCGAAATCAAACATATATGTGAGTGTGAGTGAGATAGGGATATTCAATCCTTTTTGGAGCGACTACGGCACTATTTGGGTGCATGGCTCTTAGGATACAGCCATCGCATGCCACGCCTCTAGGATCTGGGTGACTTGCCGCCGTAGGGCTCCAGGAGATGCGCCACAAGGGTGGCGCGGGGTTGTTGGTATCCTAAAGGTGTGTATTAGAAACATAGAACTTTTCTCTCTTCTCCTCTCTTTTTTATAGCTGGTCAAAATAGGTTTTTGCATCTCCCTCTTCCACCATAAAAAGTTCGTTCTATCAAACAATTCTTTTTCGGAAGGTATCATCAAGTCAATGATCAGTATGTGGGGTTGAGTACTACTAAGATTAAGCCCTTAAGACAAAAACATGACACCAAAGTTGTCAATAGACACTTTTTCTTATTCTTGAAATTTTGGATTTTAATCCAAGGAGTTATTTTTCAAACTGATATTAATTGTCATATGTCCCAACCAAAGTAGTGACAAAAACCTTTGAGCTCAAGTCCTAAAAGATAACAAGTTAAGCGCGAAGTAGAGCTCAAGTGCATCCGAACTGACATAAAATGTTCATGAATAAACTTACAGGAAGAGGGGAAATAAGAATGTGGCACCTCCTCTTGCTTGCTCACCTCCTGCTTGAGTCAACTCTTTGCGTTCATCTCCATAGCTAAATCACTAGAAGCGAATAACCTGCAAAAAAATCAACGAGAGCCGAGAGAAATTTGCACAAATCAGGATAAAAGCTGGTCTAATGTTTTTGGATTTTCTTTTTATCAATGAAAAACCGAAAGTAAACATGCACTGAAATGAAAACAAAATAAATCAAAAAAAGAACGAAAAATATGGATGCAAAAGGTGGGAGGAGTTTAACCTCCCCAAGCTTAGGCTCTCAGCCTATCTGAAATCAAAAGTTGTCACCTGCATCAGGCGGCGACTGTTGGTATGGGAAGTTCAGGTAGCGGTCTGAAAAGTCGGTCATAAAGGATGTGAAGTCTTGGGTGAGGTTGACTATGTTGGCGTTCGCATCATGCAACATATTTTGTATGTTGTCGATGTGATGCACCACCTGGTCAAAATCACCTCTCGGAACATAGTTGAATCCTGGTTGTGGTGGATGCATACTTTGTTGCTGGTGCTGAGGGAAAGGTTGCTGATGATGGTGCTGCTGACTGTAGTCATCCTAGCCTGTTGTGTTCTAGTCCTCTCCACCTTGCCCCTGCTGCTGTTGGCCAACTACCGTGTCTTCCCAGTTCGGGTGTCCTTCCAGCTATGCAATCCTCCCTGAGAGGATCAATGCTTGCTAGAACTCCTCATCAGTAAGGACCCAACTCTATTTACCCGGCAAACCAAAAGCTTGGACAAAAGGAAGCAAAACTTGGTGGAGGTCACCATTATACTCAAAATAAAACTGATAAGCATGAAGGGAGCATTGTGGTCTATAGATCCCCATGAATTTGGTGCTAGCCATATGGATATCATCCATAATCTTACTGCCAGTCACATCTCTTTCCCGAGGCAGGACAAATTCTCTTGCATAGGCGATCTGTGTGACCAAACGACCGCAGCGGATGTCCCTAGCGGAAGCTGACCTTTGCTGGTGAAAGTGATGGATGAGCAAAGCACCTAAGTTTACCTTATGCTCCATCTCCAGGTGTAGAGTCATGTGAATTACGCTCATCTCGGGGCCTGCCATTGCCCTGACATCTCCATTCCCCAAAATAGAATTCACCAAGAAGGTGTGAAAATAAGGGATTCTGGATTGTGGCGCTCTTCTTGCGTAAATAGTCGGTGTTCCTGTGGACAGAAATATGCGCCCAAGAATGCATCGCCTCTATGTGGACATTGTCATTAATATCGAGTTCCTCCTCATGGGAGAATCCCAAACAATCACAAAATTCATAAAAGGAAAGGTTGCGGGGTTGCCCATTGAGTACAAAACTTATAGTGCAATTATGCTCCTAGACTTCAAGATCATTGTGGAACGATGACAGGAACTCGTATGTGGCGAGCTCGTAGGTGTCGACGGAGAGGTAGGAGAAAGGGACCATGCCAGCTTGCACAGTTGTCTGCTCGAAGTCCTCCAAAAGACCCTGGCAGGAGAGGAACTCACAGTCTACCCACTTAGTGGGTAAAACCTTGTGTTGGCTCACCCTCTCATAGTCTTTGCTCATGGAGGCTCTCAAGTTATCCGCCTCCGAACGTCTCTTCTTTGAAACCGACGACCTAATGGAGCCCGAGGCCCCTGCCGTTGCCGAGCCCTTGCCCGAGTGGAAAATCCTTCCAATGTTATTCATTGTGCTGCAAAGTTTTCAAGCAAGAAATACCTTTGGACTCCTGCATGTCAAGCAAGCTTTGAAACACTCAAAGAGAAGCTCACTTCCACACCAGTCTTGATTCCTCCAGATACATCAAAGCCTTTCCAGATATTCTGTGACGCCTCCTTGCAAGGATTGGGTGCGGTCCTTATGCAAGAAAAACAAGTTGTTGCTTATGCCTCTCGACAGTTAAAGACGCATGAGATCAACTATCCTACACATGACCTCGAACTCGCAGAAGTTGTCATTGCTTTGAAAGTATGGAGGCATTACTTGCTTGGCAACCGTTGTGAGATCTTTTCTGATCACAAGAGTCTGAAGTATATCTTCACACAGCCTGATCTCAACCTTCATCAGAGGAGGTGGATTGAAGCAATTAATGATTTCGATTTGACCATCAACTACACTCCGGGCAAAGCTAGTCATGGCCGATGCTCTCAGCCGAAAAGCTTATGTCAACAACCTCATGGTGGAAGAACAACAGCCTCTCTTGTGCGAGGAATTCCGCCAACTCAACCTTGAAATTGTGGATCAAGGGTATCTTCTGAACCTTTTGGCAACCCCTCTCTTGGAAGAAAAAGTTCGCTCCATTCAACTTGGTGATCCTTACACTAAAAACATTATCTCCCACATTTAGCTTCCGAAGTATGAGTCCTTCCACGTCGACGACCAAGGCACTCTTTTCTTTGAACACCGGATGTTTGTTCCAAACTACCTGGGTTTAAGAGAGCAAGTTCTCAAGGAGGCGCATGATTCTGTTCTTTCTATCCACCCTGGTAGCACTAAGATGTACATGGACTTGAAAACACAATATTGGTGGCTTGGGTTGAAGCAATGTTATGCCAAGTATGTCTCGGAGTGTGATGTCTGCCGCAGAGTTAAAGCTGTCCATCAGAAACCTTCCGGTCTTCTACAACCATTGAAGCCTCCGGAATGGAAATGGGAGAAAGTAGAGATGGACTTCATAATTGGTTTTCCAAGGTCGCAGAAGGGCAACAATGCAATCTTTGTTGTCATCGACAGGCTTTCTAAAGTGTCTCACTTCTTTCCCGTCAAGGAAACAATTTCAGCAATTCAGTTGGCTGAGCTCTATATCAACAGAATTGTCTCTCTGTATGGGGTTCCTCTTGAGATCAGCTTAGACCGTGGAAGCATCTTCACTTCCAAGTTCTGGGGAAGTTTCCAAAATGCTTTGGGAACAAAATTGAACTTTAGCACAGCTTACCATCCTCAGTCACAAGGACAAGTGGAAAGGATCAATCAGATTCTGGAAGATATGCTCCGTGCTTGCGTTATCTCTTTCGGCATGAAGTGGGAAGAATGCCTTCCTTATGCTGAATTATCTTACAACAACAGCTTCCAGAAAAGTCTAAAGATGGCACCATTTGAGGTTCTCTATGGTTGCAAATGCAGAACTCCGATTGGTTGGTCGGGTGTAGGTGAAAGAACATTGTTTGGCCCCGACATTGTAACTCAAGCGGAGGAGAAGGTTCACATCATTCTTGAAAATCTGAAGGTTGCTCAAAGTCGCCAGAAGAGCAACTATGACAGAAAGCACACGGACATGGAGTATGTCCCTGGTGATCTCGTTTACCTTCGTGTCACTCCCATGAGGGGCACGCACCGCTTTGGTATCAAAGGAAAGCTAGCTCCTAGATACATCGGTCCTTTCAAATTTCGTGGAAGAAGAGGAGAAGTTGCTTATGCTCTTGAGCTCCCTGAAAAACTCAAGGTCCATGATGTCTTTCATATCTCTCAGCTCAAGAAGTGCTTCAAGGATCCTGGCAGGACCGTGGACCATGAACTCATCAATCTCCAAGAAGATCTGTCTTATCAAGAACACCCCACAAAAATTCTAGAAGTCGCAGAAAGAAGGACTCGCAACAAGTCCATCAAGTTCTGCAAGGTGCAGTGGTCGCACCATTCCATTGATGAAGCCACTTGGGAACGCGAGGACAAGCTTCGTGCCAAGTATCCTACCCTCTTCGTGTCTTCTTCTTCTTCCTAGAATCTCGGGGCGAGATTCATGTTTAGTGGGGGAGAGTTGTAGCATCCCATCTTTCTAACATATGTAATGCTACATGGTCTAGTAATATAATTGCTACTTCCTACATATAATTGTTGCATCATAATTATATCATGCTCATGTCACCATGCCACCTTGCATTTGAGCATCATATAAAACCCTTTTCATTTGGTTCTTCTCTCATATGCATTATTAATTACATTTGCCTCTTGATATATTGTATTTGGTTCTTGATAAATGCTTGATGCCCAAGTTGAGTTGGGGGCATATCTTTTATTCAACTCCACCACCTTTTCCTTGTCACCACCTTATAATTCCACCATCCTAATTACCCATGAGCTTTTACACTTTTCCTTTGGCATTTAAATCTAGCTCATGTGGGTTGGGATGGATCCACGTCTATTTTTACACATGTCCTCACATTAGCATCATGTTGTTTCACATAATTGATATGTGAAGCCACCTTTTGCATGCCTTGTAAGTGGTACCCCTTTTTCTAGCTTCCATATGGATTGGTTGGAATATATGCTCATGTGGGAATATTTTGAGACTATTAAACATCTAGTGGGACATACACACTAGCAAGTCCTAGTTATATTCAAATGTGATCATGTCCATCTATTCCACATGGAACCTCCCTTTTAATTCTTTTGATTGATATTTACTCCATATTTTTGGAATGCATGTGAATCAATGCCATGAGACTTTATTTTGTTTTTACAAGAATAAACATAACATTTATTACACATGCATGGGCCATGCAAGATCACCTTCCATTCCATTTTCTTTGGTTCTATTTTTGGCTTGAGTGGGGCATGGGTATTTTTACCATGGTCCAACTTGTTTTCTCTCCCTCTCTTCTTTTAACTTTTGGGACCAACCTCTAACCTCATCTTACTTCATCTCTAAAACCTCCACATCCCCATGCATGCCACCATCTTCTCGATCTTTTGTCTTTGCATAGATAGAGTTTTGAATTGTTGAATCATGCCCTTTTGGATCAGTTCAAATATTCAAATCCCTATCTATTCAAAATACAAACCCTAGTTCTATCTACCATACCTAGTCCTCTTCCCTCTTTTTACCCGAGCTAAAACCCTAGTTACACCCTCCCCTCACCTCCCTTTCTCTCTAACCCGAGCCACCCCCCAGCCCTAATCTACCCCTGGCTCGACACCTAACCTAGCTAACCACCCCATGTCGCGCCATGCCACCACCCTAAACCCTAACCCGAGCTACCCTCCAACCTAGCTACCCGAGCCTCTCCCTCCTCTCTCTTTTCTCTCTGCCAACAAAGCCCCACCCGAGCCAGGCCACTCCTTTTCCTCTCCCTAGCCCAGCTGCAGCCCCTCGCTCTGCCGCGCCGTGCCTAGCACGTGAGGAGGAGGGCAGGGAAAAGGTGGCCGAAGCCACCTTTTTCTCCACCACGCCACGGCGCCCCCTTCCTTCCACCCCGTCCTTATCTCCTCCCCCTGACGCCTCTGCCGTGCCCCAGTGCCCCTCCCCTAGCCCCTGCGCCAACCCTCTCCTCCCCGTTACCCCCTCTCCACCACCGACGATTTGTCGGCCTCCACCTCCACCTCCTTGTTACTAGCTGGCGGCGTGGTCGTTGGACTGTCGGGGAAGGCCAAGTCATCCCTCTGCGTCGCCCCCGTGCACAGCAGCGTGGAGGAGGAGCCCCAGGCCGTGCTGCACATCGACGACGCCGCCTGAAACCCTAATCCGCTTGGCCCCTACTACGCCGCAGATCCGCTGCTTCCCCTGCCGCACCAACACCACCGATGCACCCCCGATGAGGCCCCGATCTCCCCAGACACCTCCCCTTCCGCCGTCGTTTCCTAGTCACGCCAGTCGATGCGTCGAACGCCCTCTGTGCGGCGCGTGTGCGTGCGTCTTCCTCGTCGTCACGCCTTAGCTAGCCTCTGTTTGCCCTCCTGTCAGCAACCCCTCCCCACCGCAGTGGCTCCGCCCCTCTGCGCGCATGCCCAGGTCACGGGTTCGAACCCCCGCCTCTCCGTGCCGTGCACTGTCGTTCGACAGTTCGTCAGAAGCAGAGAAGAGAAACAGTAGCCCGTGCGCAGTTTGCGAATACCCCCCCCCACACACCCCTTTTTGTCTCAACCCGCGGTACACCAGACCCCACCTGCCATCGTTGCGGGTCTTTTTACAAAAAGGGACCCAGGTTTCCAGCCCCTCAACCCGCGGCCCTAGATCCCCCACTGGGCACCCACCCCCGTCCCGCTCGCTGTCGCGTGGGCCTCTTTGGCGCCAGACGCACCGGTCAGTCCCTGGGGCTGGCTAGCGCGCGGTAGCAAAAGACCTGGCGCGCGCAGTGACGCCAGCTAAGCATGCCCACCTGTCTGCGACTGTGGCTAGCTGAGGCTGGGTATAAAAAGTCTGGCTGTTTATCTGTTTAAACAAAATAATTTCAGAAATGTTTAAATACAAATTTAAATCTGTTTTTAAGAACTTTTGAATTATAATTCCAAATAATACAAATGATATATGTTTTGGAATCAGAAAAATGTGAGGAATTCAAATATGCCATTCAAAAGATTATTTGAGCACTTAAATTTTTCGAGATGTTTAAAATTACAATAAAATGCCCTTTTCTTAATAAATTAATAACTTTAAACCTACAACTCCAAATTCGACAAATAATATGTCTAAATCAACCAGCGCGACGAGCCCGTTCTAACTATGCATTCCTTGTTCTGAATTGAAGCATGCATCATGTCATTATTAAAAATCAGGACTGTTTATGGCAATAAAACTTGACCAAATAAATAATAAAATGAATTATTCTTGTTCCCACACCACACCCATGCCATGCTACTTTATTGCCATGTAATTTGCACATCATTCATCATGGCATGCTTGTTTGCTTGTCGCATTTTAATTCATATGCTTGTGAACTTTATTTATGTTGGCCCTTGTTTGTTTGGTTCTTCTTCGAATAGATGCCCAGCAAGAGAATTATCAGGAATCACAGGAGTTCTACCCAGATCCATCTCTCGCTTCAACTGAGCTACCTGGCAAGCACTACCACATGCTTGCATACATATAGTACATATTGCCTCTATCTTATTCTTGCATCATTGAGTCGCGATTGCATTAAATTGAATCCCAAGTACTGCATAGCCTTTACTTTTAAACCCCACCGAAGCTTGTTCTTCCATCCCATGAGCCATTACTATAGGAGTTGTTTGAGCCATGCGAGTCGTAGAACAACATGTGTAGGGTATGTGATTGTCTAATGGATAACGAGGTACCTAAACAACGTAACCTGAGTAGTAATGGGATAACTAATGAAAGAGGCACCAGTGAGCAATATCTGCTATTTGGTTTTTCATGCTCACTTGTGTCTCGTAGGACCCCGAGTACTTGATTCCTGTTCCTTGACTATTCGCACTATCCACATCCGGGAGGCCTTATGGACCCCCTTGAGCCAGAGCTTGATTCATTTCTATTTCTTGGGGCCACAATTAGTTTGGGGTTTTATTCCTATCCTGTACTTATGCCATGCTTTACTGTTTATTTATGATTGTGCGTGGAGCACCTGTACTGTTTTGGATCGTGACACATTTTCGCTGTATCGACAAGCCCAGTCACACTTTTGGGTTACCAGTCGTTTATCGCCGTCCACACAAACCCTGGGTCCGTTCCGGAGCTGGCCAACTTCATTGCGGGTAGCTTAGTGGGGTGGCCCCCTGAAATATTTCGGAATCCTGTGATCGCTTTGTCGTGAATGCCTCGTTGGGTTTTGAGTTGGTTTTTCCGAGGTTGATCGAGTGTGTGTTGCTATTCGTGCACCCCTGCAGGGTAAATCTTTCTGAAAGCCGCGTCCGCAGTCATGGACGACTTGGAGCACAGTTTCTCGATCATAGACAAGTATAACTAAAGTACCGCTTTTAATCTGACTAAATACCTGACTAGTAAATAGTGTAATGCTCATGGAATGGTTAATAAAACTGCCAACGGATGGGTTGTTTGTCCGCTTTCTCGTTGCTAAGCGAGAAGGAGGATGGATCTGTTAATAATATTGTTATAACTATTGTTACTAATTAATGGACATCCGTCTATCTTTGGTTAGGCGGATGGTTAGCGAGTATCTATAGACTTGTTAGTTATTATCTTTTGCTGCAATTGCGTCACCCCAGGTATGTGTCCCCTTTAGAGGCATAAAGACTTGCTAAGTACCCCTAGGGTCTCACACGATAAATTATTTGATTCAGATGAACATGTGTACTCGCAAGATGGATACTGGGTGGAGGAGACAGATGATGTTGGCAACGATCACTCGGTGTAGAGATTCCGGGGATGGGGATCCGCGAGATCTGTGGGCGGGATGTGTTTATTTATGTGGCATCTTATGCCGATTTGCTTCTTATCCGTACTCGGATCTTGTTTTCCGCTTCCACCTGATACTCTGATGTTAGATGTATGAGGAGCTATCCTAAATTATTATCTCTATCTAGGACATTTGGATCTTGCCGTATGGCGTTGCAATATTTCTATTTCTTTTAGATGGAATGGCTCTGTGAATAGTTGTATGGTGGCTTGCATACATACTCACTTGTGTATGTAGTTGATTCCTTCGCCTGCCGATTACGCCGCTCGTTCTTGTCCCGATGTTCTGGAAGTGGTTAGGGCGGCCGACAGGTCTACTTGTGAGTGGCCCCTGGGCCCCACCGTACTATTTTAACCACTTTCGTTCATCCAGGCATGCAACTTAGAGCGTAATTCACCGAGGTAGTTACATTACAAATCCCAGCGTGAGGAATCAAAAATAATCTCAAAAAATGATGAAATCATCTAAATACCCAATGTGAGGAATGTGACCATGGATTTCAGAAAATAAAGTGTGGATCGGATGAGAAACTTACTGATGTGAAGATTCCCCCACTCAAAAACACGAAATCAATGACGAATCAAAGGTTCTAGGGGATTAGGGTTTGAGGTGGATAGAGAAAGAGAAAGAAAGAATCAGGAAGAAGAAGAAATGAGGTGGTTGTGAGCCAGCCATCGTTGGCCTTTACCTGGCGATGTAGTCGGTATGGGCGAATCCCGCCCATACCGGTGGCCGTTGATGACCCACAAGTATAGGGGGTGTATCACAGTATTTTCGAGGGAAGTGAAACCCAATTTATTGATTCGACACAAGGGGAGCCAAAGAATATTTATAAGCCTTAACAACTGAGTTGTCAATTCAGCTGCACCTGGAAACAATCTTGCTCACAGTAGTTTATCAGTAGCAACAGTTTTGTAGTAGGAATAGTAAAGTAGCAGCAGTAGTAAAGCAAAGACAGTAGTAACGACAGCAGTAAACAGTGGGATTCGAGTGCAGTAGGCATATGGATGGATGGACGGGTGTTGCATGGACAAGACAATTCACATAGCAATCAGAACATAGGGCAATTGCAGATAAATGAGATAAAGCACCCAAGTACTAGACAATCCTAGGCATGTGTTCCATATATAGTCATACTTGCTCGCAATGAGAACTTGCACAACATCTTTTGTCCTGTCATCCCGTTTGCAGCGGGGCCTCTAGGGAACTACTGGCAACTAATGTGTTCCTTTTAATAGAGCACCGGAGCAAAGCATTAACACTCTGTGAACACATGTGATCCTCACATCAAAGCCATTCCCTTCTGGTTATCCCGATTTCTGTCACTTCGGGGCCATAGGTTCCGGACAACAACATGTGTATACAAATTGTAGATAAGACCAGAAACAATATTATCGTAATGAATCAATAATAAGTTCAGATCTGAAATCATGGCACTCGGGCCCTAGTGACAAGCATTAAGCACAACAAGTTGCAACAAAGTCATAAAGCACTAATAAAAGATACTAGGCACCATGCCCTAACAATCTGATGCCATTACATGAACGATCCCATCCAATCCCTACCATCCCCATAGCCTACAGCGGGGGATTACTCACTCATAGATGGGGGAAATATGGATGGTCGATGGAGATGATGGTGGAGATCGATGGAGATGGCTCCGGGGGCACTTCCCCGTCCTGGCAGGGTGCCGGAACAGAGACTTTCGGTCCCCCGAATCTCCCCTTCGGTGGCGGCGACACAGCGGAACTTTTCGTGGAAAAACGTCGAACCCCCCGGAGTTTTTAGGTCAGAAGGCTTCTTATAGGTGAAGAGGGAGACCGAGGGGTGCCTGGGGCCACCACACCATGCCCTGGCGCGGCCAGGCCTAGCCCGCGCCTGGAGGGGGGTGTGGCCAGCCCTTGGCCCTCCTCCGTCTCGTATTCGGGCTCCTGGAGTCTTCTGGAAAAATAGGCACTTTGTCTTTTGTCCCGTCCAATTCCGAGAATATTCATTTTCTGACTTTCCTGGAACCAAAAACAGGCAGCCGGCACTGTGGCTCTTGTTAATAGGTTAGTCCAAGAAATCATATGAAAAGTACTCGAAAGTGTGGACAAAACACAAGAAAGTGGATAAAACCAAGCATGGAGCATCAAAAATTATAGATACATTTGCAATGTATCAGCCGTCACTGTTGGGTCAAGGTTAGGGTTTGAGATGAAACCTAGATGGTCTGGTACGAATGAACGGTACGGGCGTGTCCCAGCCGTACCATTGCTCCTTACCAGTACTATGAAATATGGAGAATCCATCGAAGTTCAGTATAGGCGGGCAGTATGGGCACCTCCGGCCGTACCGATGCTCGTTATCGCTGTTGTGAACTGTTGGTGAATTCGTCGAAGTTCCGTACGGGCGGGCGGTACGGGAGCCTCTGGCCGTACCGATGCTCTTAATGCAATCTGAACCCTATTTAGTTCTTCCTTTCATTTTTCTCAATCTCAAAACTCGAACAAATTTATTAATACACACACAAAGTAAAAGTAAAAGGAAACATCTTTAAACTTAACTTATTAAGGATGGGTTGACTCCCATTAAGCTTTTTATTCTAGAGTTTAGCTTGTCAGCCAATCTCCATGTTATTAGCGTTTACCTCAAGTTGCTCTTCATCTAAGGTTTTTACAGATTGGATATGCTTAGGTGGTGGAACATATTTTCCATTATGCTCCTATTTCTTTGGAAAATAGCAAACAATCTGATCATCATATATATTGAATACAATATTACCGTTAGAACAATCTACGTTAGCTCCAGTTGTGCTAAGAAAAGGTCTTCCAAGGATGATAGAAAGTTTTTCATCTTTAGGAACATCAAGTATAATATAATCAGTAGGTATAACATGTTGGTCTATTCTAAGTAGAACATCTTCGATCATACTGATATGATGCTTAGTTGTCTTATCAGCCATTTGCAAAGTGATTGAAGTGGGAGAATACTCTCTAATGTTCAATTTGTTAAACAAGGAATAAGGCATGACACTAACACCGGCTCCTAAATCGCAAAAAGCGTTAACTATATTTGTTTTTCCAATTGCGCAAGAGATAGTTGGTATACCTGGGTCCCCAAGCTTAGCAGGCATCTTATCACCAAAGCTTGTCATTGCTGCTATAGTTTTGGTTACCTTCTTTTTTCTATTAAGAATATCTCGCATAAACTTTTTATAAGTAGGAACTTGAATAGCATCAGTTAAAGGAAGTTCTAAACGAAGGCTCCCTAGTGCCTCGGCAAAAGAATCATAAATAGCTTTATGTGGTTCATATTGAACTCGATTAGGATAAGGAATTTCCTTTTTCACTTTTACCTTCTCTTTTACCTTTGCCACTGGTTCAACATTTTTTTAGTTTTCTTTGCTGCCAAATTTTGCTCATCGGTACCATCTTCACGTGGGGCGATAAATTTATCTCCTTTCTCCTTGCTAAGATTGGCCTCATCTCTTGAGTCAATTGTCTCAGCATCTGAGTCATATAGTTTATGTTTATCTCCTACTTGTTCTTCTTCTCTACCTTTGGAAGCCTCATGTTCTCTTTTTTGATCTTCATAATCAATATCATCTTGCGGATCAACTAGGTCCTCTTCTTCTTGACTCATCTCTTGAGTCTCTTTTGCCTTGTAGGCTCGTTCTTCTTGATACCAAGGTGGCCCTTGTGGTTCCTACGTTTCTGTGCCACGTCTAGTGACAATGTTAGTAGAAATATTGAAATTTTCTTGGTTCAAAATCAAAGTTTGGGTTTCGATTATTTGATCACATTGTGTTTTAACCATACTTAAATATTTATCTAAATTCTTTGTAGCATGCCCCAAGTCATCAAAGACTTCGGTTAGGTCTCTTATATTCTTTTTTTAGTCATAAGACGTTTATATTTTTTCTCATGGAACTGTTTTTGCTGATATCTAAACTTTTGCATGACAAGATTAATATCATCTTCCAGTACATAAGTTTGAAGAATGTCAATTTTATTTTCTTTAATAAGTTCTAAGGTTGTTCCTTTTTCTTCCATGGACTTTTTGACTTCAGGTATAAGATCTGGGGGTATGTGAATCATACCTTTTCGTGGTTCAACATCCTCAACTGGATTGTATTATTCATCATTAAAGGATCTTACCTCGAAAAGCTTTATACATTCTGACAATGTTAAGTTGCAAATTGCTCCCCCTACAGATAGATTAATCATTTGTTTTGTTTCATCATTAAGCCCATTGTAAAAATATTGGATAATTAAATGCTCATGGAAACCATGACTCAGGACCTTCATAATCATTGCATAAAATATATTCCATGCTTTGTAAAAGTTTTCTCCAACTATTTGAAGAAAGTTTGTTATGCTACGTTTAATCTGCATGATTTTAGTGAACGAATAATATTTATGCATAAACTCTCGGATGCAATATTCCTAGCTTTTTATAGTGTATTAGTTAATGATTGTAACCAAGTAAAAGAATTATCTTTCCGAGACCAGCGAAAAAGTTTAAGGAGTATAAACACTATTGGTAGACTTGCTAGTTTAGGATAAATAATAGGCATTTTTATTAAGTGCCTAGATGGATTCCCATATTCTCCCAATGGTAGCTCAGGTTCTTCAGCCCCCTAGGTGATGGTCAATTCTGCCAAAGGAATCAAACTATTCATGTCTACAATACGTGAGTTATAAAATCTTTCAATTAATTCTAGGCGTCTCTCAGCTAGAATATGATCAATGTATGGAGGTAAATAAGTTTTTTCTGATCAAGTGGTACCTCTATCTTCAACGGAGATCCTAGATGGTGTCAACAATTACTTTTGTCAAGAAACAACACCTAGCTCTTAGCTCCCCGGCAACGGTGTCAGAAAATAGCTTGATGACCTGCAAGTGCACAGGTTCATCAGAGGATGTTTTTGCGGAAGTATTAATTCTAGTTTTTATATCGATCTCAATAAGGAGCATAAGTTAGTGTTTTTATGCGGAGTTTCTGTCGCACTCAAGGTGTTACAGGTCTTGAGTGAATTGACTGCAATTGTTGAAGGTGGAGGGTGGTGAGTGAATAATAGAGGAAACTTGCATGAGGAAAAAGCGAGAATTAAATAACATAAAAGTAAGGATGTGAAATGTGTTCTAGCTCCCTTCAGATGAGAAATTAGGCACGGAGAGAAATAGTGCGTGGTGATAGTGAAAGTGCCAGATGAATAAAGTGGAATAAGTGGTAGTGATATTTCTTATTTTTAATTGAGTAGGAAAGAAACCTGTATACTGATCGGAAGTCCTCATGGACAATTCTTTCACTATCTCCAATGATCCATCTCCTATTACCATGGCAATGGTCAGCCTATTAATTAAGGTCTTCTGACCGGATCAAGGCTTTAATGTTGATGGTTCCTTGTTGTCCTCGAGTAGTACTAGATCCTCAATGATATCGGTTGTGTCACTCGAGGGTCGCTGGTTCACTAGCATACAAGCTCATACATATGTGATGTTTAGATCATGTTACATGGGCTCTTAAATTAGATAACAAGCATTAGGCAAAAATAGATAATAATTCTCACTATTTAATAAGCACTACAACAATCACAAATGGATGGAATTAAAGAAGGCACAACACATCTTACCAATCCCCTACATCTCCCACGCCCATGGGGAATTACTCAGACATGAGAGGGAGCTTAATCAAAGGCATAATTGTATTGCAGATGGAAATCATCTCAAAGTTATCGTAGCAAGCCACAATACCAGTTAAAGATCGAATCAAATAAAAACCAAGGTAGATCAAAGTATCAAACCCTAATCTTACAAGTGCCAACCTCTCTCTCTCTCTCTAAGTATCAATGGGGATGATGGTGGAATGAATGGTTCAGAGGTTAGAGATCGTCAAATAATGAGATGGGGTTCTTCTCCTTCTCCAGATCTGGTCTCTCCCTCTATGGATTTTTTTGTGGTGGATGTGTTCTCTTTTTCATCATCTCTCCTTCATGAAAGTTGCTTGTAGTGATATAATGGAGCTGGTGGCAGGTAGTACGGATGGACGGTACCGACGCATCCCGACCGTACCAGTGGTCGTTAAGCACTCTAGAAGCCTCCAGTGAAAGGGGCTCCAATTGGGGATTTGCTTCCTTAGGTGTAATTAGCACATAAATGCTATTAGATCTTCCATAAATGTTCATTACCTGAAAACCACCACAAGTAACCAAATATTCACTAATTGCGATGTTAGCGTTAGTAGAAAGGGGTAATCTTCAGTGAAATCCTGCAATAAACAAGAGGAAAATCAATGATAAAAAGTGATGAAATTTGGAGCTATCACATTGGCTAGTCGGAACAGGTACGATATCTGAAATGACCGAAAGGTTAGTAGGACATAAGCACACCATCATACACTCTGACTAACATAATGGAATCCTTAGACCTGAGGGGGTCACACGATCCGAGTTGTGGAAAAGCCGGCTTTGACTCATTCTAATTGGGAGCAATAAGGGTGGTCTTGGGCCGACTTTGAAGCAAGCTGTGTGACATGGATCAGCCAAGACGGGATTTTCCCCTCCATCTCGGAGATATATTCTCTGGGCCCTCTTGTGTGATATGATTCAAAAGCATGGCCATGCACTACTCAATCAAGTGTTGATCGAGGTATTCTGACTTAGTAAAGCCGGAGGGAATCAATTATCACTGGAACGAGAAGAGAGTAAACCGACACTAGGATGAAAGAATCTCCCCTACGGGAGGCAAAGGGACTCAGATAGATTGTCACATTGAGGGCACTTGCATAAACCTAGAGTCGGTAAGTCTTGCTAGAGGCCGCTATTGACTATCAACTCTAGTCGAAAAGTCACTGAGCTACTACTCTGACTGAATGATTACTGAGTTGTGTCCAGCTTACTGTAAGCCTGTGGGATCGCACACTTAAGAGAGTGGAACTAGGCGGATGTTGATCCGACTATCACAAGCCAGCAAGTTCGACTTGTTTGGATAGGGACACATGTCAATGGGTTGGACCCACTTTGACTTGGGTTAGGGTTTAGGACCGAGGGACACAAGTGTTGTGTGCCCTCACCTACTCGCCTATATAAAGGACGGTGAGTGGCGGTCGACAAGGCAACGGTTTTGGATCCAGTGCTGCTTCCTAGGGTTTTGCTTGACTTGGCAACCACCTTCCTGTCCCACGGCGGCAAGACCAAGACTGGCATCTCTCTTGCTGTTGTTCCACCTTATATGTGTGTGTGACAGCAGAGGCACCACATCTGCGGTGCTCATTAGTGACATTGGGCGGCAGCATAGACGGAGGCGAGAAGGAGCATGGAGCCGGCGACGAGGTGGTCCCAGGATTGAGAAGTTTGCTGGAGCCAGACGAGATGAGGGGAATGTACAACACCACCATGACGCGCTTCCTCAGCTTCCACACCTACGCATCGAGAGGTATAAGCTATTGCCTTTAACCTTAGTCGGATCTGTGGTCGCTCGTCGGATTCCTTGTCGGAGCATAAAAGCTTTTGTTTTTGGCCTGGATCTGTTGTTGCCCAACAGGGCGCATGTGTCATCTTGACATCCCCGCAAGGAGACAAGATGTGCTATGTGCTGCGGATGAAATTCCGTGCCTCGAACAACGAAGCAGAGTATGAAGCCCTAATCCATGGCATGTGCATAGCCGAAGCCTGCAGCACCACGCAACTGATAATACATGGCGACTCCAACCTCGTTGTACAACAAACAATGAACATATGCGACATGGTGAGCGACAACATGATCGCCTACTGAGCATTCTACAACTCCATGTAGGGAAATTTTGATGGGTGCTAACTCACGCACATCGACCGTGAAAGCAACAAAGAAGCTGACAAGCTGGCCAACATTGGGTCTACTGGTGCACCCATACCACCTGGTGTCTTCTTGTAGTAGATCACCGAGCGATCAATCAAGACCAAGGCACCCGACAACGCACCACTAGCAGTAGAACATCCGGGGGCTATGCCACCCGACGATCCCAAGGCACCCGTAATAGCGGGGGCAGAGCCCACACCTGAAGGGACAATAGAGCTCATGTTGATAGAACCAACTTGGACGCACCCATATATAGCATATTTAGTGTGCAAGGAGTTCGATCGATGCACTACACACCGCTCGCCGCTCGAAAGCCTTCACCATAATCACTGGCGAGCTCTACAAGTGAAGCATCACCGGCATCCTTCAGAGGTGCGTCACACTCGAGGATGGAAGGAGCATCCTCCTTGACATACATGAGGGAACCTACGGGCACTGATGGCTGCAAGTGCACAGATCAATTGTAACTAGTTTCAAAATAAGAGTAACGTACCCACAGAGAGCTATTTGGTTAAGGTCTTTATGCCCCTCATGCAAGGAATATGCCCAAGAGGCAATAATAAAGTGGTTATTATGTTATTCCATTTTTATGATAAATGTTTATTTCTCATGCTATAATTGGGTTAACCAGAAACGTTAATACATGTGTGATTTATAAACAAAAGAAAAGGTTCCTAGTAATGCCTCTCTTAATACTAGCTTGTTGATTAACAGATGATCAAGGTTTCCTGATCATGAATATTGGATGTTGTTAGTAACAAGGTCATATCATTGGAGTATGATATGATGAACAATCACCCGAAGTAGATGTAGCAATACGATCATGTACTCAATTTTATATTGCTATCACATTCGTAGTAACTCAATGTCCTTAGACCATGAGATCACGTCAATCACTTTCACCAGAAAGGTACTTTGATTACATCAAACGTCACTTCATAACTAGGTGATTATAAAGGTTTCATCGTGTACTTGGAAAGTGTTAGTTGAGGCTCGTGGATCAAGAGTGGTATTTGTCCATCCAGATGATGGAGAGATATACTCAGGGCCCTCTCGGTAATATCACATTGACATAGCTTGCAAGCAAGTGATTTGATCACTAGAATGTTATATCACGGGAATGAGAAAAAGAGTACTTTTCGGGAACGAGATTAAACAAGGTATGAATGCTACCGAGTGATCGAATCTCAGACAAGTAAAATATCGCGAGACAAAAGGAATTTGATTACAACAAAAAAGGTTTAGACGATCATTGGATTTTCGTGGAACTAGTGGGAGTCATTATGGATCTCAAGATCCCGCTAATGATTATTGATCGGAGAAAGTCCCTATCATGTCTACATAGTTCTCAAACCCGTGGGGAGACACACTTAAGATTTGTTGACGCAATCGAGTGGATAGGGAACACATGGGAAGATAATGGACATCGCAGGAATTTATTCTATCAAATCTGCCGAAATAGTTTCGGTGTATCGAAACAAACCAAGGGAATAAAATGTTAATGTGTTCATTAAATGAGATGAAATACTCATTAAATGAAGTGTTCATTAAATTGCGTTGCATTAAAACAAGTGGATTAAAGTGCTTTAATGGAAATACCTTTGATTTCTTGAGTGGGAATTTAGTGAAGCATGAGTGGAGGTGAATTATGTGAGTGGAGTGTCCACCCACATAAATGTGGGAGAGGTGGTGGCACCACCATGGCTGGTGCGCCATGGCCTCTTGGGATCCCCCTCACCTATAAAAAGTCCCCTCCTCCTCCTCTCATCTTACTCATTCACCATTTCTCTCATATGCGCTTTGGATGGCATATTCCTCCTTGCTAGCTTTGTCCATTGCCAAGAGAAAGGTGCTTAGGCGAATCCCTACTCGAGATCTTCCCCGCCACCACCTCTAACATGTCGTAGTGCTGCTGGAGTTCCCAGGGATCCACTACTTCCGTTGCCCGGCTGAAGCGAGGGTTCGGGATTCGTCGGCACACCGTACGTGTGACTGGTTATGGAGGCGCTACCACTTGTGGCGCTGATCGTCTACGCGTCCCTGAGGACGGTCGTGTATAGTCTACATCATCCACGTTTGTTTGTGGGAACGTTATCCCGTGTTATGGTCTTTGAGGGTGAGTCCATCTAAAACCGTTACATATATCTTCTAGATATGATCTTGGTGGTTGCAACCGTAGGAATCTTTTGTTTTCTATAAAACGAACCCCATCAGTGGTATCAGAGCTATGTCTATGCATAGATGCTTTGTACAGTTAGAACACATATGAATATGTGGGCACTGATGATCATGTTATTACATCCTTCATGTATTTTGGATATTGGCGGCATAGTGGGATGAAGCGGCCTGGACAAACTTTACATGTATTCACACATGAGACCTGTTCCATGCTTGACATGCAACTAGTTTTGCATAAGTGGCTAGTGGGTGTCTGTCTCTCCCACTATAATTGATATCTGATTTACAATGGGTTACTAATAATTTGATTATCATCATTGTGGTTCCTTGTTCGTAGGTAAGATCGATTCTATCTTCGAAAGCCCAAAACCACGTAAAATATGGAAAAGATAAATTAGAAGCGCCTAGTTTTATTTTTGCTGGTCTAGTGTCATGATATGGTAAATGTTATAATTTTAGTATGGTGAGATACTCTCGGGAATTATAACAAAGTGGGAGTGCCATAGACCTTGGCGCTACAAAAATACAATGATAGAGATCATACCATGATGCACAAGATAGTGATCAAGTGCAAGGACCATATCATATCACATTATATATGCATGTGATGTTTATCCTTTGATGCATCTTATTTATGCTTATGTCTAGCTTAGAACGTGGCAGTAGCATTATAAGATGATCCCTCCTACTAAATATCAAGATAATAATATGTTCTTCCTTAGTATGCACCATTAAGAAAGTTCGTCATTTCGAAGCACCACGTGATGTTCGGGTGTGATAGACTCAATGTTCACATACAACGGGTGTAAGGCATTTTTACACACGCGAGTACTAAGGTTCTTACTTAGCGAGCCTAGCATGTACAAACATGGCCTCGGAACATGAATCGAAAGGTAAAGCACGAGTCATATGGATGATATGATGCCCATACGATGCTCGCCATTGGAGTTGTGCCACCACTCATGATGATCGGTCGTGGCGTAGTGAATTTGGTTCGTGTAATCACCAAAAATGACTAGAGGGATGTCGTTTTTGAGTGGGAGTTCACAAAGTAATATGAGTAAAGTTGAACTCAATTTATCATAAAGTGAATCGTAGTAAATTTGCATAGTTCGTTGTAGTTACTAGCATTCATTAACTACCTCGTGTTAGCTATAATTGAGATAATATAACTATAGGATTATGGAATTTTACTTTATGAACTAGTATCGTATTGTTTTATGAGTGTTAATCTAAAGTACTATTGCAAAATTTCAGCAAAACCTCACTTACTCCGTGACATTCAATAAGTTGTATTTAATCAAGAGTAACAAATTCCAGCATTAGTATCTAAGTATCATGATTGTCTCTGTGATTCTTGATATTGAAAATTTGTTTTAATATCAACATTATCTAGGAGCTGAAAATTGTTCCAGAAACCATCATTTGTAGAAGATATTGTGATATCTAAAACAATGTTTGGTTGCAATATGATAGAATATAATTTTAGTAAGATACATGTTCTCGTATAGTATGAGAATTTGTGAAGGTTGGAGACGATAAGCGTCCTGATCTCCCAAAAAGGTTTTGGGAAATAAACATTATATTCGCGATTCACCTTTATAATCTATAGTAGCTTGATCATGAATGTTGTCATGATAAGGATGGATATAAGATGTAGGTAAACATTTAGTACATTAAAAGGATTACTAAAAGGAATGAAATTTGAAAGAATGCCAAACATTTGTTAATGGTGATCAACTTCAAAGTGCAAGTCCAAATGTATTAGTATTTTACTATACACGCTTTGGACTATGTGTCATATGTATGGCACCACTATTAATGTTGATAGATTCTTTTAAGAAGGAACGGTAATGCTGAAAGAGAATCTGGTAAATATTTGGCAGAAAGGAAAAAGACTGGAAAAGTCCAGCTTAGGTATATAAATGATATACACGTTATGTTGGGTCCGCAGCATAGAAAACAAAAAATTTCCTACGATGAGAACTACACGCCAAGATCTATCTACTAGGTATATAGCAAGGGGTGGACATACATCCATCGAGAACTTACCCTCGAAGACAACGAGTTTTGTTAACAAGTAGGAACTCGTGGTTGATGTAGTCGTACACTTGCCGATCTCAAGATCGTGAGGAAGTCCGAGCGCCGCAACTCAGCAGCGCATCCGCACTCGCACACACGTCAAGCCACCTGATAACCTCCACCTCCTCGCTCCAGCAATCCAGCGGAAGCAGCAACTCCTTCTAGACGAAATGCCACCGGGAACATGTATCTCGCTAATCCGAGACCATGGGGGAATAATTCTAGAGGGGGAGAGAGATCCTTCACAAGGAGGTGTGTGGAAGAAGGAGGAAGAGGGTTGCCTTTTATAGGAGGAGGGATGGGTACCCCCTCTCTCCATGGTCGGCGCATGGGGGGTGACCCCTCACCTCCCCCATTCATGTGGTGGTAACCCCTCCACATTAAAATGCCTCTTCACATTCCCCTTTAAAGTCCCTACTTTAAATGCATTAAAATTCTCCAAGTTTAATGCTCTCTCATTTAATAAAACTCCTTTATTAAATTTATTCAGAATTTTGTGAATTACTTTAATTAACAAACATTCACATATAGCCCCTTGCAATATTTCAATATCACATGCAGAACCACTTTCTGCAATTTCACCCGAAACAATTTCCGGTTTCTATTGAAACAGTTCCTGCGCATTGCAATTCTTTCGTCTGAAACATATGTGCTGCAAAATGGTGTCCGGTAACTCTTAAGAGTGTCACCCTACGGTTCGCGAATAATGTAGACATGATTGAGACTCCTCTCAGATCAATAGTCAGAAGCGGGACCTGGAGATCCATACTGACTCCTGTATATTCAACGATGACTTTTGTGATCGTGAGAACCTTTAATGCTTGTAACTAAATCCCTTTGTCTCTTGATATAATACATGTCCGAGATTCGATCATCGGTATCCAAATACCTAGTTTGATCTCGTTACCGACATGCACTCTTTTCTCGTTCCCGTGATATAACATTCTAGTGATCACATCACTTGCTTGCAAGCTATCTCAATGTGATATCACCGAGAGGGCCCAGAGTATATCTATCCGTCATCGTGATTGACAAATCCCACTCTTGATCCATGAGCCTCAACATAACACCTTTGTAGTACTGAACCCATCTTTATAGTCACCATGTTACGGTGTGACGTTTGATGTTATCAAGATACTCTTCAGGTGTTAGCAATTAACATGATCTCATGGTCTAAGGATAAAGATTACTTCATATGATGTTATAGCAATATAAACATAATGACTTGATCGTAATGCTATACTTCGGATGAATGTTCATCACATCATTCCACCAATGGTGTGACCTTATTATTAACAACATCCAATGTCCATGATCAGGAAACCTTGATCATCTTGTTAATCAACAAGCTAGTCTATAAGAGAGGCATAACTAGGAACCCTTTTTGTTTATTAAACACATGTGTATTGATGTTTCTGATCCATACAATTCTAGCATGTAAAATAAACATCTATCATATATAAGGAATACATAATAACAACTTTATTATTGCCTCTCAGGGCATATTTCCTTTAGTCTCCCACTTGCACTAGAGACAATAATCTAGTTCACATAGTGATAAATCTAACACCCATGGAGTTCTGGTGTTGATCATGTTTTGCCCTAGGGAGAGCTTTAGTCAACGGATCTGCTACATTTAGGTCTGTGTGTACTTTACAAATCTCTATATCTCCATCCTTGACATGCTCGCGGGTGGAGTGAAATCGGCGCTTAATATGCTTGGAATTCTTGTGAGACCTTGGTTCCTTTGTGTTGGCTATGGCTCCATTGTTGTCACAATAGATCACCATCGGGTCCAACGCACTTGGAACCACACCTAGTTCCTTAATGAACTCTTTCATCCAAACCGCTTCCTGCGCTGCTTCTGAAGCAGCAACATATTCCGCCTCCGTCGTTGATCCAGCCACCACAGGTTGTTTGGAACTCCTCCAACTAACTGCTGCTTCGTTCAAGAGAAATACGTATCCGGATTGAGACTTAGAGTCATCCGGATCGGTGTCAAAGCTAGCATCAACATAACACTTAGCGACTAGCTCTTCTTCACCTCTGTATATAAGAAACATATCTCTAGTTCTTCTCAAGTACTTGAGGATGTTCTTGACCGCTATCCAGTGTTCCGAACCTGGATCAGATTGGTACCTACTAGTCAAACTAATAGCATGTGCCACATCCGGTCTTGTACATAGCATGGCATACATAATAGAGCCTATGGCGGAGGCATAGGGGATCTTATCCATCATCTCTCTTTCTTCCGTCGTAGCCGGACTTTGAGTCTTACTCAATGTCTTGCTTTGCAACATAGGTAAGAACCCCTTCTTACTTCCGACCATATTAAACTTCTTTAATATCTTATCAAGGTATGTACTCTGCGATAGCCCAATTAGGCGCCTTGATATATCTCTATAGATTTTAATTCCTAATATATATGACGCTTCACCAAGGTCTTTCATCGAAAATTTGCTGTTTAGATAACTTTTAACACTGTTTAAAAGATCTATATCATTTCCAATCAATAATATGTCATCCACATATAATATCAGAAATGCCACATTGCTCCCACTCACTTTCTTGTAAATACAAGCCTCTCCATAAGTTTGGACAAATCCAAACTCTTTGATCACCTCATCAAAGCGGAGATTCCAACTTCGGGATGCTTGCTTCAGTCCATAGATGGATCACTGAAGTTTGCATACCTTATTAGCATCCTTAGGATCGACAAAACCCTTAGGTTGTATCATATACAACTCTCTTTCAATATTACCATTGAGGAACGCAGTTTTGACATCCATCTGCCATATTTCATAATCGAAATATACAGCAATTGCTAACATAATCCTAACCGACTAAAGCATCGCTACGGGAGAGAATGTCTCATTGTAGTCAATTCCTTGAATTTGTTGAAACCCCTTTGCGACAAGTCGAGCCTTATAGATGGTCACATTACCATCAGCATCAGTTTTTCTTTTGAAAATCCATTTATTCTCAACGACATTTCGATCATGAGGTAAGTCCACCAAGGTCCAAACTTGGTTCTCGTACATGGATTCCATCTCGGATTTCATGGCTTCTAGCCATTTGTTGGAATCCGGGCTCATCATCGCTTCTTCATACGTCACAGGGTCATCCATTTCATCAACCATGAAATTCACAACAGGATTGTCGTACAGTTCAGGAGTTGCACATGTCCTGCTTGACCTGCGAGGTTCTGTAGTGTCCTCTTTCGGAGTTTCATGATCAATATCATTAGCTCTCTCTTCATTAGGTGAAGTCAACTCCAAAACAACTTCCGGTGTTGCGCTACTCGCCATTTCATGAAGAGAAGGTTCAATAACCTCTTCGAGTTCTACCTTCCGACTACTCACACCTTTCGCGAGAAACTCCTTCTCAAGAAAGGATCCATTCTTGGCAACAAAAACCTTGCCCTCGGATCTGTGATAGAAGGTATACCCAATCGTTTCCTTAGGGTATCCTATGAAGACGCATTTTTCCGCTCTGGTTCGAGTTTATTCAGCTGAAGTTTCTTCACATAAACATCGCATCCTCAAACTTTAAGAAATGACAACTTCGGTTTGTTTCCAAAACATAATTCATACGGTGTCGTTTCAATGGATTTAGATGGTGCCTGATTTAAAGTGAATGCAGCTGTTTCCAGTGCATAACCCCAAAATGACAGTGGCAAGTCAGTCAGAGACATCATAGATCGAACCATATCCAATAAAGTATGATTACGATGTTCCGACACACCATTACGTTGTGGTGTTCCGGCAGGCGTGAGTTGTGAAACTATTCCACACTCTTTCATGTGTGTGCTAAACTCGTAACTTACATACTCTCCTCCACGGTCAGACCGTAGAAATTTGATCTTTCTATTACGATGATTTTCCACTTCATTCTGAAATTCCTTGAACTTTTCAAAAGTTTCAGACTTGTGTTTCATCAAATAGATATACCCGTATCTACTCAAATCATGAGTGAGAGTAACAAAATAATGATATCCACCTCGCGCCGACACACTCATTGGTCCACACACATCAGTATGTATGATTTCCAATAAATCTGTTGCCCGTTCCATTGAACCGGAAAACGGCGTTCTAGTCATCTTGCCCATAAGGCATGGCTCACATGTATCAAATAATTCAAAATCAAGTGATTCCAAAAGTCCATCAGAATGGAGTTTCTTCGTGCGTTTAACGCCAATATGACCTAGACGGCAGTGCCACATATATGCAGATATATCATCATGAAGTTTAATCTTTTTAGCATTAACATTATGAATGTGCGTAATATTACTATCGAGATCCATCAGAAATAAACCATTCAACATAGGTGCATGATCATAAAAGATATCATTCTTATAAATCGAACAACCATTGTTTTTAGATTTAAAGGAATGACCACTTTGCATCAAACATGATCTGGATACAATGTTCATGCTCAGTGCAGGCACCAAATAACAATTATTTAGGTTTATAACTAATCCCGATGGCATATGGAGAGGTAGCGTCCCGACGGCGATCACATCAACTTTTGATCCATTGCCGACCCGCATCCTGACCTCATCCCTTGCTAGTTGTCGCTTGTTCCGTAGCCCCTGAACCGAGTTACATATATTAGCAACCGATCCCGTATCAAATACCCAGGTGCTACTGCGAGTACTAGTCAAGTACACATCAATAACATGTATATCACATATACCTTTGTTTGCCTTTCCGCACTTCTTGTCCGCCAAATACTTGGGGCAGTTGCGCTTCCAATGGCCAGTCCCCTTGGAATAGTAACACTCGGTGTCAGACTTAGGGACGTCTCGGGGTTTCTTTTCAGGCGCGGCAACAGATTTGCCACCCTTCTTTCCCTTGTGCTTGCCTTTCTTGTCTTTCTTGAAACCGGTGGTCCTATTGATCATCAACACTTGATGTTCTTTCCTAATCTCCACTTCTGCAGTCTTAAGCATTGACAGAAGCTCGGGAAGAGTCTTCTTCATGCCCTGCATATTATAGTTCATCACGAAGCTCTTGTAGCTAGGTGGCAGAGATTGGAGAACACGATGTATGCCTAAGTCATTGGGAATCATTATTCCCAAGGACACAAGCTTATCAACATACGCAGACATTTTGAGTACGTGCTCACTAACGGAGCTGTTTTCCTCCATTTTGCAGCTAAAGAACTTTTCAGTAGCATTATAACTCTCCACGGCAGCATGGGTATCGAAAATCATTTTCAATTCTCCCATGGTATCAAAGGCATTGTCATTTTCGAAACGCTTTCGAAGTTCTGGCTTTAGCCCATACAGTATGCCGCAATGAACTAAGTTGTGGTCCTCCTGACGAGTCACATAGACATTCTTTTCCTCGTCAGGAGCATCAGGAGCTGGTGCGGGGCCTAGCGGCGCATCTAGCACATATTGCTTTTGTGCAGCAGTGAGGAGAATCCTCAAATTCATAGCTCAGTTGGTGAAGTTGCTACCATTCGCAGCAAGTTTCTCTTTCTCCATGAACACATTGAAATTAAAAGCAGGTGGTGCCATCTACAAGTTTATTTAGACTAAGTTTATGATAGAGTGAGTTCAACTAATCCAAATTACTAATGAACTCCCACTCAAAAACGACATCCCTCGTGTCCTTTTGGTGATTACATGAACCAAATCCACTACACCAAGTCCGATCATCACGTGTTGATGTAGCTTCAAAGGCGAGCATCTATATGGGCATCATATCAACTATACGACTCATGCTTAACCTTTTGGTCCGTGTTCCGAGGCCATGTCTGTACATGCTAGGCTCGCCAAGTAAGAACCTTAGTATTCGCGTGTGTAAAACTGTCTTACACCCGTGCCTATGAAAGTGAAGATTCGAGTACACCCGATCATCACGTGATGTCTCAAATCACGATCCACAGAATGGTGCATACTTAAGGAAGAACACATTTTTATCTTGATATCTAAATGAGGGATCATCTTACAATGCTACAGAAAGCGCCAAACTAGCAGTATAAGATGCTAACATCTAATGTGTAAAGTGAGATGATATGGTCCATGCATTTGATATCTATCACTTGCATCGTGGTATGATCTCTATCATTCCTTTGTGTGTAAGGCCAAGGTCTATGGAACTTACATGTTGAGTGTGTTGTAAGAGTATCTATCATACATCTACTTACAACAATACCATATCAATACACTAGCCCACCAACGATCTAAACTAGACGCCTCTAATTTATCAATTGCAAGTTTTACGTGGCTTAGGGCTTTCGGAGATAGAACCGTTCTGACCTACGAACATGAACCACAACGAGGATAACTAAGTTATTTGCAACTCGTTGTAAATCAGATATTGACTATAGTAGGAGAGACAGACACCCGCCAGCCACTTATACAAAACAAGTTGCATGTCAGTCGTGGAACCGGTCTCATGTACGATGTCATGTAAGGTTGGTCCGGGCCTCTTCATCCCACTATGCCACCAATATCCAAAATACATAGAAGATGCAATAACATGATCATCATCGCCCACATATAAACATATGTGTACTACCCGTTCAAAGCACCTACGCATAGACCTGTCTCTGATACCACTGTTGGGTCCGCAGCATAGAAAACAAAAAATTTCCTACGATGAGAACTACACGCCAAGATCTATCTACTAGGTACAGAGCAACGGGTAGACATACATCCATCGAGAACTTACCCTCGAAGACAACGAGTTTTGTTAATGAGTAGGCACTCGTGGTTGATGTAGTCGTACACTTGTCGATCTCAAGATCGTGAGGAAGTCCGAGCGCCGCAACTCAGCAGCGCATCCGCACTCGCACACACGTTCAAGCCACCTGACAACCTCCACCTCCTCGCTCCAGTGATCCAGTGGAAGCAGCAACTCCTTCCAGACGAAATGCCACCGGGAACATGTATCTCGCTAATCCAAGACCATGGGGGAATAATTCTAGAGGGGGAGAGAGATCCTTCACAAGGAGGTGTGTGGAAGAAGGAGGAAGAGGGTGGCCTTTTATAGGAGGAGGGAGGGGTACCCCCTCTCTCCATGGCCGGTGCATGGGAGGGTGACCCCTCACCTCCCCCATTCATGTGGTGGTAATGATGGGTTCGTAGCATGGAAAACAAAAAATTTCTACCACAAGAACGAACAAAACCCAGATCTAATCTAGATAAAAGCTAAGATCTAATCTATTAGACATGTGCAACGAGATAGATCTGTACTAACCCTTGTAGATCCGAAAGCGTTACGAGATTGGATCTCGTGGTTGATGTAGTCGATCACTTGCCGATCTCAAGATCGAGTGGACGATCCTTCTGGCGCCGCGTTCCGGCAGCGCTTCCGCAGTCGGTCACACATGCGGAGTCGAAGCAGACCTTCCTCTCCCCGTTCCAACGAGCAGCGGAGGTAGTAGATCTTCTCCACGGAATCCCAGCAGCATGACGGCGTGGTGGTGGTGGAGTAGAGAATTCTGCAGGGCTTCGCCTAAGCCTGAGCAGAAGAAAGGAGGAGGAGAGAGGCGGCTAAGGCAAGAGTGGAGGGGGCCAGGGGTGGCGCCTCCACCCCTCTATTTAAAGGAGGGAGGCGCCATGGGGAGGTGGAGTCCTTGTAGGACTCCCCTCTCCCTTGGCCGGCGGATTGGGAGGGGGGGAGGAGTCCTCCTCCCCCACGACTCCTTGTCTTGCCCCACAAGGACTCCTTGATCCTTTCTTGGTTTTCAAGCAAACTCCAAGAAATCTTCTAGAACCTTCCGGAACATTCTAAAACCTTCTAGAAACCCCATACAAATACTCCGGAACATTTCCTAACTTAGAAAATGATCCCCAATATATGAATCTTATTCTTCGGACAATTCCGGAGCTCCTCGTGATGTCTCGAATCCAATCCGAGACTCCGAACAACATTCGGTCTCCAACGCACATTCCATATCTACTTAAAAACAACTTCGAACCTTAAGTGTGTCACCCTACGGTTCGTGAATATGTAGACATGATGGAGACACATCTCCTATCAATAACCATCAGCGGGACCTGGAGATCCATAATGGCTCCCACATACCCAACGATGACTTCGTGATCGATAGAACCATTTACATACGAAACCAATTCCCTTTGTCACGCGATACTTTACTTATCCGAGGTTTGATCATCGGTATCTCCATACCTAGTTCTACCTCGTTACTGACAAGTACTCTTTACTCATTCCGTGATATGTCATCCCTTGTGACCCAGTCACATGCTTGCAAGCTAATCAAATGACATTCCACCGAGAGGGCCCAAAGCATATCTATCTGTCATATGGATGGACAAATCCCAATCTTGGTCCATGTGCTTCAACACATACTTTCAGAATACCCAATGACACCTTTATAACCACCCAGTTATGAAGCGATGTTTGATGTCATCAAAGTACCCATCCGGTGATGGTGATTAACATAACCTCATGGTCGAAGGATTAGGTTACTATGTATTTTAAAGCTTATAGCAAACGAACTTAATGACTTGATCTTATGCTATGCTTACTATGGGTGTGTGTCCATCACATCATTCTCCTAATGATATAACCTTGTTATTAATCACATCCAATGTCCATGATCAGGAAACCATGATCATCAATTAATCAACAAGCTAGTTCAACAAGAGGCTTACTAGGGACTCTTTTATGTTTACAAAACACACCTGTATTAGTGTTTCCTAATAATACAATTATAGCATGGGATGTAAACATTCATCATAAACACAAAGATATAATAATAACCACTTTTATTATTGCCTCTTGGGCATATCTCCAATAGTCTCCCACTTGCACTAGAGTCAATAATCTAGATTACATGGTAATATACCTAACACCCATGGCGTTCTAGTGTTGGTCATGCTTTGCCCTAGGGAGAGGTTTAGTCAATGGATCTGCCACATTCAGATCAGTGTGTACTTTGCAAATCTTTATGTCGCCATCTTGGACATACTCGCGAATAGCATGGAAACGTAGCTTGATGTGCTTTAGCTTGCTATGTGACCTTGGCTCCTGTGCATTAGCTATGGCACCTGTGTTGTCACAGTAGATAGCCATCGGGTCCAGCGCACTGGGAACCACGCCAAGTTCAGTAATGAATTCCTTCATCCATATGGCTTCTTGTGCAGCCTCCGAAGCAGCTATGTATTCCGATTCAGTTGAAGATTTCGCCACAACGTTTTGATTGGCACTCCTCCAGCTCACTGCAGCATCATTCAAAATAAATACGTATCCCGATTGTGACTTCGCGTCATCCGGATCGGTGTTCCAACTAGCATCGGTGTAACCGTTTACAATAAGTTGTTCATCACCTCCATAAGAAAGAACCATATCCTTAGTCCTCTTTAGGTATTTCAGGATATTCTTGACCGCTGTCCAGTGTTCCATTCCAGGATCACTTTGATATCTGCTAGTCAAACTAATAGCATGTGCTATATCCGGTCTTGTACACAGCATGGCATACATGATAGAACCTATGGCCGAGGCATAGGGAATATTATTCATCTTCTCTCTATCTTCTGCCGTAGCTGGACTTTGAGTCTTACTCAAGGTCTTACCTGACAACATGGGCACGAACCCTTTCTTGCTATCTTCCATTCTAAACTTCTTTAGAACTTTGCCTAAGTATGTACTTTGTGAAAGCGCTATTAGGCGTCTTGATCTATCTCTATAAATCTTGATGCCTAGAATATATGCCGCTTCGCCAAGATCCTTCATTGAAAAACTATTATTCAAATAGGCTTTGACACTATTAAGAAGTTCTATATCATTCCCAATCAATAATATGTCATCTACATATAGTACTAGGAATGCTACAGAGCTCCCACTCACTTTCTTGTAAATACAAGCTTCTCCATAAGTTTGTATAAATCCAAAGTTTTTTATTATTTTATCAAAACGTTGATTCCAACTCCGGGATGCTTGCTTCAGTCCATAAATGGAGTGCTGAAGTTTGCATACCTTGTCAGCATCTTTAGGATCGACAAAACCCTTGGGTTGTACCATATACAACTCTTCCTCAGTGTCACCATTAAGGAACGCCGTTTTGACATCCATCTACCAAATCTCATAATCGAAATGTGCAGCAGTTGCTAACAAAATCCTCACAGACTTTAGCTTCGCTACTGGTGAGAATGTCTCATCATAGTCAACTCCTTGAATTTGTCGGAACCCTTTCGTGACAAGTCGAGCTTTATAGACGGTAACATTACCATCAGCATCTATTTTTCTCTTGAAAATCCATTTGTTCTCGACAGCCTTACGGCCATCCGGTAAGTCCACCAAAGTCCACACTTGGTTTTCGTACATGGATCCCATTTCGGATTTCATGGCTTCTAGCCATTTGTCGGAATATGGTCTCACCATAGCTTCTTCATACGTCGCAGGGTCATCAGTGTTGTCCACCAACATGACGTTCAAGGCAGAGTCATACCAATCAGAAGTGGTACGAACCCTCGTTGACCTGCGAGGTTCAGCAGCAACTTCGTTGGAAGTTTCATGATCACCATCATTAGCTTCCTCTCCAATTGGTGCAGGCGACACAAAAACATCTTCCGGTGCTGCGCTACTCCCAAATCCGAGAGAAGGTTCAACAACCTCGTCGAGTTCTACTTTCCTTCCAGTCACTTCCTTCGAGATAAACTCCTTCTCAAGAAAGGATCCATTCTTGGCAACGAAAACTTTGCCTTCGGATCTACGATAGAAGGTATACCCAATTGTTTCTTTAGGGTATCCTATGAAGACGCATTTCTCTGCTTTGGGTTCAAGCTTATCAGGTTGTAACTTCTTTACATATGCTTCGCAACCCCAAACTTTAAGGAACGACAACTTAGGTTTCTTACCAAACCATAATTCGTACGGTGTCGTTTCAACGGATTTAGATGGTGCCCTATTTAAAGTTAATGCGGCTATCTCTAATGCATAGCCCCAAAACGATAGCGGTAAATCTGTAAGAGACATCATAGACCGAACCATATCTAAGAGAGTTCGATTACGACGTTCGGACACACCATTACGCTGTGGTGTTCCCGGCGGTGTCAACTACGAAAGTATTCCACATTTCTTTAAATGCATGCCAAACTCATAACTTAGATATTCACCTCCGCGGTCAGAACGCAGAAATTTAATCTTCTTGTTACGATGATTTTCCACTTCACTTTGAAATTCCTTAAACTTCTCGAAATTTTCGGACTTATGTTTCATAAAGTAGACATACCCATATCTACTTAAGTCATCCGTGAAAGTGAGAACATAACGATATCCACCACGCGATGCTACACTCATTGGACCGCACACATCGGTATGTATTATTTCCAATAAGTCTGTAGCTCGCTCCATTATTCCAGAGAATGGAGTCTTAGTCATTTTTCCCATTAGACATGCTTCGCATCTTTCAAGTGATTCAAAATCAAGTGATTCAAGAAGTCCATCAGAATGGAGTTTCTTCATACGCTTCACTCCAATGTGACCAAGATGACAGTGCCACATGTATGTAGAATTATCATTCAATTTTGTTCGTTTAGCTTCTATGTTGTGAACATGTGTATCACTACTATCGAGATTCAGTAAGAATAAATCATTCATCTCAGGTGCATTACCATAAAAGATATTACTCATATAAATCGAATAACCTTTATTCTCGGACTTAAAAGAGTAACCGTCTTGCAATAAACAAGATCCAGATATAATGTTCATGCTTAACGCAGGCACCAAATAACAATTATTCAAACTTAAAACTAATCCCGAAGGTAGATGTAGAGGGAGCGTGCCGACGGCGATCACATCAACCTTGGAGCCATTTCCAACGCGCATCGCCACCTCGTCTCTCGCCAGTCTTCGCTTATTCCACAGCTCCTGTTTCGAGTTACAAATATGAGCAACCGAACCAGTATCAAATACCCAGGCACTACTACGATTACTAGTAAGATACACATCAATAACATATATATCAAATATACCTTTCTTCTTGATGTTGCCATTCTTCAGATCCGCCAGGTACTTGGGGCAGTTACGCTTCTAGTGACCAGCACCCTTGCAGTAGAAGCACTCAGTTTCAGGCTTGGGACCAGCCTTGGGCTTCTTTGCAGGTGCGGCAGCTTTCTTGCCGTCCTTCTTGAACTTGCCCTTGTTCTTAGGCTTGCCCTGTCTCTTGAAATTGGTGGTCTTATTGACCATCAACACTTGGTGCTCCTTCTTGATCTCCACTTCAGCAGTTTTCAGCATGGACGATAGTTCAGGCAACGTCTTGTTCATGCAGTGCATATTGTAGTTCATCACAAAGTTCTTATAACTCGGTGGCAGTGATTGGAGGAGACGGTGAATCCCTAACTCATTAGGAATCGATATCCCCAACTCTTGGAGCTTATTCGCGTACCCAGGCATGGTGAGCACGTGCTCGCTAACAGAGCTTCCCTCTTCCATCTTACAGTTAAAGAACTTTTCGGAGGCCTCATAGCTCTCCATGGCCGCGCGAGTCTCAAAAATCAGCCTGAGCTCCTTAATGATCTCGAACGGGTCATGGTGCTCAAAACGCTTCTAAAGCTCCGCTTCTAAACCGTACAGGATGGCACACTGAACTGTGGAGTAATGATTTTTCTGAGTGGCGTAAACATTCTTTACGTCATCGGTGGCATCTTCTGCAGGTGGGTCACCTAGCGGTGCTTCGAGCACATAGGTCAACTGACCAGCCCTGAGGACGATCTTCAGTCCATGGAACCAGTCTGTGAAATTACTTCCATTGTTCTTAAGCTTTTCTTTCTCTAGGAACGCATTGAAATTGATGGAGGGGGTCGCCATAATCTACAACAAATTTGCAAGTAGTTTAGACTAAGTTAATGATAAATTGAGTTCAAATTTAATTCTTAAATTAACTAGGTGAACTCCCACTCAAAACAACATCCCTCACATTGTCTTAGTGATTACATGAACCAAGTCCACTACACCAAGTCCGATCTTTACGAGAGAAGATGTAGTTTCATCGGCGAACAATCTTCATGTTCATCATATCATTTATATGACTCATGCTCTACCTTTCGGTATTCCGTGTTCCGAGACCATGTCTGTACATGCTAGGCTCGTCAAGATAACCTTAGTTTCCGCATGTGCAAATCTGGCTTGCACCCGTTGTATGCACACGTAGAATCTATCACATCTGATCATCACGAGATGCTTCAAAACGACGAGTCTTAGCAACGGTGCCAACTAAGGGTGAACACTTTATTACTTGATATTTAGGGAGAGGGATCATCTTATAATGCTACCGTCGCGATCTAAGCAATACAAGATGCATAAAGGATTAACATCACAGGCAATTCATAATTAGTGTGATATGATATGGCCCTTTCTTCTTATGCCTTTGATCTCCATCTCCAAAGCACGAACATGATCTCCATCATCACCAGCATTGCGTCAAGGTCAGTGGCGCCGCTTCATGGTTGTCCATCATCACTGGCAACTATTACAAGTACTTGGAATAAAGCTATTACAAGATGAATAGACACGCAGGTCTTAACAGAATTAAAGACAACCATTAGGCTCCTGCCGTTTGCCATATTACAACAAGGATCATTGCATACATCAAATATAATCACAATCACATGATGGCCATATCACATCACAAAACCCTGCAAAAACAACTTAGACACCTCTAATTTTATTTGCATGTTTTACGTGGTTTGGGGCTTTCGAATAAGAACGGATCTTACCTACAAAACTGAACCACAACGTTGATACAAGTGCTATCAAGTGCAAAGTGTAAATTAGATCTATACAATGGTGGGAGAGACAGACACCCGCAAAGCCACTTGTGCAAAGCAAGTTACACGTCAAGCGTGGAGCAAGTCTCATGTGCGATGACATGTAAGGTTAGCCCGAGCCGCTTCATCCCACCATACCGCAAGATGCAAAGTACACACAGCAAAAGACAGCACGAGCACCAATGCCCAAAACACCATTGTGTTCTACTCGTGCAACAGATCTACGCATAGACACGGCTCTGATACCACTGATGGGTTCGTAGCATGGAAAAAAAAATTCTACCGCAAGAACGAACAAAACCCAGATCTAATCTAGATAAAAGCCAAGATCTAATGTATTAGACATGTGCAACGAGATAGATCTGTACTAACCCTTGTAGATCCAAAAGCGTTGCGAGATTGGATCTCGTGGTTGATATAGTCGATCACTTGCCGATCTCAAGATCGAGTGGACGATCCTTCCGGCGCCGCGTTCCGGCAGCGCTTCCGCAGTCGGTCACACGTGCGGAGTCAAAGCAGACCTTCCTATCCCCGTTCCAGCGAGCAGCGGAGGTAGTAGATCTTCTCCACGGAATCCCAACAGCACAACGGCGTGGTGGTGGTGGTGGAGTAGAGAATTCTGCAGGGCTTCGCCTAAGCCTGAGCAGAAGAAAGGAGGAGGAGAGAGGCGGCTAGGGCAAGAATGGAGGGGGCCAGGGGGTGGTGCCTCCACCCCTCTATTTAAAGGAGGGAGGCGCCATGGGGAGGTGGAGTCCTTGTAGGACTCCCCTCTCCCTTGGCCGCCGGATTGGGAGGGGGGAGGAGTCCCCCACGACTCCTTGTATTGCCCCACAAGGACTCCTTGATCCTTTCTTGGTTTTCAAGCAAACTCCAAGAAATCTTCTAGAACCTTCCGGAACATTCTGAAACCTTCTAGAAACCCCATACAAATACTCTGGAACATTTCCTAACTTAGAAAATGATCCCCAATATATGAATCTTATTCTCCGGACAATTCCGGAGCTCCTCGTGATGTCCCGAATCCAATCCGAGACTCCGAACAACATTCGGTCTCCAACGCACATTCCATATCTACTTAAAAACAACTTCGAACCTTAAGTGTGTCACCCTACGGTTCGTGAATATGCAGACATGATGGAGACACATCTCCTATCAATAACCATCAGCGGGACCTGGAGATCCATAATGGCTCCCACATACCCAACGATGACTTCGTGATCGATAGAACCATTTACATACGAAATCAATTCCCTTTGTCACGCGATACTTTACTTATCCGAGGTTTGATCGTCGGTATCTCCATACCTAGTTCTACCTCGTTACTGACAAGTACTCTTTACTCGTTCCGTGATATGTCATCCCTTGTGACCCAGTCACATGCTTGCAAGCTAATCAGATGACATTCCACCGAGAGGGCCCAGAGCATATCTATCCGTCATATGGATGGACAAATCCCAATCTTGGTCCATGCGCTTCAACACATACTTCCAGAATACCCAACGACACCTTTATAACCACCTAGTTATGAAGCGGTGTTTGATGTCATCAAAGTACCCATCCGGTGATGGTGATTAACATAACCTCATGGTCGAAGGATTAGGTTACTATGTATTTTAAAGCTTATAGCAAACGAACTTAATGACTTGATCTTATGCTATGCTTACTATGGGTGTGTGTCCATCACATCATTCTCCTAATGATATAACCTTGTTATTAATCACATACAATGTCCATGATCAGGAAACCATGATCATCAATTAATCAACAAGCTAGTTCAACAAGAGGCTTACTAGGGACTCTTTTATGTTTACAAAACACACATGTATTAGTGTTTGCTAATAATACAATTATAGCATGGGATGTAAACATTCATCATAAACACAAAGATATAATAATAACCACTTTTATTATTGCCTCTTGGGCATATCTCCAACAGGTAACCCCTCCACATTAAAATGCCTCTTCACATTCCCCTTTAAAGTCCCTACTTTAAATGCATTAAAATTCTCCAAGTTTAATGCTCTCTCATTTAATAAAACTCTTTTATTAAATTTATTCAGAATTTTGTTAATTACTTTAATTAACAAACATTCACATATAGCCCCTTGCAATATTTCAATATCACATGCAAAACCACTTTCTGCAATTTCACCCGAAACAATTTCCGGTTTCTATTGAAACAATTCCTGCACTTTGCAATTCTTTCGTCTGAAACATATGTGCTCCAAAATGGTGTATGGTTAAGTGTCTCACCCTACGGTTCGCGAATAATGCAGACATGATTGAGACTCCTCTCAGATCAATACTCAGAAGCGGGACCTGGAGATCCATACTGACTCCTGTATATTCAACGATGACTTCTGTGATCGTGAGAACCTTTAACGCTTGTAACTAAATCCCTTTGTCTCTTGATATAATACATGTCTGAGATTCGATCATCGGTATCCAGATACCTAGTTTGATCTCGTTACCGACATGCACTCTTTTCTCGTTCTCGTGATATAACATTATAGTGATCACATCACTTGCTTGCAAGCTATCTCAATGTGATATCACCGAGAGGGCCTAGAGTATATCTATCCTTCATCGAGATTGACAATTCCACTCTTGATCCATGAGCCTCAACATAACACCTTCGTAGTACTAAACCCATCTTTATAGTCACCCTGTTACGGTTTGACGTTTGATGTTATCAAGATACTCTTCAGGTGTTAGCAATTAACATGATCTCATGGTCTAAGGATAAAGATTACTTTGTATGATGTTATAGCAATATAAACATAATGACTTGATCGTAACGCTATACTTCGGAAGAATGTTGATCACATCATTCCACCAATGGTGTGACCTTGTTATTAACAACATCCAATGTCCATGATCAGGAAACCTTGATCATCTTGTTAATCAACAAGCTAGTCTATAAGAGAGGCATAACTAGGAACCCTTTTTGTTTATTAAACACACATGTATTGATGTTTTTGATCAATACAATTCTAGCATGTAAAATAAACATCTATCATATATAAGGAATACATAATAACTACTTTATTATTGCCTCTCAGGGCATATTTCCTTCACGTTATGGGTGTATTCTTTGCTTGTTAAACAATGTGGTTCTTGGGTATTGGATACCGGTGTTGGATACCGGTATTGGATACCAATTTTTTTGGTATGAAGTGGCATACAAAATAACATAATTCATGAATGGCAATGGCCTAACTAGTAATAGAATATGTGATAATGTTCATCGAAAACAAATAAAGTGTTATTGTGTTTCTCATTGACACGAAAGCTTGCCTTCAAGATTTGTATTAATAATTGTTATTCTGTTCTGGTATTATGATAATAATGGTTATTCAAATAATTACCGTATTCCATAGAAGATGGATGAACTTTAACAAATCTAGTTGGATAAATCACGTCCATAAACATTGATGCTAAAAAGCCACAATACAAATGATTGGAATATCACTCTTGAGTGACATCGCTGTTTAAATTATATTGGAAAGAAAACAATATGAAAACTCCATGTTAATGGATTCTGGAGTCTTGTGATTTTGATCAATTGACGCTTGTGAAACTTTCCTAGAGATAATTAAAACCTCGTTCATGGGCCAAAGAAGAACGAACGACTAACCTATTGGACATAATGCATGTTGATGTACATTGTCCATTATGTCTAGTCATGAGCGATGGATTTAATCTTCATATGATTTCTCTGAAATTTGAGTAAATACATATGTATATTTACTTAACAAGGGAGAAGTATGAAACATTTGGAAATGTTCAAATGATTTCAAGATGAAGTGTAAAATCATTGTAACAATAAAATAAAAAAATTATGATTGGATCATAAAGGAAGATATTAGAGTTACAAGTTTAGCAAAACACCTATGATTTGAGGAATCGTTCCATTGACTTGTGTTTCTCAAAACACCATAGGAGTATGGAGTGTTCACGAAATGTAATCAAACCTTGTTTGACATGGTAGGATCAATGGTGTTATTTATAATATTGCCATTATATTTTAAAGATTAAGCTTTAAAGACTACTGCTTTTTCACTGAAAAGAGCTCCATCATGATCCATTGAAATGACACCATATGAGTTATGGTTTGGGATAAAACCCAAGTTGTCTTTTCTTAAATTTTGGTATGCTAGGCATAAGTAAAATGTTTACAACCAAAATTGTATGAGCATGTCTTTGTAGGTTATTTTGAATAACCGTTGGGTATTCCTCCATAGCACCAAAGAAAAAAGTGTTTGTCGCTTGGAAACATCAAATTTCTTAAGAACGAATTTTTTGTGAAAAGTTAAGTGGGAGGATAATATAATTTTGATAAGGTTATTAAACCTAAGCTATGTGTGCTGGGTTGCGCAGTGCCGGAAAGCGTCCCGGAGGCAGCCGTAATGCTCATGGCTCCCGTGCCTCAAAGGTCGTGGTCACGAAGATCTAAGTTCCTATTGAACCGCGTAGGTCGGATAAACAATCAAATACTAAGATTTGAGATTAAGTCGTTATTGTTTGATAATGATGAATCAAACTCATGAAAAGAAGCGATGATGGGCCCTGACTCCGTCAAATGGCTAAAAGCCATAAAATCCGTGATATTTCCATACACGGGAAACCAAGTTACTGAACTTGGAAGACCCTCTAAAAGGCATAAAGTCTACCAGTCATATTTGGATCTATAAAGAAACAGACATGGATGTTTCACATCTATGAAATAGTCTACATGTTGGTAAAGAGTTTATGACAATGTTCAAGGAGTTTACATGTTGGTAAATAGTTTACGACAATGTTCAAAGAGTTGAATACGATAAGATTCGATCTTTCGTAGCGATATTTAGTCTGGATGGATTAGTGTAGCAACCACTACATATGTCAATTATTGTATATGATAGTTGAACAAACAAAACAACATTCTTCTAATAGAATGGTTACCTAGGACATGTACATGACACGGTCTGAGGAGTATTGTTAAATCAAAGGATGCTAAAAAGGCATGCAAACTTCAATTGTTGAAGTAAGCATCGCGGAGTTGGAATCTTCACCATGATGAAATTGTTAAAAGGTTTAATTTCATTGGAGATGATGAAGATGCTTGCTTTTGTAAGAAATTAAGTGGGAGTGCTGATACCTTCGATCCGGATTACGAATGTAGTATAGCTCTTTTTCCCTAGTAGACCTAGGTTTATCGGATCCTCGAGAAGCAGAAGTGTAGTGAAGTTACTTTAACGGACCTTCGGGATTTTTAGAATTTCTTTCGTATTCTTACCGGACCAAGAGTTTGCTGTATTTTGTTGTTGTCGACGATTGAGAGAGAGAGCCTAGGGCTTTCGGTTTCACCTGTAGCTGTGCAAAACATCTGATGGGAATAAAAGAAAACAATAAAGTATGCATGTAATTGTTAGATTAAGATAAATTATATCTGGGCAGTGCATCCATAATTGCTATTGCCTCTGCAACCGCTTATAGCAATAACCTACTAGTCTCATCCATAGAAGAAAGAGAACTAATGATATGCATAGTGACGTCACTATTGATCCCAAGTAAATCCCTCACATACAGCCGTACTACTCCTTCTGTCACTGGGGTTCCCAACCTGCAGATTAGTCATTACTCATACTCCCTATACCTGGCTCAATCCTCGGGGTCTTGGGTATCTAACAAGTCCTTGGATTGAGGCAAGAGAGGATACAATAATCATCATGTCATACAAACTAATACATGATCCCATCTATGATAATTAACATGCACAAAATCTACATGGCTAGGCCGAAGCCCTTATCCCAAGGAGGATTACTCACACATAGAGATGAAATCAAAGATCATAAACATTGCAATGGGAATCATGAGATTGATAGCAAATAGTCTTATAATTTTTCCAATCAAAGATGAGATCTACTATTACAAGTGATGGAATATGGCTATGGTGGTGGAGAATGGTTTGGAGATTAGATCTAAGTCTATTCCTCCGACGGCTCTTTGGTGTTGTGCATGGAGATCTAGGGCAGCTGGTGATCGGAGAGGCGCTATGTTTCTCATTGTCTGAGGCTCTTTATATAGGGGTCCCTTCACAAAGTTGTTCTATTTGACCTAGCGGTGTTAGTGGCAACTATATGACCGGAACTATACGGCCAGAATTTTATTCCTGCCGTATAGTTGGTCGTTAAAGCGTCTGTCTCCACTTCACGACTCCTGGTTTCTTTGGGTTGTTGGAAATCTCGTATCTTTGACTTTAATGTAGTGATTCCCATCATCAAACGTCATTATCTGCACAGGGAAAAATAGCATGAAAGGATTGCATGCCCCTTTGATCATTAGGCATTAGTGGCAGGGTTTAGAGAGATATTTCATCAAAAATATGAATAATATCCAGTTGAAATATGGACGTAGATGGCTGTATTTCAGAGTCATCAACCTCCCCAAGCTTAAACTTGATCGTCCTCGAGTAAGAAAACCAAAATCAAAAAGGAACTCAGCATTTAAACTGAAATAATGAGATGATGATCTTATCATGATTAGTAGTCTCATGTTTCCTCCACTTCATAAATCTGAAAAACTTCAGCATAGATAGAGTAATGGCAAGCATATCATACGGTTTTTTATGCATCCTTGTAGTGCATCAAAATTGTTGTTAACGTGGATGATTCAATTGAGTAAACTTTATTCCATGTCATGTAGTCAACTCATAGGCTTGCCTTTGAACAATAAAGTATAATCATGTAAAATTGAGAGTTTGAGAGTTGTCATGAAAATCATATACACTAGAGTATCTCAATTCTCCCACATTAATAAATCAAGACTTTTCAAGCACTACTTTGCCATTCATTGTCCTTCAAGAATTTCAGTTCTTAAGTAATTGAGAGCATGCCAAAAAGATATTAGTTTATCGGGTTGTGATGGACACTCTTGGCATTACTAAGGGTTTGTTCCTTTTGCACAATGATTACTCATATCAGTCATATGAGTGATTCAATCATGAATGCAGCTACCCGGGAGTGCCAAGAATCTTACCCACTATAGCATTGCTGCTACATGTGTTTAATCAACTCATAGCCAAAATCTAGGAGTTTCCTCCATGAAGATCGTTCCTAGACTAGTGGAGTTGTTGGCATCCCATGAAGTTTGACACACTTAAATCTATATCATTCTTATGATTAACAAGTCAAACTTTGGCATGCTCACAAAAACTGCTAAACATTAATTCAATCGAACAAATCCTTTTAAAGAGAGCTACAAGTCAATCAGTATATTCCATGGTGTTGAGTGTCTCTAGAAATAAGCCTTCAAGACTAAACACTACAACACCCAAGCCTTCAATTGTGAGGTTTTTTTAATTACAATTGTTTAGCAAATTTTAGGCAAGACTTGATTAACTACAAGAGCTGGAACAAGACGTACCCAACTAAATACCCATGCAAACAAAACTTTACTACATTATAAAGACTCACTCCACCAATATAATATCTCAACATTTACTACTAACTAGCATGGGTTTCTCAAACTTCAAAAGTGGGGAGTCATAAGGCATACCTCTCATGTTTGGTTCCACTTCTCTCTTCCCTTTTAATTCGTTTCTTGGAAACTCGAAGTCAATCACTCTTCCAGCAAATACTTGAGAACCTCGAGGTAGAAAGAAAATAAAGAGGGGAAAATAAAGATAAATGGAGATTTTTTGTTGTTGTTTTGAGAGGGGGAATTAAAGAATAGAAAATTAGGGTAAAAGTTCGGCTAGAAAATCTCAAAAACAAATAGAAATAACTAAAGATAAAGTGTTGGGGAAACCAACACAAGTGCTTATAAACTCGAATTAAAAACATAACCTCGAAATAAAAGCAAATGAACGCCAAATAAAGATAAATGAGGAAACTTCCCCAAGCTTAGGCTTTTGCAAGCCCTTCAAATCATCGTGGTGGTGGGAAAAAGTCGTTACTCCAGTTCGCAAATTGATTTGATAAATTACTAGTAGTTCTTGGAGGTTCAAAGAGAGGCTATGCATCCTCTCCATAGTCCCTCCATGTTCTTGGAAGTCTTGGTATGTGGTGAACCAGGTTTGTGGTTGCTCCTCTTGATAAGGAACTTCTTGCTCCTCTTCTTGGTCCTCATCCTCATCCGGAATCTCCTCCTCGGGTTGGTGTTGCTCAACCTGCAAATCATATATCAAACGTACTTCCTTGATAGAGAAAAGACTATTAGGCATAGGAGCAGGGTAGAGACCCCCCAGCTCTAGCAATATGCAAGTAATAAACACCGCCTCTCCTAGTGAGCATTCCACAAGCCTTTAAAGTAGAGAAACCAACACATCACTCACCTAGCACCTGTTGCAACTCACCTAGGTCAATGCCTAGGGCAATTGCAAGCACGGTGATGATGCCTCCGCCTGTGATTAGTCCTTGGCTTTGGGAGGATTGGTGCTCCAGGTAGCGCACAAGGATTGCGCCCAAGTTGAGTGACAAGTCACAGTTGTTGTAAGCAGCTTTTGTGAGGACTAAGATGTCCTCCTCATTGAGTCTTGTGAACTCATTTCGTGCCTACAAGGTGTTAGCAATAACATAGAACAAATAGAAAATTGCAGGATGTTGAATATTCTTCCTCTTGCTTACTCTAGAAGTGAAGCTCATTCCATTATAATATTGTTCAGGGGAAGGGTCTAAGCTAGTAAAGGATGCGTGTAGGGCATTAATATCATTTTTTGGAAGATTAAAGCATGCACACCATTCATCTAGTGATAAAGTGTAATTATTGTTCATAAATCAGAAAGAAATCGTGTCCTCTCCATGCCATAGTTTAACGGTGCTTTGCAAAGAACTTAAAAATTCAAGAGTTAACCGGCGATAAGTAGGCACATCATTGAATATGAAGTTTTGCAGGCCAACCCTATTGCAAAGTAAATTAAAGTCACTAGAAATACCGAGTTGGTTCAATATAATGGGGCAAGCCCACTTGGTGGCCTTCACTTCTCGGTTCTTGATACTATCAAAGCGATCATGTTGGAGCTCATTCCTGAACCGTATCCCCATGCATTCTTGAGAGATAACCCGAGAAGCGCTAGCAGCAGCACGAGCACGAGTTTGGCTCCTTGTGTTCATCATCTAAAATAATAAAGAAAGACAAAAGTAAAACTATTTGATCCAACAATAGTAAGTATAACATATTCCTCATCATAGCACACTAAAGAATCCCCTCAAAATAATAATCTAGGCAAGAGAATCATGGCAATTAGTTCATAGTAGGTCTCACCCTAGATTGATAATGACGATAGATCAAAGATGAATTTGCAAAAAGTAATTGGAGGATCGGAGGAGAATCATACCATAGATCACTTGTGTGCGAGGAAATCGAGCGGAATTGAGTAGACATGAAGATGTCTTGAGGTATTGAGAGAGTTTGGAGGTAGAAGAGATAAAAAGGATTGAAGTTTTAGGGTTTTAGGTACCTTCTGGTGGCGTTTTTGTGGTCGGACGCAACTATACGGCCGGAACAATGTGTTCCCGCCGTATAATTGGCTTGCTGTCAAAATTTTAGGGTTTCCACCTGGCGGCGCAGCTATACGGCTAGAACAATTTGTTCCCGCCGTATAGTTGGTCGTCAAACCCTTCGTACCTAGAAAAGAAATTGTACGAAAGCCTCGATATCTATATGACCGGAACTATACAGCCGGAATTTTTATTCCCGCTATATAGTTGGTCGTTAAACCGTCAGTACTTATGAAAGAAAAATTGTCGATGGCAGAAATATCTATACGGCCGGAACTATACGGCCCGAATTTTTATTCCCGCCGTATAGTTGGTCGTTAAACCTTCTGTATACATAAAAAAAATCTATTTCTTGGAGAATTCTTTATTATCCTGAAACTTAGCGAAACACCTTGTTTTTGATACAAAAATGACAGTAAATATTGTCGACCAACATCAGCATGTATTAAGAAGGATTTTTAGTACTACCGAACTTCTCCTCAATTGGAGTTTTCTAGCACTCTTTATTAAACATAAACTTAAACTAAAACCTTTATTTCACATGGGTTGCCTCCTATGAAGCGCTCTTTTATGGTCAATAGCTTGACCTCAATGTTGCTCACTTAGGCCAGATGAGTGGAATACCCACTCCAAAATAGTTGACCTTCAAAGTGATGGCCTCCTTTTCATCATGCTTGGCTTTCTTCTTCCTGGGGAAATGAATAACAAAAGGATCTCGCGAAGGCAGTTGAAGCTTCATGTTCCCTTCATGTAGATTAATCAAAGCCTTAATAGTTCTTAAAAATGGACGACCTAATATAGTAGGAGTAGTAGCCTCTTTAGGCATGTCAACAATAACAAAATCAATAAGAGTAGGACAACCTTTAATGTATACTAAAGTATTCTCCTTAATTCCTACAGCTTGTTTGTAGGTAGAATCTGCTAGATGCAATTTTAACTCGATGATTTCAAAAGAGCCAATATTTAACTTATTGAAAAGACTTTTTTGGAATTGTTGAGACGCTTGCACATAGATCACAAAGTGCAGCTATCTCATTGGTCTCAATCTTAAACTTAATAGTAGGCTCAAATATATCATCAACGGTGTAATTTGGTGAAGGAGCATTACCATAATCAAGTTCTTTTGGCTCCTCCCTTTGGATTCTTATCATCTTGAGGTCTTTAATAGGATTGGGCTCAACTTTACCTGCAAATTTAGCTAGAATGAGAGTTTGTCTCTCGGTTATCTTACCTAGCTGTCCCTCAACAATCCTTGTTCTTTCTTGAAGGGCCTGCAAATCATTTCTCAAACTTACAGCTTGGTTAGATAATTTACCAAGCATAGCATCATGGTTCTCCGTTTTTAACAAGAATTTTATTTTTCTCATTTTGTGAGTCTATAAAAGACTTAAGTGTTTCTTGGATACTACCATTACTAGTTCCCATATTATTATTAGAGTTACCTACAGGACTAGAATAATGTTTTTGAAAATTAGGATTATAATTCTTCTTCCAAGCAGGGTTATAATAATTACGAGCTATGAAGTCTATTTCTTCAATATTTGATTCAGGGATAGCTCTTACCTGGCTTTCCTTACCTTTTATAGCTAATATGATCTCATCCAACTTAGCATTGAGTTCTTCATTTCTTGTGGTGAGACGGAATTCACCTTCTTCGTGTTTGATCTATCCACATGCCATTGGGCATGGTTATCTTGGATATTGTCTAGTAGCTGCTTTGCTTCGGTAATACGTTTACCCATAAATGTTCCTCCAACTGCAGTATCAAGCACAGACTTAGACACAGGGTTAAGAGCATTATAAAATAAATGGAGAATTAAGCAGTCTTCCATCCCATGACTAGGACAGTTTCTCATGCATTCTTTCATCCTCTCCCATGCAAGCGCTAGTGGCTCACGCTCTTCTTGTCTAAAACCAGTAATATTAGACCTTAGTTGCATAGCCTTTGCAGGTGGGAAAAAATTAGTCATAAACAAAGAAGTACATTCCACCCATGATGTAATAGTATTTCTAGGCAAAGATAGCAACCATTCGTTTGCTCTTCCTCTAAGAGAGAAAGGAAATAAACGTAATTTGACCGCATCGGGGTCAACATCTCTTATGCGCATCATATCACATATTCCAGTGAAAGTATTCAAGTGCATACCTGGATCCTCAACAACAGAGCCTCCAAATTGATTCTATTGAACCAAAGTTAAATAATGGGCCTTAATTTCATAATCATCAGCAGCAATTGTTGGATGGGTAATAGGAATACGCAAATAATCATTGTTGGGAGTAGAAAACTCCCCAAGCTTCTTTTAAGCCATATTTCCTATGTTTTTGTGTTTTCTTAACCAGAGACTTATAATAGTAAAAGCAAGAATTTAAAGGCTAACTATTTTTTTTGTTTTTCAAATAAAGACTGAAAGCAAACTAAAAATCAAAAACAAGAATTAAAACTAGCAAGGTTCCTACTAACCTCACCAGGGTAGCTATTGCTTCCCTAGCAACGGCGCCAGAAAAAGGATTGATACATTCGATCAAGATTACAGATGTAGTATAGCTCTTTTTCCCTAGTAGACCTAGGTTTATCGAATCCTCGGGAAGTAGAAGCGTAATGAAGTTACTTTAACGGACCTTCGAGAGTTTTAGAATTCCTTTTGTGTTCTTACCAGACTAAGAGTTTGCTGTCTTTTGTTGTTGTTGATGATTGAGAGAGGGACCAGGGCTTTTGGTTTCACCTGTAGCTGTGCAAAACATCTGATGGGAATAAAAGATAATAATAAAGTACGCATGTAATTGTTAGAGCAAGATAAATTATATATGGGCAGTGCATCCATAATTGCTATTGCCTCCGCAACCGCTTATAGTAATTACCTACTAGTCTCATCCATAGAAGAAAGAGAACTAATGATATGCATAGTGACGTCACCATTGATCCCAAGTAAATCCCTCACATACAGCCATGCTACCCATTCTGTCACTAGGTTCCCAACCTGCAGATTAGTCATTACTCATACTCCCTATACCTGGCTCAATCCTCGGGGTCTTGGGTACCTGACAAGTCCTTGGATTGAGGCAAGAGAGGATGCAATAATCATCATGTCATACAAACTAATACATGATTCCATCTATGATAAATAACATGCACAAAAGCTAGGTAAGATAATCGGAACGTCGCGGACGGTCAGACTAGATATAAACCCAAGTAGCATCCAGTAGGCTGACATCCCCCCATAGTCATAGCGGAAACGTCTTAGACGGTGTCGCTTCGCAGTAGCTTGAACTGTAGAGGAAGTTGGTGATGCTCAAGCGAGGTGGTAGCCCTTGTGCCGATGTCGAGGGAGTCGAGAGTGTGAGGCAGTGCCATGGTCGAGGTAGCCGTGCGATGGGTCGTCGTGGTCGATGTCGTGGTTGGGATGCCCGTGTCGAGGTAGCCGCACGTGAAGCCGCATGTGCATAGTGCGCGAGGAGGATGATGGAGACGCGTCGAGGCAGTCGTTGAGGGTGTTGATGCCAAAGTCGATGCAGTTCGAGCCGTCGAGGATGAGGTGCGGCCATAGTTTTGCCAGAACTAGGCACACGTCGGGGACGAACGCACACTCTAGTTTTGCCAAAACCGAGTATGCAAAGAAGAACTCGTCGGTGACGCGGTCGAGGAGGTCATAGAGGGGTCGATGCCAAAGAAGACGTTGTGGAAGCCGATGAAGACGAGGCGCTGATCCGAGTTTTCCAGACTCAGGAACGCGTCGGGGACGAAGGCACTCCTGGTGTTGCCAGTACCAGGCGTGCGGGGGCAGGGACCATCATGAACTTGTCTCCATGTCAGAAAGACTAGCAAAGGAAGCCTCCAGAGCGGTTGCGACGCGCAGAGCGGCTAAGTGAGAGATGTCGGCACTGTCCGCGGTTGTCGGAGTAGAGTAGAAGGTGGTGTAGTCGAGGATGAGGCGATGACGCTAGCGATGAAGTTGTAGTGGACGAAGACGTAGAAGGTGGTGAAACCAGCAGCGAGCTGGGTTAGTCATGCTGGATGCCTAGAGTGGAGATGGAGTAGTCGGTGGGACCTGCGACGGCGAGAGGGCGTCCTGCAGGTTACCTTGTGAAGCGCGGCCGCGGTGCTTGAAGTAGGCGAGGAAAACCCGGCGACGTGACGAAGACCATGTGCAGACGGCGGCGATCCGCGCCGTAGGAGATGGCGCGGTGAAAGTCGAGGTCGTCGATGCACGAGGGCGAAGTAGACTGCGTGCAGCCACGATACGACCCAAGGGGGCGGCATGGCTGTAGGGCGCAAGTCGGTGCAGCGGCTGGGAGACCACCAGCGACGTACACGCCAAGGAAGGCGCGTTGGAAGCCGGTAGCATGGACCAAAGGCGACGACGCTGCGGCCCGACGGGGCGACATATTGGCAGCCCATAGCTCAATCAGTGGTAGGCGCGTACTCGGGGACGTGCATGGCATAGACAGGCACGGGATTGGTTGATCAGATCGATGGTGCAGCGTATGCGCCATGGCGTGGACGACGCGTAGACCCGATTCGATGGCGACGTTGTCGGTGAAGTCCCGGGCGATGACGACAAAGAGGATCCGAGGGGGGGTGGCCGCGGTAGCCTTCCGAGGAAGGCGTAGCAGCCGTCCGTGGTGCGCGGTAGCCTGCCGTGAGGCCGCGAAAGCCTGCCGAGGCAGGCGCAGCAGCGGAGGGGCAGACGCACGTACGCGATGTAGATCCTCGATGCCTATGGTCGGAGTAGAGGCGCGGCGATGACGACGACGATGGGCGACTCAATCCGATCTAAGATCGGTAAACCAAAAATAAAGCCGATTAAGAGATCGGAGAAAAAGAGTTACAAGGAAACCGGTCACGGATCGGTGGACGAACCCTGCATACGGGTTGCACAACCCCCGGCGGAGATCATGGAGATCGACCTCCTCAGGGGCAGCGCGGCATAAGCTAGGGTTTGAGATTGATTTAGACTAATACCATGAACCTTATGGGCTAGTATATAAATGCGTACAGGGATCAACTTGGAGTACAAGACAAGTTAGGCTAGAATCCTAACTATCCTAAACTACCACAATAACCGTATACGTATCATACTCTAACATTACCCAATAGGATGAATATCATAAGGGTAAGTCACAGCTTGAAAGAGGAGGGAATTATCAAGCAAGTACTCAACATGTAGAGGATTAGTGGTTCTGAGTGCAACATGGTTCCAGTCCCATGTAAAAAAAACGCTCCACCACATGATAGCCATAGAAATATCAAGCTTACTGAAATAATTTGAAAAAAAATGTAAGGTATGTGGCATCACAAGTATTCTTTAGAAATACTCGAGTGCAAGGGAGCACCAATAATGAAACAGAATGATTTGACTGCTAGATAACCACCATGCTCCAAACAATGTCTAGGATCTAGATGGTGAACATGCACACCCCACCAACGGACGCATATACGTATATCCACATGTTCTCTAAAACTACATCAGTGAACCCAGTAATTTTGTATTAATTTCCCATAGGAACCGAGGAAACTTTCTAAGTAGAGAACATGTCTTGCACTGATTTTTGTGTGGCTCGCACATCACTAACTTGTGATAATGGAAAACCGCTTTTGTTCTGAAAGTTCAGGTTCATTTTCTATAAGATAAAATTAAGGATGATTATGATGATCTTGATTCTCTCCATCATATTTCATCTAGCAAAGATAGCAAGCCAATTCAGTTTTCGGAACTGTAACACCCCAGCATTTAGGAACCAACGAAGGGTAGAAATAGAAATTTATGCATATGCATGCATTCATCTGTAAAATTGGGGTAAATTTTTCGCCACACAAAAACCTAAAGAGACCAGAGTTTTTTTCACTAACCAGAAGTAGGAATAGCTCTCTGAAGTGATTGCTACAAATTTTGACATGACCTTTAGGCATTATTGTGTTTTAGGGGGAATATTTTGAACTCAAATTTGAAATTCAAATCATTTGAATAATATTTGAAAATTAGAAGTTAGAATTATAAAGTGGTTTTCCAAAAGGATGTATTAACATTGTTTGATTATAAACAACCATATGAATTTAAGACAAGGAATTTCAAATAAGAAATGAATTCTTATTCTTTCCTTTATTCCCTAACAAGATTACAAGGGGATATATTTACACTAAGATAGAATATTAAAAAGAATAGAGTTCAAAAAAATGAATCTTTATTAAATCATAGAAATATTGTTACAAGATTCTTTACAAAAATAATAAAAGAAGATTACAATAAAATCTATCTATCTATTCTTATACTATATCTTTAAGCATCCAGACTTTGTTCCTGCAAAATAAGATAAACAACTCAACAAAGAAATAAAATGTTAGTGATTAGTTTTACTCTCAGTGGTGAACCGTGAAGTGCACTATTCATATTACATCATAGAGTAATTTGAAGGGGCAAGTTTCACCAAAGTGTAGTATATGTTCTTTTAAGCAAATAGTTCCAGTGCCACAATATCAGCCAAATAGACAAGTGGTAAGTGTCACCAGGATAGGAAATAGTAAAAGGATGGGGGAGTATAAACCATAGTTACTTGATCTCATCCACAGCCAAAGCAAATAGTGAAGCAGCTCACACACCTAAATGCATGCATTGAGGTGTCAGCGGCAGAGGGCAAAGGGGCAGCTTAAATCACAGTAGTGTAGGAGCAAAGAAAGCTTATCTATCCACTTCACAGAGAGAGAGCACAACCATAGTTTGTCACTAGCACAGCCAAGAACAACACCAGATCTTGAAACCACATCCCTAGATCAAGCCATTTCCCACCATAGAAAACCCAGGAGATCACCAACAAGGATGGTGACTTGAGGAGGGGGGTGTGTTAGGTGGACATCAAGGTCACACAGGAGCAACAACACCAGGAGGAGCACAACAAGGCCAAGAGCAAGCCAACATAAATCCAAGGTAACCATAAGCCTAGAAGGCAACATCAGTACAAGGCTACCTGGGTGTATCCCAACACTTTGATCTAAATATTTTCCATCCTACACATTCATTTGCTTGCAAGCACATGATAGGTATGCATATTGGACAACAGATAATAAACAGCCAATTGATGCATGTGTTCTTGCATAGGCAGGGTCTCAGACCAGCATCACTGACCTATGATCTAGTTTTAACTAGATAGATACACACCACAACTACTGGTACAGAGCACATTCCCAGATGGGCCCTTTGTACCTAGCAAGATCAAGTCTGCTTGAGTACAAGCTCAAGTAGATCCTTTTCAACAAAGATAATCATCTTCCTAAATGATTTAGGAATCATAAATAGGTACTTTATTCTTGAAAAGACAGTAAAGATCAACACTGTCTATTACTACACCACACTGTACATAAGCCAATAAGTTTGATAATTTTCCTACAAGTACATAGGAATCATCTCTTTATAATCATCTCTTTATTAATCACGGAGCAGACACTAGCACTAGATTTACACAATAACAGTATTAAATCCTGAGACTGAATACATTAGTGTTTCACAAGTAAGTAATTAACCAAGCATTAGTACAGAGAGCATCCAACTTCACTCCATAGGAGTAAACCCACAACAACAATAACTTAAGCATCCACAATTAACAACATGCTTTTGCAGAGAGTTTCATGATAAAACAAATGACAAAAGCATGAATAGCGGAATGTTCTATAATAGGGAACATAGTAACAAACATGCTCAAGAGAGATTAACACTACACTAACAGTAGACCAACATCAAAGGATTAGCATAGGCAAGATTAACCCTAGAGCTATGCTAAATCACCTTTGTAGGGGGTATGAACCCTAGGAATTTAGGGATAAACCCTAAATGGGGAAATCCATTGTAAATGACCACATGGCATGGGATAGAGGCAATATAGAGGATAGAGAGGATATTAGATCATTTACTCGAGGTCCTCGTAAGTTTATTGAAGAGGAAGCAGAGAGGAGGCCGGCGACAGAGAGGTGGTGGCATAGGAAGCACCCCGAGGGGGCGCTGCAACCCACGCCTGCAGTGCGTTGGAAGCAACCGGATAAGAAGGGGAACACACCACAAGCAGCCCAGCATGTCGACGAAGAAGCATAGAGGCGGCCAACCCTAACCCTAGCCTAGTGTAGGGGTTAGCGCGGCCAAGAGAGGGCACCCGCGACAAATTGGCTTGGACAACGTTGTGCAACGGCGTCGACTTGGTCATCCTGTACCGTGGCGGCAGCCACGGCGGCCGGACTTGGCCGGAATCATGCGTAGCAGCGGCGGCGGCATCGAGCGCCACAGAGAGTTGTGACAGAGATAGGGTGAGAAAGAGAGAGTGCGCGTGGGGGTACTGGGTCGGTGGGCTGCCCAATACAACCCAAGTGGTCTTTGACCAGGCCGGGTTGGTCGGGTATGGTTGGGCCAGGCCAGCCCAGTGGGCCGGGCCCATGTCTCAAAAGACGTATCTAAAAATAAATATTTACAAATATGCCCCTAAAACAAAATCAGCTCTAGAAAAATAAATAAAAATTCTAAAAATATAAATAATATATCTATGAACTCACAAAAATATCCTCTACTCAATAAAAATAATAGATAGTAATTTTAAGTAACTAAATCTAGGTCTATTATAATTATTGGTTTTATTCCTTTTGGAATTTTATAAAAATAAATAAAATACTTAAAATTGAATAAAATTCACTTTTAAGATCCTAAATGGATTTTCTATGATAGAAAAATACTAGATTGTATTTTTGAAAAGTAAATTAAGTTGTTAAAAATAAATCTTTATTCCTTGATGGAATTTTAAGAAAATATTAGAAAGAGTTAAAAATTAAAAAAATTCATTTTTAAACTCTTAGAATAATACTAGTTATCATAATAATACTAGATATAAGAATTATGTGAATTTAATAATCTTTGAGTAATGCATTTCTTTTATTAATTAAAGAAAATAGTAAACCTTTATAAGATGGGTAAAACATGCAAAGAAGAAAGATAATAAATCATTGCATGACATTACTATGCATACATATTCCTTCTTTAAATATTGTCCTTACCGGGCAATAATGGTCTTTTGTAGAAACCGGAGCTCAAGGTCAGGTGGAAGTATCCGACTTCACTACCTTGCAGTCACAAGGCAAGTTTATCACTTGCTCATGTCCTTTGAAGAGTCTTTATGAAAGTATTTGAAAATTGTGTGTTATCACCTATATTCTAAAAGAGACAGAAAATAAATATTTTCCCAAACAAATGAATGTTATTATCATCCTAAGTGATGATAAATACTAAGAATGATAGTGGAATCTAGGATTCCAATGGTCGAACAACTAGGGCATAATAACCCATGACATCCGTGATTCTAGCGCCGTATATTACGCGTTAACCATAAGATTTGGAATGGGACGGAGAAGTCAGCTGGATCTTCTTTCTTTCGCATGGACGGATGACCTGATCATGAGGATGAGGATTTCTCGTGGAGAAACCTAGCACATGGGTGGAACCCCTTAGTTTCCCATGATTTTGGTGTCTAGATTATCTTGAGAGGTTGTCAGTGGTTTAGCTGGTCCTTTCAGAGAGCTTGCTAGGGCATAACCGTCTCATAGAGTCTTCGGGTGCCTACCAGAGTTATAGCCAGTTCTATAAGGGGCTTGATGGAGGTGGGGCATGTCCTGGAGGATTGTGTCTTCATGCGGGGTCACGGGGAGGGGCCGTGATTGGCTTGGATCATCTACTGGGGCCCACATCACGGAATTGTGGACGGGAAAGTACACCCGGTTGTGTAACAAGGATTTGGTCTCTTATGGATAAAGCAATGCCCCTCTATAGAGTGTAAGAATTGTGACATGTTACTCTCTGTTCCGGGAAGGAGCTACGAACGTGGCGGGAAAGGAACTCCATGAAGTTCTGGTCAAGCTGTGAAGGTTGATGGGCATAGTTTTTGATATTAAAATCAATCTTTGAAGAAACGTTTACCAAAACTACATAGTACCAAGGACTTATAGTCCGAGGTGGTAGTTAGAGCATCAAAATTCCCACCTTGCATATAGTGAACTTGCTGGGTAACGCTGTTACTCACTCTTTCTTTTGAACCCCTTGCTAGACTTTGAGGGCTAGAAGGATGACCAGGTGTATGCTACGGAGGTCCGGAACAATGTCTACTATGAAGAGCCGGATCTATCTGGTGGAATCGAAGGGATGGACTGCGGAATACACTATGGAGCTGAAGACAACGAGTCAGAGTAGTTGTTAGGACGGAATATAGTTACCTAGGTTGAGCCGAGCAGCACGAACCCTATAGAATAAGATGTTGAGCTCACGTCTTTATTACCATTGTGTTTTTCGTTCTTCCGCTGAACTTATGAGATAAGTTATTTATTTTGTAAGTTTGAATCACTTGAAGTCTCAAATTTCTGGTATTGTAATAATAATAAAGTGTGTATGTTTGTAATTTGGACCCACAATGTTTCTGTTGTACCACTCTGAGGGATGTGATATTTACAAAATGATGTTCTGTGGATGTCATATCAACGACTATAGTGTACTACACATGCAGTGGTATGCTGGGTCAGCGCAGGAACTTCATAAAAAACAACTAACAACCTATCAGGTAAGAACCATGGTATCAAGGTGGAGAAAAGGTACCTTGTTTTTTTGCCAATTTTTATGTAGTTTACACCATCTTTGTAGACAGAAATACCCTTCTCCAAGTATTCTGCTTCAAAGACATCTGTATTTTCTCTCTTTCCAAATTCCCCACGAAGCAATAGTCAAATTTTCAAAGAACTATATGTAAATAAAAGGTGCTCCAATGTTTCTTCTTCTCTGAAGTTACATAGTGCACATGACAAGTTATGACCAATATTTAAATGCCTTCTTTTAAGCATGTTATGAGTATTGAGTCTATCACATAGGAGCAGCCAAGCAAGTACTTCCGGTTTGGGCCAGAGTTTTGACTTCCAAATCCATATAAATGGTTTCGGTGGTATAATAAGACCATATGTCATGACTAATATTTGAGTCAAAGATATTCGACAGCAACCCTTGAACATGAAGTAATCAGATGTTGCAACCTCAGTGTGAAATTCTTATGAAGCATTTGTTCGCCTTCCTAGAGAAAAGTAATCTACAATCTTGGCATAAACTACTAAATCCCTAGTTTTGTGAAATGAAACATGAACTAACCAGATGTTACAACATCTGTGTGAAATTCCTATGAAGCATTTGTTCGCCTTCCTAGAGTACAATCTTGGCATATACTACTAAACCCCAAGGAATGGCCTATGATCAACACGTGAAATTTATAAATTTCTTACTGTTACTTTTCTTAGCATCACTGTAATATAAGGATGCAGCGGGAAAATTGGAAATTGTAGCATCACTGTAATATAAGGATGCAACGGGAAAATTGGAAATTGATAACCAGGATAAAAGATTAAAAAATGACCTCCTAATCCTTTTTGCTTAGGAAAATACAAACATGAATATGAGAAAACAATCTTAGCTTATCTCTTTTGTGAGGAGTGGAAAACATACCAAGATCTGTTTGCATCTGGTAGTACGTGCCTCCATACAAAGTCATAGTTCTAAACTAATTCCAGCTACTATCCTGTTTCTTGTCAGAAAAATGATCTGCTAGGAGTAACAAGAGAAGAGCCACTCAGTGTTGACACACCTTGTCTACAAATTACTCGTTTTATGATATTACCATATATTTAATATTGTAACCATAAAATACGAGTAAATACAGGTTATAAAAACCAGGGATGCTATCTACAATTATCTCAAACAGATATCTCATATGAATTAAGAAAAGAAACGAAAATATAAATACAGAAATTCTAGAAGGGGAAAATGCATGTTCAGCCAATCAAACACCGAGAGACAACAAATATATAACTGGATGCAATAAAAAGTGCGCTTATACTTCATGAAGTTAGTGCCCTGTAGACCTACACCAAAAGGCACCTACTTATTTGCGCAAGCATTTCTATCCTTCATGTCCTAGCTGAAATTCCTACAAATGAGAACTACAAGAACATCATATCTTATTTGTAAAATAGTAGAAGAACAATAAGAGGTAACTAACCTCCAAGTAAGAATCTCATAAATCTTCATCCCACCTCACCAAGACTTTGCGACAGAAGTTCTATTTATGATTTTCCACTTTTGACCATATGTTTTCTAGCAGAAATAAATGCAACATCCAGGAATGAAGATCTTATGAATCAGCTATGACATACATGAACTTCTTCTAAGACACATCGCCGGGCTACCCAAGCCAGGCTCCCGTGCGGCGAATTAGCGGTGTCTCTCCTTGGCTTGGTGTCCCCAATGTCTCTTTAGAGAATCTGTACAGAATTAACAGTAGTAACTTTAAATTCTAGAAATGATTTCATACATATAGAGTTAGATCCATGCTATGATATAAATTGATTTCAGTATGATCCAAGAAAAAAGTCTCAATCTGCAAAAAATTCATAGGAACATGTGCTTTATACCCGAGAAATGTTATCTCATGCACGTCTTAGACAATCAACTAAAATATATTTTCAAATAGCTGCTAATCTATTTTATCAATGATAGCTTGCAGAAGCAAATCTCATAACGGGGAGCCTATATATTTTACATTCAGGATACATAACTGAGTAATATGCATGTTATCACTGACAGAGTAAGAACAAGTAATTAGTACATTGAGTCCGACTAGCGGGAGCGTGCTCTTCAGGAAGCGTGCGTTTCGGCCACACGGCAGCCTGACACGTGACGTGTGGAATCACCCGTGCGTATTTCCGGCCTGCCGACAGCGCGTGTATTTCTGGCCACACGGCAACCCGACACGTGGCTAACTGCTCATGCAGTGCACACGACGAAAGGCAGTTCCACGCAGTGCAATAAGGCAGTGCACGAGCAGTACAACGCAGTACACCGTGCACTCCAAAGAAGATCGCGCAGTGCACTGCGACCTTAGGCAGTGCAACGCAGTACAACAAGACAGTGCATGGACTGTGCACTGCCTGAACACCACGCAGTGCACTACGACCGAAGGCAGTGCAAGGTAGTACAACGAGGCAGCATACTGCCTGTACACCTCGCAGTGCACTGTGAACTAAGGCAGTGCAACACAGAACAACAAGGCAATGCATGGATGGTGCACTGCCTGGACAGTACGTAGTATACTGCCTGAACACCGCGCAGTGCACTGCGAAATAAGGCAGTGCAACATAGAAGAACAAGGCAGTACATGGACGGTGCACTGCCTGGAAAGTGCGTAGTACACTGTCTGGACACTGCGCAGTGCACTGCGAACTAAGGCAGTGCAACACAGAACAACCAGTCAATGTATGGACGGTGCACTGCCTAGACAGTGCGTAGTACACTGCCTGGACACCGCGCAGTACACTGCGAACTAAGACAGTGCAACACAGAACAACAAGGCAGTGCATGGACAATACACTGCCTAGACACCGCGCAGTGCACTACGAACTAAGGCATTGCAACACTGAACAACCAGGCAGTGCATAGACGGTACACTGCCTGGACAGTGCGTAGTACACTGCCTATACACCGCGCAGTGCATTGCAAAGACACCGTGTACTAGACCAAAAAGCAGTACGAGAAAAAAGTTCGTCGAAACATATCAACAATGGATCTAGTTTTGAAGATCTGGACGTGACTATCAAAGCTGTGAAAATGAATATCGATTTGGACTCTTCGTTTGAAATATATCGCAGTTTTTATGTTCAAATCTACAAAAAGAAAAGAAAAAAGGACCCTGTCCGTATCCACCACGTGTCGCACGGGAGAAGGCTGGTACATCGCGTGAGACATTCCGCGCCCGCCACGTGCAGGCAGCAGCAACGACGCGGAGCGTACTCCCATGAGAACGCCCTTTTTTTAGCCTTTTCGTAGTACATTGCTTAATCTTACCATGCATCATGCTTGTATTTCCGGTAGGCATAGATAAAAAAAGTCCAATAAAGAAAAGAAATAGAGGGGAAAAGACAAATAAGGAGGAACACTACTTGCTACATAGAGATATTTTACTTATTTTGGTTATCCACCGATCCTCTTACCCGGATACACTATGAAAGGATGATAAGCAAAGTGGAATGATGAGAACCCATGATATGCCATGAATAATATATTCCGATTGCATATAACATGGGTTGAGAAAAAGAGGGTATTTTACTCAGATATATGAAAGGATGATGAGCAAAAGTGAAATGGAACTGCCAGCTCTCGTTTCACAACCTATATATATCCCATCAACCACATTGACCACATCCATGTTCCTCTTACCTAGCGGTCGCAATAGGACGAGGATCGTCCATCCTCTGCCATCTGCGTGCCGACGGATGAGGACGAGGAGAACGGCCAGCAGCCGCTCCTCCTGGCGACGACAGGGCATGCGGCGGACCACGCCCGTCTTGGGGCTTGCTTGCCGACAACAGATGTATGCCTCCTCGGTCACGGCGGCGGCGATTCAACCGTCCGACAGCGGCATCCGCGACCTACAAAGGGTGAGCGATGACGACGACAAAGGGCGGCAGGGAGAAGAGGAGCTGGAGAGGAGGAAGGAGAAGGAGGACGGGATGGAACATGAGGGGATGGTTGTGGCTGGCCGGGAGAGGAAGTGGGGTGAGAGGATTGGGAAAGGAGAAGATGGGGAGAGAAGGGTGCGGCCTGTGCTCGACGACTTATGACTCTCCGGGAAGGGGCGTGGCGGCGTCCTGTGCTCAGCGGCGGCCCATGCTCGGCATCTCAAGGTCGACCATGGGGAGAGAAGGGGGCGGAGCAGGATGGCGGCCAGGGAGGAAGAGGAGCAGCCGCCGCACGCGAGAGAATAGGCACGGGTGCGGGATTACCACAGGAGGCATCGATTAGGGTTTTCTAACGTGCGGTCTGTTGGGCTGCTTTTTATACGGTTTTCTAACGTGCAGTGAAAATAGATCTACGGTCTCCACACGATAACTAATCTAATCTGACGGCTGTTTAAATCTGATTTACCACGAAGCTCTTAGGGGGCACCAATTACATCTTTAGATACTAAAAAGTAATCAAAAATTGAACTTTGCCCCCATGCAGGATCGAACTACAGACCTTCAGTTTACAAGACTGACGCTCTACCACTGAGCTATAGGGGCCAACTTTAGAATGTTGAAGTGTATTACGTATTTATTTCGGTACTATTCAGTAGGGATGCTGATTATGCATATTGATCGCCCCTCGCGGCCTCAGCTCTTCGTTTCCCCTCTCCCTGCCCACCAGTCCACCGCCGCCGCCTCTCCTCCCCTTCCCATCTCCCCGGCGGCGGCCAGCAAGCAGCCATGGCGAGCCCCGCGCGCATCGAAGTGGATAAGCTGAGCGTGGAGCAGCTGAAGGCGCTCAAGGAGCAGACCGATCTGGAAGTCAATCTCCTCCAGGACAGCCTCACCAAGATCCGCACCGCTGCCACCCGCCTCGAGAACGCCACCGCTGCCCTCCACCAGCTCTCCCTCCGCCCTCACGGCACGGCTCATCCAACCCTAATCCTATCTAGTCCGCAACGTTACATTCTACATGCGCGTTCCCGGGTTTTGGTTAACGCTTTCTTTTTGTGGTTCCGCCTTCTGCAGGGAAGAAACTGCTTGTGCCGCTCACGGCGTCCCTCTACGTTCCCGGCACGCTTGACGACGCCGAGAAGGTCCTCGTTGACGTCGGCACTGGCTACTTCATCGAGGTATGTTGCTACTTGCAATTGTCAGACGGGTTTGTAATAGCTCACGGTATGTTAGTTTGTTCTGTACTTCAGTGAATTTCTCAACGTGGTGATATACATTGGAATCATGAGCTTCTTCGGTTATTCGGAAAAAATGTCGCACTGGTTGGTTAGTTTTTGGTGACATTTGGATATTTAGGAAGAACACACGATTTGCAACACAGCATTAGTGCCATGAAACTTTGCACAGAAATTATGTAAACACCTGTTCGCCTGTTCTTGTTCCATGTCTGGTTCAGCCTTTGTTTGGTGAGAAGAAGCTAATCATGAAGTTCTTCCAACTCTGGCTTTCAGTAATGTGGCCCTTGGGATGCTTGTTGAATGAGACATAGTTTAGAACTTGCTTTATTGCTCATAAAACTGCATGTTTTCTGGTCCGTAATTTAAGTTACTCTTTTAGAACCTAGTGGCGCTGCAGTGCTCTTAGTAAACCATATGCCCACTCAAATGATGCATATATTTTTAATTTTTGTTTGCATCTGTTGCCTTTCATATGATTATTTTTTCTTGTGTGCAGAAAACTATGGCTGAAGGAAAAGAATACTGTGAAAGGAAAATTAATTTGCTGAAGTCCAATTTCGATGAACTACTTGAGGTAATATTGACAGACTGCACTTCTCCTGTCGTGCTCATTTTAGCCAACATGGAGGACAGATTGTTTAGCCTTCATGTTTGATAAAATTCAAAATGAATAGAAGCACTTGAGATACTGAAGTTCACAAGGCTATTTTTTTTTTCTTTTGAAGTAGGCTATTTTGAGCTTGAGTAACTTCTAGTTATGGGATTATGTGGTCTCATGAAGAAATTTGTAAGAGAAAGGTTTTCGTTAATCTATCCATGTGGGCTGTAAGCTTGTAGCATGCAGACCTAATAGTTTGCGCGAATTTATCTTGTATGCTCAGGTCATGATTTCTGTTGACATACCACAGCATTCGGTCTAAAATTTAATTCTGTGTCACCACCAGATTAACCTTGCGCACCATGTCACTAGCCAAGTTGATGGAAAGATATAATTTAGTGCCTAACAAATATGATTAGTGTTAGTGCAACTGCTGATTATATTATTATCAGTTCTTGGAAAATGGTTTATTATGAGTATAAAAATCAAGGTTTCGGGCTTCTTAAATTTAAGTTGTACTCCCTCTGTTTCATAGTATAAGATGTTTTAGCTTTTGTTAAACAAATGCATCTAGACCACTTTTAGTGTGTAAGTTCACTCCGAACCTAGACACTAAAAGATGCCTAGATACATTCGTTTCACAAAAGCTAAAACATCTTATATTTTGAAACGGAGGGAGTAGAATACATAGAGTGATGTCTAGGGGACACCACTATTAGCATAGAATGCACCCGGTTGCAATAGAAAGAATTACCGATGCCTTTTTATTCCTTTTAAACATGTTATGAATGTGACATTGTTTACTAGTTTACATTAGCTATGCATATTTGGTCAATCACAATTCGCAAAATGTTCAATAGCCTGGTGGAATGTATTACCTCAGTTCTTAAATGTAAGATGGTTTGGTAGGCTAAAACGATGGTTTGATAGGCTATTTTAGCCTACCAAAACATCTTACATTTAGGAACAGGGGTAGTGGCACACAACTTCGGGGCTAGTAGCACAAAGCACCAATGCTAATTTGCTGGATACTTTTATCATTTGCACAACCTCTACTTTTTGTGGTAATTTTCCATGAAGTCATTCTGTGGTTCGGACTAAACTAGGTTGCACTTCGTTATTCATTACTGGTTGTAAACAGTCTTTAATTCCTTGGTATAAATAGCAGTCTTCAAGGAAGTGAATTGACAAAGTCTACTGTAATACGATTGTCTTGTATGGATGATGATAGCCACATAAATTGATTTCTTTTTGCTATTTCCATTACTAGCTACTCCTCACTATTTCGAAGACACAACTTATTGAGCTACTCTGTTACTCGGATCCCCCTCTACTGAACTTACACTCAGACCTAAATTACAACACCCACCCTTAGCAGATGAACATTCTATTCTTCATGTGCAGATGGCGACGAAGAAGAAAAGCATAGCAGACGAAATGGGTATGCTCCTACAAGCCAAGCTGCAACAGGCAGCGGCGAGCCCGAGTTCATGAGGGCCGAGTGCGCGCCCTGTCCCTCGCTTTGCTGGACAGCTGCCAAGTGGTTGGTTTGGAGCACTCAGGAAGCATAGAGCAATGTTTAGCTGTTTTGGGTGTCTGTGTGCTAGGTTCTCTCAGATGGTTTACTGGACCAACCCCTGTTGCCACACTCCATCTAGTGATTTTGTAAGTCAGTATCAAACATGCGGCTTAGGTGCGCAACTTGTACTTTGATGACTTTGCACGATGCGGCCAATGTATGAACATCAAGTTCTGAGTTTGTTGCATTTTTACATCTGAATGACTGGTTTCATTTGCATGTGTCGTTCTTGCTTTTGCTCGTACTTCTTGGAGTTGTCTTATGATATAAAAAGTACTTCTACTGCTGTATACACCAAGCCACCTACAATAGTATGACCACATTTGTAATGACAAAACAAGTCCTGTAATATGTTTATAAATCGATGGAAGAAAATAAGTGGAAATAGCTCGGGACAGCGAGCACCCACCTCACACTATGATGCCCACACTGAGGCGTTTCTTCCAGTGTAGGGAAGGTTGCAACATCTTACTTGCGCCTACTACATCAGTTATAAGATACAATTGAACATACTCTACATTTTATAAATCATGCTTCAGCAAAATGGTATATACATGAAGGTTCACAGCTTGTTCACCAGTAAAGGCTCACAGGCCATTTTGCAATACTAATTAATTTAGACGGCACCCTCAGGATAATATAAAGGTTCACATACTATTCGACAGTTGAACATGAAGGTTCATGGCAATTAATTTAGATGGCACATTCAGGATAATATAAAGGTTCACAGACTATTCGACAGTTAAACATGAAGGTTCATGGCTTGTTCGCTCAGCTATTACATAGAAGTTACAAAATAGTAGATAAGAATTACAGTGCAACTTTGCAGTTACTCATAACTTGGAAACGAGATATGATGGCATCATCCTTCACTCGCGCAAAGATTTCTCGCTCAAGACATGTAACCATGCAATCATTCGCGCATTGATCCGACAACTTATTTGTTGCTTTGTTGTTCACATAATTCACAGAAGAGAGGTTCCTCTCAACACTTGCAGTTGCTAGAGGAAGGATTAACACCAGTTTGAGAAGCCTGTAAACCATAACAAAAATGCGGTCCATCCTTGTTTCGACAAGCTTGACAGTAAGCTCGGCAAGAGTCCTCGCTTCTCTAAACCTTTCATCTCGACGCACAACATCAAAAAATGTTGAAAGCTGGAAGGGAAGATGCACCAGTTCAACTGTTGAGAAATCCTCGGGATAAAAGTGTGCAAGCTTAACCAACTTGTCCTCATCATAAGCAGCATATGAGTCAGCAGGGTTGAATGATGCCATGCATATAAGTATCTCCGTGTTTACCTCATCGAACATGTCATTCAGTTCTCGAAGTTGGCTATCAATAACATCCAAAAACATATCAACGTGGTAGTAATGGAGATTAGTAGCTTTAAAACCTTGGAGATCTTCCAACCGGCTCATACAAAGCATCCATGTCCACGACTTCGACATTGTGTTCCACACAGAAAGAAGTGACCTTTTGAAGAAAACTTTCCCATCCAACATCTTCTCGCAATGATTGCAACCGTTTCTTCGTCATGCAAACAAGATCAATAGCATTAACAACATCATGTTCCCTCTTTTGCAAAGCACTGCATAAGTCCTCTGTATACTCAAATATGGTTAGCAACAAGTGTGCTACAAAAACAAACTCAAATGACTCGAATGATGTGAAGATGATTTGAGCTCGAACTGATTCTATGCCGCTATGCTCTTCTCCAATCGTAGTGAGAATTCGCCAAATTGAAGGATATAAAGGGATAACGTCCATCACAGTTTTATAGCAAGATTGACGACGAGTATCACAAGGCGTTCCCAAGCTCTCATGATCAAAACCATATTCAGATGCAGTCTCATCCAATTCAAATGCGTCAATGATATACTCAGCTTCAGCTACTCCAAGCATCTGTATCTTTTCATAGCACAGCACAAAAACATCCAACAAATTCTCAAGTTCTTGAAAGACCCAACCACAATGAACATTCTGCTTAGCAAGAGCAACAATATTTAACTGAAGTTGATGCCCAAAGCAATGGACGTAATAAACAGAAGGAGACTCATCCATGATCAGTTTCTTCAAACCATTAGCATAACTCTTCATGCAACTAGCCCCGTCGTATCCCAGCCCACGGACCATAGAGAATTTCAAAGAGTGTGCCATAAGCAGATTCTCAATCGTTGTTTTAACTGTCAAAGAGGTAGTGTCTTCAACTCCGACGATACCAAGAAACCTTTCAACTACCATTCCTTTTGTACCAACATACCGCAAGAAAATAGCCAATTGCTCTTGTTGCTCCACATCACGAGATTCATAAACAAGCACCGCAAAATAATCATCACCGAGATCTTCCATGATAAGTCTGGTAGTTTCTTTGGCACAAGAGTTGATCAGTTGATCCTGTGCCTTGCGGTCTAGCATTTCACGGTTAATCAGAGTATCTTTTAGATGCAAACTTTTAACTTCTTCAACACCTTCTGCCAGCCAATTCAAAAGCTCGAGGAAATTTCCTGCATTATGTGAGCCTTCACTTTCATCATGTCCATGAATCGGCAAACCTTGTTGCAAGATGAACCTCAAGCACTGAAGCGAACGGGTCAAACAGGACAAATTATATTGAGCTTCGGCCCGTAACTGATTACTGTTTGAAGCAATGGACTCGTCATCTTTGTCACCGGATCCATCATCCCCCGCCATTGGGGAGCATCTTTGTACTTGTACGGGTACCACCTGCAGCCTACTGGAAGGAGAAAGATTGGTTTGATTGTGAGGTTGGCTTTCAGCTTCAACCGGTAAGGGTTCTGGAGTTGAGGTGGAAGCCATCTTCTGTTTCTTCGAAGCTCTATCCCACAAGGATTTCAAATCCATAGCCTTCTTCATTTTTCACGGCCCCTCTGGATCTCTAAATCTTTAATATCTACACTGCACAGAATGACAGACAAAAACTATCATTTACCAACTGATCATTTGACCATTCGCAAGTTCTAATCTAGTTAGAAACTGGAAACAATCAGACTGGATTAGGGAACTCACGCCACGACCGAGGCGGGATTGGGGATTTGGCGAGTGCCGGCCGGGGGGCGCAGCCGCAATGCTGCCCGCTGGCTGCCTGCCTGGAAGCTCGCGCCAGGCCACGATTCCGTCGGCGGGAGCGCTGGAGGCAAGTCGCGGAGGGGAGCCGGCGGCGCGCGCCGTACAGGAGTTGGAGCTTGCTCGGGTACTCGCGCCCCTCTCGTTTATTTTGCAATAAGGGTTCCCGATTCCGGAAATTTTTGAACCCGCTTGCATTTGCACCGGTACAAAAATAACATATTTTAAAATATTGAAAATTTTCAAAAAAAAGGTTTCATGTGTAGCTTTATTTTCAGGTTCATGCAAAGTTATTCCATAAAAAACCGATATGTTTTGTGAGTTGTGCAAAAAAGACAAAAATATTGTTTTGTGTAGCACGTTACTTTTGCGCCATTTCTTTTGTCAAAAGTTGTCTTGTGTATCACGTTATTTTTGCACCAATTTTTTTTTTCATAAGTCATCTAAAATATTTATTTTTGCGAAACGACTTTGCGCGCACCTAAAATTTGAAGTTCTACGTATACATATTTTTTTGAATTTTTTTGAGACAAAAATCAAATTCAAATAAAGGATGTGTATGAGCTTGGGAGCCAAATAGTCGCGTCCCGATCGATTCTTTTTTTTAGAATCACTTCTCCCACGGCACGTCCGTTCCACAACAGCCTCTTAGAGCATGTATAATGCTAAGTGCTTAGAAAAAATTATTAAACAACAATGCTTATTTATACTAGAAAAATGTCTAACTAAGCATCCCTCCTGTACAAATAAGCACGGGTGCTTATACGAATGCTTGGTTTATTTTGTTAAGCATACATGCCCTTGTGGTGTAATGCCGATGACTTGTTTTGTTGGAAACAACATGGGAAGTGCTCTCGGTTTTGCCTACCATGGTGGACATCAGGATATGCAACCGGTGTACCAGATGGGTGGGTTGCCTTGCACACCGCATTTCGCCGTGGGATCTGGAGTGTCTATGGCTGGCCTTCCGAAGAGAAAAAGGAAGAAGAAGCAACCGTAGCTGCCGGTGAACTAGGAGTTGGTCACTCAGCAAATCCAATCGAACCCTCGGCATCAGCAGTCGGGCTTGCACCAGTTTGGGTATCCTCAGATGCAGGGTCATGGTGCGTTTGCTTCAACTTTTCAGTCTCAAGGTCAACAGATGCAATATCTATTCAGTTAGTAAGGACAACAACTTTCTCAGGACGTTGTCCCTCCTCTTCCAGTTGCGGCTTCACAGGTTATCTCTACTCATGTGGCTACTGATGTTGGCAAAAAGAACAAAAAGATAGTGCACTGTTGAAAGTGTGTGGTCGACACACATGCATCCAAAGATTGTAAGGTGGTGCACTACTACTACATTTGAGATAACTCCGCCCATCTGACTTTGGGATGCCCAGTTCTTAAGCAACCACGCCTTACACCTTATATGGTCGGTATTGGCAATGAGCTTACTTTGTTTGCACATTTTCCTGATAGTGTGGTACGGGATCATTTCGAGGCAAATAAGACTCCTATTACCCTTGTGCGGGTGTCTGGTCAGACTGTTTCTGCAGATGTGGTTCAGAGACAAATTGCTAGGAGTTACTTTATTCGTGATCAGTGAAAATGGGAAGCTCTGCCATATGGAGAGAATGCTTTCTTAGTGAGCTTTCCATCTTTTGAGGATCTGGACAAGGTTGATGGGATTCAGGTTTTGGTGCCTCTTACCACTGCTCATCTCACCTTTTCTGTCTATCGATCGCAGGAGATTCCCCACAAATGTGAAATACAGGAGGTTTGGCTGCATGTTGAGGGGGTACCACATTCTTTGTGTTCTTTTTTGGGGTTGTGGGCAGTTGGTGGTCTTTTGGGGACTACGTTGGATGTTGATTTGTTCAGTCTGAGGAAGCGTGGGGTTGTTCATATTCGTGTGGCTAAGTTTGACACCGAGGTCTTTCGAAGAAACAAGATGCATTAGGTTATTTTATCCTTTCTGATGTTGTGGTGAAGTTAAAAGGATATGAATTTCACTTTGGATTGGAACCTGAGGGGTATATTCTAGAGCCAGAGTTTGTTCCTTTTTTGTGGAAGAAAGATGACAAAGGGCCTGATGATGATGCCAATGAGAATCCCTCTGATGATATCATGGATACTTCTGAGCCGGTCCTTGACAACGAGAATGCTGGGTCTGGTTCCACTTCCGGTTTGCAAGGGCAGGGGAATTTGGCACCGTCTTATTCTAAGCTGGGGTCGTAGGTGGTGATCACAGTCACGCCGTTTAATGCAAACCCTAGTACCCCTCGAGGCATGGAACTGGTCGCAACACTACCTATGGACTCTCCCCTGCTGTGAAGGAGTACTTTGTCGTCACCACGGGTCTCGCCGGCTCAGCTACAGGAGGCTCTTAGGGATGCTTCTTTGGCCGTTGTTCGGGGTCGGGCGGCTTCCCCTGCACGGTCCAGGACTCACGTCTTGGGTCGCTCAATTCCGGGCGCCCGACCACAGCCAGTTCTCCAAGAGGTTGATGATATAGATAGTTTGCGGAAGCTGGCCTAGGAGGGGTCAGCTGACCGTGATGTCGGCGGGACGGCGACGGTGGACCAGGCGTCGCTGACGATGCCACGCGACGGTGCATCGACGGGTGCCCTGCTAGGGTCGGGTATGGCAAGTCATGGGCCTCGGCGACCAGGCAGCCCAGGTAGGGCGGCCAGTTGCGGGCACCCCCTCGCCGGTGAAATGGATCGTATGAGCACCTAGAGAGGGGTGAATAGGTGCTACTCCAAATTTTATTTCTTTTTCAATTTTAGGCTTCACACATAGGTAAATTCTCTAGATATGCAACTACAAAGAATTTCCCTATATGCAAACCTAACTACTAAGCAAGTAAAAGCGAGGAACAAGGTAACCGTAGTGAAGCATGCGAAGACAAAGGATTTGTTTGACCGTAGTTCCTTCCTTGCTAAGGGAAGTACGTCTGCGTTGGAGGGGTCGGCGATACTAAGACCACCATGCCACAATGGGCCTCACCCTGTTCTTTGATGGATCTCGCCACCAAAGGCCTGATCCACCTTTCCACTATTGGTACCCTTCGAGGCGAGAACCAGTGCCTTTACAACGCTAGCAGGGCACACATCCACAACTGAATTGTAGGCTCCCGTGATGACAACAAGTTGCCACAAGAACAAGTATTATCAATAACCAAAAATGAGATCCAGATATATGGAAGAAATACTAGATCAAGAATCCTCAAACTGAATGGAGGGGAAGTGATGCACTTGATTAGTGTTGATGAAGATCGAAGCCTCCTCCTTCGATTCCCCAAAGATCGGAGACTTCGGGTGGATGAAGATGGAGATCTCGGTTTTGGAACTTGAAGAACAGTACTGCACTTTTTCGAATGAATCAAGAGATCTGACGGGAGGAGCAATTGGGGTATTTATACCCCCTGCCAAAACACATCAGTTGGAGAGTTTGGGGGCGGATTATCCGGCCCAAGTGGGGGCCGGATTATCCAGCCGAGGCGAAACCTCCGCCTTAGAAACGGATTTTCCAGGGGGAAATACGCCCCTTACTGCATGACGTGCCTTGGCTCTCTTTACAAAAAATTCCTGGGACGGGGATTATCTGGCCCCCTTGAGGGGCGGATTATCCGGCCCGGGAAAAAACTCCAGCCTGGCTGGACAATCCGAGGGAAAGTCCGCCCCCATACCGCATGACGCGCCTTGTCCACTTTGTCGATCGAGCCAGGGCAGATAATCCTGCCCTTGGCAGGGGCGGATAATCCGCCCTCCCAAAAAAAACTCTGTTTTGGCTCCTTTTTGTATGGCCAATTGTCTGCAGCACTCAACATACATTAAATATTCCTTGGTATTGTTATCTAACACATAAAACACTAGATATCATGAAATGTTCTTTTAATCTGCCCCTTTTTGGTGTTAGATGACAATACGAGGATTTGTAATTACGCCCTACTAACAAAATCATTCCAAGGATGAAAACGATTCCCCCTAAATGTGTGCATGTAATAAGTTTGCATTTGAATACAAATGCACACAAGAAGGTACAAGTCTTTTGATTGAAACGGAAACTATAAACACATGATGAGTTAACCAAAATATCATACCACCGGGAAAATGAAGTCCTCAATAATATCAATATAGCCAATATGATAACCACTTATTGAGGCTTCGAAGCATAATACCACTTTAATGCATCCATATGTTGGGCCACACAGAGATAAATAAAACGTTTTCCCTAACGCGGAACTCCCAAGATCCAGCTCAGGTTATAGGCCACGAGATTACCGCTAGACGCGCAGATGCAGAAGTTGATGCAGCACGTCGAAGCAGTACCGAACGATCCCCTGGATAGCCCCCAAATCCCGCGGACAGCTTCTCCGGATCCCACGAACTCCTTCACTAGATCCCCACGAGCTTCCCTGTCTCCAACGCCGCACGTGCAACGCCTCTACCGGTATCCACACATACTGGAAGGAGCTACGGATAGAGGATTGCTAGATCATGTCTAGCCCGGAATGGAAGTGCAGAAAGTGACGGCTAGGTCAGGGACTATCCCCTATCACTCCACTTATATACACTCCTAGTTGGGCTCAACGCTTGAGGCCCATCTAGGCCGTATTCCAATCTCCAAATGGATCTAATCCACATGGGCTCCTTACCCTTAAGTGTGTGACCCTGTAGGTTCATGTACACCTGGACACGACACGAGTCACCACTCCGAGTCGATAGCTGGTAGCGGTTTCTAGCAAGACGTGCCAACTCCCAAGCTGCGTAAATTCAGAAGACGAACCTTCAATGTGACTTTCATCCAAGTCCCTTTGTCTCACGATATACCTGTTAAGCTATAGGCGAGTAGTTGTCATCCCTTTAATAGCTTAACTCTCTTTTTGTACCATGATATGTGATTCACTGGACTAACTCTTAGTCCGTCTCCTCAGTTAACACTTAACTGAGTAGCGCATGGCCATGCTTCCGAATCATATCACACGAGAGGGCCCAGAAAATATCTCTCCATTACGGAGGGGCAAATCCCATCTTGGTAATCCATGTCACGCAGCTTGTTTCACAACCAACCCAAACTCTACCTTTATAGCTGCCCATTTACGGAACAACGTTTGATAGAACCTAAGTTGGCGATCCACAACTCGGATCATGCAATCACCTCAGGTCGAAGGATTCCATTGCTTGAGACTACAAATGACAACATGCTCGTTGCATCTCAACTGTGGGTCAGTCCGGCTCGCTAAACTCTTTAGTCGAACCAGTGTAAGTCTGAATGACATCACCATGCCCATGACAAGTGGAACCATGTCATCAGCCGACTTGCACATTGGTCTAAGTTGTGTGCCCAACACAAACTCAACGACCAAGGACAATTGAATGTGAACAATCATGAATACATAGTTCCACAACTGAATCACACATTTAGTGATACATATCTGATGTTTACATAAGGACAACTTTACTTTATGAATACTTTGGAAAATATCATCAACCATGATTGCCTCTAGGGCATATTCCCAATAGTCTCCCACTTGCACTAGAGTCAATCATCCCCACATCACATGTCTAGGCATCTAATGCCCATGGCTCTTATGTGCGCCTCATGCTTAGGCTGTGGAAGTGGATTTGTCAACGGATCTGCAATGTTTGCATCCGTGTGTACCTTGCATAACTTGATGTCACCATGATCCACGAACTGGCGAATCAAGTGGTATCGCATGAGTATATGCTTGTTCTTCTGGTGTTTTCTAGGTTCCTTGGCTTGTGCAATAGCACCATTGTTGTCACAATACACGTCTAACGGATTGGACGAGCCTTGAACCACACCGAGATTAATCAGGAAATTCCTGATCCAAACAGCTTCCTTTGCCACCTCCAAGGTAGCAATATACTCAGCCTCTGTTGTAGATGCAGACACAATCTCTTGCTTGGAACTCTTCTAGCTCATAGCCCCTCCATTCATGACGAACATGTACCCAGATTGCGAATGAGAATCATCTGAGTCAGTAAGGTAACTCGCATCCGTGTAACCCCTTACACTGAGTTCAACCTCACCTCCATAAACTAGGAACACATCCTTAGTCCTTCTCAAGTATTTAAGAATGTTCTTAACTGTTGCCTAGTGGATTTCTCCAGGGTCAGCCTGGTATCTGCTCACAACACTTAGAGCATAGGAAACATCCGGCCTAGTACAAATAATGGCATACATGATGGACCCGACTGTCGAAGCATACAGAATCACACCCATCTTACTTCGCTCATCAGTTGTCGAAGGACACTGAGTCTTGCTAAGTCTTATGCCATGGGACATCGGTAAGAACCCCTTCTTAGATGATTCCATGTTGAATTTCTTCAACACTTTGTCCAAATATGTACTTTGGCTCAATCCAATGAGCTGTCTGGATCTATCTCTATAGATCCTGATTCCTAGTATATAAGTTGCCTCACCCAAGTCCTTCATTGAGAAACTCCTTTCCAATGATTCCTTGGTTTCTTGCAACATCTGGACATCATTTCCAATCAATAATATGTCATCCACATATAAGATCAGAAAGTTTACTTTGCTCCCACTAAACTTCTTGTATAAACAAGAATCATGATCACTCTTGATGAAGCCAAATGATTTGACTACCTCATCAAAGCGAATGTTCCAACTCCGAGATGCTTGCTTCAATCCATAGATGGATTTCTGAAGTTTGCATACCTTGTTAGCATTAGCTGGATCGAGAAAACCCTCGGGCTGTATCATATACACGTCCTCGGTTAATTTTCCATTAAGGAAAGCCGTTTTGACATCCATATGCCATATTTCATAGTCGAAATAGGCTGCTATAGCTAACATGATCTGATCTAATTTAAGCATCGCTATGGGTGAGTAAGTCTCATCATAGTCAACTCCTTGAACCTGCCGGAACCCCTTTCCGACAAGCCGTGCTTTATAGATAGAAACGTTTCCATCCATATCAGTTTTCCTTTTAAAGACCAATTTGCACTCGACGGGTCTTGCACCGTCTGGCAGATCAACCAAGTTCCAAACTTGATTATCATCCATGGACTTTAACTCGGATCTCATGGCTCCAAGCCACGACTCAGAATCAGAACCCACCATCGCTTCTGAATAAGTTGTCGGCCCATCACTGTGCAATAGTAATATATCACGAACACTTCACAATCTTTCTGATCTTCGCAGTGTAGGTGCAGCTGCCGGCTCAGCTACCACGACTGGCTCAACCTCCAAGGTTTTCACCAAATCGCTATTGACCGGTTCCTCTCGAACTTATTCGAGCCGCACCGTACTCCCACTGACTTCCCGACTGAGAAACGCTTTCTCAAGGAAGACACTGTTCCGAGCGACAAACAATTTTCCCTCTTCTCGGTTGTAGAAGTAGTAACCCAAGGTTTCCCTTGGATACCCAATGAAAATGCACTTATCCGACTTGGCTGTAAGCTTGTCTGACTGAAGTCGCTTGACAAATGTTTCACAACCCCAAATCTTAAGAAAATACAAAATTGGCTTCTTGCATGTCCACATCTCATGTGGTGTCTTTTCTACCGATTTTGATGGTACTCTGTTTAGTGTGAACGCCGCCATTTCTAGACAATAACCCCAAAATGATAAAGGTAGATATGTCTGACTCATCATTGATCGTACCATGTCCAACAAGGTCCGATTCCGCCATTCCGACACACCGTTCCTCTGCGATGTACTCGGGAGTGAGCTGAGGAACTATTCCACAACTCTTCAGATGGTCATCAAACTCATGGCTCATGTACTCGCCTCCTCGGTCTAACCGAAGAAACTTTATTTTCTTGCCTAGTTGATTCTATGCTTCATTCTGTAATTCTTTGAACTTTTCAAAGGCTTTCGACTTATGTTTCATTAAGTTGACATATCCATATCTACTCAAATCATCACTGAAGGTAATGAAGTACTCATAACCACCTCTGGCTGTCGCGCTCATTGGACCACATACATCACTATGTACTAGTCCCAACAAGTCAGACGCCCTTTCACAACTCCTTGCAAAAGGTGTCTTGGTCATCTTGCCTAGAAGGCAGGATTCGCATGTCTCGAACGACTCGAAGTCGAACGAAGTTAGGAGTCCATCATCATGGAGCTTCTTCATGTGTTTCCAACTTATATGACCAAGTCGACAATGCCAAAAGTAAGTCATATTCAGATCATTTGGTTTCAACCTTTTCATATTTACGTTATAGACCGACCCACCATCAAGATTCAAAATAAATAACCCGTTCTGAACGGGTGCAAAGCCGTGAAACATGTCATTCAAATATAAAGAACAACCATTGTTCTTAATATTATACTCATAGCCTTGTCTCATCAAACATGAGGCAGAAATGATGTTTCTACTAAGCACTGGAACATAATAACAATTATTTAGCTCCATTAAGAATCCTGAAGGTAAATGAAGTTGCATCGTGCCAACTTCCAACGCAGCAACTCTTGCTTTGTTGCCGACCCGAATGCCAACCTCGCCTCTTGTTACGCCCCTAGTTCTTACTGGTCCCTGCAACGAGTTGCATATATGAATGACTGATCCGGTATCATATACCCAAGAACTACCGGATGCATCAGCAAGATAAAGGTCTATAACATTGCAAACAAGTGTACCTGAGTTGGAAGTCACACCTCCACTCTTGGCTTTATCCGCCAAATACTTGCTGCAATTCCTCTTCTAGTGGCAATCCGCCTTGCAATAGAAGAAAGCGGAACCGACTGAAGGAGATGACTTAGTCCCTGAGGAAACACTTGGGATCTCATCCTGAGCGTTACCTCCTGACTTAGCCTTCTTCTTCTTAGTCCAAGAACTCTTCTTAAACTTAGCCTTATTTTGTACCACCAACACTTGGCTAGTACCTTTCTTGAGATCAACCTTTGCCTGCTTAAGCATCCCATGTAATTCAGTGAGCTTCTTATCCATACCATGCATGTGGTAGTTCGATATGAACTGACCATACACACTAGGAAGAGAGTTCAAAATTATATCCGTAGCGAACTCTTTGCTAATGGGGTAGCCAAGCCTCTAGAGACTGCACGTACCCAACCATCTTGATCACATGCGGACTCAGTGGATCGCCATCCTTAAGCTTACAACTCAGCAAAGCTTGAGAGACTTGATACCTCTCAGACTTTTCCTGAGCCTGGAACATACTTTTGAGGCTTTTTATCATATCATAGGCCTCAACATTCTCGAACTGCTCCTTCAAGTCCTCCAAACATGCTACACAAGCACTAAGGAATATACAAGAAGATGGCATCTCATGTCGACACGTAGGTCGATATACAATAACAGTGACAACACTTTGGCTCCAGCCGGCTGACAAACCCGTGATTCGCAGATCACATATGGATTACACACATCACATGCACATAAGACATACCATTCACAACTTCCTGCAAAAACAAGTTATGCATAGATATGATATCTACCGGTGTTGTGAACCTCGCAACGACATCTAATGCGCTATGACAGGGCGAAGCCGGCGGTCCCGCTATCGCAGATCTAATCTGCATTCCGAACCATGGATTCCTTCATTGGATAAAACACTTTTACCCAAATCTGATCCATGTACAGATCTGACCAATCTCATTGATCATCTGCACCTAATCTTCCATGCATCCCCGAGTGCGATTGATCCAATCAATCTTGCACAAAACTGATCTATCTCATAGATCGACCACCGAAACCCTAAGTGGATCCTACCCACCACCTCGTGCATATCACATACGCACAGATCTAGAGCCTAAAACCAGAAGCTTTCGCTCTGATACCACTGTTGGGCCACGCAGAGATAAACAAAACTTTTTCCCTAACACGGAACTCCCAAGATCCAGTTCAGGTTATAGGCCATGAGATTACCGCTAGACGCGTAGATGCGGAAGTTGATGCAGCACGTCGAAGCAGTACCGAACGATCCCCTGGACAGCCCCCGAATCCCGTGGACAGCTTCTCCGGATCCCACGAACTCCTTCGCTAGATCCCCACGAGCTTCCCGTCTCTAGTGCCGCACGTGCAACGCCTCTACCGGTATCCACACATACATGAAGGAGCTACGGACAGAAGATTGCTAGATCCTATCTAGCCCGGAATGGAAGTGGAGAAAGTGATGGCTAGGTTAGGGACTATCCCTTATCACTCCACTTATATACACTCCTAGTTGGGCTCAACGCTTGAGGCCCATCTAGGCCGTATTCCAATATCCAAATGGATCTAATCCACATGGGCTCCTTACCCTTAAGTATGTGACCCTGTAGGTTCACGTACACCTGGACACGACACGAGTCACCACTCCGAGTCGATAGCTGGTAGCGGTCTCTAGCAAGACGTGCCAACTCCTAAGCGCCATAAAGTCAGAAGACGAACCTTCAGTGTGACTTTTGTCCAAGTCCCTTTGTCTCACGATATACCTGTTAAGCTATAGGTGAGTTGTTGCCATCCCTTTAATAGCTTAACTCTCTTCTTGTACCATGATATGTGATTCACTTGACTAACTCTTAGTCCGACTCCTCAGTTAACACTTAACTGAGTAGTGCATGGCCATGCTTCCGAATCATATCACACGAGAGGGCCTAGAGAATATCTCTCCATTACGGAGGGGCAAATCCCATCTTGGTAATCCATGTCACGCAGCTTGTTTCACAACCAACCCGAACTCTACCTTTATAGCTGCCCATTTACGGAACAACATTTGATAGAACCTAAGTTGGCGATCCACAACTCGGATCATGCAATCACCTCAGGTCGAAGGATTCCATTGCTTGAGACTGCAAATGACAACATGCTCGTTGCATCTCAACTGTGGGTTAGTCCGGCTCGCTAAACTCTTTAGCCGAACCAATGTAAGTCGGAATGGCATCACCATGCCCATGAGAAGTGGAACCGTGTCATCAGCCGACTTGCACATTGGTCTAAGTTGTGTGCCCATCACAACCTCAACGACCAAGGACAATCTAATGTGAACAATCATGAATACATAGTTCCACAACTGAATCACACATTCAGTGATACATGTCTGATGTTTACATAAGGACAACTTTACTTTATGAATACTTTGGGAAATATCATCAACCATGATTGCCTCTAGGTCATATTCCCAACACCATATAAATAACACCAAAATTCCATTGCATAAGATCAATCCATACTCCCATAGAGATAAATCCACATCGATAATTCCAGAGATAATACCATAGTCTCACACAATCAACCACAAATTATCACACAAATACAAACCAAATAGAAAATTTAAAGTTCAACACTAAAATTGGCACAAGCAAGAGAAAAGAAACGCTAAAGAGTGCAAATGATTGTGCCCGACCCATGCAAATCCATGTTGGCCTAATAGAACTACATCTCCCCCTTTGGCATCAAAATGCCAAAAAGGAAGAAGAGCGATGCTAATGCCCAAAGGAATCACTCCTCATCCTCGACCTCACCACTAGGGGCGGATAATCCGCCCTTATCTGAATTTTCTGTTACACATAGATTCAGGCCAGCACATCCCAAACAAAACCCTCGCAAGTGTACCAAAAGACTTGTGTGCAAGAAATAGATGTCTCGGGGATGGAGAAAGTCTTAGGTTTAGACAACCAAACTAAGATGGTACTACACACCCAAAATTGCAAGAGCCAAATCAAATAAAAGCCAAAATTGGGCGTATTTTCCATAAGAACACAAGATATGCAAGAAAATCCAAAAATATCCACAAGGAACCAACTCTTCTCAAAGAAGAGAGTGGTGGCTGAAGCCACCATGTTGGAGGGGATGGTATGACACCGCGAAGATATATATATATATATCTTGGGTTCATGACGAATACTCATCAATAAGCTCACATATCACAAAATGATATTAAGAAATGATTTTTCTTGCTTTTGACATTATGGGGGGGAGGGTTAGCCCAATAAATTAGGACCACACTCCCCTTATTTCCATGCCCACACCTAAACCAAATAAAGGAAGAGATATAAGTTAATATGCCAAGGGTAATCAAGCCAAGCTCCTTGAATCCACGATATTTAGCTCATCCCTCAAGTAAAAAAATCTTGCTTAATCAAGTGGCTTCGTGAAAATATCAGCAAGTTGGTTCTTCGTGATCACAAAGGATAAGTGATTATCACCGCAAGCAACATGATCCCGAATGAAGTGATTGTGAATCTCAATATGCTTTGTCCTTGTATGCTGCATCAGATCGTAAGAAATTTTGATAGCACTCTCATTATCACACAAATTAAAGAGGCACTTTGTCACAATTGACACCATATTCATTTAAAGTTTGCCTCATCCATAGTAATTGAGTGCACGCACTAGCAGCAGTCACATACTCAACTTGGCGGTGGATAGAGATATACAATTTTGTTTCTTCGAAGACCAACATACCAAAGATATTCCCAAGAATTGACAAGCTCTAGAAGTTGACTTTCTATCATCCTTTTCACCAGCCCAATCGGAGTCTGTATAACCACATAAGAAGAAATTAGAGCCCTTGGGATACCATAGACCAAAGTTAGGGGAATTAACCAAATATCGGAAGATTCTCTTGACCGCCACCAAGTGGCTTTTTTTAGGAGCCGCTTGATACCTTGCACACACACCTACACTCAACACAATATCGGGTCTAGATGCGTAGAGGTAAAGAAGAGATCCAATCATGGACCGGTATACCTGTTGGTCCACATCTTTACCATTGGGATTGAGCTCAAGATGGCATTTAGTTTGCATTGGTGTAGCAATGCCATTAATATCCATCATCTTGAACCACTTGAGCATGTCTTGGATGTACTTTGCTTGATTTATGAAGGTTCCTTCTCTTAGTTGTTTGATGTCAAATCCCAAAAAGAACCTTAATTCCCCATCATAGACATCTCAAACCTGTCAGTCATAAGCTTTGAAAATTCATCATTAAAAACTTGGTTAGTAGAGCCAAAGATAATGTCGTCTGCATATAGTTGGCATGCGAAGAGCTCCCAATTAACCTTCTTAGTAAAAAGAGTAGGATCGATTTACCCAACCTCGAAGCCATGGTCTAACAAAAGCTCTTTAAGATGCCCATACCACACACGTGGGGCTTATTTAAGGCCATAGAGCGCCTTATCGAGTTTTTAGACGTGGTTCATAAAGTTGGGATACTCGAAACCCGAGGGTTGCTTGACATATACCAACTCATGTAGAGGACCATTAAGAAAAGCAATCTTCACATGTGAGGGCTCGTGTATTAATAAGCTCGTTGGGGAACCCCAATAGGAAGGTATGATGAGCACAACAACAAGTTTCCCTCAGTTATGAAACCAAGGTTTAATCGAACCAGTAGGAGCAAGGAAACACCCAAAGGTGTTGCTAGCTGAGCCTTGGCAGGGCGCACTACCGGTGCTAGTAGCAACGTGAAGACCTGCACAACACAACCACAAAACTTTGTCCCTAACTTGCGATGAGGTTGTCAATCTCACCGTGTTTTGTGGAAAACAAAGGATTAAACGTATCGAATGGAAAGAAGTAAAAGTTTGCAGAAAGTAAACACAAAGCAGTAAAAGATTGTAGATTGTATGTAAATAAAAGGACCGGGATCCATAGTTCACTAGAGGTGGCTCTCCTTAAGATAGATAACATGCTGGGTGAACAAATTACAGCGGGGCAATTGACAAACATCGAGAAAACAATACATGCATATACTAATCATCTTGACTCCTTTGAGACTTGATTGGGCATTACAACATTATACATAGACCGCCATCCAACTGCATCTATGACTAATAATCCACCTTCAGGTTATCATCCAAGCCCCCTCCAGTATTAAGTTGCAACCAACAGATTATTGCTTTACGAACTGCGTGTAACGTAAACAATACGATTGTTCTATGAACAAAGGATTGTTGTTTTCTCCCTAGTAGCAACAACACATCTAGTACCTTAGAGATTTCTGTCACTTCCCCATATTACCAGAGGCATGAACCCACTATCGAGCATAAATACTAACTCTTGGAGTTGCTAGCATCTACTTGGCCAAGATAGCTACTAACAACGGAAAGCATGCAAGATCAGAAATAACAAAGACATGATAGAATCAATAATCAATCTGAAATAGCATCTCAATATCCATCGGATCCCCGCAAACACAACATGTAGAATTACAAATAGATGATCTTGATCATGAACGGAGCTCACAAGATCTAGACATGGAAGCACAAAGGAGGAGAACCAGCCATCTAGCTACTACATGGATCCGTAGACCAATGATGAACTTCTCACGCATCACACCGGAGGCTTGCATGGTGATGAAGAAGGCCTCCAGGGTGAATTCCCCTCTCCGGCAGGGTGCCGGGAAGAGCTTCAGATCCCTCCCGATCTAGGGATGGAGATGACAGCGGCTATAGACTCTTTCATGGATTTTTGATCGGGTACTTAGGGTTTTCGTCCCGAGGGCTATATATAGGCGTAAGGAGAGGCCGAGGGGGTGCCGAGAGCGGCCACACCACCCCCTAGCGCGGGCCAGGCCTGGACGCATGGCCAGGTGGTGGTGGCCCCCTGGCCCCTCTCCGTCTCGTATTCTGGCACTTGATGACATCCGGAAAAATAGGCACTTTGGCTTTTGTCCCGTCCAATTCCGAGAATATTCATTTTCTGACTTTCTTGGAACCAAAAACAGCAGAAAACAGGCAGCTGGCACTATGGCTCTTGTTAATAGGTTAGTCCAAGAAATCATATGAAAAGTACTCCAAAGTTGGAACAAAACACAAGAAAGTGGATAAAACCAAGCATGGAACATCAAAAATTATAGATACATTTGCAATGTATCAACATCCCCAAGCTTAACTCCTGCTCGTCCTCGAGTAGGTAAGTGATAAAAAGAAAGAATAATTTTTGAGGTGACATGCACCATCAAAGACCTGATCAAAGTATTTGCAAAACATTCAAAGCTGGGATCATAGTACTTCAACCATAACATGAAAGACAAAGTTCTAGCAATAAGCAAAGAAACTATGATGCAACATGAAAAGGCACAAACAAAAGATTCATGAATAACAATGCTTTGCAAGACGTTTGTTTGTTTCACATAAAGAAAACATAGCATAATAGTATTCAGCTTGTCCCTCAGTAGAGTAGCAATTATAAATGCATAGGACACCTTCAAAGTTCATAAGAGTGACTGATGACCCACAAGTATAAGGGGTGTATCGTAGTATTTTCGAGGGAAGTGAAACCCAATTTATTGATTCGACACAAGGGGAGCCAAAGAATATTTATCAGCCTTAACAACTGAGTTGTCAATTTAGCTGCACCTGGAAACAATCTTGCTCACAACAGTTTATCAGTAGCAACAGTTTTGTAGTAGGAATAGCAAAGTAACAGTAGTAGCAAAGCAAAGACAGTAGTAACGAAAGTAGTAAACAGTGGGATTCGACTGCGGTAGGCATAGGGATGGATGGACGGGCGTTGCATGGACAAGACAATTCACATAGCAATCAGAACATAGGGCAATTGCAGATAAATAAGATAAAGCACCCAAGTACTAGACAATCCTAGGCATGTGTTCCATATATAGTCATACGTGCTCGCAATGAGAACTTGCACAACATCTTTTGTCCTGCCAGCCCGTTTGCAGCGGGGCCTCTAGGGAACTGCTGGCAATTAAGGTGCTCCTTTTAATAGAGCACTGGAGCAAAGCATTAACACTCTGTGAACACATGTGATCCTCACATCAAAGCCTTTCCCTTCCGGTTATCCCGATTTCTGTCACTTCGGGGCCATAGGTTCCGGACAATAACGTGTGTATACAACTTGTAGATAAGACCAGAAACAATACTATCATAATGAATCAATAATAAGTTCAGATCTGAAATCATGGCACTCGGGCCCTAGTGACAAGCATTAAGCACAACAAGTCGCAACAAAGTCATAAAGCACTAATAAAAGATACTAGGCACCAAGCCCTAACAATCTGATGGCATTACATGAACAATCTCATCCAATCCCTACCATCCCCATAGCCTACAGCGGGGGATTACTCACTCATAGATGGGAGAAACATGGATGGTCGATGGAGAAGTGATGGTGATGATGATGGCGATGGTCTCCTCCAATTCCCCGTCCCGGCAGGGTGCCAGAACGGAGTTTCTGGTGCTGTTTCGTGGAATCTGGTGGTGGCGGCGGAGCGGAACTCCTTCTAGAAAAACATCGAACCCCCCTCAAGTTTTTAGGTCAGAAGGCTCCTTATAGGCGAAGAGAGAGGCCGAGGGGGTGCCTAGGGGGCCCACACCACCCCCTGGCGCAGCCTGGCCTGACCCGCGCCACCAGGTGGTGTGGCCACCCCAGGGCTCTTCTCCGTCTCGTATTCTGGCTCCTGGAGTCTTCGGGTGAAATAGGATTTTTGGCATATTTTCCGGGTTTTTTCCTGATAGTTGATTTTCTGCATAAAAAGTAGTCACCAAGGCAATTCTGCTGAAAACAGGGTCAATCTGCATTAGTTGTATCTGAATCACACAAGTTTAGAGGAGAAACAATAGCAAAAGTATTCGGGAAAGTAGATACGTTTTGGACGTATCAACTCCCCCAAGCTTAGCTTATTGCTTGTCCTCAAGCAATTCAGTTGAAAACTGAGTGCGATAAAAGACTTTCACGAACACATTTGCTTCATATGATGTAAATATTCTCAGCAATGTGATCAATTACTTAGACAGTTCATAATAAAGAGTATGCAACTGAGTCTACTTAATAGTCATTGCAAGCTATGAAGATATTCCAACTCAAGAATAATAAGTAGCATGAAGCATAAACATAAGAAACATTACAATGCTCATAGAAAGGTATGATAGAGTGGTATCTCGCTTTCCTTTGATTAAAATGTCAAGGCACCTCTGAAGTTCAAGTGATGACTAGAAGTAAGGATATCAAGGATACAAGCATCAAAGTCATAACACAAATAATCAAGTAATGGAACAAACACAAAGAATGACAACTATGCTCTCAAGAAGGTGCTCAAAGAATATGTGGAGACTCAACAAGTAGAAGAAAAAGGTTTTGAATAATTTTGAAAGGCTTCCAAATGCTGAAAGTATGGTACTCATTAGCTTTGAGCTCTCATTGCCCCTATCATAAGCATATTTAAAGTGGTTAAGGTGAAAGTGAGGTACAATCTGAGTTATATGCTTGACAGACTATAAACTGGAAATCCCAAGTCTCTTGAGTACGAGGGCCGCTCCTCATGCTACTCAACTTTAGTTACCGGTAAGTTCTTGTTATCGTAAGCATGTGCGTATCATTGAGAACCGCCAACGGGGTACCCCTTGCCCGATGATACGGAAGAATCCCCATATCAAAATGACAAGGCAAGCAAACAATGAGTATCTCAGCAATCTTCTTATTTACCATGGGAAAATGGTGCTTTTTTCTCTCTTTCCTCTTTTCATAAAACTCTTTTTTTCTTTTTCTCAATAGCTATCTCTCTCTTTTTTTATAAGAAGAATGCTTCATAGATATCATTATGGTTACGCTGCAGGTTTCCACCATGTCAGCATGGATTAGACCAGCGACCCATGTGTTTCTCTAACACACATACATAACTCCATGGACTTACAAGCTCCCCTTTTATTTCACACCGACGACATCCGCAAACAAAAGAGCAAGGTATCAACTGGGTATATATTTACAAGTGTTGAAAGCGTTCCCCGTGACAACACGGTTCTGCTAATCCCCAGCCTATAATTTGCAAGCATATAACTTTCATGGAGAGTTCACAATGGTTCAGGTTTATTAAGTGCGGATAATAAAGTGTGCCATCAAGTTCGTGAGAGCTTTACTAACTAATTTTCCCATAACAAGCAAACATTTTATTCGGAAGAAAACAAGGCATATTGAATATGCACGAAAGTAGCAAATGATGCTGATAGGTAGGTATGGTGGACACTTTGGAAATATTTGGTTTAGGGAGTTGGAAACATGAGTAAAATACTCAGTGGATGTGAAGGCTAGCAATAGTAAGGGAGCGACAAACGAGAGAGCAATAGCTGTCATTATCATGCTTGCAACAAAACAAGACTACTCATGGCATGAAAGTGATTCAAGACCCTCAAGGCAAAATAATTCATCGAGGCTTAACTGATTATTACAGTCATGTGCATGCATGAGCATGTGCCAAGTCAATTCAAATGAAACATTCAGAGGAGGATACCACGGTGTCATACCAATTTATGAATAGAGTAATGCAAGCAAACATTCAAGAGACATGCTACAAACTATTAGCGAGCTGGAGCTAATCATAAGAAAGCAAGAACTATTAAGCATCCAAAGAAAACATACACTCTACATGAACGGACTAAGCATGCCCATAGTGATGAGTATATGTACAAAAATGAAAACAAATAGAGTTCGTTACCAGCCTCTTACCATGCCTCAAGTTGTCATTAATCCTCATTATTGCTCTTCACTTGTGTGGCTTGAATAATAATATGAAACCAATATTCCACTGAGAACTGCCGAACCCTGTAGCAAACTCACAAAAACCGAAGAAGAACGACAAATATTTTTGGTGTTTTCGATTTTTAAACAAGAACCAAAAAGGGAAAAACAAAGCAAAATCTTTTTGGATTTTTCGAATAGTTCAAACAAAGCAAAAAGGGAAAAACAAACCAAGGAAAAAAGAAGAAGCAAACCAAAGAGAAACAACAAAAATATTTTTGGTCTTTTTGTGTTTTTTAGAAAGCAAAAGCAAAGAAGAATGAAAACTAAAAAGAGAACGAAAACATGAATATACAAAGTATCGACACAACATGATATGGAGATGAGTGCGGTGTCGGCGTACCTCCCCCCAAGCTTAGGCTTTTGGCCTAAGTGGGTATCAATCCCCAAGCTGGCCAGTATGAAGTATCACCGTGGTACAACGAGGAGGTACCCTCATCCTGGTGCGAGCTCGAGTACGTCCCTCCGTAATGCGCGGAGTAATCATAGGAGCGCACATCCTCCTGGTGCTGCTCGTGGAAACCCAACAAGCGAAGCTGCTCGTCCACCTCCTCCTTGGAGCGCGACCATGGTCTCCTGTGAACACTAAACAAAGCAGGCTGTGGCAAAAGGATGTCCCTCTCATCCCCGTCAGTGAAAAGCATCCTATATACTAGATTGTTCAAATCAGAGGTAGTAGTGACAAAGTGATGAGTTTTCATGGCAACAAGGTCAAGCCTCTGTGGTGCCAGCATAGCATCATCGGGATCCACTGAAAGATCTAATGCAATGACCATGCGCGATGCAATGATGCCCCCATAGATAGGCCCCCTAGCAGCTAGGCGGCGAGCAATAAGCGAGCCAAGATTGTACCGAGTATCATTGTTAAGCGCAGCAGCAAGGAAAGCTAAATGATAGTTGGAGATGTTACTAGTGTTCTCCCTACCTAATACACTAGTGGCAAGATAATATGCAAAGTATCTAAGAGCAGGGAGTTGGATATTTCTTATCTTTCCGCGTTGCGCCACGCGGTCATCATCATTGGTCACCCCTCGGTAAAGCTCCAACAAATCAGCGGGTTGCCCTTGAATTTTCTTCACGGTCCCTGTCATACGCACACCTACAATACTGCAAAATCTCTCCAAAGGCATGGTGAAGAGCATATCATAGATTTTAAAAGAGACAGTAGATTGATAGGGTGTGTTAGTAAATGAGAAGCTCTCAACAAAAGTTTTGGTGAGCATAGCGTATTGTGCACTCTCATCCTGCATATAAGAGGTCAAACCAACCCTCTCAATCAGTAGCAAGAAATCATAAAGAATACCTGCAGCTTGCAAGAAAGTAAAACAAGGAAAAGAGGATGGGTGAGCATCTCCATCATCCTTTTCACTGCCAATGCGTGTTGCAATGAGGTCTTCATTGTATGATGGCCTAGCTTGAGAGGCTGTTCTTGAGGGCCTCGACCTCCTAGGTACATCACTCTCAAATATCTCTCCAAAAGTATGATTGTTCATGCTTGGTATTGTGAAATTTAAACACCTATTAAACAAGTGATTGCAAAGTAAATATAATGAAGGATTCTACTCATAGGGACTTGCAAGAGGCCTAAACATGCATCAAAACTATATCTCTAAGCATCAAACAAGCTTAAAATCTCTCATAACCAGTCACCTACAGCAGCAAAATACTCAACATATAATCCACTAAACACAAATCTACTTGGACAAGAGGAGGAGTCACATACTAGGCAACAAATGCTCCACATTTCAGCAAGAAAGATGGGCTGAGCAAGGAGATCAAAAAAATCGAGAGCAAGCACAGCAAGAACGCGATTTTGAGCTATGAGCTGGAGCTTACTCGGGAGAGAGAAGAAAGTGGCAGGTGAGAGAGGTAGTGGGGGGCCAGGGTGGCCCACACCAGGGCATGGCGCCACCCAAGGCTGGCCGGGCCACCATGTGGTGTGCCTGCCTGGTGGGCCCCCCTGGTACCTACCAGGTACTCCTCTGCCCCTCTTTTCACGCAAAAATTTAATATGAATTTTCTGGAATTTTTCGAGACACTTTATTTTTGGGCATTTTTTAGAAATAGAAGAATGATTTTTCTGACAGACATATTTTTTCTTTTGGAAACATGATGCAAGGACAAAACAAGGCTAGAACTACAGAAGTTCTAGCATGCAAGCAACTAACAACACAAAGGAAACTAAACGAAAGCAAAAACTAAAATGCAAAGGATAGAAATAAACGGAGATAATCATAATGAAAACATTGTTTTGTTCAATGGAATTCTTTTGTTAGCAAGGTTGATCAAGTCTTGCTACCAAAACAATTGCATATGAGACAAAACTTTGTACTCCACTAATGATTATGTTACCTCAACCTTGATAGCAATGGTCCCAATCATAATAGTTTCAAATTTTTCTCTTGGTATGGGAAATATATTTCTCCAACTTGAATGCCTTCAACATGTTCAATTGAATTCAGACCATAAGTCCTTTCAATCTTCTTGGGGAAATAGACAGTATGTTCCTTGTCATTAACATTGAAGGTCACCTTTCCTTGATTAGAATTAATAACAGCTCCTGTAGTATTAAGAAAAGGTCTCCCAAGAATAATAGACATATTATCATCTTCAGGCATTTCAAGTACAACAAAATCAGTTAATAGAAAGCAATTGTGAGCCACCTGAACAGGTACATCCTCACATATACCCACAGTAATAGTGGTAGATTTATCAGCCATTTGCAAAGATATATCAGTTGGTATCAAATTTTCAAGCTGAAGCCTCTTATAGAGAGAGAAAGGCATAACACTAACTCCAGATCCCAAATCACACAAAGCAGTTCTAACATAACTGTTCTTAATAGAGCAAGGGATAGTTGTAATCCCTGGGTCTCTAAGTTTCATAGGAACCTTACCATTGAAAGAATAATTAGCAAGCAAAGTAGAGATTTCTTCATTAGGGATCTTCCTTTTATTCGAGACAATGTCCTTCATATACTTTGAGTAAGGAGGCAATTTAATAGCATGAGTCAAAGGAATTTGCAAGAATAAAGGCTTCATCCATTCACAAAACTTATTATAGTGTTCATCTTCCTTTGACTTGTGTTTCTTATCAGGGAAAGGCATAGGTTTTTGGACCCAAGGTTCTCTTTCACTACCATGTTTCTTAGCAATAAAATCTTCTTTGGTGTATTTAGTAGTCTTAGTGTGGTTTTCAGATTCTTCTTCAACTTTTTCTTCATTAGGAACTTCATTTTCTTCATTACCACTTTCAGTTTTAGCATCAGAGATAGATATACTATTAGGATCTATAGCAGGTTCAGAGGGTTCTACAATAGTTTTATGTTTCTTTTTTCCTTTTCTTACGAGTAGAACCACTATTTTCAGTTTGTTGAGAATCCTGCTCAATTCTTTTGGGATGCCCCTCAGGATATAGAGGATCCTGGGTAGTAGCTCCACTTCTAGTTCTAATTTCATAAGCATGTTTTTCTTTAGCAGCATTAACTAGCAAGTTGTTTTGCACTTTAACGAGTTGATCTATTTGAGTTTGAACCATTTGAAAGTGTTTAACAATCATTTTAACATCATTAGAGGTTCTTTCCACAATATCTTTCAACTCAACAATAGCTCTAGTGTTTTCCATTAGATGATTTTGCACCCTTTTATTAAAGTTATCTTGCTTAACAATAAAGATATCAAATTCTTCTAAGCATTGATCAGGAGGTTTCAAGTAAGGGATATCACCTTCATAAAAGTGTTGGAGAGAGTGTACCTCAATAGTGGATGAGTAGGGAATAGGCTTACATAATTCTTCTATAGGAGGTAAATTCTTGACATATGCAGCTTTAATTCCCTTCTCCTTAAGACATTTCTTAGCTTCCTTCATCACTTCATCATTTAATTCAATAACTCCCCTCTTCTTTGATGTTGGAATAGGCACAGGAATAGATGGTTCAGGTACAATTACTTCAGGTATAGCTTGTTTAGGAGGAGTCCAATCTTCATAATTCTTGCTTATTTTAGCCATTAATTCCTCAGCTTCCTTTGGAGTCCTATTCCTGAAAACACAATCAGCACAACTATCTAGGTATGTCCTAGATTCCTCAGTTAGTCCATTATAAAATATATCAAGAAGCTCATTCTTAGGTAATGGACTTCCAGCCTATGCATGAATAAAAGCACAAAACCTTGCCCAAGATTCAGGCAATACCTCTTTTTCTCCCTGTTTAAAATCAAAAAGTTCCTGCAAAATAGCATGTCTTGCACTAGGAGGAAAATATTTCTGCAGCAAAGTACTAATCAAGCACTCAGGGCTATCAATAGATCTAAGTGGTAAATTACTAAACCAAGTTTTACCTTCTCCTTTCAGTGAAAATGGAAAAATCTTAGCAACAAAGTAAGTACACATCTTAATATCATCAGAAAACAAGCCACTCATGGTAGAAAGTTCATTCATATGTGCTACCGCCCTTTCATCTTAGTCCCACAAAAAGGTTCTTTCTCGACAATAGCTATGTAAGATAGATCGAGAGATAAATCATAATCTTCATCTATAATGTTTATGGGAGAAGCAGCAAACTTAGCAGTAGGAGATAATTTGGGTCTAATAGTATGCCTCTCAAGGAGACTCTTAGCAGCGCTCCTATCATGGGTGTTCTTACATTCTTTAATAAACTCATCAGTCATCTCAACATAATCTTCTTCAGTATCATAACTCTCACTAGACTCAGGTGAGCTAACAGGTGTGGTAGTGTCTTCATTAGGAGTTTCGGTATTTCCAGCTATAGTTCTAGCAATCGTAGCATCTAGGAAAGGACCTAATGAACCACTCTTATCAAGCACAGTAGAAACAGCATCATAAGCATCAGAAGTTTCAGATTCAGCAGTAGTAGCAGTGTGTGTAGCATGTGTATGTGGTGGTGTAAGGAACTTACTCAAAAAAGACGGTGAATCAAGAGCAGCAGAGGTGTTTAGAACCGTACCTCTTCTTGTAGTGGATGGTAAAATAGGAACCTTGCCATCATGAGACTTACCCATGATGGATGGATAGCAGTGAACAATAGAGAATCCAAGTGAACTTGATAAATAAAGCTATGCTCCCCGGCAACGGCGCCAGAAAAATAGTCTTGATGACCCACAAGTATAGGGGGTGTATCGCAGTATTTTCGAGGGAAGTGAAACCCAATTTATTGATTCGACACAAGGGGAGCCAAAGAATATTTATCAGCCTTAACAACTGAGTTGTCAATTCAGCTGCACCTGGAAACAACCTTGCTCACAACAGTTTATCAGTAGCAACATGTTTTGTAGTAGGAATAGCAAAGTAACAGCAGTAGCAAAGCAAAGACAGTAGTAACGAAAGCAGTAAACAGTGGGATTCGAGTGCGGTAGGCATAGGGATGGATGGACGGGCGTTGCATGGACAAGACAATTCACATAGCAATCAGAACATAGGGCAATTGCAGATAAATAAGATAAAGCACCCAAGTACTAAACAATCCTAGGCATGTGTTCCATATATAGTCATACGTGCTCGCAATGAGAACTTGCACAACATATTTTGTCCTGCCAGCCCGTTTGCAGCGGGGCCTCTAGGGAACTACTGGCAATTAAGGTGCTCCTTTTAATAGAGCACCGGAGCAAAGCATTAACACTCCGTGAACACATGTGATCCTCACATCAAAGCCTTTCCCTTCCGGTTATCCCGATTTCTGTCACTTCGGGGCCATAGGTTCCGGACAATAACGTGTGTATACAACTTGTAGATAAGACCAGAAACAATACTATCATAATGAATCAATAATAAGTTCAGATCTGAAATCATGGCACTCGGGCCCTAGTGACAAGCATTAAGCACAACAAGTCGCAACAAAGTCATAAAGCACTAATAAAAGATACTAGGAACCAAGCCCTAACAATCTGATGCCATTACATGAACAATCTCATCCAATCCCTACCATCCCCATAGCCTACAGCGGGGGATTACTCACTCATAGATGGGAGAAACATGGATGGTCGATGGAGAAGCGATGGTGATGATGATGGCGATGGTCTCCTCCAATTCCCCGTCCCGGCAGGGTGCCAGAACAGAGTTTCTGGTACTGTTTTGTGGAATCTGGTGGTGGCGGCGGAGCGGAACTCCTTCTAGAAAAACATCGAACCCCCCTCAAGTTTTTAGGTCAGAAGGCTCCTTATAGGCGAAGAGAGAGGCCGAGGGGGTGCCTAGGGGGCCCACACCACCCCCTGGCGCGGCCTGGCCTGACCCGCGCCACCAGGTGGTGTGGCCACCCGAGGGCTCTTCTCCGTCTCGTATTCTGGCTCCTGGAGTCTTCGGGTGAAATAGGATTTTTGGCATATTTTCCGTGATTTTTCATGATAGTTGATTTTCTGCACAAAAAGTAGTCACCAAGGCAATTCTGCTGAAAACAGCGTCAATCTGCATTAGTTATATCCGAATCACACAAGCTTAGAGGAGAAACAATAGCAAAAGTATTCGGGAAAGTAGATACGTTTTGGACGTATCAGTGACTAGATACAATAGTTTAAAACAAGCAATATCAAAGTATGCATCAATCAACTAGTCTTGGGACAATGCACATAAAACTAAGAATGGCCACTATGCTCTCAAAGTAGGTGCATAAAGGTAGAAGGTGGAGACTCAATATAATGGTGGAAGAAAGGACTTTTGTAAAACGAAGTAGGGATTCAAGTCTCATAAAGAGCTTCCAAAAATTATGGTACTTATAGCTTTCAGCTCTCATTTCCCCTATCATAAGCATCTTTAAGGTGATTAAGGTTAAAGTGACACAACTAAGAGGATATGCTTGACAAGTTATAAACCGAAATCTCATGCCCCTTACTTACGAAGACCGATACTCATGCTACTCAACTTTAGTCACAAGTAAGCTCTTGCCATTGTAAGTATATGTGTATCATTAAGAACCGCCAACAAGGTACCCCTTGCACATGATACGGGAGCTTTCCCATAATCAAAATGACAAGACAAGCAGACAATGAGCATCTCAGCGATCTTTTTATTTGCTATTTGCATAGATTTTTATTGAGGATGCTTCATAGAGTGCTCATTATGGTGATGCTGCAAGTTTCCACCATGATTAGGTATGGTTTAGGCTAGCGGCCTAGGCGTTTCTCTAACACACATACAAACTCCATGATCTTACAAGTTCCACTTTTATTTCGCACCGCCGAGATCCGTAAGCAGAAGAACATAATATCAACGGGGTACAAAGTACAAGTGCAATGTTGAAAGCGTTCCCCATGAAACATGGTTCTGCTAATTTCAACTTATAAAGCGCAAGCATATACGCAACAAAGAAGGACCCAATGGTTCAAGTTTATTAGATGCAAAAAATTAAAGTGTGACATCAAGTTCGTGAGAGCTTTAATCACTAGTTTTCTCATAACAAGTTTAATTTGGAAGGTAAACAAAAGCATGAATATACTTGGAATAGCATAAGCTAGTAGGTAGGTATGGTGGAATCTTTGGAATAACTAGTTTAGGGAGTTGGATGCATGAGTGGAACTCATACTTGGTTGTGGAGGCTAGCAAAAGACTGGGAGCGACAAACTAAGAGAGCAATAATGGCCATAATCATGCAGAGCGACAAAACATCATTGATCAAAGCATAAAGTGATACTACAAGTTGAAAACTAAAGTATCATAAAGGCTATGGTGACTTGAGATAGTCATAACATGGTGTGAGCATGCGCCAAGTCAACCCAAATAAAGCATCAAAGGAGAATACCGCTATACTATGATTTAATATGCTAAAACAACGCATGGTTCATCCAAGGCACATTAAGCAATCTCCATTGTTTATAACAAGTCATGCTACAGCAAAGAATACTAAGCATAAAGTCAAAACAATATCAAGCATGGCATGACAAAGCGTAGGCCACAGTCAAAAACAAGCTCTTTTTACCACAAAAGCATGAACTTTCCTACTCTTTTCCAAACCAAACCAAACTATTTGCAAACCAATGTATGAAAGACGGGGTCCAACCAATTTATTCATAAAACTAAGCAAACCAAGCAAACTAAAAACCAAAACGAAAACGAAAAAGAAGACGCTCCAAGAAAAACACAAATGTGCATGAAATAATAAAAATGAAGCGTTTGGAAGAAACCTGAGATTTTTATTGATGAAGGAAGGGATGCCTTGGGAATCCCCAAGCTTTGACGCTTGTACTTCTTGGATATTTCTTGGGGTGACACGCGTTGCATCCCCAAGCTTGAGCTTTAGTCCATCCTTCATCTCATTACTCATTCCTTCCATACACCTGAAATTTTTCCTTCATACAAAACTTCACACAATCTTTATTAGCAACATTAGTGCACTCAAGATAAATAAGTCTTAAGGTTCAGTTCTAACACCAAATAAAATTCCATTAGAACACTGGCTACTGTAGCACTTCCCTCAAAAAGCTCAATTCCCCAAAAGAACTCAAAAAGGAACCAACAAGAAGCAAATGCAGAAAATGGCAGAAATCTGTCAAAAGAGACCAGCAGGTAAAGACGATTTTTTTCGAAGACCTTCTGTTGCTCAAATTAAAAAGTGTTGAACTAATGAAAGTTAGATAACAACCTGGGGAAGAAGCAAAAAAATTCACGCCTCAAAAAGACGTTTAGATATTTTACATGAATTTTTACGGTGAAGCACATAAATATATTTCGGGACAGCAACTTTCCCAATCATTACTTCTCTCTCATTAGAGGTTACTCTTGGAACAAAAAGCAAATAAAAAGGATAAGGAGATGTTATTACAGAGGTAATAACTTCCAAGACTCATCTAAAACTTTTGGGTTATCTCCCAATAAGTACTTTTCTTTAACGCCTTTAAGTTAGGCATAAGAAGTAAGAAAAATAATCAAGTGTTCTCAAATGAAGAAGCATTAAGACCAAATTTTGTTTTCATAGGAGAGGCAAAATAAATCATATCTCTCTTCTTAGGGAAGTGTTCTGTACCTTTCTTGAGTGGGAGTTGATATTTAATGGTGCCTTCTTTCATATCAATAATGGCACCAACAGTTCTAAGAAAAGGTCTTCACAAAGTAATATGACAAGAAGCATTGCATTCAACATCCAAAACATAGAAATCAATAGGGACATAGGCATTGTTAACCATAATAAGAACATCATTAAGACTCCCCATGAGTTTCTTTTTAGCATTATCATCAAGTGGGACATTCAAATAACAATCTTCAAGTGGAGGCAAATCAAGCATAACATAAATCCTTCTACGCATAATAGAAACACTACTATCAAGATCACATAAAGCTTTGAAATCAAAGTCATTCACTTTCATATTAATGATGGGTTCCCAACCATCTTCTTGTTTTATAGGAATAGAAGCTTTATGTTTCATATTTTCTTCTTTAATCTTTATGAGAGCATCGGTAATGTGTTTTGTAAAGGCCATGTTCATAGCACTAGCATTCGGACTTTTAGCAAGCTTTTGTAGGAACTTAATAACTTCAGAGATATTGCAACCATCAAGATCAAAATCAACTTTATCATCTAAAGTAGTAGAACTATCACTAGCCTCAACACTAGTGGTGGTGATAGTAGAAACACTAATGTTTCTAGCAATTTCATCTTCTCTTTCCCACTTAGCATGTAATTCAGCTAATAGTCTAACATTTTCATCAATTCTTACTTGTATAGCATTAGTAGCTTCAAAGGGATTATCATTAGTTTCAGGTTTAGCAGCCATTTTATTAATCAATGAAGATTGAGCTTTAGACAAAGATGATATAATTCTTTCAGCATCAGAGAGTTTCAATTGTAAACTAGGAATTTCCCTATTTAGACTCTCAAGTTGATGGCTAATGTTCTTCAAAATGATAGATTATTCCTCCATAGTTTTAGTGAATAGTTTATTTTTCTCATATTGCATTTGCATGAAGTTTTTAGTGGCTCTTTCAACTTCTAAAATTCTTCCTTCACTAGGTAATCCAGGTTTACCATTATAGCCATAAGTATTATTAGGAGGGTAGGGCTTATAATTGTTGTTACCAAAATTGTTCCTATAAGCATTATTACCATAAGCATTATTGCCAAAATTGTTATTTCTTATGAAGTTCACATCAATTTGCTCTTCTTGAGCAACCAAAGAGGCTAAAGGAGCATTATTTGGATCAATATGGGCTTTCCCATTAACAAGCATAGACATAATAATATCAATCTTATCACTCAAGGAGGAGGTTTCCTCAACAGAATTTACCTTCTTACCTTGTGGAGCTCTCTCAGTATGCCATTCAGAATAATTAACCATCATATTGTCCAAAAGTTTCATTGCAGCACCCAAAGTGATGGTCATAAAGGTACCTCTAGCAGCAGAGTCCAATAGGTTCCTTGAAGAATAGTTCAATCCTGCATAAAAAGTTTGGATGATCATCCAAGCAGTCAGTCCATGAGTGGGACAATTCTTTACCAAAGACTTCATTCTTTCCCAAGCTTGAGCAACATGCTCATTATCAAGTTGTTTAAACTTCATTATTTCACTTCTCATGGATATAATCTTAGCAGGAGGATAGTATTTTCCAATAAAAGCATCTTTGCACTTAGTCCAAGAATCAACACTATTCCTAGTTAAGGAATTCAACCATTCTTTAGCTTTTCCTCTCAAAGAGAAAGGAAACAATTTCAGCTTCATAATATCACCATCTATATCCCTATGCTTTTGCATCTCACAAAGTTCAACAAAGTTATTTAGATGGGAAGCAGCATCTTCATTACCAATACCAGAAAATTCTTCTCTCATAACAAGATTGAGAAAAGCAGGTTTTATCTCAAAGAAAGTATTTTCAGCCACAGGTGGAGCAATAGGTGTGCTCATAAAATCATTGTTGTTGGTGCTAGTGAAATCACACAACTTAGTGTTTTCAAAAGTAGTCATTTTTTGGGGTTTTCAAATAGGAAAGCAAACTAGTAAAACTAATTTTTTTGTGTTTTTGATAAAGAAACAAGCAAACAAAGCAAAAAGAAACTAAGCAAAACAAAAATAACAAAGTAAAGAGATTGGTTATGAGGGACTCCCCTCGTGAAGATGTCCTTGACTCCCCGACAACGGCGCCAAAAAAAGCTTGATGGCTCAATGCACGGCGCCTAGAAAAGTGCTGGTGCGTGGTTGATGTAGAGCTCGTTGGGAACCCCAAGAGGAAGGTATGATGAGCACAACAGCAAGTTTCCCTCAGTTATGAAACAAAGGTTTAATCGAACCAGTAGGAGCAAGGAAACACCCCAAAGGTGTTACTAGCTAAGCTTTGGCAGGGCGCACTACCGATGCTAGTAGCAACGTGGAGACCTGCACAACACAACCACAGAACTTGGTCCCCAACTTGCGATGAGGTTGTCAATCTCACCGTGTTTTGCGGAAAACAAAGCATTAAATGTATCGAATGGAAAGAAGTAAAAGTTTGCAAACAGTAAACACAAAGAAGTAAAAGATTGTAGATTGTATGTAAAGAAAAGGACCGGGATCCATAGTTCACTAGAGGTGGCTCTCCTTAAGATAGATAACATGTTGGGTGAACAAATTACAGTGGGGCAATTGACAAACATCGAGAAAGCAATACATGCATATACTAATCATCTTGACTCCTTTGAGACTTGATTGGGCATTACAACATTATACATAGACCGCCATCCAACTGCATCTATGACTAATAATCCACCTTCAGGTTATCATCCGAACCCCCTCCAGTATTAAGTTGCAAGCAACAAATTATTGTTTTACGAACTGCGTGTAAATTAAACAATACGATTGTTCTATGAACAAAGGATTGTTGTTTTCTCCCTAGTAGCAACAACACATCTAGTACCTTAGAGATTTCTGTCACTTCCCTAGATTACCAGAGGCATGAACCCACTATCGAGCATAAATACTAACTCTTGGAGTTCCTAGCATCTACTTGGCCAAGATAGCTACTCACAACGGAAAGCATGCAAGATCACAAATAACAAAGACATGATAGAATCAATAATCAATCTGAAATAGCATCTCATTATCCATCGGATCCCCACAAACACAACATGTAGAATGACAAATAGATGATCTTGATCATGAATGGAGCTCACAAGATCTAGACATGAAAGCACAAAGGAGGAGAACCAGCCATCTAGCTACTACATGGATCTGTAGTCCAAGGATAAACTACTCACGCATCACACTGGAGGCTTGCATGGTGATGAAGAAGGCCTCCAGGGTGAATTCCCCTCTCCTGCAGGGTGTCAGGAAGAGCTTCAGATCCCTCCCGATCTAGGGATGGAGATGACGGTGGCTACAGACTCTTTCATGGATTTTTAATCGGTACTTAGGGATTTCGTCCCGAGGGCAATATATAGGCAGAAGGAGAGGCCGAGGGGGTGCCGGGAGCGGCCACACCAACCCCTGGCGTGGGCCAGGCCTGGCCGCGCGGCCAGGTGGTGTGGTTGCCCCTGGCCCCTCCCCGTCTCGTATTCTGGCACTTGATGACATCCGTAAAAATAGGCACTTTGTCTTTTGTCCCGTCCAATTCCGAGAATATTCATTTTCTGACTTTCCTGGAACCAAAAAACAGCAGAAAACAGGCAGCTGGCACTGTGGCTCTTGTTAATAGGTTAGTCCAAGAAATCATATGAAAAGTACTCCAAAGTTGGAACAAAACACAAGAAAGTGGATAAAACCAAGCATGGAACATCAAAAATTATAGATACATTTGCAATGTATCAGTGGACAAAACACAAGAAAGTGGATAAAACCAAGCATGGAACATCAAAAATTATAGATACATTTGCAATGTATCAACATGCATTTGCTGTAATTTAAAGTTATAATGAGCTGCATAAGCAAGAAGGATACGGATAGACTCAAGGCGAGTCACTGGAGCATAAGTTTCACCAAAGTCAATGCCTTCCAGTTGAGAAAAAGCTTGTTATACCAATCTTGCCTTGTTTCTAACAACAATTCCATTCTCATTTTGCTTGTTCTTGAATATCCACCTGGTGCCCATAACATTGTGGCAATCTTTGGGATTCTCTACTAACTTCTAGACCTTGTTGTGCTCAAAATTATTTAGTTCTTCATGCATAGCAACAGTCCAATCTGGAGCTTCAAGGGCTTCAAAAACTTTTTTAGGTTCCACCATAGATATATGAGCTTGATGATCACTGAAGCTTGCAAGCTCTCTTCTTGTGGACACCCTTCTTCTTAGGTTGCCTACAACTTTATAGAGTGTATGCCCTCGTAGTTCGAGATTTCTATTAGCACGAGCTTTGCGATGAATTTCAATCTCCTTGTTGTTTCTTGGAGGTATTTCTTCATCATGAGAGTCTTCATCTTGAACCTAGCTTGACCTTGATCAATAGTTTGTTCAGCACTGACATGTGATGGAGAAGCTTGCCCTTGATCTTGATCAGCAGCCATAACATGAGGTTGCTAAACTTAATTTCCAAGGCCGGATAATTCGGTCGAGGAAGGGGCCGGATAATCAGGCCTGGGATTTTCTGCTTCTCTTTGAGCTTCCTGGACGTTTCTGGCATTTGATGGTGTTGGGACAGATAATCCGACCTCAGGAGGAAAATCTAGCCTGGGATTTTCTGCCTCTTCCTGAGGTTCCTGGTCCTTCCTGGCAAGTGATGGTGTAGGGCCGGATTATCCGCCATCTAGCCTCAGGCGGATAATCCGGCCTGGGACTCTCAGATTCTTCAGATGATTTATGAACTTCAGAAGGTGGTTGTGTTGGTGTAGTAGTTTCTCTAGTAGGTGGATCTTGTTGATCTTGTAAAGATGAGGTCTCTACTTGAGTAGAGGATTGCGCTTCCCGATCCACCACAAGGGGTTCCTCAATGGGGCAGAAAAATCTCACGCCCATTCTTCTTATGGCATATTGGGGTATTTCATCATCTGTGTCACAGACATCAACTTCCCCACATGGGAGCCATCATTTTCCTCGAACACCACATTACAAGATTCTACAACAGTTCCAGAGAGCTTATTGTAGACTCTATAAGTGTGGGATTCGGCACCATAACCAACAAAGATACCTTCTAAGGCCTTGGATTCAAATTTATATAAACGAACTCCTTTAATGAGAAAGAAACACTTACATCCAAACACCCAGAAGTATGAAATGTTGGGCTTGTTACTGGTAAGTATCTCATAGGGGGTCTTGTACAAGATTTTGTGGAGGTAAAGCCAGTTTGATGAGTGAGATGCGATTGATATAGCTTTAGCCCAGAAGTTGTATGGTTACTTCAATTCAGCAAACATAGACCTTGCCATATCCATTAAGGTTTGGTTTTTCCTCTCGGCTACACCATTTTGTTGAGGGTGTACGCAGCGGAATTTGGGTGTCTTATCCCCTCTTCACTTAGGAATTTATTCAGAGTGTAGTTCTTGAACTTGGAGCTGTTGTCGCTTCTAATTTCCAATATAGGGGCATTGTGTTGATGCTGAACCTCGTTGGCAAAGTCAATGATTGTTTGTTGAGTCTCACTTTTTAGCTTGAAGAGACAATATTTTTCCCACCGAGACTTGCATGAGATGGAGGACCAAAGAGATCCACATGGAGGAGCTCCAAAATATTTTTTGATGAAATAATCGTCTTCCTTCGATGGGGAGAATCATGCATATTTCCTTCAATGCAAGCCCTACAAACATGATATTTGGCAAAGGAAACATTTTCTTTTAGTCCAAGAATGTGGCCACCCTTGTGAAGGCTTTGCAAAGTTCTCATATTGACATGGGCTAGACGGCGATGCCATAACCAACCCGCGTCGGCCTTTCCGAATACACATGTCGGACCCGCAGTGGTTTTCCCTGAAAAGTCCACCACATACAAGTAATTTTTGATGTATCCAACGAAAGCGACCTTTAGAGACTTGCTCCACAAGAGTACCACTAAATCATCATCAATGAAAACTGCACAGCCCGTCTTACTAAGGCCACGAATAGAAAGTAAATTGTAACCAAGGGTCTCAACAAGCATGATGTCCACGAGTGAGATATCGTGAGCAATCACAACCTTGGCGAGACCCAATACCTTTGACTTTGATTTATCACCATAGGAGATGATTATTTGATCATGATTAGGCCTCATCTCCGTGATGATCTCCTTGCTTCCGGTCATATGACTTGTGTAACCACTATCGAGCATCCATTTAGATACACTGAAAGTATAACCCTACAAGAAAATTACTTCTTGGTTTTAGGTACCCATTTTTCAATGGGTTCTCTCATGTTAGTTACAAGGGTCTTTGGGATCCAAATATACCAAGCAATATAATTATCAAAAATACCAACATAACTAGCATAGACATCACCATAATAATCACGAAATAACTCCTAATGAGGATTGTGAGACCATGCAAAACCATTATAATCAGTTTTATCCTTCATGATGTTCTTTCAGCGGTGCTTGTCTTTGCTTGAACATTCTTGTCCATCTTCTTGTTATTCTTCTTCTTGGTCTTAGGAACATATCCAAGTCCCTCAATTCCATTATTCGTCCTTTTCTTACCAAGGATATCATCTAGAAATTCCTTACCTTTGGGTAGAGGTTCCTTGGCAAGCTCATCTTTCAACCTAGAATTTTCTTCAAATACTTCTTCATGTCCACATGTTGGTGTAGAAGTGCTATGAACATCATACTTGTTCAATCGAGTTTGGAGCTGATCATGAAACTTATTGAGAATAGAGTATTCACTCTCCAATGCCTTGTGAGCAATGTCAAGTTCCTCTAATTTCTTGGAGACTCTAGCACGAGCAACCCTAAATTTAATCTTTTCCTTCTTTAATTTCTTGGCCTTGGCAATAGCATTATTAGGTTCCTTTACAAGCTTGGACACAACCTTGTCATGTGACTCCTCAATTGACTCAAGTCTCTCCTCTAGAGAGACTCGGGCCTCTTCTTCTTCTAGAGCATTCTTCAAGGATGCAATTTCCAATGCATCCTCTCTTTCAATTTTGCCCTTTTCCTTGAGGAGCTTTTCGGAGTGAGCAAGTTTACCCATAAGAGCCTCGAAATGCATTTTGTGCTCACCTTGCAGGTTAGTGATAAAATAATCCAAAGCAATAACCTCTTCCTTAACTTTAAGACTAGTGTGATCATCCATATCAACATTCATAGGAGTCTTAGGAAAGGAAGTGATAGAAGGTGATACCTCGGAACCTCTTGCCATAAGGCAAGTGATGTTCTTGTTGATGACATTTTCATTGGGAGAGTTGAAGAGAGATGTAGGTGTATATGTGGTGGCTATTGCAGCCACCTCTCGTGTGATATCATCATCCTCTTCGTCTGCACTTGCGGATGAGTACTCCTCTTGTGCTACCAATGCAATCTTCGGTTGCTTCTTGTAGGGAGCATTTTTCTTGACAAATGGCTTCTTCCGAGGTGCCTTTGACTTTTCCTTGAGGATGAGCCTGTCCCCATTATCTTCTCTACTTTGATAGGGACACTCCTCTACAAAGTGTAAACGATCTCCACAATTGTAACACATTCTCTGTTTTGGGCCGTTTTCCTTTTGCCCATTTGACCCATTCTTGCGTTCAAGTTCAGATTTTGCTTTGGCTGGGTCCTTCCAATAAATTCTTGCGTAGAAGGCCATGTACTCACCATGAGCACACTTGACCTCCTCGGGGAAGCTCATGGAGACAATGTCAAATCCCCTATCATCTTCCTCTTGCTCAACGACATTGGCCTTCAATGCAACATTCACGCCTTTTTGCATACCAATTGCTCGGCCACGAGCATCTTCGGTGTTTTTCGCTGCAACTTTGAATGCAACCATTTCTTGCATGACTTTGTTGGAAGTCATTTTATGATAGTTGTGTCTCCCTTGTAAGCTCTTCAAATCAGTGGGATCAAATGGCATCAGAGCACTTACATACTTTCTCTTGATCCACGCATCAACATGTGTGGCACCATGCTTTATAAATGTTGTGGCAATGCCCTTGAGCCTTCTATACATGTCTTCGTGATCCTCACCATCCAACATATAGAACCCTTCGTCTTCATTGCTTAAATCATCATACCTATTTCTTATCATGCTCTCATTTCAAATAAATAGGTCGGTGAGTGCATCCCAAGATTCCTTGGCAGTGTTGAAGTGCTCTATGTGTGGCATGTCCTTAGGACCCACACCAAGCTGAAACATGTGTAGAGCTGTAGCGTTGACTTGACTATCAATGACTTCTCTTCTGGTCAAGTAGTTTCGATTTTCAATGTGGAGGCCACTTTCAATGATCCTCCATAGCTCAATGGACGAACTGCACATATGAGACTTCATCAAGAATTGCCATTGGTTAAAATAAGATGCAGTAAGCTTGGGTGGATCACCCCTATTATTTATATGAGGATGAGGGATTGGTGGATCAGGTGAATATAGGCGAGGAACCTCACTATAGTCCTCCTTACCACTTCCCTTATTATAAGAGTATCCATTATTCTTATTTTCACCTTCTAACTCCTTTTCTTCGGAGTCAGCCTTAGCTTTGTCCTTAGAAATAGGAGTCAAAGCCTCAATGGTAGATGGAGGTGAAGCTGGGTGTCGTGAGAGGCGTGCAATTAGTTCATGCATCTCATCCATTTGGGCATCCATGGATTTCACCAAGGTTGTTTCCAACAACTTTAGATCATCCATGGTTACCTTCTCCACAGCCTCACCACCATCTCCCTTAATACCCATACTCTCTTAGGCGGTAAAGCCCGAATAAAGAGTCGAGGCTCTAATACCAAATGAAATCGGTCGTATGGTCACCTAGAGGGGGGGGTGAATAGGTGCTACTCCAAATTTAATTCTTTTTCAATTTTAGGATTGACACACAAGTAAATTCTCTACATATGCAACTACGAAGAATTTCCCTATATGCAAACCTAACTACTAAGCAAGTAAAAGCGAGGAACGAGGTAACCACAGTGGAGCACGCGGAGACATGGGATTTGTTTGATCGCAGTTCCTTCCTTGTTAAGGGAAGTACGTCTGCGTTGGAGGGGTGGGCGGTACTACGACCACCACGCCACAATAGGCCTCACCCTATTCTCTGATCGATCATGCCACCGAAGGCCTGATCCACATTTCCACTATTGGTACCCTTCGAGGCGGGAACCGATGCCTTTACAACACTAGTGGGGCACACATCCACAACTGAATTGGAGCCTCTCGTGATGACAACAAGCTGCCACAAGAACAAGTATTATCAATAACTGAAAATGAGATCTAGATATATGGAAGAAATACTATATGAAGAATCCTCTAAGTGAATGGAGGGGAAGTGATGAGCTTGATTGGTGTTGATGAAGATCTAAGCCTCCTCCTTCGATTCCCCAAAGATTGGAGCCTTCAGGTGGATGAAGACGGAGATCTCGGTTTGGAACTTGAAGAACAATACTACACTTTTTAAATGAATTAAGAGATCTAAAAGAAGGAGCAATTGGGGTATTTATACCCCCTGCCAAAACATAGCCGTTGGAGAGTTTGGGGCCGGATTATCTGGCCCAAGTGGGTGCCAGATTATCCGGTCGGGGCAAAACCTCCGCCCAGGGATCAGATTTTCCTGGGGGAAAGCCACCCCCTTATTTCATGACGCGCCTTGGCTCCCTTTGCAAACAATTCCTGGGAGGCGTATTATCTGGCCCCCTTGAGGGGCGGATTATCCGGCTCGGACAAAAACTTCGGCCCTAATCAGACAATCTGAGGGGAAGTCTGCCCCCCATACCACATGACGCGCCTTTTCTACTTTGTCAATCAAGCTAGGGTGGATAATCTGGCCCTTGGCAGGGGCAGATAATCCGCCCCCCAAACTCTATTTGGGCTGCTTTTTGTATGGGCAATTGTCTGTAGCAGTCAACACACATTAAATATTGCTTGGTATTATTATCTAACACACAAAACACTAGAGATCATGAAATGTTCTTTCAGCCGACCCATGAGCGGAATGCGACCATGGCAGCTTCCCCTCTGGCCCAGGTGGTGCTGGAGTCTCTAGAGGCCCAAGTGGGGTCTTTGTTGGATGGGGGTGACCCGACCCAGGTGGGGTTGCAGGTGCCTCTATCTCTGGCACGGTCTTAGACTCCTGGCGTGGATGCTCCGATCACTATGCAGACGGGTGGCATCGTTTAGGAGAAGCACGTGCCATGGGATCAATGCCTCAGGTGCGTCTATGATGCATGAGGATTCCTTGGTTAAGGCAATGCGTCGTAAGGCGGAGAAGAATCTAGATTCACCTGGAATAATGAGTTCACCCAAGTCCTTCCTTTCTTTTTCTACCCTAGTTATTACTTCTAAGTTAGCCAATGTTGGCCTTAGCTTGGGTAGATCTCCTAATGAAGATATTTTTTCTTCTATGTTTTGAGGCATATGGAGGTTGGTCGTCTAATGGTTACTCCTAAGGTCTCTGTTGTTACTGACTCTTCACCGATGGAGGAGGAGGAGTTGCATGCCACAGTAGATGGTCAACTCATCTCTCACTTAGTTGGTGAAGTGTCGGAAGTGGACTTTGATGAGACTGGGCTTGGCTCTTTGTATGAGCTTAAAGCATCTAGCCGTAGATCAAAGAGCTAGAAGTCTCGCAAGAGATCCCGTGTATCCAAATTCCCTATTGTTTCTCAATGAATGGCATGTTTTAAAATAGCTGAGGTATTTGTGACTTGGCTAAATATTTGTTCTTTGCTGATTGTGTGAGATATTATAAGTTAGATTTTCTGGGTATTTCTGAGATTGGTAGACATGATTTTTCACAAGCTCTACTCAATCACCTTTATGGTGAAGTGGAATTTATGTGGATATCATGTCCGCCGCGTGGTAGATCCCGGGGGATCCCGTTAGGCGTCCGAGATGATACTATGGAAGTCTTAGCTACTTCGGTTGGAGATTTTTATATAAAATTCCATATACGTAACAAGGTTGATGATTTCGCATGGTCTCTAGTTGTTGTTTATGGGGCCGCCCAGGATGTCTATAAGTCTGACTTTTTACGTGAGGTGGTGATTCTGGCAAAGGATAATCCGTATCCTATACTTATAGCCTTATAGGTGGCGATTTCAATTTGCTAAGATTCCCTCATGAGAAAAGTCGGGGCTGTTTTGACGAACATTGGCCTTTCTTGTTCAATGTTGTCATAGATAGCTTGGATTTAAGGGAGGTTACCATGTTAGAAAGACAGTTTACTTGGCTAATAGTCTTCCGAAGCCAACATACGAAAAATAAGATAGGGTGCTTATGGATATTGAGTGGGAAGAGAAGTTCCCTATGGTAATTTTTCGCGCTCTAGAGCAAATTGAGGCTTTGTCGGACCATGCTCCTTTATTTTTATCTATTGGAATACCACCACGAAAATCTAAATATGAGTTCAAATTTGAACTTGGCTGGTTGATTCTTGATGGTTTCCATGAGATGGTGAAGGATATTTGGGAGAAGTCTGTCAGTGGTCAAATGCCTATATAGCGATGGAATAATAAAATGCATGATTTATGTAATTTTCTTTGAGGTTGGGCTAGACATACTACTAGAATCCTTAAGAAAGAGAAAACACGCCTTTCATCTATTATTAATTACTTAGAAGCTTCTATGGAAGCCAGGCTGTTATCTGCATAGGAGATTGAGTTTGAAAGTCAATCGAATGTGGAGGTTGCCAGACTACTACGAGAGGAGGACTTAAATGGTACCTATGCTCTAAAGCAAAATTCATTTTGGAAGGACATGTGAATACAAGATACTTCCTTGTTGTGGCTAATGGCGAGCATAAGAAGAAATTTATTCACTCTCGGAATCAGGATGAGGATATTATTGAGGGATGAGTGTATTATTGCTAAAGTCTTATATTACAAGTTATTACAAATCCTTGTTTGGGGCACCTCCGGAAAACTCTTTTTCTATGGATGAATCCCAATGGCCGATATCCCTCAAGTTTCTGCTATGGAAAACAACTTCCTAACCGCTCCTTACATGGAGGAGGAGGTCAAGAAAGCTATTTTCCAAATGGAACGTAACAAAGCATCAGGGCCTGATGGTTTCCCAGCGGAATTTTACCAAAAATTCTGGGAAGTCATCAAGGAGGACCTGATGAATTTGTTTGGGTTTTTGAAGGTTGGTCAACTGGATATTTTCAGACTAAATTTTGGCAACATAATTTTACTACCTAAGGTTAATAATGCAGAACATATACTAAAGTATCGTCCAATCTTCCTTCTTAACATTAGTTTTAAATTTTTCACAAAAGTTACCACGATTAGGCTAAATTCAGTGGCTGGCCATGTTGTCCGTCCTTCTCAAAATACTTTCAAGCAAGGAAGAAACATCTTAGATGGTGTAGTAATCCTGCATAAAACAATGCACGAACTACACTCAAAAAAACTAAATGGTGTACTATTCAAGATTGACTTTGAGAAGGCGTATGCTAAAGTTAATTGGTCTTTCCTCCAGCATACACTCTGTATGAAAGGTTTTTCAGAGGAGTGGTGTGCTCTCATACAGTATTTTGTGTCTGGTGGTAGTGTTGCCATAAAGTAAACAATGACACTTGCAATTACTTCTAGACCAAGAAAGGACTAAGATAGGGGATCCACTATCGCCTATAATATTTAATATAGTGGCTGATATGTTTGATATCCTTATCGAGAGAGCCAAGGCTGATGGCCAAATTGAAGGATTGGTTCCCCATCTTGTTGATGGCATACTCTCTATTCTTCAATACGCTCATGATATAATATTATTTATGGAACACGATCTGGAGAAAGCTAAGAATCTGAAATTAATACCATCAACATTCAAGCAACTCTCTGGATTGAAAATTAACTTCCATAAGAGTGATTTGTATTGTTCTGGCGAGGCTCAAAACGAGGCTCACCTATATGCTGAACTATTCGGCTGTGGCCAGGGGAAATTTCCAATCAACTATCTAGAGATACCGATTCACTATCGGCGTCTCACAATTGTTGTATGGAAATTCGTAGAGTAAAGATTCCAAAAACATCTTAATAGTTGGAAAGATAAATTACTATCCCTTAGGGGAAGATTTGTACTCATAAATTCAGTACTCACCAACATGGTACTATATATGATCTTGTTTTTCTAGTTACCAAAAGGTGTCTTGAATAAAGTGGATTATTTTCGATCAAGATTCTTTTGGTAGGAGGATAGAGAAAAGAAGAAATATCAACTGGCTAGATGGAATGAGGTTTGCTGACCAAAAGAATACGGTGGACTTGGTATACATGATTTGCAAGTCAAAAGTACCACACTTCTAGGTAAATGGATTTTCAAACTACTTCCATAAGATGGTGTCTGGCAAACCATTCTATTGAGGAAATATGTTGGCTCCAATGCCGTGTCTCAAGTGGTTTGGAAACCCAGTGATTCACACTTTTGGGCTAGACAAATGGCATCCAAAAAACATTTCTTCCGTTTTGGTGTTTTCAATATTAAGGATGGCTCGCAGATTAGATTCTAGGAAGATAAGTGGCTTGGCCAAACTTCTCATCGCGAACAATATCTGGGTCTATACACGATTGTTAGTGATATCTCAGTGTTGATGTAGAGCTCATTGGGAACCCCAAGAGGAATGTATGATGAGCACAGCAGCAAGTTTCCCTCAGTTATGAAACTAAAGTTTAATCGAACCAGCAGGAGCAAGGAAACACCCCAAAGGTGTTGCTAGCTGAGCCTTGGCAAGGCGCACTACCGGTGCTAGTAGCAACGTGGAGACCTGCACAACACAACCACATAACTTTGTCCCCAACTTGCGATGAGGTTGTCAATCTCACCGGTTTTGCAGAAAACAAAGGATTAAACGTATCGAATGGAAGGAAGTAATAGTTTGTAGAAAGTAAACACAAAGCAGTAAACAATTTGTAGATTGTATGTAAAAGAAAGGACCGGGATCCATAGTTCACTAGAGGTAGCTCTCCTTAAGATAGATAACATGCTGGGTGAACAAATTACAGCGGGGCAATTGACAAACATCGAGAAAGCAATACATGCATATACTAATCATCTTGACTCCTTTGGAACTTGATTGGGCATTACAACATTATACATAGACCGCCATCCAATTGCATCTATGACTAATAATCCACCTTCAGGTTATCATCCGAACCCCCTCTAGTATTAAGTTGCAAGCAACAGATTATTGCTTTACGAATTGCGTGTAATGTAAACAATATGATTGTTCTATGAACAAAGGATTGTTGTTTTCTCCCTAGTAGTAACAGCACATCTAGTACCTTAGAGATTTCTGTCACTTCCCCAGATTACCAGAGGCATGAACCCACTATCGAGCATAAATACTAACTCTTGGAGTTGCTAGCATCTACTTGGCCAAGATAGCTACTAACAACGGAGCACAAATAACAAAGACATGATAGAATCAATAATCAATCTGAAATAGCATCTCAATATCCATCGGATCCCCGCAAACACAACATGCAAAATTACAAATAGATGATCTTGATCATGAACGGAGCTCACAAGATCTAGACATGAAAGCACAAAGGAGGAGAACCAGCCATCTAGCTACTACATAGACCCGTAGTCAAGAGATGAACTACTCACACATCACGCCGGAGGCTTGCATGATGATCAAGAAGGCCTCCAGGGTGAATTCCCCACTCCAGTAGGGTGCCAGGAAGTGCTTCAGATCCCTCCCGATCTAGGGATGGAGATGATGGTGGCTACAGACTCTTTCGTGGATTTTTGATTGGGTACTAAGGGTTTTCGTCCCGAGGGCATCTTATAGGCGGAAGGAGAGGCCGAGGGGGTGCTAGGGTCGGCCAGACCACCCCCTGGCGCGGGCCAGGCCTAGCCGCGCGGCCAGGTGGTGTGGCCGGCCCCCAGCCCTTCTCCGTCTCGTATTCTGGCATCTGATGACTTCTGGAAAAATAGGCACTTTGGCGTTTCTCTCGTCAAATTCCGAGAATATTCATTTTCTGACTTTCCTAGAACCAAAAACAGCAGAAAACAGGCAGCTGGCACTGCGGCTCTTGTTAATAGGGTAGTCCAAGAAATCATATGAAAAGTACTCCAAAGTTTGGACAAAACACAAGAAAGTGGATAAAACCAAGCATGGAACATAAAAATTATAGATACATTTGCAATGTATCAACATCCCCAAGCTTAACTCATGCTCGTCCTCGAGTAGGTAAGTGATAAAAAGAAAGAATAATTTTTGAGGTGACATGCACCATCAAAGACTTGATCAAAGTATTTGTAAAACATTCAAAGCTGGGATCATAGTATTTCAATCATAACATGAAAGACAAAGTTCTAGCAATAAGACAAAGAAACTATGATGCAACATGAAAAGGCACAAACAAAAGATTCATGAATAACAATGCTTTGCAAGTCATTTGTTTGTTTCACATAAAGAAAACATAGCATAATAGTATTCAGCTTGTCCCTCATAGAGTAGCAAATATAAATGCATAGGACACCTTCAAAGTTCATAAGAGTGACTAGATACAAATAGTTTAAAACAAGCAATATCAAGATATGCATCAATCAACTAGTCTTGGGACAATGCACATAGAACTAAGAATGGCCACTATGCTCTCAAAGTAGGTGCATAAAGATAGAAGGTGGAGATTCAATATAATGGTGGAAGAAAGGCCTTCATAGAAGGAAGCAGGGATTCAAGTCTCATAAAGAGCTTCCAAAAATTATAGTACTTATAGCTTTCAGCTCTCATTGCCCCTATCATAAGCATCTTGAAGTGATTAAGGTTAAAGTGAACAAACTATGGTGTGCATGCTTGGAGAAGTATAAGTTACAAATCTCATGTCCCTTGTATATGAGGGCCTCTCCTCATGCTACTCAAGTTTAGTCACCGGTAAGTTCTTGTCATCGTAAGTACATGTGTATCATAGAGAACCGCCAATGGGGTACCCCTTGCCCGATGATACGGAAGAATCCCCATATCAAAGTGACAAGGCAAGCAGACAACGAGCATCTCAGCAATCTTCTTATTTACCATGAGAATATGGTGCTTTTTTCTCTCTTTCCTCTTTTCATAATCTCTTTTTTTCTTTTTTCTCAATAAAGGACTCCTTTTTTTATAATAAGAATGCTTCATAGACAGCTCATTATGGTTACGTTGCAGGTTTCCACCATGTCAGCATGGATTAGACCAGCAGCCCAGGCATTTCTCTAACACATATACATAACTCCATGGACTTACAAGCTCCCCTTTCATTTCACACCGACGACATCCATATACAAAAGAGCATGATATCAACTAGGTACAAGTACCAAGTGCAATGTTGAAAGCGTTCCCCATGACAGCATGGTTCTGCTAATTCCCAACAAATAAGTGCAAGCATATACAACATAGACGACACAATGGTTCAAGTTTATTAAGGGCAAGAAAATTAAAGTGTGCCATCAAGTTCGTGAGAGCTTTAATCACTAGTTTTCTCATAACAAGTTTAATTCGGAAGGTAAACAAAAGCATGAATATACTTGGAATAGCATAAGCTAATAGGTAGGTATGGTGGAATCTTTGGAATAACTTGGTTTACGGAGTTGGATGCATGAGTGGAACTCATACTTGGTTGTGGAGGCTAGCAAAAGACTGGGAGCGACAAACTAAGAGTGCAATAATGGCCATAATCATGCAGAGCGACAAAGCATCATTGATCAAAGCATAAAGTGATACTACAAGTTGAAAACTAAAGGATCATAAAGGCTATGGTGACTTGATATAGTCATAACATTGTGTGAGCATGAGCCAAGTCAACCCAAATAAAGCATCAAAGGAGAATACCGCTATACTATGATTTAATATGCTAAAACAACGCATGGTTCATCCAAGGCACATTAAGCAATCTCAATTGTTTATAACAAGTCATGCTACAGCAAAGAATACTAAGCATAAAGCCAAAACAATATCAAGCATGACATGATAGAGCATAGGCCACCGTCAAAAACGAGCTCTTTTTACCACATAAGCATGAACTTTCCTACTCTTTTCCAAACCAAACCATACTATTTGCAAACCATTGTATGAAAGAGGGGGTCCAACCAATTTATTCATAAAACTAAGAAAACCAAGAAAACAAAAAACCAAAATGAAAACGAAAAAGAAGACGCTCCAAGAACAACACAACTGTGCATGAAACAATAAAAATGAAAAGTTTGGAAGAAACCTGGGATTTTTATTGATGAACAAGGGGATGCCTTGGGCATCCCCAAGCTTTGACGCTTGTACTTCTTGGATATTTCTTGGGGTGACACGTGTGGCATCCCCAAGCTTGAGCTTTAGTCCATCCTTCATCTAATTACTCATTCCTTCCATACACCTGAAATTTTTCCTTCATACAAAACTTCACACAATCTTTATTAGCAACATTAGTGAACTCAAGATAAATAAGTCTTAAGGTTCAGCTATAACACCAATAAACTTCCATTAAAACACTAGCTACTATAACACTTCCCTCAAAAAGCTCAATTCCCTAAAAGAACTCAAAAAGGAACCAATAAGAAGCAAATGCAGAAAATGGCAGAAATCTGTCAAAATAGACCAACAGGTAAAGACGAATTTTTTCGAAGCCCTTCTGTTGCTCAAATCAAAAAGTGTTGAGCTAACGAAAGTTAGATAACAACCTGGGGCATAAGCAAAAAAATTCACGCCTCAAAAAGACGTTCAGAGATTTTACACGAATGTTTACGGTGAAGCACAAAAATCTGTTTCGGGACAAGAACTTTCCCAATCATTACCTCTCTCTCATTAGAGGTTACGCTTGGCACAAAAAGCAAATAAAAATGATAAGGAGCAGTTATTACTGAAGTAATAACTTCCAAGACTCATCTAAAACTTTTGGGTTATCTCCCAATAAGTACTTTTCTTTAACGCCTTTAAGTTAGGCATAAGAAGTAAGAAAAATAATCAAGTGTTCTCAAATGAAGAAGCATTAAGACCAAATTTTGTTTTCATAGGAGAGGCAAAATAAATCATCTCTCTCTTCTTAGGGAAGTGTTCTATACCTTTCTTGAGTGGGAGTTGATATTTAATGGTGCCTTCTTTCATATCAATAATGGCACCAACAGTTCTAAGAAAAGGTCTCCCAAAGTAATATGGCAACAAGCATTGCATTCAACATCCAAAACATAGAAATCAACAGGGACATAGGCATTGTTAACCATAATAAGAACATCATTAAGACTCCCCATGAGTTTCTTTTTAGCATTATAATCAAGTGGGACATTCAAATAACAATCTTCAAGTGGAGGAAAATCAAGTATATCATAAATCCTTCTACGCATAATAGAAATACTACTATCAAGATCACATGAAGCTTTGAAATCAAAGTCATTCACTTTCATATTAATGATGGGTTCCCAACCATATTCTTGTTTTATAGGGATAGAAGCTTTATGTTTCATCTTTTCTTCTTTAATCTTTATGAGAGCATCAGTAATGTGTTTTGTAAAGGCCATGTTCATAGCACTAGCATAGGACTTTTAGCAAGCTTTTGTAGGAACTTAATAACTTCAGAGATATTACACTTATCAAGATCAAAATAAAATTTATCATCTAAAGTAGTAGAACTATTACTAGCATAGACACTAGTGGTGGTAATAGTAGAAACACTAATGTTTCTTGCAATTTCATCTTCCCTCTCCCACTTAGCAAGTAATTCAGCTAATAGTCTAACATTTTCATCAATTCTTACTTGTATGGCATTAGTAGCTGCAAAGGGATTATCATTAGTTTCAGGTTTAGCAGCCATTTTATTCAAAGAAGTTTGAGCTTCAACCAAATATGCTATATTTCTTTCAGCATTAGAGAGTTTTTCCTCAATAGTTTTATTGAAAGCAGTTTGTTTACTAATAAGGTCTTTAAGCATAACTTCAAGTTCAGAGGGTGCACTCCTATTATTGTTGTAGGAATTTCCATAAGCATTACCATTGTTGGGAGGATAGTATTTTCCAATGAAAGCATCTTTGCACTTAGTCCAAGAATCAATACTATTCCTAGTTAAGGAATTCAACCATTCTTTAGCTTTTCCTCTCAAAGAGAAAGGAAACAATTTCAGCTTCATAATATCACCATCTATATCCCTATGCTTTTGCATCTCACAAAGTTCAACAAAGTTATTTAGATGGGTAGCAACATCTTCATTACCAATACCAGAAAATTGTTCTCTCATAACAAGATTGAGTAAAGCAGGTTTTATCTCAAAGAAAGTATCTTCAGGCATAGGTGGCGCAATAGGTGTGCTCATAAAATCATTGTTGTTGGTGCTAGTGAAGTCACACAACTTAGTGTTTTCAAGAGTAGTCATTTTTTTGGGTTTTCAAATAAGAAAGCAAACTAGTAAAACTATTTTTTGTGTGTTTTTGATAGAGAAACTAGCAAACTAAGCAAAAAGAAACTAAGCAAAACAAAAATAACAAAGTAAAGAGATTGGTTATGAGGGACTCCCCTTGTGAAGATGTCCTTGACTCCTCGGCAACGGCGCTAGAAAAATGCTTGATGGCTCAGTGTTGATGTAGAGCTTGTTGGGAACCCCAACAGGAAGGTATGATGAGCACAGCAGGAAGTTTCCCTCAGTTATGAAACCAAGGTTTAATCGAACCAGTAGGAGCAAGGAAACACCCCAAAGGTGTTGCTAGCTGAGCCTTGACAGGGCGCACTCCTTTGCAACCGACCAGAATCCTTCCATCCACCACAAATAGATGGTATTTTCCAATGGACGAAAGGCCTCTAAGACAACCCCAAGACGAGGATATCTTGGAGCTCGTGCATGGGAGAGTCATAAGATTCCCCTATAAAACTTTGTTGGTGCAAAAGATATCATACACACCATAAGGAAACCAACAGAGCATGAAATCAACCTACTCTAACTCCCATGAAACCAAGAGCAAAGCACCAAGAAAGGCAACAAAGAGCCATGAAACCAAGAGTAGAGCACCAAGAAGTCAACGAAGATGGTTAGAAGGGATGCAACAAACTCTTAGGCACACAAAAGGTGATATTTTCTAAATTTCTGCCTAGTTCTCATTTGAATGGGAACTAGTTTAATTCCCATTCAAATGTCATTGTCCCCATTTAAAAAGCAAAATTCAGTTGTAAGTGGAAAATATCCAATTGTAACCATAGCACAACTTGAAATATTCCAATATAAAATACAATAGATTCAGTTGCAACATAGTGTGTAACTAGGAAATAACTCAAGTGCTGAAGGGTTTTGCAGCATAAAAAATTCTAACTAGCGAAACACCAATTCCGAGGATCTATCTAGGAGTAATGTTATAATGGAGAGAGTTTCAGTAACATACCCTTGTAGACCGAAAGCACATAATGTTTTGTGGGGAATGTGGATGAGATAGTCGTACTCATAGCTGACCTCAAGGTTGCGAAGATCCTCGCAAGTCACCTTAGGTCTATACACGACAAACTAGGTGATGTAGCCCAACACACGGCATTAACCATTGGTCCAAATCATGCTACACCAACCACTCCTACTAAGGTGAATTCCTTCCATACCTCGTCCTCCTTTGATCATCATTTGAATGGGATCCTACTTGAGAAGAATGCCTATGGTATGAACAAGCTTATCACCGTAATGCCAAGAGGAGACAAGGATGCCCTAGGATCCAATACCCCCAATCAAGAGTCCTGGAAGAGAAGGAGAAAGAAGAAGCTGAGCCTACACTAGAGTCTCCGACATGCGCACCTCAGAGTCTCTGCAACCTGTCTCTGGCCCAACTTCTAGAAGCTACAGCGAGCTGCCCGGAGTCTACCCTGGAGATGACCCCAGAGTCCCCGGCCACACCGGAATCTCTATCCCCCGCACCTTGGAGTCTCCGGCCTGAGTGATACAGGCATGCGATCCTCAAGATGGGTGATAGCTTCGATCCAGATTTATGTATGCAGTATAGTAGCTTTTTCCCTAGTAGACCAAGGTTTAATCGAACCTTGGGAAACAATTCTAAAAGGAAATTAATAAGGCACGTCTACAAGACTTGTTTGTTTGTTTATTTTACCTTCGTTTACCGAAACTTTCTAGTTTACTTTAGACGGTGGGTTGTTTCAATGGATGGAGATAGGACAGGGTTGAATATTCACCTATAGTTGAACATCATATGTGATAAAGATAGTAATACACACATTCATGTGTAATGATTTAATAAAGATAAAATTTATGGGCAACACATCTTGATATACTAGAGCCCCTGCGAGTCACTGGCATAGCAATAGTATTTTGATCCAACCATTGCAACTGCGAAGTACCGGGCTACAACAATTATTAAGTGAAAACACAGATCAAAGCCTTAAGAAGTGATGTTGATGTTGTTCCCAAATGGATTATTAAACGAAGACCGTACTCCCCTTTCTTTCACTAGGTTTCCTACGAGATCGCCGCTCACCAAGTATCTCACCTCAAGCCTTTATCAATCTCTGGGATTTTGGGTACCTATAAGTCCATAGATCGAGACAAGAGACAAACAAGCAAAGATACAAATCTCTATTCAATCAATGCATAATACTCCCATGGATTAGATGCACATAATTGTTGCGAGGTTTCACCCCAACCCGCAGCCCATGAGGACTACTCACTCATAACAATTAGATCAAGGATAGAAAACATTGTGGAGAATACTTAGATTGAAATCAAATATTCTTACAATGGTCACCGAATCACAAGGATATCTCAAGTACAAGCTAATGGCTATGTCTATGATAGGACGAAGGGTGGAGAGGATGAACTGTGGTGGTGGATCTCCTTTGGTGGTGGTGTGATGTAATTTGAGAATAGTGGCCCTCTGCGCCGTGGCTGGGACCTCGAAATATATAGGCGCCTTTACGAAAGTCATAGGGTTTTACAAGATGAAGCCAATGCCACATGGTACAGGTAGACCATATGGGTGGGCCTTGCCCGTACCAGTGGTCGTTAAATCCTATGTCGACTGGTTTTTACTCTAGGAGTGCTTGGTCATGTGCACTTCCTCAAAATCTTCATTAATAGCTCCTGATTTTGCCTTAAACGCATGATTTCCTGCACAACACAATTCAAAGTAATGGATTACACATCTTTGCAATAATTAGTTATTAGTAGCAAGGCTAGAGAGATTGTTGGTAAATTACTTGGCTAAAAATGAAGTAAACGCAGAGAAAGATGGCTATTTTCACAGCCATCAACTTCCCCAAATCCCAAACCTTGATCTTCCTCGAGCAAGAAAACAACAAAACCATAAAGAACTCAGTGTTTAAACTGAAACAACGAGAGTACGAATTCACTTACGGTTGGTAGTCATGTGCATCCAACACTTCTTCCATTTGAAAAGCTCATCAAAGTTAGAGAGAGATGTGAGTAATACTATATAAGTTTCATTAAATCAAAACAATCAAATTGGAGTTTAATTAATATAAGTATGAATAACTAGAAGTGTAATAATCAATCCAATTCCTCTAGTTAACTCTCAACATGCCAAGGAACACTAGAATATTTTATAATAGCAGGATTAAGTAAGAGAGATCATGTCCTAAGTAGCATAATCATGAAGTGTCTTATTGACACCCACATTAGTAAATAAAGTCTATCAAAACACTACTATTCCAATCATTGTCTTTCAAGAAAATCCATAGAGTAGTAACGAGACCATGCCAAAGACTGGTTTATGTGGATCTTTATTTTTCAAGGGTAATTCTCAACAAGGATCATTGAGTGATTCTTTTCATAATGGTTTTCACAGCCTTCAATAGTACCAATACTTTTTCCCATTACGGTGACAAGTGCCACCCATGTTGTCAACTCATACTGAAATCAGGGGGTGTACCATCGATTGTTCGTAGGCTAGCGGAGTTTTTGGCATCCAAAGGTGTGCATAAAAATATATAGACTTTTTAAATAGTATCACATTTTTAATCCACAAGTTTGTCTTTGGCATGAATCACAATTACCACTAGTCTTCATTTCAATCAAACAACTCCTTTTTAAGAGTGTCATCAAGTCTATCAAAACATCTATGGGGTTAGACAATTACTCATTAAACAAGTCGTAATTTGAAGACCTTTTCTTGTTGTACTTGTTTGGAAATATTATTTCCAAGGCAAGACTCGGTTAACTACAAGAACTAGAGCAAAATCTTCCACAACTAATTACTCATGCAAATAAAAAGCTTTAATCTAACTATTTTGAATTACTCCCACTAGCATAGCATCTTAGCAAATCAACTAACTAAGATGAACAATTCAAACTTATAAAATGGGAGACATAGGACAAACCTCTCATGAGTGACTTCATATTTCTCTTCCTTATGGGGATGTGTTCCTTCAAAACTCAAGTCAAAATCACTCTCATAATAGTATTGAAGCAAAGAAGCAATAGGCAAATCCACTATCACGAAAAGGGATAAAAGGAAAAATCTTTTTGTATTTTTGAGGATGGGGATTAAAGAATAGAAAAGCTTGTGACCAAGCAAGAAGCTAAGAAAATAAAAACAGACAAATGAAAAACAACAAAAAAATCGAAGTGTTGGAACAAACCAACATGAGTGTTTCAAAGCTCACAAGGGTCTGAAGTACATCCTCATCATTTCACAAATATAAAAGCCGGGTAACACATCCCCAAACTCGAGCTTTTGCAAGCCCTTTTGTTGCTCATTGTGGTGGTGGTGGATAATATCCCAAGTTTAATTGGCTGCTCTAATTGGTGAATTGTGTTGAGAGGTTGGCGGTAGCATATCGAAGGTTGATGGAGAGGTTTCTCATGTTTAGAATGCTTCCTTTGAGAGAGTAGATATCATCATAGGTGGTGTAGTAGTTTGGTGGCTACACATCTTGTTCGGGTCCTTTTTGTTCTACTTATTCATCTTCTCCTTCTTCATACATGGGTTCTTACTATTGGAGTAGACTTTCTTTAACCTGAGCATCAAAATGCAAACGTCCATCCTCGATAGAGAACAAACCATTAGGAAAATAAGCTGGTATCAAGTGATCCGCTCCAGGTATATCAAGAAAACCATTGGATTTAGAAATCATACCATAAGCTCTTAGAGTAGCAAAACCGAGACGGCGGTCTCCTGCCAACGGTTGGATATTACCTAGGTTGACGAGAAGCACACGTGTAAGAATGGGACAACTTGTCCTCCACATATGGGACCACAAGATTGAAGAGCTTGATGATCAAGATAAAACAATAGAAGGGCGCCGAAATTTGGCATCCAGTTACAGTTTAGAATAGCAGCTCTTGTGAGGATCATCATATCCTCCTCGTTAACTCTAGTAAACTCACCACGTGCCTGCAAAGTGTTAGCAATAACATAGAACAAATAATGAACATCAAGCTGATCAATTTGGTTTCCTTGGGAATGTTTTCACGAATTCTTATTCTATTAAAGTAGTCCAAGGGTGAGGGATCAAGAACAAAGGTGGTGGAGCGTATGTCGGTGGTGTTGTTGGCAAGCCCAAACTAATGAGCCCATTGGTCGAGTGTTAAGGTATACTCACGATTCATAAGGCGGAAATTGATGAGGTCAATGATGACTGCAAGTGCACAAATTGATTGTAGCTAGTTTTGAAATAAGGGTATCAAGCCCATAAAGAGCTATTTGGTTAAGGTCTTTATGCCCCTCGTCATTGTCTACCAAAGGATACTTGTAAGCCGCCTTTGATCTCAAGTAAAGGGTGTTTGAAAGGTTTTAGGTTGAATGTAGAAAAGTAATTAAAACAAGTAGAAGAAAACAAGTAACAAAAGCGTTTCGAATGGTGGTTGAACTCAATAGGGCTAAAAGCATTCACGGGGATGTAGGATACACCACTAGCATGTTGTAATTAATCATAATCAGGATAACCTATTTCTTATGTCATGACATGGTTTCTTTCTAAGACACCCCCATGTAATCTTGGCTTGTTAGCCTTAGAATATTTTATATCTCCCTCCTGTTATATATATAATTTACACTATAGGGGCTTCCCCTATGGTAAAGGTGTCAAAAAAACATGTGTGGAAAGAGATCCATAATAAGATGTTCACTATAAGGCTCGTAGGAAATTACTTTGTTGAGCCAAGGATGAGATCATATCTAAATAACCACCGCAATTAAGGGTCTCCCTATGGATATCGTAATTAGCTTAGTGAATCTCTCTTTATTCCTCCTTCGACCGTGCAGGTTCCTAGCCGGTGCTTCTAGTCATAATAGCTCCAGGCACACTTCCAAACACGCCCAAAGGATTTCACCCTTTTCCTTAGACCCGAAGGCAAATGATATGTGGCCAACTACACATACCATCTAAAGAGACAGATCAAACACACATCATAGATTAATAGATAATAGACATAAGTAATAGATCATCTTTGTTTCATTTCATAGTAGTGCTGGGGTTTCTCCATATCCCCAAGAACGGAGGAAACTACTCACACATGGAAGCAATCAACAACATCATCATAATCAAATGGATGTATAAAAGTTCGAGGATGAATCTAGTGCAAACCACAATTGAACCTGGAATTACAACAAGATATAATGAATGGAAGATGGAGATAGTAGTGGTGATGGTGGTGCTGCGGTTGATGATGAAGGGGATGATGCGATGTCCTCCAATGATCCGTGAAGCAGCATTGATTTTCCCTTCTCCAAGTTCCTCCTCCAGATCCCATTCTAGTGTGGTTTTTTTGGGGCTGGAAGTTTTAGTGAATGTCGGATCTATGATCTGTCTTTGCAAGGTGAAAGTATTTGACAAGGCGGTCACACTGCCATATCATACGGGCGGGCGGTACGGGCATGCTCCGCCCGTACCAGGGGTCGTTAAGACCTCTGCGTCCTCCAATGCGTGTGCAAATCTCCCAGGTGCGAAGATAAATCAATTAAAGGACTTTTATCACTTAAAAATATCATATTACAACATAATATGATAGTTCCAATTTATATGTTCATAAGAGACTTAGTAATCTAGGATCCTGTTGAAACACAGACAAAAGGTGCGCGCAAACACAGTAACATACTAAAAACCCTACTCTACTTATGCAAAATCAAAAGGTAAATATGCCTCAATTTTGGACTCATCAATCAAATCCTGGCATATACTCCTCAGAGCAGTAGTGTGAACCCAACATATGTGTCAAGGTACTGAGAAACTCAAGTGTCAAGTGATGATATGTGGCAGCGTCCTGAAAACAAAGTGATACAACCGAACATTGTTGCAAAGTAAAACAAAATCACGATGAATGCCCAGTTGTTTGAGGATATAAGGACACACCCACTTGGTGTACTTGATTTATCGGTGCTTAAGACAGTTAAAATGAGCGAGCTAAAACTCCCCGGTGAACTCAATGCTAAATGACTCGGGGGTTAGCGTATCAATGGGTGGTACGGCTTGTTCTGCAACCACTGCACATGTACGAATCCTCGTATTCATATATAAAATATAAACTAAGCTAAAAAATTGTTCCAATAGAAACATAGCATAAGTGATCCTCTACACTTTTTATAAAAGAATCTCCTCTAAAAAAAGCATACTCATAATCAAGATTAGCTCAAGAACGAAACCTAAGTATAGATTGATAATGGTGAAGGATTGAGCAAGGTTTTGATGCAAATAAGTTGGAGATCGGAGGAGAAACATACCTTAGATTGATTGGGTGCGAGGAATCAAAGAAAGAACGAGCAAAACTGAAGATCCAATGAAGGTGGTTCGGAGTTTCGAGGAGGAAGAAAGAGAAATTTGTGATTTAAAAATTTTAGGTTTACCTCTCCCTGGTTTCATGTCATGGCCGAGTACATGGTACGGGCAGGCGGTACGTCCGGAGCCCGTCCATACCAAGTGACTTACCTTGGGGTTGACGGATCCCCCAACGGTGCACTCGGCATAGGCGCGCGGTATGATCACCCACACTCGTACTATTGATTGTTAACTCATCAGTACATATGCCTCAAACTTGATGTTTTGCTCGTGGTACAGTACGAGCAGACGGTACGGTCCTATAGGTCATACCAGTGGTCGTTAAACGCATTGTGTCAATCAGTAAAAATCAAAGTTCGCATTTTCTTGTGTTGTGATGTGGCACGGGCGCGTGGTACGATTGTCTCTAGTCGTACTAGTGCTTGTTAAGATCACTATAAGCTTAAAAAACTGAAGGAATTAAGTTAGTAGCTGCGCGCACCTTTGCACATCTAAGCAACAAAATAATGATAACAAATAAACTTTATAGAAATAGAAGTACCTTATGGCCATGTTTTAGAAAAAATAATAGATCGAGGATTACCTTCGTTTCTTATCCTCTCTTCAAAGGACCTTCTTGAACACTCTTTATTAAAAACAAAAAAACTAACACAAGATTAAAAACTTTATTACACATGGGTTGCCTCCGATGAAGTGCTTCTAGTTAAGGTCAATTAGCTTGACCCTGATGGTGATCATTTAGGATTTGAAAGTTGGATACCCACTCCAAAGTAATTAACTTTTAAAGTGATTACACCATCATCTTCATTAGGCTTGTCCTTCTTCTGCCTAGGGAAGTGGACTATAAAAGTATCTTGAGATGGTAGTCCTATTCTCACATTCCCTTCATGTAAATTGATCACAACTTTGATGGTTCCTACAAATAGCCTACCTAGAATTATAGGTGTTATGAGATCTTCAGGAATGTCTACTATAACAAGATCAACAAGAGCATGACATCCTTTAATTTCAACAACTATATTTTCTTTTATCCCAACAACTTGTTTATAGGTTGAATCAATAAGATGGAGTCTCATTTTAGTAGTTGTAAATGTCCCTAAGTTTAACTTACCAAATAGACTCTTGGAAATTGTTGAGACGCTTGCACCAAGATCACAAAGAGAAGTTGTCTCATTAACCCCAATTTTAATTTTAATAGTAGGCTCAAAAATATCATCTAGCTTAGCTGGAAGCTTACCAGCTAGTTTCTTATACTCCATTTCTAGTCCACAAACTTTAGATGCTACTTCTTTTATAAATTGTTCGTATGTAGCATTGTTACCTTGTTCAATACCTGGATTCTTTACGGTGATCATCTTCAATCCATGGAATAATCTGGTGATGGCGCATTGCTATAATATAGCTCTCAAGGCTTCTCATCTTTAATTTCTTCCCTCGTCATCTTGAGGTCTTCTATCGGGTTTGGCTCAGGCTTTCCAGCGAATTTTGCAAGTATGAGAGCTTGGCTCTTGGCTACTTTGCCCATTTGTGCCTCCGTGGTCTTGGTTCTTTCCTGTACATCCTGCACATCATTTCTAATTGCAATGACTTGGTGAGATAATTTTCCAATACTAGTCTCATGGTTCTCCGTGATTTTAATATGCATATTGTTTTGCTCGGTTTGAGCTTGCATGAAAGTTCTAACAGTATTTTCAAACGAGAGATTTCCATGATTTGGTCCACTATGGTTATCATAATTGTAATTGTAAGGAGCACCTGCAGGATTAGAATATTGTTTTTGAAAATTTGAGCCAAAGTTTTGACTCTTCCAAGCAGGATTGTAAGGATTACGAGCTATAAAATTAACTTCATTAGCATCGGTAGTGATAGCATTAATTTGGGTATCTTCCTTGCCCTTCGCAATAATAAGTAACTTATCTACCTTTGCAGTAAGCTCTTCATTATGTTCCTCAGTGATGGAGTTCACCCTTTTTGAGGATCTTTCTACATGCCATTGGGCATGGTTGTTTTTCATATCATCAAGTAATTTATTTGCAACACTCACTTGCTTTCCCATGATGGTTCCTCCTGGTGCGGTATCTAACATAGACTTAGACATTGGGTTAAGACCATTATAAAATAAATGTAATATAAGCCATTCTTCCATCCCATGACTAGGAAAGTTCATCACGGCTTCTTTCATCCTTTCCCAAGCAAGCACTAGTGGCTCATGGTCTTCTTGTCTAAAGCTTATAATGTTGGACCTTAGCTACATAGTCTTAGCTAGAGGGGGAAAATGTCATAAAAAGATTAGTGCATTCCTCCCAAGATGTAATGGTGCCTTTAGGCAAAGCTAGTAACTAGTCCTTAGCATTTCCTCTTAGAAAAAGGAAATAACATAATTTAACCTTTTTTGGGTCAACATCTTTAATGAGCATCATGTCGCAAATCTCAGTAAAAGTATTTAGGTGCAAACCTGAGTCATCAATAGATGAGCCTCCAAATTGGTTATGTTGAACCAAACTCAAAAGGTTGGGCTTAATTTCATAAGTTTTCGCATTAACAGCAGGTTGAGTAATAGGTGCAATAAAATCATTGGCGGGAGTATCATACTCCCCAAGTTTCTTTTGAGTCATGGCTCTTTTTTTTGGTGTTTTTATATAAGAGAAACAAATAAACAAGTAATTGATTTTTGGGGGTTTCCAATAGATAACAAAAAAGTAAACTAATAACAAGAAATAAACTACAAACAAAAAATAAAAATAAAAACAAGGTCTGTAGTGATCTCAATAGGATAGTGAATTGCTTACCCGACAACGGCACTAGAGAAAGGGTTGATACCTTTGATCCAGATTTACAGCTGCAGTATAGTAGCTTTTTCCCTAATAGACCTAGGTTTAATCAAACCTTGGGAAACAATGCTAAAATAAAATTAATAAGGCACATCTACAAGACTTGTTTGTCTATTTTACCTTCCTTTACCGGACCTTTCCAGTTTACTTTAGAATGTGGGCTATTTCAATGGATGGAGATAGGCCAGGGTTGAAGTTTCACCTACATCTGCACATCATATGGGATAAGGATAGTAATACGTATATTCATGTGTAATGATTTAATAAAGATAAAATTTGTGGGCAACACATCCTAATATATTAGAGCCCATGCGAGTCATAGGCATAGCAATAGTCTTTAGATCCAACCATTGCAATCGCGAAGTACCAGGCTACAACAATTATTAAGTGAAAAAAATAGATCAAAGCCTTAAGAAGTGATGTTGCTGTTGTTCCCAAATGGATTGCTAAATGAAGACCGTACTCCCCTTTATGTCACTAGGTTTCCTACAAGATCGCCACTCACCAACTATCTCACCTCAAGCCTTTATCAATCTCTGGGATCTTGGGTACCTACAAGACCATAGATCGAGACAAGATACAAAGAAACAAAGATACAAAACTCTATTCAATCAATACACAATACTCCCATGGATTAGATGCACATAATTGCTATGAGGGTTCACCCTAACCTATAGCCCATGAGGACTACTAACTCATAACAATAAGATCAAGGATAGAAAACATTGTGCAAAATACAGAGATTGAAATCAAATATACTTACAATGGTCACCAAATCACAAGGAGATCTCAAGTACAAGCTAATGACTATGGCTATGGAGAGGGTGGAGGGTGGAGAGGATGAATTATGGTGGTGGATCTCCTTTGGTGGTGTTGTGATGAAATATAAGAATGGCGACCCTCTGAGCGGCGGTTGGGACCTCGAAATATATAGGCGCCTTCACGAAAGTCATAGGGTTTAACGAGATGAAGCCAACGCCACATTGTACGGGCAAACTGTATGGGTGGGCCTTGCCCGTACCAGTGGTCAGTAAAGCCTATGTCAACTGGTTTTTACTCCAGGAATGCTTGGGCATGTTCATTGATACTTCCATTTTGTATCACTATTCTATATCATAATTTACTGTCATTCATTGATATATTTCATATTAAGAGATGATACTTATGTTATTTCATCTATTTATGCATGGTTGATGAATTTTGGAGGATGAACCACTGAAGTCAGTATTCTTATGGAAAAGGCATTGTCCGAGTGCAAAATTGGCGAAGATAAGAAAATCCCAGAAAATATATGGAAACTCCTATTTTTCCAGAAGACAAAGGAAACTAGAAGGAGGACTGGAGATGCTCCATAGGGGCCCCACACCACTCCCTGGCGCGGGCCACCCTTGGCCGTGCCACCAGGTGGTGTGGCCACCCTGGCCTACCTCCAGCATAGCCCTTCTGCGTATATATTCCCCTCAAAACCCTAAGACTCAGGGGAGCGACCACAAACAGGTTCCGCCGCCTCTGCAGGGCGAAAACTACAGAGAGAGAAAGAGGTCTCCGGCAGACAGAATTTTGCCGAGGAAATTCCTTCCTGGAGAGGGGAGATCGCTGCCATCAACACTGTCATCAAGCTAGACTTCATCGGGATCATCATCATCATCTCCATTAGCACCATCACCACCACTCCATACCGCTGTAACAATTGGGTTGAATCTTGCATAGTTCTTAGGGGAAACTTTCCCGGTATTGATTACTTGTTGTAGTTGAGGCTATTGAGTGGAACCATTGAATTATTGTTATGTTCAGATAGTTACTTATCATTATTTCATCTCTGATCTTGATCCATATGATGTCTCGTGAGTAGTTCGTTTAGTTCTTGAGGACATGGGAGAAGTCATGTTATTAGTAGTGGAATTGTGTTGAGAAAGATTCAATGGTTTGATATTTAAGTTGTGGTGTTATTCTTCTAGTGGTGTCATCTGAACATCGACTACATGATACTTCACCTTTATGGGCCTAGGGGATGCATTGTGTATTTGGCTACTAATCGTGGGGTTGCCAGAGTGACAGAAACCTAAACCCCCGTTAGGAAACCTTTGCATAAGGGAGTGTAGGATCTCAACGTTTAAGGCTGTGGTTAGGTTTTTATCTTAATTACTTTCTTGTAGTTGCGGATGCTTGCAAGGGGTATCATCACAAGTATGTATTAGTCCTAGGAAGGTCAGTACATTAGCATAGGTTCACCCACACAACACTTATCCAACTAAAGAAGATTAATCAACTATATGAAGCAAAAGCACTTGACGACATTCCCATGTCTCCTTGAGAACGTTTGGTCATCTTAAGTAATACAACCAGCTTGTCCTTTGCTACTGAAAGGATTGGGCCACTTGCTGCAATTATTATCATTATCTTTTATTTACTCACACTTTATTTATCTGCATTGTCAAAAAACCCTAAAAATCCGTTTGCTAAGTATTTATAGAGAATTCCTGATCCATACCACTTGTCAGCACCTTCTTATCCTTGTTGGGTTCGACACTCTTACTTATCGAAAATACTCCGATACACCCTCTATACTTGTGGGTCATCAAGACTATTTTCTGGCGCTGTTGTCATGGAGTGAAGCGCTATTGAAGGGTGGAACTAGTAAAGGAAACTTCTACTGTGAGTATTGTTTACTTTTGTTAGTTACTTTATTTCAATATGGATAGTTCACTTAGTTTGTTATTTTGTAATGCTACTAGCACTGCTAAGGTAGTATATGAACCACTACCTACTGAAAATGATACTTTTAAAATACCTACAAAAATTGTTGATCGTGTTATGGATAACTACTATTTTGGAGATGGAACTGTCCATCCCGGTGATCATTTGCTTTTTATACATGAATTATGCGGATTGTTCAAGTGTGTAGGTATTACAACAGACCGAGTTAAGAAGAAGTTATTCTCGTTATCATTGAAAGGAAGAGCTAGAGAATGGTATAAGCTGCTTAAGAATGGCTAATCTCTTGAATGGGAGGAAATAGTACCTCTCTTTTATTCCAAATTTTATCCTCCTAGTGAGATTCATAAAGATCGTAATCAAATATATAACTTTTAGTCTCGTGATGGAGAGAGTACAACTCAAGCTTGGGGGAGATTAAAGTTAGTAATGCTCAAATGTCCTATTCATGAGCTCCCTAACAATATTATTATCAATAACTTTTATGCAAGTCTTTATCTTCACGATAAGGATCTACTGGATGCTTCTTGTGCTAGATCATGTACACATATGGAAGAAAAAGCTAAATGGGATCTTCTACACTATATTCAAGACAATGTTGAAGCATGGGAGAATGATAAAGGAAGAAAGTCAGGTATAAATTATGATTATGAATGCATTAAATATTTTATGGAACTGATGACTTTCATAATATTAGTGTTGCTTATGGTCTTGATTCTCAAGTTATTGCAAACTGTTTTAAGGCTTTTGCCTCTTATATTGAAATTCCCAAAAAGGAATGGAACAAGTATCATGCACCATATAAAGATATTGTTGATTGTGTCCCTACTAGAAGTACTGAAGTTTGTACCGTTGATCGTATTTTACCTGAACCTTATATCAAGAAAATACCTTTCCTGGATAAGGTAAAGGAGCATTCTATGATAACTAGTGTGGTTAACAAAATTACAATAAGAGCTGTAAAACCCGATGAACAAATAAATGTTGAACCTGCAGTAGCAATTGTGAAAGACCTTGTCACTAAAAGTGTATAAGATGGACACATTATCTTTTGTGAGGATGCTTCTAATATTGTTTCACATCCTAGTAGAACTAGAAATGCTAGTGTCCCTGTGCTTTCTGTTAGAATTGGTGATCATTGCTATTGATATTGGTGCAAGTTCAAGTGATATTCCTTATGAGCTTTACAAAGAAATTATGCATGAAATTGGTCCCTGTGAACTAGAAGAGATTGATGTGGTTATTCACCTTGCCAATAGAGAGACCATCTCTCCAATTGGCATTGTAAGAGATGTGGAAGTTCTTTGTGGTAAGATTAAATATCTTGCTGATTTTCTAGTACTTGGTTCAACTGCTAGTAAAACCTATCCTATCATTTTTGGTTGACCTTTCTTTAAAACTTGTGGAGCCATTATATACTGTAAGAAGGAGAAAAATTTAACTAAATTTGATGGAGAATCTTATGAGTTTAATTTTTCGAAATTTGCTAAAGTTCCTTATGAAAACGTATTTCCCAATGAGGATTTTAGAGTTGAACAACTTGCTTCTATTTCTCTTGCTCCTAAGAATGCTTTGCAGCAATTTATGGAAGACCATGAAAGTGAGATCTTCATGGAAGAAAGAAATGAGATTGACGAGATTCTCCGTCGTCAACCCAAGATGATTAAGCATAACTTACCTGTGGAAGATTTGGGTACCACATTACCACCTAAAAAGGATCCAGTTTTCGATCTAAAACCTTTACCTAACGATCTTAAATATGCTTACATCGATGATAAGAAATTATATCTTGTTATTATTAGTTCTAAACTTTCAGGAAAGGAAGAGGAAAGATTATTATAAGTATTGAAGAAACATCGAGGAGCTATGGGTTATACCCTTGATGATTTAAAGGGGATTTCTCCTACTATATGTCAGCATGCTATCAATATAGAACCCAACACAAAACCTGTGGTAGAACCTCAACGCCATTTAAATCCTAAGATGAAGGAAGTGGTAATAAATGAGGTATTAAAACTCCTTGATGATGGTATCATTTATCCTATTGCTGATAGTCAATTGGTTAGTCTTGTTCATTGTGTTCCTAAGAAATGAGGAATTACTGTTCTGCCTAATGAGAATAATGAGCTTATCCCCCAAAGAGTAGTAGTTGGTTATAGGATGTGCATTGACTTCGGAAAGGTTAACAAAGTTACTAAGAAAGATAATTACCCTCTGCCTTTTATTGATCAAATGTTAGAAAGGTTGTCTAAAAAGACTCATTTTTTGCTTTCTTGATGGATACTCTGGGTTCTATCAAATTGCTGTTAAACAACAAGATCAAGAAAAAACTACTTTTACGTGTCCTTATGGAACCTATGCTTATAGACGTATGCCTTTTGGTTTGTGTAATTCTCCTGCTACTTTTCAAAGATGCATGTATGCTATCTTTCATGGTTTTTGTGAAAAAATTGTGGAAGTATTCATGGACAATTTTTTCGTCTATGGAACTTCTTTTGATAATTGCCTACACAACCTTGATAAAGTTTTGCAGAGATGCGAAGAAACTAATCTTGTTCTTAATTGGGAGAAATGCCACTTCATGGTTAATGAAGGAATTATCCTTGGACATAAAATTTCGGAAAGAGGCATTGAAGTTGACAGAGCCAAAGTTGAAGCAATTGAGAAAATGCCATGTCGTAGAGACGTCGAAGGTATTCGTAGTATCCTTGGTCATGCTGGTTTATATAGAAGGTTTATTAAAGATTTCTCCAAGATATCAAAACCTCTTACTAATCTTCTCCAAAAAGATGTACCTTTTGTTTTTAATGATGATTGTAAGGAAGCTTTTGAAACTCTAAAGAAAGCTTTAACTACTCCTCCTATTGTCCAACCACCTGATTGGAATTTACCCTTTCAAATTATGTGCGATGCTAGTGATTTCACTGTAGGTGTTGTTCTTGGGCAACGAATAGATAAAAAGTTGAATATTATCCATTATGCTAGCAAGACTCTTGATGTTGCTCAAAAGAATTATGCTACTACTGAAAAAGAGTTCTTAGATGTTGTCTTTGCTTGTGATAAGTTTAGACCTTATATTGTTGATTCAAAAGTTACCATTCATATTGATCATGTTGCTATTAAGTACCTTATGACAAAGAAACATGTTAAGCCTAGGCTTATTAGATGGGTGTTGCTTTTATAAGAGTTTGATCTACATATTGTAGATAGGAAAGGTGCGGAAAATTCTGTTGCTGATAATTTATCTCGATTGGAAATATTTATTTTGATCCTATGCCTGTTAATGATAGCTTTCCAAATGAACAGTTAGCTGCAATAGGGGTAAGCTCGCGAGAGAATCCGTGGTATGCTGATTATGCTAACTTTATTGTTTCTAAGTATCTGCCTCCAACTTTTACAGCCCAGCAAAGAAGAAAATTCTTTTATGATTTGAGGCATTATTTTTGGGATGACCCACATTTATATAAAGAAGGAGTGGATGGTATTATGCGAAGATGTGTTCCAGAATATGAACAAAAAGAGATATTGCGGAAATGTCATGGTAGTGCCTATGGAGAACATCATGTTGGAGATAGAACCGCACAAAAGGTTCTACAATCAGGTTTTTACTAGCCTACCCTTTTTAAAGATGCAAGAAAGTTTATCTTATCATGTGATGAATCTCAACGAGTTGGTAATATTTCTAGATGCAATTAAATGCCTATGAATTACTCTCTTGTTATTGAACTATTTGACTGTTGGGGATTTGACTTTATGGGTCCTTTTCCTCCTTCAAAAGGTTATACTCATATTCTCGTTGCTGTTCATTACGTTACTAAGTAGGTAGAAGCCATACCTACAAAAAGTGCTAATGGTGAGACCTCTTAAAAAATGCTTAAGGATGTTATCTTTCCTAGGTTTGGAGTGCCTAGGTATCTTATGACTGATGGAGGTTCACATTTCATTCATGGTGGCTTTAGAAAGACCCTTGCTAAATATGATGTTAATCATAGAATTGCTTCAGCTTATCATCCCAAAACCAGTGGGCAAGTAGAACTATCAAATAGAGAAATTAAATCCATCTTGCAAAAGACTGTTAATAGATCTAGAAAAATTGGGCTAAAAAGTTGAATGATGCTTTATGGGCTTATAGAACTGCTTATAAAAATCCTATGGGAATGTCTCCTTACAAAATGGTTTATGGAAAAGCTTGTCACCTGCCTTTAGAATTAGAACACAAAGCTTATTGGGCAGTGAAAGAACTTAAAAGAGATTTCAAACTTGCTGGTAAGAAAAGATTGTTTGAATTGAGTTCTTTAGATGAGTGGAGAAGTGAAGCATATGAAAATGCAAGACTCTTTAAAGAAAAAGTTAAAATATGGCATGAAAGGAGAATTTGTTGGGGGTATATCCCCGGGTAGGGTCGCGCCGGGGTATAAAGGCCGAGTTAGCCGAGGTTCGGCAAGGCCAAAGAAGATGTTGGCCGGGTCACCTCAAGACAGGCCGAATCGCGGGATAATCCGGACCTGGGGGCATTCGCCTAACTAGCCCTCATCCGACTTAAGCGGTAAGTCGGAAGTGTATGTTTTACCTGTATGCAGGAAAGGGTGTGGCCGGATGAACCATCGTCCGGGTCATAGCAAGCTTCTAGGAGAAGGAAGGAATCTCGCTGGTCAAAAGGAGCCCCGGTACGCACTGCCTGAGCAAAGCGGGCAAGGACAGGACCACCGGGGCGTGGCCGACAAGTGTGACGACGCCCGTGTCAGCTGACGAGGGCGCCGCAGTGGCTCACGTAGCTAAAGCATGTGTGACGCGGGGGAAAAAGCACCCCGGTCAGCTTACCACTTTGGGAGGAGGCATATTCTTAGGAATATGCCTCCACGTATGCCCTAGGCAGAAACCGAGCCACCCCTATAAAATGGGGGCTAGGGCTTCTGTAGAAGGGGTTGGTTGATTGATCTGTCAGAGATAGAGTCTTGGGCTAGGGTTTCAGGTGTGATCTGTGGGTGAGAGTACGAGAGCTCCTTCTTCCTCCTCTCGCCAATACAGCTCTAGGAGCACTTGTAACCTTGAAAGTAAATCGATACAAGTTCTTGTGTGGAGAATCACTTCACTATCCCTCCCTGGATTCCCCTAGCGAGTATTTGTTCCCACCATTAGCCTATACATGGCATCTGCCGTGACACCACCACGACAGTTGGCGCCCACCGTGGGGCTAGCGGCGCTAGCAAGGGTCAAAATCCAGACGGGAAACTTCATCGCCACCGGCGAGCGCATCATCTCCGGGCTCGTTCAGCGCTTTGGAGCGCGGGACTTCGTCAGCGACAACGCAGGCTACTTCGGCACGCGCCCTCTCCCGCGCAACGGCATCTTCGTCAAGCTCGGCGCGCACAAGGTCTACATTGCGGTGGACGTGTCTTGCGTTCATCCGCGCCACGTCGTCGAAGCAGGCGAACCGCCCCTCACTGTGGCTCGCGGGGAGCGTATCGCTCATTCCCCGGACCATGCAGAGGTAATGATGACAGCGCCGGGTGCAGGTGCAAGCAAGGATCCGGCGCCAGATCCGGAGGTGACGCCCAAGGCACCAAGGAAAGGTAGAGCTCCTCCGCTAGAGAGGCCGGAAAACGTGTTGAGAGAGGCAATGGATAGCTTGGCAAACCCTGTAGTAGCAGCGGTAGATCCGGCTCGTGCATAGGCCGAGCTGGAAGAAACTAGGCAGAAAATACTAGAGGGCGCAAAGAAAATAGCCGCGGCCCAACAGTCGTTGAACATGACGCTGCGTGAGTACGCTAAGGCGAACAAAGTTGATAATGTAAAAGTCAAGGGGAGAAATCTCATGAGCGAGATGAACAGAGAAGGTGATGTTGGAATCGAGGAATCAGAAAACTGTTTTTCCGTGGGGCTGCCGAGGTATAGTACCCCGTCCAAGAACCTCAGAGCAGCGGATGCAGCTGCATCCGAGTTAGAGGGACTGACGGGTGAAGCCCGACAAAGGCAGCAAGATCGGGTTAACGAGCTGGTTCGGATTGCAAATAGGCAAAACGAGGAACTGCTCAGGGCAAACCCGGAAAGAGCTGGGGCCTCCAAGATCGTCCATTCGGCAGTGGGTAACCCGGATAAATCCGCTGGAGCCGCATCGTCTCCTCATGGTGGTCCAAGGAGAGAGGAGGTGGTAACCTCGGCCAGACGGAACAAACAGATTGTCCCGTATGACCTGACACGGGCAGGGAAAGAAAAAGAAGCGCAGAAAAATGATGATCGACGGAGTGTGAGCCGAGGCGAAGCTGGCCGAGGTAACCGTGACCAAGGCAATGCCGGTCAAAGGAATGTTGTCAAGACAACCACAGCAGCGGAACATGCCAAGGCAAGAGCACAGTGCCGGCCGAGGTATGCAACAGAAAGGTGCACCGCAAGAGCAAAACCGGTACAACGACGGTGATTCTGAGATGGCAAATGCGGGATATCCCAGACCGGACTATCATGTGATAGGGTCAAGATTGGGAAGCAGGGATTTGATGCCGGACGATGCAAGATTGAAACTGGATCGACTGTATAGGTCAGAACAAATTAAATGTCAAGGTCCACCGGGTCCAGCATGTTTTGGACCCCGGATCATGAAAGAGCCACCAGTACCAAACTTTCAGCTGCCCAGGGGCACCAAGACCTATGACGGTAGTACCAAGCCAGAGGATTGGCTGATAAACTATGCAACGGCTGTAAAAATTGCCACAGGCAACCTGAGATGGGTTGTACGGTATGGACCCTAGATGTTGGAAGGCCCAGCAAGGGTGTGGTTAAACAATTTTCCACCAGGAAGCATCAACTGCTGGATAGATTTCGAGGAGATGTTCATCAGCAATTTTTCGAGTACGTATCAAAGGCCAAATAGGCCACAGACCCTAGCTATGTGCAAGCAAAGACCCAATGAGACAGACCGGGAGTTTTTGACCCGGTGGTGTACCGTGAGAAACTCATGCGAGGGCGTGATAGAATCATAGGCCATAGCATGGTTTGCACAGGGGTGCAGATATGGAAGCGAACTGTGGATGAAGTTGCAACGGAAAATGCCGTCAACATTGGTAGAAATGATCCGGATCACAGATTCGTATACGTTGGGTGACCCGACCCAACCAAGGCTCGCCTCAAACGAGTCAGGCGATGAGTACTATCAGAGGGACGGATCCGGATCATCCCGGAGGAATGATTATAGAGGAAAAAGGAGAGATGATAGACCGGACCACAGGTACGTTTCGCATCAACTTGCAGCTGTGAATCAAGATCAACCCGGAGCAGGGGGTAGCCAGCGCCAGAAAACTGGAGGTCCATGGACTCCAAGGAACGATGGGAAGAAAACTTGGACTCCGGAGCAAAAGAAGCAATGGCAAGAAAGGAAAGACCGTCCGAGGTATACTTACGAGTCAATGTTGGACCAGCCATGTAAGTTTCACACGCCAAATCCGAACAACCCAGCGGGTCATACGACGAGGCAATGCGAGTGGATGCGCAAGATTGAGCAAGGTGGTTCGGGGAATGCTCAGGCACCCCGGAATGATCAGCCTCGGCAGGAGTTACCCCGGCAGCAATTACTCTCCGGAGCGAACACGCAACAGCTAATGTTGCCTCCCCCTCCGCCGAGGTATGATAACAATGAAAGAAGGGATGCAGTGCATCAGGTAGAAAATCAGCATCAGACGGATCAGAGGCACCCCGGAAATGATGGGAGAAACGAGTACAGGGAGCATCACCAGAGCTACTGTGTATTTACCACAGAGGAAACTGACAGAAAAAGCTTGCAGCGTAGGCATATGGAGGTGAATGCGGTAATTCCGGCAATGACGACGTACATGCCTTGGTCCGATCAGGAAATCACCCGGAGCATTAGGGATCATCCCAACCTCATGCCAAGCCCTGGTTCGTATGCGTTGGTGCTAGATCCTATGTTCATTGGGCCTAGCATTAACGTAAGGTTCTCAAAGGTACTGATCGACAACGGTAGTAGCATAAATATTATGTATGCGAACACAATGCGCAAGTTGGGTATCTCGGAGAACATGCTCCAGGCCACGAGGACAACTTTCCATGGCATTGTGCCCGGCATTTCTTGCGAGCCCATAGGCAAGGTCCGGGTCGACGTCTTGTTCGGCACAAGGGACAATTGCCGAACTGAAAATCTGGAGTTCGAAGTGGTGAACTTAGAAAGCGCGTATCATGCATTGCTCGGAAGGCCATCGCTGAACAAGTTCATGGCAAGTTGTCATATCAGCTACTTGAAGATGAAATTGCCCGGGCCAAACGGAGTGATTACCATTGCTGGGGACTTCCGACGTTCCATGGAGTGTGCGTCGGCCGGATCAAACTTAGCCGAGTCACTTGTGATCGCGCAGGAAAAAAGAAAAATTCAAGAGGTGGCGGCATTGGCTCAGTCCGCGCAGCAGTATATGCCGGCGCTGAGTAACCCGCATGGAACTGTCTCCTTCCAGGCTACGAAAGATACCAAGAAGGTTCCCGTTGATGACATGTTCCCGGAGCGCACCGTAACAATTGGTGCCGGGCTAAGCGATAAATAGGAAAGCGAGCTTGTCAGCTTCCTCCGTGAGAATCGGGACATTTTTGCTTGGTCCACACAGGACTTGCAAGGTGTTCTGAGGGAGTTGGCCGAGCACTCTTTGAATGTGAGACCCGGAGCCAAGCCGGTGAAGCAACCTCTCCGCCGCTTCGCCGAAGATAGGAGGAAAGTCATTGGGGATGAGATAGCTCGGTTGCTAGCTGCAGGATTTATCATGGAAGTTCTTTACCCGGATTGGCTGTCTAATCCGGTGCTGGTGGAAAAGAAGAAGGATGACCCAAACGTGGCAGTGGTTTGTCGTATGTGTATCGATTACACGAACCTGAACAAGGCGTGTCCAAAAGACCCATTTCCGCTGCCAAGAATAGATCAGGTCATAGACTCAACTGCTGGATGTGAACTGTTGTCATTCATTGATGCTTATTCTGGTTTCCACCAGATACCTCTGAATCTGGATGATCACATAAAGACTGCTTTTATTACCCCGTATGGGGCTTATTACTATCGCACCATGCCGTTTGGTTTACGTAATGCAGGGGCAACGTACCAGAGATGTATGCAAAAATGTTTACACGACCAAATAGGTCAAAATGTATAGGTGTACGTGGATGGTGTGGTTATCAAGACCAAGGAAAGCAAAACGCTCCTTGACGATATCAGGCAAATGTTTGCGAACCTAAGAAGGTTCCGGATGAAACTTAACCCGGAAAAATGCACCTTCGGTGTCCCGGCTGGAAAATTGCTCGGTTTTCTCGTCTCCAGCCAAGGTATCGAGGTTAATCCAACCAAAATCCAGGCCATCGAACGAATGGAGCTACCGACGTGTCTTAACAATGTCCAGAAGTTCACAGGTTGCATGGCCTCGTTAAGTCGGTTTGTATGTCGGTTGGGAGAGAAGGCTTTGCCTCTTTACCAACTCATGAAAAAGTCGGATAAGTTCATTTGGACACCGCAGGCCGATGAAGCCTTTGCTCACCTAAAGAAAATGTTAGCCACAACACCAGTGCTAGCCTCACCACTATCAAAGGAGCCAATGTTGCTCTATATAGCCGCAACCAACCGAGTTGTAAGTGCAGTGATAGTGGTGGAGCGTGATGAGGAAGGTAAGTTGGTGCAAAGGCCGGTGTATTATTTGAGCGAAGTGTTGTCAACCTCAAAGCAGAACTACCCACATTATCAAAAAGTGGCGTATGGCGTGTACATGGCCGCCAAGAAACTGAAGCACTACTTTGAGGAGCATCCCATCCGGGTCATATGTGAGGCCCCCATATCCGAGATAATGAGTAACAAGGATGCAAGCGGCAGAATTGCGAAATGGGCAATCGAGCCAGCTCCTTATGCTCCGCAATATGACTGGAGAGAAGCCATCAAGTCTCAGGCTGTGGCGGACTTTTTCGTGGACTGGGCCGAGGTGCAGTACGAACCACCACTTCCGGATCCGAACTATTGGCGGATGCACTTTGACGGATCAAAGACCAAAACCGGGCTAGGTGCCAGAGTTGTACTCACATTGCCGAAGAAGGACCAGTTGAAATATGTGCTGCAGATCCACTTCAACGCATCAAACAATGTCGCTAAGTATGAAGCACTTGTGCATGGGCTCAAGGTAGCAAAAGAGATTGGAATACGTCGGATCATATGCTTTGACGACTTGGATTTGGTGGTACAGCAAGTGTCCGGAGTGTGGGATGCACTTGATCCAAACATGGCACTATACAGATTTCATGTGCAGAAGATTTCTGGTTACTTTGAGGGATGCGAATTTCATCATGTACCCCGGGTGGAAAATGAGGCTGCCGACATGCTGTCGAAGCTCGGGTCAACCAAACAAGCAATTCCACCGGGTGTAGCATTAGAGCACCTCAAGAAACCATCCATCAGGCCATCCCCGGAGTCCGAGTCAATCTACGTCCTGGAGGACACAGAGTCCGGAGCTGTGCCCATGGACGTTGACACAGGAAGTGGTGCGCAAAACCCGGGGACTGCTTCGCAAAACCCGGGGACTGCTTCGGCAAACCCGGGGACTGCTTCGCAAGACCTGAGGACTGCTCAGCATGGTCCGGTTGAAGTTATGCCGGTGGATCAGATGGAGATAGACGAGGACGTGTTCCCCGTGCAGCCAATACCGGCTTGGGCACTGCCTATATTTCAATTCCTGAAGGATGGAACGTTACCCACTGAAGAGGTGCTGTCCAGGAAAACACATAGGAGGGCAAAGGCCTACACGATCATCAATTCCGAGTTATACAAAAGAAGCGTGACCAATGTCCTCCAGCGGTGTGTTGACCCAGAAGAAGGGCTTGAAATCATCCGAGATATACATCAGGGGGAATGCGGGCATCACGCCTCATCCCGAGCCTTGGTAGCAAAAGGTTTCCGACACGGATTCTACTGGCCAAATGCCTTAGAGCAAGCAGAAGATCTGGTGAGAAAATGTAATGGTTGTCAGAGGTACGCTACCAAGACACATATGCCAATGTCGGAACTCAAGACCATCCCAATCACTTGGCCATTTGCCGTATGGTGCTTGGATATGGTTGGCCCGTTCAAACCAGCAAGGGGAAATATGACTCACATTCTAGTAATGGTGGACGAGTTTACGAAGTGGATTGAGGTAAAGCCTATAAGAAAATGCGATGGAGCTACGGCCGTAACGTTTCTCAAAGATATCATCTTGAGGTACGGTTATCCACACAGTATCATAACTGATAATGGCACAAATTTTGCGGAAGGAGCATTTGCTCGTTTCTGCCGGGATAAGAGGATCCGGCTTGACGTAGCTTCGGTAGCCCACCCCGCATCGAACGGGCAAGTGGAAAGATCCAACGGATTAGTATTATCCGGGATAAAACCCCGGCTCATTGAGCCGCTGCAAAGATCAGCGGGGTGCTGGATAGAAGAACTACCAGCGGTACTGTGGAGTTTAAGAACAACTCCGAATCGATCAACAGGCTATACGCCGTTCTTTCTGGTATATGGGGCAGAAGCTGTATTACCAGCCGACATAGAGCATGATTCGCCTAGGGTCACCCAATACACAGAAGCCGAAGTGCAAGAAGCCCGGCAAAATGATGTTGATCTGCTGGAAGAAGCGAGAGAACTGGCTTTGTCCAGATCCGCCATATATCAGCAAAATCTCCGACGCTATCATAGCCGGAAAGTGTGCCCCCGGGTCTTCCGGGAAGGCGATCTGGTGCTCCGGTTGGTACAACGTACTACTGGAATGCATAAATTATCCCCCCATGGGAAGGGCCGTTCATCGTGAGCAGAGCATTGCACAATGATTCTTTTTATCTTATAGATGCAAAGCCACAGAAAAAGAACAAGGCGGACAGGTCCGGAGAGGAATCCAAGCGACCATGGAACATAGCTCTACTTCGGCCTTTCTACACCTAGCTAAGAAGTGAATGTATCCGGGTTATCTTATATGTCGGTATGTATGTCGGCAATGAGCTTATCAATGAAATGTTGGCACCTCGAGTAGTAACTCGGGGACTGCCTTAATAATGTTTGTTATTTTCTGTGCGTCAGCTGGAGTAAGTTATTCTACTTAGTTCGGATTAGTAATGTGTGAGCACCAAAAACCCAACTCTTCGACTTGCTGCTGTCCAACAAGAATTGGCTTCATGGCAAGCAAGAGAACAAGTTTGGAATTGCGTAGCACATGAAAAACGACTAAGGAAAAGAATTTATTCGAGCCGACGTTTGTTTTTCGGACTAACCCTGTATTTATTTTCAAGTTATTATGCAGTTTTATTTTTGAGCTAAGTCTAAAAGTTTCCCAGTATTGTTAAGACAATTTTTCAAGATCGGATTCGTAAGTTGTAAAACCGAATCAAGGTAGACATGCTCCGAGCCAAAAGATTGAACGAACAAGAAAAAGAAACTCTGGGACTACGCCCAAGTTAATCCGGCATAAGTACTCAGTAGCAAAATATCACATGTGTCTGGAATACAATTCCACCCGGCATACTTGGGATCTCATAGATTTTCAAGTGTTTTTTACTTAAGGAGCAGCCGGAGGAAGTTCGGCATCATCGTCGCCCTCTTCGATATCTGAGGCAGTGTCCTCTTCGTCTGCACCCGAGTCATCTTCAACGTTCTCAACTCCCTCTTCGCCTGTGACTTCCAGGAAGCTCGGCCCCTCAGTCCATTCGTGAATGGGGCATATTCGATGAGGCTGTAGGCGCAAGCCTGGCGCCGAGCTACCCACTCCGGGTCATCTGTCCATTTGGATCTGGTGCGCAGGCGTGTGAGGAGGCTGAGATCTATCTTTTCATACCACGTCAAAATGTGGTGAAGGATGGTATCGGCAGCGGCGCGTCTAGCGGATTCTCGCCAGAGGTCGAGCTAGGTCTCAATTTCCGATAGCCTTTCAGCGAGCTGTGTGACTCTTTCCGGAGCATCATCGGCGGGCCAGAAGGGGTTGAAGACCCGGACTGAAACATTGAGGAGGTCCCTGCCGTAGTTCTTGATGATTTCCACGCGAGATGACAGGCTGACCAACAGGTCCTCCATGTCAAAGGGAATGCTCTCACCCTCAGCAGCAACCGGAGTACCCCTTTCTCGGCGGAAATTGGCGACAGCAGCACTTGCAATGGCAGTACCCTCTGGAAAGTGGCCTGGGAAACAAGGCAAAGGACAAAGTTGAGAAAACAAGACATATGAGGTAACCTGGAGAAACAAGGTGGATAAAGAAAAAGAAGTTACGTGAGATGGGACTGTGAATCCGGGTCAACTCCTTGATGCAAGCGTCACGCCTCTTCCGAAGCTGCTCGAGCTCAGCATTTGCCGACTCAAGTTTGACCTCGGCTTCCTGAAGAAGCTCACGGTCCTTAGCACTTTGGAGTTTGAGGCACTCGCGTTCTTCGGTGTAGTCCTGGCCAACCCTTTTCAGCTCGGTTTGCTGTTGCGCCTATATCTTAGCCATTTCAGCTTTGAGCTTGGCTATCTCGTCGTCTTTGGTCCGGAGGAGGGCGAGCTCATCATCTTTCTTCTTCAGCTCGGCTTGGTGCTGTCCTGCTTGTTCAAGAAAATGCAGCATCATGTCAGGCACATGCACACTTTCTTCAAGCAATGCTGAAACCGTGTGTTGGCCCAGCAGAGCCGAGGTATGAATGTTTGCCGAGCCAAGGAGGTAAGATGATGAAAAGCACAGTAAAAACAGACAAGAAGGACGTACCCTTGATCTGCTCCAAGTTCTTCTGTATTATTTTGTTTTCAGCTTCCACCCCAGCTGCGAAAACCGAACAATCAGATTAGTTCGGCAAGCGAAGTGGAAGAAAAATGAGGAAAGGAATGAGAAAGAAATTTACCCCTTTTCTCGTACTCCGCGATGAGTGCAGCCTGTTTCATGCGAAGATTTTTGTGCGTATCCAACAAGCGCTGGAATTCAGCACTTCGGCGGTTGGTGGTCACCTAAAAGAGATACAGAAACTTAAGTCAGCCTTGTGCATGTTCGAAGTGTACTAAAATCCGGGCCAAGTGGAACTTAACCCGGCTCTAGGTGTGTGCAGGTTCGAAGTGTACTAAAATCCGGGCCAAGTGGAACTTAACCCGGCTCTAGGTGTGTGCATGTTCGAAGTGTACTAAAATCCGGGCCAAGTGAAACTTAACCCGGCTCTAGGTGTGTGCATGTTCGAAGTGTACTAAAATCCGGGCCAAGTGGAACTTAACCCGGCTCTAGGTGTGTGCATGTTCGAAGTGTACTAAAATCCGGGCCAAGTGGAACTTAACCCGGCTCTAGGTGTGTGCATGTTCGAAGTGTACTAAAATTCGGGCCAAGTGGAACTTAACCCGGCTCTAGGTGTGTGCATATTCGAAGTGTACTAAAATCCGGGCCAAGTGGAACTTAACCCGGCTCTAGGTGTGTGCATATTCGAAGTTATCATGGAGCTACGTTAGTTCTATAAAAGAGCATCCGGCCAAGTAACAAGTTACTCCCCCGGAGGCTCGGGGACTAATGGTTATTATCTACAATTTGCAAAGGAGAAACGACGTACCTCCATCATTCGTCTAGCGAGGTTAATGGCCTTGGCGGCGGTATTCACCTGATCAGATTCATGGACTACCTCGGCCTTGTTCCAGTTCATGACAAACTCCATCAGGCTCGGGGGATACCGTTCCCCTGTGGGCATATGAGGCGTCACCAAGCCCTTTGCATGTGCTTCCTTCCTCTCCACCAAGGCAAGGGCGGGGCTGGTGTGCAGAACCAACTGCTGGGCTTCGGTTGGCTCGGCAGGCGCGTCCTTTGCCGCTGATGTCTTCTTGGGGAGCATTGACTCAAGGGTGCGTTGCCCAGGCTCGGCAGCACTGGGCTTGGCAGCGTCTTGAATCTTCTTGCCCTTGGCTTGCTGGGAAGAAGAAGCCATAGTAGCAGTTTTTCCTTGCCGAGGTTGAGAGGACTCGGAAGATGCAGAGGAATTGGGCGCTGGTACTCTTGTTGCTGGACTTGGTGCCGACGCTGATGTTTTCGCAGCCGGAGTGGGTGTTGATGTCGGAGTTGGAGTTGGTGCTGGTTTGGCTGCTGGTACTGGAACAGATGCTGGGGTCAAGGTAGCCTTAGTGGCTGCTGGTTGTGGCGTTGCCGAGGTAGTGGGTGTCGTTGCTCCGGCTAGGCCGGTTCCCCCCGCCCCAGGATGACTCGGAGCGGCCGCAGAGCTCTCCGGAATAGGGCTCAGCGGACGTGACTCGTCGTCACGACGGGGTGAAGGGCTAGGCCAGAGAGGTGATGAGATACTGGATCCACTTTGAGGGACCTCCACCGGAGCCCTGTGAAATCAAGTAACGTCAGAAGAAAAATTACGATGAAGTAAGGAAGAACGAGTTACAGAAGAAAGAAGGACTTACGCATCCGAGGTTTCGGCTGCTCTGGGTTTCCGAGCCCTTTGTGCTGGGGCCTTCTTTCGCCTTTTAACGGGCTGGGAAGGTCCGGAGGAAGAGCTTGAGGAAGCCCCGCGCTTTTTCTTCGACGCCACCGGAACTGGATCGTCCGTAGCGATGGGAGGATCCTCGTGGATATGACCACCGGGGTGAGCTGATGGCCGAAAAGCAAAAGAAAGGGGGACAGCCTCAAAGGGTTCAATTATCTTGATATCCGAGTAATCTTCATCATCGGGCCAATCTCTAGCAGAAGAGAAGTTACCCGTGGGTCGTTTCGTGGCGTCGGTCATGGGGAGAAACATCTCTTGGTCCGGATCCTCCTCGTCCAAAGTCACCCGGTCCGGTGCCCACTTAAGGGTCGGATCGGTGCCATCCTCGAGCGTCTGCTGAAGGAATAGCTGAGGAAAAGAGTAAACAAGTGAGTCAAAAATGAGACAATAACAGACACGTGATTAGTCCGGGGTAACTTTGCAGCATGAAACTTACCGCGGGAGGAAGCCGGTCACGGTAGAAATGCTCAATCCCCCAGGTCCAGTCAGAGGAGAAGTCCTTGTGAGTGGTGAAGAGAGCCTTAACCCGGCGAAAAATCTCCGTGTTGTTCAGTTCAAAGGATGAAGTCCGGTTGGGATCACGGCCGTAGCTCATATGGCACACCTTGTGGGTGCGCTTCTGGAGAGGGGAGATTCGGTTGCGCACGAAAGTGATCATTGCATCCTCGTTGTGCAACCCGAGCTCCTTCAGCTCCACGAACCTTTTGTTCACTTGGTTGGCCAGGGTCGTAGGTTTCCTGGGAACGGCGTCCCACAGATCCGGGTTCGGCGGACCCGGTGTATAGGGGAGCAACCGGATCAAATCTTCGGTGCCCGTGTTCCGGACGTAAAAGAATGTCCGGGCCCACCCTTTGCAGGATTCTAGCCCTATGACCTGGGGGAAAATAGAGAACCTCCGGGGTGAGATGGAGGCCGCTCCGAACTGAGTGAGCCGCTTGTCCTCCGGATCAGTGTGAATGTCGGGAATAACGTTGCGATGAAGGGCGAAAAACCGGATCCACAGCTCTTTCGTGGGCCATAATCCGGCGTAGCCTTCGATTATGGAAGCAAAGGCGGAGAGAGAAGTAATGGCATTGGCTGGAAGATGGTGCGGCTGGAGATGGTAGGTACTGAGCCAATCGTGGAAGAAATCGCTCACCGGCAGTCCGAAGCCCCGTTGAAAGTGAGACAGGAACACAACGAACTCCCCGTGATTAGGTGAAGGAGCTAGCTCGGCGGAGATGAGGCGAGCGGCGACGCCGGCGGGGATGCGTCTGGTCCGGTAGAGCCAGTCCAGATCTTGTTTCCTTGGGTCCGCATTGATGATTGTTCAGTCAAGTCGACTTTCGCTGTTGTCATGTATACACAGGAACACACTTAGCAAGAAGTCGATCTTCTTAAGCCATAACAATTATGCTTGCCACTTTAGAAGCAGCCACATACTCCTATATCTATGTGTATCTTAATCGATAGCGCATATCATGCAACCTTTATGCCTAGCCATGCTTCTTATAGCTTAAAGATAAACATAAATTTCGTTTAGTTATTAACTCAGGAATCACTTCGAAACATGTTCTTACAACTAAGAACTTGCTCCTTAAACCAAAAACTTGGGTCTCATTACGTCGAGTATATAATATGGTTATACAGAATAATCTATGACTAAGGAATAGGAGACGACAATCATCTCGCTTCTTACCTTTTAACCATTATTGTCATACCGAGATTAACTTAGTGCTTCTACTAGTTTCACAAGTAAAAACCACTTTCTTTCCTTGCTCTATTGTAAAAAAAAATAGAATCTAAACTAGAACATTCTGAAACTTTTTTCAGTATCTATTTCATGAAACATATCAACAATAATGTTCTTTAAAAGAGTCAATCTATCTTGGTAGATTTTAATGTTTAATGCTTTGTTCAAACTTCATCCATAGAATATTCTTATATGTCAGTAACATATATATGAATGTTGCCATGCTCCTACTCAAATATTTCATCCACATATGATATTAGGAAATTCACTTAGCTCTCACTCAAAATATGTCATCTACATATTAAGATTTAGCAAAACTACTCAACTCCCACTCAAATTCATCGCAATGTAGGTCTTCTCGATATTTTGGTAATTTCCAAAATTCTTTGATCATCCATTACGACACACTAGCATTAGTATGATTTGTAAAACCTACTTATTGTACCCAATTACAACCCTTTGTTCAATCTTGCCATTGAAGAACATGAAATTTTTATAATCTTACTACTAATTAACTAATTGATGTAATTGTTGGTCTAAATCCAATAGAATTTAAGCATCTATACATATCATAGTCAATTTCATTGAAAATTTGTTAAAACATTTTTCTGACTAAAATTGAGCTTTCATGTCTTCCTTTAAGTTTCATTTCTTCCTTATGACTATAGTCATTTGGAAATATCAAGTAACATCTTTACTTAATAAGATCAAGTAACAGTTTACTTTGCGATCTTAAATGTAACTTAATATGTCAGATTTCATGACTCTTAGTCATTTCTCTCGTACTTAGGTCCATCTGTGCTTCTTCGTAGTTCGTAGGTATATCTTATTCCATTAACATGACTAGGGAATCAACAATATAATTCTACAAATGGTAGAATGTATTTTTGAATCATGTGTTCTTTAGTAAAAGATCTAATTGAAACGTTGTTGTGAGCTCCTCGGATTATTCATCCGGGAAACCTCTGTTATGCATATTTCCACGTTCCCATGATCAGTGAGCCGTGGAACATAACCGACATGTACCATTACAACATCCTAAACATAACGAGTTACAAGACTTACATAACTGCCATTATGGCTACATCATCGTTAGCAGCGGAACATCGCCAAGCTCAGAGCCCAATCGTGCATCAACCTACAGGCAGTTGACTGGGAAGACGGCCTAGCTCGATGGACGTCGCCTTAAGCTCCTGAAAGTCTAGCCATGTAAATAGCCAGGGACACAGCCGTGAGTACTTTTGAATGTACTCGCAAACCACCAGGATAAATGAACAAGGAAATGCAATTCTGGCTGTGGCGAGATAGCTCTATCTGGGGTTGCTTTTGAAAAGCCTAACTAACTTTGAAGTTTTGGCATCTCCATACCTTTGTTGAAAAAGAGCTTTGAAAACATGTCTCTGTTTCGTAAATCAAGACATCTCCATATCTTTGTTGAAAAAGAGTTTTGAAAATAGTTTTGTAGTAAAACCCCTTTTTAAACCTCTTCGACCCCTCGGGTCAAAACAAAGCCTTCGACTCTGGTTCCCCCGGAACCTTCGTCCACTTCGTACTTGTTTCCCAAAGAAGCACAGTTTGGGTACTCCTAGCCAACACCTTTACAACCGTCCTTGACCGTGGACACGGCTATTCGAATAGGTTATACTCTGCAGAGTTTGCGCACTTTCCCCACAAGAATCAATACATCCGCCGGGATACAACCACGGCCCACTACCACTGTAGATGGGGGTCCGGATAATCAAACCTAACCTTTCGCTTGTCAACCCTAGCAAAGGCATGCTTTTCCTGTTGGGTTTGTTATCCCCGGCAACGAGTTTGTGGCTCCCAGCCATAGTCCTTCCTTCCGCACACGCGTATACCCAAGCCGCAACTTGGTGTATACCTTAAATTTGGTGACTCCACTTCCTTCCGTACTACCTAAGTCATACCGTCCGTGGGAGACCCAATCGTTGCACCGGACTCCTGTTAATTCAGGCTCACTCTTGCCGAAGCAAGCGACATGCTTTAGATCCTTGATCTGGTGGCGCCTGCCCGGAATTCTAGGGATCTCTCCCAATAAGCATGGTAGAAGTTGCCTCGGCTAATGCGGACAAACTACGAGTTAAGCCCTAGCACCTGGGGTAATGTGGTTGCGCGGATAAAAATTGTTCCAGTAAAGGCATAGAACATCCCATCACGTTCTCACTTCTCATCATCGCCATTTATTTTTTTTAAACATCCGCTTGGAACGATGCCTTCTTCCAAGGGTTTTTCAAAAGAGTTTTGGAACAGTTGTAGTGGGATAAATCCCAAAACAATTTATTTTCTCAAAACCGGGGTTTCCAAGGAGGTAGGATGCTAACCATCGTACTCTCTGTCTAAAGGGGATAAAATGATAGGTTCATCGAGGTGGTTCCTCGAAGGACACGAAGTCATAACTTGGAGGAGCCAAGTTACTATCGGAGTATTTGTAAAACAAAACATGTAGGTAGATAATGCAATTTGTAAAGAAGATATAAAGAGGTAGAAGAGGATAGGACATATATCAGAGTTCAGGAATGGTGGCTTGCCTGTGATCAACAATAAGTCCCTGGACTTCTTCAGATGACCAAGAATTCCCAAATATATAATAATAAGAAGTCCCTTCCTTCTTGTCGTCACACACTCACACTATCGTCGTCATTGGGTACACATGCAAGCAGACAATATCACAATCAATACAAGGCATACAACATCAAATCATACAGCAAACAACATGAGAATTACTACGAGACTTGGGAGGTTTTGGAGAAGTGGGATTCAAATGGTGGAATTTACAAGATTGCCACTAGGGAGTTTTCTCTTGGAACATAGTTGGTCAACGCTAGAGACAAGGCCTTGGGATTAGGGATCTGTGGTCAGTAGGTTACCAATGTGCAAAAGTGATATCCTCAGATAGGTCTTGTCAAAACAAAACCCACACAAGTGGTTTCACTTGATTATCCATTTCCTAGTTTTAGTTATGCCTTTTTATAGTGGATTAAACTCTAGTTTGAGGAAATAATTCACCAGAAAAGATATGGAGCTCCAAAAATTATTTCCTTGGAGGGTTAGGTAGTATTTGATGTACTGAACCACCTAGAGTTGGAATCTTGTCAAAATAATTACCAGAATGCCCTCGGGAAATTCCCAAAGAGTTTTGTCTGGTTTTTCTCCTTTTTACCAGATTGATTCTACAGAAGCTATTGAGTTGGTTCCAGGGGCATGTGATAGGTATTTAAAATACCCTTCTGTAGGAATTGGATTCACTCATTTTGGAGCTTCCAAACTCCTGGAGTGATTTAATTAGTGAAAATACCCCTTACAGAAGTATTTAAATCACTAAATTCTAACCAGAGCTCAGTAAATTCTGAGCTGTTGGGTTTTGGTAGATATTGATAATATGAGGTACTGGGAATTGGAATCAGCTCAATACCACACTTGGTTTGACCTGGAGGAATTATCTACGGCAAATATTTGCTGTTTTTGTTATTTTTGTTAAAGGCAACATACTGTTCACCTTGGCATAGGACCTGTGCTGGATGATAGGTATTTCAATTACCTTCCAGTAGGATTTTGGTTCAACTCAAATGGATAAGGCTAGCTCACAGAGGAAAATACTTAGTGCAAAGTATACTCTGGAGAAGAATAAATACCAGAAATTAAAGAAAATTATTTTGAACTGGGGATTGCCTCTGCATGTTTGAGAAAACATCACAGTACCCCTATAAATTTGAATATCTTTATTTGGAGTTCATTTTCATTTTCAAACAGAAATAAACCTACTGGTATTTTCTCTGGATCTGGAAATAAAGAAAAAGGAACTGTGTGGCTAGGCTGGATCTGACAGGGGAATGGGCCGCAGGGGGAGATTCGGCCCACGACGCTCAGCAGGGCGCGCAGGAGCCGGCGCTCGAACCTGCCAGGCGGGGCCCGGCAGTCAGCGAGAGAGGGAGGCCGAAAGGGTATAGGCGGATCTCGGTCGTCCGTTTAAGTGGCGATGGATGGCCCACGCTCGTCGTCGTCGCAGCGACAGAGCGCCGGAGACAGAACCCTAGCTCACTGGAGAGGGAGGAGGGGAGCTCACCAGAGGTCTCGGGAGGCGACGAGGAGGTGGCAGGGCGACGCGGTAGACGGCGACGAGAAATCGGTGGGCGGCACAACGACGGAGAGCCACTGGAGGCAGCTCGTGCAGCGGTGGCCGAGAGCGACCTCGTCGGAGCTCAACGCCGACGACGGAGGAGTGGGTCCTGGACAGAAATAAGAGCACGGTCAGGTAGAGGAGGAGGGGATCTCGTGGGCTGACATGCAGAGAGAATGGAGTAGGGAGGAGAGAGTCTTGCTCGATTTTGTGAGGAGGTCGAGGCTCTCCTCTTCTTCTCTCGGGCAGCACAGAGCTGGGGAGGGAGAGTGGAGCTGGGGGAGTGTGAGGAGAAGTGTGAGGGGGGAAATCAGGGCAGGGGCGAACTGGGGGAAGGCCTCTGGCCATATATACCAAGAGGGATGAGTAGAGGATGCAAATTACCCATTTGGACATGGGGGAGAGGGTTGCTGGCCAGTGATGGTCCAGGGCTCGGTGGGGAGGGGTAGTAGTGGTATTTGCTAGTGCTGGAGCTCAGAGAGAGTGGTGGCATCAGTGGTAATTAAAGGGGGACAAATCTTGTAAGATCTTTGTTGTCTCTCTCTCCTTCTACTAGTATAACGGCAAAATGGGTAATTGGTGGGGTGGTGCTACAGTGGTGGTTGACCAGTGGGGTGTCTTGAGGCTGAGGATGAGCTTTGATTAAGCCTTGGTGAAATTTGAAAGTGGTTTAAACTAGTAGTTTGCTAGTTTGCCAAAATTGATCCAATTGTTGGGTGCGAAGGAAATCCAAATATTTGCATTGGACCAGAGTAGAAAATGGTACTAGTAGATAGGTGAGGTCAAGGTAGACTCCTAGGATTTATTTGAGATTTTTCAGAGGAGTTTTAGTCCTCTTAAAATCAATTACTCAAAAAGTACAGAAGTGATTTCTAGAGGATCATTTGATAGATTTCCATTGGACAAGGGTGGATTTTGATGTGGTAGGGTCCCAGAGGTGAATACACACTTAGGGGAATTTTCCCATGATTTATTGGGAATTAAAAGTATTTAAAACAATTATTATTCCAATTTAGCCATTTAAGAAAATGGGCAAAAAGAAATAATAAAGTTTCTCAAAAACATTTATTTTTGAGAGGGATAGATGAGGTATGATATATGGAATTCACTTGAGCCAAAAGTTGGGGGAGTGTTTTGGTAAAAACCAAACTTTCCTTTAGGGAGGGAGTTTTGGAGATTTTGACTATTTAAGGAATTAAATAGTTTTGGGGCCCTAACAATTATGGATAATTATTGATAAATATTTAGGATCAATGTAGAGGGTGTAGACAAGGTTTAGCAAGTATTTTCAACCTTGTGGAATGGAAATCCAACTTGAATTTGGTGGAATACCCTAGATTATGGATCTAGGGAGGTGTAAATTTCATACCACCAAAACATGCTTGCATCTTGGAGCTCAGAGCTCACCTTGGTTCAAGGGATAGATGGGTGAGTAGACCAAGTCATATATATGATCATGGCAGGAGGAGTTTGGAATTAATTATATTTGAGGTGATCTAGAAGTGATGGCCAACTTTGTTGAAAATAAGGCTGTCATGCAGAAAGTGTCATGAAGCCTTCTAAACCAAGTGGGTTTAATAAGCTCAATGGTCCACTTGGAACAAGTGAGGTATGTTTTGATAGAACTCAAAGAGTAGAACACAACCAGGCAGAATGTTGGTCCAAAGGAAGTTGGAGGGTGATGTGAGCTTCTACCAAAGTAGGCATGCTGACTAGTTTTGCAAGAAATGTTATTTTCTTGTCTGCAAAACCATCATGGACAAGTGGGTTGGAGGAGGATATAACCAGGGGAAAAGGTGGGCCTTGGTAGTCCTTAGGTTGGTTAACAAGATGGTTCAAGTGCATTTCCAAAATGCACAGGGTTTAGAAAAGGAGGCATTCAAAAAGGTGATGTTGAAACTGTTTCCAGACTTAGTCAAAATTGGCAGTTTTGAGGATTTTGACTAGAGTATGAGAGGGAATGTTCTTGGAGGAGTTGCAGGGTAACAGATCATTAACAAGTGGTTGATATGGAAGTGTAGAGTGAGTAGAGGAGATACATGCTTGATATTGGTCTTCAAGGACTTGGAAACATCTAGAATGAAAATCTTCAGAATGGATCTGGTTGAGGGTTTTAGATGCTCACTTAATGGCTAGGGATCGTATCTAGGTTTGCATTCTTTCTTAGGGGTTGATGATTGGGAAACATCTTGATCCTAGTGATGAGCTCCTAGAGTGGCTCATACTACTTCCTAAGCAAACAAGTCAAACAGCAGATCAAAGCAACTCATCAGACAACAGATCAAGGCAACTCATCTTATACTAAGCATAACCACTAATGAGGTTACCATCAAGCCTAGCTTGGGGTAGGGTTGGGGAATTTTTAAGAGGTTGAGTTTTGAATAAGATGAGGGTTCTTGGTATCTCTACCAAGAGTAGAATTCAAATGTTTTGAACAAGAGTTTTGGGAAAACTAGAGGTAAGATTAGATGAGTGTTCTATCTTGAAAACATAAGGAGGTTGTATTATATAGCTCTCCATAGTTTTGTTAATATAAGCTACCAAAATAGTTTTGGTTACATAGGCATCTTGGCTCCTGTTTTGAAATGCCAGAACGTTTGAGAATATGTAAAGTAAGCCAAGATAGTTTTGGGTAAAAAGCTTTTGTCAACTGAGGGTGAGGTAAGGAGTATCCTAAGATACACCTCATAAGCACAAATGCAAGAAAACAACAAGCAAGCTCCGCACCAAAGCACAAGAAAAAGTTTTTGTTCCCCCTGATTTTTTGCATTTTGGACAACTAATCAGGGTTGCTGAAATTGGGTTGTTATAGTTGTGATCATCATCATTAGTTTATCCTCTATTTGTAGTGTTCAGCTTGCGAAATGATGAGTCCAAAATTGAAGCATATCTAGCTCTTGTTTTTGCATAAGTAGAATAGGTTTAGTATTTTACTGCGTTTGCGCGTACCTTTTGTCCTTGTTTCAACAAGATCCCGATTTACTGAGTCCTTTGTGAACATATCAATTGGGACTATCATATACGCAGTAATATGATATTTCTAAGTGATAAATGACATTTAATTGATTTTTCCTTGCATATGGGAGAATAACAAACATGGAGGAAGACTACAGACATTTTAACGAGCACTAGTACGGGCGGAGCTTACCCGTACCATGTGTTAGAGCCTCACTCCATCAAATACTCTCACCACACGAAGACGGATATGAGATCCACCATTCATAGAAACCATCAGCCTCGAAATACCACGTCAGAGAGGGATATGGAGGAGGAACTAGGATAAGGAAAATCCTTGCTGCTCTACGGATCGTCGGAGGACATCACGTAATCCACCACATCATCAATCGCTGCATATCCATCACCATTACCATTCCCTTCTTCCATACTTTAGATCTCGTTGTAATTCCAAATACAATTATGGTTTGCACTAGATTTATCTTCATACTTTTATCCATCCATTTGAATATGATGATGTTGTTGATTGTTTTCATGTGTGAGTAGTTCCCTTTGTTCTTGGGGGGATGGAGAAACTATAGCATTATTATGAAATTAAATAAAGATGATCTATTACTTTGGTCCATGATCCATTGATCTATGATGTTGTGTTTGATCTCTCTCTTTAGATGGTATATGTAATCGGCCACATATCATTTGCCTTCGGGTCTAAAGAGAGGGTGATACCCTTGGGACATGTATGGGAGTATGTCTAGTGCCAAGTGGTGATAGTAATCATTGGCTTATAACCTACACGGTCAAAGGGGGAATTAAGAGAGACTCACTAAGCTTATTACGATATCCATGGGGAAACCCCTTAATTGTGGTGGTCTATATGAGTGATTGCTCTTAGGCATCACAATGGTTGTTTGGAGGTGACATCATAACTTGACTCAAGAAAGAGATTACCCACGAGTCTTGTAGTGAACATCTTATTATTGATCTCTCTCCACACATATCATGACGAAAGAAATAGGTTATCCTGATTACGATTAATTACTCCATGCTAGCGGTGTATCCTAAATCCCCGAGAATATTTTAGCCTTATTGAGTTCCAACACCATCCTCCAATGCTTACTTTAGTTGTTTTAATTTACTTGTTTTATTACTTTCTTGTACCCAAACACAAAACCTTTCAAACACCCTTTACTTGAGATCAAAGGCAGCTTTCAAGTATCCTTTGATAGATAGTGACGAAGGGCATAAAGAGCTAAAAACCAAATAGCTCTCTGTGGGTTCGATACTCTTATTTCGAAACTATCTACAATTGATCTATGTACTTGCATTCATCATGGAACATATTCTGTTGCGCCACTCGACCATTGAAGGTAAGGTCAAATATCAACTAAATAAGATATATTACCCATGTTTGCACATTGCAGCATGATCGAATTAGACACCAAAGCTTCACAATTCGTTGAAGGAAAGGTAAAAGCCAAGGATGTTGGTAAGCCAATTCTCCCTTGCACTTTTGGTGGGTCTTCCTACTATGGCCTCTATGATATAGGAACAACTGTTAATGTAATCGCTTATATTTTTTCTTAAAAATCAAAATGAACTTCTCCCAGCCAAATTAGAGGACACTGATATGATAGTAATGTTAGCTGATAAGACGCTCAGAATTCCTACGGGGGTAGTGAGAGATGTTCCAATCTATATTGGACCTTACAAATACCCTATTGATTTTGTGCTTGTTGATATGCCTACTGATGTCTATTGTCCAATTATTTTTGGGAGAGCTTTTCTAAACAATGCAAGAGCAAACATTGACTGCAAGGAAGAAATTGTATCTCTCAAGTTTGGTGAAGATAAAATGAATTTCCATTTCTCCAAGTTTGATCATATGCCAACTATTGATGGGTTTGATGAATGTGAGTATGAGCAGGAAGAAGAGGGTAACATCACTAGTCTTGTAGTTGTATTTATTGTAAATCTCAATGATAGTTTATTAAGAAGCTTAGTTGATAATGATAATATTCCTGAAGATATAGATAAAATGGAAACTGATAATTATCTTGATTCAACCCCTACGGTTGATCCTGATATGAACCAAATATATGAGATACCTATGAGAAAAGGGGATGAGGCACTTCCACCTCATGCACTCAAAGCCCTTCCCAAAGAATTAAAATATAGGTTCCTTGATGAAACTAACAAATATCATGTTATTGTAAGTTCTAATCTTGTAGAAAAAGATGAGGAGAATTTAATGGTGGTCTTGAAAATGCATAGGAAGGCCCTGATGTATACGCACGCTTCTATTCTTGTAGACAGTGTTGGGCCTCCAAGTCTAGAGGTTTGTAGAACAGCAGCAAGTTTCCCTTGAGTGGATCACCCAAGGTTTATCGAACTCAGGGAGGAAGTGGTCAAAGGTATCCCTCTCAAACAACCCTGCAATCAAGATACAAGAAGTCTCTTGTGTCCCCAACACACCCAATACACTTGTCAGGTGTATAGGTGCACTAGTTCGGCGAAGAGATAGTGAAATACAAGTAATATGGATGATTATAAGTGGTAATTGCAATCTGAAATAAGAGTGGCAGCAAGCAAACATGTAACAAAATTGATTGTAAATGGTGTTTCAATGCTTAGAAACAAGTCCTAGGGATCATACTTTCACTAGTGGACACTCTCATATAAATATCTTATCTTTATGATACTACCCTGAACTACTCTCCGGTTGGACGATGTAGGGCTATAACATCACACCTTAAAGTTCGCATTCCCCATCTAGATAACCCCTCACTGTCACCTTGAGTGCTAGATAGTTCCAACAAACACCACAATCTCATAGAGACATCCAACTCAAATTATACTCATGATAAGTATTTATGTAACCTTAGCCAAAGTGCCACACGGTGTGCACACTGTCAACTTCACACACGTGGGGATAAGCAGAGATTCATTAAAGCACTTGAGTAGCAGAATAGATCTATAGATTACAAAGCTCATGATCTCAATAAGATCACGCATAGAGAGAGATATGAACACATAGCTACCGGTAGAGCCCTTAGCCTCGAGAGAGAACTACTCCCTCCTCATCATGTGAGTTAGCAACGGCGATGGAGATGGCGGTGGAGTCGATGGAGATGGATATGGGGGCACTACCTCGTCTCGGTAGGGTGGAAGAACAGAGACTTTTGTCCCCCGAATCTCCTCTTCGGTGGCCGTGGCGTTGCGGAACGTTTCGTAGAATTCTGATCTTATTCTTAGGGTTTTTGTCCCGAGAGGCTTTTATAGGCGAAGAGGCAAGGTCGGTGGGTGCCCGAGGGGCCCACACCACCCCCTGGCACGGCCTGGGCTGGCCCGTGCCACCAGGTGGTGTGGCCACCTTGTGGCCCCTCTCCGTCTCGTCTTCTAGCTCCGTGAGTCTTCTGGTAAAATATTGACTTTGGCTTTTGTCCGGTTCAATTCCGAGAATATTTCTTTTCTAGCTTTTCTGAAACCAAAAACAGCAGAAAACAGGCAACTGGCACTGTGGCATCTTGTTAATAGGTTAGTTCCAGAAAATGTATAAAAATACCTCAAAGTATGAACAAAACATAAGAAAGTAGATACTAAATAAGCATGGAACATCAAAAATTATAGATACGTTTACGACGTATCAACATCCCCAAGCTTAACTCCTGCTCATCCTCGAGTAGGTAAGTGATAAAAAGAATAATTTTTGAGGTGACATGCACCATCACAATATTGATCAAGGTATTTGTAAAACATTGATAGCGGGGATCATAGTACTTTAACATAGACATGAAAGATATAGTTCTAACAATAAGACATAGCAACTATGTTGTAACATGAAAAAGATACAAACAAAAGATTCATGAATAACAATGCTTTGAAAGACGTCTGTTTGTTTCACATATAGAAAATATAATGAGAATGGTATTCAGCTTGTCCGTCATGGTGTAGCAAAACATAAATGCATAGGACACCTTCAAAGTTCATAAGGGTGACTAGATACAAATAGTTTAAGAACAAGCAATATCAAAGTTATGAATTAATCAACAAGTTTTGGCACAATGTGCATTAAACTAAGAATGACCACTATGCTCTCTCAATAGGTGCATAAAGATAGAAGATGGAGACTCAACATAAAAGTAAAAGAAAGGCCCTTCATAGAAGGAAGCATGGATTCAAGTTTCATAAAGAGCTTCCAAAAATTATGGTACTTATTAGCTTTCAGCTCTCGTTGCCCCTATCATAAGCTTCTTTAGGTGATTAAGGTTAAAGTGAACAAATATGAGGATATGCATGACAAGTTATAAGCTGAAAATCTCATGCCCCTTACTTACGAGTACCGAACCTCATGCTACTCAACTTTAGTCACAAGTAAGTTATTATCATTGTAAGTACATGTGTATCATAGAGAACCGCCAATAGGGTACCCCTTGCCCGATGATATGGAAGCTTTCCCATATCAAAATGACAAGGCAAGCAGACAATGAGCATCTTAGTGATCCTTTTATTTCCTATTTGCATAGGCTTTTTTTCTTTCCTATTTGCATAGGGTTTTTATTTCCTATTTGCATAGGTTTTTTATTGAGGATTATTCATAGTTTGCTCACTATGGTTATGCTGCACGTTTCCACCATGATTAGGCATGGCTTAGACTAGCCACCCAGGCGTTTCTCTAACACATATACAAACTCCATGAGCCTTACAAGCTCCCCTTTCATTTCACACCATCCATAAGAAAAAGAACATGATATCAACTAAATAAAGTGCAATGTTGAAAGCGTTCCCCATGATAACATGGTTCTGCTAATTCACAACTTACAAAGTGCAAGCATATACACAACATAGATGGGCATAATGGCTCAAGTTTATTAAGTGCAAGAAATTAAAGTGTGCCATCAAGTTCGTGAGAGCTTTAATCACTAATTTTCACATAACAAGTTTAATTCGGAAGGTAGATAAAAACATGAATATACTTGGAATACCAATAATGCTAATAGGTAGGTATGGTGGACTCTTTGGAATAACTTGGTTTTATTTGGAGTTGGATGCATGAGTGGAACTCATACTTGGTACATGTGGAGGCTAGCAAAAGACTGGGAGAGACAAACTAAGAGAGCAATAATGGCCATAATCATGCAAAGCGACAAAACATTATTAATTAAAGCATAAAGTGATATTACAAGTCGAAAACTAAATAATCATAGAGGCTATGGTGACTTGGTATAGTCTTAACATGGTGTGAGCATGCGCGAAGTCAACCCAAATAAAGCATCAAAGGAGAATACCATAATATTATGCTTTTATATGCTAAAACAATGCATGATTCTTTCAAGGCACATTAAGCAATCTCAATTGTTTGTAACAAGTCATGCTACAACAATAATCACTAGGCATAAAGTCGTAGCAATATCAAACATGACATGATAATGTCTAGGCCACAGTCAAAACAAAACTCCTTTTGTACCACTTATAAGCATGAACTTCCTACTCTTTTCCAACACCAATCGAAAACTAAAGCTAAACGCAGTGCTAGCAAAGGAGAACACTCGCAGAACAATAAGAGTGAAAACTAGAGTGTTCTAGGCAATGAATAGCGAGGTGTGTCTCTCTCCAAAAGAAATGTGTTGGGATCCAACCAACTTATTTAAGCAAACCAAACAAAATAAAACTAAAAACAAAAACGAAGACGCTCCAAGAATAACACAATTGTGCATGAAACAATAAAAATGAAGTGTTTGGAAGAAAACCTGAGATTTTTATTGATTAAGAAGGGGATGCCTTGGGCATCCCCAAGCTTTAACGCTTGTACTTCTTGAATATTACTTGGAGTGAAACGGGTGGCATCCCTAGGCTTGAGCTTTTGTCCATACTTCATCTCGTCACATCATTCTCTCCCTACACTTGAAAATCTCCTTCATACAAAACTTCACACAATCTTCATTAGCAACATTAGTGTATTCAAGATAATAAGTCTTTAGGTTCAGTTTCAACACAAGTAAAACTTCCATTAAAACACAAGCTAATGTAGCAATTCCTTTTAAACGCTCAAATGATCAAGGGGAACTCAAAGGGAAAGAGATTAAGAGGCAAATGCAAATAATGGCAGAAATCTGTCAAAACAGACCAGCAGGTAAAAACCGATTTTTCCGAAGACCTTCTATTGCTCAAATCGAAAAGTGTTAAACTAACGAAAGTTAGATAACAACCTGGGGCAGAAGAAAAAAAAATACAGCTCAATCCGACATACAGAGATTTTTCACGAATTTTTAAAGTGAAGCACAAAAATCTGTTTCTGGACAGCAACTTTCCCAAGTCTTACTTCTCTCTCATTAGAGGTTATTCTTGGCACAAAAACCACACAAAAAGGATAAGGAGAGGTTATTACGAAGGCAATAACTTCCAAGACTCAACAAAACAAAAAAAACATGAAAGTAAAAATATAATGGATTGTCTCCCAAAAGCTCTTTCTTTATAGCCATTAAGATAGGCATGATAATTTCGATGATGCTCACATAAGAAATATGAATTGAAGTAAAAGAGAGCATTAAGAAGCAAATATGGAACAAATTTAAGTCTAACCCAATTCCTATGAAAAATAATCTTGTAAAGAAACAAGTCATGAAAGCACAAAGCAACAAGCATAGTAAAGCAAAACAAGTGCAACTTCAAAATTTTCAACATAAAGAGGGGAAACTTAATATTGTTGAGATACATAAAACCATGTTTCCCTCTATTTTAATAACTTTTAGTAGCATCATGAATAAAATTAACAATATAACTATCACATAAAACATTCTTATCATGAGCCATATGCATAAAAGAATTAATACTCTCCACATAAACATAGTCATTCTTATTAATTGTAGTGGGAGAAAATTCAACAAAATAGCTATCATTATTATTCTCATCACCATAATCATCAAATATAGAAGGCATATTGTAATCATAATTAATTTTCTCCTCAATAGTAGGTGGACTGAAAATATCATATTCATCGTTGTAATCATCATATATTGGAGGTATGGTTTCATCAAAGTAAATTTTCTCCTCCGTGCTTGGGGGAGTAAAAATATCATACTCATAAAAACCAGCTTCCCCAAGCTTAAACTTTTCCATAGCATTAGAAATAATGGTGTTCAAAGAATTCATACTAATAACATTGCTATTAGCATGCAAATAAAGTTCCATAGGTTTTTAAATTTTCTCTTCAAACACTTCATGTCCTAACTCAAGATAAATACTATAAAGCTCTCTAATTTTGTTGTTGTTTTCCATTAAGCCTAACTAGTGAAAATAAAAACAAGAAACAAAAAGATATAATTTCAGAATCTAAAGGAAATAACTTCGAGCACTCACACACCAGCAACAGTACTAGAAGATAGCTTAGTAGCTAGAGGATGTGAGTACCTTTTACCTTTCCTCCCCGGCAACGGCGCCAGAAAATAGCTTGATGTCTACACACGCTTCTATTCTTGTAGACAGTGTTGGGCCTCCAAGTGTAGAGGTTTGTAGAACAGCAGCAAGTTTCCCTTAAGTGGATCACCCAACGTTTATCGAACTCATGGAGGAAGTGGTCAAAGGTATCCCTCTCAAGCAACCCTGCAATCAAGATACAAGAAGTCTCTTGTGTCCCCAACACTCCCAATACACTTGTCAGGTGTATAGGTGCACTAGTTCGGCGAAGAGATAGTGAAATACAAGTAATATGGATGATTATAAGTGGTAATTGCAATCTGAAATAAGAGTGACAGCAAGCAAACATGTAACAGAACTGATTGTAAATGGTGTTTCAATGCTTAGAAACAAGGCCTAGGGATCATACTTTCACTAGTGGACACTCTCATATAAATATCTTCTCTTTATGATACTACCCTAAACTACTCTCCAGTTGGATAATGTAGGGATATAACAACACACCTTAAAGTTCGCACTCCCCATCTAGATAACCCCTCACTGTCACCTTGAGCGCTAGATAGTTCCAACAAACACTACAATCTCATAGAGACATCCAACTCAAATTATACTCATGATAGGTATTTATGTAACCTTAGCCAAAGTGCCACACGGTGTGCACATTGTCAACTTCACACACGTGGGGATAAGAAGAGATTCATTAAAGCACTTGAGTAGCAGAATAGATCTATAGATTACAAAGCTCATGATCTCAATAAGATCATGCATAGAGAGAGATGAACACATAGCTACCGGTAGAGCCCTTAGCCTCGAGAGAGAACTACTCCCTCCTCATCATGGGAGTCAGCAAATGATGGAGATGGCGGTGGACTCAATGGAGATGGATCCGGGGGCACTTCCTCGTCCCAGCAGGGTGCCGGAACAGAGACTTATGTCCTCCGAATCTCCTCTTCGGTGGCGGCGGCGCTGTGGAACTTTTCATGGAATTTTGATCTTGTTCTTAGGGTTTTCATCCCGAGAGGCTTTTATAGGCGAAGAGGCAAGGTCGGTGGGCACCCGAGGGGCCCACACCACCCCATGGCACGGCATGGGCTGGCCCGCGCCACCAGGTGGTGTGGCCACCTCGTGGCCCCTCTCCGTCTCGTCTTCTGGCTCCGTGAGTCTTCTGGTAAAATATTGACTTTGGCTTTTGTCCGGTCCAATTCTGACAATATTTCTTTTCCAGCTTTTCTGAAACCAAAAACAGTAGAAAACAAGCAATTGACACTGTGGCATCTTGTTAATAGGTTAGTTCCAGAAAATGTATAAAAATACCTCAAAGTATGAACAAAACATGAGAAAATAGATACTAAACAAGCATGGAACGTCAAAAATTATAGATACATTTATGACGTATCAGGCCCTTGGATATTCGATTGATGACTTGAAAGGGATTAGCCCCTCGATAGCCACCCATAGGATATTTATGGAAGAATGAGCTCAGCCAATTGCACACTTTCAAAGGCGACTTAAACCTCATATGAAGGAGGAGGTAAGAAAATAGGTAATACGTTTACTTGATGTAGGAATAATATTTCACATGGAAGAAAGCGAATGGGTGAGTCCCACTCATTGTGTTCCAAAGAAAGGTGGGATCACTATGGTTCCAAACAAACATGATGAGTTGGTTCCAACTCATACACTGATTGGTCATATGATGTGCATTTGACTATAGGAAACTTAATAAAGAGACTATAAAGGATAATTACCCTCTACCATTTATAGATCAAACTTTAGAAAAGAGTGTGCTGCATTCTCATTTTTGTTATTTAGATGGTTACTCTGGTTTTTCTCAAATATCCGTACATCCTGATGACCAACTTAAGACCACTTTCACTTGTCCTTCGGTTTATATGCTTATCGTCATATGCCTTTTGGACTTTGTAATGCTCCTGCCACTTTCTAAAGATGTACGACTGCCATATTTGCTGATTATGTTGAAAATATTATGGAAGTATTCATGAATGATTTTCCAGTCTATGGAACTTCGTTTAACCATTATCTTCATAATCTTCATAAAGTTTTGTAGAGATGCGAGGATACTAACCTAGTATTGAATTGGGAGAAGTGTCACTTCATGGTTCAAGAAGGTACTTGGTCATAAAATTTAGGGTGAGGGCATTGAAGTCGACAAAGCAAAGGTAGAAGCAATAGAAAGACTTCCCCCTCCTCATGATGTAAAAGGTATCAGGAGTTTCTTAGGTCACGCTGGATTCTATAGAAGGTTTATTAAGAACTTATCTAAGACTACTAGACCTTTAACTAATCTCTTACAGAGGGGAGTTGTTTTAATTTTGATGAAAACTGTCTAATTGCTTTCACAATATTAAAGCAAGCTCTTCTAAATGCCCCTGTTATTAAACTACCTAATTGGAAGAAACCTTTTGAATTGTTCTATGAGGCTAGTCATGAAGCAGTGGGGGCCATTCTTTGCCAGCATGATGGTGATGAACTCAATATCATTCATCATGCTAGTCGCACCTTAAATGGTGCCCAAAAGAATTATCGCATGGCAGAAAAGGAACTATTTGCTATTGTTTTCTCATATGGTAAGTTTAGATCTTACATAAGTGATTCAAAAGTAAGAGTGCATACTGATCGTGCTGGCTTGAAAGAACTAATGTTAATCCTAGAATAATCCGTTGGACTTTGCTTTTGCAAGAATTTGATTTGTAGATCCTTCAAAGAAGAGAAGAACAAGTTATACCCCAATGGGTATTGAAGAGACCCAAACGCCCGAGAAGGTTTCATCTATTTATATACCATCAGGGACTATCCATTTGAAAAGAAAGTTTTTTGTTTCTCTTTGCAATAGTTTTAGCAATTTCTTGCGACCAACTTTGTTCAAAGAGAAGAAAAATAAGTTAATTCAAGATATTAAGGGAGAGAAAATTTCGAGGTAAAACTCATTACCACTGGACAAGTAAGGTAATCAAAACCTTACTTTTCTATGTTCTAATTGTTATTTGACATTTTCTATTTGCATTTTTGTACTCCTTGTGTTTTTCTAAAGCTGTTGGCAGTATCACGAGATTGGTATGGGCGGGCGGTACGGCCGCACCCGCCTATACCACTGATCATTAAACATGCAGTACCCTTTCCTTTATTTTGTTTGATTTTCTGTAGTATGGTACATCTGGACCGTATAATCAGGCGCGCCCGTACCACTGCCATTAATAACTTTGTTTCTCTAGATCATTTTCTTAGCTTTTGCTTCGAAAAAAATACTGATATTGAAAAGGACAGTAGATGTTAGTACGGCCAGACCGTAAGGGCAGCACACGCATGTACCGACTAGTCGGTAAGTTTCGTACCAACGTCGGGCTGGTGGATTTTTGGAATTACACCGGGTACGAGCACACCGTACGGGCGCCGCCCGTACCACTGGTCGTTACCAACCCTAGTTCTTATGTTTTCTTTTATTGCTTTCCTAATTTGTTGGAATTATTTCTTGGCCGACCTATTTATCTCTAGAACGAGTTTTACCTATGTCTAACCTTTCATGAGCCTTTCCAAAGGTCTCCTTTTCCTCTCTTGGTGAATAGATCTTCCCCACATTTATTCTTCCCCTCAAGAACCTTGCTGCCATGTCTTGCCCTTAGAACATCATGCAAGCCAAGGAGGACTGTCGGGGATCTTCTTCCAAGATAACAGATGATACCAAGGGAATAGTAGCCAAGAACGAGAAAGAGGAGGAAGTCTTGGGCAGTCAACTAGGATTCGAGGATGGATTCAAGTTGATGGATATGGTCAAGGATGGGCGCACAGTATTCAACCTCACGGTGGGTCAAGAAGGCGATTTTGAAGAGGTTCAACTCCATCCCAAGGGAGATGGAGAGTCCTACCTAAAAGGTATGAAGCAACAAGGAGAGGAGATCCAAGCCTCTTTAGACCAACTTTATTGCCGTATCAAGAAAGTTGAGGTAAAGTCTCCAGGATCATCTAAACACATTGAATGGTTGTGCCACTATCTAGATCATATGGATCTGAAGATAATAAAAGGATTAGAAGCCAACCTTGACATTAACCTACGGTCCATCGAAACACAAAAGCGGACAATTGAGATGTATAAGGCACATGTGGCATAGTTGGACACAATTAGCGAACAATGTCGAATCTGCATCATGATCCTAGAAGCAACAAATAAGACGTTGTGTGCAAGCCTCTGTAGTTTCATGACTTCTTCTCCAAACTAAGGGAATGCCACAATATCGAATAATCGTGAGGGATTATTTGATCTCACCAGCTTGATTCCAAGCTTGGGGGATCTATGACACCTTGTAATCTATCTTACATTTTTAGCATGTTTACTTTCCTGCACGCATATTAGTTCATGATTTCAATTTCTGCATTAGTTGCATCATCTTCAACCTCCTTTGGTTAAAGAAAATAATTATATCCATTGAGTTTTGAGACTTTATAATATTTGAAGTTATCTTTGATTCATGATTATTGTATCAGATGTATGATTTAGGTTGAGTACTATGATACTTGTATCACTGTTATGATGTTAGGGTCTTCCACACCAATAAAGTATTGATAAATTATGAGAAGGAAACCTTGATAGCATGTTATAATCATAAGTTTGAAAAAATAGCCATAAAGGGTATTAACATGATCTACTATTGTTTATCAAAAAGAGAAAGGCTTTGTTATCAAAGAGTTCCAAAAAAATAAAAAATATATAAAGAGGTACAAGATTAAAAAAAGTTACCCAAGTAATGATCATCATTTATTCATTACTCAAAACAAGTGCTCAACTAATTAAACTTGGTGATTCTATAATATGCCAAACTATAAAAACTTCTTATAAATTATTGATACGAAAGGTGTGGAAGCCTCTAAGTCATGTAATGTGTAAAGGTGTGATATAACTCACGATGCAGTTCAATATCCCATATTATAATTCAGTTTCAGTTTTTGCCTCACTTATTGTAACGACTCGTGCCTCATGAACATGATGAACTTGTCCATAAGTCACCATCTTGCTCGGAGACGAGCAAGAGTCTAGCTTGGGGGAGTTGATGAGTCCAAAGTTGAAGTACATTTACCTCTTGTTTTTGCATAAGTAGAGTAGGATTTTTAGTGTTTTAGTGCACTTGCGTGTACCTTTTGTCCTTGTTTCAATAGGATCCCGATTTACTAAGTCCTTTGTGAATATATCAATTGGGTCTGCCATATTATATAGTAATATGATATTTCTAAGTGATAAATGCCATTTAACTGATTTTTACTCACACCTGGGAGAATAGCAAACATGGAGGAAGGCTACAGACAGTTTAACAAGCACTGGTACTAGTTGAGCTTGCCCCTACTGTCTGCTCGTACCATTTGTCAGAGCGTCTGCCTCATCAAATACTCTCACCTCGTGAAGATGGATCTGATGCCAGAGAGGGATATGGAGGAGGAAGTAGGAGAAGTGCAAATCCTTGCTGCTCTAGGGATCATCAGAGGACATCACATCATCCACCTCATCATAAACCGCTATATCTCCATCACCATTACCATTCCCTCTTCCTTACTTTAGGTCTTGCTGTAATTCCAAATACAATTATGGTTTGCACTAGATTTACCTTCATACTTTTATCCATCCATTTGAATATGATGATGTTGTTGATTGCTTCCATGTGTGAGTAGTTCTATTTGTTCTTGGAGAGATGGATAAACCATAGCATTATTATAAAATGAAATAAAGATGATATATTACTTTGGTCCATGATCCACTGATGTATGATGTTGTGTTTGATCTCTCTCTTTAGATGGTATGTGTAGTTGGCCACATATTATTTGCCTACAGTTCTAAAGAGAGGGTGATACGATTGGCATGTGTATGGGAGTATGTATAGCCAAGTGGTGACAGTAAACATTGGCTTATAACCTGCACGGTCAAAGGGGGAATTAAGAGAGACTCACTAAGCTTATTACGATATCCATGGGAAAACCCCTTAATTGTGGTGGTCTATATGAGTGATTGCTCTTAGGCATCACAATGGTTGTTTAGAGGTGACATCATAACTTGACTCAAGAAAGCGATTGCCCACGAGTCTTGTAGTGAACATCTTATTATTGATCTCTCTCCACACATATCATGACGAAAGAAATAGGTTATCCTGATTACGATTAATTACTCCATGCTAGCGGTGTATCCTAAATCCCCGAGAATATTTTAGCCTTATTGAGTTCCAACACCATCCTCCAACGCTTACTTTAGTTGTTTTATTACTTTCTTGCGCCTAAACACAAAACCTTTCAAAATCCCTTTACTTGAGATCAAAGGCAGCTTACAAGTATCCTTTGATAGATAGTGGCGAGGGGCATAAAGACCTCAACCAAATAGCTCTCTGTGGATTCGATACTCTTATTTCAAAACTAGCTACAATGTTTACTGTCACGACCGTTGAAGGTAAGGTCAAATACCTTGTTTGAGTTTTCACTCTCTTCCACTAACACTTTCTATGAGAAAATACTTTCTCGAGAAAGTACCATGCTAGACAATGCAAGCATTGCCTTATTTAGTTTCCTAAGAATACACTACACATATTTACTTATTCGCCGTGACTTTAAAATATTTAAATCTTTAGAAACTTGAACATGGCATAACTCTTATGGTGTTGTTTCCACAAATCTTCATATGGTTTCCGATTCCTAAAGTGAGAGTTTTTGTTGTTTTGATCTACAACTCTGATGATAGCAATAACCCGGTAAGAGATAATTTCTAGACCATATGTATCTAATACCATATGCTTACGATGTAGTAGGTGTATCAATACACTTTGAAATCATCGCAATTTGTGAAGACGCCTTTCACAAGTCCATATGCCAAAAAATCAACTTGAATACTTAGTCATTTGATCAAATCATAGAGACTTTGTATTCTTGTCAATTCCATATCCAACTAATACCGATAGTCTTTAAACATTTCAAATGATTTCATACACATGCTTCATTTGGTAAATACTCACTTTCGCCCAAATCAACAATCAATTTTACGAAATAATGATATCCACTATTTTGTCGAAATTCAATACACCATCAAGCATGATATCCAACAATTCTTCGCATAGAACTTTTTTACCATAATGCGGAGTTTGTACTTCTGCTCAATGGGGCATGGTTTTGCATGTATAAAAAGATCAAGTATCTAAAGACTTTACTTTTCATCATATTAAAATATCACATGTACTCGATACCAACATGACTTTAAATAATAGCGTCATTCGTTAATGATGTCATTATGAAACTTTGGATATGTTCTGGCATTCTTATTCTTTTTAAATACTTAAATTATTATCTTCGAGATTGAAATAAGAAAAAAAAACATTCATAACCGTGATGTGACCATAAACGATTTTATTCATAAAGATCGTTACAACTAGCTTGTCACAAAATCATATGAATAATCATCTTACTAAAAGCAAGACACGTTAATAAAATTCCACATACTCACTAATGGGCAGATATATTATATCAGAGAAAGGTCTGGAATGCGCTGAAATTATTTCGAGGAGCACTGGAATTGTTTTAGGGGAAATCGCTGAAATTTGTTTCAGATGTAATATCAGCATTATGCAAGGGGTTTTATGTAAATATTTGTTAATTAAAGTAATTAACAAATATTAATATAAATAAATAAAAACTCTTTCTATTTAATGAAGAAATTGCATTTAATCTAGTGGAAATTTAATGCAAGTGAGTGGAATGAAAATTCATGTGAGTGGGATGAGTGGAGACTCCACTCACATGAATCGGGGAGATGTGGGGGCACCCACCATGGCTTGTCCATTGCCTTGGGGGTTGCCCCTCCCATATAAAAGGAGGTGGAGAGCTCCTCTCATCTTACACCATCCTTATGAATGATCTCTCTCTCCCTCTGGTACTTTCCATGTTATTCGGATTAGCGATAAACATGTTCTGATAGTTTCTCTAGTGAGATCTGCTACTCTGTTGGAGTAAGGGCTTGGAGGTTCGGGAAGTTGGACGTGTGCCCAAGCATGGATGCATTGATAGTTTGTGGTGCTCTACAACTCGATATTGAGATCGACAAGTGATAGACTAAATTAACAATTGAATCTGATTTCGTAAAAGCTTTTGGTCTTCGAGGGTCGGTTTTCTAAATAACGCCTTACTCGTTACTTGCATCTACTAGATTAGATCTTGGTGTAATTAGGCGTTCTTATCATAGAATTTTTTGTTTTCTATGTTGCGAACCCTTCATAAATTTCCACTCCACATCCTTCCTAGCAGCCTCTTGCTCTTTCGCAAACCTCTTACATTTAGCATCTGAAGGGTTTCAGACTGTATTCACAAAGGTGGTCTTGGAAGGATAGATGCCATCATCTAGATAATAACTCATATCATAAGGATTGCCATTAATCACATAGGAAACCTAATGAGCATTGCGTTCTACAAGCCTAGTAAATACAGGAGAGCATTAGGGCAGATTGATATCATTGTTTGATCCTCCCATACAAAAAGGGAGTGCCAAATCCATAGAAACTATGATGCAACAACCTTTGATATGACCATGTTCCCCTCTGCATGCCCTTTGAACTGCCCTTTCCAACCAAAAGGATAGTTCTTCCACTCTCAATACATGTAGCCTATGTTACCTAGTGTAGCATCCCAATTGTCTAACAATTGTAATGCTACTTGCCTAGTCTATATAATGCTACTTTCTACATGGCATTTATTGCATCATCATTAAATCATGCTCATGTCACCATTCCACCTTGCATTTGAGCATCATATAAAATCCCTTTTATTTGGTTCTTATCCCATATACATTTATATTGAATTACTTGTATTTTCCTCTTGATGTATTGTAGTTGGATCTTGATATATTGCTTGATGCCCAAGTTGAGTTGGGGGCAGATCTTTTCAAACTCCACCACCTTTCTTTTGCTCTACCTAAATTCCACCATCCAAGTAATATGAGCAATTGCATTTATCATTGTCCTTTAAATCTAGCTCATAAATAATTGAGGTGGGTCCTATCTCTTTGTCTATGTTGTCAGGTCCTATCTCTTTGTCTATGTTGCCATACTTGCTCTAGTATTGTTTTCACAATATTATGGTGGGAGCCACCCTTGCATGCTATGAGTGTGGATCCTTGTTATCATCTTGTCATGATTTTATTGAAGATTGTGTGTATATCTGATTTACAAGACCATACCATCTATAGTGGCTCATTCACACTAACATTTGGTCTCCATTTCAAATATGCCCATCATATAGATACACTCATGAGAGGAAGATAGAATGGTTCCACAAATTTGTGGTATGCATATGCTAGCGGAGATGTGGTGGTTTTCACCACCACACCACATATGCATGCATGGCCCATGCAAACTCACCACATTCCACCAACCTCCTACAGGAGCTTGTGCCTTTCATTCTTCTACATCAACATCTCTACATGTGGCATTACCTCCCTTTATTGTTGGTTTGTACAAGGGGATCCCTCATGTTTAATGGGAGACATCACTTTTTCAAATACAACGTGTCTTGGGTTTCTCCATCTCTATTTTGTTTACCATATCCCTTTTATTCTTAAAAAATGCCCAAAATGGCTAAGTGTGCATCACCTTTTCTACCCCTTCTATTCCTCGTTTACCTCTATTTTTGACACAAAGCTCATATTTAAATCCCTGTAAAAATTTACAAAACATATTCGAATGTTAAAAGTGTTTTTGTAAAACAAACAAACAAACAACAAATAAAGAAAAAGCTGACAACATAGAAAAAAATAGAGAGAAGAAGTTACCAGCCGCAGCAGCCCACCTCTTGTTCCAGGTCCGCAGCCACCATCTACCCCGGAAGCCCATGGCCCTTCTCTGATAGATCTCTGAAGAGAAACCTACTGTTGTCGTCTTCCTCTCTGGTCATGCACAGCGCCCTGCTACCTTACTTTTCCCTCTCCTTTAATCCACATCCGAGGTAGCCCCGTCGAACCCTAGCTTGCTTCCCCTCCTCATCTCACGCCGCCCCTGTGGCTCCTCTACCTTGGCGAGCACCGAGAGTGTCATTGAAGAACTTCAGCATAACGCCACCAAGCCGACGCCATGGAACCTGGAGGTCTAGGTTGAGCGCGGGAATAAAACCAGATCGTCGTCTACTTCATGTACGATGAAGGAATCGATCCTAGAGCAAGGAGGAGAAGGTCACGTACATGCCACCGGCACCACTCGCCACCAACGTGCTCCGCAGTCGCCACCGGCGACCTCGTTGTTGGCTGTTCCGCCGTTGCTCCCCGCTCGATTTGCCGTGACCACGCCACGCCTAGGTGAGCCTCGCTTCCTCTATCCTTCTCCCTTGCTTGCAGTCATCGCCGCCCCGCGCCGCGCCAGGACGCGCTTGCCAGAGCCTCGTTGCGTGCGCCGCGCTCTGAAACCATAGCAGCGACGCGGCCGTTCGTAAGTAACAGTAGTCGCGCGGGTCCACTGTTCCCGCCATTGCCCCGGCGTCCCTATTAAACCTTTGCGAAATCTTTCTGAACGAAAATTGTAGACCAAGGTTCCATCTCCGTTTTTCATTTTTGCACCATCTCGTTTCGTCTAATGAATTCGACACCATCGTTGCCGGAAGTCGATCAGATCCACCACCGCGCGCCTATCCTCGTTCAGTTTCGTCATAGGAGCCTTTGACGTTTTGCATTTAGGCCTCCTTTCTTTTTGCCGATCAAACTCCAGTCCGTCCGCGTCCCACGTGTCAGCGCTCGGCTGCGCAGCCCATGGCCCCACCTATCATCGAGAGAGGGTAGAGCCCCGAGTAAGAAAAGTTTCCAGATTTTTTTTAAAAATAAAAACCAGAAATGAATATTTTTACTATTAATTTCAAAAGCGTGATGAATGCCTGGTGTCACGTATGCAAAATGCCAAATACCACCGCACACTTATCCAGAAAAATAGAGCTAAATCGTCGTGTTTCCTCGATGTACTCAACGAACTAATTAACTGTACAGTATGTACTATGTTGCTGGTGGCACCGTGTCACACGCGCTTCTCTCCCCTCCTTCCGGTGTATCCATGCACAACGATTGTACGTAGCAACTAATCCGTTTACCCTTACATGATTGTAGCAACAAACCCAAAATTTCCTCTTAAATCCTCAACTTGCTCACTCGCCCCCTTGTCTTCTTCCCCGAAATCTTCGCCTCATCCACAACGCGGGCGATCCTAGAGAAGAGCAACAATGTGAGAGGAGCTTGGTCTACTCTTTCCAGGATCCGCACCTATTTCTTAACCATTAACTCGAGCTCAACATGTGGCAGCAATAATAGCGAGGAATCAGATTGGAGTCAAAGATCCCACCAAAGTTCTGATTACAAGAGCTTGGACGCCAAGAGCGACGAGTACGACAACGACGTTATGGAGGACTACCAGGAGGATCTTGAGCACCACCTTGGTGTCCACCACCACGAGCACCCCGACCGGCGAACAGGATGTCCAGGGTGAGCCGTGAGGCTGAGTGGCTGAGGGAGATGGGGAGTGTGATGGGAGCAAGTACGAGGAGAGGGTGATGACGATGAGAAGGTGGAGCCATAGGTAGACCCTGCGGAGAATGGGGATGACAAGGCTTACGCGCCTGCGCTGCAGGAAGCAAGCCGAGGAGCGCGAGGTCACCACGCAGCTTTTGGCTCTCGCTGGGAGCAGCGATTCTGAGTAGTACGAGTGGATATTTTCAGCTGACATCAAAAATCGGTGCTTGCTGACATGCAGTTTTAGTTTTGCACATGGTCGGTACAGGAGTGAAGCATATAGAGCCATAGAGGATCACATGTGAATGATGCTCAGGTAGTAATTAATTGTTCGGTATTTTGGACTGACATAATTGTCTTTGGATGTTGAAAACCCTCGAGTTGTGAAGGAAAGGAAAGGTACTTTTTTGAGTGACAAATTGATTAAAATTATGTGCTTGACCAAGTTAAAATTATGTACTCCCTCTCGGATCCATTTTGTACAAAATCGGATACACTTATTATGGATCAGAGAGTTTTGAAGCAAAACATCTCATGTGTCCTTGGTCAAGTTCAAATTATGTAAGCTAATTAGGGGAAGATAATTGTCTCATGCGCAGCGGCCAGGCTCCTAGAGCCATGTAGGACAGGGCATAAGACCGGGTCAGCCTCCAACCGGTGGTGGACGGCGCCAGTGAGCGCAACATCCCCACCAGTCCGACGGTGAAGAGTGCAATTCATAGGTGTGCCGCGTGGCTGGGAGGACGGGGGTAGGCTTGGGAGGAGTGGCAGCGGTGCAGACTCACGAGCGAAGTGGGTAGCACAAGGGAGACACGGTTCTATCGATGGAGACGACATGGTCCCGGGAGGCGCGGTGCAAAGATCATGAGCATTAATAATTCTGCTTTGAAGCTTTTAGTTCCTTTGGCGATTCTATGTTAAGAAGATCCTGAAGGTGAGCGAAACGATTTAGCTGGTGAGCTAGATCCTCTTCGTTGTCGGGCACCAATAATACTTAGCATAGAAGAGCAAAAACACTCCAGGAATGTTGCGTTATTCAAAACAAGAACTTCAATTGATATTTATGCCCACTCAAGATTGTATATGTAATCATGTTTTTGCAGATAGAGTCACCAAGACGACTACAGTTTACAATTTTAGATGAGATGGCATGCTTGGAAGAACATGTGAGAATTGAAGCAATATATTTCTTCTTATGTATTTTTTCTTTGCTCAAATGTGGCAATGGGTTTGTATAGCTCTCATCTTCTAAAGTGTATTATTTGTGGCAGCCGCAATGCACAAAGAAGCGGGGTCTCCTATGAAATTATACTCTGTTTTTTCTTCTTACTGTTTTAGGATTTTTATCTAAACTTGCATGAACTAAGCCATTGGTAATTTGTTGGTTTGCTTTTTGTGAAATAGTCTCCTGTCCTGCTGCTCCAGTACAACCCAACAAAGTCTTACAGATGCACTTTCAAACTATCTTATGGTGAACGACACTGACAACGATTTACAGTACCTTCTTCATTTTCCTTCGTGGGAAAGCATATAAGTAATTTGATTATCCCAAAGCATAGTATACTCCTGTTTTGTATTGGTGCATGTCGAAGTCACTGCACTAAAATTTTAATTTTGCATTCTTTCTTGTCTCTCATCTTTTGTATCGCGTAAAATTCAACTATGTTGTTTCTGGCATATGATGTCAAATGATAAGCTTTATTCCTCTGACAACAAAGCTCTCAGTGGTCATCTGTTTAGATTAAGCATTAGAAAAAGAATTGATGCTTCACCAGTTCCAAAGTGAATTTATAATGTCATTTGCACTGAAATTCTTTAACGAATTTCATATTGTTCATTCATGCATGTTTTCTCTAACTGAGGAATTCAAACTGTTTCACTAATTCTCAAACATCTAATAACATTGAAAAACTATATCAAATTTATGTGATAAAGCAAGTGCAGGCGAGACAAGTTTCTTTTTAGAGACACGTTGAGACAAGTGTAGCTAGCTCAATTGGTTAACCTGACGAATGCACAACGGCGCATGAGAAGCGACACGACTAAGGTGAGGCGTAAGAGCATCTCTATCAGATACCGCACATTCCTGCCGCAAAACGTGGATGCGGTAAACCGCAACTTGATTTTGCGGTGCGGAAAAACGGCGGGACGGATCAGATGTCGTATAGTTGTACCGCGAAACTGCATATTCCCTTTTCCGGTTCAGTATACAGCATCCGTTCCGCCTCGTCATGTGTACCGAAAAACATAGTTCACCGCAAAGCACACAGTTCAGTGTATGAACAAGAATTAAAACATCATCGGTAGATAATCTGTGACGGCATTCAATGGTGAGGTTTTCAATCGAAGAAATTAAAAATAGCGAAAGACTAAATGAAACCCTAATCGACGATCTCGCTTCCACTGTCCTCTTCGTCGCCATCTTCCTCGGCCCCGGCCCCACCGTCCGCGTGTGCGCCGTCTTCCTCGGCCGCGGCGGCACCGTCCGCCTCCGCCCCGTCTTCCTCGGACGCGCCGTTGCCATCGTCCTCGCTGCCGCTGTCTGAAATCTCGATGATTCCGACGCGGTTAGCCTCCATCAAGAAGTCTTCGTGGAGCGTATCATTGATAGCGCAGGAGATGGTGCATCCCGGAACCACCCAAAATTGCACCCTTCCTACGTGGTTGCGATCGTCGGGTCGGATCTCGCGGCGGTGTTCGGGGTAGATGGCAAGCGCCGCCCGACGCTCCAGCTTGAATAACCTCGGCCAATAGGAGCTCGAAGGCACGTACCAGGGCATGACCCTCTTCTACTCCGGGAGTTCGAGGCGATGCTCCTTGATTCGGCGTCCCAACTCAGCACCGCGCGGAACCAGCGCCACCGGGACCCCATAGTGGCTGAGCTCGAAGCCTTCCGGGATCGTCGCGCGTGGCGGAGCGAGAATGCCATGGTGGGCGAACATCGATGCCTCATAGTAGTTCAGAGTGGGTCTCTCCATGGCTACACCGCAGGTCGCGATGTGAGGGAGGAGAGGGATATTGCGGCGGCGGCGGCAGATCGGCGACGATGGAGGGTGAGCAGGAAGCGGGGGAGGGAAAATTTCCCTCCTGCCAACACAATCAACGTGATGTGGTGTACCGCATCGGCACCTCCCGGTACGGTATATATGCGGCACCGAAGCGACGTTTTGCGGGAAACCGTAAAAAAATCGGATGCAGTATGGTTTAGAAGGATCTGGAATGGCCACTTTTCCCGTCTGAAACCACAAATGGGCGATTATTTTGCGATACGAGGCGGGATGCGGTATCTGCTAGAGATGCTCTAATAGCCGACTCCTAGGCTCAACAATGTCACGCGAGTTTGTACACATAGGAGATGTATATTAAAGCTATTAAATGAAGTCGTGACCAGAATACTAATTATGTTGTTATCTCCTTAAGAGCTCTTAAGAATGTGTAGTATATTTTCTAACATTAAGAGCTCAATTACATTAGCTTCGCCAGGATAATTATAATGCCCGAGCTCTTAAGAATGTGTAGTATATTTTCTGACCTTAAGAGCACGAAAGTTAATTTTTTCTACTTTTTAGTGTATAATATCAAAATAGTGTATATAGTATGGAGAAATAATATTTTACAATATGTTTTAATTTTATAGACCACAAGCGAAAAAGATAGATTATGCCAACAATTCAAAAAAAAAAGACCGGGCCATTGAGTCAATATGTTGAGACTTCTCATATCGCGGTTGCTAGAGAGTTGAACATTTCGATACACGAAGACCGTGGCAACGCACGGGTATTCGACTAGTATATCTAAATTAAATCATATATTTTTAAATAGTTAGAATTTGACAAAATTTTCAAAACGAAATATGATTCAAATTCAAATATGAATTCAAACATTCAAATTTGACCAGAGTCAACTCTAAGTAGTCAAACTTTTGACTTTGACCCCATATTAAATTGTGTTTGCATTTAAATATTGTTTTAAATTCATATTTCCAAATAATACAAATAATATATATTTTGAATCAGAAAAATGCTAGGAATATAAAATATGGTATTTAAAAAATATTTGGGTAGTTTAAATTTTTTGAAATGATTTAAATACTATTAAATGCCTAATTTTTAATTAATTCACAACTTTAATTCCGTAATTCCAAATTCGATAAATAATATGCCTAAATCAATCCGACGAGCTCGTTTTAAATATACATTTTATGATATAAATTGAAGCATGTATCATATAAATACTATAAAACAGCAAGGTTTATGCAACTAAAATGAGACTAAATAAATACTAAAAATATGTATTTCTTGTTTCCACACCTCACCCATGCCATGCTATGTTATACCATGCAATTGTGCATCATCCCATCATGGAATATGTTGGAGATATGCTAAATGGGTATCACCATAGTATGTCTCTAATCCGGCTACCTGGGTGGCTCATAGTTGGTAGCGCGACCCATGGCCTGCTGAGCGGACCAGTTAGACGGATCTAGAAGGAAGGACCATGCCGGTTATAGGAAGGCTACATGGGAGTCACCGACATACTCGGAGCCTCGGAGTACAAGACACGAAGACTAGTTAGTATTAGTGTAGGACTCTATAACTTGTTCGGCAAGGTCCTTTCCCTGTAACCCTAGGTTCTAGTGCCTTTATAAGTCGGACCTAAGGGAGCCTTTAGGGCACAATGTACAATGATTCACAACACCCTCGCATAGCGAACAAATCTCTGTAACTTGGTGTATTGCCATTATAGTGATTTATAGCAGAAGTAGAGTTCCGCCACCGTTGTGAGACTTGAACTGGGTAAGTTGTGTTACCTCGTACCCGACAACTCTCCGCCTTACCCCACGTATCTAAACACGCTCTTTGAGGTCCCCTCCATGGCATACTCGTCGGCAATACCACGATAGTTGGTGCCCACCATTGGGCCAGAGGTGCTTCGAGCTCTACACCGGGCGAGGTCCAAGCTCTTCGCAGGAATCGGCGACACCATGGACATTGGGTGCATCCTCTTCTCCGGCAACGTCTCGATCATCCCTCTCGACGAATTCTGGGTCCCGACGAAGATGAACCCTACCCGTTGCTCTGTCGTTCCAGTCGGAGACATCCACATATTCATCGGCAAAACCGACTCAGGTCCTAGCTCCTAGGATGCCGGAAACTCGTCAGGGCCCGCACGGACCGCCTACGGGTAAGAAACGTTTGCGGAAGAATCTAGGACATACCTCTCTCTAGAGTATGACAACTCAGGTCAGGAAAATTCAAGGCCCACCCAAACCGCCCATGTGTAGGATATAACGATGGAAGGACCCCGCAGATCCGCTTGGCTTCCCCAACGTTAGAGATGCTGAGGTCGCACTTTGTCGGCATTGTCACCATCTTCGATCTGGCCAGATGCATTCAGAGGGAAGGAGAATCTCCCCGTGAATACCTCGCTAGATGGATGAGGGTAAGGGAAACCTTGGAAGGTGACCGTGCTGACGAGCTCGTCTACCACTTTGTGGAAGGACTCACACTCGGAATGCTCCTCCGACATACACTCCGAAGATGGCAGGCCGTTGGCCCGCTGACCCTCGGTGAGATGGTCATAATCGTCAACGACTACGCGGACACCGAGGAGAACACCCAGGCCATGCCTAGACCTGAAGCTGGAGGAAGCAGCAATAATGGCCCTCCACCATCCCCCTCCACCTCCGTCATCGACAACACCGAAGCCAACTCTGACTCAGTTCATGATGCATTATACGCCGACATCAACGTGGATGACGGCGGCTCGGACGCTAACTCGGAGGAATATGATGCTGCTATGAGGGAGATTGAGCAGGCAATCGAGAAGGAGGAGCACGTCGAGAAAGCTACCACTTCCCATCAGGTGCTAGTCGCCATCGGGAATGTGATAGAAGAAGATGACCAGGAACCGGAACCTGAAAGAGCTCCGCCCACGCCTGCAGTCACTAGAGCGGTAACAGCAAAAAAGGCCGCAGATCCTCTGGCTCCGGCCAAAGCCATGCCTCCTCTGGTTATCCCATCATAGCAGGCGCAGGAACTCACCATAGGCCCCAGTACTACCAAGCAAACAAATTTTCCACCACAACCATCGACGTATGTAGCTGGCAATCCCTTGGTTACTCCCACCAACAAGGTGATGTACGGCCCACTTCGTATTGAGCCTATCACTGTCGCCCATATATAGAACGTTATGGAGCTTGACGAGAAACATGCAGAAATCCTCGTGGAGGCCAAGTGCATCGCAGAGCAAGGTGCCCGGCTCGACAGAGATTTGGCCAAGGCGCAGCAATCAATCAAGGCGGCAAGAGCAATAGAAGCTGAGTACAACCAATTACTTCTAAAGCACAAGGCTAAGAAGGCTTTGGCATGCGTCGTCGAATACCCCGGCGTTCGACGCAGGTTAAGGTGGGACGCGTCCAAACCTGCAAAAGCAACCCCATACATTGATTATGGGGGGAAGCAAGTAAAGCCAATGCCCTCCCTGAACATGGTCGTCGCCAATACCCTCCTTGAACAGGACAAGTCGCCAGAAGCAGTTGATCAGGTTTATGACCTCGTCGCCAAGGCATGCAAGCAACAGGAAAAGGCCACCTCGCAGAGGCTCGAGTGCAACCTGGATCTTTGCCAGTCAATCCTGAACAGCCGCCGAAGGCCAAAATCTCCCCATGACGAAGGATACCACACGGGCTCCACGGAGCGAAGGCGGAGGGATGTGCGTAACAGGGATGACGCCATACCTATATCTTTTGACAAGGGATATAAGGCTCACCCTCGCAGATTGCCGCCACCCCCGCCATCCTGGCGACATGAGGAGCAACAACCGCACCACCGCACAAGCATGCCACCTCCTAGACGTCCACAGGTTGGTATCGTTATACGCGAATAGGGCGAGCAGCCTCGGCATGAAGAAGAGCGCAGCGGCAATGGACACATGAGCAGATCCCACAAGGAAGAACCACGTCTGACAAGCAATCGCAATAGGTGTGATGACTCGCATAGAGGGAGAAGCAAAAAGGCTAACCCACTGCCGCCACCACCACCGTCGCCACCCAGCAGCCATCATGGCAGAGGACATGGCAGGTCCAACAAATCGCACCACAACTGCCCTTCCCATGACGGAAAAGGGAAGCAACCGCAGCCATACGACGCATGTTCATGGCTGGATAAGATCCAAGAAGCACGGGAGCTCCCATACTTAGGGCCACGTTGTTTTGGACTGGTAATACGGGACACAACTTACCCCAAGGGTCTCCGGATTGACAAGACCATCAAGCCCTATGATGGCACCGCTAGGCCATCTACATGGTTGCGGGACTACAGCGAGGCGGTTCACATTGCCGGGGGAAACCCTAATGTCACTATCAAGTACCTCCCACTAATGCTCACCGGCACCGCCCGACAATGGATTGATGACTTGCCGGAGAAATCAATCTGCAATTGGTTGGACATGCATGATGCGTTCACCAAGAACTTCGAGGGTACGTATAAGCGTCCCTGCACTGTCGGTGACCTACAGTGGTGCGTGCAAGAAAAGGATGAATCCTCTCGTGCTTACCTATCCCGCTGGATTGACATGCAAAATTCATGTGCGGGGGTGCACAAACAAACTGCTATGGCCGCCTTCATCGATGGTATGGAGAAGGGATCATTGCTCCGGCATACGTTAAAGTGCCATCAAGACAACAATGACCTCAACCTCAATGCGATGATTAGCATGGATAGTGAATTTGCTATCGCTGACAAGAACAATAGCAACAAGCAGAAATCTCTGCCAGAATAAAAGAAAGCAGCCGACATGGTTGCCACTATGTTCGCTGGCAAAGGCGAAGGCAGACAGCGTGGTCGTGGCCGGGGGGCTAGCCATGGGAAGAAAAGGAGTGATTCAACACCTTCCGTGCCCCGCGTCCCCCAAACATACGAAGAGTATCGCGATATGTCGTGTTTCGTCCACCTCGACGCAAATGGCAAGGCCATCCACACCAACCGCCAATGCAAGTTCGTCAACGTTCTCAAGGAAGATCCTGAGTCCGGCTACAAGCGAAGTCGGAAGATTAGACCCTGCGGAAAAGGCAAAGGGAAGAAGGAGGAGGAGGAATCCAAGGAATCAAGTGATATGGATGAAGACGTGGAACCCAAGTCCGCTGACAAAGGTGATGGAAAGGGCAAGAACCCTTTCGAAAAGAAGTCCCTAGTCTACCACACTTTCCTTGGAACCCCCACCATCCGGGCCTAGAAAACCTCACTAAAGATATTGATGGCTACCCTCCCTCCTGTTCCTCAGTACATCAGGTCGTCAGAGATTCCAATTACTTGGGATAGGCAAGATCACCCAGACATTATCCCAACAGAGAACCAGTATGCCATGGTCACCAACCCATTGATTAACGACATAGAGTTCACCAAGTGCCTCGTGGACAGTGGAAGCAACATCAACATTATGTACCTGGATACACTGCACAGGATGAACTTGATGGAGACCCAGCTAAGGAAGAGCAATACCGTGTTCCATGGCGTCATTCCTGACTGGCAAGCAAACTCATTTGGCTGCATCACCCTTCTGGTCGCCTTTGGTGATGTCAACAAATATCACCAATAGTGCATGACCTTTGAAGTGGTGCCCTTCAAGAGTGTGTACCACGTCATCTTCGGACGTGACATCTTCCACTCCTTTCTCACCAGGCCATGCTTTGTCTACAGCAAGTTCAAGATACTCAGACCAAACCACATCATCATCGTTGACGGAAGCTTCACCAAGGCAAGGGATGCGAGATGAGCAAAGCCACCTTCGCTAAAGCCGTCCTCCATGGTGAAGAATTCAAGGAGATCCAGAACCAGGTCGACACCTTGGAAATGTAGGCTTCGAAGAAGCAAATCACTGCTGCTGAACCCGCATTCATGGCTGCCATAAAGACCCAAGTAGGTGGAGCTTGTTGAAGGAGATTCCTCCAAGACCACCGCCATTGGCACGGACCTGGATCCCAAATAGGAAAGCACGCTCGTCGAGTTCCTCCGTGAGAATAAGGACATCTTCGCTTGGAAACCTGCCGACATGAAAGGTGTACCTAGGGAACTTGCCAAGCATAGCTTGAATATTGATCCTAAGGCCAAACCGGTGAAGCAACCTCTACGATGTTTCGGTGATGAAAGACGGCGAGCTATAGGCAAAGAGATAGCTATGTTACTTAAGGCTAGTTTTATCCGATAAGTCATTCACACCCATTGTGTGGAAAATCCTGTACTTGTCCCCAAAAGGGAACCAAAGAATTAAGAATGTGCGTTGATTACACCAACTTGAACAAAGCGTGTCCGAAGGATCCATTTGCTTTGCCTCGCATTGACCAAGTCATTGACTCGACAGCTGGCTCGGAACTTTTGTGTTTTCTCAATGCATACTCAGGATACCACCAAATTAAGATGCGAAAGTCGGACCAATTGACCACTTCATTCACCACAATGTATGGCACATACTGCTATGTCAAGATGCCCTTTGGGTTGAAAAACGCTGGTGCCACCTACCAGCAGACGATGCAGTGTTGCCTACTTGACCAGATAGGTCGCAACGTACATGCTTACGTGGACGATATCATGGTGATGTCAAAGAAATCAAATGACCTAATCACCTACTTGAAGGAAACCTTTGACAATTTCCGGAAATACAACATGATGCTTAACCCTAAGAAGTGCGTCTTCAGGGTGCCATCCAACAAATTGTTGGGCTTCATTGTTTTGCACCATGGAATTGAGGTCAACCTAGAGAAGATCAAGGCCATCCTTGACATCAAACGCCCGGCATGCTTGAAGGACATACAAAGGCTCACTGGTTGCATCGCAGCAGTAAGCCGGTTCATCAGCCGACTTGGGGAGAAGGCTATGCCGCTCTATAAGTTGCTAAAGAAGGCGGACAAATTCATATGGATGGACGAAGCAGATGCAACACTTCAGGAGTTGAAGAGAATACTCTCCTTCGCACCAATACTTGCAGCACTGGTATCAAGGGAGCCTATGTTAGTGTACATGGCTTCAACAAACCAAGTTATCAACATCTTCATCATGGTGGAGTGCAAGGAACCAACTCACGAATATGAAGTTTAGCGACTAGTTTACTATGTAAGCGATGTCTTGACGAAATCCAAGCAGCATTACCTGCACTACCAGAAGATAGCTTATGGAGTTTTCCTTGCTTCACGAAAGCTAAGGCATTATTTCTAGGAGCACCCCATCACAGTAGTGAGCAAAGCTCTGTTGTCCGACATCATCAACAATAGCGACGCTATAGGAAGAGTGGCAAAGTGGGGCATTGAACTTGTCGCCTTTGAAATCACATACAAGAGACGCGACGCTATCAAATCTCAAGCATTGGCAGATTTTATTGAGGATTGGATATAACTACCAGAAGGCACTCCTGTACCAGAGCCATAATATTGGGTTATGCACTTTGACGGATCAAAGTTACTCAACGGCTCGGGGGCTGGTGTACTACTGCAATCACCAACAGGGGAAAATTAGAGTACATCCTGTAGATCCACTTCAACGCTACCAATAACATGGCGGAATATGAGGCCCTCATTCACGGACTTCGTGTGGCCGAGGATAATGGCATCAACCGCATAGTTTGTTGTGGAGATTCCGACTTGGTTGCCCAGCAGGTGGCTGGCACCTGGAATGCACGGAACCCTATGATGGTGTCATATCAAGACGAATTGATGAGATAGCCAAGTGCTTCGACGGCTATGAAGTCAAGTACGTCAAAAGGGAGGACAACAAAGCGGTAGATCTACTTTCAAAGCTTGGATCAACTCGTCGACCAATTCCACCAGGTGTTTTTCTAGAGCATTTACGGACTCCATCTGTGAAGGGAGAAGACCCCGACAACCCGGATAGAGTGGACTCATTTGTGAATGCAGTAACAGTGACCTCTCCGGCTTGGACGAAACCATTCATGGACTATCTTTAATATGGAACTTTTCCCGCCGACGAAGTCGAAAGCCGACAGATAGTACATAGAGCAAAAGGCTACATCATCATTGACGGCCAGCTATACAAAAAGAGTACCATAGGAGTTTTTCTGCGATACGTCTCCTAGCAGCAATGTATTGATATCCCTATAGAAATACATCTCGGAGATTGCGGCCATCACGCCGCTCCCCGGTCGTTGGTGGCAAAAGCTTTCCGACAAGGATTCTATAGGTTAACTGCCAAGGAAGACGATGACAAGTTGGTACGAACCTGTCTTGGGTGTCAATTTTATGCAACACAACCAAGTGTTCCAACTAAATAATTGCAAACCATACCAATAACTTGGCCGTTTGCAGTCTGGGGGCTTGACATGGTTTGACCTTTGCAAATAACACCTTGTGGATTTACACATTTGCTAGTATAAGTGGATAAATTCACAAAATGGATTGAAGCTAAACCCATTAGAAAGCTCGATGGGGCAACAACCCTAAAATTTGTCCGGGATTTGGTGGTGAGATTTGGTCTCCCGCATAGCATCATCACCGACAACGGCAGAAATTTATCTCTCAGAGAAGTTGAGGAGTACTGTCATGAAAAAGACATCCGCCTTGACCTAGCATTTGTGGCATATCCACAGTCAAATGGGCAAGTTGAACGGGCCAATGGATTAATTCTACAAGGAATCAAGCCACGCTTAGAGGCACCGCTCCATAGAGTAGCTAGAGCCTGGGCAGAGGAGTTGCTATCTGTGTTGTGGAGTTTACGAACAACACCCAACAGATCCACCATCTTGACCCCTTTATTCATGGTTTATGGAGCAGAAGCTGTCCTACCATCCGACATCCTCCACGATACACCAAGAGTCGCTGCCTACAATGAAGACGACGCTAAAGAATCCAGACACTTATCTATGGACCTACTGGAGGAAGAGCACGTGTTGGCATGCCAGAGATCTGCCATCTACTAGCAGAAGTTGCGTGGCTACCATAGTCACCGCGTTAAGCATCACTGATTTAAGAGGGGGATCTGGTGCTTAGACTCAAGCAAGAAAAGTCACAAAATTATCCCTGCATTGGGAAGGACCATTTGTCATAAGCAAAGCATTGCTCAATGGTTCCTATTACCTCATCGATATTCGCGAGTTGAAAGATAGGACAAAAAGCACAAGCGCAAGCAACGTGACTCCGATGATGATTTCCCGAAAACAGATCGGCCATGGAACATAGCACATCTACATCCCGTTTACACTTAGCATATTTTATATTATGTAATAAGTATTTTTATATGATCAATGAAATAAATCATTTGGTTCACTCATATTTAGTAAGTCTCTACCTCCTTTAGTTGTTCATTTTTGGATCATATAAACCCTTTATTCGCAAGTTTGCATTTGCACTTGTGAAAATTCCACCTATGGGCATTAGCTTAAGTTTTCTGGTCTACACGTTTTCTGAAGTTTTCATGTGGATTCCGGAGTAGTGACTTTTAGGCACTCAAAGCCGGCGATTTTTGCTCTTAGGTTCTTGACGGTGCTATTAAGCATCATCACCTGAGAGAATAGTTCTATACTACAAGTCTTCCGTCTCACGAAAGGTCAAGCATATGAACCATAATAATGGATAAGCCAACACTTGCTTAAAATATATATATATGTTGGATCTAGTTAAGTAGCAGGAGGCTTGTAGCCAAGTTTTCCGCCTTACAAAACACATAAGTTTTTTTCCGCATACACATTGTCGAGACACATTTAATACAAACAATGTATTTATGGCTCTGCTACAGGGGACTTCACGGCTGCATCATCAACAACAGGAGAGCCAGGCCTAGAGATTTCATCAAACTCGGAGGGGCCAGGGCTAGACTCAGAAGATGCCAGGTCATCATACATCTCCTCGGCAGGCACATTGACGTCCGCCTTGACCATCTTGGCAACCTTGGTACCGTAGCCAGCGAGGGAGTTCCAAATAGCATCGCTATCGATCTCTTTCTCTGCCTCATCAAGCTTTACCATGCTGGAGGTTACCAGATCAATGTCGGTGTTGTAGTAGTGCCCCTTGACCAAGGACAAGGTCATCCTTGCACCAGCCCGGACGCAAGAAGCTTTCCAGTCCTTGACTTTCTTGGGGCTCGGCGCAGGATTTCCGAGTACTTGGCCGCTGACTGTGCCACCTTGATGTTGATACCCAAGGGTTGTGCTATCTCCTTAGCCTGGTCGATGGCAGTGTTGATGAATTTGTCGGCAAGAATCATGCATTACTTTGGATCCGGAGCACCTTCACCCAGGTTGGTTAAACCAATGGGAGATGTGCTTTCGTTAGAGACAAAGCGTATACGTACAACAAGTACAAATGTTCATCTTACAGAATTGAAAAAGACAGAGGAAAGTTACAGAAGATGCTTGTCTTAGCTTGCTTGCAGATCTCCGCCAAGATGTCATGCTCCTGCTGAACTTTTTGTACACCTCAAGGTTCCGATCATTCTGCTCTTTGGCAGTTTGGTTTTGACCTTTGAGCTATTCAATTTCATTCTTCAGGCGTTGCATCTCGGCGTCAGTAGATTCTTGATCACCTTCATCGCCTCTTCATGGCCCTTGACAGCATTGGCCAGGTCTTCTTCAAGATTTTATTTTCATCATCGAGCTTCTGAATATGCTTGGACTGCTCGATGATGCTCTTGGCTTTGGCAATGGCCTCTATAAGACGAAACACAAACAATATTATGAGAGTTCAGAAGAAGTGGACCCATGAGAAAGATACAAAGTTGTTAAAAGAAAACAGACGCTTGCTATTTTTGATCTGTTCCTTCATGAAGGCTATTTTACCCTGTTTAAGGTCCAGTTCCTTCCGCAAGTTAGCTAATCTCCCATTGGCGGCCTTTCCCCGGCTATTATCATTCTGCAAAGAAGACAAAATGCTTAGTTTCTCTAGAGCATCTAGTCGGAACTATCCAGTTTCAACTAAACGCTCGGGGGCTACAGTATCAGATTTTAATCAATAAGTGTTCTCTCTTAGAGTATCTAGTTGTAATTTTAATTCTAAACTTGAAACTCGGGGGCTACACTGACAAGTTATACACTTAGTTCTTTCGAGCACTCAGGCCAAAAGCTAATAATTTTCTGCATAAGAGCTCGGGGGCTATAGTGGGATATATTATAAAATAAAAGAAGTGAAGTTTAGAAACTTACAATGGCAATAACCTTTAGATTGTTTGCTAGATGAGCGTATGCATTATGGAAGGTCCAGGCATTGTTGTACACAACATCTGCCTGTTTGATGAGATCATCCAAGCATAGAGTCGGAGGAGTTGAAGACAAAGGAGTTGTCAAAGCTGGAGGCATAGATGAAGCCCTAGCCGCCTGTTGTGTTATGATGGCAGTTGATGGATCAAGGGCTACCGCCTTGTCCGTTGTTGTGGTCGCCTCTGCCTCCGCTCCCTCCATTGCTTGTTTCCCTTTCTCGATGGCATCCTTAGTTAGAGCTTTAGCCATTTTAGAGGAGGTACTCTCATGTGTCGCCTACTCACTGGGCGCAATATCCATGCCGGCAGAACCTGAGACATCCGTCGGTGGATCGACATCAATCTCCACGACGGAGGTCTCAGGAATGATGGGGGATGAAGGCCCAAGGGGCCTATTATAGGCTTGGCGGCAGGGGTCAGGGTAGTAGCAGCAGGAGATGACTTGGAAAACATGCCGCGAATATTTTTGGAACCCCCAACATCTTTGGACGTCCACTTCAAACCAACACTAGACTTCTTCCTAAAACGTACACGGTATAAGTACATGAATTGAATAGGTGCAATGAAAGTTAAAACCGAAGAATGAATATGCTTACACTATAGTATACAACCTATCTAAGGGGATGCTGGTGGACTTCTTCTTCTCCGCCTCTAAGGCGGCAATTGATTTTTTGGGGACTCCACTCTCTGTTTTCTTTTTCTTCTTGCCCTTGGCAGCAGCATCAGAGGTGGAGCTCTTCCGCTTTCGTGCTGTTGTAGTCAGATGATCCTTGGAGGCATCATCGTCAGACACCACCTGGATATCCTTCAGCTTGGGATCATAGACCTGGGAGGCCATTTGATCCACCGCCAAGGTCGCCAGATGTAGGACAAAGGAATGTTAGTTCGATGACTTCAAGACGGAAAAGCCTTAGAGTATATGTAACGAGCAACAAAGGAAACATAATCTACTTTTGGGCACTTGCCGCATTCGAACATGTCAAAGATGATCTCGAAGCCATGCTTCCTGTCCTTCACCTTGACAATGTCCTTTAGCCAGAGCTTGATGGAGTCACTCGAGAAGTTATCCTACGAGATACACATAGGATCCTTCCGGCTCTTGGAGTACATGCGCATCAGCTCGGTGCGATGCTGCAGATGTTGGATCCGCTTAGTGATAAAATAAAATAAATATGTACTCTGCATAATGTATTGGAAATTTGTCTCAGCGATAAAAGATACATCATTTCCAATCAACAATATGTACTCTGCATAATGTATTGGAAATTTGTCTCAGCTCTCCCACTTAATTTCTTGCAAATGCACGCATCTTCATCATCTTTGATGCAATTAAACTCCTTTAACATTTTCATCATGGTGAAGATTCCAACTCCGCTATGCTCACTTCAACTATTGAAGTTTGCATGCCCTTTTAGCACCCTTTGAATTAAAAAGACCTCCGGACCATGTCATGTACACGTCCTAGGTAACCATTCTATTAGAAGAACCTTGTTTTGTTTATTCAACTACCATTTACCAAATTATATGTAGTGGTTGCTACATTAATCCGTCAAGACTAAATATCGCTATGAAAGATCAAATCATGTCATAGTCAACTCCTTGAACATTGTCGTAAACTTCTTTCCGACATGTCGAATATTTCATAGATGTTAAACATCTATGTCTATTTCTTTATAGATCCAAACACAACCGATAGGCTTCACGCCTTTTCGGAGGGTCTTCCAAGTTCAGAAAGTTGATTTCTCGTGTATGGATACTATCACAGATTCTATGACTTCTAGTCATTTTATGGAGTTAGGGCCATCATCGATTCTTTGCATGCAGTTAGTTCATCATTGTAAAAACAATAACGATTTGTTTATCAAATCTCACTATTTGATTCTTACCCGATGTATACGGTTCAAATAGGAACCGTAATCTCCAAGATCACACCCTTCGTAATCACGGGAGCCATGAGCATTGTGGCCGCCACAGGGACACTTTCCGGCACTGCGCTACTTATCACATATAGCTAAGGTTCAACAACTTTATCAAAGTTCTATTGTCCTCCCACTTAACTTTTCACGAAAAATTCCTTCTCAAGAAACTTGACGTTCCAAGCGACAAACTCTTTTGTCCTCGGTGTTATGGAGGAATTCCCAACAAATTCTTTGGGATAACCTACAAAGACGTGCTTATCCAACTTTGGTTGTAAACATTTTACTTATGCATAGCATACCAAAATTTAAGAATAGACAATTTGGGTTTTATCCCAAACCACAAATCATATGGTGTCATTTCAACGGATCAAGATGGTGCTCTTTTCAGTGTAAAAGAGGTAGTCTCTAAAGCTTTAATCCTTAAAACATAACGGCAGTTTTATAAATGACACCTTTGATCTAACCATGTCAAACAAGGTTTGATTTGATCTCTCGAACATACCATACTCCTATGGTTTATCGGGAAGTGCAAATTCATGGAACAATTCTTGAAATCTTAGGTGTTTTGCTAAACCTGTAAATCAAATATCTTCCTTTATGATCAAATCATAAACTCTTTTATTTTCTTGTTACAATGATTTTTCACTTCATCTTGAAAGTCTTTGAACAATTTTCAAATGTTTCATACTTCTTCCTTATTAAGTAAATATATAGATATATTCACTCAAATTTCTAGATAAAGCATGTGAAGCAAAAAGATCCATCGCATATGGCTACACATAATGGACTATGCACATCAGCATGCACAATTTCCAATAAGCTAGTCACCCGTTCCTCTTTGGCCTATGAACGGAGTTTCAATTATCTCGAGGAAAGTTTCACAAGCGTCAATTGATCAAAATCAAAAGACTCCCAAAATCCATCAACATGGAGTTTCTTCATGTTTACTTTCCAATATAATTCAAACAGCGATGTCACTTCATAAGTGATCTTCCAATCATTTGTCTTACGACATTTTAGCAATAATGTTTATCGATGTGATTTCTCCAACTAGACTTGTAAAAGTTCATCCATCCTTTATGGAATACGGTAATTATTTGAACAACCATTGTTCTCGTAATACCGGAACAAAATTACAATTATTAAAACAAATCTTGAAGGCTAGGTTTGACGACAACAAAAAACACAATAACACTTTATTTGTTTTCGATGAACATCATCACTTATTCTCTTGCTAGTTACTTAGGCCGTTGCAGTTCATGAATTGTGTTATATGAAACTTCATACCAACCAATTCGATATCCAATACCTAAGAACCACATTGTTTAACAAGCAAGGAATACAACCATAACATGTATATCTTCTATATACCTAAGTTGGACATCTCGAACCTTTTCTTTTCTGCCAAATATTTTATAGATTCTCTTTCAGCAATTCCTTTTCTTTTAAAAGAATCTATCAACATCAATAGTGGTGTCATTCACATGACACATAGTACAAAGTGTATATAGTCAAATACTAATACCTTTGAACTTGCACTTTGAAGTGGATCACCATCATCAAATGTTTGGTGTTCTTTCAAAAATCCATTCTTTGGTAATCTATTAGTGTAGTAAACATTTTACTTACATCTTCTATTCATCCTTATCATGAAAACTTTCATGATCAAGTTACTATAGCCTATAAGGAAGAATCACAAGTATAATGTTGGTTCCCAAAACCTTTTTGGGAGATCCGGATGCCTAGCATCTCCATCCTTCACAAATTCTCATACAATATGAGAACATGTATTTTGCTAAATTATACTCTATCATAATGCAACCAAAAATATTGTTTTAGATATCACAATATCTTCCACACATGATGGTTTCTGAAACAAAAAAATTCAGCTCCTAGATAATATTGATATTAAAACAACTTTTGAATATCAATCATCATGGAGGAAAACATGATACTTTAGATACTAACATAGGAATTCTTACTCTTGATTTAATACTACTTATTAAACTTCATGGAGTAAATAGAGTTTGCTGAAAGTTTGCAATAGGACTTCTAAACTTTAAATTGACATTCAAAACAATACGATACTAGTTCGTAAAGTAAATATCCAGAATTCTATAGTTCTATTATCTCAATTAAAACTAAGAATAAGGTAGTAAACAGATGCCAATGACTACAACAAATTATGCAAATTCAATTTGATTTAGTTTATGACAAATTTGGTTCGACTAATCCAAATTAGAAATGAACTCCCACTCAAAAACAACATCCCTTGTGCCTTTTTGGTGATTACATGAACCAAATCCACTACACCAAGTCCGATCATCATGTGAGTCGGTGTAGCTTCAAAGGCGAGCATCAATATGGGCATCACATCAACTATATGACTCATGCTTAACCTTTCGGTCCGTGTTCCGAGGCCATGTCTTTACATGCTAGGCTTGCCAAGTAAGAACCTTAGTACTCGTGTGTAAAACTATCTTACACCCGTTGTATGAAAGCGTAGAGTCGAGCACACCCGATAATCACGTGATGTCTCGAAACACGATCCATAGAACAGTGCATACTTAAGGAAGAACACATTTTATCTTGATATGTAAATGAGAGATCATCTTATAATGCTACTAAAAAACCAAACTAGCAATATAAGATGCAAACATCATATGTGTAAAGTGGAATGATATGGTCCATGTATTTGATCACCATCATGTGCATCGTGGTATGATCTATATCATTCCTTTGTGTGTAAGGCCAAGGTCTATGGAACTTACACGTTAGGTGTGTTGTAAGGGTATCTACCATACATCAACTTACAACATTACCATACCATGACACTAGCCCAACAACAATCTAAACTAGACACCTCTAATTTATCCATTGCAAGTTTTACGTGGCTTAGGGCTTTCAGAGATAGAACCGGTCTTACCTACAAACATGGAACCACAACGATGATAACCAAGTTATTAGCAACTCGTTGTAAATCAGATATTGACTATAGTAGGAGAGACAGACACCCGCTAGCCACTTATGCAAAACTAGGTGCATGTCAGTCGTGGAATCGGTCTCACGTGCGATGACATGTAAAGTTGGTATGGGCCGCTTCATCCCACTATGCCACCAATATCCAAAATACATGAAATATGCAATAACATGATCATCATCGCCCACATATAAACATATGTGTACTACCCGTGTAAAGCACCTACGCATAGATCAGGCTCTGATACCACTGCTAGGTTCGCAGCATAGAAAACAAAAAAATTCCTACGATGGGAACTATACGCCAAGATCTATCTACTAGATACAAGCAACAGGTGGATATACATCCATAGAGAACATACCCTCGAAGACAACAAAGCGTTGTTAACGAGATGGAACTCATGGATGATGTAGTCGTACACTTGCCGATCTCAATATCGTGATGAAGTCCTTCAGGTCCAGCAGTTCTAGCACCATCAGGTCCAACACCATCAAGTCCAGCACCACAAAGTAGCGGTGCATCCGTGATCGCACACATGTCCAGTCCACCGAACAACCTCCGCCTCCTCGCTCCAGCGATGCAGCGGAAGCAATAACTCCTTTCTAGATAAAGCCACCGGGAACATGTATCTCGCTAATCCGAGACCATGGGGAATAACTAGAGGAAGAAGAGAACCTTCACGAGGAGGTGGGGAAAGAGGAGAGGAGCCATGGGGCTCCTTTTATAGGGGAGGGGCGCACCCCCAAGGGCATGGCTGTCCGGCCATGGTGGGTGCCCCCACCTCTCCCTCATTCATATGGGTGGAGCTTCCATTAAGCCCACTCACATCAATTTCAATTCCACTCACTTTGCATTTAATGTCCACCAAATTAAATGCATTTTCTCTTTAAATAAAACACTTTTATTTATTTTATTCAAAATTTTGTTAATTACTTTAATTAACAAACATTCACATAAAACTCCCTACGACATTTCAATATCACATGCAGAACCAGATTCAACAATTTCACCCGAAACAATTCCGGTTTCCATCGAAATGATTACAGCGCTTTCATAATCTTTATCTGAAACATATTTGCTCCTAAATGGTGTCAGTATACCTTAAGTGTGTCACCCTGCAGTTCGCAAATAATGCAGACATGATCGAGACCCCTCTCAGATCAATAATCAGAAGCGAGACCTAGAGATCCATACCGACTCCCACACATTCAACGATGACTTATGTGATCGTGTGAACCTTTAATGCTAGTAACTTAATCCCTTTGTCTCGCGATATATTACATGTCTGAGATTTTATCATCGGTATCCAAATACCTAGTTTGATCTCGTTACTGACATGCACTCTTTTCGCGTTCCCGTGATATAACATTCTAGTGATCACATCACTTGCTTGCAAGCTATTTCAATGTGATATCACCGAGAGGGCCCTGAGTATATCTATCCGTCATCGAGATGGAAAAATCCCACTCTTGATCCATGAGCCTCAACATAAAACCTTTGGAGTATCTGAACCCACCTTTATAGTCACCCTTTTACGGTGTGACGTTTGATGTTATCAAGTCACTCTTCCGATGTCAGCAATTAACATGATCTCATGGTCTAAGGACTAAGATTACTTCGTATGATGTTATAGCAATATAAACATAATGACTTTGATCATCATGCTATACTTTGGATGAATGTTCATCACATCATTTCACAAATGCTATGACCTCGTTATTAACAACATCCAATGTCCATGATCAAGAAACCTTGATCATCTTGTTAATCAACGAGCTAGTCTATAAGAGAGGCATAACTAGGAATCTTTTATTTGTTTATTAAACACACATGTATTGACGTTTCCAATCAATACAATTATAGCATGCGAAATAAACATTTATCATAAACAAGGAATAAGATAATAACCACTTTATTATTGCCTCTCGGGCAAATTCCCTTCACTATCCACATGCAGGAGACTCTATGGACCCCCTTCTCCCGAGCTTGATTCGCACTTTATTTCTTGGGGCCACAAAGTAGTTAGGGGATTTATTACTATCATGTACTTATGGCATGCTTTACTGCTTTATTTAGTATTGTGCATGCATCACTTGTACTGTTTAGGAACCCCGTGCCATATTTATGATGTATCGACAAGCCCTGTCACACTTTTGGGTTTCCAGTCGTTTACATCCGTCGCCACACACCCTAGGTCCATCCGACTTCGTATCGGGTAGCTTATTGGGGTGCCCCCCTGAAATAATTTATGAATCTTGTGAATGCATTGTCATGAGGCCTCGTTGCTTTTTATTTGGTTCTTCCCGAGGTTGGTCAAGCGTGTGTTTCTATTTGTGCACCCTTGTAGGGTAAATATTTTTGAAAGTCGTGTCAGCGGTTATGGACGACTTGGAGCACAATTTCTCGATCAAAGACAAGCATAACTAAAGTATCACCTTTAATTTGACTAAAGTGTGACTAGTAAATAGTGCAAAACTCATGAAATGGTTAATAAAATTGCCAACAGATCTCGCTGGTAAGAGAGAAGGAGGGCGAGCGATGTTTAATTATATTACTTACATCACTATTGTTACTAATTAACGAGCATCCTTCCATCTCTGGTTGGGCGGATGTTGTAGCGTGTCTCTATAGAACTGTTTAGATATTATCTTTCGCTACAACTGCGTCACCCCCAGGTTGTTCCCTTTAGATGCATTAAGACTTGCTAAGTACCCCTAGGGTCTCACATGATATATGTTATTGTTTAGATGGACGGGTTTACTCACAAGAAGGTTACTGGGTGGAAGAGACCGATGATGGTGGCAATGACTATGAGGTGTAGAGATTCTAGGGATGGAGATCCATGAGATCTATGTGCGGGATGTGCTTATTTTCCAGGGAATCTTATGCCAATTTGCTTCTTGTCTATACTCGGATCTTGTTTTCCGCTTCCGCTTGATACTCTGATGTGTGATGTATGAGGATGTATCCTAAACTACTATCTCTATCTAGGATATTTGTATCTTGCTGTATGGTGTTGAATATTTCTGTTTCTATTGTTTTAGATGGTGTGGCTCTAATGTACTATTGTATGTCACTGACATACATACTCATTTGTGTATGTTTTTGATCGCTTTACATGTCAACTACGCCGCTCGCTCTTGTCCCGATGTTCTTGAAAGTGGGTACAGTGGTTGGCCGGTACCGTGCCCTGCTCCGCTTCTACGGGCCTATGCGTGGTTGGCCTTGGGCCCCCGCGGTAGAATCCCTTCTCCACTTTTGGGTTCATTCCTGGCTTGTTGCTTAGAGCGTAGGGTCTGAGGTATTACACCTAGCATCCTAGGAGACACCCTCTTTTCGTTGATGGACAAAAGGCAGGGAGTGTTTTTGGTGTTTAGCTCTCTCAGATAAACTTTTCCAAACACCACAATGACCACGCTACAAACCCGTACATGGAATCATGGCATGTGGGCTCGCTCATGCGCGTGTAGTCGGCAATGAGATCACCTGGAACTCCATATGCAAACTGCTGAACGGCTATAGAACATTTTTGGTAAGAGGAGAATCCAACCTTACCGGTACAATCGAACTTGGCCTCGAAGTAGTCATTGTAATCCCTCACGCCATTGAGAATATCTAGGAACATCGATCTAAACATCCTATAGCTGTGACAGAATGCCTTCTCTTTAAAGGCTGGATTAGTTGGGTTGAAGTAGTCCTTGTAAAGGCGTAGGTGGCCAGCTTCTTGATCGCGATCTACATTGGCTAGATGCTTCAACGATGAGCCACCCCTACGCGGCGGCAATAGGTACTGATCGTGCACCATGGTTACAGCTGAAAGAGCATGTGGGCCCCATGTGTGGTTTTGGTAATTAATGACAATCTTTATAGACTAGTGTGTGCATTAAGTTTCACTTTTATGAATTGTCCATTGGCATCGCTTGGAGCATGTGTTAGCTTCAAGGTAGATGAAATGAAGAAGAAGATGCGTTGTGCAAGCTCAAAATGCGCCATATCTAGAAGATCTCTTGTTTGATGCTTGCCATCCTCGGTGATCATGGATCGATGAAGACAAGGTCAAAGTATGCTCAAGGCAAAAGTATTCTTGATAGGTTTTCCCTTTCGCCGGTCTCATGTTGTTAGTTGGGAGACCAGGTTTAGGATAGATAGCCGTACTATCAAGAGGGGCTCTCGAGTGAGTAACTCAATCATATCGTTCAGAGAGAGCTCAAACCATTGCTCCTTTTAGAGGGAGAAGAGAACCTTCACGAGGAGGTGGGGCAAGAGGAGAGGAGCTATGGGGATCCTTTTATAGGGGAGGAGGTGCACCCCCAAGGCCATGGCTGGCCGGCCATGGTGGGTGCCCCCACTTCTCCCTCATTCATATGGGTGGAGCTTCCACTAAGCCCACTCACATCAATTTCAACTCCACTCACTTTGCATTTAATGTCCACCAAATTAAATGCATTTTCTCTTTAAATAAAACACTTTTATTTATTTTATTCAGAATTTTGTTAATTACTTTAATTAACAAACATTCACATAAAACTCCCTACAACATTTCAATATCACATGCAGAACCAGATTCAGCAATTTCACCCAAAACAAATCCAGTTTCCATCGAAATGATTCCAACGCTTTCATAATCTTTACCTGAAACATATTTGCTCCTAAATGGTGTTAGTATACCTTAAGTGTGTTACCCTACGGTTCGCGAATAATGCAGACATGATCGAGACCCCTCTCAGATCAATAATCAGAAGCGGGACCTGGAGATCCATACTGACTCCCACGCATTCAATGATGACTTATGTGATCGTGTGAACCTTTAACGCTAGTAACTTAATCCCTTTGTCTCGCGATATATTACATGTCTGAGATTTTATCATCGGTATCCAAATACCTAGTTTGATCTCGTTACCGACATGCACTCTTTTCTCATTCTTGTGATATAACATTCTAGTGATCACATCACTTGCTTGCAAGCTATTTCAATGTGATATCACCGAGAGGGCCCTGAGTATATCTATCCGTCATCGGGATGGACAAATCCCACTCTTGATCCATGAGCCTCAACATAACACCTTTGGAGTATCTGAACCCACCTTTATAGTCACCCTTTTACGGTGTGACGTTTGATGTTATCAAGTCACTCTTCCGATGTCAGCAATTAACATGATCTCATCGTCTAAGGACTAAGATTACTTCCTATGATATTATATCAATATAAACATAATGACTTTGATCGTAATGCTATACTTCGCTCAATCTCCTTCGCTGCCTCGCTCGCTCAATCGCCCCGCTCACCTGCATTGACCTGCCCTAGCGTTGCTTGATCGACGGGTCCGGTAGTACCGACCTAGATCGGGGAAATTGCCCCCAACGCACAGGAAATTCTGGGCTCCTATTTAAGCTTTCTCCCTTTATCATTTTTAGGTGTTATTCCTCCATATTTTCTCAAGATTTGCCTCTTTGACTCTAATCTTTTGAGCTTGATTAATCTCTGCCCTCCAATGATTCTTGCCAATATTTTAGGGGAAGTTAGAGGAGATCCAGATCTACAATTTGACCAAACCAAATCACCTCTTTGTGAGTGAATCTTTGGGATCTGGATCTTGGGGGATTTTGTGTTTCCCTTTGTGTTCTTCCTCTCTTGTTCCCCCAATTTCTTTAGTAGCTTTGTTGGAACTTGAGAGTGAAGTATTGGGGCATATTTGTGGTGTTCTTGCCTTTTGCATTAGACGAGCATGTTGTAGGTACGGTCTAGCGACGCATCCGACCGTCTAGCCTACATAGAGTACTGGTCGCGACCGGTGGCGGGATGAATCCGCATAACACCAGCAACGCTCGCGGGATGTGGCGGTGGTGGACACTAGGTGGAAACACTAGAGACAACGGTCCGGGTCGGAAACTACCAGCAAGCTCTTGTGCAAGATGGAGACCCATACCGCATAGAGCGGCGCTACCTAGGGTGGCGGCGAAGATGGCACACGAGAGTCTGGGGCAGGGAGTGGTTCGAATGTGCCTTCTTTGTCACTAACCCAAAGGGATGACGCACGCTTCCCGACGCGATGCAACCGTGTCCCAAATTTGGTGCACGGATGGATTGATCCGCGCAAGTCAGTTTGTTTGAATCATTCCGCTAGGCCGTGCTTCAGCTATCCTCCCGTCCACGTGGGACAATACCATTTAGATCACCCCCATAGAGATGTGCTTAGTTCACTTATAGTACCCTCTCTGGTCCAAATTATTCTTCTCAAATTATTCTAGATTCGGTTGTACATAGTCATGTTTTAGTACTAGATATATACGAATCTAGACAAATCTGAGAATAATAATTTGGATCGGAGGTAGTAGTAGGATACTAGTCGTGGTACAGTAAGACCAGTGTCCATCGCCCGCTGAATATGTATACTCTCTTTGATCCAAATTAATGTTCTCAGATTTCTCTCCAATCCAAATTAGTGTTCTCAGATTTATGTAGATTCAGATGTATTAGTCATGTTTGAGTGCTACATACATCTGAATATAGACAACTTTAAAAACATTAATTTAGATCCGAGAGAGTATTAAAATGCAAATTCCAGAGTAAATACTCCCTCTATTTTAAAATCTAAGCTTTTTAGCAAGCTGAGAGTAATTCAGAATGCATAATGCATGATATACAAAGGAATTAGTATCTTAGCAAATCCTAAGAACAAATACAAAAGATCCAAGGGTGTGTTTGGTTGCTCGGGCCGGATTTTTACATTTTTCCTAGTTGGCCCAGCGGATGCTGCATGTGGGGAGATTGGCCTCGGGCCTGGATGGGCGGTTTATTTGGTTGCCCGTATTTTCGTTTCCCTACTAGGAGAGCCCATATGGCCACTTTGTTTGGTTTTCTAAAATAGGCTCGGCTGATGCAAATGTGCATGTTTGGAAGCCCGCGCCCGGCCCGATATGGTTACCTCGCATGACAAATGGTAAGCTTACCAACTACTCATCAGAGTTTAAGATCTTACACATGATCGTCACATGAATTAAACAACTGGTAGTATACAATCCACATGATCAGGCCGACGATGATAAAGTTTTGCATCATACTTTCACCCTGTATAGGTGGAACCTGTTCATGTGGATGAACTCGATGAGCTACATGCGAAGGAGTGAAATTGATGTTCATATCTTGTGACGGCTGTGGACGCTCTGCTAAAAACTCATAGTAGGTTATTTGTGCTTGTTCTAGAGTCTTAAACCCGTTATGGAGGTTGTGCTGGTAACCCATCACTTGTTGGCTGCACTCCTCCCATGTCTTGTAGATTCCCGTATTTTTATCATAGTACACCACATACCAGTTGTATTTCTATGAGACATAACACATATACAACATAAGGATCACAACAAAAGCAGGCAAATCAAATTCATAAACACAAGGTAATCAACATAAGTAATTTAAGAATGCATGATCCTATGGGCAAAAGCATCATCAATTCATCTACAAGCTAATGTAATCCTACCGATCTTCACCAACTTCTATGGTGTCATCCTACCACCACATCAAAAGGGGTGCAATCCTACCACCGCAAGTTCTCCATAATGTGAGGGGTTAGTATATACCACCTCACAATAAACATGCCTTCAAATAAGATTTTTATCGAGTCCCTAGCTACTTCAAAATATATAACCAGGGGTTAGTATATACCACCTCACAATAAACATGCCTTCAAATAAGTTTTTTATCGAGTCCCTAGCTACTTCAAAATATATAACCGACAATTTCTTCTTCATCATGCATGCACCAAACCACCATCTCCATGATCAGGGAGCAAGCACTACACGTAGTAGTGCTTGGCCAGGTAGGTCCTGAGCTAGAGATCCCTGTGGTCCTCTGCCATGTGAACAAAGCCGTTTCCCATAGCCCTGTTGTCGAAGAGGTGGTTGAGCACCACCATCAGAGCCTCAGGGCTGTAGCCTCTGGCGCCCATGACGATGTCATAGAGAGCTAGGTGCACATCAGGAGGGGAAGCAGTGGTGATGGAGGTCGCCACCTCTTTCACGACATCGGTCATGCACGTGATGGCGACGACGTCCTCCTATCGTAGCAGCGACCTTTTAATCTTCTTGGGCGGATCGAAGCCACCAACAACATAGGCATTTGTGCTGGCGCCATGACCAACGCCCGGGGCAGGAGAACTAGCAGCGGCATCGGTCTCAGCCTCTTCATCAATTACCACTATCTCAGACTCCTGGGTCTGCATGTATTCAGGGCTTGGTGCGCCAAGGGGCTCACTAGAGCCCATGGCAAACTTGCCAGTGGCAAGACCGAACGAGAAGGTGGCCTCCATCTGCCTATAGTTGGCGACTGGCTTGTTCAGATACTCGACATACCTAGGGTGATCCTGAGACGGTGAATTGCAGGGAGGTTAGTGGTAGTTAGCGAGGTTACAAAAGGAAATTGTAGGGATGTTACTACAATAACTGAAATTAGTTAGTACCGAGATGTGTCCTCTGTAGTGGGCGTCCTCTAAGATGATAGTGCAGGTCTCCCTATCCCATCTAGCTCCGCTAAGGTCTCTAAGCTTAGCCACATGGATCCACCCGATCCTCCACTTACACATGTGGTTATACACTTGCTGTGAGGACCCCTCGATGCCACAAAACTCAAACATCTTGCGGGCAACAGTGTTCAGGTGCACCTCCTTGAACCCCTTCTCCGTCCTGACACCGCTCTTAATGATCTCACACATCTGGTTGAGCACGAACGCCGAGAGGGACGGTTCCCACTTCATGGTGCCCTTCACCCCCTTGCAGTGGCCTGTGTTATGGGCTTTGCCAGCCTTGAGGGCCTTCTTTTTGGCCACGATCTTGACAACTTGCTCTGCAATCTGCTCCACCGTGTACCAGTCATCGGAGGATAGGTGAGCCTTAAAGGTGGGGCTAGGGTTGGGTCTTAGCGAAAAAGATCGCTTGAGAATCCATGAAGGTCTGGCTGAACTCACCAATGGTCATGTCCTACAGATCTCACGGTCGCACCAGAACCTAGACTAGATATGAACACAAGCTTAGAGGACATATACAAAATTACCTACCTAGACATGCAATAAGTCCACAAAACACCGATCTATGACTACACCAAGCAGTTCATTGGGCATACTAACATGGATCTACCCGCAAACTACAATCATATCTAGGAGGTGTAACAAATTGAAGCTACTACATCTGGGGTTTGATGAAACTCACCGGCATCGGAGGAGCAGAGCACGTCACTACTGAAGATCTTGGAGAAGAACGCCTGCACCAACCGATCTACAATCTTCACCGCCGCTACCGCCACTTACCTGTTGGCTGATGAAGAACTACGCCGGGTTGAGAGCTCGAAGAATGGGAAAAATGGTGGCGAGGCACTATGTGGTGAGCCGGGTGGTGATATATACCGCCGCACTTCCTCCAATTTTTTGGGGAAGCTACGGCTCGCGCCACGCTGAGCTTGCGCGCGGTTTCTTCCGCTTTTGCACGAAAGCAATCGGTCCCGCGAAAACGCACCAAGTTTTAGACTGATTTAAATCTTGTGCGGAAACCGTGCGACCGAGCAAAACAAACGGTGCGAGAAACGAGAAAAAGGACCGACCAAACACGCGCCAAATGTTCCCGCTGAAACTTTCCTCGGTGCTCCTCCCATTCCGATTGCAGTGGGCTAACGGTTGCGAACTGAACCTCGTACTCGCGCGGGTCGCCGGGTTCCTCGCACTGAGGGCTGTTTCGATCTCCTAGCCCAGCGCCTCGCGTTGATGGATCCCGCGGCCGGGCGAGGGATTCGGAGCGGGGGGACGTGGGCGCGGCAGGGCGAGGTCTTCGACCTCACGCGTGGCGGGCTCCTCCCACCCTGCTCGTCCGCCCCCCAAGTCTGTCGCCGCCACGACCGCTTCGCCCGCGCCGCCCCTTGTCCCCTCCCACTACCGAAGCCAAAGGAACTCGTAGGCGTCCTCCTCCGCCTCCTAATCTTCTCTTCTGGACTGTGGAGTTAGCTGCAGATCCATCCGGACGCGATCCCTTTCGCTGGTGAGGACGCCCTAGCTCGTCCGGGCTGTTGTTCGTTTTGCTCTCTGCTTGCCGTGAACGCTCGAATCCGACCAGATCGGTCTCAGTTTGCCCCCAAATCCCATTGATCCACTATTACTATGAATTGTTGCCACTAATACTCGTTTATTTCAGAAAAAATAACTAGGGGTTCAACTGTTCCGAACAGTTGTGTTCGGCTATGTTTCAGGCTTTCATCCTTTGGTGTTTCTTCTCTAGTTTTTGCTGATTCAGTTGCGCTGTATTATAGTGGACTGAACAATTCCCTGCTTTTCTTTTATCAGATGAGAAATGCATTGATCTTCATGATAGAATTCGTAGCACTTGTCTTAAATAAAGCAAGGGTGATTATTGCAGGAACCGAAAACAGCTGAATGGCGGGGTTCAAGGAACAGCGATACGAAGAATTGTTTGGTGGTTTTTTCTTTGATGAAGACACGTTAAGGTACTGCAGTCCTAGTAGCATCGATGGAATACGTGCTGTGTATCACTGCAATTTTTTTTTAAAATCACCTCACAGTGGACTGCTCAGAGTATATTTTGTGCAATGACTATGAGTGCGAAAGTGCAACACACTTTGGACTCGTGGAGCAGTGCCATTAGGTTATATTTTCAGACTAAAACATGTATATAGATTTCATCTTATTATTGACGCGCTGAAAGGCCTCCTCCCGTGCTCCTATCACTCTATCCTGCCATTTAGCGTACTGGTGGGCGGTGGCACCTTCAAGTAGCCTCAGGCTGCCTGTGATGCTGGCGCTGCTTCCCCACGGCTCGATTTCCGTTTGTAAGACGTTGCTGCACCCCAGCAACGTCGCGACAGCCAGGAGTGCAATGGTGGCAATTGATTCCATGGCTTGCTGTCGGCAACTGGGTAGGTCGTTGATCATTGTTATTTAGAAATGGATAATTCTGTGATCGTCCTGTGGAAGTTTATTTGGACAAGGATAATAAAAGGCTACTGGCCAGTCTGTCCTCTAATCGCCCTGGTGTTATCTATTGCTCTAAGTGCTTGGGCCTGGGTCACTCTCAAACCCTTATCTGCGTAAATTGACAATAAAAAGGCGTAGACATTAACATGAAAGGGAAGCTAGATTAAGGGGGCCATCCCCCACTGGATCCTTGGGACATGAAATCTACGTTTGAAAACTCGTTAGAAGATATGATCAAGTCGCTGTAGTGTTTGTTGAGATTTTAGTTGAGACAAAGTTAATCAACAATATTTATATGAACTAGTATGTTAATATCTTGTTGTTTGTGGGTGCCATGGTCCCAACACTGGATCCGCCTATTGGTTATAATGCTTGCATGTGAGGACAATATTTGCTTTCTCCTGTTATCTTAGTAACATATTAGGTGCAGTGAAAGTGTTACATCGTCCGTTTGTGCTAGAGAATATTACTTTCTGTGATCATGGAATCTTAATTGTTGTTTATTTGCTGAAATGTTCTAACAGTGAGGATATATCATTAGATGGGATGGACAAGGAACTCGAGGAGCACAAGAACTACGATGTGAGTCTAAAGCCCATTGATGCTAATTCTCTATTTTTAAATAACAATGATCTTAAGTAACTGGTCTTACTAGTGGAATGTGCTTTTAACGACTTGTTTATTAATGAGGGTGCATAGTTGGCATTGGACTTGATGAAGTACTGATTACATCGTCTTTATATCTTATCGATGGCCTACATGGCTTACATGAACCAATTTGAAGATGTTTGCCATTCTTTTTTCAAAAGATAATTCAATTCCTGAAGTAAATGAGATCTAATCTATGCACATTAATTTGCTTCAAACAACATACACCACTCAGGTTCTTAGAAGCATGATCTTCTTTTCCTCATACGTGATCATATGATAATCTGTGTTGTTCTCCAGGTGCTAATAAGTATTCTAGCCAATGGTGAAAAACAGCGAGATATGGCAACAATAGTGGAAGGCAACCTAGGCGATATTGAAGAGGATCTAATTCAAGTACGTGTTTCTGCAAGCTTTAGATATGCCATCATCAATCTGATAAAACTATAAAACAGAGTTGCAGCACATTTGTGCTTCCAAGTGGTGGGTATTGGATTATTTTATGGTACTGCTGACCTTTTTTTAGAATAAGAAGATTCTGCATTTTCTTTGCTGAAGCTTTATTCCATGGAAAGGAAAACGAATTGAATGGTTTAATGATTATGTGTATGTCAGCAAAAGGAAAAGTGCAAAACCAGGAGTCAGGACAAATACTATTCCTAACAATGAACCGTGCCCACCTTTTAATTTAGCAGAGCCTGACTGAACTTATTTTTGAATGTCTTCATTGTTCTGTTTGCTTGCTACAAGATACAAGCAAAGTGTATATTTTTTTGAACTATAAAATATTGTGAATGCTATCTCACCTGTTAAAAAAAGTCCATCTTAGATAGGCCGAAAAGTGCATTTAGCTTCCGAGGTCCCTGGAGATCTTTATTTTAGAACTTCGAAAACCACATTTTCAAAACTCAAAAAAATCTGAAAAAAATACAGAAGTACATACCTATATCTAGTATGTGCGCACAAAGTTTTGTCTACATATATGCTAGATGTGATCTACACCAAAAAACAAATCTGGGGATCAAAGTCAAGTTTTTTTCCTTTTTGGAACCACCGTTTTGTCTTTTTTGCACACCACAAAATATACAGTATTGTTTAAGAATATTTTAAGGAGCTGTAGATTAGATCTCTATGTGTCCACTGAATTGTTTTTGGATTTTTTTGAAACTTCAAAGTTCAATTTTTTTTTCTTAAAACGAGCTCCATGGAGCTCGGGAGTCAAATTGACGCACTCGCCTCCTAGTTCCCTATGAACGATGTTATGTTGCTCATCAACTCAATTCAGGCTCTATCAGATATACGTGGACATAGCACAATTCACAGATCAGAAGTGATAGGAATTTTGTGCAACAGACCTAAGGATGTAGGATATACAACCTGTATTAGAGTTAATTCTTAGACATGACATGATACCATTTTCTAGAAGTCATTTGATTCTGATACTAGTCTGGAGCCTGGAGCATGTGTTATGACTTACATTTTGTTAACTTATATGGTTCTTATAACGTATGAAATAACCAAGGAAAGGTATCTTCTGTAGGCACGTCAATGTCAGCATGTTCTTTCCTACTGGGATAATCTGCATATTTCAATCCATTTGTTTCTGAACTTTTATGTATGGAAATTCTAGACCTTAAGAGGAAATTTCCTTATATCTACAGGATTATGTCAAAGACAATGACAGCCTAGTTCTGTTGCATGATGATATTCATGATTGTGACATTATCTTATCTCAAATAGGATCACTTCTTAGTGGATTTCAGGTAAATTGTTGATTACCTGTTTAGTACATGTAGGGTCCCTATTTTGTTTTTTAATTTTCATGTTATAGATGAAATGATTACTCCTGGTAGCCTCTGGAAAAGATAATCTTGCAGTAGGTTAGATTTCTTTCCGAGAGAAAATATTTGTGGATTTCATAATTATAAGGGAAATGTTGAGACCTCATACATATCGAATATGTAAAGTGTGTGGATGCATGGTGCGACTGCTTATTCAAACTTTAAAATTCTCGTTTCTTAAACTGATAGATTGACAGATTTACTTTGTCCAACGTGGGAGTGTTACTCTTTAAAGCATCCCACTGCCTGCCCACCTGAAATAGCTAGGGCATGCAAGCACTGCAAATCAGTATTACCAGGAGTGCGTGTGTTTGCATGTGTGGGCTGGTGGTACAAATAAAGAAAATAAGAGAGATGGAACAGAATGTATAGTATAAACTGAAAATGCCTCGATGCAGCCACTTAGTCATTTTCTTACCCATGGTGGGTACGCTCTGGTTGGTTATACATTGCATTGGCTCAATATGCTGATTGATGCTTATCAAATGTTTTCGTCGTCATCCAACCATCATGCCTAGTAGATGCTGGTCCATGGCCTTGCCACGCTGCATATGGCTTATCACCAAGCCTTCTGCAGTTTGGTTGCCACTCATTCAACGCCTCACAAAAATTGGAGGGAAGGGGAAACATTGATAGATAATGAGCAGATCCAAGGGGGAGGGTTTGGATCTTGAAGTGGCTGACCCAGTGTTACGTGCAAGATTCCCATTCATGAGATGCTGACAGTCCCATTTATTGCAGCAAATTATTGTGGTTACCCTGGCCTACCAAGGTTTGGTGGCTGTCTGAGAAGTTCACTGACTCATAATCCTTTGCCATTCTATGAGGCTTACCGCCATGCACCTTTGACCACATAGTTGCCACTGTTTAATGCCTCCAGAGTTTGGAGCAGAGGCCACTGAACTCAGAACAAGCAATTACTAGTGGAAGGCTGGACGTGGGAAATCTTGCTAACCCTGCTTTGGATTGGAACTTGATCGGACAGTGCAAGACAAATGGGGTGTCGTTGCCATATTACCAGCCGTTTGTTTGGACCAAAGCTGTCGTCAGCTCACAAAGAGCACTGAAATGTGATTGAAAGAGTGAGAAAGAGAGAGGCGCTTGTTATGGATGTACTAGGCTTGTACCCTAAAACCTGCAGTTTTGTAATACAATTTGCAAATAGATGTTCAATAGTTTCTCCGAGCATCCAACTCCAATTAGCTTGTGATTGTAATCATATCACTAAAATCTCTTATTGTGGCATGACAGGTTCACATTGGTTCTATAAGCTCAGAAATTAGAAGTCTTCAGGAGAAATCCTTGGACCTGGGTGTTAGACTGAAGAACCGTAAGGTAAGGACGAATCCTGCTAGGCCGTTGCTGATACAACGCGGTAGTATTTTGTGGTTAAAAAATTTCTGCACTTCAACAAGTTAGCTTATGAGCAATAAGAGTTGCTCAGAAGCTTAATTATCTTTTATTATAAAGATAGAATAGCAAAAGTTTAATTGGCAGCAGTATTATAGTTGATGCACAGATATGGTTTACCTTTTATGGTTTCATAAATACAAATGTGCTCACATGAGAGCTTATACTGTACAGTTGGTCGAGACAAAACTTGCAGCATTTGTCGAAGAAATTGTTGCTCCTCCTGGTTTGGTGAATGTTATCATTGATGGTGAGGTAAACACGTTACAATAACTCTGCAATTTGATTTTGGGGTTCTACAGTGTGACAGTTTACTTTTGAGTTTTATTGTTGCAAAGCAAGTGTTGACATTTTCAGCTAGCTATGACTTTAATACTTGAGTTTTCGTGCACATCCGCACATGCAGATAAAAGTATATTTGCATTTGTGCATGTGATAAACAGTCCTGTACCATTACTCTGTATGTTCATGCGCTGTGTAGTAGTGGTTTCTTATTTTAATTAGACAAAATTATTTAAGGCTGAAGTCCATTAAAACATTGACATCTATATGTTGATTTCAGCATCACCTTATCACTATCCTCTTCAATAGTTAGGATAATCCAGTATTTCTTATCTAGTTCTCTATTTCTAGCAAATTATTGAAGTTCATACAGATTTCTATTTGTTGGTTTTGCTCATCTGCTTCGTCCTGTTTTAATCAATTCCAAGCCGCTCAGATAGTTCTGGATCCAGATATATATAATCTTTCTTACCTCACTTAGAATGGGATGAGATAAATATTGGATCGAGCGATAGCAAATAGAGGAGAGTCAGTTTCTTATTGCTTGCATCAAAAGAAGATGCATACCATTCTTATATTATGGATGCTTATGCCTTGACCTTTCCTAATACAATTGGGCTCCCTAATATATATCTTTCTGTACCTTACAGGCTCCCAAATATATATCTTTGTGTACCCACATATAACACTCTTTTCTAAATGTCCGTACTCTATCCAAATCCCGTTCTTTTCCTATTCCTGCGTGTCTGATTTCGCTCTGTAACTTTTTATTACACACCTCCTAGGAGGCCAAGCGCAACATGCGCAACATGAAAATAAATATTACAGTCAATGTACATCCCAGGTGGTGGGCAGAATGACGCGGAGGCCTCTAGCTCCGGCCCTTGCCCAAAGGGCAGCTTCATCCTTTATCTCGTTCAGGACGGTGAGCGAAGAGGGCCTGGTGTTGTCGAAAACGCAGGCATTGCGGTGTTTCCATGTCATCCATGGCACAAGCAGGGCAATGGAGGCGATTCCTTTGTGCATTGGCTTTGGAGTTGCGAGCTGTGCCGCGCGGCACCAGTCGTCGAGGGTGTCGCTGGCGTCAGGGGGGAGGCATGGGATCCGTAGCCATGCTAGGATATCGTGCCATACCTGCTGGACGAAGGGGCAAGCCATGATCAGGTGTTGGATCGACTCTGGCAACTGATCGCAGAGCAAGCAACGTGGGTGGTGCTGGAGCCCGTGGCGTGCGCGGCGTTCAGCCATCCAGCAGCGGTCCTGGTCCACGAGCCAATGGAAGAATTTGACTCGCGGCGGCGCCCAAGTCTTCCAGATGAGTTTCCAAGCCCTGGCGGCATTGGATCCGTGGAACATGGCCCGGTAGCAGGACTGCGCGGTGTAGATGCCGTCAGCTGTCCACTTCCAGATGAGGCGGTCTCCATCATTTGAGAGCTGAGTGTTGGCCACGCGCTGCCAGAGTTGCAGGTATTGCCCAATCTCCTGAAGGCCGATCGTACCTTGAATGTCTCTGGCCCAGCTGTTGTTGGCCAGGCCTTGCGCAACCGTGCGTTGGTTGCGTCGCCAGGTCGGGATGCACTCGTACAGGAGGGGTGCAATCTCACGGACTGCACGCCCCTCGATCCATCTGTCTTCCCAGAACAGGGCCTTTTGACCATTGCCAATCGTCATAGCCGTGGAAGCAAAGATCTCCCGCTCCTCCTAAGAGAATTGGAGGTCCAGGCCATGCCAGGCGCGGGTGTCATCTGTTCGAGATAGCCACAACCATCGAACACGGAGAGCGATGCCGGCGCGCTCGAGATCCAGGACCCCGAGGCCCCCGTGCGACTGGGGACGGCAGACTTTGTCCTAGCTGATGTGGCAGTGTCCGCCCGTGCCCTCCTTTCTTCCTTCCCAAAGGAAGGTCCTCTCAACCCTACGCAGTTGCTTCAGTACCTTTTTGGGAGGGCCCAGCACCATGAGTTGGTGGAGGGGGATGGCGTTGAGTACTGATTTGATGAGCGCGAGGCGTCCAGATTTGTTCATCAGTTGGGCCTTCCAGGTGGGTAGGCGCGACGCAGTTCTCTCGACCAGTGGCTGCAACTGGGCAGCAGAGGGCCTGTGTATGGTGAGAGGGATCCCTAGGTATGTGATCGGGAGGTCCACGATGGGGCAGCCAAGTTGGTTAGCCACCATAGCAGCAAGCTGTTGGTCGCAGTGTAGGAGGGAGGCGGTGCTCTTGTTGTAGTTGACATGTAGCTCGGAAGCGCGGCTGAAGAGCTGCAATAACTCTTTGATTGTCGTCAGATTGCCGATCGTTGGATGGCAGAAAAGAACGACGTCGTCTGCATACAGGGAGAACGTAGGGATGTGGCGCCTCAGATGGAGCTCCTGGAGAATGCCGGCCTGCAAAGCCAACCGTACCAAGCGTTCGAGTGCATCGACTGCAAGCACGAAGAGCTGTGGCGAGAGGGGGTCACCCTGGCGTAGCCCACGCCGGTGCCATACAGGGAATCCTGGTTCACCATTGATTAGCACGCGTGTGTTCGCCGAGGAGAGGAGGATTGCCAGCCAATCCAGAAAGCGGTCGGTGAAACCATATTGCCGTAGAACCTCGAAGAGGAAGGCCCAAGAGATGCTGTCGAAGGCGCGGGCGAGGTCCAGCTTCAACAGCACGCGAGGAGCGCGCAACCGGTGGAGCAGTCGTGCAGATTGCTTGACCAGGACGAAGTTGTCGTGGAGGCTCCTGCCGGAGATGAACGCGTTCTGGTTGACGCTGACGAGATTATCCAGCTTCGGCGCCAGACGTAGCGAAAGCATCTTCGTGAATACTTTGGCCACCAGGTGTATCAAGCTAATAGGCCGGTAATCACCCAGGGAGCTGGCCTCTGCGTGCTTGGGGAGAAGCGTGAGCAGAGCCTGGTTGAGTCGGTGGAAGCCGCGTCCACGAAGCTCGAAGAGTTGCTGGAAGACGTCGATGAAATCTTGCTTGACGGTGCTCCAGCAGGCTCGGAGGAATTCAGCGGTGAATCCATCAGGGCCAGGCGCCTTGTGGGCAGGGAGTTGCTTAATTGTGTCCCATATCTCGTCAGCGGAGAAGGGGGCATCGAGCTGCTGCAAGGTGGGGTCGGGCTCAATGAGCCTAGCAAAGTCAAGCGTGCAGTCCTGGTCCACCGTTGTGCCTAAAAGTCCGTCGAAATGCATGAAGGCGGCGTGTACCATGCTAGCCTGGTCATGAACCGTCTGGCCGTCGACGATGAGTGCATGGATCTTATTCTTCTGCCTGCGGTAAGAGCATTGCCTGTGGAAGAAGGATGTATTGGCATCGCCATCCTTCAAGGTCGCAATGCGGGTGCGTTGCCGTGCGATGGTGCACTCGAGAGATGCCAGCCCGAGGTATGTGGCTTTGAGTTGCTTATGAAACCACACCTCGTGGGGTGAGAGGGTCCTCGCCTCCTGGGCTTTGTCGAAGCGCAGGATGAGTTCTCTGGCAATCGCCAGCTTCATGCGAACATTCCCAAACGACTTCGCGCTCCAGCTTGTTAGCTTGCGAGCCGTGGTGAAGAGGCGGAGAGCGAGGCGACGGAAGGGGTCAATGTCGTTCACCGAGTGCCAGGCACAGTCAACGGTGTCACGGAACCCATCGAGGCGGAAGCGCCGATGACCGGGCAGGGTGGGAGCGCTGTCAAGAACCAGCGGGCAGTGGTTAGAGAGGACCGAAGCAAGCCAGCGTAGGTGACAGTCACCATGAGTGTCTTCCCAGTCCGAGGTGCAGAAGAACCTGTCGAGGTGGACCAGAGTTGGTGGGTTCTGGCCATTGGACCAAGTGTAACGTCTGCCGTTGAGGTAGACCTCCTTGAGTGCAAGCTCGTTGATCAAACGCCGAAATCGGCCCATCATCCGTCGATTGAGGTTGGAGTTGTTCTTGTCTTCCTCACGATAGATGAGATTGAAATCCCCGCAAAGCAGCCACGGCCCTCCACAGGTTGCACGGACGGTACGCAACTCCTACAGGAACTCAATTTTGTCGGCCTCCCTTTGCGGTCCGTAGACGACGGTGATCCACCATGGAGTGCCAGTGGATGTGGAGATCTTCGCTGAAAGTGTGTTGGCGGTGAACTCAGGGTCGGTAATGGTCACAATCCGACTCTTCCACGCGAGAAGGATCCCGCCACGGGTGCCCTGAGCCGGGAGGTACACGTAGTCATCGAATTCGGAGCCGAGGCATTCAAGAACTATCGACGAGCAGAGCAACTCAATCTTAGTTTCCTGAAGGCAAATGATAGAAGCACCAGTAGTGTCGAGGAGCGATCGGATGCCAATGCCGCACACACGGGAATTTAGGCCGTGCATGTTCCAGTTTGCAATTCTAACGTCATTATCCATGGTCATAGATCGACAGAACAGGCTGTACAAGCCTAAGCCCCTACCCCAGCTGCGCTGGGCGTCGCGGCGACCAAATCAAGGTGCCTGCTGACGTCGCGTGGCAGTTCGCGGTCCACCAGGGCGGCGATGGCCGAGAGGAAGAGGCTGTCGTAGGTCTTCAAGTCCGCGGCCGTGATCTTCTGGTTGGTGCCAACGATTTCCAAGGTGCGCAGGATTTGCACCTGTGCGCGACGCTCAGCTGTGGGCGGCACAGCCGGAGTACTCGCCGAGGAGCTGGAGCGGCCTCTCCGCGGTGAGAAGTTGAGCGCAGGGCGCCGTGCTCGTTTCCTGGGGGAAGGCAGGGGGGCGTTGAGGTGCTTCGTTGCCGCGGTGAGGAAGTCCCCTAGCGTCCACGAAGCCGCAGCTGCCCGACGAGGAGTACGGCGCAGGGTGATGGGCGGCGAGGCAAAACGCGTCGTGGTGGTGCCTGCGGGGGTAGATGGGGTCGTGTCGGCAGCTGCGGCGGGTGGATCCTGTCTTGGCGAGCTGGGGCCAGCATCGGGAGTGGCCTGGACCGCGGTTGCCTCCAGGTCATCTGCAGCCAGGTGAGAGGCAGAGCTGGCGGCGAGCTCCTCCTGCGGCGCGGCGCCCGTCGCGGGAGCATCCTGGGCATGGCCGGGGCTGCCCTGTTGCAGCAGCTGCACTGCCGTGGGGGAGGGGCTGGCCGAGAGGGGCTGAGAGTCGGCCACCTCGCTGTCCAGGGGTGACGAGGAAGACCCGGCGTCGTTGGCTTCCAGGGTGTACGCAGATGAGGAGTCCTCTGTGGATGTCCGGGATGAGTCCACCAGTGGGAGGATTGGCTCCGGTGTCTCCCTGTCCGGGGTATCCCTGGTGCTTGCGTGCCCAGGATCAAGGCAGGGACCTGGAGTGGTGGTGGCCACCGCCTCCGTGGCTCTGGCCGGGGTTGCAGCACGGCGTGTCCTCCTTAGCCAGAGCCGCTGGCTGCCGATGCTGGAGCGTACCCGCGCCATGGCCGCGGCGGCGGCAGCGTAGCGAGGCGGGAGGGACGGCGAAGCGCTCTGGCGGGCATTGACCCACAGCGAGCCAACCGCAACCCCATCAGGGGCGCTTCGCTCTGTAACTCCAATACAGCCTCTCCAATGTGTGGGGGTTGTCCCTTTTCCTGAACAAAACAGCACCAAACTATTGGTGTTTTTCCTTTTCAACGAGAAACACCATGGATCTAGTAGCATATATATTTTTGAGCTGAAAACTGTAGGAGAGGCTCCGACAGTAGAATTTTATTAAAAGAGGGGATCAGGGAGTGTAAAAAGGTCATAGCCCGGGAGCCAAAAAGCTACATAGCTTCTAGCCAGATAACTAGGGGAGATGTAAGCTCATTCTTCATTCTGTCAGAGAGAAGGAAAATGTCCCTTTTGAAGGAGAAGGTCCAAGAACTAAGACTAGGGTTTACATTGTCAAACAGTAGCGCACCAAGCCGCTGCGGCAAAATCTTCAAAGAAGAAGAGTTTGCCAAAGTGGGTTCTAGCTGAAAAGAGCATGGTGGCGAAGTCCAGATGTGGGTCTAGCCTAATGTTGATAGAATTCCAACATGGATGATCTAGCTGAGGAGAGCATGGTGGCGAAGTAGCATATTGGGAACTAGCAATTCACGCAATACATGGAACTTTAGATGTTTTGCTTTTCAAAGATAACATCATTGTTCTTTTGTTTTCCGTACCGCTATGTCAGTTACAAGGATGCATGGAATATAGTTCAGTGACTTGCTATTCCAGTTTCTTTTGGCAGGTAAATGATGATTATATCAAAAGTCTGAACATACTGAGCAAAAAATTGAGATTTGCTCAAGTTGATCCGATGATTAATGCATCAAATGCTCTGAAAGATATTAAGCAAGAACTGGAAAGGCTTCGGAAAAAGGCACTATCAAAGGTTACATCAGAATGCACTCATATAGATTGCTTTATGAGCTTGTACTCAAGCTAATCGAAAATACTTACTGCTGAAGTGACAGTTCCCATTTATTCCCCCCTTTGCATTTGCTTTGTCAGGTGTCCAACCATATCATTGAGATATTCTCTTCCATGAGAAAGCCTGGAACTAATATCCAAATACTGCAACAAAATTTGCTTCAGAAGTATAGGTATATGTTGTGAGAAATCAATTTTCATATAGAATAACTAGCTATGCTTTCCCTTCTAGACAGTAGTTATCTTCATGGTATTAGATCTCATGCATGCTCCTGGATATATAAAGAATCTTATCCATACTCTTTTGGGTCTGTTATTTACTCATGCCACCTCGTACATTTAACTGTACGGGTCAGAAATTTGTATGCATTGTCAGTTCTCTTAACAGTCAGTTCTTGCTTAGTAAAGCTCCATATGTCTGATTAACTGGATATTAAGGAAATCATCTGAGATTGGAATAGTTAAAAACATGGAGAAACACAGAACAAACATCACTTGCTAAGATGAGTATCATAATTTTTTAAAGTTGAAAGCCTACTAGTTCTAATGTTGTTTTCTCTGGTGTATATTGCCAGTTAATATTATTCCCTTTAGTCCCATAGTTGCAGTAATGAATAAAACAAGACAACATGATGTCATCATTTATTTTATTTGGATTAGTCATGTCACTGTTGCATAGGTAAGCCATGGTAAACATTTTCTGTTTATTTGCAACAGTAGTTAGTGCTAACTTGGTTTCACAGGTATCTTGTTCTCTTTCTTAAAGAGCATGGATTGGAGACGTATAATGATGTATGTGCAGCATATGTTGATAAAATGAACAAGGTAAAGCTGTGTCACATTATTTTCACTTCTTTATTTGACAAAAAAGAATAGAATTATTTTCATGTCTGTCCATGAGTACATGATATCGGGTGAAAAGTCTGAAGAAAATTTCAAAACGTATCTCTGGTGTCATGCCTGTCCTATACTCCTATTAGGTACTGGGATTCTGGGAGATCAACAAACATGTTGAGTGGATGGCATTTGACTTGCGATAAAATGTGACAGGCTTGGTGATTAGAATCCTGTTGAAAAATAGATGGTGGTAGTGGTAGGCCGAGGGTTCCATTTCCTTTTGATTGTCTTGGTCTTTTGATGATTGATTTTTTACTATCTACATTCAGATGGAAGTTGCATGAACTTCATCTAGTCGCAACTCTGGCAGTATGAATTATGCTTTCTTTCATCTGGCATGAGGGCACCAAGCTTATTCGATTCCTCTCATCCTTTCCTTGTTCCTGGTCTGCTCCTTAAGTTTTTTTTTGCTATGTTGCTGGCTTTGTCGGGATCGAGCGCAGCGTCGTCGTCACTGTGCACGCCAAGCGACGTGGGATTTGAATTCGGTGAGGGCGCAGCTTCGTTGTCGCCGTGCGCACAAAGCGACATGGAGTTTGAATTCAGCGAGGGCTCGGTCTCGTCTGCTTCTCTGCTCCCTTCCTGACCAGAAGTGGGCAGCGATGTCCTGCCCGCGAACGATCGCCCTGCCCATCGAGGCCCGTGGCGGCCACGAGGATGGCCTGGCTATTGACACGCGGTGGTCCGACACCCGCCAGCCGGCGCCGCCGCCACCTCTCCGCCGCCCCGATGCCGGCCAGGGCCGTACGATGGCGCCTTGGTCAAGCCAGGGTGGGGCCCGCGCCTCGCGCCGCCGTCCCGACCGCGGAAAGATGGTCTGGTTGCGCAAGGACAGACAAGTTGCAGCCGCAACCGTCACGGCTGACGTGGCCGCGCCCACCACCACAACATCGCCCGATCCCAGGCAGGCGGAACACCCCAGAAGCACAGCTGGCGGGATCCCATTGGCCACCCCGCAACGTGAGGGACCCAGCGCAGGCAGGACATCGCTGCCCACTTCTGGTCAGGAAGGGAGCAGAGAAGCAGACGAGACCGAGCCCTCGCTGAATTCAAACTCCATGTCGCTTTGTGCGCACGACGACAACGAAGCTGCGCCCTCACCGAATTCAAATCCCACGTCGCTTGGCGTGCACGGTGACGATGACGCTGCGCTCGATCCCGACAAAGCCAGCAACCCTTGCTAGGATCAGGATCAGGATCAGGATCAGGACCGAGGCACTTTCTCCTTGGACTCTGTGGTCCAGGACTCCCAGCCTGGGAGTGACCCAGGACCCAACAGTGATCCCTTGTCGGGGCAAAACGACGCTGGCGCGCACGCGACGCCAGAGGATTTCGTGGCCGCTGCCCTCTCCCGCCATAACTCGCGGCGAAGCCGGAGAAGCTACCCCCCCAGCGGGCCACCACGAGCCCATCTCGGAGCAGATACGGCCTGATACGCTTCTTGCGCCAGCTTCACACTCTCCCACGACGGACCACCGAGCCTGCTTGCGTGCGGCACCGCATTGGTTTGCCACACCACCGCGAACTTACCGTCACAGTGGCACACGTGCAGACTCAGCTCAGACATGGACCCTGGGAGATTTCCTGAAGGCGGCTACCAAGCACATTGACCCAGCTCTCCCCTCGCCAAGGAGGAAGAAGCGGAAGCAACCTCTGAACTTCGCGCTCTGCCTCCAAAACAACAACTACCGGTGCACCCCCTACAGCTGAGCGCAGAGCCCAGGTCCAGATCCTTCGGACCCTTGGAATTGTCGGGCTGGACCAGAAAATTACAGTGGCTGAGATGCAGGCCTATGATTGCTTATTCGCGATGCCAATCCCGCGGTCTGTTCTAGCTGCCATTGCGGCGCTGGTCGATCATGACTTGGCAAGCACCCTGTCAGTGGCCTTGCCGGCCGCAGTCGACATCACGAGCGAAACTTAGACTGGGCGCGCTGATCCTGGCCTGTCGATCTCGTATCAATGGATCACGGCCTAAAGATTGTAGTATGGAATGTTCGCAGACTAAACGCTCGTGCTAGACGCCTAGCCATCAGATCCCTGCTCAACACTACTGGTGCGAGCATCGTTTGTATCCAAGAAACAAAGGTGGCTTTGCTTTGCTCGTCCATTGTCCTTGAAGCCCTAGGACCGGAGTTCGATGATTACACTTACTTGCCGGCGGATGGCACGCGTGGTGGTATCCTACTTGCCTGGAAGAGCAGGGCAGTGACTATCACTGACCCACTGTTCACCAGAAACGCCATCACGGCAAAGGTCTCCTCTGAATCTGGCTCACCATGGTGGCTGTCTGTCGTCTACGGGCCACAGGACGACACGGACAAGATTGAGTTCCTGCAGGAACTACGTGATATACGCGCTGATTGCCAGGGCCCCTGGATGCTTTGCGGAGATTTCAATCTCATCTACCAGGCGATAGACAAAAATAATGGCAATCTTAACAGGTGACTAATGGGCAAGTTCCGGAGACTGATCAATGATCTTGCTCTAAGAGAAACCTACTTAAATGGGCGCAGATACACATGGTCTAATGAGCAGTCACCTCCAACACTTGTTCGCTTAGATCGCATACTCTGCACCTCTGATTGGGAAGATCTACATGGTGAGAGCCACCTCAGATGCCTAGCATCGGTGGTTTCTGATCACAGCCCCCTCCTTCTGGACTGCTCCCCAATGCCGATGTTGAACAAACGGTTCCACTTCGAAGATTTTTGGCTTCGCCTGGATGGATTTCAGGAGGTTGTGATCGAGGCATGGAATTCCATCTGGCACGATGACCCATTCCACAGGCTCATGCTACGGTTACAGGCGACGGCACGCAGACTCACCAGTTGGAGTGCGCGTTCAGTGGGCAACATAAAGAATAAAATGGCGATCTCTCGTGAGTTGATCTCACGGTTCGACAAGGCCCAAGAGGATCGCATTCTCTCGCCTGAGGAGAACCGGCTGCGCAAACAACTGAAAGTATCTTACCTGGGACTTGCCTCCCTTGAGCGCACAATAGCCTGACAGCGTGCACGCCTGGCTAATCCGAAAGACGGCGATGCCAATACCTCTTTCTACCACTGGCAGTGCACATACCGGCAACAAAAGAAGAGAATGTACAGTATCTCCACCAATGAGCAGGTGCTAACTGATCATGCTGGCATGGCGGAGGCAGCTTACCTCCACTATGATGCACTGCTGGGTACAGCCATCACCCGCGAGCACACACTTGACCTCTCACCGCTGATTGAACAACATGACTTGCAAGACCTTGAGATGCCATTCAGCCTGGAGGAGATTTGGGACGCCGTGAAGAGCCTACCTGCACGCAAGGCCCCTGGACCTGACGGATTCACTGCAGAATTCCTGCGTGCCTGTTGGAGCATCATCAAACATGATATAGGTGCAGTGTTCCAGCGATTGTACGAGATGCGTGGCCGCGGCTTCCACAAGCTAAATCAAGCACTCCTCACGCTGCTCCCCAAGAAAGTTGACGCAACCACGCTCAGCGACTATCGCCCTATAAGCCTGATCCACATCGTCGTGAAGCTCTTCGCCAAGATCCTGTCTCTACGCCTGGCTTCTAAACTGAATGACATCGTCAGCAACTGCCAGAACGCGTTCATCAGAGGGAGAAGCCTCCACGACAACTTTGTCCTTGTCAAGCAATCAGCCAAGCTATTGCATCATCTCGGAGTGCCAGCTGTGCTACTCAAACTCGACTTGACAAAGGCCTTCGACTCCATCGCCTGGCCCTTCCTCTTCGAGGTGCTGTGACAATATGGTTTCGGAGATAGATTCCTTGAATGGCTGGCCATCCTCCTGTCCTCGGCGAGCACCCGCATCCTACTCAATGGCGAACCTAGGCTGCCAATTTGGCACCGCCGAGGACTCCGACAAGGCGACCTGCTGTCCCCGCAGCTGTTTGTGCTTGCTGTAGATGTTTTGAGCAAGTTGATCTGGCGTGCCATCGATCTTGGCATCATGCAGCGCCTGCACCCACGGCGGATGATCCCACCCATCTCCCTGTACGCCGACGACGTTGTCCTGTTCTGTCACCCGCAGCCCGATGACGTTGCGGCAGTGCGAGCGATCCTGCAGCTTTTCGGCGCTGCCTCGGGCCTTAAGGTTAACTTCACCAAGAGCTCGGCCACTCTACTGCGCTGCAACGCCGAGGATGCTGCCCCAGTGATCCAGACTCTGGGCTGCCCCAGTGATCCAGACTCTGGGCTGCCCCATTGTGGATCTACCCATCACCTACCTGGGGATCCCACTCACCTTACTGCGCCCAACCGCTGCACAGCTGCAGCCGCTCGTGGACAAGATTGCTGGCCGGCTGCCTACTTGGATGTCTGGGCTAATGAACAAAACTGGTCGGCTCGCCATGGTGAAGGCAGTACTAAGTGCAATCCCTCTCCACCAGCTGCTTGTCATCGCACCATCTAAGAAAACTCTGAAGCAGATTGAAAGAATCCAACGAGGTTTCCTATGGGCTGCTCGAGCCGATGCCCAAGGTGGGCACTGCCATGTCAATTGGCAACGCGTGTGCCGTCCTGTTGAGCAAGGAGGCCTAGGGGTGCGTGACCTGGAGCGCACCGGGCTTTCCCTAAGGATGCGTTGGATGTGGCTCGCTCGCACTGACGACACCCGAGCATGGAGTGGGCTGGACCTACACTTCTCTACCGAAGAGCACCAACTCTTCTTCGCCTCAACCTCCATGACACTGGGCAACGGCCAAAAAGCGCTATTCTGGGAGGATCGTTGGATCAGTGGCCGCGCTATCAGCGAGATTGCACCACTCCTGTACAACTGCATACCAAAGCGACGCCGGCGCGCTAGAACTGTCGCCCAGGCCCTGCTGGGAAATAGCTGGGCCAGGGAAATCCAGGGAGTGATCGGCGTGCACGAGATTGGCCAATATCTCAAGATCTGGAATTTACTTCAGGGAAATTCTCACCGAGGAGCCTGATGCGCTTCAATGGAATGGATCAACCACTTGTTACTCCTGGAAGCTGATCTGGAAAACATGGGCAACCCCGCGAGTCAAATTCTTCCATTGGTTAGCGATGCAAGACCGATGCTGGACCGCCGAGCGCCTCGCAAGGCACGACCTTCAGCACCACCCCCGCTGCCTCCTTTGTGACCAAGAACCGGAGACCATCCAACACTTGCTGCTGACTTGCCCCTTCGCTAGACAAGTCTGGCATGAAATCCTAGCTTGGCTACGGATGACAGCAGCAGCACTGGACCAAGTCACACCGCTCATGGACTGGTGGCGCAAGGCGAGGCATGACACTCCCAGGCAGCTTCGGAGCGCGCTAGCGTCCACTGCCCTTCTGATCCCTTGGATGATCTGGAAGCACCGTAATGACTGCGTCTTTAACGGCGCCCAGCCATCCGTGTCCTCTCTAACTGCGAAGATCAAGGAGGAGATTAGCTTATGGGCGCGGGCAGGGGCCAAAGGCTTACGGGTTGTGCTGCCATCCACCTGGGATGTGCACTAGTTTGTTTGTTTGTACCTCTGTAACTACCTCCTAGTGAGGATGTACCCTTAACTCTACCTATTCAATGAAATGAAACGCAAAGGTCCTTTGCGTTTTCTCTAAAAAAAAATTCAACTGCCTTTTTCAGACATTTGAATCATAGTCACCTAACCTACTAATACGAGGACATCTGCTGTGACGTGATGTCAATACATTGTTCCTTCTGCATAGCCACCTGAAAGCACATAGTACAATGGTGATATGCTTGCTTGTATGCCTTCTTATCTTGTTGGCCACGGTCACAAGTTGATGAGCAGCCAGTACTTCCCATTGGGCCTAACAAAATCCTTGGGTTCTCAATTTTTTTCTTCGCAAAAACGCAAAAGCCTTGCGTTTCGATTCATTGATAGAAAAAAGGAGTTTTGCACAAATATAGATCACCATTTGATATTCATTCCCCACTTGTAATAGCACAATCATGATTTCACAATATTATATATGAATTTATCATAATTGCTATTGTCCTTTTGCTCAAATAGGTGCTGAGTGCAGATTTTCGTGTGTACGTAGAAGCATTGGAGAATTTGAAGCTAGATATTGGTGTATCTAGTGATGTGACTGGATATGACACCAATATTGTTGACCTTATAACAAAGGGGAGAGAGCAGTTGAGAAACCATCGTTTCATGTTTTCCTTAGGTGAACGATCACACATTTTGAAGGTACATCAACAATGATTGTAAATTAGTTGAATATTATTCGAAATTTCACATTAGTCATATTTCAAACAGCTTCATGGAAATATTTGTTACCTCACTTTGCAGGAGATTGATCAGCCTGGCTTGGTACCTCGTATATCTGAAGCCAATTCTCTGAAATACCCATATGAAGTTATTTTTAGGAGTCTACAAAAGCTTCTGATGGACACTGCTAGCTCTGAGTAAGTGAGTATCCATTTATTTGATCTGAAGTATGGTAATGTTACTAATAATTTCCTCTTAAATATACTTTTCAGGTATCTTTTTATTGAAGCATTCTTTGGCGAAGAGTCATTGTTTTATCGAGTTTTTGAAGGTGCATTCTTTTATTTTCTTTTACTTATTCATCTTATTCTTCTCTTTTGCAGTGGCTACACGTTTATGCCAATATCAAACATCCTGTAATTACCTTCACAAAAGAACAGGGTCACATAACAGTTACTCTATGATGGATATCAAGATTCCAGAGTTAGAAGAACATATAAAAACATATAATTTGAATTCTCTGAAATATATGCAAATGGACATAATTTTTTCCTATGCTTAGTTGTAACTATATCTCGGAATTATATTCGATATTGACATATTGAAGAAGTATTTATATTATTATTATTATTATTTTGCACATAATTAGCACTGTTCTGCACCCCCTAGAATAGCTATTATGTACCCCTCTCATCCCCTCCTTGCTGCCCAAATCTCCAATTAATCCTGCACCCCCTCTTACTTCCACGTAAACCTCCTAAAATTACCCGCTCTTGAACACCCCCCTTCCCGTGCCGCCTCGCCCTAGTATTCTTATTCCCACAAATAATGTGTTAACAGACCAAGCAGTTTCAACCGTATGTAATAATGTTAATTTAAGAGTAATTTCTACCTTGGAAATTTCTGCTAGAGGTCCATAAATTTCTAGGTACTATGAACTAACACTGGGACATTTTCAACCGTTAGCTTCTAAAAAGCAAGGTACTACGAACTAACCCTAGTATTCATGTCGGATGGTGGCATGGCACCGAATCCAGTGTCATTCATCTTTCCCCTGGATCGGGCTTGGGTTGAAACTTGAAAATAAATAAGGAGTGCAGATGCTCAGCTGGATGCTATGCTATTCATTTTAGGGTTTCATATGAGATGTTTTGGCTATTCGTATCCATGGCATAATCCTTTTTTATTTGAAAATCTAGAAAAGGATTTTCCTATGGACCCACCACTCTGCCGGACAGGGTTTGTTTGTGAAGTGGCAACATAGAAGCGGTACAAGTTGAATATTTTTTTCAACATGAAAAACGATTTACCGTACTTCAGGAGTCAGATTAGTGCACCTTTTCAGGAGAGTTACTGACTGTCTGAGCATGGAAGGGAGATGAGAGAGTGGGAGCAAGTCAGCAGGGTGGACGGAGATGAGGGTGGATTGTTTTCTTTGACTGTTCAAAGCAAGGTTAGGTTTTGTTTTTGGACCATGTGGAGGATTCGGGGTATGGGTAGGGTTGCGAAGCGGCAACCCGCGAAAGCAAAATTTAGTTCAAACCAGAGAAATTTTGATGAAATTTTTTGAACCAGACTAACAAATTTTGCCTACGAAGCGGGGCGGATCGGGTGCCGCTCCGCAACCCTAGGTATGGGTAAAGTGTTGCTAATGTGCTCAGTCGCATTTATTTTTTTCCCACACAGGCAAGCGTGAAGAAAATTGAACTGGCTACATATTCGACATTGCCTCCCTCAGTGACTACTTTAAACTATATTTGGTCCTCATTTCTTAGTTTCATATACAGCTTAACTGTACAAGTTATGGTATACAAAACCCTGAAATTTGAGAAATATGGTATAAAACCCAATACACTGTTCAGTCTAGCGTGGAAAATAGCCAAGGTTCTAGTTGTTTCCTTTCATGAGCACTGCTGTAATTACTGAAGCATCATATGGCATATGCTTCAGATAATGTGACAAAACCTCACAGCCTCTTTTATCCTTGTAACTTTCAGGACCTTTTTCAGTAATTGATGAACATTTGAAGGTTACTCTTCAAAATTTTCATGATGCAGTATGCCTGATGCTCATGATCTGCATAATTAAGAAGCACCAGGTAGGAAGGTATTTGCATTTTCCCTTTATCAGGGCAGAAAACTGAACTATTGTTGTCGGTCTCTTTTTTCCACAATACAAACAAGGAACGAGTAAACTGATAATAAATAAATCGTCTGATCACAATCTGGTGACCTCGGTGTCTGTTTCGCTTTACGTGGACATGGTCATCTTTTGCCACCCGGATGAGACAGAGTTGCACGCAGTTTGCAGCATTCTTGCATTCTTGGGGCACGCATCGGGACTACATACCAACTTTGTTAAGTGCTCAATCTCCCTCATCGCCTGCTTGGAGGAGGGAGGCCCTAGAGGCGGCGGCGGTTATGGAATGCCAGCTGGCACCCTACCCTGTCAAGTACCTTGGAATCCCCCTTGTGTTCAGGAGGTTGCCGAGTGAGGCGTTCCAACCCATTGTGGATCGCCTGGCGGACCGGTTGCCTGCCCACCTGAAGGCTTCCATGACGGCTAACGCAGGTCGCCTTGCGCTTGCTGAATCGGTGCTTGCGGCAATCCCACTGCATTACATCATGGTTTTGAGCCTCAACAAAAAGACCCTTAAGCAGGCGGAGAAGATCCTTCGGGGTTTCCTTTGGGTGGGCAGGGTGACCGCTAATAGCGGCCATTGCCATGTCAACTGGTAAGGTTTGCCGCCCGCTGCGGTTTGGTGGCTTGGGTATACCTGACCTTGACTGCATGGCTATCAGCATTCGAGTCTGTTGGCTTTGGAGAATGCGCATCGACCCCTTGCGACCTTGGCGTGGGCTATACATGCAATTCTCTAGGGAGGAGCAACAGGTGTTCGACGCTTCCACCAAGATGGCGGTTGGCGACGGAATCTGTGCTCTCTTTTGGGAGGAAATGTGGATGGATGGAAAGCCTTACAGGAAATGGCGCCGAACTTTTGTCGCTCATTCCGAGGCGAGCAAGGAAGCATCGCGTGGTAAGAGATGCGCTGGTCGAGCACTCCTAGATCACTGAAGGGGGGGGGGGGGGGGGCGCTGAACCCGCTAGCTCTATGGCAGTACATCCAGTTATGGATTCGGTTACATGACGTGCAGCTCACGGTGGAGCCAGATACGTTGATCTGTCGGTGGACGACTGACTCCCAGTACTCCTCTAGATCTTGCTACAACACCTTCTTCCAGGGACGATAGTATCAAGATCCTGGAAACTGAACTGGAAGTCGTGGGCGCCCCCCTAGGGTGAAGTTTTTCATCTGGCTTGCCTGTCAGGTTGCCCTTTGTGTGACCAATCTGAGGAGATCATGTCGCACCTCCTAACTTTTGTTGCTCCTTTTAGAGGACTATCTGGTACGAGGTGCTATCTTGGATCCGATCCACATCCAGACTACCCGTTGGCGAGGACGACTTTGCGGACTGGTGGTCAATGGCACTATGATCCACCCCTCACCTGCTGCGCAAGGGCACTTTGTCTGTGATCATGCTCATGACATGGCGGATTTGGGAACATCACAACACGGCCGTATGTGATAATGTTCAGCCTTCCGCAGCCACCTTGTTTGACACGATTAGGACTGAGGCACATCCGTGGGCAAACGCAGGGGCTATTGGCCTACGCTAGCTGCTCCCCTAGAACACCTTGCTTACTTGGGTTGAGTTGTATGGTGCGGCATTGGTCCAGTCTCGGGCTTGTACATAAACCTCTCTTTTCTATCAATGCGTTTTGTTTTTTCGCGAAAAACACATGCCCAATAACACAAGGCAGGCCACATGGCAGTGGTTACTGCTCAATTACCAGATCGTAATTCCTCTTGGATTTCGCTTGGAGCGTCAATCGTGTAATGGACCGTGGCCCATTTGATGACTTCAGTTTGATCCTCTCCACCAATCATAAGAATAAGAACAACCTCCATCGGCATATATGATTGGCTGCATCTAGTGCTTCGTTAACGATGTCGAACTCAAAGACGTCTGATCTTTACGGCTGAAGCTGCACATGCTTGAACAAACGCAACTCACCCACCTTAGAGTGCATCGATCTCATCCATGTGTACCTTGAATTGGGAAGTTGTGGGCCCCGGTCTAGCTGACCGAAGCCTCCGATTGTGTATGCAACATCAATCCCATGATCAGTGTGTTACTGAACACAATTAAATGGTACCATAAGTTCACATCCATTACATTACTGGATTGTCTTGCACAAATAGGGCCTCATGGCCAAGTCTTATGGATACACGCCACGCCACACAGGTGTAACTTCAACAAAACAGCGGGCCCAAGCAAACATGTCTTCACCCTGCAGACAGCTGACTTAGGAAGCGTGTTAGCATCGTCCTAGGCGCCATCGAAGAACTCTTCCACCTGTACCCTATAGGTCTCCTTCCATTGCTGGCCATGCCAACAAGCCAGGTGAGTACTTTAAATGTACTTGGAAGCAACCCCAAAAAGGATAATAACTGGTATTCACACACCACTTGTACAAAGTAAGGGCTACTCGTCTAACCTGGGGAGTTCTCGAAAACTAATTTTCACCTTGGCAATTACCATAGCAGATTGGCAACTGTAAAAGCGGAGTTTGAAAACCATACTTTTATCATAGGAGTTTAAAATGTACCCCCCCCTCCCCTCCCCTGTCATGTCACAACACTCCTGCCTGTCCCTTGTAAAAAATTAGACATGGCTTTGACCAAGAATTACTCTATTAATGTGTGGTTTATATGATGGAAAATCATAGTTATCAGTAAGTATATTTGTAAGTAATTCTTGGTCAATTATGAAACTATGGATTAGGAATTTGAGAAATTACAATACTTACCAAGAATGGCAAAAAACTTTGGTGAAATGTACTCCCTCCGTCTCAAAATAGATGTCGCAGGTTTGTCAAAAATTTGGATGAATCTATACACTCAGGTTTGTCAAAAAATTGGATGAATCTATACACTAAATAGTGTCTAGATTCATCCAAATTTTAATAAATCCGCGTCTATTTTGAGACGGAGGGAGTAATAAACATAGCATCATGATTGTTAGCTTTGCGACAAGTAAATAACGAAGAACGAAAACGAAATCGCAGCAAGGGGGACACAGATTTAACGTGGAAAACCCTCTCCAACAAAGAGAGGGGAAAAACCACGGGCGCCAGCCAGTGAAACTTCACTATAACGGGGAGTGTTTACACAACGCCGGGGATTTCACATATGCAACATATCCCAGCCGGCAGCTTACAAGAGGTATATATAACGGTGGTAACCTAGGTCATCAACGAGCGTGGGGGGCGACAGCCCCCCGCACCCCCCACAGGCGTCCCTGTTGGGCACGGAGTGGGCCACCCTTTATTTTGTAGAATTTGGATCAACATATAACAAACTCCACCTTGAGACAAATTCCTTCTTGTAGCATCAACAGTAATCATCTCCCTGAACAAACAAAGAAAACACTTTCGGTGCCAACAACCACTTGGGCTAAGTAGTTATACCAACTAAGCTTGAGCATAGCTCAAACTTAGCAACATGAACATGCTTTGTCATCATATCAGTAGGATTATCATGAGTGCTTATCTTGCATACCTTCAGCGTACCTTGTGCAACAACATCACGAACATAATGGTACTTGATATCAATGTGCTTTGTTCTCTCATGGAACATCTGATCCTTAGTAAGGTAAATAGCACTTTGATTGTCACAGAACAGGTTAATGCAAGAATCATCCTGACAAAGCTCAGCATACAAACCTTTCAACCAAACAGACTCTTTGCAAGCTTCAGCAACAACCATATATTCTGCTTCGGTTGTAGATAAAGCAACAACTGGTTGCAGCGTTGCCTTCCAACTCACGGCACATCCACCTACCGTGAACACATAACCTGTGAGGGACCTCCTCTTATCCAAGTCGGTAGCAAAATCTGAATCCACATAGCCTGCGAGTCCCTCACCAGTCTTGCCAAACTTCAAGCAAGCATTCGATGTGCCACGGAGGTACCTGAAAATCCACTGAACAACTTTCCAATCTTCTTTACTAGGATTAGCCATGTAACGACTCACTAAACTCATAGCATATGATAAATCAGGGTGAGAACAAACCATGGCATACATCAAGGAACCAACAACACTAGAATAAGGAACTCAAGACATGTACTCAACATCTTCATCAGAACTAGGACATTGCAATGCTGACACTTTAAAGTGATGAGCAACAGGAGTACTAACTGACTTTGCATCATGCATATTAAAACGTTGAAGAACTTTCTCAACGTAACTTTGTTGACTAAGAAACAAGAACCTAGATTTTCTGTCCTGTTTAATTTTCATACCTAGGATTTTCTTAGCAGCACCAAGATCTTTCATCTCAAATTCACTATTTAGGTGTGCCTTCAAAGTAGTGATTTCTTTCATGCTCTTAGCAGCAATTAACATATCATCAACATATAACAGCAAGTATATAGGTGATCCATCAACAAACTTAATATAAACACAACTATCAAACTGATACCTCTTAAAACCTTGTGAGATCATAACTGAATCAAACCTTTTGTACCACTGTCTTGGAGATTGCTTCAAACCATAAAGCGACCTCTTCAATTTGCACACAAAATCCTCTTTTCCAGGAACTATGAACCTTTCAGGTTGGTCCATGTAAATCTCCTCCTCCAGTTCACCATGCAGAAAAGCAGTCTTTACATCTAGCTGCTCAAGCTCAAGATCATGCATAGCAACAATACCAAAGAAAGTACGAATAGAGCTATGCTTCACAACCGGAGAGAAAACATCATTATAATCAATACCTGGAATCTGGCTGAAACCTTTTGCTACTAACCTTGCCTTAAACCTTGGAGGCTCATTAGGAGACAAACCTTCCTTTCTCTTGTATATCCACTTACAGCGGACGGCCTTCTTCTGTTTAGGCAAGCGCACAACTTCCCATGTGCCATTCTTATCAAGCGATTGCATCTCTTCTTGCATAGCAGAAACCCACTTCTCGCGGTCAACGGATGCAACAGCCTCATTGTATGTAGCAGGTTTAGAATCATGCTCCACCTGTTCAGCACAACTCAGAGCATAATGAGCAAGATTACACTCTTCAATTAAACGACGAGGTGGAACTATGTTACGCCTCGGTCTATCAGCAGCAATAGATTCCTGTGGCTGCTACAAAACAGTAGGTGAGTGCTGAACAACATCATCATCAATATTTTTCTCATGAGTATCATCAACAACAACATTATTTTCAACAGTTTTCTGCAGGTGCTCCACCTGCACACGAACTCCCTCCTCTCCAATAGCAACAGGAGAGGGATCTGATGGCAAGCTGTCATGATACATAACGGATTCATTGAAAACAACGTTTCTACTCAACAAAATCTTTTTAGTTTCAGGATTCCATAGTTTATATGCCTTAACTCCTGAACCATAACCAAGGAACATGCACTTAACAACTCTAGGCTCTAACTTTCCATTATCAACGTGAGCATAAGCAGTGCAACCAAAAACTCTCAACTGTGAATAATCAGCAGGCGAACCTGACCATACCTCAATAGGAATTTTCTTCTCAAGTGGAATAGAAGGTGACCTGTTAATGAGGTAACACGCCGTGTTGGCTGCTTCAGCCCAGAAACGTCTATGCATACCTGCATTGGACAACATACAGCGAGCCCTCGAGATGATGGTTCTGTTAATGCGCTCAGCCACGCCATTCTGCTGGGGAGTGTATGGGATGGTGTGGTGCCTGATCATACCATCATTACTGCAAAACTCCTCAAACTCATTAGAACAGAATTCCATACCATTGTCAGTACGTAGTACCTTTACCTTCTTTTCAGTTTGCTTTTCAACCATAACTTTCCACTTCTTAAAAGCATCAAAAACATCAGATTTATGTTTCAGAAAATATGGCCACACTTTTCTTGAGTAGTCATCAATAATAGTAAGCATGTAATTAGCACCACCAATAGATGTCTTACGGCAAGGCCCCCATACATCAACATGCACATAATCTAAAATGCCTTTGGTGGTATGAACGAAAGCATTGAATTTAACTCTTTTATGGTTACCAAAAACGCAGTGCTCACAGAACTCAAACTTACCCAAGTTGCAACCATCAATCAGTTCTCTCTTAACCAACTCTGTCATGCCATGTTCGCTCATATGCCCAAGACGCATATGCCACAGATTTGTTTTACCACAATCATCAAAATCATTAGAAGTAACAGCAGTAGCAATACCTGGCAAAGTGCTACCTCTAAGAACATATAACTTAGCAGAATTCATATCACCTATCATGTGAATAAGAGAACCTTTTGATACCTTTAACAATCTACGCCCACCGGCGTACTTGTATCCATCAACGTCCATGGTACTCAGGGAGATCAAATTTCTGGCCATGCTTGGTATGTGCTTCACCTCATTCAACGTACGCGTCACGCCATCATGCGTCTTGATCTTAACAGATTCGACTCCAACAATATGGCATGGGTTGTCATTCCCCACACGTACAAAATCTCCAGTCTGCACAGACTCATATGAATTGAACCAATCTTTGTTACAGCAAATATGAAACGAACATGCAGTATCAAGTATCCATTCATCATCACGAGAAGCACAAGTAGCAAAAACGGCTAAACATTCACTGTCAGAACTATCACCAGAAACAACAACAGCCTTACCAGTACCTTGATCCTAATCTTTCGGTTGGTAAGTACCATTCCTTTTCTCCTTATTCTGCAACTTCCAACAATCATCAATAACATGATTAGATTTCTTACAATACCTGCAGAACTTGTCCTTTCCCTTGGACTTCGAACGACTTCTGTCGTCTTTGCTCTTATCTCGGTTGCCATGGTTGTCAAATCTCTGCTCGGTCCTGCCACGAACCTGTAGAGCTTCAGCCTTGGAAGACGCCCCATCTGCCTGCACCATAGATTTCATCTTTTCCCTCTGTTTGAGGGCATCTTGTACTTCATCAAGGGTTATTTTATCACCGCTTAACAACATTGTATCACGAAAGTGTGTATAAGAACTAGGCAGCGAGCATAAGAGTAATAGAGCTAGATCCTCATCATCATATTTTACTTCCATAGATTGCAAATCAGAAATAATCTCTCTGAAAAGAGATAAGTGATTCATTACCGATCCACCTTCCTGCAATGTATGCGAGAACAACTTCATCTTCACATGCATCTTATTGGTTAGATCCTTTGACATGCAGATCGATTCCAGTTTCCCCCAAAGGGCAGCGCAGATTTCTCTGTCAAGACTTCCTGCAAAATATTATTGGACAGATGAAGTTGAATCATAGACAAAGCCTTACGGTCCTTCAGCTTCTCTTCGTCAGACCAGCTCTTAGCATCCTTTTCCCCGAATCCATCCATCGCTTCATCCAGATCTGAAGTTTGGACGAGAATCGCCCGCATCTTCACCTGCCACAAGCAGAACCTTGTGGAGTAGTCTAGTTGCGGTAGATCGAACTTCAATGATGACATGTCGCAAACCCTAGATTAGAACCTGGAGCTCTGATACCACTTGTTAACTTTGCGACAAGTAAATAACGAAGAACGAAAACGAAATCGCAGCAAGGGGGACACAGATTTAACGTGGAAAACCCTGTCCAACAAAGAGAGGGGAAAAACCACGGGCGCCAGCCAGCGAAACTTCACTATAACGGGGAGTGTTTACACAACACCGGAGATTTCACAGATGCAACATATCCCAGCCGGCGGCTTACAAGAGGTATATATAACGGTGGTAACCTAGGTCATCAACGATCCATACCGCGGGGGGCTGTCGCCCCCCGCACCCCCACACAGGCGTCCCTGTTGCCACGGAGTGGGCCACCCTTTACTTTGTAGAATTTGGATCAACATATAACAATGATCTTCATCATAATAAGGAGAAGGAATAAATGATAGACAGCTTATGTCAAAGATGAGACATTTAACAAGGATACTGTTCTGCTATCCTTTAGACTTTAATGTGGATCTATACTCTCCAGAGTGAAAGTAGTCATTTCTCAAGTAAGAAACAGTGAGAAGAAAAAAAATCCTAGCTGTAATGGCACAAACTTCGCGTGCTTCAAATTCCATTTCTTAAGAACCATATCAGTGGTGCTTCTGCCACAGGTTGGCTCTTCTCTATGCAATAGATTTTGCCTGTTAGTCTACTATGTCCAATGTTTGCAAAATAAGATAACAAGAATTGTTTTGCCTTTATTTTTTCATTTCAGTTGGTTATGTCCAACAGGCGGCTTCCTTGTCTAGATACATATTTGGATAAGGTTTGTGTTGAGGCATCAATTGATTCTAAATGCCCTGCTAACTATGTTCTTAACTACAGTATTCTCTTTGTTTATGTATTATATAAATTAACCCCTATCCTCTCCTCTTTAGGCTGTCATCTATCTCTGGCCACGTTTCAAGATAGTGTTTGACATGTATATTCACAGCTTATACCAATGCGATGTGAAAGTGCTATGGGTGGATGGGACTCATCCAAACCACATTGTAAGGTGCTATGTGGAGTTTACAGCATCCCTTGTTCAACTTAATGCTGAATGTGGCGATGGTCAGGTTAGTTTAGTTACATAAATAACTAACCTCTTAGCATTAGTTTCCTTTTTGAAGGCAAGTCTGCTGTGTCTAAGCAATCAAATGTTCTGAAGTCCTATTGATAACCATTATATTTTTTTTCTTGAGCACAGACCAACATGCATATCTTTCTGTTCTATGTTTATACTTTATAGTATGTTTAGACTCAATTGGCTTGATCTCCTGCTTGTACTTATTTAATCTGCATGCTGTTCATTTAAGCATCCCATGCAATTGTGCCCTGTTCTACTGACATTTTGGATTAAGTAAGTAGTACTCCATCCGTCCTGTAATATAAGATGTTATTTACAACCTGTTAACTCATGTATTGGTTTTAAGAACATCTTATATTATAGGAGCGAGGGAGTACTATTCAAAATGTATATTTCATGAACTGCTGATTGATCTTTGGTGCACATGATGTTAGGCACAAGAAATCATACCATCACAGAGCAAGTCCATATAGGATAGCTGTGAAACGGCAACAGTGAGTTTACACACAATGTAACGCTTTCAAAGAAGTCCGATGTGATTAACCAAGAACAGGAATTTAAGTACTCCCTCCGTCCCAAAACCGATGTCCCAAAATTTTCTAGATTCGCATGTATCTAGACGCGTTTTAGTGTATAGATACATGTGAATCTAGAAAATTCTGCGACATCTTTTTAGGACGGAGGGAGTACATAAACTGAATTCCAGTAAAATCAACTTTTATCATGGAATATATATTTAAGGCGAAGCAGCATTTCTCTTCCAGCTTTAGCGATATCATAGTGCCAGTATCTGTTTTCCAGTAGCTTTCTTGTTCAGCTAAATACCCTGTTTTTTCCTCATGGATTTGTTATATTATATATGATTTATGTAGCTTGATATGAGTTTGGAACGGTTGCGGTTAGCTGTCGATGACCTACTTGTTAGATTTGCTGAAAAGTTTGCAACTCCGAAACTGTGTCACCTGTTTCTCTTGAATAATTATGACATGTCCATCTCTATCCTGAAGGTTAGTTTCTTGCCTTGATACATACAACTGTTCTTCTTGTGCTCCTTTCAACCTTTTGGGTTTTACTACACCTATCTATTTCAGGAAGCCGGTGATGATGCGAAAAAACTGCAAAGATATTTTGAAGAGAAGCTTGAAAGTAGCCTGGTGTCATTTGTGGTAAGACTATCCTATCATGTCCAATCACCCTTCTTGTAAGTGCAACTGCGGTGTAGGGTTAACTATTGGATTATATATTTTTTACTTCCGGTGGGATCTGGTTTAGATATGATTCTGGCGAACTTCACTGGATCTTTGCTGGAGTTACCTGTTTCAGTTTCAATCACTCGATGGCTGATGTTTCCTTTATGAAATAAGGTTGAATTTAATAGTATCATCAAAAAGTTCATGCACAAATGTGGCATATATATAATCCAGTATTTTCACGATATTTTGCTTTTTCATGTATTGGTGGTAACTGGGAATTTACTGCCCGTTAAGCTCTGGGCCTTACTACAAAGAGATGCACATCAGATGTTAAATTCCTTAAATTTTGTTAGTCATTCTGGTTAAATTTGTCTCCATCTTAGTGTGTGGGGGTGCAGCATGTATGCTGTTAGTTTCTTTATCAAAATGAGCCGATTTACATTTTTATTCTGTAATAGATATTGTATGACTGAATTTTCCACATGGATAACTTTTGATGCGTTTGCAATCTTTGGTGGTGTACAGGATGAATTGCTTATGGAGTACTTTGGTGATCTAATTAAATTCGTGAAGAGTCATATTTGTAAGTTAAACAAAACTATAATAAGTACCATTTGATGTTATTGTTGTTACTCACAGGAATATGCAGAAAATTACTCCATTTGTTTTTTCAGCTGAAGACCTGATTTCGTACACTGAGCGCCCAAACATTGCTGACGTTGAGCCAGTTGTGAAGAACTTCGCTGTGAAGTGGAAAACTGCTCTAGAGCTCATGCACAATGAAGTTATAACTTGTTGCAGTAACCTTGTGTCTGGTATGGCGATTCTGAAAGCAGCAATGGCTCAGTTGCTTAATGACTATAACAGACTCTCAGAATGTGTTAAGATGATCCCAGGTGGATCTTCTTTGAACAGGAATCTGGTTTCTATCACCTCACTTTCATATGAAATCAGGAAATATTCAAGAACACTCTAGTTCTTGAATGGTATGCTAGGTGGGCGCATATCCACCTCCTTTATTCAATAAAGGCTCAAATGCTCGAATGGACTCTCAAGATCCATGCTGGAGAGGAGCTTGTGCTTCTGTCCAAGAAAATTGTAAAAGAAGAGCTGAAAAATGCTGTAGCGTTGATATTTTTTTTACCCTTCCGACCAAATAATGTCATTTGTAGTTGGTTTTCAAAACTAGACAAGACTGCCATTTTGGAAATTCTGTATTTTTATCCTTATAGCTTATTTTGTTGCATGTACTGTTGCTGAAAGTTCAATGGATCAAATGGTACTCGTCATTGGTGACGTAGCCACAGTCCGTTCCAGGAAGTTTTCAACCTGGTGATGCACTACCTATACTAGTTCTCCATGAAGAGAAAATGTTGTTTGCACGTAGTACAGGTCAAGTTAAAGTGACTGGTAAGAATCTTTTTTCATTATGAAAATGCCACTTGATGAATAGCCTAATGGTTGTCCGCTTTAATTATTATTATCGCTCGGAAAATGTAAAAGAAAATCAAGCTTATATAGTGTCCTCATGTATATTTCGCATTACCTAAAGCTATAACTTGTACTCCCTCCGTTTAGAAATATATGATATTTTTCCTTTGTGAATTGAATGTATTTAGACATCTTTTAGTGTATAGGTTCGTAGATGTTCGGAGTAAACCTATACACTAAAAAAGTGTCAAGATACATTTATTTTACAAAGCTAAAATGTCTTATATTTCTGACTTGACATTTCGACCAAGTAGTTTCGGTTCACATATAATTGTCGCACATTAATGTAGAACTACATAACTTTTCTAGATACCACATAGATGTGAAGATTACTGAACAAGATGGATACAAGTGGCTTTTTACTGGAATATATGGGGAACCGACAACAGATAAGAAAGACAGGACATGGAAGCTTCTCAGAATTCTCAATCAACAGCTAAAACTCCCATGGTTATGTGCTGCAGATTTTAATGAAATATTATATGCACATGAAAAGAAAGGTGGACCCCCTCGAAATCAGAAGCACATGGAAAATTTTAGAATGGCGCTGGCAGATTGTGGATTGCGGGATCTGGGTTTCTCGGGCGATAAATTCACATGGCGTAATAATAGTCATGAGGCACACCATTATATCAAAGAGAGACTAGACCGAGCAGTGGGCTCTAGAGAGTGGTGTGCACGGTTCCCGGCCTATAAAGTTATCAACGGTGACCAAAGGCACTCAGATCATAGACTAGTCACCATACTTTTGGAAGGGTCCCAAAAAAAGCATAGAGGTGTAAATGGCATGAATTTATCCAGGTTTGAGGCAAAATGGCTTGAGGAGGAGGACTATGAAGCCATTGTGAACAACGCATGGAATGTATCTCATTTGCGAACTGGAGGCGATGTGTCACAAGGACTTCAGAATGTGGCCACAGACCTGAAAGACTGGGACGAAAATATACTTGGTGATTCGCAGAAAAGAATTAAACAATTGAAACAAGAGTTAGAGGAAGTAAGGAAAGGGGAAATAGATCAAACAAGAGTAAACCGTGAGCATTTCTTGAAAGACAAGCTGAATAGGCTAGAAGAACAACAAGATACAATTTGGAGGCAAAGGGCACACGTGAAGTGGCTTCATTCCGGCGACAAAAATACAACCTATTTTCATGCTTTTGCATCGGAGAGGAAAAAGAAAAACACCATCAGAAGGTTAAGGAAAGAAGATGGAACATGTGAAGATAAGATAGATCAGCTGAAGGAGCACATAGCCAATTACTTTTTCAACTTATTTTCCTCTGCAAGTAGACAGAGCAATGATCAACTCCTTCGTGCAGTCCAGCCAAGAGTGACACAACAAATGAATGAATTCCTTTGTTCGGAGTACAACGAAGAAGAGGTTAAAAATGCTCTTGATAGCATAGGGGACCTTAAAGCTCCGGGACGTGATGGTATGCCTGCAATATTTTTCAAACGTTTTTGGAACATTGTGGGTAGTCAGGTCACAAAAGAAGTTCTAAATGTACTCCCGGGAGGTCAAATGCCAGAAGGCTGGAACAACACGATGATTGTCTTGATCCCAAAAACTACGGCCCCTGAAAGTTTGAAATATTTGCGACCCATAAGCCTCTGCAATGTGGTCTACAAATTAATCTCGAAGGTACTCACAAATAGGCTAAAAGTAATTTTCCCTAATATAATATCCGCAAATCAGAGTGCTTTTGTCCCAGGACGAATGATCTCAGATAATATTATTTTAGCCTATGAGCTAACACATTTTTTGCAGAGGAAGAGAAATGGAAAAAAAGGATATGCAGCAATCAAACTCGACATGAGTAAAGCATATGATCGAGTTGAATGGAAATTTCTCCAAGAAATGATGCTAAAAATGGGCTTCAATAGAAACTGGACTGAATTGATAATGGAGTGTGTCACCACTGTTAGATATCAGATCAAGGTGAATGGTGATACAACTGATATAATCATTCCAGAGCGAGGGCTTCGCCAAGGTGACCCTCTATCCCCATATATGTTTCTTTTGTGTGCTGAAGGTTTTTCTGCAATGCTTCATGAAGCCGAATTAAATGGCAGATTGAAAGGAATAAAAATCTGCAACTCCGCCCCAAGCATAAGTCATTTACTATTTGCAGATGACTCGCTTCTCCTCATTGAAGCAAATGGAAAAAGTGTACACGAAGTGAAGAGATCCTTAAGGTATATGAAGCATGCTTGGGGCAGGCTATAAATAAAGACAAGTCAACTATCCTATTCAGCAAGAATATAAGAACTGCAGATAAAAGTGAGGTCATGAACCAATTAAGTATATCCAAGGAAGGCTTTTCGGGGAAATATTTGGGGTTACCGGTCTATATTGGTAAATCCAAAACCAAGGCCTTTCAATATTTGAAGGACAAGATTTGGAATAAACTACAGGGATGGAAGGAGAAGATGCTCTCCAAGGCTGGGAAGGAAATCCTAATAAAGGTTGTAGTACAAGCAATACCAGTCTACGCCATGACCTGTTTTGACCTTACCAAATCCTTGTGCGATGATATCAGCTCACTGATAGGGAGATACTGGTGGAGCCATATGGATAAAGAGAACATAATCCATTGGATTAGCTGGCAAAATATGACAAAGCCAAAGAAAGACGGGGGACTAGGATTCAGAGACTTATACTCTTTTAATCTTGCCATGTTAGCAAGACAAGCATGGAGAATTCTAAAGAATCCCTCCTCTTTATGTGCGCAAGTACTAGCTGCAAAATACTTTCCGGACCAAAATATTCTGAAAGCTGAAGCAAAGGACGGGATTTCTTATTGCTGGAGAAGCATTTTAAAAGGGGTCCAAGTTTTAAAAGACGGAATTATTTGGAGAGTAGGAGATGGGGAAAATATCAATATTTGGAGGGATCTTTGGCTCCCAACAGGCAACTCAAGAATGGTCACATCTAGAAGAGGTAATCATCTATCAACCAAAGTTGTAGAATTAATTGATCCGGTGACCTACTCCTGGGATGCACAACTAATTCAACAAACTTTCAATGAAGAAGATGCTCGGGCAATATTTAAAATCCCAGTTCAGGAAGGAGCGGAAGATTTCATAGCTTGGCATTTTGATAAAAAGGGAACTTTTCAGTTAAAATCAGCGTACCAGGTAGCTCTAAATATCCAAGCAAGAAATCCGGATAGGAATTCACCGTCTACGTCTCCGACTAAAATTCTGCATTTCTTATGGCGTCTCACAAAAAACAGCCTTCCACTCAGGATGAATTTAAAGAGGAAGGGAATAGATCTGGACACAAGATGTCCAATATGCTACAGACTTGATGAAGATGGCGGGCATTGTTTTCTAAAATGCAAATCGGTTAAAGCTCTATGGAGAGCAGCCCAATTGGAGGAAACACGACAACTCCTTACTAATTGCACCAATGCTCAATCTGTAATGAATGAAATCTTTCAACATGACGAGGAGAAATGTATGAAAATATGTGTGCTACTGTGGTTATGGTGGTCTGAGAGGAACAAAGCTAACCGGGAAGGTAATATAAGAAATAATCATGAAATTTTGTCTTCCCTTCAGTTCCACCTGACTGAGTTCCACAGCAAGATGGAGAAGCGAAAAGAACATAAACATAACAACCAACAGGTTTGGACTCCTCCCCCAGCAGATTTTTTGAAAATTAATACTGACGGTGCCTTTAGACAATCATCTTGTTCAGGTGGATGGGGTTTTACCATAAAAAATGAACAAGGTGAAACATTAGTGGCGGGAGCAGGAAACCTGGAGTTAGTTGCTGATCCTTTTCATGCAGAAATAGCAGCAATGTCCCATGCGGTGCAAGAGGCATTCAGAATGGGCTGTCAAAAGGTCATCCTAGAAACTGATGTAGTGACACTTAAAGAGGCGATGACTAGCAGTATGTATGATAACTCAATGGTAGGTGCTTTGTTAAAAGAGATGAAATCTGTAATTTAGCACTGTTTCCAGTGTTGTAAAATAGAAGTGTGCCCAAGAACCTCTAACGTAGCTGCACATTACTTAGCAGCATTTGGTGTGAATTTGGAACAGGGTAAAGTCAGGTTTGGCTTGACCCGTTCCCAGAGTTTGTAAAAAACCTGGTTGCTGGCGTTTGTCCAGCTTGTTAATTTAATGGAATGCATCTGTGTTCCTTTCAAAAAAAAAGTTAAGTATACATATAGCTTATCTTTTCCCTACTTTTCCTCCTAGAGGCAACTTGGTTACTAAGCTTGTCGATTTGGATTTAAATAAAGCTGTCCTGGAACTACTGTAGGTGTGTAGCTGAGTCTGGTCCAATTGAAATTCAGATGCTAATGGAAAAGTTTTTTGAAAACCCTTGTTAGTTTAAGTTAACTACATTTTTCGATAAAGAGCACTTTTAGTATACTCAAAAGTTTACATCAAGGTGATACAATCAAGAGAGCCATGCCTGGCCTCTGCACAACGAAGGTGCACACAAGCGAAAGAATCAAATAAATAGATAGAAGCATCAGTCTATAAGTCATAAGCATATCCTAGAATACATTAAACTATAAGAAACACCTATGGTGGAGGGGGTTCACTCGGCAAGCTATGGTGCACCCGGGATGGAAAAACTTCTTTCGCCACTTGCTCCAACCATGAACACACCTCCGTAGAGGGGGCGCAGTGTTTCGGGTTTTGAAAAGTAGACCACTTCCGGAGTAAGTGTGGACAATGGAAGATAACCTGCATGGGGTAGACAATTTAGCCTAAAAAACCATATTATTTTTTACATAGCCATAGCGACTATAGTAAGCAATCGCTCCCACCCGTATATATATATCATATCCCTGTTATCAATACCATGCAATCAGTTACCAAAAATATTAGTTACTGAGCTTGGTGGATACAACTTTGAGGCAACTCGGGGCTGTCCATATAGAACACGCAAACTGACACTCAAAGAACAAATGTTTGATAGTTTCGTCATCGTGACAGAAACAATATTCTGTTGCCAGTTGCGCTTAACCAGATTATATTTTGTTAATATCACACCTCGACGAAGACACTAGGCGGAAATTTTAATCTTCAGTGACATCTTTATTTTTCAGATGAGTTTGTCTTTATTAACTGGTACTTCAGAGCATACTAGTGATTTGTACATAGAATCAACTGAAAACTTACCATTCTCAGTTAGATACGAACGAAACTCATCGTGCTCATATGTTAAATGTATATCTGCTAATTGCTCCTATAGAGCATGCCATGAGGAAAGACGAGCACTAATGTGATATCTTCTAAAAGCCACGTTAGGAGGTGAAGCGCTCAACGCCTCGGCAATTATACCGCTCTTGTTACGTACTATGTTGTACAATACCGGATATTGTTCCATGAGAGGTATATTCACTAATCAAGAATACTTCTAGAATATAATTTCCAAGCCATCCTTGATAAGGAAAGATCCAAAGCGGAAGGAGTTTTTCACATGCATTAGACCATCCCAAAAGTGTGAATCCCCTATTTCCATTAAATTTGGGACAAAACTTTTGAACCAATGTATTTCCTTCCCAATATGGTTTTCCATACACGTTAACAACTTGAATAACCATTTCCCCAGTAAAGCCATATTTTTTGCTTTAAGATCATGGATTCCAAGTGACATGGGTATTTCCCACGGGTACCCTAGATTAGCCTATATGGTTTGATTCAGGAGGAGCCCATGGGACAATTGAAGCTCATCAAGGATTCGGGTGACCCAGTTCCAAGCGGCTCCTTGAAGAACACGACAAGGAATAGATAGAAATTTAAAGGGAAAATCCTAATTTGTAACCGACTCGGCCTGTTATCCCGAGACCTGGCCTTCCTATATAAAGGTCATGAGAGAGAAGTGAGAAGGATATTTGCAACCCTAGATTTACACACCTCTATATTTACATCTGCGCACCCCTGTAACTTTCGACTCCTCGATAGTCAAAGAGCAAGCAAGCAGGAGTAGGGTCCCTTCCGAGGGCCTGAACCTGGGTAAATCGCGTGTCCCTGATGTGCTTGTTTGCTAGTTGATCGATACCTCCATCGCTCCCCACTTCCTGTAACACAAGTCCATCAACGATAGGCATTGACGAGTTAACCCCTCGTCAATTGGCGTCGTCTGTGGGAGATGAGAGTGCTGATGTTGTGGCTTCCTCGGCCCCATCAACTGCGATCTACAACTTTGTTATAGTGGAAAATCGCCTCCTCTTCGTCACTTTCGACTTCACCGTCCACTCGCTGGCGACTCGCCCGGATTTCGAGTCCGTGGGCGATGGAATCGGCATGACAATAGGGAGTCTACGATTCCAGGTCGGCCAGATCGGCACACTCCACTTCCCCGATCATTCGCCGGCACCCTCGATCGCACCTGCCTCGTGGCACCCTGAGTGAGCTCAACGCACCGGCTTCGGCCTACGACACGGAGAACAACAACAACAGTTGCGACTCTGATCTATGCGACCCATCTTCGGAGGATGCTGCCTATGGCTCTGGATCTGAGAGTTGTGGGAGCAACACCTTCCCCAACCACCACATGTGCGTCGTCATCAACAATGGTGACATGGGCACTCAAGGAAACACCGACAACAATAGGCCTGCCAATAGAGTTCCCATCATTGGCCCCTCCAACGGCGAGCAGCCCAACCCGCCCAACCCCGACAATCTGGGCGAACATGCCAACAACGGGTCGGCGCGCCAAGAGATCCACCTCAGCAATGCTGAGTGGGCACGATGCAGGGAAGACCTACAGGGCAACCCCCTGCTAGCAGACGCATCGCGCGATATGCCGATGGGATACCATTGGCTACTCATCCAGGAGTTAAAACGCCAGCAGGTGGTGAACACACAACTCGAGGCCCACAAGAAGGCCGCAGATGAGTCGAGTTCCCGATGGGCAGAACTCTCTTCTATCGGTGGTTCCTCCTCGAAAGGCATTAGTCCCGCAGCCGCCAAAAGGCACTCTTGACTAAACCACCACAACGACAAAGATTAGGACAAGGCAACTAGAGCCCTCGAATTCTCGTTCATGTTGGTGAACTCGCGGGGTCACATGATCCCGAAAACACCGCAAGCTACGGTGATAGAAGCTACCATGTATCTGCTCACCAACCAACCACCAGCCGAAGATCCACGATCTGCCGTGCACTGGTCCGCCATCGCCGGGCTTGATTGGTCGAAGCTGCGCTGGCCAAGGAGCCAACACCGGAGCCGAAGAAATCCAAGTCTCCACCCGCGAGATATCCCTCGTCATATTCCAACGAGGATGACCATGACTTATCACGGTGATGCTGCAGCTCGCGGTGACATGACCGTGACTACGACACACGTGACGAAATCACGCAGCGCAAGGTCGACAAGATGCGCACCAAACGCGCCTACTCAACATAGTCGGAGGACGAAGGAACAGAGCTCTACAACGCCAGCTGCTTCAGTAGAGCTATACAACAGACTCGAATGCCGAAAGGCTTCAAGCTTCCTTCGGAAAACCCAAAGTTTGGTGACCTCTAGGACCCAAAGATCTAGCTAGAAGACCACATCTCCTCCATCAAGCTGCACGGAGGGAACAAGTGCACAACCATGCAGTGCCTCTAGCTACAGCTGCAGGGCGCTACTCGTGCGTGGCTCAACAATTTGTCTCACGGATCAATCCACAGCTAGGAGAAGCTGGTGTACGGTTTAGTGCACAACTTCAAAGGCACCTACAAGCGGCCCGCGTCAATCAAAGATCTCAGGGGCTGCTTCCAAAAGTCGAGCGAATCCCTTCGCTCCTACATCCAAAGGTGGTCCATCATCAAAAAAATGGTGGAAGATATCTCCGAAGATCGCGCAATCGATGTTTTCAATGGCGGCGTACGCCGCAGAGAGCTTAGAGAGGAGCTGGGCCGCATGATGCCCAAAACCATCGACCACTTGATGGACATCGCGAATCAGTGGGCGGAGAAGACTCGCTGAACAACAACCACGCTGCTCAGATGATGAGGACGACCTCTGACGCAGACGCGACCGCCGAGGGAAGTGTCAGATGCGGTTATGAAGACTGCGAGGAGGTTGACATGCTCACGGCCGGCTATGCCGACAAACGCGATGAGGGTAACCGCAACAACAGATACCATAGCAGCAGCTACCGTGACAATGGGAAAACCGCGCAAGTGTGGCAATGCCGCACCCGCGACGATGCACCTAGCACATCCAGCATCCTGGAGAAGCTATCCGCCCCCTACAACATTCACTTCTACATCGACAAACATGATGGCAAGAAGAAGTCCAGCCACCTCCCCAAGGACTGCCGCGAGTTCCAGCAACCTTCCACGGCATTGTCCCAAGGAAAGGAGTATGGCAAAATCTGGTTGGATGTCATCTTCGACATGCCTGCAAACTTTCGACGAGAAGGCCTTGAGTTCGAGGTGGTCGATTGGCCATCACAATATCACACTATCCTTGGGCGTGTCATGTTCGCAAGGTTCATGGCGGTCCCGCACTACGCGTACCTCCAGATGAAGATGCCAGGACCTAACCACATTATCACCATCAATAGAAGCTTCACGAAGCCCGACAACTGCGACATGGAATTCAACAGAATCTCCCAATCCTTCACATGCAAGATGATCTAGCAAGACTCAAGAAGTTGACAAACAACAGTCTTCCTCCCGTGAGAAAGCAGAACACATTGGACCAGTCCTTTGACTCGACGATGAACACCAAGGCGGTCCGGATCCACCCGACATACCCGACCAAGATGGCTATCATTGCCAACAACTTGAGTTCCGCATAGGAACTCGTGCTCGTCAAATTCCTCCGTGAGTGATGGGAAATATTCGCTTGGTGTCCTGCGGACATGCCAGGAGTTCCCAAGGAATTCGCCGAGAATGCACTCAATGTGTCTCTAGATGCAAGACTAGTCAAGAAGTCGATGCGTTAACTGTCGGAGCCAAGGGCCAATGTAGTTGGCATGGAAGTCAACAGACTCCTCGACACCAAATTTATATGCAAGATCAAGGAAAGTACCTGGGTAGCTAACCCCGTGCTTGTTCCTAAAAAGGACACGGAAATCCCGTGGATGTGCGTGGACTGCACCTCCCTCAACAAGCACTGCCTGAAGGACCACTTCCAATTACCGTGGATCGACCAGATAACCAACTCCACTGCGGGATGCGAATGCCTCTATTTCCTCGATGCCTACTCAGGTTATCATCAGATCCGAATGAAGGAAGAGGACCAGGAGAAGATGACCTTCATCATGCCCTTCGGCGGCTACTGCTACACCACGATGCCCTTCGGGCTAAAGAACACAAGATCAACCTACCAATGGTGTATGCAGGCCTGCCTCAAGAACCATCTTGGTCGAAACATCCAGGTCTATGTCGATGACATAGTGGTAAAGACCAAAGAGGAAGCTACGCTCATCGATGATCTTCGTGAGACCTTTGATAACCTCGACCGCTATCAGATCAAGATGAATCCAGAGAAGTGCGCCTTCGGCGTCCCATTCGGGCTATTACTTGGGTACCTTATCTCCACCAGAGGAATAGAGGCTAGCCCAAAGAAGATAAGGGCCATACTAGCCATGGAGAAGCCGAAGAATGTCAAGGGCGTCCAGCAGCAGGCTGGGCGAATCGCAGCGCTCAGCTGATTCATCAGTCGAATGGGCGAGAAGGCACTATCGTTCTACCAGCTCCTCCACAAGACTGACACGTTCGAATGGACAAATGAGGTGCAAGATGCATTTGACGATCTCAAGCGCCTGCTCTCCACTTCGACCGTTTTGGTAACCCCTAGGGAAATTAGCCAATATTGCTATACATATCCGCCACCAACCAGGTGGTCAATACCGTGCTGGTGGTCGAACGAGACGAAGAAAACAAGATCCATGGGGTGCAACGCCTAGTGTACAACCTCAGCAAGGTACTAACGCCAACAAAGCAGCAGTACCCACATTACTAGAAGCTGGCCTACGGTGTATTCATGACAGCATGACGACTGCGCCACTACTTCCAGGAGCACCCCATAGTTGTGGTGAACGACGCCTTGCTGAACCACATCCTCAACAACCCCGATGCTATGGGGCGGGTCACCCTCTAGGGCATCAAACTGTCCCCACGAGACATCACATACGAGCGGATGACAACGATCAAGTCACAAGTCCTGGCGGATTTCCTCATCCACTAGATGGAGAATCAGCTCCCGAACACACCAGACATGTCCAACCTCCGGACCATGAACTTTGACGGATCCAAACACAAAGAAGGAGGTGGTGCCAGCGTCATCCTGACATCTCCTCAGGGTGACAAGATGCGGTATATCCTACGGATGAAGTTCTATGCATCCAACAACGAGGCGGAGTATGATGCACTAATCCATGGGATGCGAATGGCCAAGGCTTGCGGGGAGAATATCATTTTGCGGCCCGAAAGTTGGGGTGCCCAGGCAAGGCGGTACCCAAGTTGCCTATAATCAGCCGCGATGACTACATTTGGCATGCCAAATACTCAGAGGGTCTTTTTCGGCACAAATTCAACTTTACATTTCAATACAAAATATCAGGCTAACGACCGTCAAGTTGGCCCCCTGTCAGTTCTCGCCGTTATGTCGCTCCCCTCGCTTAGGTGGGGTGGCTGTCACATAGGCTTGCAGCGATGGCACAGTGGATAGGACAACGTGACCGGCCCAATGTATTGATGTGACAATACAGGGCACATATATCGTTGTTATAAATTTTTTTGTTTACTTGGAAGCTGGAAGGGCCACCGCCACACGTCTCTCCTTTGGACTTCCGTCCCCGTCGTTAACCACTACCTTAAAAGCGCATTGACGGTTCCACCATTTCCCTGCCTCGCAGAAACCACTCTTCTTCTTCCTGTCATCTGTCTTCTTCCCGTCTTCTCCTTGCCACCATGGAAGGTCGTCGCACTCTAGAAACAAGCTTCACTACCCATGACAATAAGAAGATAGACGTCGTCTACACCAACGAGGAGGAGACAGTGATGTGAGTCCTGAGGATGTACGAGGGTTGGCTTGAGAAAGACGAGGACAAGTTTGTGGGATTGGACCTCGAGTACACCCCGGAGGACCCATACGAAGGGAGTGAAGTCGCCGTTGTTCAACTGGCCATGAGGAAACACGTCCTAATCTACCACCTCTCCCGGTTTGTAGATCTGCTCTCTGTAGCTAACCGCTTTTAGGGTTTTCTCCTCTTATTCTTTATCCATTTTCTCATCTTGCAACTACTGGATTTTATTTAGGACCAAATAAATTATGAAAATACAATGTTGAGAGTCTTGATCTTGCATTTACTAAACATTTCAAAATTATATTCAGATGATGATCTTGCATTGACAAATATTTGTAGTTACAAATTTTGGTGATGATAAACTACATACTTTCAGGACTGACAGGAATTGTCCGGCGTTGAGCCAGTTCCTTGTAGAAAAGGGAATTGTTTTCTGCACCGTCGACAATACAACTGATTTTTCGAAATTTCATCAAGAGGGAATTACAATTCCTATGCACAACTGGATCGATATTCAGAGTCTTGTCAGGATCCTAGGGGGCTCGAGGAAGGATGGAATGGCATCACTCGCAACTAGAATCCTCGATGAGTCGTACGACAAAATAAAGGCAGATTTCCCTATGGATAGGCATGATTTCTAGGAAGAGTGGCTGTTGTCTGATATAAACCTGAAGTATGCAGCCATAGATGCTTACGTAACCTACCAGCCGTACAAGAAGATCCATGTTTCTACGTTACCTCGTGTTTTGCCCTATTTGCAAGAGGGAAGAGGAGCTTAGGGGAGCCCTTTGTAGAAAATGCAGAATAGCTAAGTTTGAAGCTGCATATGTAAAGGAAATGGCTGCATCTGAAGCAGCTGATAGAGAGGCTGCAGAAGCAGCTGAAAGAGAGCTTGCAGCTGAAGCTGAAGCAGCTGACAGAGAGGCTGCAGCTGAAGCAGCAAACAGAGAGGCAGCATCTTCTAGCGGCAACAATCAGGTCTGTGATGCACCGCTAATTGTGCCGCATGATGCTGTAGATAGGGAAGGCAAGTCAGATCCCAGGTGGGACGAAGCATTTTGTGAGCTGTGGAGTGCCAATAATGTAAGATCCACCTGGAATGATCGCAGTTGGTCACCTAGGAACGATGGCAAGCGCCTCATGTGGGCTGATGAGAAGTGAATTAAATTCTACTCCTTTCTGTTATGTTTCTATTTTGTGGAACTCATTTATCTTATCAAGATGTCTAGCGCCTCAAGTGAGAGTAGTAAAATAATTTAACCCTCTTTGTGTTATATTTCTGTACATGTCTTGTAGCTTGTCAAGATGGTAGCTCGTTAACTGGCAGTTTGAAAGAGTACCTTTTTCCTCTCTCACTAAACATATATGTTTCATTTTGCCCAAATTGGTAGCAAATCTAGAGAAGAATCTCTCTTCGATAATTCGTTCCCTTTTGGACCTCTTTTTGCCTCCGATCTGGTAGCAAATCTAGAGCAGCAAATCACACCAAGCAGAATACATTCATTCAGAAAACAAAACAAATGTAGATATAGTTGTGCGTAGCTAAATAGGATATAGCGATAGAAAGTAGGTTGCTTAATGAGGTTCGATGCATTCAACCAGAAATAGGATGCAAACAAAATGTAGAAAATCAAAAGAAGCTGCTTAGCAGCAGCAGCATCAGTAGACACATTCAACCCCTCCTTGCATGCGCCTGCGCCTCCGCGTCCTCCCTCCGGCGCTTCATCCACTTCTTGCTGCCCAGTCCCTTGATCTTGGGGGCCTTGGGCTTGATTGGAGGCATGCGACCCTCTTCGATGGCCACCCGCTGGAGGTTTCGGAGGTGAATACCGAGAGCCTGGTGTTCATCAATGTAGGCAGTGACGTTCATGGTCTGTCCGCCATTGTGGATGCCGGAGCACGGGCCATCTGCATGCTTCACTAAGGAGTTGAAGTCGGTGCCAGCGAGACTCACCCAGCAGAAGGTGGTCCCCTTGCAGAAGGGGCAACTGTAGTCGCTGCCAGTGAAGAATGCGTCGTACTGGCCGGCTTGCAGCCTCCTCAGCACCTGACAAGTCTTAGTGTGCCTGAACTCGTCATCACTGCAGACGTCACTGCCATAAACCTATTGTAAGAAAAGGAAAATGGGGGAGTAGATGATGTAAGAAGATTGAGCAATCGAAATGCGAACAAGCGAATCCTAATAAACTAAGATCTAGCATCCAACGATGGGAACGATAGAAGAACTAGGGAAGGGGAGCAAACCCTAGTTACCTCCGACCATGGGTCATCGATGTTGGTGTCGTAGGTTCAGCAGAGCGATGTACTCATCTGGATCTAGGGGCCCCTGAAGACCTAGATCTGCTCATGACCGGTGGGAGCCTCCTTGCCGGCGGCTACGTCGGTAGCGGGGACGGGGGCCTGGACGGGAATGGCGGCTGCCATCGATGCCTCGACGAGGGCCTAGACGGGGACGACAGTTGCTTTCAACGTGTCGAGGGGGACCAACGAGGAGACGGGGGCCTCCTCGCCGGCGGCCTCGGAGGCGACACTGGCCACCGTATCCTCCTCCGTCATCGCCGGCATGGACGGGGTATTCTCGGGAGTTTGCAGATGCTGGTGGGACAGTGGAGAGGGTTGCATGGGGAGAGTGAGAGTGGGTGTGCGGAGAGGGGCTCTATAGTTAAGGTGAATGGAAGCAAGACACGTTTTGTTGCACCACCATGCAACGCGCCGCGTAGTGTACTGCACCGTGCACCGCGACATGCGCATGGTACGTCACGTTTTTTTCGGGCCATGCATGTCAGTTCTGTATTGAGCCGCATGCAAAGGGCGCATACACAATTTCTATGTAGGAAGTTTGACATGGCCCTAAAATTGGCGATAATTAAAAGTGGAAATGTAAAGGGGGAGGTAGGTGGCTGTACGGCGAGATTTGTGGGGTTGTGCTAGATCGGGTAGAGGGATGTGTTGATGACTGCGAGTGACTCAATGAAGGCGGAGACGTTAGGTCTCGTCGAGCTCAGCTCTTCGGCCTCCAGCTAGCGCGTGCAAGTTTCTTACGGTAGGGCCTAGTTGGAAGTGAGATTGAGAGCCGCTGCGTAAAAAATAGGATATGTCTTATTAAAATCAAGTGTCAATAAATTGCAGTGTCCATCGACGACCGTGCACTCGATGACGCATGTGTTGTGACATAGTAGTAGTAGTAGTAGGCTTTTCAGACTTGATTAAACATGACATGACCAGTCGACGACTTTTTCCATGGACGGCTTCGTGTTCCTTCTTGTAGAAGTCTCGCTGAGGGAGACGTCCGTGCTATCTCATGATGTATTGTGAAGGGCACGATGTGTGCAATGATCATCGTTGGATTGCATAGAATCAACGGTTGGTGCGCATGATCCGCATGACAACTGTGACAACCAATCAGGGAGTAGCATATAGAGTGAGCATAGGTTTGGGCTTCTACGAAAGATAGAGAGAGGGGGGCAAAACTGAGTAGTATCAAAAAACCAAGGGCAAAACTGAGTAGTATAAAAATGGAAAGTGAGTGTCTTGTACAATGAAATACATCATGGCATACATCAAATTATGCCAAGACAGATCCACTAGAGTTCATTGGATGTATGTTCTTCTCATAAACCACATGGACCCACTAGAGTTCATTGCATGTGTGTTATTGTCATAAACCACATGGATCCACGAGTGTCATTGCATGTGTGTTATTTTCATAAACCACATGTTGATCCACCAGTGTCATTGCATGTGTGTTATTTTCATGAACCACATCTGGATCCACCAGTGTCATTGAATGTGTGTTCTTTTCATGAACCAGATATGGATCCACCAGTCATTGCATGTGTGTTCTTTCAATAAACCATAGCTAGAGACATTACATCTCTGTTCTTTTCATTAACCACACCAAGTGTCATTGCATGTGTGTTCCTCTCACAAACCACACATGGATCCACCAGTGTGATTGCATGTGTGTTCTTTTTCATGAACCACAACCAGAGTCATTGGATGTGTGTTCCTCTCACAAACCACATAAGGATCCACTAGTGTCAGTGGATGTGTGTTCTTTTCATGAACCACACCCAGTGTCATTGCATGTGTGTTCTTCTGACAAACCAAACATGGATCCACCAGTGTCATTGCATGTCTGTTCTTCTTACAAACCACACATGGAACCACCAGTGTCATTCCATGTGTGTTCTTTTCATTAAACCACACATGGATCCACCAGTGTCATTGGATGTCTGTTCATTTCATGAACCACACCCAGAGTCATTGCATGTCTATTCTTCTCACAAACCACACATGGATCCATCGATGTGATAACATGTGTGTTCTTTTCATGAACCACAACCAGTGTCATTGCATGTGTGTTCTTCTCAAAAACCACACATGGATCCACCGGTGTCATTGCATGTGTGTTCTTTTCATTAACCACAGCTAGAGTCATTGCATGTATGTTCTTTTCACAAACCACATATGGATCCACCAGTGTCATTGCATGTCTGTTCTTTTCATTAATCATAGCGAGAGTCATTGCATGTCTGTTCTTCCCACAAACCACACATGGATCCACCAGTGTGATTGCATGTGTGTTCTTTTCACAAACCACAAACAGTGTCATTGCATATATGTTCTTTCCACAAACCACATATGGATCCACCAGTGTCACTGGATGTGTGTTCTTTTCACAAACCACAACTAGAGTCATTGCATGTGTGTTCTTTTCATGAACCACAGCTAGAGTCATTGCATGTGTGTTCTTTTTCACAAACCACATAAGAATCCACCAGTGTCATTGGGTGTGTGTTCTTTTAATGAACCACACCTAGTGTCATTGCATGTGTGATTCTTTTCACAAACCACATAAGGATCCACCAGTGTCACTGGATGTGTTTTATTTTCGTGAACCACAGCCAGTGTCATTGCATGTGTGTTCTTCTCACAAACCACACATGGATCCACCAGTGTCATTGCATGTCTGTTCTTTTCATTAACCACAGCTAGAGTCATTGCATGTATGTTCTTTCCACAAACTACATATGGATCCACCAGTGTCATTGCATGTCTGTTCTTTTCATTAACCACAGCTAGAGTCATTGCATGTCTGTTCTTCCCACAAACCACACATGGATCCACCAGTGTGATTGCATGTGTGTTCTTTTCACAAACCACAGCCAGTGTCATTGCATGTATGTTCTTTCAACAAACCACATATGGATCCACCAGTGTCACTGGATGTGTGTTCTTTTCATGAACCAAAACTAGAGTCATTGGATGTGTGTTCTTATTAGAAACCACATAAGGGTCCACCAGTGTCATTGGATGTGTGTCCTTTTCATGAACCACACCCAGTGTCATTGCATGTGTGTTCTTCTCACAAACCACATAAAGATCGACCGCTGTGATTGCATGTGTGTTCTTTTCATGAACCACACATGGATCCACCAGTGTGATTGCATGTGTGTTCTTTTAATGAGCCACATATGGAGTCATTTGCATGTCTGTTCTTCTCACAAACCACATATGGATCCACCAGTGTCACTGGATGTGTGTTCTTTTCACAAACCACAGGTGGAGTCATTGCATGTCTGTTCTTTTCACAAACCACATCTAGAGTCATTGCATGTATGTTCTTTCCACAAACCACATAAGGATCTACCAGTGTCATTGGATGTGTGTTATTTTCATAAACCACACCCAGTGTCATTGCATGTGTTATCCTCTCACAAACACCACATAAGGATCCACTAGTGTCATTGGATGTGTTTTCTTTTCATGAACCACACCCAGTGTCATTGCATGTGTTTTATTCTCACAAACCACATAAGGATCCACTAGTGTGATTGCATGTGTGTTCTTTTAATGAACCACACACTGATCCACCAGTGTGATTGCATGTGTGTTCTTTTCATGAACCACAGCTAGAGTCATTGCATGTCTGTTCTTTCCACAAACCACATAAGGATCTACCAGTGTCATTGGATGTGTGTTATTTTCATAAACCACACCCAGTGTCATTGCATGTGTTATCCTCTCACAAACACCACATAAGGATCCACTAGTGTCATTGGATGTGTTTTCTTTTCATGAACCACACCCAGTGTCATTGCATGTGTGTTCTTCTCACAAACGACATAAAGATCGACCGCTGTGATTGCATGTGTGTTCTTTTCATGAACCACACGTGGATCCACCAGTGTGATTGCATGTGTGTTCTTTTCATGAGCCACATATGGAGTCATTTGCATGTCTGTTCTTCTCACAAACCACATATGGATCCACCAGTGTCACTGGATGTGTGTTCTTTTCACAAACCACAGGTAGAGTCATTGCATGTCTGTTCTTTTCACAAACCACATCTAGAGTCATTGCATGTATGTTCTTTCCACAAACCACATAAGGATCTACCAGTGTCATTGGATGTGTGTTATTTTCATAAACCACACCCAGTGTCATTGCATGTGTTATCCTCTCACAAACACCACATAAGGATCCACTAGTGTCATTGGATGTGTTTTCTTTTCATGAACCACACCCAGTGTCATTGCATGTGTGTTCTTCTCACAAACCACATAAAGATCGACCGATGTGATTGCATGTGTGTTCTTTTCATGAACCACACGTGGATCCACCAGTGTGATTGCATGTGTGTTCTTTTCATGAGCCACATATGGAGTCATTTGCATGTCTGTTCTTCTAACAAACCACATATGGATCCACCAGTGTCACTGGATGTGTGTTCTTTTCACAAACCACAGGTAGAGTCATTGCATGTCTGTTCTTTTCACAAACCACATCTAGAGTCATTGCATGTCTGTTCTTTCCACAAACCACATAAGGATCTACCAGTGTCATTGGATGTGTGTTATTTTCATAAACCACACCCAGTGTCATTACATGTGTTATCCTCTCACAAACACCACATAAGGATCCACTAGTGTCATTGGATGTGTTTCCTTTTCATGAACCACACCCAGTGTCATTGCATGTGTTTTATTCTCACAAACCACATAAGGATCCACTAGTGTGATTGCATGTGTGTTATTCTCACAAACCACATAAGGATCCACTAGTGTGATTGCATGTGTGTTCTTTTAATGAACCACACACTGATCCACCTAGTGTCATTGCATGTGTGTTATTCTCACAAACCAAACATGGATCCACCAGTATCATTGCATGTCTATTCTTCTCACAAACCACAGCAAGAGTCATTGCATGTATGTTCTTTCCACAAACTACATATGGATCCACCAGGGTCATTGCATGTATGTTGTTTTCATTAACCACAGCTAGAGTCATTCCATGTCTGTTCTTCTCACAAACCACACATGGATCCACCAGTGTCATTGCATGTCTGTTCTTTTCATTAACCATAGCTAGAGTCATTGCATGTACGTTCTTTCCACGAACCACATATGGATCCACCAGTGTCATTGCATGTCTGTTCATTTCATTAACCATAGCTAGAGTCATTGCATGTCTGTTCTTCCCACAAACCACACATGGATCCACTAGTGTGATTGCATGTGTGTTCTTTTCACAAACCACAACCAGTGTTATTGCATGTAAGTTCTTTCCACAAACCACATAGGGATCCACCAGTGTCACTGGATGTGTGTTATTTTCAGAAACCACAGCTAGACTCATTGCATGTCTGTTCTTTTCATGAACCACAGCTAGAGTCATTGCATGTGTGTTCTTTTTCACAAACCACATAAGAATCCACAAGTGTCATTGGATGTGTGTTCTTTTCATGAACCACACCCAGTTTCATTGCATGTGTGTTCTTCTCACAAACCACACATGGATCAACCAGTGTCATTGGATGTGTGTTATTTTCAGGAACCACACCCAGTGTCATTGCATGTGTGTTCTTTTCACAAACCACACATGGATCCACCAGTGTCATTGCATGTCTGTTCTTTTCATTAACCACACCCAATGTCATTGCATGTCTGTTCTTCCTACAAACCACACATGGATCCACCAGTGTTACTGCATGTGTGTTCTTTTCACAAACCACAACCAGTGTTATTGCATGTATGTTCTTTCCACAAACCTCATATGGATCCACCAGTGTCACTGGATGTGTGTTCTTTTCACAAACCACAGCTGGAGTCATTGGATGTGTGTTCTTTTCATGAACCATAGCTAGAGTCATTGGATGTGTGTTCTTCTCACAAACCACATAAGGATCCACCAGTGTCATTGGGTGTGTGTTCTTTTCATTAACCACACCTAGTGTCATTGCATGTGTTTTATTCTCACAAACCACATAAGGATGCACTAGTGTGATTGCATGTGTGTTCTTTTCATGAACCACACACTGATCCACCAGTGTGATTGCATGTGTGTTCTTTTCATGAACCACATATGGAGTCATTTGCATGTCTGTTCTTCTCACAAACCACATATGGATCCACCAGTGTCACTAGATGTGTGTTCTTTTCACAAACCACAGCTAGAGTCATTGCATGTCTGTTCTTTTCACAAACCACAGCTAGAGTCATTGCATGTCTGTTCTTTACACAAACCACATAAGGATCCACCAGTGTCATTGGATGTGTGTAATTCTCATGAACCACAGCTAGAGTCATTGCATGTGTGTTCCTTTCATAAACCACATATGGATCCACCTGTGTCATTGCATCTCTGTTATTTTGATGAACCACACCCAGTGCAATTGCATGTGTATTCCTCTCATAAACCACACATGGATCCACCAGTATCATTGCATCTCTGTTCTTTTCATGTACCACACCTAGTGTCATTGCATGTGTGTTCCTCTCACAAACCACACATGGATCCACTAGTGTCATTGGATGTGTGTTCTTTTCATGAACCACACCCAGTGTCATTGCATGTGTGTACTTCTCACAAACCACACATGGATCCACTCATGTCATTGGATGTCTGTTCTTCTCACAAACCGCACATGGAGCCACCAGTGTCATTGGATGTGTGTTCTTTTCATGAACCACATATGGATCCACCAGTGTCATTGGATGTGTGTTCTTTTAATGAACCACACCCAAAGTCATTGTATGTCTGTTCTTTTTCACAAACCACATAAGGATCCACCACTGTCATTGGATGTGTGTTCTTTACATGAACCACAGCTAGAGTCATTGCATGTGTGTTCTTCTCACAAAGCACATAAGGATACACCAGTGTCATTGCATGTGTGTTCTTCTCACAAACCACACATGGATCCACCAGTGTCATTGCAAGTTTGTTCTTTTCACAAACCATAGCTAGAGTCATTGCATGTTTGTTCTTCTCACAAACCACATATGGATCCACAAGTGTCACTGGATGTGTGTTCTTTTCACAAACCACAACTAGAGTCATTGCATGTGTGTTCTTTCCACAAACCACATATGGATCCACCAGTGTCATTGGAAGTATGTTCTTTTCATGAACCACACCCAGTGTCATTGCATGTGTGTTATTTTCATTAAACCACACATGGATCCACCAGTGTCATTGGATGTCTGTTCTTTTCATGAACCACAACCAGAGTCATTGCATGTCTGTTCTTCTCATAAACCACACATGGATCCACCGATGTGATTGCATGTGTGTTCTTTTCACAAACCACAACTAGAGGCATTTGCATGCCTATTCTTGTCACAAACCACACATGGATCCACTGGTGTCATTGCATGTGCGTTCTTTACATGAACCACAGCTAGAGTCATTGGATGTGTGTTCTTTTTCACAAACCACATAAGGATCCACCACTGTCATTGGATGTGTGTTCTTTTCATGAACCACACCTAGTGTCATTGCATGTGTGTTCTTTTCACAAACCACATAAGGTGCCACCAGTGTCATTGGATGTGTTTTATTTTCATGAACCACACCCAGTGTCATTGCATGTGTGTTCTTCTCACAAACCACACATGGATCCACCAATGTCATTGCATGTCTGTACTTTTCATTAAGCACATCTAGAGTCATTACATGTATGTTGTTTTCACAAACCACATATGGATCCACCAATGTCATTGCATGTCTATTCTTTTCATTAATCAAAGCTAGAGTCATTGCATGTCTGTTCTTCCCACACACCACACATGGATCCAACAGTGTGATTGCATGTCTATTCTTTTCACAAACCACAACCAGTGTCATTGCATATATGTTATTTCCACAAAGCACATATGGATCCACTAGTGTCACTGGATGTGTGTTCTTTTCACAAACCACATCTAGAGTCATTGCATGTCCGTTCTTTTCATGAACCACAACTAGAGTCATTGGATGTGTGTTCTTCTCACAAACCACATAAGGATCCACCAGTGTCATTGGATGTGTGTTCTTTTCATGAACCACAGCCAGTGTCATTGCATGTGTGTTCTTCTCATAGACCACATAAGGATCCACCAGTGTCATTGGATGTGTGTTCTTTTCAAGAACCACACATGGATCCACCAGTGTGATTGCATGTCTGTTCTTTTCATGAACCACATATGGAGTCATTTGCATGTCTGTTCTTCTCACAAACCACATATGGATCCACCAGCGTCACTGGATGTTTGTTCTTTTCACAAAGCACATCTAGAGTCATTGCATGTCTGTTCTTTTCACAAACCACAGCTAGAATCATTGCATGTCTGTTCTTTCCACAAACCACATAAGGATCCACCAGTGTCATTGGATGTGTGTTCTTTTCAAGAACCACACCCAGTGTCATTGCTTGTGTGTTCTTTTCACAAACCACATAAGGATACACCGGTGTCATTGGATGTGTTTTCTTTTCATGAACCACACCTAGTGTCATTGCATGTGTGTTCTACTCACAAACCACACATGGATCCACCAGTATCATTGCATGTCTGTTCTTTTCATTAACCACAACTAGAGTCATTGCATGTATGTTCTTTCCACTAACCACATATGGATTCACAAGTGTCATTGAATGTTTGTTCTTTTCATTAACCACAGCTAGAGTCATTGCATGTCTATTCTTCTAACAAACTACACATGGATCCACCAGTGTTTATTGCATGTGTGTTCTTTTCACAAACCACAGCCAGTGTCATTGCATGTATGTTCTTTCCACAAACCACATATGGATCCACCAGTGTCACTGGATGTGTGTTCTTTTCACAAACCACAGCTAGAGTCATTGCATGTCTGTTCTTTTCATGAACCACAACTAGAGTCATTGGATGTGTGTTCTTCTCACAAACCACATAAGGATCCACCAGTGTCATTGGATGTGTGTTCTTTTCATGAACCACACATGGATCCACCAGTGTGATTGCATGTGTGTTCTTTTCATGAACCATATGGATTCATTTGCATGTCTGTTCTTCTCACAAACCACATATGGATCCACCAGTATCACTGGATGTGTGTTCTTTTCACAAACCATATCTCGAGTCATTGCATGTCTGTTCTTTTCACAAACCACAGCTAGAGTCATTGCATGTCTGTTCTTTCCACAAATCACACATGGATCCACTAGTGTCATTGGATGTGTGTTCTTTTCATGAACCATAGCTAGAGTCATTGCATGTGTGTTCTTTTTCACAAACCACATAAGGATCCACTAGTGTCATTGGATGTGTGTTCTTTTCATGAACCACACCCAGTGTCATTGCATGTGTGTTCTTTTTCACAAACCACATAAGGATCAACCAGTGTCATTGGATGTGTGTTCTTTTTCATGAACCACACCCAGTGTCATTGCATGTGTGTTCTTTTCACAAACCACAGCTAGAGTCATTGCATGTGTGTTCTTGTCACAAACCACATAAGTATACACCAGTGTCACTGGATGTGTTTTATTTTCACGAACCACACCAAGTGTCATTGGATGTGTGTTCTTTTCACAAACCACATATGTATCCACCAGTGTCATTGCATGTGTGTTCTTTTCACAAACCACGGCTAGAGTCATTGCATGTCTGTTCTTTTCATGAACCACAGATGGATCCACCAGTATCATTGCATGTGTGTTCTTCTCATAAAACACATATGGATCCTAACCTTAGGAGAGCCTTAACCTTAGCGCCCCAATGGTGGCCGTTATACCGAGTCTTCTAGAAGGCACACCCTAACACAATTGTTCTGCTTGAAGATTGTTACATACCGTTCGATCGGGGTGCTTGGATGATTGGGATGGTCTTCGTGAGAGCGATCCGCGAGTAGGATGTTCTGCTGCATGATTGGCCATGCTTGCTGCCCGCTTGCTCTGGACAAACTGGCAACACCGGGTGCTCCCCTGTTGCGAGTGTCATGACTCACGAGTTCAGTGGGCCATATTCCAGTGTGACATCCCCATTACTTCTCTTCCTCCCTGTACTTCTTTTCCTTCCCCTCGAAACCACTTTCCCCACTTCACTCCCATCCTGCCGTAGCCGCAAGCCGACGGCGCATCCAGCTATCTCTCCGGCAGCCACCCCCTCTCTCCCTCTCTCTCTCGCCATGGGTTCAAGGGAGACTTTGAGGAAACGCGTCATGATGACAGGGACGGTGATTTCGATGTGAGTCGTCTCATCTCTATCTCTATCTCTATCATCTATGGCCAGTTATCTATTTTGAGCTAGATCTACTCTATTTACTCATGCGCGTATGATGTGTTAGGCCAACCAGACGCTGTATGACTCTGACTATCATTGTTTAGCGGATGAAGACAGTCCTCTGCTATGTAAACATGGATATGTGCCCGCTAAATTTGTAGCGTTCGAAGGACGAAACACAGGTAGGAGGTTTTTACGGTGTTAAGGACATCGTGCAATGATGCAATGCGGAAGTTACGGTGTTGTCAAATTGGTAGATCCAGAGTGGCCCAAATCGATGCAGAAAACGCTGGACAAACTATGGGATATGACTGTTGAGTAGAAAGAATCCATAGTCAACTCACTTCTTGACAGTGTTGATATGAAGCTATGGGGCCCAGTTGACATGACTAAGCTTAACCAAGATCTCAGGAGGGTGCAAGACAAGGTTAGCAAAGTCGAGAAGGAGAGGGACGTGGCACTGGCCCTGAAGGCTAAAGCAGAGCAAGAACTGACTCAAGCAAGGAATGATCTTCACCAGGCCAAAGTCCTACATTTCACAACTACGAGTATTGACAAGTGCATGAGGAAAAATGCAGAGAAACAATTGAAGCTGTGCAAGGAAGATGCTAAAAGGAAGGAGCAGACGATTCGATCCTTGCTCTCATAGGAAGATGCGCATCGGGCTAAGATTAGGAAGATCAAGGAGATATGTGATAACTAGTTCTATTTAGCTTGAGCTCCATGCCTTTTTAAGTTGTAATAGTAGTACTTGTTGACCTAGCGGTCTGAACTAGTGGTCCCGGAGTCCTGGGAGGAAAAAAATTGGTCTCCCGTCAATCTGTCTTAACCCTGCATTACTTCCTTTTGTCTGATCATGGTGGTATTATGACATTGGTGTTTTGTTTAAACGTAATCTACGTGGATTGTGTGCCACATGCAAATGGCACAACCACAATTTATAAAGTGGAAGCACGTACACCAGGTTAATGGAGATCCAGGAGCTTCGCTAGACGCAGGGGATGTAGGAGCAGGGAGGCGGTGAGATAGACGGGCTCAAGCATCTGGGAATTATTGGTTGCCATTTCTTTTTATGTTGCCATGTCATTGTGTAGTAGCTGAAATAAGTTGTTGCTTCTTAGAGTGTAGCAGCTTAAATAATTTATTTCTGTTGCACTTACATTCCATCGGATTTGGAGACATCCTGCCCCTCAGCAATCATGGAACCGGTGCTGCGTGTTTTCAGATAGTAGTGGCACAATTACAATTTCGGATTCAACTAATGAATCGGACATTTACAAACCCTAAGTCGCGGCACATTTTACTCAGAGAACATGGGTAGATTGTTTCGCCCAGCAAAGTTCCACACACAGAGCTCCAGAATTTAACCGAATTACATATATAGGTTCAAGTTCAACACATTACTATGCATCTTCATTGCCAGCAGCCTTCTTCCGCAGCCTGGGTGCCAAGCCTTCACATCCACTGGCTTCTTCATTTCCTGCCTTCTTCCTCTTCCTCGGTGCCAATTTTCTTTGCTTCACGTACTCTGCATCGCCGGGACAATCAGCACCAGAATCGTGTCCAGCATCATCTTTCCACTCGTTTTTACCTTCTTTGGGCAGCAAAATGATTGACCCGGCAGTCATGTTTCTAACCTTGCAGTGCTTCCTATCAAAGAAACAGGACGGTTGCATAACTGCCCAATATCTACAGAGTAAATACTTGCAAAAATTACAATTCCGCACAAACATGCGAACCCCAAGAGACTTTTGCTTACCAGGAGCTAATTGGGTTCAAGCGACCACCCTATCCAAGAATAGAAGGGCGACTCCCAGTTGCAGCAGTTTCCACATCCAGTACATCACAGTTCAGCTTAAACATGCAAGCCGAAGCATACCTTTTCATCAACCCAATTAGCTGACTGTCACACGTTCGAGGAACCATGATGCCGCGTTCATCCATGAAGCTGAACTTGGCATTCTGCTTTGGCCATAATTCATCATGATTATGCAGAGCAGCAACCATACCAGATATAGTGTAGATCTACGCAGGCGCTTCTTCCATCGTGATACAATGGTGTCCATACCACTTCCCCTTCACCCTTGCTGATTTAGAGTCGCACCTGAAGAGGACTACCGTAACTAGGTAAGGGTGGTCCGCGGAGATCCCACTTGACAGAAAACTGTGGAAAAATATGTTTGTCAACGTTGGGCTAACAAACAATGGTAGGTTCAGTAGCCAGCTAGCAGTTATAATTAGTGCGAATAGCAAAGAGAAGGGTAGCTCACCCGCATGTAGCTAGAGCTTCTTCTTCCTTTGTAGTAGGATCTGCCATCCCCCGAGCTGCTCGGCTCGTCGGCGGCGGAGGCGGGCTAGAGCCTTGCAACGGCGGCTACGGCATGCGCCATTGGAGCTCAGGATCAGCGACTGGGCGCAACAACTTGGCGCCGGAAGTCAAATGTATGAAGGGATCGTCCTGCTTGGAAGGTGGATTTCAACGCCGCTGGTGCTAGGGGAAAGGAGGGAATGGATTTGTGAAATTGGTTAACACATCCAATCCACTTACTTCCTCGATTTGCCTAAGAGGTTGCCATGTTGGCGCTCGCATCACGGACAGATGACCGACATGTGGGTCCCGACCGTCTACTTCACGGGGCAGTTTAACAGAATGTTTGTATTTGGCAGGGGTGAGATGAGTTTGCCTTGAAATGGCCCCTGTGAGTAGTTGGCAGCCCAACTTTACAAAACCTGGAAATTACAGGGAACTTGGGTACCGCCATGCACTCGCCCATGAACTTTCGGGCCGCAAACAAACAATCCCGCTTGCGGGACCACACAGCTCATCATCTACGATGACTCCAAGCTCGTGGTCCAACAAATCATGAACCTGTGTGATGCACTAAGCGATAACATGGTCGCATACCACGACCTTTACAATGCACTTGAAGGGGACTTTGATGGCTATGAATTGTGGCACGTTGGCCGTGAAAGCAATGAGGAGGCCGACACACTCGCCAACATAGGCTCCACTTGCACCTCGGTGCCACTAGGCGTATTCCTAGAGAAAATCTACGAACAATCCATCAAGCCAAAGACTATTGCAGGGACATCTGACACAACAACGCACTCGGGGGCTATGCTGCCTGAAGAGGCCAAAGGATCCAGCGAGGCAGAACAAGGATATGCACCCGAAGGTCCCATGGAGGTCATGATCATCAAGCCATCCTGGACACAGCCGTATATCACCTACCTGCTCACCAAAAGGCTGCTAGACGACCCAACGTGTGGGGCCCCCGGATTAATCCTCCGAGAATCCTTGTTATGCATACAACCATGATCCCATGATCAGTTAGTCATGGCACATAACCGACAAGTATCATTACATCATCCGAGAATATACTGAATTACCAGACTTACATGAATGCCGTTATGGCTACATCAATAGACAGCAACGGATCTTTATCAAGCGTAGAGCCCGAGTCATGCCTTAACCTACAGGCAACTGACTGGGAGAACGTCCTAGCTCGCATAGTCGCCATTCTCGTCTTCTTCTTGAGATCTAGCCAAGTTAATAGCCAGGGACAATGCAAGTGAGTACTTTGAATGTACTCGCAAACCACCTTAAGGGAATAGTAATAACAAGGGGATATGCAATATGGCTGTGGTAGTAGGGGGGGGGGGGCTCCAAGAGGGTTCTTTTCTAAATAGTTTCTCTTGTAGATATAGCATCTACATATCTTGGTTGAAAACTTTTGTAAAACATTTTGGAAACCTTTTTGAAAAGTTCTTGGAAAACATTAGGACTGGGTCACCCATTTGTTCCCGTTTTCAGGTCGTCCCACGACCAAACTCCTTCCATTCCGTTCTGACCATCCCATGGTCAAAACAGGAATCCTTTTCGACCATCCCATGGTCAAAACATTTTCAAAGCCTCTGCTTTTCCGAAATACTTTTTGAAAAAAAAACCAGCACCGCTCTACAGCAACCTTCCCAACCGTCTATGACCGTGGACGCGGCTATTCAAATAGATTTACACTCTGCAGAGGTTGTACACTTTACCCACACCATCCGGGTACACTACCCTGATCTTCACCGATCGTGGGTCGAGTAACCGATCAAGACTCTCCGGATTCCCACTCCAGTATAAGTGCCTACCCTATGACTGTTAATCCCCTCAAAACCGGGACGTCGGGCAAGGACCAACCGGAGCGCTTTTTCTACTTCTCGAGTGTGCGCTTTTAATGAGAGGCTCATAGTAACGCGTGGAGGCCTGCCGACCCTTTGTTCCTTCTCCAGGTCCCACCTTTATCAGAGAAGGCCCACCCTCCAGGGATCCCCGATCCCCTGTAGTAGTTGCGAGGCATCTTATACTAGAACAGAAAAACATCAAATCTAGCCCTGCCCCATTCCAGAGTAATGTGGTTGCACATGGTTAATTGTTCTAGCAAAACTGCAGAGAACCAGGTGCGTTTTCTTAAATCTTTTTCCTCCGGTTTTCCTTCAGCATTTTGTAAAAACAAAACCTCTTTCTTTCTCAACATCTCTTGGGAGGTCCCACCTCACCAAGGTTATATCATAAAACATTTGGTAAAAACTTTTTCCGGGGTCTTCCCATCCTCTAGCTTGTTTCGGCCAAATCGGGGTCTCCAAAAGGGTATGATGTAATACACCATCTATTCTACTAGGGTCAAGTAGGTAATACCAAGGGGGTTGTACTTAGTAGTACAAAGGTATAATGGTTCGGAGTAGCCAAACCACTACCATATATATATATACGACAACATAAAGTAAAACAATGCAGTTTTCATAAAACAAGAAGTAAAACATGCATAAGTAAAACAGTAGGACGAGGCTTATGAGCAAGAAGGTGGCTTGCCTGATGATCAGCAATACGGCATAATTGTCCCTGGACTTCTTCTTTAGATAACCAAGAATACCCATACCAATAATAAATACCACTTCTTCCGCTCTCCGATTTCATCGCAACTATCGTCGTCAATACGGCACATGCAAGCAAACCAAGACACAATCAACACCAGTCACACAAGCACCAATACATACAACAAATAACTGGATAATACAAGATAACAAATCAGTAGGTCTTAGGAATAATGGATTAATGAGATTGGCCTTGTCTTGGGAATTAGGGAAGAAAATCCCTTAGGATTTATAGTCTAGCAATTACCTAAGAGATGGATTTTGGACCAAGACATATTCTGTATGATACCATTGTAAAAACATGATACCAACATATAGTTATTGATAAATTTAAACCAACAAAAGTGGTTTCACTATTTTATCAATTACCAATAATTTATAGTGATTTTTATAGTGAATAAGACTCTAGTTTTAGAAAATAATTCACCAAAAAGGTTTTGGAGCTCCAAAAATTATTTCCTTGGACGGTTAGGTAGGGTTTGATGTACTTGTTCATTGATAGTTGGAATCAGGTCAAGATAATTACCATAATGACCTCAGGAAATTCCCAAAGGCAGTTCTATACACAAATTGGCTTTTTCACCAGATTAAATCTACACAAGATTTGGAGTTGATTCCAGGGGCACATGGTAGGTATTTAGGATACCCTTCTGTAGAAATTGGAATCAACATTTTGGATTAGCAGAACTACTGTGGTGAATTTAGAGGTGATTAAACCATGCACATAATAGTTTAATTTACAGAGAAATATCGCAGGCTCAATAAATTATGAGATCCTGAATTTGGATAGTCCTAAGTGTAACACATCCAGGATAACTAGAATTGGGTCAATTGGACTCATGATTTGGTCTAGGAAAATTTCTAAAGTCAGAATAGGACTATTCTGGATAATTTTACTACAGATAAACTGCTATTCACCTTGGCATGAGATAAAGTCTAGGTGGTAGGTATAGAGAGTATTTTTCAGAGGAACTTGGTTTCATCCATTTTGGAGATGTGAATATCATAGAGGATTTTAATTAGTGGGATATACACATTTTTGGTGGAAATAATGCCCAGAAATAATAAAAATTATTTTGGGCAAAATACCAGTCCTTCATGATGTGGAAAACCCTAGGGAATCATGTAAAATTGTCACCTGGATGATTCATGCAGTTTTGTATTTTATTTTTATTTAAACTAATAGGTGGATCTCAGATCTATAATTCCTAGAGAAAAAGAAAAAGGCAAAACTAATGCCGGGCCGGATCTGGAGGGGAGTTGGGCCGTCAAGGGGAGAAACGGCCCACCCGGGCGGGGCACTGCGCGGGAGGGGCTTTCGAATCTGTGCAGCGGGGCCCGCTGGTTAGTGGCTACGGCCAGCGAAGGGGTAAGGGGCGATTTCCGCCGTCGGATGAAGTGGAGATCGACGGCCGCGACGCTGTCTTCAACCCTACGAAGGGAGCCGCGGTGGAAAACAGAGGCGGAACCCTAGGGGCGGCAGAGGGGCGCGGGGATGTTCACCGGGGGCTCGCCGGCGGTCGGAGATGGTCGGTGGCGACGCGGTCGACGGCGGCGACTCCAATGGTCGGCGGCAAGGCCGGTTCCCGCGTCAGGGAGGGGTTCACCTGACGGCGCCCGTGGCGGTGCTCTCGGGAGCTCGTCGGAGTAGCGTCTAGGGGCCATCCTGGGTCAAAAAGATAGCAGGGTTAGAGGCAGGATATGGAGGGGAACTCAACAAGGGAACATGCATCAAGGGAGGAGAAAAGGGGAGAGTGCTTAGCTCGTTTTTGGGGAGGAGGCCGAGGCTCTCCCATGCTCTCTCTCGAGCAGGGCCGAGCAGTGGAGGAGAGAGGGGTGCTCTGGGGTGGTGAGGTAGAGTGTGTGGACGCAAATGAGAGGGAAGGGGAGAGCTGCAGGGGCCTCAAGCCATATATACCGAGAGGGGGAGGAGTTCATGGTGGATCTAGTCCATGGAGCAGAGGAGAGGGGAGGGAAACCAGGGGCTGGTTACTATGGGCGTGGGGAGTGGTATCTAGTATGTGCTGAGGGCAGAGGAGAGGTGGAAGGGCTGCTGCCAACTTGGTCCCACATGCTAGTCTCTCTCTCTCTCTCTCTCTCTCTCTCTCTCTCTCTCTCTCTCTTTCTCTCTCAAGCACATGGGACAAGGGAGAGGGGATGCTACAGTAGCTTAGCTACAGTGCAGCTCGACCAGAGGGGTGTGATGGGGTAGGGGAGGCTTGCTGTGGAAGGTTTGAGGGGTTTTGGACTTAATATGGATCAACACCTTGGAAGTAGACAAGGTTTACAAATATAGATGATCATGATAGAAGTCTCAATTCTTGGTTTAGGAAAGATGGACTAAAGATTCTGGTGGATAGAGGGGGTTGAGATACCCCTCTAGGAATTATTTGAGATTTTTCCATGACTTATAAGTCCTCTTAAATCCATTTGTTCAAAAACTGCAGAAGTGAAGTATTGGAGCTCATTTGATATTTTTACATTGGACAAGTGGAGCTTTTGATGTGAAATGTTCCCAAATGTGAATACACACTTAGGGGAATTTTCCCAAGATTTATTGGGGCTTAAAAGTATTTAAAACATTTATTATTCCATTTCAGCCATTTAAGGAAATGGGCAAAAAGAAATAATAAAGCTCTTCAAAAATATTTATTTTTGAAGTTGGAAGTTAGGGTATGATATATGGACCTCAATTGAGCCAAATTTTGGGGAAGTGTTTTGGCAAAAACCAAACTTTCCCTTATGGAAGAGGTTTTGAAGAATTTCTCTAATAAAGAAGTTAAATGGATTTGGGGCCATAATAAGTATGGAAAATATTTGATAAATCTTGATGATCAAGGTAGATAATTTATACAAGGTTTAGCAAGCATTTGCAACCTTGGGATTGGAGAATCCAAGTTGATTTTTGGTGGGAACCCTAGATTAAGGATCTAGGGTGAGGTTAATTTCATACCATCTAAACCAGGTTGGATCTTGGAGCTCAGAGCTCCCCTTAGGGCATGGGGTAGATGGATGGATAGAAAACGTGATGGATATTCCAATGGTGTCGGGGTTTGAGCTTGATCCTACTTGAGCTCACCAAGGCAAGCTTTCAAACTTTGAATAAAATAAGCCTGCCAAAGCAGATTATCAACTAGCCTTCAAAACCTTATGGGTGTCAACAGCTCAAGGATCCCAATGGGAACAAGTGAATTAGGTAATGATATAATTATATGAGTAGAACACCACCATGCAAAGAGTTGGTCCATATAAGGTTGTATGGTGGTGTGAGCTTATACCAAAGTAGGCGTGTTGACTAGATTTGCAGGAAAAGTTATTTTCTTGACTGCAAAATCATCAAGAACTAGTGGGTTGGAGGATGATCTAACCAAGGGAAAATGTGGTCCTTGGTAGTCCTTAGTATGTTTAACAAGATGGTTCAAGTGCATTTCCAATAATGCACAAGGGTTGGGAAAAGGAGGCATTCAAAAAGGTGATGTTGGGAATAGTTTTCCAGACTTAGCCAAATTTGGCAGATTTGGGGATTTGACTAGAATATTGGTGGAGATGAGTTTGATGGGTTCCAAAGTACCCAAGCATCATCAAGTGGATGATATTGAAGAGTGTATTGAGTAGAATGGATCCATGCTTGATGTTGGTCTCCATTGACCTGGAAGCTTCTAGAAGTAGAGCACTTCAGAGATGATCTAGTTAAGGTTTTTAGATGACTATTGAGTAGCTAGGGATCAGATCCAGATTGTATTCTTGATTAGGGTGGGATGATTTGGAGACATCCTGATCCTAGTAATGAGATCCTATAGTAGCTCATACTACTTCTAAGCAATCAAGCAGATCAAGGAAATTCATCAGACAACAGATCAAGGCAACTCATCTTATACACTTAGTAAATCCACTACTCGGTCACCATCAAGCTTAGCTTGAGGTAAGGATGGGTATTTTGAGATAGGTTGGAGTTTGAACAAGGTAAGGCCCTTGGTATCTCTACCAAGAGTAGAATTCAAATGCTTCATAAAAATGTTTTGTTAAATCTAGAGATAAGAGTAGGAGAAGGTTCTGTCTTGAAAACATAAGGAGATTATATTGTATAACTCTCCATAGTTTTGTCAATAGAAGTTACAAAAATAGTTTTGGTTACCTAAGCATCTTGGCTCATGTTTTGAAATGCCAGAACATTTGAGAATATGGAAAGTAAGCCAAGACTGTTTTGGGAAGTAGCTTTTGTCAACTGGTGTTAAGGTAAGGAGTATATCATCTAATACACATTCATATGCATAAGCATATCCAAACAACAAGCAAACACTTCAACATTCAACAAGAATTTTTTTTGTTCCCCCTGATTTTTGCATTCTGGACAACTATTCAGGGTTGCCGAAATTGGGATGTTACAGATCTTCCCCCCTTAAAAGAATCTCGTCCCGAGATTCAAGAGAGTAGGGTTAGGGGAATTTTGAGTCGGGTTGGTATTAGGTGTCTTACGCATATTATCTTACAGACTCTTTCTTGGAATGTTACTACTCTGTCGGTGGAGTTGAGCTTTAGTCTTCGGGGGTGCACTGAGAGTTGAGTAGAGTCTAGTCTTGATTTTTAAAGGTGACCTTCTTTTCCTTCTGGACTCTATATCGTCGAGGGCTTAGACTGGACAGAATATCTCGATTCTGGACTTCACGGAGTACTCGGCGGAGGATAGAATCTACAGCTAGGAGTACCTCTCTCTAAGGGTCCACAGCTCTTCCTTAGGGTCGAAGCGTAACCTATTTAACGAGGTTAGGGTCAGGACTCCTGAGGTTGCTCCTGGCAGAGGGTTATTCTCTTTTGTGGGAAAGACACAGTCTTTCCCCCTTAGGATTTGACTAAGTTAGGTCGGATATAACGCATTCCTTCCTTCTTGACTTCATGGGTGGCGGTTCTGAAGATTGTCTTCCATCTTTTTCCTGTTGTAGACACCTTCGGAAGTCTTCCGGGGATTATGACTTACTGGGCTTGTATACTACTATTATTCGTACTTAGCCTCGTGGAGTCATGGGAGTCTCACGTCCTTTAAGCATTAAGGACCTAGGGTTAGCGGTTTGGCGGTCCTTCGGGTGGGTCTTCAGCTAAGGTAGCGGAGGGGATTTGCAGAATCTTCAGTTAGTTTCTCATGAGATAACTCACGGGTGGTTGATTGGCAGGAAGACTTCGGATCCGGGGATATTTTCTGAAGTATCTTCTGGTAGACAATCCTCTGGAGATTTGAGTGGAAAGACGCCGTATTTCCACCTTAGAGCTTCACTAGGGTGCTTGAGTGGTGCAGATCTACTATCTGGGAGTGCTGACCTGATGCTAGCGGAAGGCTGTATCTTCTCAGAGTCTTGAGCTGGGTCCTCGAGTGATGCCTTATTTTATCACCTTGGCGGGGGTGGTTTCCTAACGACGCTTATAACATGGTGTTAGCTCAAGGTAAGTTAGCGGTTTACGACTCTTCGGGGTAGTCTTCAGTCAAGGTAGATACATCCAGCTTCGAGGGAGCCGTATTCACGCTTCCTAATCATCTGACTTCAGGGGTGGTTCTGACCTTCTAGGGAGGATCATTCCTTTAGTTTGGGTAGGTTCGACTATAATAGGTAGTCTCCTGAGGTGATCAGAAACTCTGATACACTATAGGTTAGGGTGGTTGGTCTTCACTCCTTGTCTTGGTTGACTGAGCGGGTGGTTTCTGGTGGATATTGGGGATTCGTCGGTGGTTGACTTCCGGCTTCAACGGAATTCTTGTTGTAGTAGACTGAGGAACAAGGGAGTGTGGTGTTATTGATGAGGTCTTGTGATGCTTTTCCTCTCGTATACTCTCGAGGTTAGTCAGGGTCTCATTACCGACATCTACACAGGGTTTTCCTGAGTTACTAGGTGGGTTATTGCTCCTCGAGTCACACTTTTAGGGAGGTCAAGGCAAACCAGAACATACAAACAAGGCGAACAAAGCGAGGGGCTCGCAATGTCCTCGGCAAACAACACACATCAAGCAACACCAGATGCACTTAGGCAAGCAAACACGGTCAACGCTAGGGACTAAGGAGTTAACTACTCGTGATGTAGGGGAATCCTATTCTTAGGACTATTGACCCTAGATACCGTCTTTCTTCAGGTCTGAGTCACTATCTTGCAGATGAAGCCTTCATCATATCCTGGATGCTTCTTGATAGTGCAACACCCGATGTCTTCTGATTGTAAGGATTCCGTGGGTAGGGCGATATTGTAGTCTCCTTGTGTTTGCTGGTAGTTGCTCCTCTTCGTCTTGTTCTCATTGTCTTCACCGGTTTCTAGACCCTATTTATTTAAAATCCGGAGGTTTGAGGCTTGGGATCAAGAGTTGGAGTAAACCATTTTCGAAAGCATTTACTTAGAGTAAGAGAAGAAGTAGAACTTTTTGAAACTCATTGAGAAACTAATTTTTGAAAGCCGGGGTTTTCAAAAATAAGTTTCCTGTCTAGCGACCATGCTAACTAAGGTTCTCCTACAGTCAGGATGGCTCGGATACCAAGTCTGTGGGGCCCCCGGATTAATCCTCCGAGAATCCTTGTTATGCATACAACCACGATCCCATGATCAGTTAGTCATGGCACATAACCGACAAGTATCATTACATCATCCGAGAATATACCGAATTACCAGACTTACATGAATGCCGTTATGGCTACATCAATAAATAGCAGCGGATCTTTATCAAGCGTAGAGCCCAAGTCATGCCTTAACCTACAGGCAACTGACTGGGAGAACGTCCTAGCTCGCATAGTCGCCATCCTCGTCTTCTTCTTGAGATCTGGCCAAGTTAATAGCCAGGGACAATGCAAGTGAGTACTTTGAATGTACTCGCAAACCACCATAAGGGAATAGTAATAACAAGGGGATATGCAATATGGCTGTGGTAGTAGGGGGGCTCCAAGAGGGGTTCTTTTCTAAATAGTTTCTCTTGTAGATATAGCATCTACATATCTTGGTTGAAAACTTTTGTAAAACGTTTTGGAAACCTTTTTGAAAAGTTCTTGGAAAACATTAGGACTGGGTCACCCATTTGTTCCCGTTTTCAGGTCGTCCCACAACCAAACTCCTTCCATTCTGTTCTGACCATCCCATGGTCAAAACAGGAATCCTTTTCGACCATCCCATGGTCAAAACATTTTCAAAGCCTCTGCTTTTCTGAAATCCTTTTTGAAAACAAAACCAGCACCGCTCTACAACAACATTCACAACCGTCTATGACCATGGACACGGCTATTCGAATAGATTTACACTCTGCAGAGGTTGTACACTTTACCCACACCATTTGGGTACACTACCCTGATCTTCACCGATCGTGGGTCGAGTAACCGATCAAGACTCTCCGGATGCCCACTCTAGTATTAGTGCCTACCCTATGAGTGTTAATCCCCTCAAAACCGGGACGTCGGGCGAGGACCAACCGGAGCGCTTTTTCCACTCTCGAGTGTGCGCTTTCAATGAGGGGCTCATAGTAATGCGTGGAGGCCTGCCGACCCTTTGTTCCTTCTCTAGGTCCCACCTTTATCAGAGAAGGCCCACCCTCCAAGGATCCCCGATCCCCTGTAGTAGTTGCGTGGCATCTTATACTAGAACAGACAAACATCAAATCCAGCCCTGTCCCATTCCAGAGTAATGTGGTTGCACAGGGTTAATTGTTCTAGCAAAACTGTAGAGAACCAGGTGCGTTTTCTTAAATCTTGTTCCTCCGGTTTTCCTTCAGCATTTTGTAAAAACAAAACCTCTTTCTTTCTCAACATCTCTTGGGAGGTCCCACCTCACCAAGGTTATATCATAAAACATTTGGTAAAAACTTTTTCCGGGGTCTTCCCATCCTCTAGCTTGTTTCGGCCAAATCGGGGTCTCCAAAAGGGTATGATGTAATACACCATCTATTCTACTAGGGTCAAGTAGGTAATACCAAGGGGGTTGTACTTAGTAGTACAAAGGTATAATGGTTCGGAGTAGCCAAACCACTACCATATATATATATATATACGACAACATAAAGTAAAACAATGCAGTTTTCATAAAACAAGAAGTAAAACATGCATAAGTAAAACAGTAGGACGAGGCTTATGAGCAAGAAGGTGGCTTGCCTGATGATCAGCAATACGGCATAATTGTCCCTGGACTTCTTCTTTAGATAACCAAGAATACCCATACCAATAATAAATACCACTTCTTCCGCTCTCCGATTTCATCGCAACTATCGTCGTCAATACGGCACATGCAAGCAAACCAAGACACAATCAACACCAGTCACACAAGCACCAATACATACAACAAATAACTGGATAATACAAGATAACAAATCAGTAGGTCTTAGGAATAATGGATTAATGAGATTGGCCTTGTCTTGGGAATTAGGGAAGAAAATCCCTTAGGATTTATAGTCTAGCAATTACCTAAGAGATGGATTTTGGACCAAGACATATTCTGTATGATACCATTGTAAAAACATGATACCAACATATAGTTATTGATAAATTTAAACCAACAAAAGTGGTTTCACTATTTTATCAATTACCAATAATTTATAGTGATTTTTATAGTGAATAAGACTCTAGTTTTAGAAAATAATTCACCAAAAAGGTTTTGGAGCTCCAAAAATTATTTCCTTGGACGGTTAGGTAGGGTTTGATGTACTTGTTCATTGATAGTTGGAATCAGGTCAAGATAATTACCATAATGACCTCAGGAAATTCCCAAAGGCAGTTCTATACACAAATTGGCTTTTTCACCAGATTAAATCTACACAAGATTTGGAGTTGATTCCAGGGGCACATGGTAGGTATTTAGGATACCCTTCTGTAGAAATTGGAATCAACATTTTGGATTAGCAGAACTACTGTGGTGAATTTAGAGGTGATTAAACCATGCACATAATAGTTTAATTTACAGAGAAATATCCCAGGCTCAATAAATTATGAGATCCTGAATTTGGATAGTCCTAAGTGTAACACATCCAGGATAACTAGAATTGGGTCAATTGGACTCATGATTTGGTCTAGGAAAATTTCTAAAGTCAGAATAGGACTGTTCTGGATAATTTTACTACAGATAAACTGTTGTTCACCTTGGCATGAGATAAAGTCTAGGTGGTAGGTATAGAGAGTACCTTTCAGAGGAACGTGGTTTCATCCATTTTGGAGATGTGAATATCATAGAGGATTTTAATTAGTGGGATATACACATTTTTGGTGGAAATAATGCCCAGGCATAATAAAAATTATTTTGGGCAAAATACCAGTCCTTCATGATGTGGAAAACCTAGGGAATCATGTTAAATTGTCACTCAGACTATTCATGCAGTTTTGTATTTTATTTTGATTTAAACTAACAGGTGTATCTCAGATCTATAATTCCTAGAGAAAAAGAAAAAGGCAAAACTAATGCCGGGCCGGATCTGGAGGGGAGTTGGGCCGTCAATGGGAGAAACGGCCCACCCGGGCGGGGCACTGCGCGGGAGGGCCTTTTGAATCTGTGCAGCGGGGCCTGCTGGTCAATGGCTGCGGCCAGCGAAGGGGTAAGGGGCGATTTCCGCCGTCGAATGAAGTGGAGATCGACGGTCGTGACACTGTCTTCAACCCCGCGAAGGGAGCGGCGGCGGAAAATAGAGACAGAACCCTAGGGGCGGCGGAGGGGTGCGAGGAGGCTCACCGGGGGCTCGCCGGCGGCCGGAGATGGTCGGCGGCGACGCGGTCGACGACGGCGACTCCAACGGTGGGCGGCAAGGCCAGTTTCCGCGTCGGGGAGGGGTTCACTCGATGGCGCCCGCGACGGTGCTCTCGGGAGCTCGCCGAAGTAGCGTCTAGGGGCCATCGTGGGTCAAAAAGACAGCAGGGTTAGAGGCAGGAGATGGAGGGGAACTCAACTAGGGAACATGCATCAGGGGAGGATAAAAGGGGAGAGTGCTTAGCTCGTTTTTGGGGAGGAGGCCGAGGCTTCTCCCATGCTCTCTCTCGAGCAGGGTCGAGCAGTGGAGGGGAGAGGGGTGCTCTGGGGTGGTGAGGTAGAGTGTGTGGACGCAAACGAGGGAGCAGGGGAGAGCTGCAGGGGCCTCAAGCCATATATACCGAGAGGGGGAGGAGTTCATGGTGGATCTAGTCCATGGAGCATAGGAGAGGGGAGGGAAACCAGGGGCTGGTTACTATGGGCGTGGGGAGTGGTATCTAGTATGTGCTGAGGGCAAAGGAGAGGTGGAAGGGCTGCTGCCAACTTGGTCCCACATGCTAGTCTCTCTCTCTTTCTCTCTCTCTCTCTCTACTCTCTCTCTCTCTCTCTCTCCTCTCTCTCTCTCTCTCTCTCTCTCTCTCTCTCTTTCTCTCTCAAGCACATGGGACAAGGGAGAGGGGATGCTACAGTAGCTTAGCTACAGTGCAGCTCGACCAGAGGGGTGTGATGGGGTAGGGGAGGCTTGCTGTGGAAGGTTTGAGGGGTTTTGGACTTAATATGGATCAACACCTTGGAAGTAGACAAGGTTTACAAATATAGATGATCATGATAGAAGTCTCAATTCTTGGTTTCGGAAAGATGGACTAAAGATTCTGGTGGATAGAGGGGGTTGAGATACCCCTCTAGGAATTATTTGAGATTTTTCCATGACTTATAAGTCCTCTTAAATCCATTTGTTCAAAAACTGCAGAAGTGAAGTATTGGAGCTCATTTGATATTTTTACATTGGACAAGTGGAGATTTTGATGTGAAATGGTCCCAAATGTGAATACACACTTAGGGGAATTTTCCCAAGATTTATTGGGGCTTAAAAGTATTTAAAACATTTATTATTCCATTTCAGCCATTGAAGGAAATGGGCAAAAAGAAATAATAAAGCTCTTCAAAAATATTTATTTTTGAAGTTTGAAGTTAGGGTATGATATATGGACCTCAATTGAGCCAAATGTTGGGGAAGTGTTTTGGCAAAAACCAAACTTCCCCTTATGGAAGAGGTTTTGAAGAATTTGTCTAATAAAGAAGTTAAATGTATTTGGGGCCATAATAAGTATGGAAAATATTTGATAAATCTTTATGATCAAGGTAGATAATTTAGACAAGGTGTAGCAAGCATTTGCAACCTTGGGATTGGAGAATCCAAGTTGATTTTTGGTGGGAACCCTAGATTAAGGATCTAGGGTGAGGTTAATTTCATACCATCTAAACCAGGTTGGATCTTGGAGCTCAGAGCTCCCCTTAGGGCATGGGGTAGATGGATGGATAGAAAACGTGATGGATATGCCAATGGTATCGGGGTTTCAGCTTGATCCTACTTGAGCTCACCAAGGCAAGCTTTCAAACTTTGAATAAAATAAGCCTGCCAAAGTAGATTATCAACTAGTCTTCAAAACCTTGTGGGTGTCAATAGCTCAAGGATCCCAATGGGAACAAGTGAAGTAGGTAATGATATACTTATATGAGTAGAACACCACCATGCAAATAGTTGGTCCATATAAGGTTGTATGGTGGTGTGAGCTTATACCAAAGTAGGCGTGTTGACTAGATTTGCAGGAAAAGTTATTTTCTTGACTGCAAAATCATCAAGAACTAGTGGGTTGGAGGATGATCTAACCAAGGGAAAATGTGGTCCTTGGTAGTCCTTAGTATGTTTAACAAGATGGTTCAAGTGCATTTCCAATAATGCACAAGGGTTGGGAAAAGGAGGCATTCAAAAAGGTGATGTTGGGAATAGTTTTCCAGACTTAGCCAAATTTGGCAGATTTGGGGATTTGACTAGAATATTGGTGGAGATGATTTTGATGGGTTGCAAAGTACCCAAGAATCATCAAGTGGATGATATTGAAGAGTGTATTGAGTAGAATGGATCCATGCTTGATGTTGGTCTCCATTGACCTGGAAGCTTCTAGAAGTAGAGCACTTCAGAGATGATCTAGTTAAGGTTTTTAGATGACTACTGAGTAGCTAGGGATCAGATCCAGATTGTATTCTTGATTAGGGTGGGATAATTTGGAGACATCCTGATCCTAGTAATGAGATCCTAGAGTAGCTCATACTACTTCTAAGCAATCAAGCAGATCAAGGAAATTCATCAGACAGTAGATCAAGGCAACTCATCTTATACACTTAGTAAATCCACTACTGGGTTACCATCAAGCTTAGCTTGAGGTAAGGATGGGTATTTTGAGATAGGTTGGAGTTTGAACAAGGTAAGGCCCTTGGTATATCTACCAAGAGTAGAATTCAAATGCTTCATAAAAATGTTTTGTTAAATCTAGAGATAAGAGTAGGAGAAGGTTCTGTCTTGAAAACATAAGGAGATTATATTATATAACTCTCCATAGTTTTGTCAATAGAAGTTACAAAAATAGTTTTGGTTACCTAAGCATCTTGGCTTATGTTTTGAAATGCTAGAACATTTGAGAATATGGAAAGTAAGCCAAGACTGTTTTGGGAAGTAGCTTTTGTCAACTGGTGTTAAGGTAAGGAGTATATCATCTAATACACATTCACATGCATAAGCATATCCAAACAACAAGCAAACACTTCAGCATTCAACAAGAAAAAGTTTTTGTTCCCCCTGATTTTTGCATTCTGGACAACTAATCAGGGTTGCCGAAATTGGGATGTTACACAACAGATGCACAACACATAGCTCAATGCTCCAAGGCCTTCACCATCATTATGGCGAGCTGTAAAAATGCAGCATCACGGGCATCCTCCAACGATGCGTCACCAACGACGACTGAAGGGGCATCCTCCTTGAGATACACGAGGGTACCTGTCTGAAAGTGCATGCGTGCCCCCATGTGTGGTTTTTGTAATTAATGACAATCTTTATGGACTTATGTTTGCATTGAGTTTTACTTGTAGGATTTGTCCATGGGCAATGCTTGAACCATATGTTGGCTTCAAGGTTGGGAGAAGAAGAAAGTGAAGAAGATCAAGTGTTGACCAAGGTTTCAATGAGTGATCCAGAGATTGTCCGGAGATGGACTAGAATCTCCGGTATGCAAGGACCGGAGTCTCCGGTGTCCCAACCAGAGTTTCGACACGAGTCTCTGGTGTGTTCCTCGAAACCAAGTCCCAACCAGTCTGTATAGGGGTCCGGATATTGTCCGGAGATGGACCGTAATCTCTGGTGTGAGATAATTTCCGACCGGAATCTCCGGTATCTAGGCCAGAGTCTCCGGTGTGATATTTCCCCAATGGGCATAAGATGGTTTGTAAAGAGTTGAGCCTATAACAAGTGTGTCTTGAAGAATAAAGTTGGAATGATATCTTGTATGTACCTTCAAGACACCAACATAATGAAGAATGAAGAAATGATGTGCAAGTTCAAGATGAGCCATCTCGAAGAGATCATTTTCTTGAACCTTGCCATCCTATGGTGGTCATGGATATGAGAAGATGATATGACCAAAATAGAAGCTCAACCATAGTGGAGTATGGGGGAGCAATTTGCAAGTCTTCACCAAGCTAGCGCAATCAAGAATGGTGTTCCACCTTGAGGTGGAGAAGATCATTATCGTCAAGCTCAAGTGAAATATGTGCAAGGAAAAGGTATGTTCTTGATAAGGTTTCCTTCTTTTCGGTCTCGTGGTGTTAGTTGGAGAGACCGGTTTATAGGATAGATAGTCGTACTATCAAGAGGGGCTCTCGAGTGAGTAACTTGTTCATATCCTTCGGAGATAGTTCAAACCTTTGCATACTTGGCATCATCTTTCTTGGTTGTTATTTGGATCTTATCCATGTGAGGTTCTAGAGCTTGTGGTAATATTCATAACAAGCTCTAGTTCATCAAAAATAGATTTCATATGCATTCTCTATTGTGTTTTCGATGTTGGAGGTTTTACCGGTTCGTCTTTCTGAGAGAGGTCAAACCTTTCATCATTTGGTTCTATCCTCTCTTGCCAGACTATGATGTTTTTTCTGTATGATCTTGTATAGCTTATTTTCCTCTTTAAAACGAGCCAAACATCATCAAAATCGGAGTTCGTATGCAAAAGTTATGGTTGTTTTCGTATTGGTCTTTCTGCCAGTTTTTGTAAGACCGGAGACTCTGGACTAAATCTCCAGTCTATCTCCGGACCGCGTACTGAATGACATCCAGTTTGTTCCTATTTGGCCTGGGTACACTGGAGACTCCGGTCCCAGTCTGGAGACTCTGGACCGGGCGATTCCGGAGCCTAACAGTTGGATTTCTACCTATTTAAGGGGTCTTTCTTGTCCAATGGTTCCCTAGCTCTCTTGCAAGTTTTCCCCCACCATTGTTGACCTCTTGAAGCTTGCAAACCCTCAATCCCTCCTATGATTCTTGCATATTCTTGAAGGATTTGAAGAGGAGATCTATATCTACAACCCCACCAATCAATCTCTCCTCTAAGTGAGGGGAACATCTTGGGATCTAGATCTTGGAGTCTTTTGTGGATTTCCTCCATTCTTCTTCCTCTCTTATTCCCCATAAGCTTTTGTAGCTTTGGTGGAATTTGGGAGTGAAGGACTTGAGCAATTCTTGTGTTCTTGCCATTGCATTTTGTGCATCAGTTTGAGTTCTCGGTGACGATTGGGTGAAATGTGAGAAGCTTTTTACTCTTGGGTTCTTGGAATCCTAGACGATATAGTTGTATTGCAGGTTTGTGTATTACTTAGGGCCTCCAATTAAGTTGTCGAGCGTTCCCAAGCTTGTTTGTTGGGAGCCTCCAATTGAGTTGTGGATAAGTGCCCGAATCTTGTGAGAGGTTTCGGATTGCCACCAACAAGTGCACCGATAGTGGAAGTGTGGATCGATCTCGTTGGGGTAAGATTCACAGGAGAACAAGGAAGGCCTTTTGTGGCGTTGGTGGTTTGAAACCACCTCCTCTCCAAACGAGACGTACTCCATTGTTTGGAGGAACTCGGTAAAACATCGTCATCTCTGCATGCCTTAGTTATCTCTTTACCTGACCTCTTACTTATGCACCTTACTTTGTGATAGCCTTCGTGCTTGAAGTCTATATCTTGCTATCACATAGTTGCTTGTCTTGCTTAGCATAAGTTGTTGGTGCACATAGGTGAACCCTAGTTGATTTAGGTTTTGTTCTTGACAAAGTAAATGCTAGTTTAATTCCGCCTTTGTTGAGACACTCCCGTAAAAGTTTTAAACCACCTATTCACCCCTCTCTAGGCGACATCCGTGATCTTTCAATTGGTATCAGATCCTGGTCTCTCATTTTAGGCTTCACCGCCTTGAGAGTAAAGATGACGGCTAGGGGATTATTGCACAATGAAATGTTCATATTCGATGCACAAATTATGATATATGGAAAACTCGTATGCTTATTCATTTTTGGGACATGAACCCAAATTTGGAGCATATTGTAGATATAGGTTTTTCTCCTCCTATGGATTTCGAAAATCTTTATTGTGAGGATGATAAAAATGTATATCTTGATGCTCAAGCTTCTAATGTGCTTGTTAATGCTTTGAGATATGTAGTTACATCTTCAATCATTCCTTTTTGGAGCGCTCATGAAGATAAATATGTTGTGTCCAATATTCTTGAGGATGATTGTGTTGCTTCCATTTATGGGCGAGACGAGTTCTCATCTTCTTCCACTTCACCAAAGTGTGGCAAGACACAAGGTAATTATATGGTGAGTGGTGATGAATATTGCAATATTGATAGTAAGCTTACTCTTGATGATCCTTTATCTCTATCTCATTGCAATGCTTCATCTTTGGACTTAAACACGTCTAGCACTATATATGAATTACATGCTAGTGTTGATAGTCCTTGCATATCATGTATAAATTGCCTCAATAGATCTCATGATGATATGCTCTCTTTGCCTTGTTGCCATAATATAAATGCTCCTGTTTCCTCTAGTTCTGTGTTCCTAACAATGTAGAGGAAACCTAAGATTCTATTGGTAAAGACATGATTTTGAATGGAGCTTCAAGTAATTCTTCATCATCATCATCATCATCTCACGGTTCCCACCTATGCCTTATGGCTAGGGATTCAAAGGTAACTCCTACTTTGGAACCCAATACCTCTTGTGATGATGAGGATGAGGATAATGAGGAAAAAGAGATTAATGTTGATGATTTATATGAAAAGGATGAGATTGTTTCTCATGTTCTTGTTAAGAATAATATTGCTTGCTCTAACTTCGTTGAAATTTTGGACTCCGCTATTAAGCAAAGAACATATTGATAAGTTAGAAGCACAAATTGAGGAGCATGAGAACACCATTGATAAAATGGATTTCTATTTCCGTGCCCATGGTTCATTAGTTGTACTTAGTTTTCCCTAGTCGCTTAACTTTTCCTCACTTTTCCTCTCCCTCTATTCTAAAACCCTCACAGGCGCTCAGATGGAGGGATGTTGTCAGGTCAAAGGCTTGATCGTTACATGCTGACCGGTGGGACCGCGTTGGGGTAGGTCCTGCCGTAGCCATTACGTGCTGGCAGGTGGGGCCAGGATACACGGTGAACCATCCATCCATCTCTCGCTAACTTGTGGGCCCTTTTTTTCCTGATTGTGTGGCCGGTTAAGCCAATGACAAATGGGGTTGTTCTATGGGGCCGTCGAAGCCAATGAACAATGTGGTTGCTATGTGGGGACGTTCTGTGGGGCCATCGAAGCCAATGACCGATGGGGCCATCATGTGGGGCTGGAGGGGGGATTGGCATATTTTCCATGTTTTAGTTTGCAACTGGCATATTTGCCATTTTGTGTGTCACTAACATGTGGTGGTCATGTGGCAAATATGAAAATTTCAAAGAAAAAGTTTGGCAGATATGCAAAAATCCCAGAGCAGCTACTCCCCCAAACATTGAGATGTGGGGTCGTGTATGACACGTGAGGTCGTCTCTCTCTCTCATCCGCTCCTAGCCCCCAACCACAAGCAGCTCATATCCCACCGGCGGACAGAGCAGCCATCGTCGGTGCATCGGCGCGTCACCAGATCCGTCCTACGGCGACGTCGGACGGACTACCACGCTACACCTCAACCACGGCTCCAACACCTCTTTCGTTTGCACACATTGTAAGTTGAGGCAATACTGACCAGGCAGGTCCGCCACCCACGATGACCGGGATTTTGTTCCGCTGCCATAGCTCGATGAATAGTCGCAACAATTGCTAGTAGTGCTTGGTAAGACCTTTGCTCCTAATCCGCCCACCCTAATCGATTCGGTTCCCCTAATTTTCTCGATATTCTAGGTGAAAATTAGTCCTCAATGTCTGGTCATAGTGGGTATACCAGGGAGGGTGGGGAATCGATCATGTCGTGGTCACATTCTCCTTCTCCTACCACGTTGGAAGTGCATGTAGCTCCTTCTCTTTGTACTACCGTTGAATTTGAAGTGCCGCCATGGCCCGTCGGACTTATTTCAATTTTGTTTGTTTTGGAATTGTTATAGTGTGCTATGGAGGCCGATGATCCATGGTACATTGCATACCAAGATGAATCAACCCAGTGGTCTAGCCAGAGGATGGATTTGGAGGAGATGGTTACCAATTTAGGTGATAATTTGGCCTGTAAAAACCTATTGATATTCGAGCTGAAGCATACTATCGAGAAAGAAAAGAAGAATTCAGAGCTTATTCACAAAGAGGAGTTGACACTTGAGGCCGATCTTGCTGTATCTGATCAAGTGGTAGAAAATCGAAAACATGAACTTCAAGTGAAGGAGGAAGAGAATAGTAGATTCATGTGGACAGTTTTAGTAGTTGTCATCCCCGTCCTAGTAGTTATAGTATACGGTTGTGGTGAAGGGTGGCACATGTAATTATTAGTTGAATAGATAGCTAACTTAGACAGTACAATTGTTATTCAATGGATGGTTGTGAGTTCCTGCTAATTTAGTCACTTTGCGGTCCTAAAGTTGTTGAGAGAATGCATTGTGGGGCCCGAGTTACTTGCCATTGGATCTAGCAGTCCCAAAGTTGTCGAGAGAATGCATTGCAGGGTCCGAGTTGCTTGCCATTGGATCTAGCGGTCCCAAAGTTGTCGAGACAATGAATTGTAGGGACGGAGTTGCTTGCCATTGGATCTAGCTGCCCATAGTTGGCATGCCGAATGCCTAGAGGGTCAGGTTGGGGGACCTATAATTTTTGACCGTTCTGTCGTTGCCTTCATGGCTTCCATGTAGACTTGTAGCGTTGGCAGCAGCATCCATTCCCTGTTCCAAATTAGTGGCTGAGATTGTCAAAGAAAGTACTCCGATCCAAGTTAGTTAACTCAAATTCATCAAGATATGGATGAATCTAATACTACTTATGAATCAACTTTAGAGCATATCAACCGTCCTCATAGCTCAAATACATATCAATTTCGATTCAAATCATACATATTTTGATCAAATTTATACAAGCCCACTGGAGATTGTCAAAGCAAGTACTACTACTTATGAATCAGCTTTAGAGCATATCCACCGGTCTCATGGCTCAAACACATATCAAATTTATTCAAATCATACATATATTTTAAGTCACAGAATTTTGGTTCAAAATTGAGCTCAAATTTGTCCCAATTTTAAGTGGACGGTGAGCTAGCCGTCCTCCCCGCCATATGTGTACTCTAAGAAGTATAAGCAAAGTGCTCTGATCCATCCGGCCATGAGGTACATCCGGCCTTCACCGTCGAAGTGCACCTCGATGTGCCAGCTGCGTCCGCCCTGCCGTATGATGGCTTAAATTGTCTTCACATCGATGACCACTATCGGCACCACTGCCGTCGCACTGATGTTGCGGATGATGGCTTCCATCGATCTCTTTCATCGATGACCATTGTCGGCACCACCGCCGTCGCACTGATGTTGCGGATGATCGCTTCCATCGGTGTCTTTCATCAACAACGGATCTGAGGATGTGAACGTAAGTGAGATAGACAGAGAAAAAAATTTCAGATGCTTAGATCCTCACCGTCGCACGCCATTCCAGCTACCACACTTAGATCCGTGCCGCCGCAAGCCGTTCCGACCCCCACGCTTAAGTTCGCGCTGCCACACGTCGTTCCGACCACCATGCTTAGGTCCGCGCCGCCACACGCTGTTCGGACCACCACGCTTAGCTCCGTGCTGCCGCATGCCATTCGGACTGCCAGTGCCGCCGTATGTTAATAGGAGGGGAGGAAGATCCGGTTGGTATACGTGTGACATGGAAATGGAGGGAGGAACATCTAGCCCGCCGGGCTTTCCTCTCCATAGAGGGCAGGTGCGCCCAACGGGAGAGAGAGACCTCCATCCCATCGGATCATGATGTATCTAATGATGGTTGGCCAAGATCCATGTGACATACATCTCGACCAATCAGAGCGCATACAAAATGAGCGCTAGTTGACGCGGCTGGTATACATGCGACAGGGACAGAGAGGGAGAGGCATCCAGCCTATCGGGCTCTCCTCGCCGTACAAGGTTAGGTGCGCCCATTGGATCATGATGTATCCAACGGTGGCTGGCCAAGATCCGTGTGACATACATCTCGACCAATCAGAGCATAGCCAAACTGAGACATGAGAGAGAGGAAAAGTGAGGAAAACTTTAGCGGGAGAGGAAAACTGAGGAAAACTTTAGCGGGAGGGGAAAACTGAGTAGAGCTAAGGAAAACAAGGGCACCCAGATAAAAAAATGAGTAAGGGAAATTCAAGATTTTGGCATAACAAATGGAAAATGTGTTATTTGAACAAAATAATCTATCTTAACTGACATTATATTGTTTGCAACTCAAAGATACACAAGTGTTTTAAATTTGGCCTCATTTAGACAAAGTATGTTTTGGATGGGTTATTTTGAAGGTTGATTGAGTAGAAAGCCATGCATCTTCATAGCTAGTAGCTCATTCCAAGAAGGGTTTGAGAGGTGGTTTAGGGGATAAGTCCATTTCTCTTTATTTTCTTTTCCTTTATTATTGACTAGTCATCAACCCGTACACTTGCATGGGCTAGTAGTTGAAGAATCCTTAAATGTGGACGTGAATTGGAAAATAGAGAATTTGGATTTTGGTAATACCATGTCATATTTTACCATTACATGGTGCTTTTGTTCCTACCTATAATAGATAGAAAAAGTTTTAGTATCTTTTGTTTCATTAATAGGGAATGGTTTGGGAGGATGCGAAATTTTCACCATTAGTATATAAAACTATTTATTTAACTTCAAAATGCTGATTTTTTTGTTATGATTTACCTATCAAATAAAAACCATATTGGATTTGTTATATTCTAGCATGGTGAATAGAATACTTGTAACTCAAAGTGAATATACTTACATTTATTCTATCCGTCTATTGTGTTTGTATGAGAATGTTATTCCTAATTATTTTTTATGCGTAATTAATAGAAGAAATTCTCAGTCATACTTTGTTAAAAATAATTAGAAGCCCTCACTTATTAGCATGTAATTGTGCCGGCTAACCAATGAAACAGTTGAAGGTGAAGATGGAAATTATCTTTTTTCCCAAACAATTGAAGTAGTTTCTGCGTGTGTTCTTTCATTCAACCTCTAAGTATCCAAAAAACATTGGATATCATTCCAAATTATTGACATAAGGAAGCCATAACTTAATTAGTAAGATGGAATCTTGTTGAATAAACTAATAAACAGCTAAGGGGTGTATCTTTTTTGTCATGGAGATTCACATACTATTACCCACCTGGTGTCAGTGTGAGTATTCTTCAATCATCCTTGAATCATAAAAAGTAATTTAGATTTCAGGATACACCTCCTCGGTGTTGTAGATTACTGTCAAGCTTTTGAACTGTCAAAGTTACATACCGGTCCCTACACTGGTCTAGCAGTGTAAATCACTATCATGCGACATAATTAACCTACTAGTTATAGCCGAAAAGCTATCTAAAATCATACATACATGATAGTAAAATAACTAAACTACTTTCAAGGAAATCCTTTAATATCATTTACTCCTATAAATAAATGGAATGTCATTGAAATATAGTACCTGGGCTCTACATTGATCCTTCAATTTTGGCTCTAGAACATATTGGACCCAGCATGTCAATGTTATTTTTTTAACCTTGCTCTTCAATTCTCACCAATTGGGGTGTTATATGATTGAACATAATTTGTTAGTCACACTGGAAAAGCTCTCACTGGAAACTCACAATGCCACTGCTATGCATCGGAAGTATGAGACTGGACACTGGAGTGAGAGGACACATATATATAATCTAGCATACCAAATATCTATAACACATGTCGATATGGAAATAAGAGATGCTATATGAGTACTCTCTAAGAGAAACAATAAGACACATACTGTATTTTTATTTGATGCTTGAGATTAAAAATATGCATGTTAGATTCTTTAGCTCACATGCAAATATCTGCATTTCAGACTGAAAATTCGCCACTGCCTAATACAATTAAACTTCTAGATGCAAAGAAAAATATAGAAAAGAAAGGCAGTAATATTTAGAGAGCTCTTCAGATGCATGCAATTGCGAAATTTAAATAAACCATTAATAAGACTAACTAATGTAAACCACTACTAATAAGGCATTAACAAATATTACCACAGATGAAGGTATTTCCTGCACAAAAAACCAAAATACATGCAATTGTCATTCTTCAGTTGCCATGCTCTTCTGACTCCAAAGAATAATTATAAATTAGAAAGTCTCCAAGGAATAATTAGAAATTAGAAAGTAAAATAGAAAACTACGTCGGAATAACCAATGTAAGAATCATGTGCTCCCATAACCTATTCTTTTATTATCTATACAATCCATCTGCTGAATTTCAAAGCAAATTAAAAATACGAAAAGTATATTCCAAACTGAATTAGATACTATTGAATTCCAGTAAAAGCTCTTAAATGTAAGATTATGCTAAAGCTACTTCTCTATTTGAATTGAATCTTAGAAGTTAGAAGCCTGCTGAGAGCAACGTCCCCTTCGTCTAGCTGCAATTAGACACACGTGCTTTATCGTCCATCATATCTGTTCTTTTCCATGTAAACCTAGCTTTTGTCCACACAACATGATTAGGTATTGGACAACGAACTGGAGAGCAGAATCTTAGGTACTCACAACTACACATGCAGTCGACCATGCCGGCTGGAAGGAGGAGTCACACTACGGCTCAGGATATGATTGATTGGAGCCAAAATAGAGTCGGCTGATCAGGCCGGATTTGCCTGTTCCCGGTTTAGATCTCCGATGTGCTTTATGCCGAGCTCATGCATACATGCGTGCAACCTTGAGATGAATCAGATGGATTTCTTGTTCAGCGAGTTCGCGCTCGTAGAGCAGCACCATATAAACTACGTACGTGGCAGCCTAGTTATCTTTGAAGGGATGTACGCATCAGGAGTAGATCAAAAATTAGCTCTTGCAAAAAGTCACCAGCTTTATGCAATCACCGACGAATAAAACCTGTACCAAAATATACATGATGGATTGACCATGGAAATAAGATTCAACCATTGGAGAGGAACACGATCAGGAAAGCTGCACATGTTAGATGGTATTGTACCTCATTTCTGTTAGATCGGCTGGAATATTCGTTGATGCAGGATGATGCCATGGTTCAGTTATCGATTAATCGATGTCCATGTGTTGCAGCTGAAGATCGTCTTTTTTTTGGTCGCCGTCCGGTAAAATCAGCGGCTGGGGGCGGCAGCGAATATGAAGGCGTCATATCAATTGGAGGCATGGGAAAACGGAGTCGGGTATGACTACACCTTCAGGCTCGCATGAGCTCGATTGATTACATAAATCTAAGCATGTTTAAAGTAGATCGATCTGATATCCCTAAGCACGTTTAAAGCTTGCGATCTGATATTTCGTTTTTGATTTTTTACGTGATGCACAATGGAAAATGTGTGCATGGAAAACTATTTGGCCACTTATTTAATCCTGATCGTACAACTAAGATCGTAAAGTTAACTTTAGGTGATTTCCTAGGATTAACATGGAGCCTCTTATGGTGCCTCCAATTAGTAAATATAAGATATAATATGCTAGGTTGTAGGTAACATAACAAGACTCCATGTGAAGGTTGCACTATGTTTTGACTTTTTTTAAATTAAACTAACCCTTAAACCATTTTTTTAAATTTAATCACTTGGAAAAAGAAAATGTGGTTGATTACAAGTAAATCCAAAATTTCCAATTTCATATGGTAAATCAATCCGAGATACATAAGTGTGTCAAATTTTGGATCAATTGGTCAACGTTGGCTATGGTTTAAGCCATGAACTAGCTAAACCCCATGTGTCGACCACATGTCGAGGGCAAAACTGAGTAGTGCTAAGCAACTAGGTGGATAACCATAGAAACTTGCAATAACACATACATTATGTGATTATCCAACATACAAACTTGGGAGCGTCACACTAGTTTGAATTCAATACAAACATTGACAGTAGTTCAAATTTATCATACAAATTCAAATTCATTTTTTTCTTGCTCCTAGTATTTTTTCCTGGGTTCACCACCTTGCTTCGGGTGATTCTATCTGGAATATTTGCGGAGTCCACCATCAGCTTCTTCCCTTTGTTCCGTTTGTTCTTTTCTCTACATCCAATGAATAGAGTGCTTCAGTCTATCATACAATTGGTCCAATCAAGTTTCGATCCATTGGTTCATACGGTTCAAAATGCATTGACATAATTTCTTCAATATCCTCTTGTTTAATTCCTTTACTTTTGAACTATGCTTCCAATGAATAAATTCTTTTATTCTCCTCACGATCTATTGGTTCAAACTCCTCTCGATCCATTGATTCAATCTCCCATGCATTTGGTTCAATCTCCTCTGCATTTGGTTCAATCTCCTCTCAATCCATTGGTTCAATCTCCCCTGCATTTGGTTCAATCTCCTCTAGATCCATTGGTCCAATCTCCCCTGTGTTTGGTTCAATCTCATCTGCATTTGGTTCAATATTCTCTCGATCCGTTGGTTCAATGTGAAATGTATCATTGCTTCATTCTCCTCTCATTCAAATACTTCATTCTCATCTGCATTTGCTGCTCCCGCCTGATCATCCATTCCATAAGTTGGGTCCACTGCATTTTTACAAAGCCTAGCAATGTGCCCTAGGATCCCACAATGTTTGCACTTACATCGTCGAGGTGGTGCACCACCCTCTGCACTAGCTCTCATCCTATTCTTCCTTGGCCTACCTGCTGGTCTAGTAAAAACTAGAGGGTATAGCTTAAAGCCTGGATCCACTTCCATCCATTTGTCTTTTCCCAACAAGGCTGGAACATTCTGAGAATATGGTGCCCTAAATTTTACAACAGAGAAATACTCTGACATGTACTGATCAACTTCACCCTCTTCACCTCCTAGAACACCCATGAAAAACAATGCATGTATGCAAGGTTTCCCACAGAGCTGCCATTGCCTACAATGGCATGTCCTATCAACCAAACTCACTAGATACCTCCATTGTCTATCTTTACTGTGAGTGTACGTTACCTCATGCTCCATTCCTCTTCTAATGCATTTCATCTTCAATTGTTTTGCCCTGGCATGCAAATCCTTAATCAAAGATGGGAGGATGAGATGACCAACATATACTATCGATGCAATTCTTTGATGCAAATCGATCTTTATCATGATCATCTGCCTAATCTTATCAAATATTTGCCATAGCATAAGCCCTTTCAATGACTTGACCTTTGCAAGTAAAACTCTCTACAAGGTTACTTGTTACATTGTCTACCTTGCAAATTTTATTGAATTGGCTTTTTTGACCACACCATTCTATGATGTGCATCCAAGTACTCCTTCATCGCAGGTTTTTGTTTATACAACACTTCCTGATGATATAGATGCTTCCTCAAACTGCATGTGTATGAAGCTGGTCGTAGAATTTTCAGTATAAACTTTACCCTTGAACTTATTTGTAAAATTCTGCACTAAGTGTCGCATACATTCCCTATGCTCCACTCCAAGGAATAATGCTTCTACAACTTTCTGCAAACCTTTGCAAGTGTCTGTGTGGATAGTAAGTCCTGGTGGATGACCTATAAGGTCGCGCAAATTCTCCAGAAACCAAGTCCAACTTTCCTCTGACTCAATCTCCAAAACTCCAAAAGCAACAGGGAACATCCAATTGTGGCCATTAACTGCAATGGCAGGTACTAGCTGTCCTTTAAATTTGCCATGAAGAGTTGTTGCATCCACGGCCAAATAAGGCCTCCAACCATCTAGAAACCCTTGCCAGCAAGCTTTGAAACAAATAAAATCCCTTCTAAAGCACTCCTTCTCCTTTGTCTTCCCTCTTATTTTGTACTGAACTTTATGCCTGTCTATCTGTACAACACTACCTAGACTAGCCATCTACACTTCAGCTTTGAAGCTGTAAAGCAACTAAAAACTTCCATTCCATGGACCATTGATCCTATCAAGATCCATTTCCTTTGCATAGAACATCCTCATGTAAGGTACTATAATATTAAACTTTTGAGGAACTTCTTTTATGAGCGTTGTTGCACCAAGTGTCGCTCTTATCCAATCCATGATTGCATCTGCTAATCACCTAGTCTTTGCTAGTTTTGTTTTATCCTTTGGCTATCCCCCTTGAGGTGGATAAGAATGTTCGAACCGGTTACTTTTTATCTGAAACATAATGAAAATGTCAGGTACAGTTAACAAACTCTACATAATGATCTAAAATATACAACTGGTCGTAATACCTGAACCAAACTGCTCCTGAGCACAGTGGATGCATGCATCCTCCACCTACACCTCTTATATGGGCACTTCACTGTGAACCTTGCTGGCTCACTCTTAATAACATCATAATCATTACTGGTGTGGATGCAATATGTAGTAAGGGCATTATGACAGTCCCGCATCATTTCAAATATGGTGCCTTCTGAAATCTTAAGATTGTTCCTGTCCCACTCAATTACTGGCAAGTCCTCACCATCGCACTCGGCTAAAATAAGTCTGTCATTGTTCTCCTCGTTCTCTTTGTCATCAGTGTCATCAAATCTGGCACCATGAGCCATTTCCTCTGTATATTGATCCTCTAGTGCCTGTTTATTGAATCTATCTACCAATTCAGGAAACATCAACTCATCCTCATCATCTAGTGGAGGTGCTCCCTCGTCAGGCTCTGCTTCTTCCTCCACATCGGCTGCACGAGCGATTTGGCTTACGCTCGCAGTGCAAACACATAGTACTATTGTGGACCTACAAGGATCTCGGGGCCGCACACTATTAGCAGAGACAGCAGAGACACATGATGCCCAACCACTTGATGATGCTTGACCACCAAGTGGTGCTTTAACCCTCTTTCCCATATGTTCAACTTTAGGTTGCACATGGAGACGAATTCGACCAAAACGTTCAGCAGCATTCAAAGAGAAAAGCATTACCAGATCAGCTTCACTAGTTAGTGGGAGCAATCTTTGCTCACTAATGTTGCAAGTCAACTAAATCAGCATTGCTCTAGGGGAATTTAGAAAGATTTTATCTTTCAAATCTCTAAGAGTTATGGAGGTTGCAACCACTACTGGGAAGTAAAATCTAGAGAGATACTGTTCACAACCACGAATTATGCTAGTATCCAGTTTAACCGCCAGCCGAAATGCCAGCGTTGGATCAATCCTATTCGAAAAGCAAGGCAGTTAGTTGATCACCAACGATTCACACTCAATTACTGCCTATAATAAATCCACAAAGGGAAACGATGCTTACCCAAATGGAATCCATGCGTTAGATCCCTCTGATTCCACCCAATCTTCTCTGCGCTTGACAGGAAGGACCGATACACCAGCCAACATTGCATACTGTTCCGTGAAAGTGGTAGATCTAGCAGGGGCGGGAGCAAAGCCAGAGGTGGAGTGGGCTCCACGGCTAGGGGGAGGGGGTGGCTCGGCGGCCAAGGACGACATAAGGTAGGAGGGCACGATGTCAGGGAGCAGAGGGGCGGTGTGGGAGCTATTCTAGGCTTGGGGAAGCGAATGCTTTGGGTGAGTGAGAATGGCCGGTCCGACGTGTCTCCATGCAGCCCCACCATGCACCATGTATGCAAGACTTGTCCCAACGCATCCCCACCCTTCACCACGTATGCAAGACCCGTCCCCACACGGCCCCACAGTCAGCATGTAACGGTCGAGGCCACGTAACGTAACTCTCAATGCACGACCTGCCCCAACGTGGTCCCACCGGTCAGCATGTAACAGTCAAGCCTTTGACCTAACGGCATCCCTCCGTCCGAGCGCCTGCGAGGGTTTCAGAATAGAGGGAAGGGAAACATGAGGAAAAGTTAAGTGGCTAGGGAAAACTGAGTACAACTAATGAACCAGGTGCACGAAAATAGAAATCCCTTGATAAAATGAGTGGCCTTGTGCGTGAGTATGCTAATAAAATTGCAAATCTAAGAGAAGCTCTTGAAAAAGAACAAACCACTAAGGAATCTCTTGAGGAAGCTTTTTCTCTAGAGATGTCTAGAGTGAAGGAATATCATGATAGAGATCTTGAGGTGGCAAGTGATCTCAAAAGTAAAAATGACGAGCTTCAAGTTGCTTATGTTAAACTCCTTGAGGATTTTGAACTCCTCAAAAATGGATCTAGGGTCATCAAGGGTGAGATCATCAAACTCACTAAGTCACATGAGCAACTTAAAGCTTCTTACTCAAAAGAGCTTTCGAAGTTTCCCTCACCTCTTGCAATTAATTATGATGCTTTTGCTGCTAACTCTATTTCTTGTGAAGCATCTATTGTGAAGGAGAATGTTGAGCTAAGGGCTCAACTTGAGTTGCTAACTAGCAAGTATGGGAAATTTAAAGTCATGAAAATCTCTCTAGCTCTAATGAGGACCTTCTAGCATACCATGATAGGCTAAAGTTAGCTCATGAGGCTAGTATGTTTAAGGTAACATCTAATGATCCCCATGTGGACAATAACACTATATCTAATCCAAATTTCACATTGCCATGTGCTAGTCCTTGTAATTCATCCACTCATGACATTGCTACATCTTATGATGAATTACATTCCGTACCTTGTTGCTCTAACAATGTAGCATCCACTTCCTCTAGTATTGTTGTTCACACTAACCATGTAGAGGAAATTAAAGAGCTCAAGGCTCAAGTCACTTCCTTAAAGAGTGACTTGAAAAGGGTCATAAAGGGAAGGATACACTCAACAACATATTGAGTGTGCAAAAATCCCCCAATGACAAGAGTGGACTTGGATTCAACTCCAATATCAAGAAGAAGTCCAATATCAAGTTGAAGCACAAGGGCAACAAGAAAAAGGGCCAAGTTCAAATCAAGAATCTGGCCCACATTGTTTGCTTTAGTGTAAGGAAGAAGGGCATCATGTTAAGTCATGCTCATTGAAGAAGAAACCCCTTTGCACGAAGCAACAAGGAAAGCGAACTCAAGCTCTACCTATTGTTAGAGATGGGCCTCCTCCCAAGAAGACTCAAGCTCTTCTTCATGTTGTTGCTTCACCCAAAATGAAAGATGGTAAGAGAATAACTTGCTACATTTGCCGCGAGAAAGGGCACATTTCTTCCTCATGCACCATTGGTAACTCCTCATCCAATGATATCATGATTTATGATGCTTATTCTCTTCATAAGGATGAGGTTGGCAATGTGTTTGCCAAATTGCTGGTGCCTAATGTGGTGTCAAGAAAAGAACCATTTGGGTTACCAAGCCTATTGTGACTAACTTTTTAGGACCCAACTTGGTTGGGGACCAACAAGCCAAAACTTGATCAATAGGTGATTTTGGAGGACAATGGAGACTTGGTTTCATCATAAAGAATTAAGGGATCTTCGTCTAGTATATTTTTCAAGCCAAGTCATGTGGATTATATTGCCTCTATCATATTTCCAATGTTCCTCCTTGCGGTAACATGTGCTTAACTCATTACATTGAAAGTTACTCGCCCCTTGTGCATGTGTTGGTTTTGTACCTTTCATGCTTTTGTATTTGTTGTGCCTGCCACTTACTTATCTTGAGTTATCATGTTTTTTGTGTATGTTGGGTGGCACACCATGTTCGTGTGTTTGTTGTGTTGGAGCCCTTCTTGTATATGTTTGGTATCTTAGTTCGCTCTTGTGAGAGATTAATGGACTATCCCATTTTGGGTGGAGTGTTATGTTTGGGCATTTCACAATCCTAAAAATGTATGTACATTAGGAATAACATCTAGTATTGATAGTGCAATATTATCTAGTCTCTATATGGTATGTTTCTCATGAGAAATTCAAGTTCCATGATGTCCATTAATTATCTCTATTTGGATCCTTTTGCCTCGTGTTGATCTTTATGGTTTATCACATTATGGGGGAGTCATATGCTTAGTGCATATTACAAGCCTAGAAAATGTGAATATTCGAGGTTGTTTCACTTAGAATTGATATTGATAATTATCTAGCTCCTACATGACACATCTTCTCAAACAAGTTCAAATTTTCTTGAATACATTGTTTCTCATATTTTGGATCTTGTTTGTGTGAGCTCTTCTTGGTATGTGTTTCCTCATATTTGGACATCTATATCCTCCATGGAAACCATTTACTTCAAGTTGCTCTAATCATTAATGATTGTGTAGCTATTTGGAGCTATCAAGATTCTCTTCCTAAGCATCAAGCGTAATTTTATATATTGCCATATTCTTGTGTTATGAATATGATCTTGCATATCCTTGTAAGCTACCTCGGGAAATTATCTCTCTACTTCTTGTCATTGGACAATTTGTACACCATATATGGTAGAACTTATTGATCATATTCACATTGGTTTTTGAGTGTTTATGTTGCTCCCAAGTTTTCCTTGCTACTTTTGGATCTATTGATTTAATTGGTATTCTCGTTTGTTTCATTTAATTTAGGTTATAGTGATGATCCCATATGTGTGCATTTTGCATTCAAAAGCAAAATCCTACATAATGCACTATTCATGGGGGAGCTCTCATATATTATTTAGACCACTCCTTTATATTTCTTGCTTTGATCCATACCATGCTATATGTTCTTGGAAGTTTGATATTTTTGTTTTGGTATTTTGTGCCATCATGAAAAGTGTTGAGAGTTTGGTTTAAGTGTTGGAACCTTGCTATTTTTTAGAGTTGTCTTTGTCTCATTCCTTGTTTCGTGTTTTGACCTTTAGAATGAGATAAATTGTTGAGCATTTGTATTTGTTTATCCGTTTTGCTCTTTGGCTTTTGCCTTGTCATTTGTTGAACTTGGGGCCTATTATGTGTTGATTTGGTCCTTGATATATTTTGGACAACCATTATCGTGTCACACTTAGGTGTGTTGTCTTGGCTTTCTTGGTGTTGTTGTTCAAACTATATCTCCTTTTGGTTCTAAAAAGTATTGTGCATGCATATTTACTAAATGTATATTTTATGGTATGCTTTCTTTCTTTGATCCAATATATAAGGGAAACTCCACCAAATACTATTTTTCCTAAGATGTGCATGAAATTCCATTTCATATTAATATGCACATGTTTTTGTGGAGTTTGTCCTATGTATTGTAGTGTATCTAACTACTTTGGACCCACTGAGTTTTGGGACCATTGTGAACTTGAATGTGTATTAGGTACATTAGAGATTCATTGGATGCTTGTCTCAATAATAAGAATATGTGGTGACGAAATGATAATTGGAGGCAAGCTAGGATGATAAACAAACTCATGTCTACTTTGTCTTACCAATGGTATCTCGGTAACAAGTATCCTCTCATGCATAATTTTCTAGTATCCATCCTTTGTGGTTGCATCATGGCATGATTTCCTTCAGTTGCTTTTATTATGGTTCTTGGAAGATTTTTTTGTATCTTCCTTATTGTATATGAGTAAGTTGAGATGAATTTACATTTTGGGGAGTATATAAAAATCATTTTTATGATTCACCAATCCCACATATGCCAATCTACCAATTCTATTTCTAATCACTTCCTCAATTTCTCCCGTGTGCAATTTGGATGAATTTGCAAGGTTTATTTGTTCTTTATGATACTTATTGCCTTTGCCAATGCATTCCAACTATCTCTTGCTCCCTTGTGATAGTTGTGATGTATTTGTTGGTGTTTGAGGTTCATTGATGTTCAATATAAATTTGAGCCTTTGGGCATGCTTTCTAGCAAAAATCTTATTGGCATTAACTATGAATTTTGTTTGGATATCTTGCTCATTCTTGAGTATCCATTATTGTGTGTACATGGTTCTTTGTGGATGTATATCTTGGTGATTATTGTCTACCTAGAAGGTTATACACATGATTATGGCTAAATCTCTAGTTGGTATCCTTTTTATTTGGAGTCCACCTTGTGCTCCTTTTTATCCTTTGGTGGCTCCAAAAGTTTTGCTTGAGTGCTTGACCTTTTCATTTGCATATTTTGGCGCTCATTGGTGTTAAGAAAGTTGATCTCTCATGCCTCTGTGTTGTTATGTAAGTTTGCGGGAGCAAGGACACCATGTTTATGCACTTTGCATTCAAACAAATTATTATATTTGGTGCATAAACCTTTGGGAGCTTTCCTAATTTACCTAAGAACACATATTTTCTTTCTTGTTGTTGTTTGGTGTTTTGTTTGATTATTCGGAGTTAGGATTCCATAATTCTGCACTTCGTTGTGCATGAACCTTGGGGAGCTTCCTATTTTTATCTAAACACTCATTTGCTCTCATCATAATATCTTCTCTCTTGCTCATGCTCGTGGTTTAAATGATATAAAGGGAACAAGGATGCCATGTTATGCATATTGTATTCAAATGCAAATTATAATTTGTGCACAAACTTTGGGGAGTATCCTCATATTATTTAAATCACTCTTCTTTCGATCTTATCATAATATATCCTTATTTTTGTATCTTCATTTTGTGAAGTGGTTATTTAGATCATTTGATTGCTTGCTTCATTTGTTGATGCTTATTCACCCTTTTATTTCTTTGCAATCGTTGGATCCTCAATTTAGTTTGATCCCCTCTGGCTATTCGTCATTTGATATGTGTGTTTGATTCCACTTATATTATGATAAATGCACACCATATGGAGGAACTCTCACTAAACTGGCCTTCTAATTTTTTTCCACCCATTTCAGCAATCGATGCCAATGGGGGAGAAGTTTTAGAGGGTTTAAGAGAATTTGGTTTTGTGCTTTGAGTTTTGTACTTAAACATTTGCATCTTATGTTTTGTATCTTAGCATGTTGCTTTGCATGTTGAATAGATCGAGGAAACTCCACCACCGGTAATGGTTGGCAATTTATGCAATGAAATTCCAGTTCATCCACACGTGCATAGATTGTGAGGGAGTTTGCTCTATATTATGGTTATACTAACATAAAATAATTATGTAGTATTTTACATTAGCACAACGATTTGTTCGGTTAATTCCTTATATAAACCCTCTCAAAGGGATTGTCATCACTTACCAAAAAGGGGGAGATTGAAAGTGCATGTGTGCCCCCATGTGTGCTTTTGGTAATTAATGCCAATATTTATGGACTTATGTTTGCATTGAGTTTTACTTGTAGGATTTGTCCATGGGCAATGCTTGAACCATATGTTGGCTTCAAGGTTGGGAGAAGAAGAAAGTGAAGAAGATCAAGTGTTGACCAAGGTTTCAATGAGTGATCCCGAGATTGTCCAGAGATGGACCGGAATCTTCGGTATGCAAGGATCGGAGTCTCCGGTATGCCAACCAGAGTTTCAGCACGAGTCTCCGGTGTGTTCCTTGAAACCAAGTCCAAGCCAGTCTATATAGGGGTCCGGAGATTGTCTGGAGATGGACCAGAATCTCCGGTGTGAGAAATTTCCAACCGGAATGTCCGATCTCCAGGCCGGAGTCTATAGTGTGATATTTCCCCAATGGGTAGAAAACAGTTTGTAAAGAGTTGAGCCTATAACAAGTGTGTCTTAAAGAATAAAGTTGGAGTGATATCTCATGTGTACCTTCAAGACACCAACATAATGAAGAATGAAGAAATGATGTGCAAGTTTAAGATAAGCCATCTCGAAGAGATCATTTCCTTGAATATTTCCATCCTATGGTGATCATGGATATGAGAAGATGATATTCCCAAAATAGAAGCTCTACCATAGTGGAGTATGGGGGAGCAATTTGCAAGTCTTCACCAAGCTAGCATAATCAAGAAAGGTGTTTCACCTTGAGGCGGAGAAGATCATCATCATTAAGCTTGAGTGAAATATGTGCAAGGCAAAGGTATGTCCTTGATAGGGTTTCCTTCTTTTCGGTCTCATGGTGTTAGTTGGAGAGACCGGTTTATAGGATAGATAGCCATATACTATCAAGAGGGGCTCTCGAGTGAGTAACTTGATCATATCTTTCGGAGAGAGCTCAAACCTTTGCATACTTGGCATCATATTTCTTGGTTGTTATTTGTATCTTATCCATGTTAGGTTCTAGAGCTTGTGGTAATATTCATAACAAGCTCTAGTTCATCAAAAACGGATTTCATATGCATTCTTTATTGCATTTTCGATGTTGGAGGTTTTACTGGTTTGTCTTTTTGAGAAAGGTCAACCTTTCTTCATTTGGTTCTATCCTCCCATGCTGTACTATGATCTTTTTTTGTATTATATTTTAGATCTTATTTACCCCTTTGACACGAGCCTAAGATCATCAAAATCGGAGTCCGAATGCAAAAGTTATCGTTATTTTCGTATTGATCTTCCTGCCAGTTTTTGTAAGACCGGAGACTCCGAACTAAATCTCCGGTCTATCTCCGGACTGCGTACTGTATGGCATCTAGTTTGTTCCTGTTTGGCCTGGCTACACCACAGACTCCGGTCCTAGTCCAGAGACTCCGGACCGAGCGATTTCTGAGCCGAACGGTTGGATTTCTAGGGACCTATTTAAGGGGCCCTTCTTCCCCAATGGTTCCCTAGCTCGCTTGCAAGTTTTCCCCCACCATTGTTGACCTCTTGAAGCTTGCTATCCCTCAATCCCTTATATGATTCTTGCATATTGTTGAGAGATTTGAAAGAGGAGATCTAGATCTACAATCCCACCAATCAATCTATCCTCTAAGTGAGGGGAACATCTTGGGATCCAGATCTTGGAGTCTTTTGTGGATTTCCTCCATTGTTCTTCCTCTCTTATTCCCCCATAAGCTTTTGTAGCTTTGGTGGAATTTGGGAGTGAAGTACTTTAGCACTTCTTGTGTTCTTGCCATTGCATCTTGTGCATCAGTTTGAGTTCTCGGTGACAATTGGGTGAAAGGTGAGAAGCTTTTTACTCTTGGGTTCTTGGAACCCTAGATAGTTTAGTTGTATTGCAGGTCTGTGGATTACTTGGGGCATCCAATTAAGTTGTGGAGCTTTACCAAATTTGTTTGTTGGAAGCCTCCAATTGAGTTGTGGAGAAGTGCCCCAATCTTGTGAGATGTTTCGGATTGCCACTGACAAGTGCACTGATAGTGAAAGTGTGGATCAATCCCGTTGGGGTGAGATTCATAGGAGAACAAGGGAGGCCTTTTGTGGCGTTGGTGGTTTGAAACTACCCCCTCTCCAAATGAGATGTACTCCATTGTTCGGAGGAACTCGGTAAAACATCGTCGTCTCCGCGTGCATCGGTTATCTCTTTACCCGAGCTCTTACTTATGCACCTTACTTTGTGATAGCCTTCGTGCTTGAAGTCTATATATTGCTATCACATAGTTGCTTGTCTTTCTTAGCATAAGTTGTTGGTGCACACAGGTGAACCCTAGTTGATCTAGGTTTTGTTCTTGACAAAGTAAACACTAGTTTAATTCCGCCTTTGTTGATCCACTCTCGTAAAAGTTTTAAACCAACTATTCACCCCCCTCTAGGCAACATCCGTGATCTTTCACTGCGGACATCACGCCGGCAATTGCGCCCTCGTCGCTAAAGCTCTACGAGCTGACTTCTATTGGCCCAACGTGATGCGTGATGCGAAGGAAATCATCGAACGGTGCAATGCCTATCAAACTCAGGCCAATACATGTGGCCTAGCCCTTCGCGTAGTGGGGACTCGACATGGTCGGCAAAGTACATAAGTCATCGCCCGGAGGATACATTTTCCTCCTCGTTGCAGTCGACAAGTTCACCAAGTTCACCAAGAGGAGGAGATCCATGAAGAAGAAGAAGCCCCCGTTCACCCTCCTCTGCCACCTATGTTCTTCTAGTTGGGATACGTTAGCATCACCCTACTTCTCTTCCTTTTTGGTTTCTCGATTCCAATGGGGGAGAAGAGTAGAGTTTTATAAGATATCTACAGGATCCTTGACGGGGGGTGTTCTGGGGTTCACCGTTAGCACAATGCCCTCGGTTTCTCATTGATTCTTATGGCATTGTGCTTTACATTTGATTTCACGCTTGAACTATTTGCTCTTCTTCCGTGTGATGGAAAAATTTGTGCTATGTGTGTGGACCATGGATATTTCTATTGTGCTATGACTATGTGTACTACTAATATTTGTCTAGCTATTTTATATATTCATGCTTTATATCTTGTCATGTTATGCTTGCTGCCATGAAGACATGTGGGAAGCTTTCCATATACTATTTAGGTGCACCTTGCATTCAAACACAAATTCAACCAAGTGCATACTTTATGGGGAGCCTCATGTATGTCTTTATGGAATTCCTCCGTTAATAGCTCATTATGATATCTTTGTGAACTCTAGCTCAGTTTGTCATCGCCAACCAAAAAGGGGGAGATTTAAAGGGTAGTTTACCCTCTACTGTTTTTGGTGGACAATGACACCGTAGTTAGAGCGGACTAATGCTACCTACTAGTGTCTTAAATGGGTTTTAGTCCAATGGTGTGTTGGAAGATTGTCAGAGACCCCCCCCCATTTTTATAACGAAGCTATGTGCCGAAGTATTGCTTTATTATGTAACTTGAGTCTTTAGGAACTCCCGCACTATTAATAGGGGTTCTCTCGATGAGCTTCTTGGGGATGAATTCCTAAGCCATATACACATCCCATACACCCACTTGTCCCATCACCAAAGAGATAGGAGAGGGAGATCTACCTTTCATAGTGTTTCTACAGGATTCGGTTTTTAAGCCGGTTGAATCAGCTCCCAGACCGGGTGGTCCGGTGCCAGCGCCAGAAAACCGACATTCAACCGGGATTGCAGGTTTCTTATGCCGAATCTATCCGGAACTGCGAACATAACCCATTTCCGGTTGAGTTCCGGTTTTCCGTCTTGGGAACTGGACCATCTGGTATGTGAGCCGGTTCAATCGAACTTAAAACCGGTTTCGTCAGAATTGCTCTAAATGACTAGATTTCTCCCTTGGGTATAAAATACCTCTTCTTACACCTTGAGCAGGTCAGGCATTCAATTTCATATTCATTCTTGAAGCTCTCTCTCCCCCATTGTTGAAACACAATTCCTTGAGGATCTCCCATTCTACCCAACCAATTCCAAATCCCTTTGGTAGAAAGTAAGAGGAGCTCCCGATCTACGTTTCCACCAAGCCAAAGTTCATCCCCCTTGATCTCATCGAGTTTGCTTGTTACTCTTGGGTTTTTGGGAAACTCTAGGCGGCTAGGGTCACCCAAAGGCATTCAGCTTGTGATTTTCTCCATGGAAAGTTTGTGAGGGTTTTGAGACTACCTTAAAGTGTACCACGATTAAGTGAGTTATTCCTTCGTGGGATAGTCTCGGAGAAGTAGGTGAGCCTTCGTGGTGTTGGGGAATCCTTCGTGGAACCTCACACCTCTCCAACGTGACTTAACCCCCTTCCCAAAGGTGGTGAAGACGATAATACATCTTCGTCTCCATGTGCTTCGGTTATTTCTCAATCGATCTCTTACTTGTGTTGTTTACATTGTGATAGCCTTTGTGCTTTAAGTTTCTTGTATCATCATCTAGGTTGCTCACCTAGTTTTCATTTAGGCACACTTATATTCCGCAAAGCCTAAAACTTGCAAAAGATTACAAAGAATTTTGTAGAAACCTATTCACTCTCTCTAGGTAAACCATCTTACACTTTAAAATTGGTATAAGAGCTTATTTGGTCTAAGAGAAAAGATGGTTTTCTCCGATGATGAGGAGGACAAGACTTATTTGGTCAAGGAGCTTCGTGAACTCTTTGCCAAAAAGTCCCTTGAAAAGGCTAAGGCGGATTCCGATGTACTTGCTCGAATATGTTTCCTTGAAGGACGTTTTACGGGGATGGGTGAGGGGGTCATGCTTTCCATACCTTCGGTAGTATCTCATGGGAGGCTGATGGAGACCGGTAAGTAGGCCGTGAATGAATCCTCTAGTGAGAGTGACCTTACAAAAGGATCCATGCCTCCTAATCCTTTTCTGTATATATATCCTAAGAAAAAGAAAATCATGACTCATATTAATGGTTCAGGTCCCATACCTCATTATGATGGTACTCACTTCTCTCATTCGAAAGCTTCTATGGAATCCCATCTTTGCAGCTGTAGTGTGGAGCTTTGGGAGATTGTGGGCAAGGGCTTCTATCCAAAAGATCCCAACAACCTCACTCTGGGAGAGTACTCTGACTGTCAACTAAATGCAACGGCTTGTGACAAGATAAGGAGTGCCATTCACTACACTCTCCATGATCAAGTTAGTGACATCCCCACCGCAGAGGATCTTTGGGATAGGATTGTCATTCTCCAAGAGGGAGCATCCCTTATCCAAAAGTCCAAGTATGAAGCTACCAAGTCGGAGATGAATATGTTCATGAACCACGATGGTGAGTCCATCGTGGAAGCATACAGGAGACTTGTTGCCCTCTGTGTGAAGATTAGTGGTCTTGGCTATGAAAAGTATGATGATGGGTTCAGATTTAATGATGATATCATCAAGTCCAAGATTGCCTCCATGATCGCAGCCATCGACAAGAAGCTTGCCTTGAACTTGCAACTCCTAGATTCAGCTAGCCACTTCTTTCCCGATGATCTAGTATCATATCTTGTTGCCACGGATAACTTGGTGGATGAAGTACAAAAGATCAAGGATATCAACCGTGCTATTAGGTCTTCTCACACCCTAGCATTGAAGGCCAAGCATGTGCAAGAAGATGTTGCAAGTGAAGAAGAGAATGATAGTGATGGAGTTGATGATATGCTCTCTCAACTTGCACTCTTCACCAAGAACTTGAAGTTCCAAATAAGAAGAGGTTCAACTGGACCAAGTGAGAAGAAGAGGACTTGCTACAATTGTGATGAGTCAGATCACTTTAATGACAAGTGCCCATTATGAGAAGAGACTTGACAAGCCCAAGTATGAAGAGAGCGCCAAGCCAAGATTGAAGCCAAACCCCATCAACGAAAGATACAAGAGGAACAAGAAGCATGATGGAAAAGGCTTCCTAGGCCAAGAATACTTATCCGGTGAAGAGAGTGAAGATGAGGAGAATATTGTGGGAGTGGCCGGTTTGGCTTTTGCCAAACCCGGGTCACTTTTCACATATGACTACACCAAGGACTACGTGATGACTCCACCATTCCCAAGGTCGACAACACTTGCCTTATGGCAAGAAGCTCCAAGGACACATGTGATGAGGAGTATGAAGATGAGGACAAGGTGTTTAGTGAGCCTAGTTTGGTTTACACCGAACCCGGGTCACTACTCACCTATGACTACACCAAGTGCTACATCGATGAATCTCCTACTCCCAAGGTCGCCGTCTCTTGCCTTATGGCAAGGAGCACCAAGGTTATATCCTCCCCACCATCTCTCTATAGCATCTTGGATGATCATGTTAGTAACAATGATAGTGACAATGATGAATTTGATGAAAACTATGTGCAAGAAATGTATAAAATCATGAAGTCTCTTCCTAGCAATGCTCGTGCTAGATTCAAGCAATTAATGGACCTTGTAAGCTCACGTGATGAGACCATTGATAGCTTGGAATCTCATATTGATGATGAGAAACGGAGATTCAATCTCCTTGAGCAAGAGCTAAGCAAGGAAAGAGACTCATCTCACTTATTAAACAATGAATTGACATATATGAACTTCATAAGGAAAAATATGTGGATACCCTAGATAGGGCAATTACCTTGTCCCAAGAGCTTGATGCTTCAAAGAAAGAACTTGCGATTTCTCATGCTTCTCTCACCAATGACCTTGAGGACCTTGAGAAAGCTAATTTGCTTGTCAAGTGTGAGCTCATAAAACTTGGGGAGAATCATGATCAACTTCGAGTATCCTATGAAAGGGCTCTTGGTATATTGAAGGATCCAATCATTGTTGAGAATATTACTTGTGCTTCTACCTCTACCTTGGATCAAGCTTGTCTCCTTGAGGAGAACAAGAAGTTGAAGGAACAACTTGAGAAAGAGCGTCTCACACCTACATCCAAGGGCAAGATTCTTGATGAGTTTCTTGCTCACCAAACGATGAGACCTCCAAGGAAAGGTATGGGGTTTCACCCCAAGAACAACAAGAATGGTGCCAACCCACCTAAGAAGATCAACTTTGTGCGTGAAGGGCACAAGGTGGTTGACCAAGTAAAGAAGAATGTTGTTAATGGGGGAGCCACAAGGGGCAACCCCAATCACAAGTTTGTGGGAAAATCTAATCCATCCTATGTGCTATGTAAGGGCACCCAAGGAGATGTGCATGCCAAATATGTTGGCACTCGCAATGGTTATTCTTATAGGTGGTACTCAATTTGGGTACCAAAAGATATTGTTGCTAAGTCTAGGGTACCCATTACTCAATGGGTTCCTATATCAAGGAATTGATTTTGCAGGGGTATGCCTCCGGTGGATCAAAGTGGGTGTTTGATAGTGGATGCACCAATCATATGACCAGAGGTAGAAGTGCGCTTGACCAATTCATTCATGATGTCAATTCAACGTCAAGCATCACTTTTGGAGACAACTCTAAAGGAAAGGTACTAGGTTATGGCAAGTTGGTGGTCTCCAAGGCTTTGAACCCTCGAGACCATCATGCTTGTTGAGAACCTTGGTTACAACTTGCTTTCAATTAAACATCTTGCGGATGCCAGTTATGATTCCTATTTCTCTAGAACTTTTGTGAAAGTCTTTAGGGTTGATAATCTCTGGTCCGTATTGGATATGTGGAAGACGACCTTTATGTGGTTGACCTCTCGCAAGAGAGTAAATCTCTTTCCACATGTCTAATGGCCAAGGTTGAGGAGGGATGATGATACGTTGCAAACGTATCTATAATTTTTGATGTTCCATGCTTGTTTTATATCTACTTTCTTATGTTTTATCCACATTTTGGAGTATTTTTATACACTTTCTAGGAATAACCTATTAACAAGATGCCACAATGCCAGTTGCCTGTTTTCTGCTGTTTTTAGTTCCAGGAAAGTCAGAAAATGAATATTCTCAGAATTGGACCGGACAAAAGCCAATGTCGATATTTTACCGGAAGACTCACGGAGCCAGAAGACGATACGGAGAGGGGCCACGAGGTGGACACACCACCTGGTGGCGCGGGCACCCCCAGGCCGCGCCAGGGGGTGGTGTGGGCCCCTTGGGCGCCCACCGACCTTGCCTCTTTCGCCTATATATCGCCTCCGACGCAAAAACCCTAAAGAGAACAGCCTCCAGCCACGAAAAGTTCCGCAGCGCCGCCGCCACCGAAGGGGAGATTCGGGGGATAGAAAGTCTCTATTCCGGCATCCTGCCGGTATGGGTAAGTGCCCTCGGAACCATCTCCATCGATCTCCACCACCATCTCCATCATCGTTGCTGATTCCCATGATGAGGAGGGAGTAGTTCTTCCTCGAGGCTAAGGGTTCTACCGGTAGCTATGTGTTCATCTCTCTCTATGCATGATCATATTGTGATCATGAGCTTTGTAAGCAAGTAGATCTACCTTGCTACTCAAGTGCTTTAATAGATCTCTGCTCTCCCCATGTGTGAAAGTGACAACGTGCACACCATGGTGGCACTTAGGCTAGAGATTACAAATACTTGTTATGAGTTATATTTGGAGTTGGATGTTTCTATGAAATTGTGGTGTTTGTTGGAACCATCTAGAGCTCAAGGTGACAGTGTGGGGTTATCTAGATGGGGAAAGCGAATTTTGAGGTGTGCGGTTATAGCCCTACCATGGATTAGAGTGTCCAACCGGAGAGTAGTTAAGAGTAGTATCATAAAGAGAAGATAGTTATATGAGAGAGTGTTCACTAGTGAAAGTATGATCCCTAGGCCTTGTTTCTAAGCATTGAAACACCGTTTGCAACTAGATTTGTTACATGTTTGCTTGCTTCCATCTTTATTTTAGTTTGCCTTTAGTATCTTCCATGCCATCAAGCTATTTTCTGGCACCGTTACCACTTATAATTATCCATACCACTTGTATTTCACTATCTCTTCGCCGAACTAGTGCACCTATACACCTAACAAGTGTATTGGGTGTGTTTGGGACACAAGAGACTTCTTGTATCTTGATTGCAGGGTTTCTTGAGAGGGGATACCTTTGACCACTTCCTCCCTGAGTTCGATAAACCTTGGGTGATCCACTTAAGGGAAAACTTGCTGCTGTTCTACAAACCTATGCACTTGGAGGCCCAACAACTATATACAAGAATAGAAGTGCGTAGACATCAGATGGCTTTGGCATCGCCGCCTTGGCCACGCCAACATGAGAAATCTTAAACAACTCCTAAAGGGTGAGCCTATTGTTGGACTAACCGGTGTGTCTTTTGAGAAGGATCGTGTGTGTAGTGCTTTCATCTCTAGAAAGCAACGCAGGAAGAGTCATCCATCAATATCCAAGGTGGCCACGTCAAGACCGTTGGAGCTTCTCCATTTGGATATCTTCGGGCCATCAACATATGATACTCTTGGTGGAAGAAAGTATGGCCTTGTCATCGTTGATGATTATTCAAGATACACTTGGGTCTTCCTTCTCAAGTCCAAGGATGAGACCTACAAGTACTTCATGATCTCCGCCAAGCAAGATCAACATACCCATCAAGTGGAGATCAAGACCATTAGGACCGACAATGACACCAAATTCAAGAACTACACCATGCAAGAGTTCATTCAAGATGTGGGTATCAAGCATGAGTTCTCGGCTCCATATACCCCTCAACAAAATGGTGTTGCTGAAATGAAGAACCGAACTATCATCAAGATGGAAACAACAATGTTGAGTGAGTTCAAGTCACCCCACAACTTTTGGGGAGAAGCCTTCACTCCCGCGGTCCACTACTCGAATCGGCTCTTCCTCTGAGCTCCCTTTTACATGACTCCATATGAGATTCTCACAAAAAACAAGCCCAACGTCAACTACTTCTGCGTCTTTTGGTGCAAGTGCCTCATCAAGAACAAGAAAGAAAAGCTCGGTAAATTCGAATCTTGAACTATAGAGGGTATATTTGTTGGTTATGCGGAAAAATCTCATGCCTATAGATACTACAACAAAACTAATGGTTGTGCTGAAGTATCTTGTGACATGGAGTTTTCGGAGGATAATGCCCCCCAAGAGGGGAAAGTTGTTCCACATGTTGTAGGTGATGGAGATTCTTCTCAAGTCATCAAGTTGATGGGAATTGCACATATTTTTCCCACCGAATATCATATCCATGATCAATAAGTTGATGGGGTAGGATCAAGCCCAACTCAAGAAGAGCCTAGCTCTACTCAAGTTGAACCATCAAGTGCACCACAAGACGAACAACTCTCGCAAACCAAAGAAGAACAACCAAGCCCTCAACACATTGAGAAAGACCAAGATGATGAACAAGTTCCTCAAAACCAAGGTCAAGCTTAAGAAGTTATCAATGATCAAGGATCATCAAAAGATGAATTTGTTCATGAAGGCACAATCCAGAAGATCAAGTCCTCCTCTATTGCAAGTGGAATCCAATTCAATAATATACTTGGAAGCATATCAAGAGGGATCAAAACTCGCAGCAAGAAGAATCTCACTACTTTTTGTGGCCATCATGCATTTATGTCCAACTTTGAGCCACTCAAGGTCCATGAAGCTTTGGAGGATCCGTATTGGGTCATTTCCATGCAAGAAGAACTCAAGTTCTTCACCCGCAATGAAGTTTGGTGTCTTGTGGAGAGGCCTAAAGATCATCACATCAATGTCATTGGGACCAAGTGGGTATTCAAGATGAGAACGAAACCGTCACAAGAAACAAAGCAAGGTTAGTGGCGCAAGGGTAAGCCCAAATACAATGTATTGACTACGAGGACACCTTTGCGCCCATTGCTCGCCTTGAAGCTATTCGTCTCTTGCTTGCATATGCATCTTTTCATAAACTCAAGCTTTATCAAATGGATGTGAAAAGTGCATTTGTTAATGGTCCCTTGAAAGAGGTTGCATATGTAGCTCAACCTTCGGGTTTCTAAAACACACGCTATCCCAACCATGTGTATCTACTCCATAAGGCAAGCTCCCCGTGCTTGGTATGAGCACCTTAGGGGTTTCTTACTCATGGACGGTTTTAGCGTGGGTAAGGTCAATTCCACCCTTTTCACCAAACGGGTTAAAGGGGTGGCTTATTCATTGTTGAAATTTATGTTGATGATATTATCTTTGGTGGAGCTAACGAATCTCATAACATATCTTTTGCCGAGTTGATGACCAAGAAATTTAGGATATCCATGATGGGGGAGTTGAAGTATTTCCTAGGCTTCATTGTGAAGCAACTTGCTCAAGGCACCTTCATCTCCCAAGATAAGTACGTGAAGGACATGCTCACGAAGTTTGAGATGACCAATTCCAATCCCATGAAGACACCCATGCCACTCAATGGGAAACTTGGTCTTGGATAAGGTGAGAAGGACGTGGAACAAAAGGTATATCGCTCCATGATTGGTTCCTTGATCTACCTTTGTGCTTCTAGGACGAATATAATGTTAAGTGTTGGAATGTGTGCATGTTTTCAATCCGCTCCCAAGGAGTGCCATTTGATGGCGGTCAAACGGATTTTTAGGTACCTTATGCTCACTCCTACACTCGGGCTTTGGTATCCAAAGGGGTCAACCTTTGAGCTTGTTGGCTATTCGGGTTTCGATTGTGCTAGTGATAAGGTTGACCGGAAGTCGACCTCTAGGGCTTGCCAATTCCTTGGTTGTTCGTTGGTGAGTTTGTCATCCAAGAAACAAAACTCCACCGCCCTATCCACCGCCGAAGCTGAATATATTTCCGTGACATCTTGTTGCGCTCAATTGTTATGGATGAGGCAAACCTTGAAAGACTATGGTGTGTCTCTTAGTACGGTGCCTCTTATATGTGACAATGAAAGCGCAATAAAGATCGCCAATAACCCCGTCCAACATTGTCGCACCAAACATATTGACATTTGCCACCACTTCCTATGTGACCATGTCACAAAAGGTGACATCAATCCCACTCATGTGGGAACGATGTTCCAATTGGCGGATATTTTCACGAAGCCTTTGGATGAATCCCTTCTTGTCAGGTTGAGGCGAGAACTCGGTACTATAGATCCTAAAAACTTGGATTGATTTACTTGCATGATATTCTTGCTCTTAACTTGCTATGTAGCCTAGTCGTGCAGGACATATGGGGATAGTCATCCTACCATGCCTTGGTTTGATGCATACCTATGTGTGCGATATTAATTGATCTTGTGTCATGATATGGGTCCAAGCGTCTATCGTTGAGGCACCATGACATGTGTGCTTAAACATTATAGGGGGAGAAATCCTCCGCCAACCAGTGGATTCTCTTTTTGACTCTTATCATGTGTGCCTCTTGATATTCTCGAATCATCCCTATTGTTGTTATTGTGTGTTTGAACTTGGTTCTTTTCCAATAGGCATGCCTAGATCACCTGCTTCCTTTACCCCTTTGGAGTCTACTATCTTCTTCTACATGCACATGCCATCCTCGAAAAATTTCTGTTTTCTGAAAAAATATCGGAGTTTTTTCTAGGACTTCCAGTCTATGGCCCGGTTTGACCGGTTCTAGGACTAGACCATCCGGTGCACAGGCCGGATACAACCAAGTCTATCCTAACCTACGAATAGAGAGTTCCAGAATGAACTTTGGTGGTCAGACCGATCCAAACCGAGTGCTCTAGTCTTGGAGCCGGTTGACCAGACTCACCACCGAATCTTCCTCGCGACCTCCCCGTTCCCAGATTCGGTTTTAAGCTCGGTTCTCCGACCTATATGCCTACCTGTCTGGTCTGGGTCTCGGTTGAACCGACTCCCACACCGGGATCTAGAACTTTTCCTTCTTCTTCCGGGCCCGCTCCCACCCCTCCACCAGTTACCTTTTCACTTTCCCTGAGCCCCTCTCTATCCATTGTCGCCCCTCCCACCCTCTCCTCCTCTCCTAGGGTGATTCCACCCCTAGGATCCATAGATCGGGCCAGAAAATTGTGTAGAAGGACCTTTGAATGCTCTCCAACAAAGGAATTTCTACATCTCATGGTGGTTTGGGAGCATTTTTGTGTTCTTCCTCCTCAAGGGCTCTTTAGTGTTTTCCCACGAGAAGCCATGTCCTTGGGTAATCCTTTGCTCCCACTCCTGTGCTTTTCAAATCCCCATGTTTTTCGATACATCTTATTGGATTTGACAAGTTAGGGTTCCACCATTGTTCTTGTATGCTAACCATGTCAAACCATGGCCTACACTTCCTGTTAAATTTGCATAGATGCATTTTTGGATCTCCCCATGAGATTCAGTTCCTGCCCTGGTTGAACCAGCCCTGCTACCCGGGTCGTCCGATCTAAGTCTAGTATTCCGGCTCGAGCACCGGACTGTCCGGTTTGGCTTTGGTTCATTTGGTGCTGCCACTAGACCATCCAGTCTTGGAGCCGGTCCAACCGGCCCTGGCACCAGACCTCTCTGTAGTGCACTTTTTTTGACCATGCACTTGCCTAAATCCAAGTTTTTCCTCTATTTTTTTCCTTGTGGCATGTGTACTTATCTTTGTGCTCCGCAACCTCTCTATTTTTCATAGGTGAAGATGATGACTATGTGCGTGATGAGTATGTGCCTGAGGAAACTGGAAGGGGCAAGAGGGCTCTTCGAGCCAGTCAGTCAGTGCAGCATGAGGAAGAGAGCAACACTCGTTCTGGTCGCATAAAGATCAAGGCCAACATGGGTAATCAAGATGTCGTACAGGCTGAAGAGGAAGATGTGCCTACTCAAAATATGAAGAATATAGAGATTTCTCTGTATCGGACTCTTCGCAAGCAGAATCCCTATCGTTTCAAGGCTCGTGCCTATACTGGCCCTGACAAGAAGTTTTGGACTGAGACTCAAGCTTTGATGTGGGATCACATTTACACTCAGTTCAAGGTCACTCTCTGCGGTAACATTCTAGCTTTCAATAAGGAGTGGTTCAACATGTATGCAGCTCAGATTATCATTTTATTGATGATGCTCTGAAGAAGATGGATTTGTTTGACCTTGTGTGTCTCAAGGAGGACTACTACCCTAAGTATATCCGTTAGTTCTTTTGCACAGTCTATTTCATGATGATGATGAGCGCACTATCTCTTGGATGACTGGCACGCGGTGGTTTCGTGCCACCTATGTTGATTTGGTTGAAGTTATGGGCTATTCTAGCAAGGGAGGTGGTTTTTGTATTCACAGCAAGAAGGTCAAGCCTGCTGAAACTCTTGCTTTCTGCTATCCTAGGGATTCTGAGTAGGCTCCTCCGTGCATGACTAACATGTATTTATAGTATCACACCTTGGCCAGCATCTTCTGTCAGTCCCTTGTTCCTCGAGTTGGTGATACTACAAACTGTCGTGGGTACTTTGCCAATCTTATGCACTATAGTCACCCTGACCGGCTGAGGAAGCTTGATGGTTCTGACTTTGTGTACTGTGAGCTATGGCGGGCTGCTTTCGACAAGATGGCCCCCACCTTCTGTGTGTATGTACAAAAGCTACTCAACAAGGTTTTGACTCCCAGTGTGATGGTGGGCAAGCGTATGGAACAGGCGGTGCCTACTCTTTCTCTTCGTGGTCAGTCACCTGATGTTCCTGAGATGAGGCCTCCCGAGCAATGCACCAAGGCTATTCATGACCCTCCGCCTCACTTTGCTACTAGGGTTGGTTATCGTCGTCCTATTGGTGAGTCTTCTTCTCGCCCAAGGCACAAGGGTGGTGCTACCACATTCTTCAAGAGGTTGTTTCAGATGTGCCATTCGTCCTATGATGTGAGCCACAAGGCTCTAGAGATGAGCCAAGAGATTCAGCGTAGGCACAATGAGTTTCTCGTGACCCAGAACGTCACTCCTCCACCTGATGGTCCCAAGATGACTCCCATTCCTTGTGTGAACTATGAGATGCCGCCAATTGATGATGCTATGTTCTATGGCTACTTCCCCAGTAAGTTCCCTCCTGTTGGCCCTAGTGGTTCCTCTGCTGCTCCTCATGGATCTGATGATGATTATGATGCTGCTGATGATGATGAGGAGGAGATCCATGAAGACGAAGATGCCCCTGTTCACCCTCCTCCACCACCAACATTCTTCCAGTTGGGATACATTAGCATCACTCTACTTCTGTTCCTTTTTGGTGTCTCTATGCCAATGGGGGAGAAGAGTAGAGTTCTGTTAGATATCTAAAGGATCCTTGCAGGAGTTTATCCAGGGTTCGCCGTTAGCATAATGCCCCTCAGTTTCTCATTGCTTCTTATGGCATTGTGCTTTCCCTTTGCTTTCGAGCTTGAACTATTTTCTCTTCTTCCGTGCGATGGACAAGTTTGTGCTATGTGTGTGGACCATGGATATTTCTATTGTGCTATGACTATGTGTACTACTATTATTTGTCTAGCTCTTTTAGATATTCATGCTTTATATCTTGTCTTGTTATGCTTGCTGCCATGAAGACATGTGGGAAGCTTTCCATATACTATTTAGGTGCACCTTGCATTCAAACACAAATTCAACCAAGTACATACTTTATGGGGGAGCCTCACGTATGTATTTATGGAATTCCTCCATTAATAGCTCTTTATGATATCTTTGTGAACTCTAGCTCGGTTTGTCATCGCCAACCAAAAAGGGGGAGATTGAAAGGGTAGCTTACCCTCTACTATTTTTGGTTGACAATGACATCATACTTAGAGCAGACTAATGCTACCTACTAGTGTCTTAAACAGGTTTTAGTCCGATGGCGTGTTGGAAGATCATCGGAGACGCCCCATTTTGATAACGAAGCTATGTGCTGGAGTTTTCCTTTATTATGTAACTTGAGTCTTTAGGAACTCCACACTATCAAGAGGGGTTCTCTCGATGGTTGCGGATGAATTCCTAAGCCATATACACATCCCATACACCCACTTGTACCATCACCAAAAGAGAGAGGAGAGGGAGATCTACCTTTCATAGTGTTTCTGCAGGATTCGGTTTTTAAGCTGGTTGAATTGGCTCCTAGACCGGGTGGCCTGGTGCCAGCGCTAGAAAACCGAAATTCAACCGGTATTGCCGGTTTCTTATGCCAAATCTATCCGGAACTACGAGCATAACCCATTTCCGGTTGAGTTCCAATTTTCGGGCTTGGGAACCGAACCGTCCGGTATGTGGGCCGGTTCAACCGAACTTAAAACTGGTTTTGTCAGAACTGCTCTAAACGGCTAGATTTCTCCGTTGGGTATAAATACCTCTTCTTCCACCTTGAGCAGGTCATGCATTCCATTTCATATTGTTTCTTGAAGCTCTCTCTCTCACCATTGCTGAAACACAATTCCTTGAGGATCTCCCATTCTACCCAACCAATTCCAAATCCCTTTGGTATAAAGTAAGAGGAGGTCCCGATCTATGTTTCCACCAAGCCAAAGTTCATTCCCCCTTGAGTTCATCGAGTTAGCTTGTTACTCTTGGGTTTGTGGGAAACCCTAGGCAGCTAGGGTCGCTCGGAGGCATTTGGCTTGTGATTTGATCCGTGGAAAGTTTGTGAGGGTTTGGAGTCTACCTTAAAGTCTACCATGAGTAAGTGAGCTATTCCTTCGTGGGATAGGGTTGGAGAAGAATGTGAGCCTTTGTGGCGTTGGGGAATCCTTCGTGGAACCTCACACCTCTCCAACCTGACGTAGCCCCCCTTCCCAAAGGTGGTGAACATGAGAATACATCTTCAATATCTTACTTGTGTTGTTTACATTGTGATAGCCTTCATGCTTGAAGTATCTTGCATCATCATCTAGGTTGCCTCACCTAGTTTGCATTTAGGCACACTTATATTCCGCAAAGCCTAAAACTTGCAAAAGATTACAAAGAATTTTGTAGAAACCTATTCACCCCCCTCTAGGTAAACCATCTTACACTTTCAGTGCAGGATAACCACTAATCTACTGGCTTTGAAGAAGGATGTTGGTCCGCTCATCGAATAGAGTCACGATGTCCTCCATTGGCCGTGCCACCGCTCGATAGTGTGGGGACCATGTTCCATGCCATACCTTCTGGAGGTGCCGACGGTCCTTCTACAATGGTGCCCAAGTCCGCATCTGGATGCTGCATATGCACAAGTGCAAGCGCAGCTTTAGCACCATCAACAAATTGCAGGTGCACGCACTCACGAACAACATCAGCATCACGGAATTTCTGTAGCAACGACAACAAAGTTGCAGGGACCACATCCAGCGGGAACATCACCTTGAAAATATGCTTCAAAGAAGACCACGCCATCTTCAAGAAGTGTAGCACCTGCGAGATACGATCCTGCAGGATCGCCAGTACGGTTTCCTGATCCCGATTGGTCCAGAAGAACACCGCAGCTTCCAGCTCTGCCTGAGTCACGTAATTCAGCAAAATGCTGATTCGATCCCTCTCTTCTTGTGGAATAATATTGACAACTTCACATGCAAAGCAAGACACATCAGTCAAGTTCATGGCAAGCACGGAGTAGCACAAGTCAGTCGAATGATGCTCACATCGCAGATCTTCATTGATCCGAGCAACCTCTCCAAGGATATACTTCTCCCGCTCGACGGCTTTCTCCGCCTTTGATTTCCACACATCATTGTTGCAACAGATGATCAATGTGTCATGCTCCAATTTCTTCATGCGGTCACTGATACGTCCATTTTGCATCACTATTCTATATCATAATTTACTATTATTCATTGATATATTTCATATTAAGAGACGATACTTCTGTTATTTCATCTGTTCTTGCATGTTTGATGACTTTTGGAGGATGGACCGCTGAAATCAGGTTTCTGATGGAAAGGTGTTGTCTGGAGGCGAAATTTATGAAGATCGGAAAATTCCAGAAAATACATGGAAAATCTTATTTTTCCAAAAGACGAAGGATGCCAGAAGGGGGAGCGGAGTTGGGCCACATGGGTCCCACACCACCCCCTGGCGCGGACCACCCCTGGCCGTGCCACCAGGTGGTGTGGCCACCCTGGCCTACTCATGGCTCTCCCCTTTGGCGTATATTATCCCCACGAAACCCTAAGACTCGGGGGCGACCACAGAAAGATTTTACCGCCTCTGCGGGGCGAAAAACTATAGAGAGAAAAAGAGCTCTCCGGTAGGCAAAAATCTGCCGGGGAAATTCCTTCCCGGAGAGGGGAGATCGTCGCCATCAACACCACCATCAAGCTGGACTTCATCGGGATCATCATCATCATCTCCATCATCATCTCCACCAGCACCATCATCACCACTTCGTGCCGCTATAAGAATTGGGTTGAATCTTGCATAGTTCTTATGGGAAACTTTCCCGGTGTTGATTACTTGTTGTAGTTGATGCTATTGAGTGAAACCATTGAATTATTGTTATGTTCCGATTGTTACTTATCATTATTCCATCTCTGATCTTGATCCATATGATGTCTTGTGAGTAGTTCGTTTAGTTCTTGAGGACATGGGAGAAGTCATGTTGTTAGTAGTGGAATTGTGTTGAGAAAGATTCAATGGTTTGTTATTTAAGTTGTGGTGTTATTCTTATAGTGGTGTCAATGGAACATCGACTACATGACACTTTACATTTATGGTCCTAGGGGAATGCATTGTGTATTTGGCTACTAATCGTAGGGGTTGCCGGAGTGACAGAAACCTGAACCCCTGTTAGGAAACCTTTGCACAAGGGATGTAGGATCTCAGAGTTTAAAATTGTGGTTAGTTTTTTATCTTAATTACTTTCTTGTACTTGCGGATGCTTGCAAGGGGTTTAATCACAAGTATGTATTAGTCAGTACATTAGCACAGGTTCACCGACATAACACTTATCAAACTAAAGAAGATTAATCAACTATATGAAGCAAAAAGCACTTGACGATATTCCCGTGTGTCCTCGAGAACGATTGGTCATCTTAAGTAATACAACCAGCTTGTCCTTTGCTAAATAAAGGATTGGGCCACTTGTTGTATCTATTATTATTGTCTTTTACTTACTCGTACTTTATTTATCCGCATTATCAAAAACCCCTAAAAATCCGTTTGCTAAGTATTTACAGAGAATTCCTGCTCCAAGCCACTCGTCAACACCTTTTGCTCCTTGTTGGGTTCGACACTCTTACTTATTGACAATAATGCGATACACCCCCTATACTTGTGGGTCATCAAGACTATTTTCTGGCGGCGTTGTCGGGGAGTGAAGCGCTATTGGAGAGTGGAACTGGTAAAGGAAACTTCTACTGTGAGTATTGTTTATTTCTATTAGTTACTTTATTTCAATATGGATAATTCGCTTAGTTTCTTATTTCGTAATGCTACTACCACTGCAATGGTAGTAGATGAACTACCACCTGCTGAGAATGATACTTTTAAAATACCTACAAGAATTATTGATCGTGTTATGGATAACTACTATTTTGGAGATGGAACTGTCCATTCCGGTGATCATTTGCTCTTTATACACGAATTATGCGGGTTGTTCAAGTGTGTAGGTATTACAACAGATCAAGTCAAGAAGAAGTTATTCTCATTATCACTGAAAGGAAGAGCTGAAGAATGGTACAAGCTGCTGAAGAATGGCCAATCTCTTGAATGGGAGGAAGTAGTGCCTCTCTTTTATTCAAAATTTTATCCTCCTAGTGAGATTCATAAAGATCGGAATCAAATATATAACTTTTGGCCTTGTGATGGAGAGAGTACACCTCAAGCTTGGGGAGATTGAAGTTACTAATTCTCAAATGTCCTATTCATGAGCTCCCCAAAAATATTATTATCAATAACTTTTATGCAAGGCTTTCTCTTCATGATAAGGATCTATTGGATGCTTCTTGCGCTGGATCATTTACACGCATGGAAAAAGGAGCTAAATGGGATCGTCTATACCGTATTCAAGACAATGCTGAAGCATGGGAGAATGATAAAGGAAGATAGGCAGGTATAAATTATGATTATGAATGCATTAAATCTTTTATGGGAACTGATGACTTTCAAAATATTAGTAATGCTTACGGTCTTGACTCTCAAGCTATTGCAACTTATTTTAAGGCTTTTGCTTCCTATATTGAAATTCCTAAAAAAGAAATGAAATAAGTATCATAAGCCATATAAAGATATTGCTAATTGTGTTCCTGCAAGAAATACTGAAGTTTATATTGCTAATCATGTTTTACCTGAACCTTACATTGAGAAAATGCGTTTTCTAGTTAAGATAAAGGAACATTCTATGATAGCTAGTATGGTTAATGAAAGTACAAATAAAGTTGTTGAACCTGATGAACAAGTGGTTGCTGAACCTGTAGTAGCAAATGTGAAGGACTTTGCCACTGAATATGTAGAAGACGGACACACTATCCTCTGTAAGGATATCCCTAATATTGTTTCACAAAATAGTGTTATGAGAGCTAGAATCCTTGTGTTTTCTGTTAGGATAAGTGATCATTTCTACAATGGTTCTTGTGATAGTTATATCGTTAAATTTATGCATGATACTGAAAGTTATTATGAGAGAGGGAAGATTATTCTTATGCATCTCAATAATATCAAGTTTACTCGTTTTATGCTTAAAGTCTTTATGTTGCACTTGTTTTGCCTTCCTATGCTTGTAGCCTCTGATTTCAACAATTTATTTTCTTACAAAATTCCCTTGCATGGGAAGTGGGTTAGACTTAAACATGCGTATCTTTGCTTCTCGATGCTCTCTTTTACTTCAATTCATATTGTTATGTGAGCATTATTAAAATTATCATGTCCATCTTAATGGATGTAAAGAAAGAGCTTTTTGGGAGACAACCCAATATATTTTTGATTTCAGTTTGTTTTTGTTTCTTTGAGTTTGGAAAGTTATTACTACGGTGATAACCTCTCCTTATCCTTTTGTATGGTTTTTGTGTAAAGATCAACCTCTAATGAGAGAGAAGTAATATTTGGGAAAGTTGTTGTCCCGAAACAGATTTTTGTGCTTTGCTATAAAAAAATCGTGAAAAATCCTAGAACATCATACTGATCTGTAATTTTTTGTGTGCATGCCCCAGATTATTATTTAACTTTAGTTAGTATTGCACTTTCTGATTCGAGCAACCGAATATTTTCGAAAAAATTGATCTTTACCTGCTGGTCTGTTTTGACAGATTTTTGTTACTCTTGCATTTGCTTGTTATATCAATTTCCTTTTTGTGCTTTCAGAAGGAGTTTCTATAGTAGCTTATGTTTTGATGGATTTCAGTTGAAATTGAACTTAAAAGGTTTATCACCTCGCTTGCACTAATGTTGCTAATGAGAATTGTGTGAAAGAAATTTCCAGGTTATTGGAGAAAATGGTGTAATAAGATGGTGAATGGTTGATTGACTCAAACAATATGAGTATAAAGATGAAGATATTGATGTTATTCAAGCGGTGACTCCGGAAGAATTTATTAAGTGTCAAGCTCAGAGACCTGTAGAGTCTGTTTTCGAATAGGTAACAGTTCTGGTAAGAAAAGGTCCGCGAAAAATCTGTCAATTTAAATTTTTGTAGTTTTTATCTAAAACAAAGAAAGCAATGAGTAGAAATAGGGATGGAAATGGAGCCCGGGTGGCTCAAACCACCCCGTGGCGCAGGCCCACCTGGCCGCGCCACCAGGTGGTGTGGCCACCCCGGAGCCCGCCTCCAACCCGTTTTCTACCAGTACCTTCCTTTTGTTGTTAAACTTCGTAATATATAATCCCCCGGATCCCCAAAGGTTCGTATATCATGTTCTCATCGTGTTTTGTTTCGATCTGTTTCTGCCAGGAAGTATTCCTAAAGTTTAGAAGCACAATGGTCCCCGCCAACGATAAGGGCAAGGAGCCTACGGAGGAGGATCTCCAAGACTCTGAGCAGGAGGAGGAGATCGATAGTGAAGTTGAAGAGGAGGCAAAGGAAGACCAACATCCGCACACCAGCACCACCATTGAAAGCATTGGAGTGGTGGAAAACCCTGCTAGGTTCAAAAGGACTGCACGGATGTCCACTAGAGGGAAGACTCTGCGTCATTGCTTGGCTTCGCGGTCACCTCCTCCACGCACCAAGAATCCCTTCCATACCCTTATCCATGAGCAGCAATTCCAGAATATGCCCAAGGAGAAACTACCCTCCAATTGGGATATGCCTCGTTCTAACCATGCAGGAAAACAAGACTTCAAGGAGGAAGAGTGGGGAAAGAATCGCAAGAGCTAGGATTCACAGCCCGACATGATCATGAACCGCATCGAGCACAATTCGGAGTTGATTCGTACTCTCACCTTTGAGATTGACGACTTGAGGGAATTGATTGAAAAGCTCATTGATAGAACACCACCACCACCGAAGGAGTAATTCATCATTAGGTTTTGGCATCCCCTTGGTTTGTTCCAAGCTTGGGGGAGTGTCGCGATATCACATCACTATCTTTTATCTTTTTACCTTTCAAGTAGAGCCATATCATGAATAGAGAAGTTATCATGTAGGATGCTTTGCATTATGGAAGTGTCCCTCCTCTCGTTAGATATCTATGTATCCCTTGGTGTGAGTTGCCGTTATGGAATATTAATGAGAAGTTCAATTATATACACTTTTGCATATCTTATTTTAGTTTGCAATTAGTATTATATGATTGATATTATTGTTAGTATTGCTATCACTTTGGGATCATTAAGTAAATTTAGTTGGTTTTAGCAAACCTGGCTTGGTTAGTAGCAACACTATTATGAGAACTGAATGAAAAAGATAAAAGTACTCTTAAGAAATATAATTTCATCATCTTTCTTGATTTCCTCATAAGCTTAGTATTCTCTAGTTAAGATCTTTGTTTTTATCACTTGTATGTTTGTTTGTTTCCTTCAACTCTTATGCTTGCTACCCAGCCTTGCTAGCCAAAAACCTGTACTGAGAGGGAATGCTTCTCGTGCATCTAATCCTTTAAGCAAAACCTATGCCATTTGTGTCCACCATACCTACCTATTAGCACTATTGCTATTCCAAGTAAATTCATGTTGTTATCTACCTTCCGCATTAAACTTGTTATGTGAAAATTAGTGATTAAGGTTGTCATGAACCATTGTGTCGTCTATGTTGTATATTCTTGCACTTATACTTTGGGATTAGCAAAACCATGCTGTCATGGGGAACGCTTTCAACATTGCACTTGTACATTGTACCCAGTTGATATCATGCTCTTTTGTTTATGGATGTCATCGATGTGAAATGAAAGGGGAGCTTGTAATTCCATGGAGTTATGTATATGTGTTAGAGAAACGCCTTGGCGGCTGGTCTAATCCATTCCTAATCATGGTGGAAACCTGCAGCGTAACCATAATGAGCAATCTATGAAGCATTCTTCTTATAAAAAAGGAGATAGAGATTGAGAAAAAAATTAAAAAAGATGAGAAAAGATGAGAAAAGAGGAAAGAGAGAAAAAAGCACCATTTTCCCATGGTAAATAAGAAGATGCTGAGATGCTTATTGTCTGCTTGCCTTGTCATTTTGATATGGGGATTCTTCCATATCATCGGGCAAGGGGTACCCCGTTGGCAGTTCTCTATGATACACATGTACTTACTATGACAAGAACTTACCGGTAACTAAACTTGAGTAGCATGAGGAGCGGCCCTCATATTCAAGGGACATGAGATTGCCAACTTATACTTTGTCAAGCATATACTCCATAGTTTGTTCACTTTAACCTTAATCACTTCAAGATGCTTATGATAGGGGCAATGAGAGATAAAAACTAATAAGTATCATAATTTTTGGAAGCTCTTTATGAAACTTGAGATCCCTGCTTCCCTCTGCGAAGGGCCTATCTTTTACTTTTTTAGTTGAGTCAGTAAACCTATTCCTTTCTATCTCAAGAAAGTATTTTGAGTTGTTGTGTTTCATTCATTCATATGATGATTTATTCAATCATGTTTCTTATGTTCCTTATTTTTGCACATTGCTCTTATCTTAGAGAGTATTACTTTCAAAGTTATCATTGAATACTCCATTATGTTTGAACTCCTGCAAATTGTTAGCTATCCTTTGACCAAGAGCAAAGTTTGCCATTACCAATTATGATTTACTTTATGTATCTTTATTGTGCTTCCTTTACTTATTGCAACTTAAAGTTATATAATGGTGAGTTGTCTGCTATTATGATTTATGTATTGATGAATGTGATGCTTCTTGTCCATATTCTTTTATCGATACTTCACTCCATAAACCTGAGGTCATGTTTATTGAGCTCAGTTTTCGCTTGGGGACAAGCAAAGTCTAAGCTTGGGGGGAGTTGATACGTCCATTTTGCATCACTATTCTATATCATAATTTACTATTATTCATTGATATATTTCATACTAAGAGACGATACTTATGTTATTTCATATGTTCTTGCATGGTTGATGACTTTTCGAGGATGGACCGCTGAAGTCAGGATTCTGATGGAAAGGTGTTGTCTGGAGGCGAAATTCGCGAAGATCAGAAAATACATAGAAAATCTTATTTTTCCAGAAGACGAAGGATGCCATAAGGGGGAGCTGAGTTGGGTCATAGGGGGCCCACACCACCCCCCTGGTGCGGTCCACCCCTGGCCGCGCCACTAGGTGGTGTGGCCACCCTGGCCCACTCCTGGCTCTCCCCTTTGGCGTATATTATCCCCACGAAACCCTAAGACTCGGGGGGTGACCACAGAAAGATTCCGCTACCTCTGCGGGGCGGAAAACTACAGAGATAAAAAGAGCTCTCCGGCAGGCAGAAATCTGCCGGGGAAATTCCTTCCCGGAGAGGGGAGATCGTCGTCATCAACACCACCATAAAGATGGACTTCATCGGAATCATCATCATCATCTCCTACAGCACCATCATCACCACTTCGTACCGCTGTAACAATTGGGTTGAATCTTGCTTAGTTCTTAGGGGAAACTTTCCCGGTGTTGATTACTTGTCGTAGTTGATGCTATTGAGTGGAACAATTGAATTATTGTTATGTTCAGATTGTTACTTATCATTATTCCATCTCTGATCTGGATCCATATGATGTCTTGTGAGTAGTTTGTTTCATTCTTGAGGACATGGGAGAAGTCATGTTGTTAGTAGTGGAATTGTGTTGAGAAAGATTCAATGGTTTGTTATTTAAGTTGTGGTGTTATTCTTCTAGTGGTGTCATGTGAACATCGACTACATGAGACTTCACCTTTATGGGCCTAGGGGAATGCATTGTGTATTTGGCTACTAATCGTAGGGGTTGCCAGAGTGATAGAAACCTGAACCCCCATTAGGAAACCTTTGCACAAGGGATGTAGGATCTCAGAGTTTAAAGCTGTGGTTAGGTTTTTATTCTAATTACTTTCTTGTACTTACGGATGCTTGCAAGGGGTTTAATCACAAGTATGTATTAGTCCTAGGAAGGTCAGTACATTAGCACAGGTTCACCCACACAACACTTATCAAACTAAAGAAGATTAATCAACTATATGAAGCAAAAGCACTTGACGATATTCCCGTGTGTCCTCGAGAATGTTTGGTCATCATAAGTAATACAACCGGCTTGTCCTTTGCTAAAAAAGGATTGGGCCACTTGCTGCATCTATTATTATTGTATTTTATTTACTCGTACTTTATTTATCTGCATTATCAAAAACCCCTAAAAATCCGTTTGCTAAGTATTTACAGAGAATTCCTGCTCCAAGCCACTTGTCAACACCTTCTGATCCTCGTTTGGTTCAACACTCTTACTTATCGAAAATACTGCGATACACCCCCTATACTTGTGGGTCATTAGTCACGCAGGCGGGAAAGTAGCAACAACTCGTCCACTCTCGATGGTGGGGGAGCCAAGGGCGTGGCAACATATGGCATATCTTGCACACCAGTTGCAGGCCCCTAGGCCAACAAAGGTTCGAAGTATAAGAGTCCTTGAACATGTAATTCAAGTCCGAAGAAGCAAAAAGAAGCATCAAGCAACCAAAAATATATACATCAGGTTTAAACAAGTTCTTGATGGGGTACCCCACAAAAGTATTCCAGGACAATTGAAATTCCTAGCACAACTATAAAGCAAGCAGAAGGAAAGCTAGGCAGGTGCGTCAGCACCTGCGGGCTTCACGAACTCCGTGCCAACCTCCGAGATTATGGCCTTTACAGCAGCAGCCCCTGACGTCGTGGTCTTCGTTGCATTCAGTCGCTTCTGCTCCACAGAATACCTCGCAAGCATCTCTAAGAGATGAGGCCCATACTTCTAACAACGAGCAGAAAAAGGAGCAAATGCTACTTCTTCGCCGTCCGCGGTCATCAGGATCTTCGACATGATCTTGCTGACGTTGAGATCAGCACCACAGGCCTGCACCATTGCCAGACCGAGAGATGCTCCTGCTCCTTTCTGCACCTGCTTGTACTCCAGAGGTACACCCCTGGTGAAAGCTTCAGCAAGGCCGTCAAGGTCCTCAATAGCCATGGCCTTTGGCATCATCTCCTCCTAGAGACGATGGAGCATGACCTTGGACTTTCGAAGTGTGTCTATGGCAGAAGTGATGCGGTCTTCGACTGCAACCATTGCACCGGCCAGGAGGTGCTCACGGGTCAACACCTGACGATCGAAGTCGAAGTCGACGCCGGTTGCATCTGTGAAACCATCGCAGTTCATGGTCAAGTACAAGAAGAAGATAAAAACATCGATGAATTCGAAACCAAAGGCGAATCAAATACAAACCAGAAAGAGCTTGGACAGCGGCCATGAGTTGTTGCACGAACCCATGCTCCCTTTCAGCTACAGCGGCATCCCGTTCCTCCTCGCGCCATTGCGACTCCTCCTTGTAGCGCTCGAGGGCATCGACCGCATCCTTCCTCTTTGTCTCAGCCGCTCTAAGACTCTTCTCTAGGGAGCTCAGCTAATGAACATTATCATTGTACTCCTCTGGCAAGATAAGGTCACTCTAGTGAGAATATTGGCCAAAACTCCTACAACAACCACTCGAAGAAGAAAGGACATTACTTTCTAGTTGTTGATAGTCAGCATCCAGTCGCACATAGTTGTTGCCAAGGCGAATCATATTTTGCAGAAAGGGCTGCAACAGAATTCGAGTCAGATGAGCAACAAAAGTACTCGGGGGCTTCCTAGAATGATTAAGCAAACACTTACATGGCCTCCTGAAGACTCCAAAGATTCTTTTGTGGTCATCCGGGTGAGAACCCTATGTTCTCCTGACTTGGAAGAACTCGAGGAGATCGCGTTGGAGTTGGTCGCTATCTTCGGGGAAGGCGCGGGTTGGTCCACAGCTTTTCCCCTGGAGTCCACGACTCCCTCGTCTTCCAGCTCACGAACAATGTCAGAAGAACACGACGCCGTGACACTTTAGTACAAGCAAAATAAACATAAATGCAAGGAGAATAATGGGAAGAGCAAACTAAAGAAACATCACCAGAAAAAAGAGTGGAGTCTCACCCGTAAAAATGTTCAAGATCAAATGGTTCATCCTGCTTCCACTTCTTTAGCGGAGGAGGACGCATGCTGCAGGTACTATAGGAATCAGATCCATGGAGCTTTCCTCAGGAGCAAGGTCCTTCGGCGTCCCAAGCATGGAGGAATCTGACTCCTCGCTCCACTCCCGCTTCCGCGACTCCGAGTCGTTGCACTCGGGGGATCCCTATGTCTCGATGATAGGCACTGTAGAGTCCGATTCATCCTCCTCTACGACCTCCGGAGGGATCACACCTTCTGGCTGAGGAGGCATTGAGCCTGCAACTTTCCACTCCTGCAATAATGGGGACAATACCATCAACTTATCACTCGTATTGTCCTACGGATAGAAGGAAACATTGAATGAAAGATTACCTCTAGAGGCACAAAGGTAGCATAGAAAGGAAGGGTGCTCGATTCCGTGGGGAGAACTTCCTTCAAAGTGATTTTTGTCAAATACCTGATCTTCTTCTTGAGTTCCACCGAAGACATGTCCTACATTCAGACGCGAGTTAGATCCATCATGTTTGACCAGATACATCGGGTGGGCCCTCGCTTGTAGCGGCTGCACTCGACGCTTCAACCACATTCGGATGAGGTCCACGCCAGTGACTTCCCTACCTCGAACGAGTTGAAGGTCCAGCACCTGCTTGTACAAGACCTCTACATCCTTCAACTCTCCTGGCATCACATCATTCTTCCAAGACCTCTTCTTCTTCAGCTCCGCCTTCGGGTCAAAGGGAGCAAGGCTGAACCTCTGCCCTGTTGCCTTCTGGTCCCGAATATAGAACCACTTGTCCCTCCACTCTTGGGAAGAGTCAACCATGCCGAGGCTAAAGTACTGGACATGTGAATCCACAACTATTCTGCACCTGCCAATATCGTATACTACGGATCCTGACCCCGACTGTCGCTTCAAACTAAACAGTTTCTTGAAGAGATCAAAGTGCGGCTCGATTCCGAGCCAGCACTCACAGAGAGTGATGTAGCACGCGATGTGCAGAATATAGTTGGGAGTCAGTTGATGGAGCTGAATCCCATATAAACAAAGTAATCCACAAACAAAATCCTCTAGGGGAAGAGACAGACCACGGAGAAGGAAGGCAACGAACATCACAGGGAATCCGGCAGGAGGATCGGGAATTACCTTCGGTCTAGGAATCTGGCAGTCATCTTCATTGGGCAGAATAAGACATGCTTGTCGAAGAGGATGCAGTTCATGAGGCTTCATCCTCGACCACTGCCAGGACTGGTTGGTCACGCGGGACTCAGTGCCCTTCTTACTCGCAGTAGCGGCCGTGATACCGAACCCAGTGGCAGCGATGGATTTCTTCTTCGCGGCGGTGGCGGTGGCGCCAGATCCCGCAACAGCAACACCCTTCTTATTTCTCGTTCTTCTTCAATGAAGAGACCAGAGGAAGTAACTAGTAAATTCCCTAAGGACGACTGATGTCTACAAGTGCAAAGATCATTTGTAGCTAGTTTTGAAGTATAGATATCGATCCCACAGGGATCCCAAAGGTAAGTGTTTATGAATGGAGCCTCTGTCACACTCAAAGTTGTCACGGGTCTTCGAGTGAATTGACTGCAAGTGTGGAAATAAGAATGAAATTTGTATTAAACTGGATGTATTCAAATAAAACTAAAATGTAAACTTCAGGAATAAAAAGCATAAAAGTAAAGAACGATTCGATTGTTTGTGGTTTTTTGTAGATGACAAAGAAGGCGCGGGGAGATACAGTTCATGGTGATAGTGACTATGCCAGGTGGATGAATGATAAGTGTAACACTTAAAATCTTATAAGTATATGTGTAGGCAAGCAACCCATAATTAGCCAGAACTCCTCTTGGTAGATTTCATCCCAACTTCAATAATCCTACTAGTCTGTTACCAAAACCATGGTCGGTCACTAGACGATTAAGATCCTTCCGGTTGCTTAGCAATTAAGCTCCTTGGATCGGACTAATGCAATAACCACAATGGTTCCTCGTGATCCTCGAGTCAAAATAGTTTCCCATTGATATCCCTGTGTCACTCGGGGGTCATCGGTCTGCTAGCAAACAACATCCTATCTATGTAGAACAAAGCATCATGTTGTCTGGGCCCTTAATTGGACAACAAGCATTAGGCATCCCACAGATAGTCAAGCACACATAATATAGTAATTAAAATAAATCACAAAGTAATGGAAAATATATGGAGGCACATCACATCTCACAATTCCCTTATATCTCCCACGCCCAAGGAACTTATTCATACATGAGAGAAGAAAGCATCATCGATATAATTAAATAAAGGGTGTTCTTCTCGATATTACTGTGGAGATCCACAATAAGAATAGAAAAGTAATCCAACACAATTCAATATAGGAAGAAACAATCTCAAACCCTAATCTTGCAAAGTGAAGGTCTCTCTCTCAAGTACAAGTAATGGCTATGACGGTGTGATGGCTTGGAGGTTGAAGATCATCGAGCGAGATGAAGAATGTCTTCCCCTTCTTCTATAGATCTCTTCTTTCTCCTTTCTGGATGGGATGGCGGCTACTATGTTGTGATTTCGCGTCCCTTATCTTCATGAAAGTTGTCCTGTTTGACAAGATGGAGGCGGCGGGAACTATACGGCCGGAAAAATATTCCCGCCGTATAGTTGCTCGTTAAAGCTACATTATGCCTGCCTTAACCACTTCCAAAAAGAGACTTGCATGTTTTTGCCTGAATATTGTGTTTCTCTTGTTAAAACCTTCTGTTGATGTTCAGAACCTGAAACACACATTGAAAACCAAGTTTTCTTTGCTACCGAAGTATTAGCGTTAGGTAAAGCTAGAAAACAATCAAATCCAGAAGAAAACCATCAATAAAAACCATCAAAAATATGTCGAATCTCACAGCTATCAACTCCCCAAAGCTTAGATGTTGCTCGCCCTCGAGTGACAAGAAAATAAGGAAGAATAGCAGAGATCCGAAATTGAAATAAAAGAACTTACAAGCTCAAATTGGTGTCAAATTCTTTTCTTCACAATTCCTGTAATCTTAAACATGATCATACATGTATTCACAAGATTGCACTGAGTCCACTTCCTAACCACGTATATCTTGCTAGCAAATAAATCATATGCTCGAGCAAGTGTCAAAAGTTTAGCTAAGAAAGTGAAACAAATTCTTTTGGTGTCTCTCTTTGTTGAGAGATGAAAACTTTTTGCTCGTGTTTCTTTAATCAATTAAGAGTACTCAAGTTGGCAAAAAAACATTCAATTTAAGAACAACTCATCTATTCCCATGTCAAAATTTCAAGACGCTCAAAGCACCTTTTTCCTTTCCTTGTTTTTCACAAACTTCAGCCCTTTCATAGAGAAATCATGCCACTATTTTTAACATGTTAATTAGGATTGTGTTGCACACTCTTGACCATGCCAATAGATAACTATTAAGCAATAGTGGGTTATAGGAGTACTACAACTTCACTTGGAACGTGAAACCATGAGGAGACTAAAATTTTACCCGTCATAGCATTGCAGCTACAGACGCTTACATAACTCAATAGCCGAAATCAAGTGGTTTCCCACATTTAGATTGTTCATTGGCCAGTGGAGTTAATAGTTCCCCATGGAGCATGATAGTGTTGTAATGACACGCGTAAAGCAATATCTTACTGTAATTATTAGAAAAAGCAGTGGCATAATCTCTACTACTTTGAAGCATCCATTTTATCAGACAATTTCATTCAATAGTGTTATCGAGTCTATTTACATTAAGCTCAAATGGTGTTGAGTAGTTCTAAAATCAAATCCTTTGGGCTAAACATGGACTGAAGTCATCTTTTGGATGATTTTTCTTGTTGTAAAAATGTAGGAAATTTTTTAACCAAGTTCATTGCTCATTATTTCAAAGCTAAAAAGGAGACATTGGAAAAGGAATAGAATTTATAGGATAACAAGCTAAGTGGGGAGTGGATCAAGTGCAAGCGAGTAAATAATTGTAGGGTCAATTTAAAGTTGCAGAAAAGGTGATGAAAGGAATGTGATATCTCCTCTTGCTTGCTTCGTTCTCGTACTTGAGTCAAACCCCCTCTATATTTCCCTATTACCAAGTCACCTGAAATTAAGCAATCTCCAAGAGAAACTAAGAAACAAATTTGCAATAAAGGTTACAACTATTTTTTGTGTTTTTGGTTTAGGAATGCAAACTGAAAGTAAACATTCAATTTTGAAGAAGGAAAATAAATCAAAAGAAGAAATAAAAATATGAATGCAAGGTTTGGAGGTTTTCAAACCTTCCCCAAGCTTAGGTTGTTGCCAGGCTCAGTTGTTGCCGTCATTCGGTGGCGGGTACGGATACTGCTGCTAGTAGTCGGGGAAGTGAGTCATGAAGTGACTGAAGTTGTGAGTTAAGGCGTTAACATCGTCATTCACTCCTTGTAGCGTGTGGTTAATCTCCCCAACGCGCTGGTTGAGCTGCTAAAAATCTTGATAGGGGATGTTGTTGAACCCCTGTTGCTGTTGATTGGGCCATGGGTCCCAGGATCCCTCCTATTGCTGCTGGTGTCCCTCCCAAGCAGGGTTGTATTCCTGCTCCTGCTCCTCCTGCTCCTGCTCCTGCTCATCCTGCTGCTCTCCTTCTTCATCTTCTTGATTAGGCTATAATTTAGCCATGATCTCCACCACTTGATCCTTGTTGAGGATCCAGTTGTCCTTTGCCACAATCGAGAAGGCTTGTGGACAGGGCAACGGAATCTGCTCAACCTTTGCATCATCAAGATAACCAAACTGATATGCTCGGAGCCTCTTGTTAGCTTGGTAAACACCGAGGAAACCACAAGTAGTTATATATTTTACATCCATAAATTTGGAGCCATCAACAGGTTGCATCACATGTAATGGAATGTTCAATGCTATGACAAGGTGGGTTACCAATCCACCAATGTGAATGTCACCTTTCTTTTTGTTGCTCTGGTGGCGAAGGTGTTGGAGGAGTAGAGCCGCATGATTGGGGCTTTGCGGTGCATTGGGGAAGAGTGCCTTGGTGATCATGGCCATGTCCGCATTGGCCATGGAACCGGTATCTCCTCTTCCCGACAGTGTATTGGCGAGGAACAAGGCGAAGTAGCAAATTGTTGGGTTCTGAATGGTGGACATCTTCTTTTGGTAGCAGTCCCTGCCACCTTTAACAGAAATAACCTCCCAAGTTTCTCCACTTGAGATGCTATATAATTTTGTAATAGTTGACTCCCCATCGTGAGGGAAGCCAAAAGCATCACAAAATCATTGGAAAGTTATTTCATATGGCTACTGGTTTATGGTGAAGCTTACCGTGCATGCATTATGTTTCTCCTTGTGGTCATCGTGGAAAGAGGCGAGGAACTCATACGTGAGCTCGGTGTAGGTATTGTGGCTTGCAAAGTCGAGTAGTGATAGCCCTGCATTTTCACACAGGTCGAAGTTTGCCTGTTGGGGATATACTTTCTGGGTATCCTCACTGTGCCTCACTGACCATGGTGGCCCATTTCAGGTTAGATCTTTGCTTCACGGGCGGCCTAGTCAGGGAGAAGAGACGGAGTCCAGTCCGGCTACGGGAAGGCCGAGAAGACTTACCGACATCGGCCTGTAGTGTTACTTGTAGTTCAAGATGTACTCTATAACTGACTCTTAGTCGTAGTCGGATATGTCTCTCCTGTGAACCCTAGGACGGATATCTATATAAGCCATCCTAGGGACCAGCCTTTAGGGCACCCCACAATAGTCTACAATCTCAACTCGCACAGGCGAAACCCTTGTAACCCATATTCTGGCTCTGCCGTATTACTGGATTACTAGTAGGAGTAGGATCCGTCCAAAGCCAGGGGATTCGAACCTGGGTAAACTTGTGTGCTCACCGTCTCGAAATACCGTACGTCAAACACCCCTCTCTTCCGCACGCCTCGAGGAACCCCTCATAGCGTACTTGTCATCAATCCGACAACAGTTGGCACCCACCATGGGGCAAGTGAGCTTCAGATCTGCATTCCGAGCGGAATCTGTAACAATCAGAATCGGCGAGACAATCACCGTCGGCCACATCCTCTACGCCAGCGACGTCCCTCTCATCGTTCTCGACGAGACCTGGATTTCGGCTAGGGAGGCCGTGACTGCCTACACCATCATGTATTTTGGTGAGATCAATGTTTAAATTGGTTTTGCTGAACCTGCCCTACCCACCCCAGCGGTGATGATAGAGGCAGACGAAGCTTCTGGGTCCACTTTGTCCGCTGAGGCGGCAGAGTTTCGGATCCTGGAAAATCCCAATCCCACCCAGCCTGCACCTAACGTGGAGATAGTGGAGAAAAGCTGAGCCTGAACCAGATCTTATGGTCCAAGTCAAATCTGGAGTGGATCTCCCAAGGGAGGCCGAATCCCAGATCGATCTCCCCATCGAGGTCAAAATCCAGGAGGAGCAAGACAACAACTCTAGTTCCGGCTCTGCCAACGCCAGAACCGATCAACCCTTCCTGAGGCACACGTTGAGGCGTTTGATGCTACAATACGCCAATGTCGATGAAATTCTTAAGACCATCAGGCGTTTCGAGGAAGCCCACGAGGAAAGCCGCAACCACCTCAGTATGCACACTCGCACTTTGTCAGATATGTTGGATCCAGATCCGGCTCTGTCGATGTTGGAGACAACGAAGACTCATTGCTAGAGGCGACCGGAACAAACACCGACTTACCAGCATCTTTGGATGATTCAATGACATCGGCGGATTTCTGAAAGTTCTCCGCGGAGTATGAAGAGGAGTACAACTCCAAGCTGCAGAAGAAGGAGAAGCCATGGATGAAGGATCTAGGGAAAACTCTCCCAAATCGCAGGATGTTATGGATCTCGGAGCTAATCCTGACATCCAGCTGTCCAAAAGTACTGATCAGAGCTTGACTCCAGGAAAAGGACCCAAAGCCTTCTTTGCTACCGGCGCTGCCAAGAAGGCAAAGAAGGAGAAGACTCCGGCAAAAGATCCTCTGGCTGAGGAAGTGGTTTCCAAAGATTATGAGGAAGACTAAGATGGAGCCCTAATCCCAGACGATCCAAAGGAAACTCCGATGGATGGATACGTGATTACCGCTGGTGCTCGTAAACTCATCGGAGATGCGTTAACTACACCAATCCCTACCGCTGTAGAGCTTACACCTGCAGAATTGGAAGACAGGGCCCAAGCCCTAGAAGCGCGTTGTCAAGTACTCCTAGACGAGGCTAACAACCTCAAGGAAGAGAAGAAGCGCATTGCATCTGCGGAGCAGTTCATCTCTCTATAGCATCAGAAGACCCGGAAAGGCCCTGTGTGGGCTAACAAATATCTGGAAGTTCACAAGCTCCTCTTTGAGGGAGATCCGGGAGCACCTCCGCTTGACAACAAGGGAGATTTGGTGTATTCAACACTAGTGGAAAATACTGCTGCCGCTCGAGATATCCTAGCAAACAATCCAAACCCAGATCAAGTCCGGTTGGGCATAAAGCTACTTACCAAAGGTCTAGAGCAAACAGAAGGTCGTGAAGTTTGGGAGCGGAAAACTGGTCTCTAAGTCTAACCAATGTCGCACAGATCTGACCTGGGATGACATTAGGCCCCGATGGGACCCAGAACAGCATCACCATCCTGACCGTCGAGAAGACAACTACAGAACCGGATCTTCAGGGCAACGGCACAGAGCCACATGTGACTGTAGCAATGTTGCTCCAGATGCAGAGCGAGACACATTTGCGGCACTAGTTCCGAGGCACCCTCCCCGGCGAGAGTCGAACAATCATAGGGAAGACGAAAAACAGCAACGTTGGGAGGAGGACCGATAAAGGATGCCACCTCCTAGACATATAATTCGTTCGGCTGAACCTCATCACAATGGGGGAAACGATGGACGAAGGAACGACATACACCATGCCGAGTAAAGCCGTCAGGGGGCTCATCATAGTCAAGACCCTCCCTGGAACCAGAATAATGACGCTCCGGATGGAGGCGCGCTCAGCCGGAAACAATCCACCTGCATACCCTCTCCACAAGGTAGCCATCACAACGGCTCTCGAGGAGGCCAAGAAGGGCGTCGTGGCGGAGGAGGTGATGGTAGAAGCAGAAGTCCAGCTCCAAGGCACCGCAGTCACAGCGAACAACCAAGACGGTGTTCTCTGTCACCAAGTGATGCGAGACACCGGATCAACTCTAACATGGAGGTGCGGTGCTACGAGAACGATGATATCTATGTGGGTCCAAAATTCTTCGGACCGCGCATTCGATAGATACACTTCTCGGAAGGATTTGCTATCTCAAGACACATCCAAGCCTACGACGGTGTGGCCCAGCCAGATACTTGGCTCCAGGATTTTTTCCAGGCTTGATGCATTGCCAAAGGCGGAAATAGCTTGGTCCCGACCCGGTATCTCCCACTTATGCTGAGGAAGACTACACGAGCCTGGCTCAATGAACTTCCGGGGAACACCATCCACAACTGGTATGACATGCAAAGTGCATTCTTTCAGAATTTCGAAGCCACATATCGGATGCACTGTATGTTTGGAGACCTACAGCGTTGCACCCAGAAATCCGGAGAAACTTACCGATATTTCTCGGATAATGGATCGACACCAAGAACTCCAGTGAAGGAGTAAACGATCTAACTGCGATTGAAGCGTTCATTGTAGCACTCCCAATTGGTTTACTATGTCACCGTTTGAAGTGCGACAAGGTCACTGATCTGGGAGAGATGATAGAGACGCCGAAGATGACGCAGAGGGACTACCGAACATCCTGGCTATACCACAATTAGCAAAACAGCCGAAGCAACAAGCTCAGAAGTGCAAGAATACCTCGGAAGAAAAACCCAACGCGGAAACAGCGGTTGTTACCTCCACTTTCGGCACTGGAGGACGAGGAGGGCATGGAGGCAACCGCGGACGCGGTCGTGGGACGTCAAGGGTCCAAGGTAGAGGAGACCAGCAACCTGGGAAAACCTACTCTTGGGCCGACATGGCCAATAGTCAGTGTGTGCATCACATAGATGCCGACAGGGGCTCTTCCCACACAAACACCGAGTGTCGTTTCAATGATGACATCAAGAAAGATGATTCCGCTAGCTACAGGGCCAAGTGGAAGAAGGGAAAGAAGAATCCCAAAAAAATCAAAAGAGACCAAGGAAGATTCTGACATGGAGGAAGTAGAGCCTTCAAATCCCAAGTCGGATGGAAAGAAGAACTTCCCAACGAAGAAAGACACTTATGTCACTTTCCTTGGGTCTCAACCAGCTAAGGTCAAGAAAGCAGTTTTGCATGAGCTCAATGTGACTGTTCCGGCTGTCCCTCAATTCTTGGATTGGTCGGAAGTGGCAATCACCTTTGACTATGCTGATCATCCGCCTAAGTTGCACATGCGAGGAAAATATGCCTTAGTCGTTAATCCACTTATTGTCGGCTATGGTTTCTCCAACACTCTCATGGATGGCGGCAGCAGCATCAACCATCTCTATGTCGAAATGCTACGTCGAATGAGGATCTTGGAAACTCAGCTAAATCACAGCTCTGTGATCTTTCACGGAGTTGTCCCAAGAAGACAAGCAAATTCCCTAGGAGAGATCACTATGGATGCTACCTTTGGAACTCCAAAGAACTATCGGATGGAAGCACTTTCCTTCGAAGTGGTCCCGTTCAAGAGCACATACCACACTATATTTGGACAATTGGCTTACTAGGCTTTCATGGCTCGTCCATGTTACATTTATAATATGATGAAAATTCCAGGTCCCAAGGGCGTGATCTCCATCAGGGGAGACCCGAAGAAAGCATGAGAGTGCGCGGACGGAAATGCCGCCTTTGCTGAAGTTGTACTACACGCCCAGGAGTACGAGGAGTTCAAGAAGACCATCGGCCCGTCCGAGATGCCCGCGATGAAGAAGGAGGTTACAAATATGACTCCGGAGTTCAAGGCATCAGAAGAGACGAAGACAATGCCGTTGATGGATGATAACGCCTCCAAGGTGACTCGGATAGGTGTAGGTTTAGATAGCGCATAGGAAAGCGCGATCGTCAAGTTCCTCCAAGCAAATCAAGACATCTTCGCATGACAGCCATCTGACATGACCGGAGTACCTAGGGAACTTGCCGAGCACTCTCTTAATGTACACCTAAACGCTAAACCCATCAAACAGTCCTTTCAACATTTCGGTGATGAAAAGTGAAAAGCAATAGCTAAGGAACTAGCTCGACTCGAGTTAGCCGGATTCATAGAAGAATTCATCCACACTGAGTGGTCGGCCAATCCTGTAATGGTCCCTTAAAAGGACACTACTGAATTAAGGATGTGTGTTGATTATATTGCCTTGAACAAGGCTTGTGCCAAAGATTCGTTCGCTCTACCTAGAATTGATCAAGTCATCGATTCTACAATAGGCTCGGAACTCCTATGTTTTCTCGATGCATATTCCGGTTATCACCAAATCTGGATGAAGGAATCAGACAAAGTCAAAACTTCATTCATAACCCCCTTCGGAACCTTCTGTTTTGTTACGATGCCCTTTGGGCTAAAAACGCAGGAGCTACGTACTAGTGCACTATGCAGCGTTGCCTCCATGATCAAATCGGACGCAATGTACATGCATATGTGGACGACATAGTGGTGATGTCCAAAAAGAAGGAAACCTTAATTTCCGACTTGGAGGAAACGTTCGCTAATCTACGAAAATACAATATAATGCTTAATCTGAAGAAGTGCTTCTTTGGAATAGCAGCCAGAAAATTGTTAGGCTTCATCGTGTCTCAAAGAGGCATAGAGGTGAACCAGGAAAAAATTAAGGCTATACTCAATATCTCCAGGCCGACTCGCCTAAAGGACGTTCAAAGACTAACCGGCTGCATTGTTGCGGTCAGTCGGTTTGTAAGACAGCTCGGTGAAAGAGCCGCACCACTCTACAAGATCCTAAAAAGACTAAAAAGTTCGTTTGGACTGATGAAGCTGAGGCTGCACTACAAGACCTAAAAGCAGTACTCTTGTCTACTCCTATCCTTGTAGCACCGGAACCTCGTGAGCCGATGTTGCTCTATCTCACTGCGACAAACAGAGTCGTCAGTGTCGTCATGGTGGTGGAAAGACCAGAGGAAAAATAGGAACACCTGGTGCATCGTCCGACTTATTATATCAGTGAAGTCCTAACTGAATCAAAACAGCGGTATCCGCACTATCAAAAGCTGGCTTATGGTGTGTTCTTTGCATCTCGGAAGTTACGGCATTACTTTCAAGAGCATCAAATTACCATGGTGAGCACAGATCCTATGAGAGACATAATTAACAACAACAACAATGCTACAAGACGTGTTGCAAATGGGGAATAAAGCTTTCAGCTTTTGACATTCAGTACAAACCTCATAAAGCAATCAAATCCTAAATCCTCGCTGACTTTGTCGCTGATTGGATAGAGACAACGGAAAATATGACCCTCCTAGAGTCGGATTACTGGAACTTGCATTTTGACGGGTCTAAAGCACTCGAGGGCTCGGGGGATGGCGTGGTGCTCAAATCACCCCAAGGAGATAAGATTTTCTATGTGTTGCAGATTCACTTCATGGCAACAAACAACATTGCCGAATGAGAAGCACTACTGCATGGAATCCGGATTGCTAAGGATATTGGCATCCGACGACTAATGTGTTATGGAGATTCGGATCCTGTCGCTCAGCAAGTTTCGGATATATGTAATGCAAACAAACACATGGCATCATATAGGGCTGTCATGGATGAAGTAGCTAAATCGTTCGAAGGGTTTGAAGTTCAACACATCCCTCGAACAGTAAACGAGGAAGAAGACGCACTATCTCAGATAGGCTCTGCGCGGAAAAAGGTCTCGGATGGCGCTTTTTTGGAGCACATTAGAGTTCCCTCTATCGCAGGAGTTGATGAGGAGTATCCGACCTAATCCGACTCACCTTTAGTAGAAGTTCTGGCTGTAATTCCCAGCAGGACTCAACCCTACCTTGACTTCTTGGTAGACGGGAAATTACCCGAAGATGAGGTTCAGAGCCGACAAATCATCCGATGAGCAAAAACCTATACAATAATAAGTGGTGAGCTCTATAAGCGGAGTGTATTTGGGGTCTTTCAGCGCTATGTATCTCTAGAAGAAGGAGTGGAAATCCTAAGGGAAATTCATGAAGGCGAATGCGGTCATCACGCTGTAGCCAAATCTTTAGTGGCAAAAGCTTTCAGACACGGATTTTTCTGGCTTACAGCCAAGGAAGATGCCGAACGGCTGGTCAAGACGTGCAAAGGCTACCAAAAGTACGCCAAACAAGCTCATATTTCGGTTGATCAGCTGCGAACAATACCTATAACATGGCCTTTCGTGGTCTATGGGCTTGACATGGTAGGACCATTTAAATGAGCTCCAAGTGGATTTACTCACCTCTAAGTGATGGTGGATAAGTTCACAAAATGGATTGAGGCTAAACTTGTCATAAGTTGTGATGGAGCAACAACCAGAAGATTTGTCGAGGATGTTATAATCCGATACGGCTATCCGCATAGTATTATCACGGACAACAGGAGCATTTTTTCTATGGGAGAACTTGCCAAATTCTACGACGAACAAAATAACCAGCTTGACATTGCGTCAGTCGCACATCCACAAGCTAATGGACAAGTTGAAAGAGCAAATGGTTTAATCCTACAAGGCCTCAGACCAAGACTTGAAGCACCACTTTGTCGTGCTATGGGGGCTTGGGCAGATGAATTACCGTCTGTAATATGGAGCTTGAGAACAACTTCGAACAGGTTAACTAGATACACACCTTTCTTCTTGGTCTATGGCGTAGAAGCAGTTCTTCCTAGTGATTTAATTCATACTTCTCCCTAAGTTGCTACGTATATCGAAGAGGATGCCAAAATTTCTTGACAAAATGATCTCGATTTAATCGAAGAAGTTTGCGTCGTTGCTGAGATGAGATCAACAACCTATCAGCAGAAGTTACACATGTATCATAGCCAGAGAGTCAGAAACCGGTCTTTCAATAAAGGCAACTTGGTTCTCTGGCTTGTGCAGAAAAGAAAGCACAAACTTTCCCTAGTATGGGACGAGCCCTTTTTAGTTAGCCGAGTATTGCACAATGGTTCTCACTATCTAACTGATATGCGGCCAGTCAAAGAAAGATCTGCTACTAAGAAGAGAAAGAGAGCTGGAGGCAGTACAGACCCGGAAGAATTAGACCGACCATGGAATATTGCTCAACTACGTCCCTTTTATTCTTAAAATTTCTTTCTTTGTAATCATATATGTGTACATGTTCAAAGAGAAATAATGTGTTGGTTGCCTCAATATTTTCTGAGAAGTTTTATATTAGCATCTTGTTTCCCAATGATCATGTCACAATCGAAAATCCCAAAATACTTCAAAGTACATCATGCTCATGTTTGTTCTGGTTAGATTTCCGATTATAAAAATGCTACCTTCGAGTATAAATCTAAATTTTCTAGTCTATACCTGGGTTCTTTATCTAATTGCCGGATGCAGACATTTTCCGAGTAGTGAATTGTTGGTAATGGAAGACGGCTTTTTTCTGAGTTTAAACTGGTTTAGCAATTGAGCTCTGTTGCTCAGTAGAGTTTCCGTGTTGAAGGTTAGCCAGCTCACAAAAGGGACGAGGCGGAAAGCCAGATAAGAGGTAAGTATAGACAAAAAAGTGCTTATGTAAAAATTTCAGGCACGTCAAAATAAAGCCAAAAGTGCTAAAAAGAAGTCAAAAGCATCAGTTCTTGCAAATCTTAGCACTAGCAAAAATATTATACTATTTATTACAGTCCGATTATTTCAGAATAACACATTGTTTTTCTGGTACTCTACGATATAGGAGGAGAGGTAGGAGCTGCCGGCTCACTGGATACATTGCCTTCGCCTTGATATCTTTTCGAGACAGGCAAATCGGATTTAGTTTGCCCGTTGTCGGAAACTTCAGTTGTTTCTTCGGCAGGCAGAGGAGGTGTGTCCACGCGAGTGAAGAAAGGAGTGTCGTAGCTAGTCAATGATGGCCTTGATGTTCTGCTCCTTGCCGTCTTCATGCACAGTTGAATAACCTCTGGTTACTTGCCAGATCTCCATGCTTCCATGGTGGCTCATAACCATGGTAAGGACATTCTGTGTTGTGGTTCGCGCATAGGACATGTTCCAATCTTGGAAGAGCTGGGGAATCTCCTTTGCCTTATCTCACACCTCAAAGGCGGACATTCAATTCATGTCTGGAACTTTGAGAACTTTGCCAATATCCTCCAATGATTGGAAGAAATCGTGAAGCAAGTCGTTGACTTCTGTAAGCCGGCTGGTGCAAGACTCGGTGGAGGAAGAATCCAGTAAGTTCAAAGGACCTGCATATACAAAAGCAAAGTCAGACATATATCTAGATTCCTAGGAATCGGAAAGAAATAAAGATTAGAGATAGGAAAATTACCGAAGATGGCATTGTCAACTTTGGTGTTCTCCGCTCGAAGACTCTAGAGTTCATCCCGGAGAGCTTGGGTAGTCCTTTTCTATGAACGACTTATCATTGAGATTCAAGTTTTTCTGATCCTGGATTGCGATCTTTCGATCACGTTCTTCGGTGGCCATGTTAGATGATTCAAGAACGTTAGCAATGTTGTGCTCATGATCTATCTTCAGTTCATTAAGATCCTGCTTTAAGTCGGCGTTTTCTACCTCCAGGGTTTTGAAATTCTTGGCCTCTTCAATCATTTTACATGACTGCTTGACTAGTTGTGTAAACAAAAGGGAAACCGTTGGATAAGCATTCGACTATGAAAGCAAAAATAGCAAGGATAAGGACTGGAATGATTACCTTCAGCTTCATCCTTGGAAATCTTCAGTTGAGCATTTTCCAGACGGAGAGCTCTGATCTCTCTCCGCTTATTGCAAATATTCTTTAATAATTCCTGGTTATAAGCATTAACTTTCTGTAAGTCAGAATAATATCCAGAGTTACAAGTCTACTAAAGACTCAAGCTAATATTTTAACTAATATCAGCACGAGCCTTGGGGGCTACACTAATTCATTCTTTGGCATCCTATGAAAGCATAAATCCGGATTGTCTATCCAACTTCATGCTCGGGGGCTAGAGGATATGATATGAAATAAAGTAAAAGAGTGAGTTGGAATTCTGACTTACATATTGTTCATGAGCAAGCTTGCTTAGACTCATGTTCACCTCAGTAGTAACGTTCTCAGTGAGAGTCAGCGGGATTATTGGTGGTGGCGGAGCCACGCCGGCCTTCAGCTTCTCATCACGAAGACGAACTTGGTCAAGAAGCTCAGAGTACTTGATGTCCTCGGCTTCTTGTGCCTCTTCGTCGATGGTGATGTACCGGCTCTCTAGGCATTACTGAGCCAGTTTCTGGATTTCTTCGGCAGTCTTCCGAGTAATGCCAAGTTTGACAATACCCGGACTGCGGAGTAGGTTATCCGCGAAAACCTCTGCCGAGGGATCATTACCCTTTAAGGGTTCACCCTTATCAGTTGTCGAGTCACTCATGGTGACATCGGCCTGCGGATCAAGGTTCGCTGGCTCAAAATGCTGAGATGGATCTTTCACAACAGACAGAGATGGAGTAATCTCCGGTGTTGTAGAAGGCTTTGGGGCAAGAGTCAGAGGCACTGCAGCAGGAGAAGTTAAGTTTAACTTTGACTGGAGCAGGGACTTTGCCGAGTTTCCCTTCCCCTTGCCCTTGGTGAGCTGTTTAGCTCTGGAGAAATGATAGAACAAGATCATTACGCTTCAGAAGGAATAAGAAATAAAATACAAAGACCTTGTGATGAAAGTTACCTCTTCACAACGGGCACTTCCTTTGTGCCGATAAAAACGGTCAGAGTCTTATGCTTTCGGGTAAGCGCCTCCGGCAGTGCAATAAGTTCTCCATCATCCTGAGAGAGCTCAGGAGGATATCCCTCAAGAGGATCAAGCTCCGACTCGGGGAGGTCAACAAGCTGAAAGAAGAATTACCTCAGTATTGCAAAAAGACATAACAATGTAGAGATGAACACATATTCGAGTAATTGCTAGAAAACTTACTGGTGTCACGGGATCATCAGCCATATGCATATCCAAGGAAAGTTCTAGAATCTTCCTCTCGATCTGCTCCTTGATCAACCATTTGATCTGGGACTCGTAGTCCTTGTCTGAATAATATTTGGAGTAGATCCAAAGAGAATCCGTCTTACTCTTGGTGATTGAATGCATGAGCCGATCACCATGATATTGGAGAGGCTGGATCCGGCACGCCAGCCAGCAGTGGATCAAGTCGGATCCTTTTAGACCCTTTTGCTTCATCAAATATTCGATGCGCCTCTTAGTGAGAAGCAGATCGTTAGTGAGAGATGGAGGATCCGTGTCCCAAGAGTCTTGGGGCATGGTGGCGCCATCAACGAAAGCCGGCAAAGAAGTTGCTTTGTCGGGAGCCAGTTTGTACTTATGGTAAAGGAACGTGGACGGCCATTTCTTCACAGACTCACTGGCCTTAATACTAGGATAGATTCGTTCTCTCCTAACAGAAAAGCTAATAAGGATTACCGGTAGTGATGGAATTTCTCTGGGTATGGAAATAGTACCGGAAAAGAATAAGACTCGGCCTAATACCGAGATACCCCTCACACAAAGATGCATAAGCACTCATTTCTAAAAGTGAGTTTGGGGGGGGGGAGATTGTGGAGTTGCACTCCATAGTGATCTATAACCTTAGAGAAGAAATTTGAGGGAGGAAAACTCAAACCTCTGTCGAGGTGGGTGCCGAAGTGCACTCGCTTGTCGGTGTTAGGGGTGGGGATGGTTTGTCCGAAGCCGCTCCACCAGTCACCGGTAAGGAGGAGGCCTTCCTTCTCGATGACACGAAGCATGGCATCGTCAAGGGCGCAAGGGATCCAAATCCCGGGGAAGTTATCCTTCTCCGTTGCTATAGAAGTTGTCGCTGCTATTGCCGCCATGCTGGAAGACGAAGCCTCAGCCATCTTTTGGGCGTCGGTGACCTAGGATGGGCGGCGCTGTGGGCTTTGGGGGAGGCAAAGGAGCTTTTTAGCAGGAAGCATCAAGAGGAAGGAGAAAGCACTAGCATTGGTAAGGAAGAAGGAAGAGATCTTGACCCCTTATATCCCTCACTTGCGCCAAGATTCTTGCAAATATAAACAGTAACTGTGCCATGCGTTGTGGAAGGAGCTGGGTAACCTCCTCACGAGGATTACACCGCCTTGATCTCCGCGCACGCATTAAAATGAGACCCTGGTTCTGCAAAAGGCGGACCCACCAACGGTCGTGCTGACAGGAATGTCTATCAATGACGTGACTTGACCTTGACTGATATCAGGTTACGTTAGAGACCAAGTTCCGGCTTAGTTTGAATTTTAAGCTAGAAACCCGAATAATGTACTCATAGGTCCGACTCGTATTGAGACTCGAATCCTATCCTTTCTTTTTGAAGTTTCGGGAACCCTTCAAGATTCTACAAGCCGAAGATGGATCAAGCTAGATGATGATAAAATCTGACTCTAGATCTTGGAGGCTTCTGGGGGCTGCTGTTGGGGATATACTTTACGGGTATCCTCACTGTGCCTCAATGACCAGGGTGGCCCATTTCGTTTTAGAGCTTTGCTTCACGGCCGGCCCAGTCAGGGAGAAGAGACGGAGTCCAGTCCGGCTACGGGAAGGCCCAGAAGACTTACCGACATAGTCCTATAGTGTTACTTATAGTTCAAGATGTACTCTGTAACCGACTCTTAGTCATAGCCAGATAGGCCAGATAGGTCTCTCCTATAAACCCTAGGACGAATATCTATATAAGCCGTCCTAGGGACTAGCCTTTAGGGCACCCCACAATAGTCTATAATCTCAACTCACACAGGCGAAACCCTTGTAACCCATATTCCGGCTCAGCTGTATTACCGGATTGCTAGAAGTTGTAGGATCCGTCCAAAGCCGGCGGATTCGAACCTGGGTAAACTTGTGTGCTCACCATCCCGGAATACCATACATCTCACACCCCTCTCTTCCGCATGCCTCGAGGACCCCCTGATGCCGTACTTCCATCAATCTGACAACACCGGCCTCAACCCTGCCGCGGTGAGAAAGCTATCATCGGCCCAACGTGTGGGCATCACCCTCCTTGATGAAACTATGGCCAACTTGTTGTTGAGCTCGTCCCAGAGCCTCGAGCTCTCGCCATGTTGGGGCTTACTCTTGCGAAAAATGCAACCAATTTTGTTCATCTTGATGTACTAAAAAATTTCACCGTAAAATCTTAGGCATATAGTTTCTATATGATATATGAATGATTCTACGTGGAAAATTTAATCCTAACATGAGAAATCAAAAGGGAAAAATAAACAAGCTTGAGTTCAGCCACTAGATCAGTGTGAGAGTTTCAACCATGGAATTCTGAAATTAAAGCATGGATAGGGAGAGAAACATACCGATCTGTTGATTCCCCAAATCAAACGAACGAAATCTGCGAAGAATCAAGAGTTCTAGGTGGGTTTTCAGGGGTTTGGAGAGAGAATATGAGGGAAAAAGTGAGGAGGAGGAAGAACCCTAGCCGTCTCGGTGTGTTTAAGTGGTCGTGCCAAACTATACGGCCGCAACTATACGGGCGAGAAAATTAGTTCCCGCCGTATAGTTGTGGCAGCATCGACAATTAGGGATTCTTTATGCTAGATCACAACTATACGGGCACAACTATATGGCCGGATCAAAATGGTCCCGCCGTATATTTGGTCGTTAAACCTTTAGTATCCTGGAAAATAAATTTTACAAAGGCAACGATAACTATATGGCCGGAACTATACGGCTGGAATTTATGTTCCCACCGTATAATTGGTCGTTAAACCTTTAGTACCAAGCTTTTTCGCCCAAAATTTTCAGAGATTCACCTTTTAATCTGGACAAAATGATTAAGCTAGTTTTTGTAGATAAAACTCAAACTTTTATTTTTATACTTATTATATGCTTGTTCACTCTATGTTTCTACTACTTTCTGATAGCTACATCTTCACGGGCGCGCTTCCGCAAGAATGTCTGTGAAAAAGTTGTAGGAACATGATGAACATTTTATTCTTTAATTTATTTTATTAATATGATGGGTTGACTCCCATTAAGTATTTTATTAAGAATGGTTGAATAATTCAACCCCTTTTCTGTTCTCAAATTCTTACCTTGGGTTGCCCCTTATCAAAGGCACTTATCACATGAACTCATTTTGCCGGTGGAATATATCTTTCTCCTGCTTCTAGCTTCTTTGGAAAATACCGGATGATTTCGGCATCATAAACATTGAAGATCTTTTTCCCTCAGCACAATCAACTGACACTCCTGTAGTACTAAGGAAAGGTCTTCCAAGTATTATGGATAATTTTTCATCCTCTGGCATTTCAAGAATAATAAAATCAGTGGCAATAACATGCTCATCTATTCTAAGTAGAACATCCTCAATCATACCAATCGGTTATTTAGTGCACTTGTCAGCCATCTGCAAAGTCATAGTAGTAGGACAATACTCCCTAATCATAACCTTTTATAGAGGGAATATGGCATTACACTAACTCTTGCACCTAAATCACACAAGGCATTGTGAATATCTGTTTTGCCAATTGAGCATGAAATATCTGCTATTCCGGGATCTCCCTATTTAGACAATAGCTTCCCATTAGCAGGATAACTAGTCACCATGGCAACAGTTTCCGTTATTTCTTTCTTTCTACTAAGAATATCACGGAGGAATTTAGAATAGGTAGGAACTTTTATTGCATCCACACATGGAATTTCTAGACGAAGATCACCAAGTACCTTTATGAAAGAATCATAGATTACCTGATCCGATGCTTTATTTTTTTCAATCTGGATAAGGAATCTTTTGCTCACCTTTCTTATTCTTGTCTTTTACCTTTTGTGGGGGATCAGGCTCTTTTGTTGCTTTATTTTGTTGCTGCTTATCACTTTTCTTGTTTTCTACTACAACAACTTCATCTTCATTGCTTATCTATTTTTCTTCTCTTGGATCAACTGTCTCTGCATCAAAGTCATAATGGTCATCATGTGCATCATTTTGCTCCTCCATGGTTTGATCTTGTGTTTCTTGAACAGTTTCATCTTGAGGATCCACCAGTGTACCATCTTCTTTGCTTGCTTTGAGCAAGGCCTTTTTCCTTTTGATCTTTTTTAGCTTCATATTTCGGTGGTCCTAATGGCCCTGTAACAACTGCCCCTCCCCTTGTAACAACATTAGTAGAAACAGGAATATATGTATCATTTTGAAGAAAAATTTGATAACCAGAAGCTATTTATTTATATTGGGTTTCCATCATACTAAGGTACTTGTGAAATAATTTTATTTGTTTGCCAATCTCATCATAATTTTTCGTGAGTTCTGCCAAAATCTTCTTATGTCTTTGAAATTGGTTATGCAGGTTATTATGAGATTTCGCTTGTCGATGTTTTAATTATTGATTTTTTTCTAGTTTCATCTTCTTCAGTAAAAACTTGTAACAAGTCTACTTTGTTTTCCTTAACAAGTTCAGAAGGTATACCTTTTTCTTTCATTGTTTTGCGTACTTCAGGCATAAGATCAGGAGTTATATGAAGTATCCCTTTTTTCCAGTTTAGTGCCAAAATCAGGATTATATAAAGAATCATTCTTATCCCTAGTAGACATCAATTCCAAACATGCTTTAATAGTTAAAGTATTTATCGATCCTCCTGCTGATAAGTCAAGCAACTCTCTGCATTGAGTATTAAGACCATGGTAAAATAAATGGCAAATAGTTGATTCAGAATAGCCATGATTAGGAATACTATTGATCATTCCAAAGAATCAATCCCAGGATTATGGGTAGTTTTCTCCCGCGTTCCGACTAAAGTTACCTATATTCTTTCTAATTTCAGTTACCTTTTTAAAAGGTTAAACCTGTTTATGAATTTAACAATACAGTTTCCCCAACATTTAATGTAATGGCGAGGGAGATAATATAACAAGTCTAGAGCCTTACCTTTAAGAGACCGACGAAATAATTTTAGACGAGAGAAGTCTCTTGGCAAACCTTTTGGTCCAAGTGATGTTATCACATCATCGAAATCTCTAAGATGTCTTCCTGGGGCTTCATCTTCCCTTCCATTGAAAGCTTTTTCCTGCAAAATTTTAATAATCTCACCATCAAATCAATATTCTCTAACTCTAGGATTAGGAAATTCTATTGGTTGTTTAAGAAAAGCAGAATTTGGAACACTATATTCTCTGAGAGTTTTCTCAGGTTTCTTGGGAGTTGTCCTGTAAATGGACAAGATTTCCATGCACTCAGGTTTTCAACTTCAACCTTATTTGATCTTAAAAGCTTTTAAATAATTTCCTCGCGCCTTTGAATAGGCACGCGCTCAATATAATCTAGTAAATAGGTCCTACCAGAGCATGTAGACCCTTTGTCTCCTAGGGAGACCATTTTTTAGTAGTAACACCTGAAATGTCAAGAGACACACACTTAGCGCTTAGCCCCCCGGCAACGGCGCCAGAAAATAGCTTGATGTCTGCAAGTGCATAGATCGTTTGTAGATAGTTTTGAAGTATAGATATTGATCCCATAGGGAGCCCAAAGGTAAGTGACATGGGTATGCCCTACAGGTACTCGAGCTTGGTATATACGGCCTAAATACGTAGAGGCCCACGGTGTCACCAAGGCCCACATGAAGAACTCGAGTAACCTACGGACTCTCGATTGCTTGAAGAACAAGAAGAAGCTAAAGATAGAAAGTTGAAAGGGGAAAACCCTAACATGTAACCGACTCGACCTGCTACCCGAGACCTAGCCTATCTATATAAAGGCTAGGAGGGGGCGGCGAGGAGGACACACGCAACCCTAGTTTCCACAACCCTCGCCAGATTGCATCTGCGCACCATTGTAATCTTCGATTCCTTTGATAATTCCACGAGCAGACAAGCAGGAGTAGGGACCTCTACGAGGCCTGAACCTGGGTAAATCTTCGAGTCCCCTGTGTGCTTGTTTGCTAGCCGATAGATGTCTCCAGCGCTCCCTCCTTCTCCAAAACCCAAGTCCATAACAATGGGCATTGATGAGTTAAACCCTTGTCAATTGGTGTCGTCCGTGGGAATTGGGAGTGCTGATGTTGCGGCTTCTTCGGCCCCATCAACCACGATCTACAACTCCGCAACAGCGGAGATTCGCCAGCTCTTCGGCGCGTTCGCCTTCACCGTCCACACGCTAGCCACTCGCCCGGCCTTCAAGTCCATGGGCGACGAAATCAGCCTGGCGATTGAGAGCTTCTGCTTCCAAGTTGGTCAGATGGGCACGCTTTGCATGCCCGACTAGCCGACGGTGCCATCGATTGCCCCAGCATCGTGGTTCCCTCCATCGATCGGCACCCTCAGTGAGCTCAACGCCCCGATGACAGTCGAGAACATAGTCAGCGTCAGCAGTCGCGACTCTGATCTGAGCGATCTGGCAACAGAAGACGGAGCCTACGGTTCCGGATCTAAAAGTTGCGGGAGCAACAGCTTCCCCAACCACTTCATGTGCGCCGTCATCAATGCGGGTGACACCTACGCCAATCGTGACAACACAGGCAACCGTGGCAACGAAACCGACCCGCCTAGCGGCGGCATACCCAATGGTGGACCACCGCCCAACGGCGGCAACGGCGCCCCCGTCAACAATGGAGGAGCAATCGAACCTCCAACCACAATAAACGAGCAAACCGGCTAACGCGTCGTGATCAGGCTCAACGAACAAGAGTGGGCTCGTTGCCGCGAGGCCTTACGAGGCAACCCTTTACCCTTCGGATCTCCGCAAGAACTACTAATGGGCTACCATTGGCTCCTGAAGGAAGAATTCAAGCGCCAAGTGCAAACAATCACGCAACTCGAGGCGTGCAAAAAGGCGGTAGACGAGTCGAGCCTTCGATGTGATGGGCTCTCCTCCCACGGAGGATCCTCCTCGAAGTGCAACGAGTACCTCGCAAACAAGAGGTGATCTTAGATGGCCCACCTCACCGAGCAAGAACGCATAGAAGCTGCAAAGGTCCTCGACTTCAGCTCTATGATAGTCGATACATGGGCCAACGTGGTCCCCCAGACGTCGCATGCCGCGGTGACAGCAGCCACCATGTACCTCCTCAACAACCAGCCGCCAGCTGGAGATCCCCGAGCCGCCATGCATCGATCCACGATCGCAGGCTTGGGATTAATCGAGGCTGCCCTCGACAAGGAACCAACACCGAAGCCAAAAAGGGCAAAGCGCTACTCCTCGCCCTCATCCAGCGATGACAGTCACAACCTTTCTTGATGCTGTTTCTCACGGTGACACGACCATGACTATGATGTGCGCGATGACCTCACACAGCACAAGATCGACAAATCAAGGGTGCAACGTGCTCGATCGACTGACTCGGAAGAGGAAGATGTGGAGCTCTATGGCGCCAGATGCTTCAGCATGTCCATCAGGCAAAAGCGAATGCCCAAGGGGTTTAAACTCCCGTCGGAGAACCCGAAGTTTGACGGCCTACAGGACCCAAAGATCTGGCTGGAGGATCACATCTCCTCCGTCAGGCTCCACGGCGGCAGTCGAAGCACGGCCATGCAATTCTTACAGCTACAGCTGTAAGGCGTCGCCCGAGCGTGGCTCAACAACCTCCCACGCGGATTCATTCGCAGTTGGGATGAGCTGGTTTATAGCTTCATGCGCAACTTCAAGGGCACGTACAAGTGGCCTGCGTCAATCGAAGAGCTGAGATGCTGCCAGCAAAGATCGGGCAAATCGCTATGCTCCTACATTCAAAGGTGGTCCATCATCAAGAACTCCGCAGAGAACATCTCGGAGGATCGCGCGATTGACACATTCAACGGCGGCGTCCGCCGCATAGAGCTCAGGCAAGAGCTGGGCCGCTCAAAGCATAAGACCATCGGCCACTTGATGGAAATCGCGAATCGGTGGGCCGATGGAGAAGATTCATTGAAAAATCGCGTTCACTCTAACGAGGAGGCGGAACTCGAGCGCAGACGCGACCGCCGAGGCAAACGCCGCATGCACATCTACGATGATCGTGACAACGTCAACATGGTGGCAGCTGGCTACGCCGATAGACGCGATGATAACCGCAATAGCGGTTACCGCAGCGGTGGATATCGCGACTCTGGGAAAACTATGCAAGTGTGGCAACGCCACAATCGTGATGAGGCACCCGCGAAATCCATTCAAGACAAACTGTCCGGGCCATGCGTTTCTACATCGACAAGCATGACGGAAAAAAGAAGTCCAGCCACCTCCTCAAGGATTTCGCGAGTTCCTCAAACTACATGAGGGATTGGTTCAGATGAATCGTAACACAGTCGAAAGAGGCTACAGAGCGGCTCCAGGCGCCGTAGCTCATGGAGCTCCGCCACCACCACAGGGACCACCCCCAAATGCAGCTGCGCTGGACCAGCACCACGCAGGCGAACCATACCCATGGGCGATGGGTACCATGATGATCCAAAAGGGACGCCCCTCGAATCGGATGCAGAAGGCCATCACTTGCCAAGTCAACTTGGCCACACACTCACCACCATCTACCACTGAGTACCTCAGCGGAAGCGAGTCCTGCATCACCTTCGACAAACACGATCATCCGTCCCAAGTACCCCGTCCAGGCCATTGCCCCCTCGTACTCGAGGCGCAAATCGGAGGCTTCGACATGAGCCACGTCTTCATGGATGGCGGAAGCGGCATCAACCTTATATTCGCGAGTACCTTGCGAGCAATCAGGATCCCCCTAACTTGCCTAGAGGCCTCGGACACAACATTCCATGGCATCGTCCCAGGAAAAGGTGTATATGCCCTGGGCAAAATCAACCTCGACGTCATCTTCGGCACGCCAAAGAACTTTCGGCGCGAGCGCATCGACTTTGAGGTCGTCGACTGGCCCTCACAATACCACTGCATCCTCGAACGTGTCGCGTTCGCTAGGTTCATGGCAGTACCACACTACGCCTACCTGCAGATGAAAATGCCAGGTCCCAATGGCGTCATCACAGTCAACGGGATCTTCGAGAGGTCCGACAGTTGCGACAGGGAATTCAACAGAATTTCCCAGTCCTTTGGCATGCAGGAAGAACTCGCAAGATTAAAGGAGTTGACAGACAACAGTCTGCCTCCCCTAAGCCGACCAAGCTCGCCTGACCTATCTTTCGACTCATCAGTGCACACAAAGAAAGTGCAGGTCCACCCATCGGATCCAGCCAAAACGGCCCTCATCGCCAACAACTTGAGTCCCGCATAGGAACTCGTGCTCGTCGAATTCCTCTGTGAGCACTGGGAAATTTTCGCCTGGTGTCCTGCAGACATGCCAGGGGTTCCCAGGGAATTCGCCAAGCACACACTCAACGTCAACCCAGACGCAAGGCCAGTCAAGCAAACAATCCGGCGATTATCTGAGCCAAGAGCAAAGGCAGTCGGAATGGAGATCAACAAACTCCTCGACGCCAAATTCATACGTGAGATCAAGGAAAGCACTTCGCTCGCCAACACTTTGCTAGTACCAAAAAAGGACACGGATATCCTGCGGATGTGCGTGGACTTCACCTCTTTAAATAAGCATTGTCCAAAGGATCACTTCTCGCTACCGCAAATCAACCAGATCATCAACTCCACCATGGGATGCGAGCGCCTCTGCTTCCTCGACGCCTACTCAGGCTATAATCAGATTCGAATGAAGGAGGAAGATCAATAAAATATAGTGTTTACAACGCCCTTCGGTGTGTTCTGCTACAACACAATGCCCTTCGGTCTAAAAACACAGGAGCCACCTACCAGCGGTGCATGCAGGCTTGCCTCAAAGAGCAACTTGGTCGCAACATTCAAGTCTATGTCGACGACATAGTAATCAAGACCAAGGAGGACGCCTCCCTAATCAACAATTTGTGCGAAACCTTCGCCAACCTCGACCGCTACTGGATCAAGCTCAATCCGGACAAATGCGCCTTTGGCATCCCATATGGGCAACTACTCGGGTACCTCATCTCCGCGAGGGGAATCGAGGCAAACCCGAAGAAAATAAAAGCCATACTGTCCATGGAGAAGCCGAAAAACATAAGGGGCGTCCAGCAGCTGGCTAGGCGAATCGCGGCCCTCAGTAGGTTCATTAGTCGGATGGGCGAAAAGGCACTGCCCTTCTACCAACTCCTCCGCAAAGCTGAAAGGTTCAAATGGACCCACGAAGCGCAGGAAGCATTTGAAGACCTCAAGCGCCTGCTATCCACCTCGCCGGTACTAGTGACCCCACGAGAAATGGAACCACTATTGCTGTATATCTCCGCCACCAACCAGGTGGTCAGCACAGTGCTCGTCGTCGAACGAGCCGAGGAAAACAAGGTCCACGGGGTACAGCGCCCAGTATACTACTTTAGTGAGGTCCTCACGCCAACAAAACAGCGGTACCCGCACTACCAGAAGCTGGCGTACGGCGTCTTCATGACCGCCCGACAACTGCGCCATTACTTCCAAGAACACCCAATCGTGGTGGTCACCGACGCCCCGTTGGGGCATATCCTCAATAACCCCGATGCCACGGGACGAGTCGCGCTTTGGGGAATAGAATTGTCTCCACGGGACATTACATACGAAAAGTGCGACGCAATCAAGTCGCAAGTTCTTCCTGACTTCCTCGTGCACTAGATGGAGAACCAACTCCCTGACAAACCAGATATGTCCTATCTCTGGACAATGCACTTCGATGGATCCAAGCGGAAGGACGGAGCAGGTGCAGGTGTCATACTGACATCACCTCAAGGGGACAAACTGAAGTACTCCTGCGAATGCAGTTCACCGCCTCCAACAACGAAGCTGAATACGAGGCCCTGCTACATGGGATGAGGATGGCAAAATCTTGCGGCGCCAAAAGGCTCATTATATACAGTGACTCCAAGTTGGTCGTGAACCAAACAATGCATGAGTGCGACGCACTGAACGACAACATAATCACGTACCGCGGCCTCTACGACACACTCGAAGGAGACTTCGACGGTTGCGAACTACGACATGTAGGTCACGAAAGCAATGAAGAGGCGGACACACTCGCCAACATAGGCTCTACCTGCGCCCCCATACCACCCGGGGTATTTCTCGAGCGCATCTGCGAACGCTCCATCAAGCCAAAGGCCGCAGAGAAGAAAACAAGCGCAGCAACGGACTCGGGGGCTACGTCGCCCAATGAGCCAATCGCACTCAATGACTTGGAGCTAGACACATGACTCGAGGGACCAATGAGCGTCATGATGATGGAGCAATCCTGGACGCAACGGTACATCACGTACCTCCTCATCAAGAGGCTACCGGACGATCCGACTGATGCACAGCACATCGCGCTGCGATCCAAGGCATTCGCTGTTTTCAACGGCGAACTGTATAAACGCAGCATCACAGGAATACTCCAACGATGCGTCTCCACGGCCGATGGAAGAGTTGTTCTCCTCGACATCCATGAGGGGACCTGCGGGCACCACGCCGGCAGTCGTGCCCTCGTGGCCAAAGCTCTACAAGCTGGATTCTACTGGCTTACGGCCATGCGCGACGCCAAGGACATCGTCCAAAAATGCAACGCTTGCCAGCGATTCGTGGACAAGCCGCACGCACCAGGCGCAGAGCTCCGGCCAATTCCATTGGCCTGGCCCTTCGCGCAATGGGGACTCGACATGGTCGGCAAGCTCCCCAAGTCCTCACGAGGAGGTTACGTCTACCTCCTAGTGGCAGTTGACAAGTTCACCAAGTGGATAGAGGCCATGCCAGTGACCAATCAATCAGGACACAGTGCAGTCAAGTTCTTCGAGTCCATCGTCTTCCGCTTCGGAGGGCCACACAGCATCATCATAGACAATGGAACAAACTTCACATCCAAGGAGTTCCAAGAATTGTGCGAGAATCTGGGAATCAACATCAGCTACGCATCGGTAGCACATCCACAGACCAACGGTCTGGTGGAAAAGGCGAACGGGCTCGTCTGCGGCGGCATCAAGAAGCGACTCCTCTGGCCACTCAAACAAGCCACTGGTTGCTGGCCAGACGAACTGCAATCAGTACTATGGAGCCTACGCACAACCCCAAACGGTGCTACGGGCTACACCCCGTTCTTTATGGTGCACGGGGCCGAAGCAGTGCTACCCACCGAGGTATGGTACAAGGCGCCACGCGTGGTCGCTTACAGCGAACAGGAGTCATCCCTCGCACTCGAAGACTCCATCGACCTCCTTGACGAGGCAAGGGAAATCGCCACGGAAATATCAACGATCTACCAGCAGAACCTGCGCAACTACCACAGTAGGAGGCTACGCCCCAGATCCTTCGTCGAAGGCGACCTGGTCCTGCGACTGAAGCAGCAGGGACATCTCAAGCTCGAGTCCCCCTGGAAAGGACCATACGTGATTACAGAAGTAATCCTAGGTGGCGCTTATCGCCTTCAAGATTTAGAGACAGGAGTCGCATACTCCAACCCCTGGAACGTCGCACAACTGCGACGCTTCTACCCTTAGTCGTTTTTATTTTACATTACAAATAAGGCACTCAGCCAAGGCTACTTAGCCACACATTGTACTTCGTACTGTCCCATGAATAAATAAAGCTAAGTGCCCCAAAACTCTGTGTTCTCCTTTATTTTTCCACAATTTATCTACTCGGGGGCTGCGCCACCCTATACACATCTGTTCTACGAACTAAAACGCGATATCCTGAGTAGTTGGCACATCAATCGAAACCCTTGACACAACATCAACCCAGTTGCAACGCACCTGATAGGTTGACAAGGGACTGAGATAAAGCACATAGCCAGGCTAACGAAAAGGAATCGCATAGTGCAACACACTCACACGCTAACAAGCTCTTTATACATAATTGACAGTCAGTTATACACCGTATATACGATCTTTACAACATTGGTACACTTATGTGCAAGATACAAACTAAGCTACTACTGCAACAAAAGAACGTTGGTCTGCTCCTCGAAGAAATCGACGATCTCCTTTGCTGGGCGATCCACTGCCTGATAGTGCAGCACCATATTCCAAGCAGAACCTGCTGGTGGCGCAAGTGGCCTAGCCACAATTGCCGCAACGTCTATGTCAGGCCTATGCAGTCGCACCAGTGACAGAGCGGCCTTGACACCAGCCACCAACTGTTGCCTTACACACTCGCGAACCGCAACCAGGTCTTGGAACTTGGCAAGAAGGGCTAGCAGGCTTGATGGAGCAACATCCAGCGGAAACATCATCCGATAAATGTTCATCAAGCATGACTGCGACTTCTTCAGAAAGTGCAGCACTCGCGATGCACGATCCTGTAGGGTCGCCAGCGCAATCGCACGATCATGATCCACCCAGAAGTATCCACTCTCCTGAAGTTGCTCTTGGGTCAAATCATGCATGCGAATAGCGATCCTATCCTTCTCATCCTGCGGATGGCGTGCGCTGACAACTATACAAAGCAACGACAGAAGCATAAGGACAGCACACAACTGTGAGTGACTACAAGGAAAAGATAAGAGCAAGCAAACTAACACTTAAATTGGTCGCCCAACTGCGTCATCTCCCCCAGCAGATACTGTTCTCGGGCGGTGGCCTTCTCCGCTTTTGACTTCCATACATCCGCATTACCGCGGAGCACGGGCAATTCCCGCTCCAACTGCTTCACGCGATCACGCAGTCGCCACAACAGCGATAGCTCATCCACCCTGGAGCGCGGTGGTGCCAAAGTATCATCAAGGGGCGACGAATCCTGAGGCTCCCTCAAAGGATCACTTGATGTACCCTACCACAAACCAAGCAAGAAGCAATAAGAAGACCAAATCAACACATAGACAAAATACTCGAGTGCATTCAAGATTGGCAAAGTATCAGCAGATACACTAGCCACATGCATGTTCTTGATAAAAGACATAAACTAATCAACTATTACAAAGCTACTGAGGAGCGATTGGCTTCTTCGACTTAGACGGCTTTAGGGGCCTCATCGAGTCCGTGGCAGTATCAGATGCCACTGACTTTCTGCCAGCCGCTGATGCCGCAGCCTTTGCCGCCTTCTTGGCTCGGTGCAGCTCCTCAGAGTACTTCTCAACTGTGTTAATCAGCTGCGGCCCATACTTGCCACAGGCAGTCACGAAGGGAGCAAAGACTACCTGTTGGCCGTCCGCGCTAATGGGCATCACCCTCGAGACCACTACAGGATCAACTTTGACTCCGTGGGCTTGAACCATCGCGAGCGACATCGACGCACCGGCCGCGCGGAGCGAATTCTTGAAATTTGCAGGGATGCCACCAGCAAAGGACTCCACTAGCTCGTCCATATTCTCGATATGTTCAGCCTTGGGCGCCAGCTCCTCCCGGAGGCGACTAAGTGCACCCTTGGCCTTGGAGAGCGTCTCTCGCACGGTAGAGTTGCGATCCTTGACTGCTGCAATAGCACCCGCCAAAGCGTCGTCACGGCGGAGGCCTGAGGGTCAAAGCTCAAATCATTGGTATCTGCAACCATGCAGAGGTTCAAAGAGTCAGCACCAATAACAAATTCGAAAAGCAGAAGAAGGCACCACAAATTCACACAAGGGAACACCTGAGAGAGCCTTGGCGATTGAGAGAAGTTGTTCTTCGAACAACTTCTCCCTCGCTGTGATGGAAGCACGCAGATCCTCCTCGCGCTTTTGCGCCTCGTCACGGCCGCGATTGCCTCATCGCAACTCTTCTCAGCCGCAGCGAGCGTCTTTTCCATGGCGGCGGCATTGCGAAGAAGAGCATTATGTTCAGCTGCAAAACAGCACAAATGGATTGACTATCAGTCGACTACAAGACAACGATGTAGAAGAATGAGAAGAAAAGGGCACTTACTTTCCACCATGCGATATCGCATATCCAGCATTGCATGCTGGCGACCCATCGCAAGCACCTGGTCAGCCAGATGAGCGGCTTCTTTCACAAGGAGCTATCGCAAAAGAAAACAACAAAGTCAGCAGATGCCATAGGCAAAATTGACTACGGCACGAGAAGAAGAGAGGCTACACTCACATGATACTCCAGTGACTTTGAAGTCGACTGGTGTGCAGTCATCCAGGCAACCATCCGATGCTCCCCGTCGTGTGGAGAGATTGATGAATTGTGCCTGGAGTGGGCCGCCAATGGAGGAGAGGGAGCACGCTCAACCTCTTTCTTGGCTCTGGAGGTCGCGACTCCAGATTCTTTCAAAAATTGGACATCGCCAGAAGATGACGACGCCTGCTAACTGCAAGATAAAATCAACATCAAGAAAAGGCAACTGCAAAGAAGAACCAAAAAAGGAAGATTCGAACACTTACCAATCAAAATTATCAAAGTCAAAAGTTGGCTCCCCCGACTCTGACGAGGACTCCTTTGGCAGTCACATCTTCTTGCGAGAAGAAGGCGCCACGGCACTCACAGGAATGGCAGGGATCGGCGACTCCGCACCAACGCTTGCACCTTCCGGAGTCGAAGGAGACGATGCATCGGAATCCTCGCTGCGCGAACGCTTGCGAGTATCCGGACTACCGGACTCGGGGGTTTCCTCCTCCACATCAGATGGGACGGTCGACTCTGACTCGTCCTCTTCCAAGGCCTCGCGAGGGATAACCCTCTCAGGAAGAGGAGGCATACAGGGTGACACCGCCCAATCCTGCATACAGACAACAATTTAGCACAAATATAAGAAACAGCAAAGAAGCAATCAACAAATTAAGCTACTGCGTAGCACAACTATACCTCAGGAGGAGGGTTAGCAGCATCGAACGGAGGAACAACCGGTTCACTGGGGAGCACGTCCTTGACGGTATACCTAGTAAGCAGTCGAACCCTCTTATCTACCTCACTCGTGGACATGCCATCGGCAGACACGCGAGTGACATCGTCAGCGCCAGGCCACTGAAACATGGGGTGGACTCTGGCCTGCAGGGGCTGGACGCGACGGCGCAGCCATGTGTGAATGAGGGCGCAACCTCCTTCCTCTTTGCCTATGCGACTCTCGAGGTCGCAGACGCGCTCGTACAACACATCTATCTCCGCGGACTCGCCGAGCATAACCACATTCTTCCAGGAGCGCCTCCTCTTGCATGGCGTCGAGGGGTCGAAGGGCGCGAGTCCGAAGTGGTCTCCGTTGGCCTTCTAGTCGCGAACGTAGAACCACTTGTCCCTCCACCCTTGGACGGACATCATCAGCTTGATGTCGAAGTAGGTGGCGGATGGATCGACATGGATTCCGCAGCCGCCTACATCATAGACTACGGAACCAGATGCCGATTGGCGTTTCAATTTGAAGAGGCGCTTGAAGAGACCGAAATGCGGCTCGATCCCGAGCCAGCACTCGCAGAGAGTGATGTAGCAAGCTACGTGGAGGATGGAATTGGGGGACAGCTGATGGAGCTGGAGCCCGTAAAAACAAAGAAGGCCCCTGAAGAAAGGATGCAGGGGCAAAGAGAGGCCGCAAATGATGAACACTAGGAACATCACTCGAAAACCGGCAGGAGGAGAGGGGATTACCTCGCCGCCGGGGACGCGCGCGTCGGCGACTGCTACGGATAACACTTCGTCTTGGCGAAAAATACAAAGATCGGAGGACTTGATGACGGACGGACGCCACGCGCCATTCATGACGCGGGTGCCCGTGCCCTTCTTCTTCTCGCCGGCGGCGGTGCTGGTGCCCGCAGCGGCGAAGCCGCCCTTCTTCTTCACCGCAGCAGCGGTAGCCGCGGAATCGGCCGCAGCACCTCCTTTCTTCTTCCCCATTACGCGGCGGCGATGCGACCGAAGGAAGTAGCTGGGAAATGTGCGGAGCTGGTCCAACGCCGCAAAGGACAATAGCGCAGAGAAAGCAGAGGAGCCGCGGCAACGGCGATGAAGGCAAAGGATGAACGAAAGCAGATGTGAATTTTACCGTCGCAGCGTCACTACTTAACCCCTAGAAGATGCAATCCAACGGCTCAGAAAAACCCTACTGGACGCGTGGCGTTCATCGCGCTCGACACGTGGAAGAGCTGAAATGCGAACCGTCCCCCCACTACTCCCATTACGTGCAAAAATCGAGGAGGCGCAGTTAAAATAAAGATTACGCATGCCCGGTCAAATCAAAGTTAGAGAGTAGGACCCACTGCTCGTCACGTCCCGTCAAACGCGCTCACGCGGGCAACTGAGGTCATGAAATCGTCAGTACTGACATCATCAGAACTATGCAGCAGAAGACTTCGACTACTTTAGTCCTTGCTCGAGTCTTCGACTCCACCAAGCACTCGGGGGCTACTCCCATAGGGAGCGCTGGTCGCGCACCCTACGATTTTTCTTCTTCTTTTGCAGGAACATGGACAATCAAGGCAAACCCAACCCCTCAAAACACGGTTCAGCTATGGACATGGGTTACTCCCATAGGGAGCGCTGAAAACAAATTCTACTGAAATAAGCAAACAAAAGACGACAGTAGTCGCGAAAGTTCTTTAGTCCCTGCCTGAGTCTTCGACTCAACCAGGCACTCGGGGCTACTCCCATAGGGAGCGCTGGTCGCGCACCCTATGATTATTTGTACAAAGTACCGTGTGTTGATAACATCCACATTCGAAGTTTATGACGACACCGCCTCATAAATTTTCCCTACAAAGAGACCGCGTCTCCTGGGTCACCCGAATCATCTCCGCGATGATAAAATTCGGATGTCGCGCTTGCAGCGTGAAGGTAAGACCTGAATAAGGCCTGGCAACGCATTAAGCTACGCACTACCAAAAATATATCCAAGCCTACAGGTATGATGAACATGCCATGACGGACGTGTCGAGTGCTCACACCCATATAACTGGAATCGACTCCTGTAAGACCTCTGCGGCTTGAGTCGAATTACACTAGCACTTTTCCGGATTCGAGTCCGGGGACTCGAGTTTGAGTAGATGGTGTTGTTTTACCCTAAGGTAGTTAATTGATACCGGTACATCGGTTAAATAAGGCACGCAAATCAACAATCCCTATGACATAAATAGAGCAGTCGAAAAACATACTCAGTCATGCACTCGAAAGGCTTCATAAAGTCCCCAGTCGAATCTACGATTCCACTAGACACTCGGAGGCTACTGACATGGGTATACCCTACAGGTACTCGAGCTTGGTATATACGTCCTGAATACGTAGAGGCCCACGGTGTCTCCAAGGCCAAAATGAAGAACTCGAGTAACCTACGGACTCTCGATTGCTTGAAGAACAAGAAGAAGCTAAAGATAGAAAGTTGAAAGGGGAAAACCCTAACATGTAACCGACTCGACCTACTACCCGAGACCTAGCCTATCTATATAAAGGCTAGGAGGGGGCAGCGAGGAGGACACACACAACCCTAGTTTCCATAACCCTCGCCAGATTGCATCTGCGCACCATTGTAATCTTCGATTCTTTTGATAATTCCACGAGCAGACAAGCAGGAGTAGGGACCTCTACGAGGCCTGGACCTGGGTAAATCTTCGAGTCCCCTGTGTGCTTGTTTGCTAGCTGATAGATGTCTCCAGCGCTCCCTCCTACTCCAAAACCCAAGTCCATAACAATGGGCATTGATGAGTTAAACCCTCGTCAGTAAGTGTTTATGAATGGAGTCTCTATCACACTCAAAGTTGTCACAGGTCTTTGAGTGAATTGACTACAAGTGTGGAAATAAGAATGAAATTTGGATTAAACTGGATGTATTTAAATAAAATTAAAATGTAAACTTCAAGAATAAAAAGCATAAAAGTAAAGAACGATTCGATTGTTTGTGGTTTTTCTACAGATGACAGAGAAGGCACGGGGAGATACAGCTCATGGTGATAGTGATTGTGCCAGGTGGACGAATGATAAGTGTAACACTTATAATCTTATAAGTATATGTGTAGACGAGCAACCCAAAATTAGCTGGAACTCCTCTTGGTAGATTTCATCCCAACTTCAATAATCCTACTATTTTGTTACCAAAACCATGGTCACTAGATGATTAAGATCCTTCCGGTTGCTTAGCAATTAAGCTCCTTGGATCGGACTAATGCAATAAGCATAGTGATTCCTCGTGATCCTCGAGTCAAACTAGTTTCCCATTGATATCCCCGTGTCACTCGGGGGTCGCCGGTCTGCTAGCAAACAACATCCTATCTATGTAGAATAAAGCATCATGTTGTTTGGGCCCTTAATTGGACAATGAGCATTAGGCATCCCACAGATAGTCAAGCACACATAATATAGTAATTAAAATCAATCACAAACTAATGGAAAATATATGGAGGCACATCACATCTCACCAATCCCTTACATATCCCACGCCCAAGGAACTTACTCACACATGAGAGAAGAAAGCACCATCGATATAATTAAATAAAGGGATTTCTTTTCGATATTACCATGGAGATCCACAATAAGAATAGAAAAGTAATCCAACACAATTCAAGATAGGAAGAAACAATCTCAAACCCTAATCTTGCAAAGTGAAGATTTCTCTCTCTCAAGTACAAGTAATGTCTATGAGGGTGTGATGGCTAGGAGGTCGAAGATCGTGGAGCGAGATGAAGAAAATCTTCTCTGGATCTCTTCTTTCTCCTTTCTAGATGGGATGGCGGCTCCTGTGTTGTGATTTCGCGTCCCTACTCTTCACGAAAGTTGTCCCTTTTGACAAGACGGAGGCAGCGGCAACTATATGACCAGAAAAATATTCTCGCCATATAGTTGCTCGTTAAAGCTACAGTATGCCTCCCTTGATCGCTTCCAAAAAGAGACTTGCTTGTTTTCGCCTGAATATTGTGTTTCTCTTGTTAAAACCTTCTGTTGATGTTCAGAACCTGAAACACGCATTTAAAACTAAGTTTTCTTTTCTACCGAAGTATTGGCGTTAGGTAAAGCTAGAAAACGATCAAATCCAGAAGAAAATCATCAATAAAAACCATCAAAAATATGTCGAATCTCACAGCTATCAACGTCCAGCGCAGTAAGGGATGCACAGTAGTGGAGAAGAGCATAGCAGCAATGGCAGCATCGCGAGGAGGAAGAGGAGGCAAAGTAAGAAAATCATTGCCTCAATCTGTTACTTAAGCACGGGTGAAAATCATCCAACGACGAACAATCCTCTACCCTAACACATGGTGCACATCAGAGAAGACACGTGGCGGCGCGTGTACTAAACCGTTGCTGCACGATTCCCACTCTGCGTGAAAATCGAGGAGGCGCGATTAAACCCCAAAAATTACATGTGGCTGGTCAAATCGTAGTCAGACGTTGGGGCCCATCACCCTCATGTCCTGTCAGCACCACTCACGCCTGCCACTGAGCTTATCAAGTCGTCAGCAATGATGTCATTAGCACTTGCACTAGCAACAGTTCAGGGAAAAGTGTGGAATAGTAATTTTTTGTTTGATTAAATAAGTTTCTGCTCGAGTCTATGACTCAAACAAATACTTAGGGGCTACTCCTAATAGGAGCGCTGGTCGCACACCCGAAGACTTTGCGGGTCCAGTGAACAAGCCATCTACACACAAATCCAACGCAACTACGCCTCGACCCCTCCTTCGAATCACCAATTTGACTACAGACTCAGGGGTTAGTCCCATAGGGAGCGCTGGAAGCTCAATCAACAAGCTACGACCAATTACAGTAGTCGCAAAGAATCAAAGTCCCCACTTGAGTCTACGACTCGAATAGGCACTCGGGGGCTACTCCCATAGGGAGCGTCGATCGTGCATGCTATGAAAAGGAAAAATAGCTATTCATGGCAAGAAGCGTTGACCACATCCACACCATAAGCATTCGAAGCATTCGGCGACATCGCCTATGACCAAATACGAACGTACCTTGTAATGAGATAACGTCTCCTGGGCCACCCAAAACACCTCTCGGTGACAAAACTTCGGATGCCACGTTTATGATGTGAAGGTAATACTTACGGATACAATCTAATGGCGTGGAAACGCACCTGCTGTGCTCTACCAGAAGCGTACCGTGCCTACATGCACGATGAAAAAGCCTCGGCAGACATGTCGAGTGCACACAATAAACACTGGAATTCGACTCTGTAAGGCCTCCGCATCGTGAGTCGAATTATGCCAGCAACTTTACAAATTCGAGTCCAGGGACTCGAGTTTGAGTAGATAGTGTTGTTTTGTCCTAAGGCAGTTAACTGATCCCGATCCGTCAGATGAATGAGACACGCATATCAACTATCCATATGACATAAGAAGACACTCAATAAAATGTTTGGATGGGCACTTGGAAGACTTCATAGTCTCCATCCGAGTCTACGATTCGAACGAACACTCGGGGGCTACTGACATGGGTATGCCCATGGGTACCCTGGATTAGCCTATATGGTTTGGCCCAGGAGGAGCTCACGGTAAAATTTAAGCCCAGCAAGGATTTGGGTGACCCAGGCCCAAGCGACTCCTTGAAGAACACGACAAGGAATAGATAGAAATTTAAAGGGAAAAACCTAGACCTGTTATCATAAGACCTGGCCTCCCTATATAAAGGAAAGGATGGAGCAGCGAGAAGGATATTCACAACCCTAGTTTTACACACCGCCAAATTACATATGCGCACCCCCTGTAACTTTCGACTCCTCGATAATCAAAGAGCAGACAAGTAGGAGTAGGGTCCCTTCTGAGGGCATGAACCTGGGTAAACCGTGTGTCCCTGATGTGCTTATTTGCTAGCCGATCGATGCCTCCAGCGCTCCCCACTTCCTGTAACCCAAGTCCATCAACGATGGGCATTGACGAGTTAACCCCTCGTCACCAAGCTCCCCTTGGTCTTTTGGACAACAGATTACATTCCATTTTGTCATTAGTGTTTTTTTCGAATCTCCTTTCCAAAAGAATCTCAAGAGATAATAGTCTAATAGTTAGAGAACTCCCTTTGGAACTTGGAAGAAGGATAACAAGACCATATTAGTGATGATAGAATTAATCAGAACTAGTCTTCCACCAATTGATAATACTTTCCCTTTCCAGTTGTTAGAAGTTTCAATAGATTTTCCTCAACCGCTTTTCATTCCACATTCGTGAGTCTGTGATAATGAATTGAGATTCCCAAATACGTCATTGGAAATTGTCCTTGTTCGTATCCAAACAATCAGGTATACCGATTCATATCCTCTTTTGCTTCTCCAAAACAAAAAAATTCACTCTTATAGAAATTTATCTTTAGACCTGAAACTTGCTCAAATGGTAAGAGAATTAACTTCAGATTTTTAGCCTTTTCAATATCATGTTTCATAAAAAGAATTGTGTCATCGGCATATTGTAGAATTGACAATCCCCATCAACTAGATGTGGTACGATCCAACCAATTTTCACATATTTTTGGCACGCTCTATCAAAATGGCCAACATATCAACCACGATGTTAAATAATATTGAGGATAATGGCTCACCTTGGCATAAACCTTTATTTGCTTGGAAGTAGCGGCCACTGACATTGTTTACTTTTACGGAAACACTACCTCATTGCAAAAAGTTTCAGATTAAAGCACGCCACACTAGGGAGAAGCCTTTCATTTTAATAACTTGAAACATAAAGGCCATTTGACTTTATCATAGGCCTTCTAAAAGTCAATCTTAAAGATTACATAGTTCATGTTTTTCAGAGCATCTCATATACTATTTCATGAAGGGTTACTACTCTATCGAGTATATATCTCCCTTGCATAAATGTAGTCTGTTTTGGATGAACCACATTGTCTGCCATTGAATTTAAACGGATGGTTGCCACCTTTGTGAATATCTTGAAGCTAACATTAAGGGGACAGGTCGGTCTATATTGTTGTTGGATAACTGTTGGAGATGTGTGTTGATACCTGCTGGGCCTTCTTTATGTTCTATGTGACCCATCTGGCCCAACCCAATATCTATCGTATACAAGGTGCTTCTCTCTTCTTCTCTGTGACCTAATACTAGAAGGGAGTTCCTCCTAGCCACCAAACAAGATAAGGTAGTCAGGTTAGGCTGTCAACTCTGCCCTCATGGTATCAGAGCAAGGGGCAGTGAGGGTAACGTCAACTCGAGTGGAAGATCTGGAAGGCTAGGCTGCTGTGGTATCTAGGAGGAGGTAGGAGTGAGCAGGATGCTGCAGTGGCAAGGAAGAGAAGGATGTGACAAGGGAATCTCACAGGTAAGTCCTTGGTTCTTTGAGAGGTTGATTTGTAGTCAAGCTGTCTGGAGGAGCAAAAGAAGCTAGGGTAGTGAAGGCAGGCATGGGAGACAAGCAGGACTTGGTCAAGGTTCTCGAGAAGCTGGTAGAACTTATCACTGTCAAAGATGATGGAGTTGCATCTACTTGAGGGGGAGCAATTGTTCCTCATACTGAAGTTGTCCAGAAACTTGAAATAATGCCAAATGACATCAAGTTGGAAGGATTGACCAACTATCTTTGGTGGTCGAGGAGGGCCCTGTTGATTCTGAACACAAAAGGGTTGGATGAGCGCGTGACGGGTGAATCTATTGAACCACTAGACAAGACCAGTTCTAAGTGGAAGAAGTAGAGTGCCACAAATTCTCTTATTCTGGCATGGTTTCTGAATTCTTTGGTCCCTAACATTGCTACTTCAGTAGAGGCACTCATGAAGGCTTCGGATGTATGGGACACTCTATAAAATCTCTACTCTAGAAAGGGGAACATGATGTTGATTGCTGAGATTGAAGATCAGGTGCATGACTTACAACAAGGATATAAAACTATGATGGCATACGTGTCCGAGCTGCATCATCTGTGGGGAGATTTAGACCATCTTGATCCTCTTGAACTTGTCCATGGTGAATGTGTTAGTGCTGCTGCAAGCTGGATTGAGCGCCAACGAGTCATGAATTTTTTGAAAGGTCTTAATAAAGAGTGTGAGGGTAGAAGGGTTTCTCTACTACATCAAAGCACTACCCCTTCCCTCAAAGACGCCATTGCTGCTATGTCTAGAGAGGAAGTGCGGCTGAACATGACGAAAAACAGTGATTCAATCCCTCATCCTACCTTCTACACCACTGAGAAAAGGGAGATGAGAGAGTGCTTCACTTGTGGGGTGAAGGGACACTTGAAGCATCAATGTACCTCTTCTGGGACACCTAGCAGGGGGAGAGGAGGATACACATATGGTATAGGAAGCTACCGAAGAAAGGGTGAAGGTAGATGTGGTGGACAATAGTATGGTAGAGGTGGTGGACAACCGTATGGACAACATTATTGTAGAGGTGGTGGACAACAGTATGGAAGACAATACGAACAACATCACACTACATTTCCCAAGGCACATATGGCAGCGGCGGCTGTAGATACCATAGCCATTACATCACAGGGACAATCAAATGAAGAAAAAAAGGAGGCAACATTTGGGAACTTTGCTCACTATGCCTACACAAATGAAGGTAATATTGGCAAAGTATCTATAGCCGCTCATAACATTGATTTGGATTGGATTCTAGATTCTGGAGCATCCAAGCATGTTACTAGGAATATTAGTGAGTTTGGCACTTATATTCGATATCCTCCCGCACATAGAGGCACTATCCAAACAATAGATGGCACAACACAATCTATAAAGGGGGTGGGATCAGTTAACTATACACCCAACATAAATTTTTCTTAAATACTGCATGTTCCTACTTTTCCAGTTAATTTGGTGTCCCTAAGTGCCTTGACTGATCAACAGGATCGTCGTGTAATACTTGATAAATATATGTGTTTAATTCAGGAGAGGATGACTGGTAGGAGGATTGGGACCGGAACCAGGCATATAGGTCTTTGGCACATGGATCGTGACAATATGGGACATGAGGAAAGTTCAATGTTGGCTACGATTGTAGGAGGAAAATAGAATATGGCACTGGTGCATCATTGTCGAATGGGCCACATGGATTTTGATAAAATGTTTCAAGTTTTTCTCAATGTAATGAATGGAGTGGACCAAACCAAATTAAGCTATGATGCATGTGAGTATGCTAATCATACAAGAACCTCGTATGTCATTAGGGGGATCAGAAGTGTATCCCCATTTATGCTAGTACATTTTGATGTGTGGACATGCCCGCTTGTGTCAGTAAATGGCATGAAGTACTTTGTGACTTTTATTGATTGCTATTCTAGACTGACTTGGGTTTATCTTATGCATCACAAAGATGAAGTGTTCACATGCTTTCAGAATTTTAGTGCCTATGTGAAAAACCAATTCAATGTACAAGTGTAGGTGATTAGGACTGATAATGGTATTGAATATATCAACAAACCATTTGCCACTTTCTTATCTTCACAGGGTATCCTACACCAGACTTCATGTCCTGATACGCCTCACTAGAATGGAGTTGCTGAAAGGAAAAATAGGCACATTCTTGAAGTTGCTCGATCTCTCAGGTTCACCATGAATGTGCCCAAGTTCTTATGGAGTGAGGCTGTTATGACAACTACCTATTTGATCAACAGAATGCCTTCCAAGATATTGGGTATGCAATCTCCATGCCAACTCCTTCTACATAACAATGACTTTGTTGTTCCACCCAAACTCTTTGGATGTACATGCTTTGTCAGGGATCACATGCCATATGTTGGCAAGTTAGATCATTGGGCCATCAAATGTATTTTTATTGGGTATTCCTCCAAACAGAAGGGGTACAAATGTTGGAGTCCTACAGAAAGGAGAACCTTTGTGAGCATGGATGTCACATTTCATGAGTCAGAACCTTTCTATGCCAGTGTGAGTGATGTTAGTGGCTTGTTCTAGGGTCTCGACCATCTTGGTGATGCTCAAGAGAGGGAGAGGGTTGGAAACAATGACTTGGAACAGCATCAACAAGGTGGTGGTGTGGAGCAGCAATGTGGTGACCAGCAGCAAATTCCCATTGTTGTTGTGGAGAGGCAATGTGGTGACCAACAGCGAATTCGTATTGTTGAGGAGACACCTGCAGTTCTTAACAAACCTACACCACCACAACGATGGAAGCAAGATCCACTTGTTTACTCTAGAAGACAAGTACCAAGGGAACATGTTTCAAGGGAGCAACAAGCAGATGAGCAGGAGAAGGAGTAGAAACGGGATCAGGGCTAGGGAGAGCAACCCGTTCAACATGAAAACCAAGAGAGCACAAGTATAGATTCTGCTAAAGGGAGTCAATCTCAGATTGCATCCAATGACAGTCTAGACTTTCCAATTGCAATAAGAAAATGGACAAGGAAAGATAATCCAATAAAGCGACATAGTTATGATGACTATGCCAAAGTAAATTATATCTCCTACAAGGCTTTATCTGCCTCATTTCAGGCCTTTGTTGCCTCTCTACAAGTTGTATCTATTCCTAAGGATTGGAAGACAGCCAAGTTGGACCCAATATGGTGCAATGCAATGATCGAAGAATTAGAGGCATTGAAGAAAAATAAAACATGGGAGTTGACATATCTCCCAGAAGGAAAAAAAGGCAGTAGGTTGTAAGTGGATCTATACGGTAAAATAGAATCGAGAAGGAAAGGTCAAGAGATATAAAGCAATACTTGTGGAAAGAGGATATAGTCAGACTTATGGCATTGATTATGATGAGACCTTTACATCAGCAAAGGTTGGATGGCCCTTGCATCACCTTGATGTCAAAAATGCATTTTTGCATGGCGACCTACATGAAAAGGTGTATATGGAAATGCCACCAGGATTTTTCGCACTAGAAACTAAAGGAAAGGTATGCAAGTTGAAGAAATCACTATATGGACTCAAACAATCCCCAAGGGCCTGGTTTGATAGGTTTAGGAAAGTTGTGTGTGGCATGGGATATGGTCAATGTAATGGAGATCATACACTGTTTTACAAGAACTTCAAACAGAAAATCACCATTCTTGCAGTATATGTTGATGATATTATTATCATGGGATATGATGATGTGGAAATAACAAAACTGAAAGAATGCTTGAGTCAAGCCTTTGAGGTGAAAGATCTAGGAAAACTGAAGTACTTTCTTGGAATAGAAGTTGCTAGATCTTCAAAAGGAATAGTACTTTCTCAAAGAAAGTATACCTTGGATCTCTTATATGATATGGGTATGCTAGGATGTGAAACAACTTCAGCTTCTATTGACCAAAACAATCAAGTTACAGCAGAGTCTAGTGAACCCATAAACAAGGAGAAATATCAAATACTTTTTCAAAGACTAATTTATTTATGCCACATAAGACCAGATACATCATATGTAGTGAGTGTAGTGAGTCATTATATGCATGACCCCAGGGATGCACACTTGGAAGCAGCTCAAAGGATCTTGAGGTACCTAAAGGGTACTCTAGGAAAAGGATTATGGTTCAAAAGTATTGGGCATCTAGATGTAGATGGATATTGTGATGTAGATTGGGCTAGATATTTGGATGATCGAAGATCTACCTCAGGATATTGTGTTTTTGTTGGAGGAAATTTGGTTTCCTAGAGAAGCAAGAAACAATCTGTTGTCTCAAAATCAACAACTGAAGCAGAGTACAGAGTCATGTCGCAAGGGTTGAGTGAAATGTTGTGGGTAAGAAACCTATTAAGTGAACTAAAATTGTTAAGGAAAGGAAGCTTGAAGGTGTGGTGTGATAACATGTCTGCCATCAACATAGTAAATAATCATGTTCAGCATGATAGAACCAAACACGTGGAGATAGACATGTTCTTTATTAAAGAAAAGATTGATATTGTGATTATATCATTGGCTTATGTTAGATCAGGACAACAAGTGGCAGACTGTTTGACAAAAGGATTGGGTACAAAAGAGTGTAATCTTGCATGTGCCAAGATGGGGACGATTGACATTTATCACCCATCTTGAGGGGAAGTGTTGGATAACTGTTGGAGATGTCTGCTGATACCTTCTAGGCCTTCTTTATGTTCTATGTGGCCCATTTGGCCTAGCCTAGTATCTATCCTATATAAGGTGCTTCTATCTTGTTCTCTGTGACCTAATAACAGAAGGGAGTTCCTCCCAGCCGCCAAAGAATATAAGGTAGAAAGGTTAGGTTCTCAACTCTGCCCTCAATTGTTGAATCTGTTATGCATCCTTTACCCTAGAAAACCGAATAATTTTACCGAAGTTAAGCCTAAAATTTTTTAGTTGTCCCTTATGAAGATCATTGAACAACTGTAACAAATCAGGTTTGATAATATCTCAAAAGGTTTGATAAAACTCCGCTGGGAATCCATCCAGACCAGGGGCTTTATTATGCTCCGTTTCAAAGATTGCGTTTCTTACTTCCTCTTCTGTGAAGGGAGCAGGCAAGAAAACATTATCTTCATTGGATACTGCAGGAATATCTCTCGTTTGTGATTCATCTAGAGAAACAGTTGCTTCTTCTAGTGGTCCAAACAGGGTCTTATAATGTTTTGTTATTTACCTTTTCAGGTCATTTTGGCCCTCAATTGTAACCTCATCTTGATGAAGCGTATGTATATACTTATTTTTATGATGGCCATTAGCCACCATATGAAAGTATCTTGTGTTTTTTGAAACCCTTCTTGTTAGTTTAAGTTAACTACATGCAAGAAGTTCAAGAGTGTTTGCAAATTGGTAAAAAATAATTGCATGCTACTTCTTCTGCATTCTAAATATTTATGTCTATATTTGTGGGTGTGGTAAATCCACTATTGCACATGGTGCTAAATAAATCATAAAGTAACTACAAAATGCTACTACTAGGGTCTTACCAAATTATGTCAATTGAAGGATGGATAGTTGTGATTATGAAATGTAGCAGACTAAAACTTCATTTTACATCACTGTGGTTTGAAATATCATTCTGTAAAAAATTAAAATGTCATTGAAATGAAACACAAAGACTTCTTTGTGTTTTATCGAAAATAAAAAAATAAAAACTGATAGCTAAAGTGTCCTTTTCGGGGCTTTTACGTTTCCACCCTACGCTTATCTGTCATTGCATGGTTGTTATTGTTTATCTTTACTTACTATAAACAAATACTAGAATTTCTTGTTGTAATTAACTCTGGTACTTGCACCAATGATGCTGCAAATGAAGTCATGTTCAATTTTTCATTCACTGTTGTGCAATTATATGCTCTATATCTAACCTGCTGATTTCTTTATTACATGGTACATGTATGGAGGAAAAAACCAAAGGGCACTTGTGAATTCTTACGAAAAATGGTTATTCCACAAATGTAAAAATGGTTGATGCGAAACAATACCTCCCATCTTTGTTTGCCATCATTGAAGTCCATGCACCTGTCTTATTTTTGTTTATTTTTTGTCTGAGGGGAATGCACCTGTCTTATTGGCTATACTTACCCATTATCGGTTTCTCAAATGTATTTCTGAAATGTTCAGCTATATGACTTGGGTCGTCGGGCCAAGATCTGGGCTGCGAGGCCAGATGGGTCCAGCCACGGCCGGGGTGGAGGGATCTAGTGGTTCCTCGGATTGCCGGTACCGGTAGCCTTGTGCTTGGACCGCCTCTTTCCTCTCTTGTCACTCCGGCATGGAGGTGACTGGCGGCGTGGGGCCCTGCTAGTCTCGCAAATATAGGCGGCGGTCCTAGGATTCCTTATATCGCTAAGATGATGATCTGCCGATGCTTGTCCCCATCGATCTGGCGGAAGTGGCGTGTTCCGAAAGGCTCTGTCGGCGAACTCCCATGGGCGAATAATGCCTGGAGATTGCTGGATTGGAGGGATTCGGTCGTACGCACCCATGTTTTACTCTGACCATTTGGTCTCAGAGGGAGCGCTTCGAAGCTCTCTTGGCTATTAATATCATTGGGGCATGTTCTCGTTCCATGGTGCTGAGGGAGAATATTATGGAGAGCGAGATCTGAGGACTGATAATGGTAGTTCGAGTCTGGGTGGTGATGAGGAATGGCTTGGTGACTCATGACTTGGTGTAGTGTCATGCAAGTGGGGGCGACTGCACAGGAGAGGTTCACATCCTATCTTTCAGGGTGAAAATCCAGGGTCTGGCCTTAATTGGTTGTGCCTCATAATGACCTTGTTGAAGGTATTGTTTTGAGAGCGTGTACTTTCTTCAGGGTAAAAACCTAAGATCTATGATCGGATGATGACGGTGTTTATGCACCGTTCCCTTCTTGGAGGCGTCGTTTTTGGAGAAGCTAGACTTCTGGTGTTGTCTTGGTGGTGATAGTACCGCTATTTCAATGAATGGGTCACTATAGAGGGATTTATTTTTTGTAATTCTACTTTTTTTGTGTTAGTTGTGTGCATCCGTATGGCCGCTAGGGCAATGCGTTGTTGCAGAGACTGGATCTAATTGATATCTTCTGATATTAATATATGCTCCTTCCTAAAAAAAAGAAATGCACATGGCACAGATGCCCTACTTGCGTACCACTATATATATATATATATATATATATATAGGAAAAATACTTCTTACTCCCGGGTGTAACTACACCCACATCTCATATACTATCTTACGGAAGTATTTGTAATACTTTATCTGTTTGAGTATGTTTATATACTATATCTAAGATACTTCCAAGCAAGTTAGGTGAAAAAATTGCAAATGCACCCATAGTTTTTAGTATATATGTAAAATACCGTCATATTTGTACGTACAAAAGGAGTATGTGAATAAAAATTACATACTACCCAAAAAATAGTATATATACTACCCAAATATTCTTATATACTTCATACTATCTATATATAGTCTCCAGTATGATAGATACTGCCTAAATTACGTGAAACACACGTGGGTGTAACTACACCCGGGTGTAGTATGAATATGCTATATATAGGAAAAATACTTCTTACTCCCGGGTGTAACTAGACCCACATATATATATATATATATATATATAAAAGCTTTAAGTGTGTAAGGCTTCCAACCCTTCCGGTCTTTTCTATATCCATGGGCTACTATTACTTCCTACATAGTCTATCATGGCAGAGCATGGCACACCAAGCTTATTTTGCATAATAACGAGTCCACCACAATTTAGTCGAATACTAGTGACATACATATGTGCACGCCATGTGGGTTTATGCCTAAGAAAGTACAACTTTGATAGCCTACCAAGCGCGCTCCACGAATACTTAAATTTGGCATTGAACTCTGATTAATCTTAACCAAACTGGTGGTGTAAGATGACAAGCGCAGGATTGGAATGGCATGTGTCCTCTTCAATCATACATGATTAGAAAAAAAACTACATGATTTTGGATCCACAAGTGTTCGATTGCACAGGAAAATCAAAGAAATTGTAAAAAGAGATTCTAGTGGAGGGAAATGTTTTCCCCGAAACAGAGTGCAAAGGAACCTTCTGTAGAAATTCCAAAAGGATTATAATATGTACTGTGAATTAAACGACCTTTGTAGGAAAAAAACTAAGGATCTAAATCTTTCAAAAATCCTACCCAATTCTTTTAAAGCAATGTACTAGGCTCAAAGTGAGGACCCTAATTTATCAACCCCACCGTTCTGACCAATGCGCTGGCCAAGGTAACAAAAAAGATCCACCTTATGAACCGATATCGCAAACCGTCCAAAATGTCCCCATCTTGATCGTACAGTTGATGTGTTATCCATATTCATCTCTTGCAATCCTCCCAAGATCTCTTTTGATCAAAAGCTGGACAACAGTTTCCTCTGTCAACGTATGGTGATATCAGACTATGGGGTGTAAAGCGGCGATAGTAGGATCATCCATGCAGAATTTGGAGGAACATATAAAGGACTAGACAGAGAACATAGACAGCTACAGACGGTGTCATTTCGACTCCTACGTTCACGGCTACGTGGAAAGCTGTCTAGTCATTTACTCCCTCCGTTTCAAATTACTCTGCGCGCACGTTTACTAGGTGGCCTATTATTCTTTTATTTTTAATCAAAAAATTCTTTAAATTTTTGGTATATGTAGTACATATTTTATAGTATCTATTTTAAAAATCCCAGGATTTTTTTTGAATGGGGAATGAGGAAGTACTAGCCCACATATATAAGCGCGCCGGGGGAGTAATTTGAAACAGAGGAAGTATATAGGCCATTCGACAGTGGAAACAATCGCATGAACCCTAGGTGACATGGATGCGTCTAGACAGAGAGAAACACTAACATGCATTCCTGCCATCACGCTGAGTACGGAGTACCGATGTCCGATGATGTCCCTTTCCGCATGCAGCAATTCACTATTCCGCCTTTTGTTTCTTTGAGTTATCGTCATGTCTTTGAGAGAAAGTGAGATGCCGGTCCGGTGCGGGGCATCACAACTTGGCAACAACAAACGGCTCCGATCCACTGGGCCGCCCGGCCGGCCGTAGCATGATCCTTTCCTCGCCGTCCGTCCACGTCCATGTCCAGGTACCCTGTTTTATTTCCCCTCCGACCCGGCCATCTTGTCTAGGAAGAAGAGAAACAATACACACGAAATTTCTTGGCGAGTGAGAGTAACAGACGAACAGTAGGTCGCACCGAGATGAAGATGGTGACGGTTGTTGGCGATAAGCCATCGCCCGATGCCCTCCCTTGTGGTGCATAGCGTAGCTTTCGTATATCCTAGCCATCATTTTTTGCTTTGCGGTTTGGAGTGGGTATGAATGTTTTTTTTTACTGCTGGCAATTTTACCCACACATACCGTATCCGTATAGATAGAGTATGAGCACATTTTTATACCCGTGGATATACTATGGGTACGGGCACGAGTATAAGTATGTACGTGGGTATACCATACCCTACCTATTTAAATTGATATAGTAAAACTTACTTATAGAGTTTCAACCTATGGACTGAGCAACCTAGGAAAGAGTATGATATTGTGACTTCTAAACTTCGGTAACTTTCATGTAGTTGTCTACCTAGTACTATTGAGTAGAGATAGTTATCTTTTTTCAAATATGCTATCGGTGAGCGTAAAATTATAAATAACTTGTGTACTATTGAATCTACCTGCCGGATACCCGACGGGTATGGATTACCCGTCAGATATGGACATGGGTAAAGTTTTATATCCGCGCCTACGTGTCTGGGTAAAATTTTCTACCATTGACTAAACGGGTATCCTGCCCATTACCACTCTAAATGTAAGACAGTAAGACTGCCCAGCTGCCTAAGTCGACTGGTAGGGATGAGTCGGACGGGCCATGGTACTGCGGCCTAAATGGGGTAAGTAGTGTATAGTTTTGTTTAGATTAGAATGGTCTCTTCGTCCTAAATAGTGGATAGAACGAATGGATGATGCATGGTTCAACACGTGTTCTGTTCTAGCAGTGTCTGCTCCACATCTCAATGGACTGGATTGTTTTTCATTGGCGTGATTAGATAAGATTAGATGTTTTGTCTATTGTCTAACAAGTTGATTAGTACTATTGCGTTGGAAGAAGTGGAAGAAGCTTTTCAAACAAGTTATACTATATCTTAGTGTTAGAATTGTGACAAGCAAATGACGAAGAACAAAAAAAAATATAGTAAAGAAACACAGATTTAACGTGAAAAAACCTTCCAACAAAAAGAGAAAAAAAATCACTGACACTAGCAAGCGAAACTTCACTATATCGGAGAGTGTTTACACAACGATGGAGATTTCACAGATGCAACTTATCCTAGCTCGACGGTTTACAAGAGGTATATATAACGGTGAAAACTTAGGTCATCAACGATCTGTACGGGTCTCGCTCCGTTTCGTCAGAAGTTAGCCTTCTTAATTAAATTTGGATCATATTTCAACACTTAGGTTCAATGATTAGAGCGTTTACTTGTGAATCCAAGGCCAGATACGCGCCAACATGTTCTGTTCTTGGGCTGTAAGCACCAGCACAAGAAGTACCGTTTTCTTGTGAAAGAGAACAGCATATTTTGCCACGCTAATCCTATGAACATAAGTATATTACGTCAGTCAGTACGTATTCGCAACTTCACAAGAACATGTCTACCATAGCAAAAGCCCAAGTATCCATAGCAAGAGAGTTGATGCGCCTCCTTGTGTACGCGAGCAAACTCGAAGCTGAAATACAGGTTCGTAGTACTCTCTCCGTTCAGAAATATAAAAAATACTTTATAAAGTAAATATCTAGATGTCTTTTAGTGTATAGGTTCACTCCGAAACTCTACGAACATATATATAAAAAGACATTTAAATACATTCGATTTATAAAGGTAAAATGTCTTATAGAACCGAAGGGAGTAGCATCCAGTTGGATACTGTCGCTTTATGCTGCTTGCCCATGTAGGCAAGGCAAAAGCTGACATAAAGATCAAGCGCTGGATTACAGAGTGCGACATGTCTCGGCTGCAGGCTGCTAGTGGGAGGGAGGGGCGGAGCCATGTGCGTCCAACTGCCCCAGCCAATAGACCGGGAGGCCGTGGCAACGTTGGTGTCTCGTCGGAGGAATACTGTTTTTTTTTAACTTGAATAAGTGAGATGTTTATTGCGTGGCATGCATGCATTGCGGTTTTCTTCTCTCTTTTCTTGACTAGATAGATGGGGTAGCTAGTGGGTGCCAGGGCCCCGCGCCGGCAGATTGATAAGTGAGGCTGATCGAGACCCGCAAAGAGGCGATTAAGATAAACGAGGCGACGCAGAGGAAATAGCACCTAACACCACTCGTTGGTGACTTCTTCGTACAAAACCACACGTTGCACTTTTTTTCACAGAACACCACATTTCCTTGTAATTTTTGCATAAAACACAAAAATCTTAATTAGCCTCCTTAACAGCAGATTAGAGAACTGGTCCAATAGCCGATATTAACCATATGAAGCAAAAGTCTCATGTAGCCTCTAGAATGCCCCAAAATTTTATATAATACATTTTTTAATCAATTCCAAAAATAATACACAAAATTCAAAATTTCGGATTCTAACCCGGCGTCGCTTACACTGATAGGCACTAATCAGCGGCGTATCGTACACCGTTGTGTATTATTTTTGGAATTGATTTAAAAAATTATTATTTTAAAAAGATTAGCCTCTAGAATAGATCGCCATGGAATATTTTTTTCCAAAATGGCTGCTATTACATAACATGAACCAGCTTCCATTACTCATTCAAGTAAGATATGTTTCCAGTGAATTTGTAATGAAGACGTAACATGAACTTGGACATCAAACTGGTAAAATAATATTGCCAGAGCATGCATTAGAGGAAGTCTAATGTAAATTGCATTAGCGGGATGTTGTCCACTGAGTGGATAAGCATCAATCTACTATTTAACCCCACGATCATAAACAAAACAGAACGCAAGCACAGTAGTTATGTTGGTATTAATTTTGATCCAATTAAACTAACTAAAACTTAACACGAATCTCAGTTCTCTAATCTACTTTTAAGGAGGCTACTTAAGATTTCTGTGTTTTGTGCAAAAATTACAAGAAAACATGGTGTTCTGTGCAAAAAAAATGAGACCCGTGGTTTTGTGCAAAGAAGTCACCAACAAGTGGTGTTATGTGCTATTTCCTCGGCGACGCAGGTACGTTGTGTGCTAGCTGTTCCAGCTTTGGGGCTCCATTGACCGGCTAGGTAGGACAATCCATGTTCTTTGGAGCGTACATACGAGGGTTAAACCTCCACCAGGGAAATGAACGAACCTCCCACGTTAATTATTCTGTTGAAACTACTATTAGGGCATCTACGACGCAACGATATTTAGAAAGGTGCTTCAAAAATAAATTGGTCGTTTACTAAGCACTTGTGCTTAATTATATTAGGTATATGTCTAACTAGGCACATCTCCTATACAGATAATCACTGATGCTTAATTATCTTAGATAGATGTCTAACTAGGCACCTCTCGTATACAGATAAGCATCGGTGTTAAAGAAACTGTTTGATTTATTTTGCTAAGCACTCCTGTAAGCACCCTTGTATTGTACGTGGCCTTAGAGCATGTATAATGGGAGGTGCTTAGAGGAATGCTTTCAAAAATAAACCAACTATTTTGCTAAGCATTGGTGCTTATTTGTATAAAAGAGGTGCTTAGTTATTTGTCTAGTATAAATAAGCACCGGACTTAACAAAAAGCCGGTTTATTTTTCTAAACACTGTCCTAAGCACCTTGCATTGTACACTCTCTTAGTTAGCTTAGCTAGCGTGATGCAACTCCCTGGTGCTCTGGTGTTTTGTGCTAAACATCTTGAACTGATACAGTTTGCCCTGAATCTCTCTTAAACTGTGTTTATGCGCTAGCTTTACACCTTTCATCCCATTACATTTCTTTTTCTTTTTAAAAAAGGGAGAAACTTCTTGGCCCCAATCTATATATTAGTGAACAAGACGTGTGACAAGAAAGTAAAATATTATCTATCTCATAATATAAGACGTTTTATTTGCAAATCACAACCGGTCTTGGCGCATACTGTTTCAAATTGCACTGATTGGCTTGGTTAGTTGTTCTAATCGTGTTTCTGACTAGTGGGGCCTGTTGTCAGGACGACATGGCAAAAGCAATAAATTTACAGGTGTGCCGCACGTGAAATCTACAGAAAGGCCCATAAATTAGAACTGTGTACCATATATCTATCCTTTGATTGTGCCACGTTAGGGGTCCACCAGTTAGAAACGGTATTAACCCAGCTAATCATGTGAGGTATCTTTTTTTTTTTGAAACGGTATGCCCCAAGATCGGTGGTGATTTGGAAATAAAACGTAAATCGATGGTTTTTGAAATAGTTGTCTGGCGGCGGTGGACCGGCGGCTGGTAGGTTAGGGTAGGAAACCTACCGCCGCTCGCCACTCTGGCGGCGGCGTCCACAGCCCCGCATCCGGCCGCCGCCCCCCACGGCCCCAGGCGCCATGGCCTCCCCCGCCGCCACCCCCTCCCCTGTCATCTCCACCCCCACCTCCTCCCAAGCCCAGCGGTGGGCGGACTACTCCGATGACGAGGACGAGCGGAGCCTCGTTCCTACTGTGAGGTGCTCCGCATCGGCACCCCCTCGCCGGCGACCTGACCCGTCACCCCGGTGGCAGCTTCGACTCCGGCTCCGGCCCCCTCACCGCGACCTGCTGCGTCCCAGCGGACGGCCCCGGCGGCGTCTCGCGGCGTTGCGGTGACAGGCGTGCAGGGCGGGGGACATGGCCCCTGGCAGCTCGCGGGTGGAAGGAAGAGGCGGCGCGGCGGTGGACCGGCTGAACTCCTGGCGCTCACCATCCGGGACGACCCGCCGTCGGACCTTGCGGGATTCTGCTTCAATTGCCTCCGGTCTTGCCACATCTCGAAGGACTGCACGTTCGCCACTGTCTGCCTCCGGTGCAGGCATGAGGGACACCATGCTCGGGACTGTCCGGAGCGGCGAGGCGACCGGCCGCGGCGGCGTGAACCTGTGGAGCAGCAGTGACAACGCCCTGCTGCGCGTGGACCGGCCGAGCCGCCCGGGGGGGGAGGGCAGCCAGAGCGGCGAGTGCGCAACCGGCTAGGAAGCCATATCCAGCCGGCGCCCTCACCGGCGACGCCGAGGTCGCCACCTGAGCCCTCCCGTGATGCGGGCGCCTACCGGGTTCCTGCAAGGCGGCGGCTTGGCGCTCGTCAGAGCTCCCCGCTTCCCCAACCGAGCTCCGTGGGCTCACGCTTCGCTGGCCGTGAGGAAGCTCCCGTGGGTGGCCGACGCGGGCGGGAGGCACGCGACGGTCACGGCGCGCTCGGTGGCCAACAAGGTGAGCGCGGCGCGCCTGGTAGCCCAGTCTATGCGTAGGGCATGAAGGAGTCGCTCGGCGGCGGCGGCGAGCGCAGCGGGCATGGGAGTCGTGGAGGCCAGGATGCTCGCGATGGTCGTGGTGCCCGTGACGGGTGTGGACTCGATTTGAGGGGCCGCGGAAGGAGCCCGCTGATACATTGCAAATGTATCTATAATTTTTGATGTCCCATGCTTGGTTTTATCCACTTTCTTGTGTTTTGTTTCAACTTTGGAGTACTTTTCATATGGTTTCTTGGACTAACCTATTAACAAGAGCCACAGTGCCAGCTGCCTGTTTTCTGCTGTTTTTGGTTCCAGGAAAGTCAGAAAATGAATATTCTCGGAATTGGACGGGACAAAAGCCAAAGTGCCTATTTTTCCGAAAGTCATCAAGTGCCAGAATACGAGACGGAGAAGGGCCAGAGGCCGGCCACACCACCTGGCCGCGTGGCCAAGCTGGGCCCGCGCCAGGGGGTGGTGTGGTGGCCCCTGGCACCCCCTCGGCCTCCCCTTCCGACTATAAGATGCCCTCGGGACGTAAACCCTAAGTTCCCGATCAAAAATCCACAAAAAAGTCTGTAGCCGCCATCATCTCCATCCCTAGATCGGGAGGGATCTGAAGCTCTTCCCGGCACCCTGCCAGAGAGGGGAATTCACCCTGGAGGCCTTCTTCATCACCATGCAAGCCCCCGGTGTGATGCGTGAGTAGTTCATCCTTGGACTACAGATCCATGTAGTAGCTAGATGGCTGGTTCTCCTCCTTTGTGCTTTCATGTTTAGATCTTGTGAGCTCCGTTCATGATCAAGATCATCTATTTGTAATTCTGCATGTTGTGTTTGCGGGGATTCGGTGGATATTGAGATGCTATTTCAGATTGATTATTGATTCTATCATGTCTTTGTTATTTGTGATCTTGCATGATTTCCGTTGTTAGTAGCAATCTTGGTCAAGTAGATGCTAGCAACTCCAAGAGTTAGTATTTATGCTCGATAGTGGGTTCATGCCTCTGGTAATCTGGGGAAGTGACAGAAATCTCTAAGTTACTAGATGTGTTGTTGCTACTAGGGAGAAAACGACAATCCTTTGTTCATAGAACAATCGTATTGTTTACTTTACACGTAGTTCGTAAAGCAATAATCTGTTGCTTGCAACTTAATACTGGAGGGGGTTCGGATGATAACCTGAAGGTGGATTATTAGTCATAGATGCAGTTGGATGGCAGTCTATGTATAATATTGTAATGCCCAATCAAGTCTCAAAGGAGTCAAGATGATTAGTATATACATGTATTGCTTTCTCGATGTTTGTCAATTGCCCCACTGTAATTTGTTCACCCAGTATGTTATCTATCTAAGGAGAGCCACCTCTAGTGAACTATGGATCCTAGTCCTCTTTCTTTACATACAATCTACAACTGTTTACTGTTTTGTGTTTACTTTCTGCAAACTTTTACTTCTTTCAATTCGATACGTTTAATCCTTTGTTTTCCGCAAAACACGGTGAGATTGACAACCTCATCGCAAGTTGGGGACAAAGTTCTATGGTTGTGTTGTGCAGGTCTCCACGTTGCTACTAGCACCGGTAGTGCGCCCTGCCAAAGCTCAGCTAGTAGCACCTTTGGGGTGTTTCCTTGCTCCTACTGGTTCGATTAAACCTTGGTTTCATAACTGAGGGAAACTTGCTACTGTGCTCACCATACCTTCCTCTTGGGGTTCCCAATGAGCTCTACATCATCATTGCTCCATCATTTTTTTGGGCGCCATACTCAGAGCCATCACCCGCCCCCTCCTCGGCGCCAAGAGGATGCGGAGCAGGGCAGGCGCCCCCCTCCAGCGACCTGGCTTCGTCTTCTCGGCACGAGGTGCCCCCCAACCCGGGCATGGAGACATTCATAATCCCCAGGTCAGCGGAGATCGCTGCGGCTGAGGACGTGCTGCGCTGGGGCCTGGTGGCTTTCGTCTCTGGCCAATGGTCCAACGTGTCCCTGATCGAGGCTAGGGCGGCGGTGGAGGCGCAGGTTCCGCGGGCGGCGGACAACTTCTCGATTCATCGCTCGATGCCGGCTGATTTTCTGGTGGTGTGCAGTAGCAGGAGGGTTCGGGATGATGTGATGGCCGCCGGAGTGGTGGATGGCCGGGGTTTCTCCCTCCGCTTCTTGCCGTGGAACAGGCAGCTGCAGGCGGTGCGCCGTCCTCTCCGTTACCGGGCGCACCTAGAGCTCACTGGCATCCCAGCGCACGCCTGGAACCGCAGCACGGTGGTGGCGTTTCTTGGCTCAGCTGCTTGGGTCGAACGCCTCGACGCAACGACGGCGAGCCGGGAGGACCTGGGGCGCTTTCAAGTCATAGCTTGGCTTGACAGCATTCACCAGCTGCCGCGCGAGAAGGCTCTGCTCATCGAGGAGCCTGAAGACATGATGGAGGAGGACGATGGCCTTGTCCTCCCCGGCGATGCGCTTCTGCCCCAGGACAAGTTTATGCTGAGGTACGTCGTGAGGATCTGCCTGGTCCGGGCTGAAGACATGATGTCGAGGGATGATGGCACAGCTCCGGGAGGTGGAGGTGGAGACGGTGGTTCCGACGGCGACGAGCGTCGAGGCCATGGTGGTGGTTCTAGCCACGGTGGTAGGCATGGCCGGGGGTCTGATACCCGGCCAAGTGCTGGTGGCTCCTTCCGAGCCCTCCCTGATGCACGTGGAGACATTTCGCACCATCGGCGGCCGTCCGGCGAGGATTGGGGTGACTACCATAGCGTCGCCATCAACGCTCCGCTAGAGACCGATCCCTGGCTGGAGGTTGAAGACAAGGACCACTTTTCGATGGATGAGGACAACATTGATGGTGGGGCCAGCCTGGAGCGTCTGACCGGTCAAAAGCAACTGCCTGGCTCCCTCGCTTTTGACCAGGAGAAGGAGCCAGTTAGCTTGTCGTCGCGTGAGGTCTCTGCCAGCGTGGAGGTGGAGCGGGCAGACCGGGTGGGACCCACCTCGGGGTTTTTTCATCAGCCAGCTGGAACGCGTGCTTTTTGGGGTGGCTGTCCAACCGCCATGTGCAGATGTGGGCCACGTGGAAGGCGTGCACGCGACGGTAACGGGTCTGCCGCTGTCTCCCAGGAGTTCTTCGGGCCAGGAGGGACGTGTTGGTGGGACGGCTGAGAATTTTTTGACGGGACATGTGCTAATCCCTAGGAAGGAACCCGTCGTTTTTGTGGACCCTGATGGCTTGGTTCAAACGGTCAGCTTCCCTCGCCTGGTTTGATCTCTTCGCCGAGCGACGCCTGCTGGACTCTCTCCTCGGACCAGATGGCTCCCCCAGATCGGTGCTTGATCAGTTGGATGTCTTCTCAGTTAGGCTGTCCTCAGTGGACGTGGACTCAGACCAGAGGAGTGGGCCCAAGGCCGTGGTCGCTTCTTCTACACCGGTGGGGGCGCATAGCCCTGTGGCCTTCCGTGGTGCCTGCAAGCAGCCCATTAACGCTGTCCTGAGCAGGCCGGTAGCCAAGCGCTGCCACAATAAGAGCAAGTACGCAGGGTTGGTGAGGAGGAGTTGGCGCATTCGTGGGCGCTTTGCCCCGGGTACCCTGATCCGCCAGCAGCAACGTACTCTCATCACCAGGCTAGGGATTGCTAGGGAGGGCGAGGTGATCGGCGACGAGGTGCTCGACGCCTACCTGGACTTGTTCGCAAGGCCCCTACGTCGACAGCACATCGACATGATCCTTCGCCTGTTCGGATGGATGCCTGATGCTCTGCCTCTGTTCGATGACGCGCCGGTGGAGTGCCTTGTTTGAGTGGTGTTCCCCCCCTTCGGTCCTCCCCCCTGTTTTCTTTTGAGTGGTGCTTTTGAGTGGTGTTGTATCAATGTATGACCCGGATTTTTCTATTGGGATTTGGAATGCTCGTGGATTGAACTCCTCAGCTCGTCGCCTAGTTGTCTCGCAAGTTTTGTCCCCTGCTCGTGCCGCGGTGGTTTGCCTGCAGGAAACCAAGATGGCGGTGATTTCCAACCGCGTGGTGAGGGAGTGCCTTGGCCCCTCTTACGACAAGTTCTTCTTCTTGCCAGCGACTGGTACCCGCGGAGGGATCCTCCTTGCATGGCAATCTAGCCTGGTCTCCGTCTCCCACCCACTACTCCGACAATGCGATCACTGCTCGCATTTCGACGGGGGTGGATCACAGCTGGTGGTTCACTGGGGTGTACGGACCCTAGAGCAATGTGGATAAACGTGCCTTCCTCCAGGAGCTACAGGACATCAGGGACCTGCACGCTGGTCCGTGGATTGTTGTTGGTGACTTCAATCTCATCCTAAACCCGGAGGACAAGAGACAAGGAACCCTACATCACCGCATGATGCCCAGGTTCAGGCGGACCCTCGCAGTTCTGGAACTCAAAGAACTCTACCTCAATGGCCGTAGGTTCACCTGGACAAATGAACGGGAGCGTCCAACTCTGTAGAGGCTAGACAGGGTCTTCGCGACGGTGGACTGGGAGACGTGCTACCCCAACGCCTTCCCCTCGGCTTTGTCCTCAGGCCTGTCGGACCACTACCCCCTGTTGCTAAGTCTTGCCCCTGACCTACAATGAGGGCGTCGTTTTCAATTCTAGTCCTTCTGGCCCAAGGTCAACGGCTTCTTGGAGGTTGTGCAAGAAGCATGGACCTCACAACAGAGGGAACCGAACCCCTTCAAAAGGCTTGACGCAAAACTGCGGGTTGTGACCAAGAGACTATCCTGCTGGAGCTCCAAATTCATCGGGAATGTTAAGCTATAGATCCTCCTTGCCACTGAGCTGATCCTCCGCTTCGATGTTGCCATGGAGAGTAGGGGTGTGTTTGGTTCTCTTGCTAGGCTAGCCTAGCCTGGCAACGCACAACCTAGCCCATCTGAGCTATGCATGCATGGGTAGAGCAGCCAGTTTGGTTGAATTGCCTTTGCTCCAGCTATGCACACGTTCTTCAGGTGGTTATCATGTTTAGCTAAGCACCTGCTTATTTTGGGAGATCGTGGCATGTGTATTTGTCTCGCGCTCAGTTCTTGCCGACGAGAGCGAGCCGATTTGCCTCGCTTGGCTAAGCTAGTATTTCCTAGCCACGGCAGGCTACCTTGCCCTTAAAAGTCATGATATTTTACCACTTCCAAAGGCATAGCCTTGCCAGGCCAGGCTAGTATAGTTCTTGCCTAAGATCCAAACGCACCCTAGACAGCTGTCGCCTGAGGAGCGTGGACTACGGTGCCTCCTAAAAAAAGGCTCCTTGGGCCAGCCTCCCTTGAGAGGACGTTGGCACGATAGAGATCGAGAATCATGTGGTTACATGAAGGAGACGCATGCACACGCTTCTTTCACACGCACGCCATCCATCGGAGGCGGAAGAACTTCATCAGTCACCTCCTGGTAGACAATGTGCGGATCTCAGACCACGTGGAAAAGGCGGAGGCCGTGGATATTTTCTTCGAGAACCTGCTCGATGTGGCAGGTGTTCGTCCTTTCTCACTTGACTTGGACTTCCTGGGGGTACAGTCATTTGACCTTCAGCACATTGACGGTGCCTTCACGGAGGAGGAGGTTCTCGCAGCCATCAAAGGCATGCCGTTGGACAAATGCCCTGGGCCCGATGGCTTTTCCGCCTGCTTCTTCATCTCCTGCTGGAGCATCATTAGGGAGGACGTTATGGCTGCCTTCCACTCGCTCTCTAGGCTCAACAGTTGTGGATTCGGATCAGTGAACGGTGCCCTAATCACGCTCCTACCCAAGAAGCCAGGAACGGAAGAAGTGAGGGACTTCTGGCCTATCAGCCTGATTCACGGGATCGCCAAGTGGGTGGCAAAGGTGATCGCTAATCGTGTGGCCCCGATTCTTCCGCAAATGGTGGGGGTGCACCAGAGTGCCTTTGTGCATGGACATTGTTTGCACGACAATTTCATGATGGTGCAAGGGACAACACGTAAGTTACATGCCAGCAAGACTCCAGCGGTGCTGCTCAAGCTGGACATCACCAAGGCCTTTGACACTGTGGACTGGGCTTTCTTGCTGGAGGTACTGAGGAAGCTGGGCTTCGGAGAGCGCCTCCTTGCGTGCATCTGCGCACTACTGTCCACAGCCTCCACACGCGTATTAATGAACGGCTACCCAGGAGCAAAGGTGGCCAATAGGCAGGGACTCCGGCAAGGGGACCCGCTCTCCCCGCAGCTTTTCATCTTAGTGATGGAGATTTTTCACTTGATGATCGTGAAGGCTGAGGAACTAGGGCTCCTCATGAGGCTTGCAGCCACAGGCCTCCAACACCGCACCTCGATCTACGCAGATGGTGTGGTCACCTTCCTGAGGCCGTCAGTGGTGGATTTCCAGGTGATCTCTAGGATCATCGAGGACTTTGGGACGACATCCGGCCTCCAAACCAATTTCGACAAATGCTCGACCAACCTGATTAGGTGCTCGGCCGAGGACAGAGACCTGGTGGAAAGGGAGTTGCGTTTCCCCATCATGCAATTCCCTCTTTGATACCTTGGGCTACCGCTCTCCCTGTGGAAGCCGTCAGTGGCGCAACTCCAAGCGCTAGTAGATCTGGTGGCCGCCAAACTGCCATCATGGAAAGCATCCATGCTCAACAGAGGAGGATGGCTTGAGATCGTCAAGACAACTTTGTCCGCCATACCAATTTTCGCGATGATGTCCCTCGACTTACCCATAGAGATCATCACCGCCATCGAGAAAATCATTCACGGATTTCTCTGGAAGGGGCGTAAGGACGTGCACGGCGGACACTGCCTGGTGGCATGGGACAGGGTGTGCATGCCCAAAGAGTTGGGGGGGCTTGGCATCCCCAACCCATGGCTCATGAACATTGCACTAAGGGCCAGATGGCTGTGGTTAATGTTGGAAATATGCCCTAGAGATAAATAGTAGTAAGGACTATTATCAAATTTCATATAGTTTATGATTAAGTTTTATATCATGCTATAACTGTATTGAGTGGAAACATCAATACACGTGTGATATACAAACAACTAGGCGTTCCCAGTGAAACTCTAGTCACTGGTTCATTGGTCAACGGATGATCATGTTTCCTGATCATGTGGCATTTATGCCAGTTGGAAATGAGGTCATCTCATTCTGAGAATGAGATGATAACCAATACCCAACCTAAACATCGTGACCCGATCATGTCACAAATTTCAAGTTACGATGATTAGAAATGGATCCTCGTAGACTATTCCTTAGACCGTGAGGCTATATCAATCACTGTCTCCCGAGAGTGCTTAGATAGCATCAAACGCCATCTGGTAAAACTGTGGTTATAAAGGTGTGTTCAGGTATTCGGAGGAAACCGTAGAGGCAATATATGTCAAGAGCGGGATTTGTCCGTCCATGTGACGGGAAGATACTCAAGGGCCCACTCGGAGAAGTTATATCCAATAGCTGCGCAGCGTGTGATTAAGATCACGGGGATATCACTTGTCAGAACAAGTTAAGTAGCATTGTTCAGTAACAAGATTGAACATGACATGATGATGTCAATGATCAGATCTCGGGTAATGCGAGTATCGAGTGACAAAGGGAATAAGACACGACTTTCCCGGTTCAAACAACAAAAGATCTTCGTGGAACGCACAGGGGTCACATGGCCATCTAGGTCCCTCTGTCTATCATTGGTGCGGGAGTGTCCCGACCATGTCTGGAGTGTTCCCGAACCGTGGGGTATCATGCTTTAAGGGCTTGATGATGCTTAGAGAGTGTTTATATGATCGGTGGAATCACAGAAGAAGAGAAGGGAGAAAACCGGAAGGGTTTTGGTAAGTCCGGAAGATGTTCGGAGTGGAGGTGGAAGGTGTTCCATGGCCACGGAGATTGAATAATATGTGAATGAATGTTAAATATTGATTTATTCATGTATTCATAATTATTTAATAAAGAGAAAATCAATTAAAGGTCAAAAAGGCTTAATGGGCCAATTCCGGAGGGAGAGGGCCCATTAGGGGAAAGGAGAGAGAGAGAAGGGGCAAGGGGGAGGCCGGCTGGGCCTAGCCCCCTCCCCCCTCGCGGGGCCAAATAGGTGGCCGGCGGCCACCTCCTCCCCCCCCTCCTCTCCTTTAGTCCCACCCCGGGACTTTGAGGGAGGTATTACCTCCCCCTCCCTATATATAGTGGGGTATTTGGCCTAGAAAAATACACCAATAAGCAATAAAGGTATCCCCACTTTTGGGAGGACCTCCAATTGATATTTTCTCTCTCCCCCTCTCTCTCTCGTGACCGTGATCCCAAGTCTGGACTGCGCGAGCGAGAGACATCTTCACCGTGGAGCGCCGTCGCGCTACGGGATTCGGATCCGGGAGCTCTACTTCCACAACTGCTGCTAGATCGGGGAAGCGGGAGTCATCGTCAGGCACCAGACGTGTGTAATTCCCCGCGAGGTGTCACACTTGAGGCACTCAAGTCATTGGAGCTAGAAGGAGTGCAAGGACTTCATCACGACCTTGAGGTCGGCTTCGGCTCGTCTACATCAACCACGCTCTCTTGAGCATTGACAATGTTTTTCGGTGTTCAAGTGTAAGTTCGCGAAAAGCCCCTCCCATTACTGTATTACTAATAGATAGGTCCTGGCAGCTTCAGGGGTTCAGGGGCATAGAGTAAAATTTATTGTTTTTATGCGCGGAACCCCTACAGTGGTATCATAGCTAGATCTATGCGTAGTAATGCTAGTACGGGTAGAACACACGAGATGTAGCGTGTGGGCGTTGATCTTTTAGTTGTTACCCTCCCACGTGTACTTGTGTATACCGCAGTAATGCTTGATGAAGCGGGCCCCCAACCGACTTTACGCGTTCATTCGCGAGACTGGTCCACGCTTGACATATGGCTTGTACCGTATAAAGTGACTTAGGGGGTGTTTGTCTCTCTCGCATTAGTTGGTATACCATTTGCAACAGAGGGCCCCGAAAGGGGTGTAGTAGAGACAACTACTTGATCAGCGTTGTGCTAAAAGTTCATAGGTAAGAACGGTTCTTGTGCGAAAGCCCATTCAGCCACGTAAAACATGCAAAGATAAAGTAGAGGTGTCTAACTTTGTTTTGCAGGGGGGCGTTGCTTTGTGATATGGTTGTGGCAAAGGTAAAGTAATTACCTTTTGTTGCATAGTAGTAGATAGTCACGAAGGTGATGAACTACCACGCCGGAATGACACCGGTACCCTAGTGTCTACGGCGCCGGAACCCTAGCACTGGAAGCCGGTGACGGCGGATGGAGATCACGACATGATGGACCATATCACATAGCATTTACATTCAATGTTATTGTTTGTATGTCTTATTGTGTGCTAGTATTAGATACTCAATGGTAGCCTAATAAGATGATCCCTGTTAAAATTACCAACGATTGTGTTCCCCCTTAGTGTGCACCACAAAGAAGTTCTTCGGTATGAGGCGATCTAGGGTTACAGGCCTGGGTGCCAGACATATCTACGTTCGCATACAGTGGGTGTAAGCCATGTTGCACAGCGAATACACTAAGGTTGAGTTGGCGAGCCTAGCATGTACAGACATGACCTCGGAACGCGGATGGTCGAAAGATCGAGCACGAGTCGCATGAATGATGTGACCGATGTTTAGCGTCCACCCTTGAACCCACATTGATGGCCGTGATGATCGGGGGAGATGTGGCTGATAGGGGTCGTGTTATCACTAGGAACCCTTGTTGGGTCCGCAGCATAGAAAACAAAAAAATTCCTACGATGTGAACTACACGCCAAGATCTATCTACTAGGTACAAAGCAACGGGTGGACATACATCCAACGAGAACTTACCCTCGAAGACAACGAGTTTTGTTAATGAGTAGGAACTCGTGGTTGATGTAGTCGTACACTTGCCGATCTCAAGATCGTGAGGAAGTCCGAGCGCCGCAACTCAGCAGCGCATCCGCACTCGCACACACGTTCAAGCCACCGGACAACCTCCACCTCCTCGCTCCAGCGATCCAGCGGAAGCAGCAACTCCTTCCAGACGAAATGCCACCGGGAACATGTATCTCGCTAATCCGAGACCATGGGGAATAATTCTAGAGGGGGAGAGAGATCCTTCACAAGGAGGTGTGTGGATGAAGGAGGGAATGGGTGGCCTTTTATAGGAGGAGGGGGTGCCCCCTCTCTCCATGGACGGCGTATGGGGGGTGACCCCTCACCTCCCCCATTCATGTGGTGGTAACCCCTCCACATTAAAATGCCTCTTCACATTTCCTTTTAAAGTCTCCACTTTAAATGCATTAAATTTCTCCACATTTAATTCTCTCTCATTTAATAAAACTCTTTTTATTAAATTTATTCAGAATTTTGTTAATTACTTTAATTAACAAACATTCACATATAGCCCCTTGCAATATTTCAATATCACATGCAGAACCACTTTCTGCAATTTCACCCGAAACAATTTCCGGTTTCTATTGAAACAATTCCTGCGCTTTGCAATTCTTTCGTCTGAAACATATGTGCTCCAAAATGGTGTGCGGTAACTCTTAGGTGTGCCACCCTACGGTTCGCGAATAATGCAGACATGATCGAGACCCTTCTCCGATCAATAATCAGCAGCGGGACCTGGAGATCCGTACTGACTCCTACACATTCAACGATGACTTCTGTGATCGTGAGAACCTTTAACGCTTGTAACTAAATCCCTTTGTCTCTCGATATATTACATGTCCGAGATTCGATCATCGGTATCTCCATACCTAGTTTTATCTCGTTACCGAGATGCACTCTTTTCTCGTTCCCGTGATATAACATTCTAGTGATCACATCACTTGCTTGCAAGCTATCTTAATGTGATATCACCGAGAGGGCCCAGAGTATATCTATCCGTCATCTGGATTGACAAATTCCACTCTTGATCCATGAGCCTCAACATAAGACCTTCGTAGTACTGAACCCATCTTTATAGTCACCCTGTTACGGTGTGACGTTTGATGTTATCAAGATACTCTTCCGATGTTAGCAATTAACATGATCTCATGGTCTAAGGATAAAGATTACTTCCTATGATGTTATAGCAATATAAACATAATGACTTGATCGTAATGCTATACTTCGGATGAATGTTCATCACATCATTCCACCAATGGTGTGACCTTGTTATTAACAACATCCAATGTCCATGATCAGGAAACCTTGATCATCTTGTTAATCAACAAGCTAGTCTATAAGAGAGGCATAACTAGGAACCCTTTTTATTTATTAAACACACATGTATTGATGTTTCCGATCAATACAATTCTACCATGTAAAATAAACATCTATCATATATAAGGAATATATAATAACAACTTTATTATTGCCTCTCAGGGCATATTTCCTTCAGTCTCCCACTTGGACTAGAGACAATAATCTAGTTCACATAGTGATAAATCTAACACCCATGGAGTTCTGGTGTTGATCATGTTTTGCCCTAGGGATAACTTTAGTCAATGGATCTGCTACATTTAGGTCCGAGTGTACTTTACAAATCTTTATATCTCCATCCTTGACATGCTCGCGGATGGAGTGAAACCGGCGCTTAATATGCTTGGAATTCTTGTGAGACCTCGGTTCCTTTGCATTGGCTATGGATCCATTATTGTCACAATAGATCACCATTGGGTCCAACGCACTGGGAACCACACCTAGTTCCGTAATGAACTCTTTCATCCAAACCGCCTCCTGCGCCGCTTCTGAAGCAGCAACATATTCCGCCTCCGTTGTTGATCCAGCCACCACAGGTTGTTTGGAACTCCTCCAACTAACTGTTGCTCCGTTCAAGAGAAATACGTATCCGGATTGAGACTTAGAGTCATCCGGATCAGTGTCAAAACTAGCATCGACATAACACTTAGCGACTAGCTCTTCTTCACCTCCGTATATAAGAAACATATCCTTAGTTCTTCTCAAGTACTTGAGGATGTTCTTTACCGCTATCTAGTGTTCTGAACCTGGATCAGATTGGTACCTACTAGTAAAACTAATAGCATGTGCCACATCTGGTCTTGTACATAGCATGGCATACATAATAGAGCCTATGGCCGAGGCATAGGGGATCTTATCCATGATCTCTCTTTCTTCCGCCATAGCCGGACTTTGAGTCTTACTCAATGTCTTGCCTTGCAACATAGGTAAGAACCCCTTCTTACTTTCGTCCATATTAAACTTCTTTAATATCTTATCAAGGTATGTACTCTATGATAGCCCAATTAGGCGCCTTGATCTATCTCTATAGATTTTAATGCCTAATATATATGATGCTTCACCAAGGTCTTTCATCGAAAATTTGCTGTTTAGATAACTTTTAACACTGTTTAAAAGATCTATATCATTTCCAATCAATAATATGTCATCCACATATAATATTAGAAATTCCACATTGCTCCCACTCACTTTCTTGTAAATACAAGCCTCTCCATAAGTTTGGACAAATCCAAACTCTTTGATCACCTCATCAAAGCGGAGATTCCAACTCCCGGATGCTTGCTTCAGTCCATAGATGGATCGCTGAAGTTTGCATACCTTATTAGCATCCTTAGGATCGAAAAAACCCTTAGGTTGTATCATATACAACTCTTCTTCAATATTACCATTGAGGAACGCAGTTTTGACATCCATCTGCCATATTTCATAATCGAAATATGCAGCAATTGCTAACATAATCCTAACCAACTTAAGCATCGCTATGGGAGAGAATGTCTCATCGTAGTCAACTCCTTGAATTTGTCGAAACCCCTTTCCGACAAGTCGAGCCTTATAGATGGCCACATTACTATCAGCATCAGTTTTTCTTTTGAAAATCCATTTATTCTCAATGGCCTTTCGGTCGTGAGGTAAGTCCACCAAGTTCCAAACTTAGTTCTCGTACATGGATTCCATCTTGGATTTCATGGCTTCTAGCCATTTGTTGGAATCCGGGCTCATCATCGCTTCTTCATACGTCGCAGGGTCATCCATTTCATCAACCATGAAATTCACAACATGATTGCCATACAGTTTAGGAGTTGCACGTGTCCTGCTTGACCTGTGAGGTTCGGTAGTGTCCTCTTTTGGAGTTTCATGATCATTATCATTAGCTCTCTCATCATCAGGTGAAGTCAACTCCGAAACAACTTCCGGTTCTGCGCCACTCGCCATTCCATGAAGAGAAGGTTCAATAACCTCTTCGAGTTCTACCTTCCGACTACTCACACCTTTCGCAAGAAACTCCTTCTCAAGAAAGGATCCATTCTTGGCAACAAAAACCTTGCCCTCGGATCTGTGATAGAAGGTATACCCAATTGTTTCCTTGGGGTATCCTATGAAGACGCATTTTTCCGCTTTGGGTTTGAGTTTATCCGGTTGAAGTTTCTTCACATAAACATCGCATCCCCAAACCTTAAGAAATGACAGCTTAGGTTTGTTTCCAAACCATAATTCATACGGTGTCATTTCAACAGATTTAGATGGTGCCCGATTTAAAGTGAATGCAGCTATTTCCAGTGCATAACCCCAAAATGACAGTGGCAAGTCAGTCAGAGACATCATAGATCGAACCATATCCAATAAGGTACGATTACGACGTTCCGACACACCATTACGTTGTGGTGTTCCGGCAGGCGTGAGTTGTGAAACTATTCCACACTCTTTCATGTGTGTGCTAAACTCGTAACTTAGATACTCTCCTCCACGGTCAGACCGTAGAAATTTGATCTTTCTATTACGATGATTTTCCACTTCATTCTAAAATTCCTTAAACTTTTCAAAAGTTTCAGACTTGTGTTTCATCAAATAGATATACCCATATCTACTCAAATCATCCGTGAAAGTAACAAAATAATGATATCCACCTTGCGCCGACACACTCATTGGTCCACACACATCAGTATGTACGATTTCCAATAGATCTGTCGCCCGTTCCATTGAACCGGAAAAAACGGCGTTCTAGTCATCTTGCCCAGAAGGCATGGCTCACATGTATCAAATGATTCAAAATCAAGTGATTGAAAAAGTCCATCAGAATGGAGTTTCTTCATGCATTTAACGCCAATATGACCTAGACGGCAGTGCCACATATATGTAGACATATCATCATCAAGTTTAATCTTTTTAGCATTAACATTATGAATGTGTGTAATATTACTATCGAGATCCAACAGAAATAAACCATTCAACATAGGTGCATGACCATAAAAGATATCATTCTTATAAATCAAACAACCATTGTTTTCATATTTAAAGGAATGACCACTTTGCATCAAACACGATCTAGATACAATGTTCATGCTCAGTGCAGGCACTAAATAACAATTATTTAGGTTTATAACTAATCCCGATGGCAAATGGAGAGGTAGCGTCCTGACGGCGATCACATCAACTTTTGATCCATTGCCGACCCGCATTCTGACCTCATCCCTTGCTAGTTGTCGCTTGTTCCGTAGCCCCTGAACCGAGTTACGTATATTAGCAACCGATCACGTATCAAATACCCAGGTGCTACTGCGAGTACTAGTCAAGTACACATCAATAACATGTATAGCACATATACCTTTGTTTGCCTTGCCGGACTTCTTGTCCGCCAAATACTTGGGGCAGTTGCGCTTCCAATGGCCAGTCCCCTTACAAAAGTAGCACTCGGTGTCAGACTTAAGGGCCAGCTCGGGGTTTCTTTTCAGGCGTGGCAACAGAATTTCCACCCTTCTTTCCCTTGTGCTTGCCTTTCTTGTCTTTCTTGAAACCTGTGGTCCTATTGATCATCAACACTTGATGTTCTTTCCTAATCTCCACTTCTGCAGTCTTAAGCATTGACAGAAGCTCGGGAAGAGACTTCTTCATGCCCTGCATATTATAGTTCATCACGAAGCTCTTGTAGCTAGGTGGCAAATATTGGAGAACACGATGTATGCCTAAGTCAATGGGAATCGTTATTCCCAAGGACACAAGCTTATCGGCGTACCCAGACATTTTGAGTACATGCTCACTAACGGAGCTGTTTTCCTCCATCATGCAGCTAAAGAACTTTTCTGTAGCATTATAACTCTCTATGGCAGCATGGGTATCGAAAATCATTTTCATTTCTCCCATGGTATCAAAGGCATTGTCATTTTCGAAACGCTTTCGAAGTTCTGGCTCTAGCCCATACAGTATGCCGCAATGAACTAAGTTGTGGTCCTCCTGACGAGTCACATAGACATTCTTTTCCTCGTCAGGGGCATCAGGAGCTGGTGGGGGCCTAGCGGCGCATCTAGCACATATTGCTTTTGTGCCGCAGTGAGGAGAATCCTCAAATTCATAGCCCAGTTGGTGAAGTTGCTACCATTCGCAGGAAGTTTGTCTTTCTCCATGAACACATTGAAATTAAAAGCAGGTGGTGCCCTCTACAACAGAATTTGTAAAGTTTATTTAGACGAAGTTTATGATAGATTGAGTTCAACTAATCCAAATTACTAATGAACTCCCACTCAAAAACGACATCCCTCGTGTCTTTTTGGTGATTACATGAACCAAATCCACTACACCAAGTCCAATCATCACGTGAGTTGATGTAGCTTCAAAGGCGAGCATCTGTATGGGAATCATATCAACTATATGACTCATGCTTAACCTTTCGGTCCGTGTTCCGAGGCCATGTCTGTACATGCTAGGCTTGCCAAGTAAGAACCTTAGTATTCGCGTGTGTAAAACTGTCTTACACCCGTTCCTATGAAAGCGTAGATTCGAGTACACTCGATCATCACGTGATGTCTCGAAACACGATCCACAGGACGGTGCATACTTAAGGAAGAACACATTTTTATCTTGATATCTAAATGAGGGATCATCTTATAATGCTACCAAAAGCGCCAAACTAGCAGTATAAGATGCTAACATCTAATGTGTAAAGTGAGATGATATGGTCCATGCATTTGATCTCTATCACTTGCATTGTGGTATGATCTCTATTATTCCTTTGTGTGTAAGGCCAAGGTCTATGGAACTTACACGTTGAGTGTGTTGTAAGAGTATCTATCATACATCTACTTACAACAATACCATATCAATACACTAGCCCAGCAACGATCTAAACTAGACGCCTCTAATTTATCAATTGCAAGTTTTACGTGACTTAGGGCTTTCAGAGATAGAACCGTTCTCACCTACGAACATGAACCACAACGAGGATAACTAAGTTATTAGCAACTCGTTGTAAATCAGATATTGACTATAGTAGGAGAGACAGACATCCGCCAGCCACTTATACAAAACAAGTTGGATGTCAGTCGTGGAACCGGTCTCATGTACGATGACATGTAAGGTTGGTCCGGGCCGCTTCATCCCACTATGCCACCAATATCCAAAATACATAGAAGATGCAATAACATGATCATCATCGCCCATATATAAACATATGTGTACTACCCATGCAAAGCACCTACGCATAGATCAGACTCTGATACCACGGTTGGGTCCGCAGCATAGAAAACAAAAAATTTCCTACGGTGTGAACTACACGCCAAGATCTATATACAAGGTACAAAGAAACGGGTGGACATACATCCAACGAGAACTTACCCTCGAAGACAACGAGTTTTGTTAACGAGTAGGAACTCGTGGTTGATGTAGTCGTACACTTGCCGATCTCAAGATCGTGAGGAAGTCCGAGCGTGGCAACTCAGCAGCGCATCCGCACTCGCACACACGTTCAAGCCACCGGACAACCTCCACCTCCTCGTTCCAGCGATCCAGCGGAAGCAGCAACTCCTTCCAGACGAAATGCCACCGGGAACATGTATCTCGCTAATCCAAGACCATGGGGGAATAATTCTAGAGGGGAAGAGAGATCCTTCACAAGGAGGTGTGTGGATGAAGGAGGGAATGGGTGGCCTTTTATAGGAGGAGGGGAGTGACCCCTCTCTCCATGGCCGGCGCATGGGGGGTGACCCCTCACCTCCCCCATTCATGTGGTGGTAACCCCTCCACATTAAAATGCCTCTTCATCCCTTTTAAAGTCTCCACTTTAAATGCATTAAATTTCTCCAAATTTAATGCTCTCTCATTTAATAAAACTCTTTTTATTAAATTTATTTAGAATTTTGTTAATTACTTTAATTAACAAACATTCACATATAGCCCCTTGCAATATTTCAATATGACATGCAGAACCACTTTCTGCAATTTCACCCGAAACAATTTCCGGTTTCTATTGAAACAATTCCTGTGCTTTGCAATTCTTTCGTCTGAAACATATGTGCTCCAAAATGGTGTCCGGTAACTCTTAAGTGTGCCACCCTATGGTTCGCGAATAATGCAGACATGATCGAGACCCTTCTCCGATCAATAATTAGCAGCGGGACCTGGAGATCCGTACTGACTCCTACACATTCAACGATGACTTCTGTGATCGTGAGAACCTTTAACGCTTGTAACTAAATCCCTTTGTCTCTCGATATATTACATGTCCGAGATTCGATCATCGGTATCTCCATACGTAGTTTGATCTCGTTACCGACATGCACTCTTTTCTCGTTCCCATGATATAACATTCTAGTGATCACATCACTTGCTTGCAACCTATCTTAATGTGATATCACCGAGAGGGCCCAGAGTATATCTATCCGTCATCTGGATTGACAAATTCCACTCTTGATCCATGAGCCTCAACATAAGACCTTCGTAGTACTGAACCCATCTTTATAGTCACCCTGTTACGGTGTGACGTTTGATGTTATCAAGATACTCTTCCGATGTTAGCAATTAACATGATCTCATGGTCTAAGGATAAAGATTACTTCGTATGATGTTATAGCAATATAAACATAATGACTTGATCGTAATGCTATACTTCGGATGAATGTTCATCACATCATTCCACCAATGGTGTGACCTTGTTATTAACAACATCCAATGTCCATGATCAGGAAACCTTGATCATCTTATTAATCAACAAGCTAGTCTAGAAGAGAGGCATAACTAGGAACCCTTTTTGTTTATTAAACACACATGTATTGATGTTTCCGATCAATACAATTCTAGCATGTAAAATAAACATCTATCATATATAAGGAATATATAATAACAACTTTATTATTGCCTCTCAGGGCATATTTCCTTCAGTCCTTTTGGGGATAGGTGTTTCTGAGTGGACTTATTATTAACTCATTTAATCATAAACTTAGTATAAATTCCTTTTGCAATTATAAATGTAGATGTGATCTTTTGTGTTGACAATTGAATGGTTAGAAGGAGAGAAGCTCAGATTAGATGGATCGAACTTCTCCATTTGGGTTGCCAGTCTCCATGTTCTCCTTAGCAAGAACGACATGGTCGACGGGATGGATTTGGATATGTCCATGGACCTTGAGACCCCAGAGGAGCGGAAAGACCACTATCTCCGTCGTGAGATGTCCTCCTATATTTCAGTTGTGATGCGTTTCGGAATGGTGGACGAGCTGTGGCCTTTCGTGGGTGATGTTAACCCTCGTTCGGTGATACTACAGCTTAGGACACATTTCGTGGAGCAGACATACATTTGGGAGCATGAGTTGATGGGAGACTTCCTCTCCATTAAGATGGAGGAGAACTCATCACTAGACAGCCACTTGCAGCACATGCATGATGTGTACATGAGGCCAACATACTTCCTAGACGTCTGGATTACATGCTCTTTTGCAAATGCTATTGTGCTGCGGTCGCTACCACCAAGCTACTAAGCACAAGTCAGGACTTGCGTAATGAGGGGCGACACGGAAATGGAGTTCCACCGGTTCATGACACATCTCAGGAATGTGTTGGTTGAACCATATGTTGCTCAGGTCGTCAACGACAAAGGTATATATTTGATATACAGTTTTATAAATGTTATAATCTTGCAAACACATTGCAATGTTAAGTATATCTGATACTTGTTCTGTTTTGGCGAAAACAGGTCCTTCTGCATGAGAAGTGCTTGCTGGAGAGGAGGTGACGTTGCGTGTTGATGCCAAGCATGATGATGACGGCCGACGACACTCTCCCTCGACATTTATCACTTAGTTTGTGTTTTAGGATGATTAATGTAATCAAGAGATTGTGAACTTTTTTAGTGTGTCTCACACTTCGTGAGACGGTTATTCATATGAGTTTGTAACAAACAGTTGTTCTGCTTTTATGAATAATTTCTATTCGTGTTCATATCTTGTTTGATTATGTGTGAATTATCCTTGTTGTTTGAAACTAATTGATAATGCATGAACATTTGTAAAACATTAAAATGCCTTGTTTAAAAAAATACCCAACTTAATGATATTTCATTGATGAATGAAACCATTGTTTAAATTCAAAGTTATGTGATAATATGTGAAAGTCATTCGATTTCTTATCACATATAAATCATGCCTAAGTTCGACAAAATAACTTGAACACCGTGTATTACTTGAATACAAAGTGTTTAATAAATTATTAAAAGTAAATACATATTCGATGTATTGTGTTTTAACAAAAATGGTAATTATCATTATATGATTGTTTAAATGTGCAAAGTAGTTTGCCAAGGGAAACATGAATATGAAACTATTTGATTTGATCAAAGTGTTTCATCAATAAAAGGTATAAATATAAAAGGGAATCAAATTGCTATGATTTGATCAAAAGTAATGAAATTCGAATTTATAAGGACGGCATAAAAGAAATTGTGAAATGCACATCGTTTTGAAACGTCAAAATGCAAAGCATCACAATGTGATATTGGATATCAAAGGGTTTGAATAGAAGGCACCAAATAAATTGTTGTAGTATAGATGTAGAGACCATTAGTTAGAAATAGTTAGCACTCAAATAGAATGTAGTGAACCATTTGAATTCGTGAAAGTTTTGGGGTTATTCGATATAACCAAAACAATAGCGAATAATTCCTTGTAGTGTATTCATTGGAAACTTTGAATACAAAACCCATAGCTAAAACCAAAAGGAAAGCAAGATTCGTACTGCTTGGATTTTGGTGCATTCTTGAGAAAGCTCACTTTTAGTGATGTTTCTCAATTATGGAGCAAATGGAAATTAGTGTAAAACATGATGAGGATTCAAAACCCTAATCAGAGTGTTGAGAAGCGCGATGGACAGCGTTCCTGAATGATTCTCTTCACAGAAGGAAAGAATTAATGATTTTGATCATTATGTTTTCCCCACTAGTGTTTTCACTACATGAAGTAGGATTCAAAATACAATACATATCTAGTATGGAGACATTTGTGAATCACTTGTCATGATTCTTTGAATATGACATACCTACGAACTACAAAGGAAATAATGGTAAACTAAATTATGAGAAATCCTAGAAGCAAAATTCCCTTGAGATTAGAAGAAATTCGTTGCTGAATCTCACAAGTAAAAGGGGTTACTTGGAATTTCCCAAATGACTGCAAAGCCATAGTGGAAAAAGGGGTTGAATGACAAAAGCACAATTTGTCAAGTATTGGACAAATTCAAATGAATTTGATTCATGTGTGCTAAATGCCTAGTGGATTTAAAACTAGTAACACTACTAGTATCTCATAGTAAATCTCCAAGTTTGATATTTGATCAAAGGATTTTGAAGTTGTTCAAAAATAGTAAGGAGATATGCAATTTGCATAAAATTGAGTGGGAGCTATGAAAGACTTCCTGAAACAATATGTGATTGACATATTTTGAGTGGGAGCTTATAAGAGTAATTCTTAAGTATGTTAAGAATGAAAGCGCAAATACTTATGAATAATGATGTATAAGATGTAGAAGTTGATAATAGGGGTATTATGATATTATGTAGTACTCCTTAAGGGATTCTGAAAAGGATTTTCGGAATAGAAGTTAATTAAGGAACTGGTCCTTGATAACTCGAATTAGGAATAGCGTTAAGTTTAAACATCGATGGATGAAAGAAAGAAAAAGGATGATCATCATACACTATGTTAAAGCCATAGGTTCTATCTTAGAAAACCATGATGATAACTTAGCATAATATGTGATCCAAGTAAGGAACGTTTAAAAGTGATTAAGTTCGAATCACAGAACGTTAAGCTAAGTTTGTCCACAGTGTCTGGTAGAGAACTGTGGACACAATGTTCCAAATCCATAAAGGATGACATATCTTAAAGAATAAAGGGTTATGTTGTAAGGGAATATGTTGAACACTCCTGTAGATACCAATTAAAGTCAAATAGGAAGCGAGGTGAAAAAAACATCGAAAGTTGCACAGAGTGCACTAGTGTTTCGATGAATACATTTACAATAATAGATAAGGGTACCATCTAAAGTGTTGTATAATGTTATGGCGGGGCTAGTTCGCTTTTAATGTAGAATGATGTGTCCCAGGGCACAGTGCCCACGAGAAAGCCCTCGAGGTTGATCTAACGTCACTGTAGGCTCCTGGAATAAGGCCTCGTTCTGCTGCCATAGCGACGATGCATACACACAGATGTTATCATGTGATGATAAATTATTAATGTCAATCAAGGTGACATTAGTAAGTTGCAAAGGATTTGGGACTGTAAAGTACAGACCCAAGGCTCAACCTCTTCCATGAGCAAGCATGTTCAGGGTACTGGGTATATGGTGCCAATGATTGAGAACAAAATGCAGCTAGTGTATTTGTACTCTAGTGCAAGTGGGAGACTGTTGGAAATATGCCCTAGAGACAAATAGTAGTAAGGACTATTATCATATTTCATATAGTTTATGATTAAGTTTTATATCATGCTATAACTGTATTGAGTGGAAACATCAATACACGTGTGATATACAAACAACTAGGCGTTCCCAGTGAAACTCTAGTCACTGGTTCATTGGTCAACGGATGATCATGTTTCCTGATTATGTAGCATTTATGCCAGTTGGAAATGAGGTCATCTCATTCTGAGAATGAGATGATAACCAATACCCAACCTAAACATCGTGACCCGATCATGTCACAAATTTCAAGTTACGATGATTAGAAATGGATCCTCGTAGACTATTCCTTAGACCGTGAGGCTATATCAATCACTGTCTCCCGAGAGTGCTTAGATAGCATCAAACGCCATCTGGTAAAACTGTGGTTATAAAGGTGTGTTCAGGTATTCGGAGGAAACCGTAGAGGCAATATATGTTAAGAGCGGGATTTGTCTGTCCATGTGACAGGAAGATACTCAAGGGCCCACTTAGAGAAGTTATATCCAATAGCTGCGTAGCGTGTGATTAAGATCACGGGGATATGACTTGTCGGAACGAGTTAAGTAGCATTGTTCAGTAACGAGATTGAACACGACATGATGATGTCAATGATCAGATCTCAGGCAATGCGAGTATCGAGTGACAAAGGGAATAAGACACGACTGTCCCGGTTCAAACGATGAAAGATCTTCGTGGAACGCATAGGGGTCACATGGCCATCCAGGTCCCTCTGTCGATCATTGGTGCGGGAGTGTCCCGACCATGTCTGGAGTGTTCCCAAACCGTGGGGTATCACGCTTAAGGGCTTGATGATGCATAGAAAGTGTTTATAGGATCGGTGGAATCACAGAAGAAGAGAAGGGAGAAAACTAGAAGGGTTTCGGTAAGTCCGGAGGATGTCCGGAGTGGAGGTGGAAGGTGTTCCATGGACATGAAGATTGAATAATATGTGAATGAATGTTAAATATTGATTTATTCATTTATTCATAATTATTTAATAAAGAGAAAATCAATTAAAGGTCAAAAAGGCTTAATGGGCCAATTCCGGAGGGAGAGGGCCCATTAAGGGAAAGGAGAGAGGGAGAAGGGGCAAGGGGAAGGTCGGCTGGGCCTAGCCCCCCCTCGCGCGAGGCCCACTAGGTGGCCAGCGGCCACCTCCTCCCCCCTCCTCTTCTTTAGTCCCACCTCGGGACTTTGAGGGAGGTAGTACCTCTCCTCCCCTATATATAGTGGGGTATTTGGTCTAGAAAGATACACCAATAATCAATAAAGGTCTCCCCACTTTTGGGAGGACCTCCAATTGATATTTTCTCTCCTCTCTCTCTCTCTCTCTCTCTCTCTCTCTCTCTCTCGTGACTGTGGTCCCAAGTCTGGACTGCGCGAGCGAGAGACATCTTCACCGCGGAGCGCCGTCGCACTGCGGGATTCGGATCTAGGAGCTCTTCCGCAACTGCTGTTGTATCGGGGAAGCGGAAGTCATCGTCAGCGGACGTGTCTAACTCCCTGCGAGGTGTCGCACTTGAGGCACTCAAGTTGCTGGAGCCAGAAGGAGCGCAAGGACTTCATCACGACCTTGAGGTCGGCTTCGGCTCGTCTACATCAATCACGCTCTCCTGAGCGTTGACAACACTTTTCGGTCTTCAAGGGTAAGTTCGCGAAAAGCCCCTCCCGTTACTGTATTACTAATAGATAGGTCCTGGCAGCTTCAGGGGTTCAGGGGCGTAGAGTAAAATTTATTGTTTTTATGCACGGAACCCCTACAGTTAAAACGTACAGAGGTGGATAAGCCTTGGCACAACCTCGACATCCGAGTCCCGGAGCTCTCACGGCGGCTCTTCGACGCGGCGACTATCTCGATGCTGGGCGACAGGGCGACTACTTTCTTCTGGATGGATAAGTGGCTTCCTGCGGACGGCTCTGCGACGTTGCACCAAGCCTCTTCGCGGTGATCCCATCGAGCGCTGCCTCCACGCGCCGTGTGCGCGAGGGCCTGGCAGGGGGCTGGTTGCATGATATACCCCGGGATCTTACTGGCACAGCCATCAGGGAGCTCCTTGAAGTGGCAGATCGAGTCGACGAGATCACCCTGACAGAGGGGACGCATGACGTCTTCAAGTGGAACTGGGACCCTAGCAGCTGCTTCACGGCCCAATCCTGCTACCTGGCCCTGTTTGCCAGACGGACTTCCATGGTAGGGGCCCTTCAGATCTGGCGATCCCGAGCCCCCGCCAGCTGCAAGGTGTCCCTTTGGCTTGCGGTTAGGAATAGATGCTGGACCGCGGACAGATTAAGCCTACGGGGTCTCCAACATCCGGCGACTTGCCCCCTTTGTGACCAGTGTGGAGAGAACATTGACCATCTTTTGATGGGATGCGTCCTGGCCCGCGAGGTTTGGGCAACCTCTCTGGACTGGTGGTGCAAGAGGCATTGGATGTCGGGACATGACACCAAGTTTGTTGCTTGGCTCCAAGATAGGCGGGGGGGGGGGGGGCAAGGGCCGCGAGCGCGACCTCTGGACAGGGATCTCCCTGGTCTGTTGGACCCTCTGGCGCCACAGGAACGACGTGGTCTTTGAAGGGGCCGCTCCCTCTACTGGAGAGGTCATACGGAAGATCGCTGCGGAGGCGGACCTCTGGAGTGCTGCCGGGCTGTTTCACGACTGTCTTGGGCAGGTAGATAGGTGGAGATGCCGCGAGTAGTCAGGTAGGATATATGTGTTGTCCCTGAGACGGCGTGGATTTGCACATTCGGCGCCTGTGCCGCGGTGCGTTGTAAAATCTGGCCTCTTGGCCTTTCTTCTATGCAAACGATACGTCTCCCAGGGCTTATCCTTGAAAAAAAAAGTTATCTGGAATATGGTGGTTTTTTGCAATTTTCTCTGCCCATGGTGATAGAAAACTGTGCACAAGGGAAACCGACGCTAAAGTGCGCTCCTCTGATCCAACAAAGTGGCCAAGTGAGTCAAATCATGACCGGGTAGCTATATATATATATATATATATAGAAGGGGCTAGAGCCTTTCATTAATGGAGTATAACAGTGGGTGCACAATGACACGTGGGTAGCTAGCTTTGTGTTACCCATATCATGCGTGGTTGACAAGGCTGCCACCCTCCAAGTCGAAGCAATCAGTCACTGATAATAATGCGGGCGTATGGACACCTCGTCATGCAACTGACGTACTACTATGGGTGTCCCATTTCCACCTCAATTATTCACCGCGTCTTTCCATATCTTATTGCAAACACTAGGATAAAATGTACGTACACTTGCGTCTAAAACAATACCGTAGAAGTAGAAGCGACCGGAGACTGGTTCAGTAGAGATTATATGGAGTTTTCGGACCAAGGCAAAACACGGCATGTGTGTGTATTCATGATGCAAGTTGCAGCTGTGGTTGGTATTCGGTGTTTGACTGACCCCGCGCGCCGTATCAACTACGGTTAAACCTGCTACATGCGTTTTTTAACACCTCCGGTTCAACGGCTAGCTCTTCCCTGGCTTAGCCTGGAACTAAAGTCGAATATGGAGTAGTTGTATTAATTATGTGGGCTAATTTGCTTCTCCTAGATAGTAAGTTGATGCTTTGTGCCACTTAATTTAGATAGCACACGTTGTGTTCAGAACACCAAGTTACCTGCCATTGTATTATGGTTCGCTAGTGTTTTTTCATTGCGAAGCCCACTGACACTCATAAATATGCACATCCCTATGAACACATGCACGCACACCATACCCTGTGAGTATCTTCGAAAGATCAGGTCAAAGATTGATCCGAAGGATCTTGAGATTGACGAAGTCACCACAGACACCTCGCTAACGACAAGAATGTCGCCTCCCACATTTTTTTCATCTTTTAATGAGGCACCAAAATGCCAAACCTAAAGTTTAATCCCTTGTGGACCGTAGATACCACTGTCCTCCTAACCATCCAATCACAAGTTGATTCTCTATGGTGTGCTAGTTAATTCCCTGGTTGGAGTAGGCTGTAAGATTGAAAATAAATCAAATGTAAATTCTTTATTCGAAAACGAGATGATATCGGCCTTGCATCCGTTGGTTCGTACAACCATGTACTGTACTATTTATTATCCAACATGACAAATAAAACCAAGCATCGATACCCAAATAAATTGGCTATCGATGAAAAGATCGATTGCTTGGTTTAGCCACTGGCCAAGCCAATTTCGCGAGGATAGAATGGCCAATAATTGTCTGGCTAGGTTCCGATCCTCACAGTGTTGCTGGAGATGGAATTTGATCACCATGTAAACCCGTCTGCTGAATGAAATCCTTAATCCTCTTTTACCCGAAAAAAGGCTTTGTTAACTGTAGTACTTACTACTCCCTCTGTTTCATATTATTCCACACTCTTGACCAAGTCAAAGTCAATCTTTGTAATATTTAAGCAACTATAGCATACAAAACACCGATATATACAATATCAAACGCGTATACTATGAAAGTATGTTTCATTATGTTTCCGATAGTATTGATTTAATTTGTAAATGATTATAAATTTTAAATTTATAGTTGGTCAAAATCGATAATGTTTGACTTTGACTAAACCTAATCTGCGGAGTAATACGAAAAACAGAGGGAGTATTACTTAACCTTGCAAGCTTAATTCATTTACTACTCGTACTTATTTTGGGAATAATTAACTGCGGTTGAGAAATATACAAAATATCTTTGGCGTGCGCTTTGTGCTTTTCATAGAGGTGTCACTAGTCACTACCGACTCCATGCCGGCTCGATCAGCTTATATAAACGTCCGAACCCATCCATCGATCGCTCCCCCTCCTTCCTTACACAGCTAGCCACCACCCACCATCCCTCTCTGCTCGCAGTCTACTCTCACACCCAGCCGATCGAGATGAACTGCTCCTTCGTCCTCAGGACGGCAGCGGTCGCCGTGGTCGTGGCCGTCCTGGCTGCCACGGCAGGCGCGTCCTCGTTCGTCTCGGTTGCGCCTCTCCCCTCCGACCTCCTCTCGTACCCTCCCTTCCTATGGATCGCCGCCAACGTCATCATCATCTGGCTCGTCTCCTCCTATCGCCACCACAAGACCGCGGCCACGGCCGTTTCCGCAGCCATGGACGGCCTCTTTCCATCGTCGGAAGAACATGAGGCCTTTGCTGCCGCTCCTGACGCCGTCGTCGCACCGGCCCTGGTCTCGGTGAGACCGCAGCGGGAAGCAAGAACTGCCAAGAGGCCGACCGAGCGCCCCCGCGTGCGCAGGAAGTCTGCCGGCGAGGACAAGCCGACGGCAGGCGTCGCGGCGGTGGCTAAGCCCGCCGTCAAAAAAGAGCACAACATCGAGGAAGAGAAGCCGATAGCCTCCGCTGCGACTGCGTCCGAGCCCGCTGGCGCCACTGACGACGTGTCGATGGACTCGGCGTGGCAGTCCATCGTGCGGAGCGGCGCGGCGCGGCCGGTGGCGGTGCGGAAGAGCGAGACGTGGGGCGGCGAGGAGCTGCCGCGGATGCGGCGCGCGGCTGACAAGGCCGTCGCCACGAAGAGGGAGATGCGCAAGTCGGCATCGATGGTCCCACCCTCGCCGCCACACCCGAGCGCGGCGTCGTCGTCGTCGTCGTCTCCGGTGGCGGCGAAGCAGGGGTGGCGCACCAGGGACGTGCTGGTGATGGCCCAGGACGAGCTGCTGCGCCGCGCAGAGAGCTTCATCCGGAGGCAGCACGAGCATCTGCGCATCCAGCGCCAGGAGTCCGACCAGCGCCAGATGGCCATCGATCAGCAAGACCGCCGCCTGCGCGCCCCCGCGCCCATCCGCGTCTAGCCAGTGCGACGCCGCCGTCACATGACCGAACACACTCCATGCATCGCCTAGGCACGCACGGAAGACTGTACAGAAGTTAGCTAGGTAGCTACTACTACAGTACTAGCATCGTCAAGAGAGAGTCAAAAGTGCCGCCTTTGCATGCCATAGTTAGCTAAATCGATCTCTGCGAAGCACGGCATAGGTGGAGGAGAATCCGGAGGACATGGCTGTGAACGTAGCAAATTGAAGCAGTACCGGTCATGCCGGGCATCATCCTCCTTCGATCGATGTAAGATTATTATGCCTGAGTGAGTACATGTAAATTAGCCTCTAAATAAATGGAGAGTCTTAGCCGTTTCTTTGTTCTTTGGTACGTATATATCTGGCTTAATTCTCATCAAGGAATCTGTTCGATCAGAGCACCTGAATCCCACAAGAAATTTCCTTTCACATGTACTCTAGTAGATGACTGAATTTCGCAAAAGTAAAGCGTGGATGAGATGCATGTGTTTGGTTCATAGCCGGAGTTTTCACAAATTAAAAGAGAACAAACAATTGGTTGCCTTTGTGGCAAGATTTGGCAAAAATATGAATCTAGTCAGGAGGAGGATACTGCTAAAAGAACGATGGTTCGAACCACGACTCCACCTCGGGATACCGTCAGATCTCTCGCAGAGATCGCTGCTGCGCATGCATGATACTTTGAGTGACCATTTAGCATCATCAGCTGGTAAGTGAAGTAGTAGTATCACAAAATTTACCCCTGAAAATATCTTTAGACTTGTACTCCCTCCGTCTCAAAATAGATAGATTTATCAAAAATTTAGATGTATCTAGACATTATTTAGAATAGATAAATTCAAAATTTAACAATTTTGCGTCATCTATTTTGAGACGGAAACAATGTTTCGCCATTACATTGATACGAAAAGTAATGGTCTCTGGGCCATATTAATTAAGACCCACATGTAGAGTGAGTACTCTCACTAGCAGACCAGCAACAGCACAAGTACATGCATCTAGTTAGCAAGATCAATCAATGGTGTTTTCAGTCGATTTTGTACGCATGTGTGTCGGATGGAGAGGAGAGTAGGGTTGGATAATTGCATGGTAGGTGCCCAGCATAATCATAGGCTCCTAATGATTCTCTGCTAGATCCTACACAAGCGACTACCACTTCTCATGGTAGGCGACAAAATAGATTGTTCCTTTAGCCTATTGCGGTTCCAGCGTGTAACACAAATAAAATCTCTATTTGGACGAATACGACTTCTATAAATTTTAGTTAAAAGTCAAATCCTACTATGTTTGACTAAACAATAGAAGAAATTGGAGGTGGCAATTCGGCTTGCGGGTGCAAATGCACCCATTATGGAAAAACATTTTTTAAAATATCAAAAAATTCGAATTTTTTTTCTACATATACATTCAAAGATTTTATGTTGGTTCACAAGTTTTCGGAATGAAAGGACATTTTATGTGTCGTGTATAAAAAAGACAAAAAATGTCACGTGAATAGTCGTATTCCTGACATATTTTGTCTTTTTTTATACAAGACACGTAAAATGTTCTTTGATCACGAAAACTTGTGAACCAACATAAAATGTTCGAATGTATATGCGAATATTTTTTTTCGAATTTTTTAATATTTCGAAAAATATTTTCTCACAATGGGTGTATTTGCACATGCGTGCCGAAGTGAATATCCGAAATGTTAACATCTACTATATAAAATAAAAACATTATGAAAATATATTTTATGCTGAATCTATTGATATTGATTTGGTATTGTAATTATTCATATTTGTACCCAAAGCGTTGGTCCGACTTAGCAGCCATTGAATTTTAACTAAATTTATAAGCCATATCCATTGAAACGGAGAGGGTACTACACAAGAATTTTCTGGAGACAAACTGATTACACCTGGGTCTGAAAAAAAATCTATTGTTGGAAAACTGGAGACACGCATGTCCCTTGTCGAAGCTAAAGGGAAATCTTCGGCTCGATGCTAAAAATGCGGCACGGAACTTGTGTAGTTCCACTCCATTCTCTTTGATGCCACAACCAGAATAACGGTACAACATGGCTTGATTGTCAATAGTTGTCTACGTACATAAGTGGATCTCGCAGTCGGCTATGTTGCAAGCCAAGGAATCCTGCTTTTGTTTACACAAGGATGTGTACGTAGTTGTCTACATAAAGGGAAAGAATAGATATAAAATGCAGAGTCGATTTGGATCCTCCCCGTGCCTCTTCTTCAGATATTACCCTATCACATTGGTAAGATATTTTCAGATTTTGTGTGCAACATATTCTCAAACAGGCACCACCCATGTTCCTTCTGTATCTGGACATATATCTCTTTTACTTTTCTCTGGCCTTTACAGTCCCATTCGAAACTTGCGGATGTTTGCGGATTCTTGTGAAATTACGTAAAATTCATTTTTTTAGGAGATTCCATGTTCAAAAGATGAACTTATCACTCAAGACAATTTTATTAACGTCACTTTCAGGTTGCAAGATAAAGATGGCATCAATCTAACAAGACGGAAAACTAGGTTTCTTCTTTACGCAAGAATTGCACGCAGTACTCCACTACTTTCAGCCAAGTAAGCAGGCTATTGACACAAATTGCACAAGTTGAGTAGGAGTAAGCATCACGGTATTTCTGGACTGATGTGGACCATTAATTTTAATTTAACCGTGGTTGTTTCGCCCGTACTCGGTGACAAAGAGTGATGTAGATGTATCCTCCGTTCCAACAGAAAGATCAACCTTGTTTCCCAGTCAAAAGTTTTTTACTCCTCTCATTTTCCGCTTTCTAAAGGGAGCAAGATCTGTGGATTGGATTGTCGAAGCTTGTCACTAGTAAAAAGTACATAGTGAACAATTAGGTTGCTGCTCCACCTAATCACCTAGCCTTATCATCTCTAGAAAACCATTGTCTTCCTTGACTTGGCCTGGCTAAGTATGAATTTTTTAACTTGACTATTGACTTTGAATGCCTCGTATAAAACCCTTGAGGCCAACACTTGTCTTGACACTACATGGATTTCTTTGTAAAGAAAAACTCCACGGGAGATTAGTAACTGTACAAGTGGTACCACCCTTTCTTCTGTGCTAATCCAGATAAATAATTAACTGCTGCATCAAGCAACCGTGCAAGAGATCAAATCCATCTGCTGTCTTTGATTGTTGGTTTGCTCATTTTTTAGGCGTCAACTTCGATTTTTTCTTTTCAAATTTCAAACGGTAAGAGAGTTAAAAAACGGTCATGGCACTGAACTAATCACCCGATTGCATGCACAGTGACCCCATAACTCTTTGGTTGCCCAAAAGTGCACTTATTGTTTTTTTTACCCTTTTTGGTTAGTCAAAGATCTTCTCCCTAACCTTTCCAATCTCTTACTGATTGGTCAAATTAATAAAACGAAGGTTAGATCGACAAAATTAATATCATGACAGCTTACTCTGTTTGTATTATTGTTGATGACCTGAATTAACTAGCATCATTTGTGATCTACGTGTCGTTGACTTTAATTGATGTAAATATTATCCTAGATATAGAGTGGATAGATGTTCGGTTGGATGTGTGTAACGTGATAATCTTAGTTTGCATGGACTACTCTAGATTATAAGTTGAACAAGAACCTTTTTTTTTTACCATGAACAACAGGTGCTTTGCTTTTGCGAAGAGAGGGAAACAACCAATACAAAAATTCGACACAATTGTGTCAAACAACACTGAAAATAACAGAAACACGACAACAGGACTCGGGACAGCCCACTACACTCCTACTCGACTATATGCACTGCATACAGCTATGGTGTCACTTGCTCCCGGTAGATCAGCGGGAGCCTATGGTTACTGGATGCAACCGGCTGTTGACGGTTGCTCAGAACTTCTATTTCCAAGCTACTGGATGGCGGCATATTAGTAGACTTTAAAATGGATAGCTTTTTGTTGCTTTTCATTTTTCGTTGGTTGATTCATGTCTCAACCCTAGCTGATCCGTGATGTAATAAATTCTATAACTAAACTTTGGAATAAATGAAAGGTTGTGTGCATCACTTGATGTAGAGGCCGGGGTTACTCCCCATTTCGAAAAAACAATGCTACTAACTCCATGAGCTCTGGAGTTGAACAAGAACTTTGAATCATGAGTATGATTAGCATGATCATTCATGCCGAAATGTGATTAGGATGAGACTGTTCCGTAGTTTCGCATGCTGCATGGACTGCTAGCTATTTCGACACGAGCTGTAATAGTGTAATCCAAGTTGTCAAGCATACACACTGGGGACATGTTAGAAGTGCAAGAGTTTCACTTTCAGGCGAACCAGTCCATTTTCCACTAGATCATGCATGACAACATACTGTATTAAGAACAGTCCAAGAAGATAACAGACGAGGAGTAACATACAAGTTAGAGATCTTCGGAAGGAGGTTAGAAATATCTCGATAGAGCCAGTAAAGCATATGCATCTGCCGATCGATGCTACGTTGAGACATATGGATGCTGACTGGCTAGCTAGCCAACGACGTTTGTGAAGTGGACATGCAAGCATTGGAAATGTATAGCCTCCAACAAAGCTCCAATTTGGCAGACAGTAGTTAATTTTAAAATTTCTATATGTATAATTTGGCAGGAAACTAAGTACGTACTCACAAGGAATCTATTAAGTTGGTGATTTGGGTTAACGAGGGAAACCGGATTTGCATGTGTGTGAGTTTGTATCTCCGATTCCCATTTCATTCTTCACGTTCATCCCGCTTCCCCCTTCCGCCAAGTCATTCCGTGAAGATCACGCCACCCCAAGAGGTTAGGGGGGTGAGGGTCGTACTGCGGCATATGGAAGAGAGAGGGGAGATTAAAAAACTCATTCCTGATACATGGGCCATAGTTGTTTGTGTAAGAGATTTGCCTGGCCATGTCAACAATCCCCTTGTTTGGAAACAACTTAAATGTCACCTTGGAGCAACTCTAACAAATCCCTAAAAAAGAGACGCTTACAGTTTTGGTCGAGAAAACGGCGCCTAGCAGGTCCTGTAAAACTCGTTCGACCCAAAAATATTTTACAGTGCACCGAAATCCATCCGCGAGAACACTACATGTCTAGTTTCGGAGGCGACTTTTATGCTGCCCTGCAAACCGATCAAACCTCGTCGGAAATCCCAAATGTCACTGGAACAATGCCGGGTTCACCGGAATCCCGCGAAATACCGCCGCCGAGCTCCGATACCGATCAAATGATCAAATCTTTACCAATTTTCGGCGAGTCGCCTCGACACGTACCTATTCCCGCGGGTGTGGAGCCAGGGGCGACGCGGGAAGGCCCAGCGACGACGCTCGGGGCCGGCAGCGCGGTGGTGCGTGGGGGCCGAGACTATGAGACAAGAAGGCGGCCGCGTGCGAGGCCAGCACACGGGAGGCGGCGCGTGGGGGGCAGCGCGCAGGAACCCCCTGGCGGCATAGCAGGATTACGCGGCGAGGTCTAGGAAGAGGATGTCTCTGAAAAAAGAAAAGAAAAGTGGGTCATTGGTCGGGCCTATGAAATAGGCTGCTATTTACAGTATTTGTTCTGGCCGAGTCTATTTCACATCGTAAAAATAGTTTTCGGTGACCTATATACATGTTTTTTAAGGGCTGATTTTTACGGGTCCATGGCACTGATTTCCGCTATTGGGCGTTCCAGGATTGATCTCGACGTACGAGTGTAAGTTTAAGGTACTCTTTCTATATTAATAACGGTCGCAAGTTTAAGTATTTGTTTTTACTCAAGATCAATCTGTGGGGCCCATGTAGTGTCTCAGCGGTGTTTTTAAGTTTAACTACTCAACTCATAATTAATGGTCACACAAAAAAAACTTGAATAATCATATGTCGACATGCAGCGTGAAGTAGCCTGAAATAGTCAGCAGGGTGACATCAGGCCCGTGCCGATCAGTCGACCGAAGTTTGGACCAGCTTTGTTGCTGCCGGGGATGTGGATTGGGGAATGGGGAATGGGGAATGGTGATCGAGTCCGGCCGTCTGACTAGTCTTTGGCACGCGCGCAGGAGTCAAACCTGCAATTGCTTGGTCCCTCGGCCCCTGACTTGACTCTAGTTTTGATGGCATGGTGCGGTATCTTAACCATTCAAGATGGACATGATCTTAAGCTCATTCGACTCAAGTGTCATCGGATGATGTTTGTCCAGATTCATTAAATTAGGAAATGTAATTCTACCGCAAGTATATTTTTTTGTTCGATAATCAATGGGATACGTTGTCCTTCAAAATGAGTAGTGTGGCGAGGACGAGAATGGTCGACGTACGTACACTTGTCAGCACGTACAAGCCCTAATAAGACGGCACCAGCTTATTGAATGGATGCCGGTCCAGTCTGCAGCGAGACGTGTCCGCGAGTCCATGACGACCTGATCCTGCGTGACTTCTCAATTGTTCACCGCCCACTTTTTCAATCCCCTTCTTCTCGTCAAGATTGACATTCCACGCGGCCACGCCCACGCTGTGCTGCTGCTTGCTGCTTCGTCCAATCGTTCATGCCTGGCTTCCTGGTCCTTCGGTTCAGGCTGCATCACCCCTAATTCCCTTGCCTTCTGATTATTTCATTAACACCTTCTTTGGATGCAGCCAATTGGACATAGAATCAAGGAATTGGAAATGAACGCCGGATTCGGGTGTTTGTTTTGTCCTAAAATTCGGGCCTGGAAACGAAGAGTCAATTCCCCGTCCACCGCGCCAGCGCTGTCCTCCCGTGGTCTCCAATTCAGAGCCTCCCACCTCCGAATCGACACGGAAACGAGGCCCCCCCTGTACCTCTTCGTCTCTTTCTCCCTTCTCTTAGCGGCCCGTCCCTCCCGAATCGCCGGTAAGCCTCTCCCTCCTCCGTCCCTCCTATCCCCATCCCTTCCCCGCCCTCCTCCACCCCCATCCCCTCTCTCTTCCATGCCCAAGGTCCGGCGGTGGCCTATCCCCGTCGTTTCCCCTTCCCGTCCGCCAAACCTACAAGGCCAGATTGAGGTTATCGGCGGTGGGACAGGTTATCGGTGGCAGGAATTGTAATATGTTAGGAGACTTGGAGGGGAACTTGGGGATTAATCAGGTAGACGTATAATTCATGCATGAATCTGGCCGAAATAGACTATCGCGGCCAGTTGAGCAGGTACAGCGGCAGGCATAGGTGTAGCACGATCTTCTCAGTACTATAGGTCCTTACAAATTTTCTTCATCTGGCTACAGTTGGCACCAGTGTCTAGAATTAATCAGTCTATATGAGAGGGAAGAACGATGCTGATCGAATCTCTGCACTCCAGTGTCAATCTCTAGTACGCACGCAGCGTGTTTGTGCCCGTATATACTGCAAGTGTGCATAAGTTTGCCCCCTGTTTTGTTCAGTTTACAGTTGCTTATGAGTCGTTGTCTTATGACCATCTTGCCAAAGTGCACAGGAAGCAACGGTGTTTTAAAAGTCGTTGTCTTATGATCCATGTCTATTTACAAGCAATCTTCCCTCTTTAGTTTATGCCATGTGAATCATATCTTTCTTTTTTCTTTTTTGCCTAATGTTCTTCTTTGTTTTGTAGGACACGGAAAAGTTGTGCGTACTATCCGAATTGAAGGCATGAAAATAAAGTTGATCATCAATGAACGCTTGTTTGAAGCGTCCATGGTGGTACCCGTGAACTTCATGAAGCCATCTCTTGACCTTGCCTAGATGGTTGCTAGATGTGTAGATGTTAAATATGAACTACTACATACTTGGTTGATTATGAATTGTCCACTCGTGCTAAGTGTGTGGTATATGTAAGAGACATAAATTACTTACTTGTAAACTATTTTGCTTTACATATGTGCTTCTTACGATCTTATTCAAATTATTTTAATGTTAGTATGGGTGGAAAATAATATATATGCATTCTAATATATACACATGTGATTATTCATACATTTACACAACAAAAAGCAAAAAAACATTCAATTCCAAGGTTTGTACATCCAAACGGGAATTAGATTTGGGTAGCACCCTCTAATTCCAACAAGCAATTTCAAGCCACCCAAACAATAGAATTCGAATTGACAACCATTTCCTTTCTAGTCAGAATTTGGAATTCCCACCTAATTCATTTCCTCAATTTAATTCTGTGCATCCAAACAAAGCGTAAGTATTGAAATGTAATTGATGTGCCTGGCTAGGTTAGGTAATTCAGAATTTTAAATGTATTGATGCAAATTTTGGTATTCTAAATTTGGCTCATGGAGCCTGGCGTTATCTGATTAGCCTAGAGCCCTAGAGGGAGACCTGGAAGTATTGGTTTGCAATATGAAGATGTGCAAGAAAATCATAGTAACCAAGATGGGCATAGTTATAACCGAACCATTTATATTGTATTTGCGTGTTCAAGATGAATATCATCATTGCACCCCTCACCTGATCGTATTTATGCTCGTTGACTGCCCGCTTTTCCATACATGTTTTGTGCCTTCTATGGAATTGCCCCCTCTTTTGTTTTAGTCACACTCCACCACTGAATGAAGGTGTGACCTAGGGTTTTCACCCCGGATTGAGACATTATGCTCAAATAGCACCACTAGGAGTCACCCTGTGTCACCACTCCTACATGTCGGGACAGTGCTGCAACACCAATCGTTCTGCTTACCATCGTCATGTGCATGGTGTTCAGGTGGACATCGCCACACAACTAAACTGCATGTACATAACTACAAAGACACAAAAGTCGCCTAGAGGGGATGAATAGGTGATTTAAATCAGTTACGATATTGGATTTAATAAATAAGAAATAAAACTAGCGTTTAATTTATCAAGCACAAAACTTAAAAATACTAAGCTCACCTATGTGCACATACAACTTAATCTAAGCAAGACATGGAACTATGTGACTGGAATAAATATGGTATGCCATTAATCTCAAAGTTCGCCGATAGAGCATGGCCTTCAGTAAGTCTGCCAAACACCGGAGAGTGCTGAAACATGTTCATGTCATTGTGAGATCCAGTCATGCCAAATAAAGCGTGCCTAATATGCGACAACTTCAAGTACCACAATGCAGTCTCTAGTATGGTATTTGTACATCCCTTGCCAAAGCGAAATAATAGTTCATCTATCCACAATGCATGCAGTCAATGCTACCAAGAATCCTAAATACCCTCGTTGTATTTTGATCCAAGATCCAAGTTGTGTCTTATTCATTTAGAGATCTCAGGTAGGTTGGCCTAAACACTACAACAACCGACTGACAAAACTTGTATACACTCTCAAAGGTTGTGGACTCAGCCATGCATATATATTCATTTCGTGTGTCTGGAGGAGCGTCATATGCAAGACACCTCAAGGCAGCCGTGCGTTTCTAAGCAGATGAAAAACAAACCAATTCAGTCCTTCTTGCACATGAAGTAGGGATCAAACTCTCTCATGTCATGTAGAATCTTCATAAAAAATTCCTTGCATCTTAAAGAGTCGTCGAAATATGTTCGGCGGACTGTTGGATTGTCGATGAAGTAATTGGCCTCAATCATCAAAGAACCAACCATCACTGCTTGTCCTTGTTCGCCCTCTTCCCAGGCCTCGAACCTCCATGATGAGAAGTCTGAAGTTTTGCCTGTAGATGAAGGAGGCAACTGATGATCATCACGCTCTCTTCGTAATCGACATGCGCATCGACGACGTCTTGCTCCAATTTCCCTATCATCATTTCAATATTTCTATCCATCTTCCACACATCACACAACAATGCAATCGTAGCGCCGAACACTATCTTATTCACTAAGGACAAAAAATTAAAAGTTAACCTTACCAATTGGTCGAACACCTTTTGTGTGAGGCGTCCTCGAGGTGGTTTTGGTAAGAGATGTGTTGACGAAACAACGGCGATACGATGGTGAGATGTGGCGTGTTCCGAATGCGGTAGTTTTAGGGGCTGTGTGGGGTTGCTGGAAGTTTGGTGAGGGGCGTCCAAGTGGGGCGGCATGGCAGCAACAACGATTCAAGAGGGGTGGGAGCGCGAGCAACAAGGAAGAGAAGAGAAAAGCGAGAAGAACTGGTTGGGTTGCTGCAAAGGGGCCCCGTGCGCCAATCTAACCTGAAAGCAGTTGCCCACGCTCGCTCTTCGTCCCATGTGGGTAGGGGCCGGTATGGGAGTGCTGGGTAAAGAATTGGCCCGCACAAGGCGCCATAACCTGTTGGGGGCTAATGGTGCGGGTTGTTTTTGCCTGGCCCCCAAAAATCCCATTTCGAGGTGGTTGGGACAGCCTGGTGGACATGCTCTTAGATTTAGATGTGGGTTCTGTCTAGAAAATTTATTATGGTATACAACAACTGAGTGTTATCTTTAAAAAATGAAGGCACTTAGGACGTTGGAGTTGGAAGAAGCTTTTTGAATAAATTGATATATTAGGTCCAGTTGCATCATTAGAATATTTATATGTGTCTAAGGTGAGGTGCACGCAACCTTATTAAATTAATATGTCGGTCGACAATATATTTGTAACACCCCCGAGATCAGGGTTAAACAAATCCAGAAATTAGCCTGGTATAAGCTTAACCTAGAGCTTGAGAATATCCAGTGAAGAATCGGTAACATAACAGTAACCCTACGACTCAAAAATTATTACAGCAAGCTCATTACTGAGCAAAGAACCAAAATATTATAAGCAGAGGTCACTGACCATAAACATCAAACAATGGAAGACAAATTATGCTATTAAGTATAGCAAACTTAACAAATGTCCTAAGAGGCCTGAAGCGTAACGGTGATGTCACAGCCCATAGATTCCAGGCTGCCGGCCGGGAACCCCAAGCTACTCGTCGGTGTCGATGTCGTACAGAACTCGTCTTCAAGGGAACACTTATTCTGCTACAAAAGTATCAACAAAGCAAGGGTGAGTACAAGGTGTACTCTGCAAGACTTATGGATGGTGGGATTATTTTGCATAAAGCCATTTTTGTTTTGTAAAACAAGAGAGAGAAGAAGCTCGTCTAATAAGAATATTTTAAAAGGGGATAAGAGAGCGACATCTCCGAAGAATTGATCATCATATTTTGATGTTCACCAAACTAATCCTCATCTCACAACTAAGATCACTGATGTCTACGTACTTTTATTCTTGTAGACAGTTGTTGGGCCTCCAAGTGAGAGGTTTGTAGAATAGCAGCAAGTTTTCCCTTAAGTGGACCACCCAAGGTTTATCGAACTCAGGGAGAAAGTGGTCAAAGGTATTCCCTCTCAAGCAACCCTGCAATCAAGATACAAGAAGTCTCTTGTGTCCCCAACACACCCAATACACTTGTCAGGTGTATAGGTGCACTAGTTCGGCGAAGAGATAGTGAAATACAAGTGGTATGGATAAATATAAGTGGTAACAGTGCGAGAAAATAGTTTGATGGCGTGCAAAAGACTAAAGGCAAACTGAAATAAAGATGGAAGCAAGCAAACATGTAACAGATCTAGTAGCAAACAGTGTTTCAATGCTAATAAACAAGGCCTAGGGATCATACTTTCACTAGTGAACACTCTCATATAAATATCTTCTCTTCATGATACTACTCTTAACTACTCTCTGGTTGAACACTCTAATCGATGGTAGGGCTATAACAGCACACCTCAAAGTAAGTCTTTCACATCTAGAAAACCCCACACTGTCACCTTGAGTACTAGATGAGTCCAACAAACACCACAATTTCATAAAGACATCCAACTCCAAATATAACTCATAAAAGTATTTGTAATCTCTAGCCTAAGTGCCACCATGGTGAGCACGCTGTCACTTTCACACACATGGGGAGAGCAGAGATTCATTAAAGCACTTGAGTAGCAAGGTAGATCTACTTGATTACAAAGCTCATGATCACAATATGATCACGCATAGAGAGAGAGATGAACACATAGCTACCGGTAGAACCCTTAGCCTCGAGGAAGAACTACTCCCTCCTCATCATGGGAATCAGCAATGGGGATGGAGATGGTGGTGGAGATCGATGGAGATGGCTCCGGGGGCACTTCCCCGTCCCGGCAGGGTGCGGAACACAGACTTTTTGTCCCCCGAATCTCCCCTTCGGTGGCGGTGGCGCAGCAGAAATTTTTGTGGATTTCTGATTGACGATCTAGGGTTTTGGTATCGGGAGGCTCTTATAGGCGAGAGGGGAGACATAGGGGTGCCAGGGGCCACCACACCATGCCCTGGCGCAGCCTGGGGTGACCCGCGCCTGGGGGGGGGTGTGGCCAGGACCTGGCCCTCCTGCGTCTCGTATTCTGGCTCCGTGAGTCTTCCGGTAAAATAGGAACTTTGGCTTTTGTCCCGTCCAATTCCGAGAATATTCATTTTCTAACTTTCCTAGAACCAAAAACAGCAGAAAACAGGCAACTTGCACTGTGGCGTCTTGTTAATAGGTTAATCCAAGAAATCATATGAAAAGTATTCCAAAGTTGGAAGAAAACATAAGAAAGTAGATAAAACCAAGCATGGAACATCAAAAATTATAGATACATTTGCAATGTATCAACATCCCCAAGCTTAACTCCTGCTCGTCCTCGAGTAGGTAAGTGATAAAAAGAAAGAATAATTTTTGAGGTGACATGCACCATCAAAAACTTGATCAAAATATTTGCAAAACATTCAAGGCTGGGATCATAGTACTTCAATCATAACATGAAAGACAAAGTTCTAGCAATAAGCAAAAAAACTATGATGCAACATGAAAAGGCACAAACAAAAGATTCATGAATAACAATGCTTTGCAAGACGTTTGTTTGTTTCACACAAAGAAAACATAGCATAGTAGTATTCAGCTTGTCCCTCAATAGAGTAGTAAATATAAATGCATAGGACACCTTCAAAGTTCATAAGAGTGACTAGATACAATAGTTTCAAACAAGCAATAACAAGTTATGCATCAATCAACTAGTCTTGGGACAATGCACATAGAACTAAGAATGGCCACTATGCTCTCAAAGTAGGTGCATAAAGATAGAAGGTGGAGACTCAATATAATGGTGGAAGAAAGGTCTTTTGTAAAAGGAAGTAGGGATTCAAGTCTCATAAAGAGCTTCCAAAAATTATGGTACTTGTAGCTTTCAGCTCTCATTGCCCCTATCATAAGCATCTTGAAGTGATTAAGGTTAAAGTGAACAAACTATGGTGTACATGCTTGACGAACTATAAGTCAGAAAACTCATGTCCCTTGTAACGAGGGCCGCTCCTCATGCTACTCAAGTTTAGTCACCGGTAAGTTCTTGTCATCGTAAGTACATGTGTATCATAGAGAACCGCCAACGGGGTACCCCTTGCCCGATGATACGGAAGAATCCCCATATCAAAATGACAAGGCAAGCAGACGACGAGCATCTCAACATTCTTCTTATTTACCATGGGAATATGGTGCTTTTTTCTCTCTTTCCTCTTTTCATAGTATCTCTTTTTTTCTTTTCTCTTTTTTTTCAATAGGATTCTTTTTTTTATAAGAAGAATGCTTCATAGACAGCTCATTATGGTTACGCTGCAGGTTTCCACCATGTCAGCATGGATTAGACCAGCGGCCCAGGCGTTTCTCTAACACATATACATAACTCCATGGACTTACAAGCTCCCCTTTCATTTCACACGGACGACATCCATATACAAAAGAGCATGATATCAACTAGGTACAAGTACCAAGTGCAATGTTGAAAGCGTTCCCCATGAAAGCATGGTTCTGCTAATTCCCGGCAAATAAGTGCAAGCATATACAACATAGAAGACACAATGGTTCAAGTTTATTAAGGGCAAGTAAAGTAAAGTGTGCCATCAAGTTCGTGAGAGCTTTAATCACTAGTTTCCTCATAACAAGTGGAAGGTAAACAAAAGCATGAATGTACTTGGAATAGCATAAGCTAGTAGGTAGGTATGGTGGACTCTTTGGAATAACTTGGTTTAGGAAGTTGGATGCATGAGTGGAACTCATACTTTGTTGTGGAGGCTAGCAAAAGACTGGGAGCGACAAACTAAGAGAGCAATAATGGCCATAATCATGCAGAGCGAGAAAACATCATTGATCAAAGCATAAAGTGATACTACAAGTTGAAAACTAAAGGACCATAATGGCTATGGTGACTTTGGATAGTCATAACATGGTGTGAGCATGTGCCAAGTCAACCCAAATAAAGCATCAAAGGAGAATACCACTATACTATGCTTTAATATGCTAAAACAACGCATGATTCATCCAAGGCACATTAAGCAATATCAATTGTTTATAAAAATTCATGCTACAGAAAAGAATACTAAGCATAAAGCCAAAACAATATCAAGCATGGCATGACAAAACATAGACCAGAGTCAAAAATAAGCTCTTTTTACCACATAAATATGAACTTTCTTACTCTTTTCCAAACCAAACCAAACTATTTGCAAACCAATGTATGAAAGAGGGGGTCCAACCAATTTATTCAGAAAACTAAGCAAACCAAGCAAACTAAAAACCAAAACAAAAACGAAAAAGAAGACGCTCCAACAACAACACAACTGTGCATGAAACAATAAAAATGAAGCGTTTGGAAGGAACCTTGGATTTTTATTGATGAAGAAGGGAATGCCTTGGGCATCCCCAAGCTTTGACGCTTGTACTTCTTGGATATTTCTTGGGGTGACACGCATGGCATGCCCAATCTTGAGCTTTAGTCCATTCTTCATCTCATTACTCATTCCTTCCATACACTTGAAATTTTTTCCACCATACAAAACTTCACACAATCTCATTAGCAACATTAGTGCACTTTAAGATAAATAAGTCTTAAGGTTCAGTTATAACACCAAATAAACTTCCATTAGAACACTAGATAATGTATCACTTCCCTCAAAAAGCTCAATTCCCCAAAAGAACTCAAGAAGGAATCAACAAGAAGCAAATGCAGAAAATGGCAGAAATCTGTCAAAACAGACCAGCAGGTAAATACGATTTTTTTAGAAGACTTTCTGTTATTCAAATAGAAAAGTGTTGAACTAACTAAAGTTAGATAACAACCTGGGTCAGAAGCACAAAAAATTACAGCTCAATCTGACCTATAGAGCTCTCTCACGAATTTTTACGGTGAAGCATAGAAATCTGTTTCGGGACAACAACTTTCCCAATCATTACTTCTCTCTCATTAGAGGTTACTCTTGGCACAAAAAGCAAAATAAAAAGGATAAGGAGCAGTTATTACAGAGGTAATAACTTCCAAGACTCATGTAAAACTTTTGGGTTATCTCCCAATAAGTACTTTTCTTTAACGCCTTTAAGTTAGGCATGATAGTTTGAGAAGATGCTCACATAAGAAATATGAATTGAAGTAAAATAGAGCATCAAGAAGCAAATTCAAAGCACATTTAAGTCTAAATCACTTCCTATGCATAGGAATCTTTTAAATACACAAGTCATTAAAGCACAAAGCAACAAGCATAGAAAAGCAAAACAAGTGCAACTTCAAGACTTTCAACGTAAAGAGGGGAAACTTAATAATATTGAGATACATAAAACCATGTTTCCCTCTCTCATAATAACTTTCAGTAGCATCATGAATAAAATTAACAATATAACTATCACATAAAATATTCTTATCATGAGCCACATGCATATAATAATTATTACTCTCCACATAAGCATAGTCATTCTTATTAATTGTAGTGGGAGCAAATTCAACAAAATAGCTATCATTATTATTTTCATCACCATAATCATCAAATATAGGAGGCATATTGTAATCATAATTAATTTTCTCCTCAATAGTAGGTGGACTGAAAATATCATATTCATTATTGTAATCATCTTATATTGGAGGTTTTGTATCATCATAAGCAATAGAATAGCTATCTTCCAAAGCAGGGGAACTAAAAAGATCATTTTCATAAGAACTAGCTTCCCCAAGCTTAGACTTTTCCATAGCATTAGCAATAATGGTGTCCAAATAATTCATACTAACAACATTGCTATTAGCATGCAAATAAAGTTCCATAGGTTTTTAAATTTTTTCTTCAAACACTTCATGTCCTAACTCAAGATAAATACTATAAAGCTCTCTAATTTTATTATTGTTTTCCATTAAGCCTAACTAGTGAAAACAAGAAACAAAAAAACAATTAATTGCAGAATCTAAAGGAAATAACTTCGAGTACTCACACCGGAGGATGTGAGTACCTTTTACCTTACCTCCCCGGCAACGACGCCAGAAAATAGCTTGATGTCTACGCACTTCTATTCTTGTAGACAGTTGTTGGGCCTCCAAGTGCAGAGGTTTGTAGAACAACAGTAAGTTTTCCCTTAAGTGGATCACCCAAGGTTTATTAAACTCAGGGAGGAAGTGGTCAAATGTATTCCCTCTCAAGCAACCCTGCAATCAAGATACGAGAAGTCTCTTGTGTCCCCAACACACCCAATACACTTGTCAGGTGTATAGGTGCACTAGTTCGGTGAAGAGATAGTGAAATACAAGTGGTATGGATAAATATAAGTGGTAACGGTGCGAGAAAATAGTTTGATGACGTGCAAAAGACTAAAGGCAAACTGAAATAAAGATGGAAGCAAGCAAACATGTAACAGATCTAGTAGCAAACAGTGTTTCAATGCTAAGAAACAAGGCCTAGGGATCATACTTTCACTAGTGAACACTCTCATATAAATATCTTCTCTTCATGATACTACTCTTAACTACTCTCTGGTTGAACACTCTAATCGATGGTAGGGCTATAACAGCACACCTCAAAGTAAGTCTTTCCCATCTAGAAAACCCCACACTGTCACCTTGAGTACTAGATGAGTCCAACAAACACCACAATTTCATAAAGACATCCAACTCCAAATATAACTAATCTCTAGCCTAAGTGCCACCATGGTGAGCACGCTGTCACTTTCACACACATGGGGAGAGCAGAGATTCATTAAAGCACTTGAGTAGCAAGGTAGATCTACTTGATTACAAAGCTCATGATCACAATATGATCACGCATAGAGAGAGAGATGAACACATAGCTACCGGTAGAACCCTTAGCCTCGAGGAAGAACTACTCCCTCCTCATCATGGGAATCAGCAATGGGGATGGAGATGGTGGTGGAGATCGATGGAGATGGCTCCGGGGGCACTTCCCCGTCCCGGCAGGGTACGGAACACAGACTTTTTGTCCCCCGAATCTCCCCTTCGGTGGCGGTGGCGCAGCAGAAATTTTTGTGGATTTCTGATTGACGATCTAGGGTTTTGGTATCGGGAGGCTCTTATAGGCGAGAAGGGAGACATAGGGGTGCCAGGGGCCACCACACCATGCCCTGGCGCAGCCTGGGGTGACCCGCGCCTGGGGGGGGGGTGTGGCCAGGACCTGGCCCTCCTGCGTCTCGTATTCTGGCTCTGTGAGTCTTCCGGTAAAATAGGAACTTTGGCTTTTGTCCCGTCCAATTCCGAGAATATTCATTTTCTGACTTTCCTGGAACCAAAAACAGCAGAAAATAGGCAACTTGCACTGTGGCGTCTTGTTAATAGGTTATTCCAAGAAATCATATGAAAAGTACTCCAAAGTTGGAACAAAACATAAGAAAGTAGATAAAACCAAGCATGGAACATCAAAAATTATAGATACATTTGCAATGTATCAATCACCCCCGCGTACCCATGAGGAAGCATCCTTAAGCACACGTTAAACTGCTAAGTTTTATGATTGGGTTAATATTCTCTATGATCTTAGAATTCGGTCACCAAGATTTCATAACTGTGAACACGAATTTTCGAAAAGATTTAACCCTACAAGGGTGTACAATTTTACCCACATGTATGAACCGACTCTTAATGCCAACGTATTAACCCTCTTCCTTGGAAGGCCGGCAGAGGGTGGTTGGACACGACCTTTACCTTGCTTTCACCGAGACCATGAGTCACGCACTAAGGAGGGTTCCACCGTAACGGGTCAAGTCCCGAAGCTGGTCCCTAGAGAAGTGAGTCGGGGTTGGTTTATGATGAGGGCAAACCTCTAGGGTGGTCCGATCTTCACGGATCTCGTGGTCAAATCGATGGGAAAGTGAGGGAAAGGGAGAAGGTATCGGAAGCGGACGCACACCTCGCGAAGAACACGATGAACACACGCAAAACACACACGATACAAGGCCGATTGCTCTCACCGGTGGCCACCGGTCCGATAGAATCCTCGTAAGGAAAGATCGGTCAACGTGCTCCCGTCAATCCCAAGCGGAGAGGGAAGAACACCTTGGAGAGGGTCTTGACGTCTTGGCAAAGGGACACCGATGCCAAGGCCTTGTACAACGAGGGAGGCGCGATGCAAACTCCAATGAGGTGGTGACGATAGTCGATCCCCTTTGGTAGAAGGGGATGAGGCAAAACTAGAGATTCCACAAAGGGGGTTTTCTTTAGTCTATCATCTATGCCTAAGGGATACAATGAGGGGTGGGGGATCTATTTATAGGCCTGCCATAACTTCAGGGGTAGTTTGGGCATAAAACTAGGGTTTGGTGCGAAATAGAGGGGTACATGGGCCAAGGGCCCAGCTGTTGGCTCGCAGGCCCATCACTTGGGCCGGACACTCCGGGTCGAGTGGGCCGGACACTCCGGGGTGGCCGGACACTCCGGGTAGTGTCCGGGTAGAGTCCAATGTAGTACACAGAATGTCCATGCCAGGACGGGGCTGGGGTAGGCCGGACACTCCGGCTGAGTCGCGCCGGACAGTCCAGCTGGATTCGGGTGGACTCTCCGGGGCGATGACGGCGGAGACTCTCGTTCTGGAGCTGGCTGCTCCTAGTCCATCTTCTTGGTTGACTTGGGGACTTGGCGTTGTGGACGTAGTAGCGTCCGCAGGACGGGCTGCATCAGCTCCCCCCTTCAAAAAGAGTGGTCCTCAACTCTTCATGCTCATCCTAAGAAGATGATGTCGAGAGACCTTCTTGATCCTGGGGTTCACCATATAGTCGTTCTTGAGAAGCTTGATGTGCCAACTCTTCAATGTTCCTTCACCTTCCATGAAGCCTACAAAGCTCACAACAAAAGCGAAGCAACACTCAAAGAGTAGCCAACTTATGAAGATTATAGCATGAGTCCTCAAGTAGAAGGAAGTCACCTTATAATGTAGAGATAGCTCATTGAAGGGTAGCCCTAGGTAACTCTTTTTGATTCGTCTTGTCAACTCCATGCGCGTAGCCATAGAGGTTGACGCGTATGCAATTGTACCTTCATACAACAAAGACCAAGCAAAATATGTTTGTGTGTGATAGAGGAGCATGTCATTTGTGGCATGTCCATTCTTGTGCACAACACTATTAGCACAACTCAAGTATCGCAAACGAAATGCGTATGCAAGGTCAAAGTGCATGGAAGTTAATTGAACATCATCCAAATGTGGGAACTCAAAAACTCCATAAAACATCTTAGTGTGGCACTCAAAGCAATTGACTAAAATATTGATCAACATCTTTGATGCAAAGCTAGGAGAATTCGGCAAAAACACATGAGGAAGAATATCCAAAGCAACATCATTATGTGTGCAAACCAACCATTGGAAAGAACAATTGTTCAAAATGTTGGACGCCATACACATATCATCAAAAGCCAAAATCATGGGAGTATGAGTATCGCAAGCGGAAGCAAAAACAACATGTTTGCAAACAAACCATATAAAATAGCAAGTGGTCCTTATGTTTGTTGCAACAACAATATGAGAGACTTGGAAGCTCTCATGACAATACATGCTCATAATGGCATTATGGTTGCACACAAAACATCGGAAAGAGAAATTGTTCAACATTTTTTTGGCAACACACAAAGCATCAATATCCAATAGCGACGAAACATGATTGTCACAAGGTGAAAGAATACCATTAACATGCTTGCAAGCAAACCATAGGAAAGAGCAATTTTTTAACATGAAAGATGCAAAGCATGCAAAAGGTATCAGAGCTGGGTTCGATCGTGAACTCACTGGGGGGATTCTCTCTAGAGCTCTTTTTGTCAACTCGTGCTCAACCGAGGTTGACATGATCATGCGGGTACCTACACACATCAAACACAAAAGGAAGAACGTGTGTGCATGGTAGAGAAATAGATCATCCATCATGACATATCTCTTCTTGTGCACATCACCATGAGTTTCAATCAAGTATGAAATAGATGCATGGTGAGTATGCAAGTGGGGAACATGCTTATCATGGCAATCATCACAATCTCCAAAATTTGAGAAAGCTATGGGGGCCATCTCAATATAAACCATATGAGAATTAATGTTGCAAGCAAAACAAGTGAAAGAGCAATTATTCAACTTATTGCAAGCAACGGGAGAGATTGTAAAACATTCATGACAAAGCATTATCCGAGGGGTACCATTGGTAACATCATTACAAGCAAAACATCGGAAAGAGCAATTGTTCAACAAAGTGCAAGTAATGATATCATCAATGTAACGTTTATAGCATGGCATGTCTATGGCAACATCATCACAATCAAATAATTTCACATGCTCAACATTATGCAAAGGCAAAGTATCACATGGAAATACCAATGAGTCATGTGTGATATCACAAACATCATCCATAGCATGCCAATTATCACAAGTCATCATGTCCGCTAGTGGGATCATGGCATCATCAACACCTGTATTCTTACCTTGTTCATACCTCTCATATGAAGTGGGTGTTGTGGTAGCATTGGCCTCCATGTGGGCGACTTCTTCATCATGTATGGGGATGGCATCATCTTCATCCACCATGTACATCTTCTTGGTTGGAGGCATCATCATCTCCAAGCTTGGTGCTTGTTGATCCATGGAACCTAGCACATCATGAGGAAACACACTAGAGGTAGAGGGTAAGTTGTTAGCAATGAAAGTGGTCTCCCATGACCTTTCAACTACCACTCTCAACTCACTCGGTGTATCACTCATGCCCTCAAAGTGGAAGCACTCAATTTCACATATGGTGGAGTCACTCATCTCACTTTTGTTTTCACTCAAGTGGGCTAAGTGGCTCTCATACTCACATGGGATTGGTACCACATCATCACTCAAGCATGTAGGAGTAGGCTCGGTTCTCTCAAATCCTTGCGCCTCCTTTGGTGAAGGGAAAGTCCCATGCTCACCATTCTTGACCTTGTCGTGGCCATCTTGCACCTTGGCTTGTGTAGTCCTCTTGACGTACTCGTCCAATTTGGTGAAGTAGAGGTCTTCGTCCTCCTCATCCATGAGGTTGCATGCGTCATCTAGGACGTCAAGTCTTGGCGTTGAAGCTTGATGGCGTGGAGGCGAGCTTGCTCTTGGTGCCATTTTGGTGGTGGCACGAGTAGTTGAAGGTGCCTTATGATGGTGTCGACAGAGTTCATTGGCGTGCCTTGCCAAAGGTTGATGTAGATGGCGCACTTGGTCATCCACATGACGCTCGCGACGATGCTCCTTGTCCTTGGCACTCTTCTTTTCATGGTGGTGCGTTCTTGAGCTTGGTTGAGCATTATGGATGGTGCTCAACATGTACTCTCCGTCTTCATGGCGAAGCTGCCTTGAAAGACATCTTGTATCCTCTTGATGTTGGTGATGATCACGAGAGGATGTATGTTGATGAAGATTCTTGCTTCTTGGTTCCTCTTTTGGATGGTGATGTTGGGGCGCCGCTCTTTTTGAGTTGGTGGCACTTGATGCCCAGGAGGTTGTTGCACATGACGCCTTCGAGGTGGCCTTGCTTGGCGTCTTGGAGATGGTGGTTCTTGGCGCCTTGGAGACGGTGGTGCTTGAGGGCTTGGAGGTGATGGCGCTCGCTGCCTTGGAGATGGTGACCCATGACGCCATGTAGGTGGTAGCGCTTGACGCCTTGGAGGTGGATCATCGAAATAGGTGGTGCCCTTTGGTGTGGCACGCTTGGCCTTGAAGGTCATGGTTTCTTGATGATGCATCTCTGCTAGCTTGGCGTAGTAGTCCTCCATCTCCAAGCGGTGGAGGTATTCTTCATGTCTCATGGAAGAGCCCTTGAAGTGGGTGAAGCTCGCCATGTCCTCCATGCTTGGTGAGGCGTCATCGTTGTAGCACTCAAAGTCGTCCATGCTTGGGGAGTCGTTGTTGATGTAGTACTCCATATCACCCAAGCATGTGGAGCCATTGTCGGTGTAGTGCTCCATGCATGAGGAGCCATTGTCGATGTAGAGCTCCAATTCCTCCATGCTTGAGGAGCCATAGTTGATGACGTGATCCATGTCTTCCATGCATGTGGAGCCGTCATATGTGCACTGATCCGGGTCCTCAAAGCATGCGGAGCCATTGTCGGTGTAGTGCTCCATCATGTCCTCTATACTTGTGGAGTCGTAGTCATGGTGGCTCATCATGGATTCTTCATATATATTATCCTCGGTTCCGGAGTCCCTAGACATGATTCACAAGACCAAGTGGTGTATATGGAAGTGGTAGGGGGTTAGGAATGTAACGCCAGACCTTAGTTTACCTTGCAAGATAGTATCGTGCAAGTGGCAACACTTGAGAGCAATCAAAACCAAGCAAAGTGAAGTTCACGCGGAACACCAAACCAACTAACCACTAAAAACACATACACAAAGCTTATGATGATGTATAGCTCTTTCTCCTCTTCAAAACAAGCTAAAGAACACCAAAATCCGAGTTCGTATGCAAAAGTTATGCTCAAAACCGTGAAACAGATTTTTCTGTCAGCAGGGGGGCGGACAGTCCGGTGCGCATAGGCCGAACAGTCCGGCCGGGCCGGATATTCCGGTCAGTTTAGGCCGGATCTCCGGTGGGGCAGATATTCTGGTCTGTTTTGGCCGGACAGTCCTGTCCGGTCGAACCAGAACTTCCAGAACACGAACGGGACGAGTTTTGGCGGAAAAACTCAAACCAAAACCTCAAATTGATGGGGGAAATCAAGGAATTAGGCTATGGAAACGTAGGGGGAGGTAGATCAACAAGTTTAGCAAGTAATCCACGGATCAAAACCTACCAAAACACACTCAAATCACAGATCGATCCAAAACACGAAATTGGGGCTATTTTTTGGGGATTTTCGAATTTATAGAGGAAAAGACCAAATCGATGAGGAAAGCGTGGCAACCAAAAGCTGCTAATACCAGATGATGTGGGTTAACACAAGATCCACTCGAATTTGTGGCTATTTTTGTGGTTTTTCAAGAAAAAAATTGGTGGGGAAGAACGAGGGTGAAATCCGTGGCAACTTGGGCTCTGATACCAGATGATGAGGGCAAACCTCTAGAGTGGCCTGATCTTCACGGATCTCGTGGTCAAATCGATGGGAAAGCGAGGGGAAAGGGAGAAGGTATCGGAAGCGGACGCACACCTCGCGAAGAACACGATGAACACACGCAAAACACACACGATACAAGGCCGATTGCTCTCACCGGTGGCCACCGGTCCGATAGAATCCTCGCAAGGAAAGATCGGTCAACGTGCTCCCGTCAATCCCAAGCGGAGAGGGAAGAACACCTTGGAGAGGGTCTTGACGTCTTAGCAAAGGGACATCGATGCCAAGGCCTTGTACAACGAGGGAGGCGCGATGCAAACTCCAACGAGGTGGTGACGATAGTCGATCCCCTTTGGTAGAAGGGGATGAGGCAAAACTAGAGATTCTACAAAGGGGTTTTCTTTAGTCTATCATCTATGCCTAAGGGATACAATGAGGGGTGGGGGCTCTATTTATAGGCCAGCCACAAGTTCAGGGGTAGTTTGGGCATAAAACTAGGGTTTGGTGCAAAATAGAGGGGTACATGGGCCAAGGGCCCAACTGTTGGCTCGCAGGCCCATCACTTGGGCCGGACACTCCGGGTCGAGTGGGCCGGACACTCCGGGTAGTGGCCAGGTAGAGTCCGATGTAGTACACAGAATGTCCGCGCCAGGACGGGGCTGGGGTAGGCCGGACACTGCGGCTGAGTCGCGCCGGACAGTCCGGCTGCGCCAGACACTCTGGCTGGGTTCGGGCGGACTGTCCGGGGCGATGACGGCGAAGACTCTCGTTCTGGAGCTGACTGCTCCTGGTCCATCTTCTTGGTTGACTTGGGGACGATCTTGGGGACTTGGCGTTGTGGATGTAGTAGCGTTTGCAGGACGGGCTGCATCAGTTTACCAGGGGCACCATCTACCCCAAGCAATCCTGGCCAAGCTTACCTACCTGTTATGATGCACCTTCACCCGCCAAATATTTCAAAATGCTTTTTATGCATATGTCGAATGGAACGCCAAACTATGTGACTCATGAAATCTACTAGACAAGTTAGTTAGTCGAGAGTTCCCCATAAACTCCGTGTGGTTTTATGCTCGTCTTGGTCCAAAGGCAAGAACTCGGTTCCTAGTAGTGGCGAGCATGGGACTACAAAAACCACATCCCACTGTAGCCTCCCATACAAGCCTTATCATGTTTAACCTTTACCACTGATCTTACCTTATCAGTATACCTCGTTCTCCTGTCATACTATATTCTCTATATTTGGTACATCATCTGGATGAACTGGCACTAACAGCTAAGCATGGCTAAGCAAGACATTGGTATAAGCAATAGCAGTGCACACAAGACAAACCTAGTTATGCTAGGAGCAGTGAATCAGGTAATATAATCTCAAAGGGAGTAATGCAATAGATAGGATACTCTATTGTCATGGTGGTGTGATGGCAGATGCCATGGATAGGCTAAAGGTGGGGACTAAATGCACTAGAGGAATTCAGGGAGGGATAGTGTAGTGATTCTACACAAAGAAGCTTTGTATTGTTCAATGAGATTCCAAGGTTACAAGTGCTCCTTGAGCTGTATTGGGGAGAGGAGGAAGAAGGAACTCTCTTACTCTCACCGCTAGCTAGCTCCCAGGAAACTAGCACTGAACCAGTAAAGACCAACCCCCTCTACAGAGGTCCTAGCCCTCCTTATATAGGGATATCTAGGTCTCCAATTAGGGCATATGTGGAGGCATATTCCAGGGAATATGCCTCTTCCCAAAATAGCAAACCGACCGGGTCTCTTTTCCCCAGCATAAGCCATGCAGAGGCTACGTGAGCCTCTGCGGCACCTGCATCATCTGACATGGGCATCATCACCCTTGTCGTCCACGCCTCGGTAGTCCTGGTCTCTGTCCGCTTCGCTCACGCTCTGCGTACAGTGGCCACCTTTTGACCAGTGAGATACCTTCCTTCTCTTGCAAGCCAGATATAACCCAGATCATGCCTGGTTAATCCGGCCACACCTGTACCTGCATACAAGTTAGATATTTCCTGCTGACATATGACATAAGTCGGCTGAGACCCAATTAGGTGGATATCCCCTTGTCTGGGTTACTCCATGATTCGGCCTGCCTTGAGGTGACTCGGCCAGCACTTGCTCTGACTTTGCCGTACCTGCTAACTCGACCTTTATACCCCGGTGTGACCCTACCCGGGGGTATCCCCCCAACATTAGTCCCCGAAGCTGGTGCGGTCTTAGCTGCCTTAGCCGCTAAGGCCACAGCAGGTTCAATTCTACCGAGCCTTTCGCTCCCTTTTCCGAGTTACCTCCTATCTCGGATTCCATAGGTTTACTTTCCCTTGGCACATTCTGAGTTTTTACTCGCTAGCCGGGTCACCTCATACTCATCCGAGTCAATCTTCCTTCTCTTGTACGCTTCCCCACGTGGAGGGTAATCATTACTTTGCCTCATTTTAAGGGCCTGCGCCAGTAACCGCCGCAGTTATTGTTAGAAATTACTGTTGCGCATGTCACATCGTATCTGTCTCCTCGTTAACTGTGTCATAACATCACGTCGTGGGATCCGCTGCGCCCTATGGCCCTTCCTGTGGCTCGTTTCTGATTGGTTGATCCGGGTCATACACGGCCACACCCTGTGGCCCGTCTGCACAACACGATCCCACTACCTCTCCTGGGCGTGGTTAAATAGGGGAGGGGCGCGCCCCTTGGGTCTTTTCCCCACTCTCGCGCCCCTCTGCCTCTTCTTCTTACTCTTCCTCTCCAGGGACAGCGCCGCCGCCACCGCACCTGCTTAGCCGCGCCGCCGCCGCCCCGTTTCCTCGCGCACCAGCATCGCCGCCACCCCCACGCATCTCCTCCGCCACGGGTCCGCGCCAATCTAGGACACTGCCCCCCACCGCCGTTAGGGCCAGCGAGGACAGTGACTTAGAGATGACAGAGGAAGAGCTCGCCGTCGTGGAGCAGGAAATGGAGGAGGAAGCGAGGAACGCTGACTGCGGTGCTTGGGCTGGGTCCTAGGTATGCCAGGATGACCTCGATTGGTTGTACCGCACCCGGCGTATCCCGGAGGGCGTCATCACCCACCTCGCCGCCGAGGAACTTTCTCCCTCACCCAATCCGGGTGAGTTCGTAGTATTCCTCTCCCACTTCCAACGTGGGTTCGGCCTCCCCGTCAGCGACTTTTTCCACAACTGGCTCAACACCTACGAGCTTCAGCCGCATCATCTTCCGGCTAATGCCATCACTTCCCTCTCTGCTTTTGCTTCCACCATCGAGGGCTAGGCCAGATTATGGCCCACCAAGGAGCTCTGGATCTGGTTTTTCGGTCTCCGCCAGAATGTAATTCCGAATAGAGAGTTTGACCCGGAGGATAAGCAACTCACACAGTTCGGCACAGCTTCTATCTCTCCTCGGAAACAGTCCATCTTCCCCCGAGTCACGGGGCTTCACTCCTGTAAGGGCTGGGCCTGAACCTTCTTCTATGTCAGAAATGGCACGGATGAAGATTTGATCCGGCTGCACCCCTACGCTCCGGGTCCTCCTAATCCAGATCTGTGGGACAAGGTCCCCAAGAAACCCACTGTCCTAGCGAACCAAGTCAACAAATGGTTCCAGGAGCTGAAGGATCAGGGATTGCGCAACGAGGACGCAATGATCACCTTCGTCCGCAACCAGATCTCCCCCATCTAGAAACGCACGCATAAACTTTGCCACATGAGCTGGCGCCGTGACCCCAACCGAACCTCCTCATTCGAGTTGAGCAACACCAAAATTTACCGCTGGGTCAAGGCCCTCGTTACCACCAACAAGAACTTCTCTACTGAGTGGGTGTGGGGGATCGAGCACTTACGCCGAGATAGGCTTCCTCCCGTGGTAAGTCTTGTGCCCCAATCCTTTTCTGAGTTACATCATATGTCGGATTTTGTTGTGGGTTTGATCCCTTTGCCTTTTCTTTCTCTTAGATGTTTCTTTAGCAAACCCTTGAGGATGGCACCGACCCTTCTCTCAAGTGGGCGCCTGATCGAGATACCTCGGATGAGGAGGAGCCGGATCAGGAGATGTTCCTTCTGTTCCCTGATGCGACCAAGCGACACACCGGTAAATTCTCTTCCATTAGAGATTGGCATGACGATGAAGATGATTCGGACGTTGAGGTGATGGAGGCATTTGACGCTGTCCCGCTTTCTTACGCTTTTCCGGCATCAGCTAACCCCGGTGGGCAGATCCATGAAGATCCTCCCCTTGCCACGGGTGAGCCTGTCCCGGTCGCATCGAAGAAGAGGGGGGGGCATCTGCTTCTTCCTCCGGACCTTCTAAGCCAACCAAAAGGCGAAAGAAGTCCGCAGATAAAGCTGCCACCAAGTCCACGACTAAGGACGTAGCTCGGAGAGCTCGCAAGCCCAAGGAGCCTTTGACCTCAGATGAGTAAGTCACTTCTCCCTTTGCTATTCATTTGTTCTTTCTTTGTTATAGTTTCTCATCATTCATGATCTAATTCGGTAGGGCCACGGTGGAGGTTCCTCAAATTGGATCCAGCATTGCCTCACCGCTCCGACATAGCCCTTCTCCCCCTCGTGGCGATGATTCACGCCCATTGAGCCCCATTCAGGAGGGCTCAGTGGCTGCTCCGGGTTCTAGCCCACCTCGTCAAGAGGAGGGTAACCTCGGAACAGGGGGAAGCAGCTCTGCCGAGGCAGCGGTTGCTCCAGCCACCACCGAGGTATCTACCACGCCTCCGCCAAAACCAACACCAACATCGGCTCCAGCATCAGCAGCAACAACACAAGCACCAACAGCAACACCAAGCCCCTCCGCCTCGTCCGAGTCTTCCAAGCCTCGGCAAGAAGGCACCAGCAGCACCAAGGCTGGCACTAAGGCAGCTCCTAAGGGCAAATCCGCCGCAGCAACTTCAACCTCTCAGTAGCAGCCCAATGGCAAAAAGGCTCCTGACACTGCCAAGGCAACGTCTATCGAGGCTGGACGACGTACACTTGCGTCCATGCTTTCGAAGAAGACTCCACCGACAACGGACACCTCTGCCGGGTCAGCTGATGCGCAACTCGTTTTGCACACCAGCCCTGTTGTTGCCCAGGTTGAAAGGAGGGAAGCCCATGCCAGGGGTTTGGTTGCGCCCCACATGCTTAGCGGCGAACGTTATCCTCCGACCTTGATCGAGTTCGTTAACAACTGGAACAAGGCGGAGTTCGTCCACAATGACGATCGCTCGGAGAAGTTCGGTCCCGACGAATTTGCTACACAAATGAACACCGTTGCTAAGGCAATTAACCTTGCAGGTCGGATGATGGAGGTACGTTACTTTGCCTTTTCCTTAACATGTATAGATATCAGCGATATAACCATTAGTCCCCGATCCTCCGGGGGAGTAACTTGTTACTCGGCCGGATGCTCTTTAGAGAATTAGTGTAGCTCCTTAGTAACTTCGAATATGCACACACCTAGAGCTGGCTTAAGTTCCACTTGGCCCGGATTTTGTACACTTCGAATATGCACACACCTAGAGCCGGCTTAAGTTCCACTTGGCCCGGATTTTGTACACTTCGAATATGCACACACCTAGAGCCGGGTTAAGTTCCACTTGGCCCGGATTTTTTACACTTCGAATATGCACACACCTAGAGCCGGGTTAAGTTCCACTTGGCCCGAATTTTGTACACTTCGAATATGCACACACCTAGAGCAGGGTTAAGTTCCACTTGGCCCAGATTTTGTACACTTCGAATATGCACACACCTAGAGTTGGGTTAAGTTCCACTTGGCCCGGATTTTGTACACTTCGAATATGCACATGACTAAGCTATCTTTTTGTACTCTTTTCAGGTGACCACCAATCGCCGGAGCGCTGAGTTTCAGCGTCTCTTGGATACTCACAAGATGCGGTGCGCGAAACATAGTACGCTTCTCGCCGAATACGAGAAAAGGGGTAAGTTTTCTCCTTGGCATTTTTCCATTTCTCTTCGTCTTTTTCCGCTGAACTAATCCATCATTCGGATTTCGCAGCTGGAGTGGAGGCCGAGAACACCATCATGAGGAAGAACTTAGAGCAAATAAAGGGTAAGTCGTTTTTGCTTAATCTTCCTCTGCGCTCTATCTCCTTTTCTCTTTGGCTCCGCAAATATTCATACCTCGGCTTTGCCGGGTCAACAACTGTTTCAGCATCTCTTGAAGATAGTGTGCCCATGCCTGATATGATGCTGCATTTTCTCGAACAAGTAGGGCAGCACCAGGAAGAACTCAAGAAGAAAGATGATGAGCTCGCCCTCCTCCGGACCAAGGATGAAGAAATTGCCAAGCTTAAGGCAGACATGAAAAAACTCAAGGCGCTCTACAAATCCAAACTTGATAAAGCTGGCCAGAATTTTATTGAAGAGCAAGAACGCCTCAACCTCCAGATCACCAAGGACCTGGAACTGCTTAAGGAGGCCGACGTTAAGCTTGAGTTGGTGAATGTTGAGCTTGCGCAACTTCGGGAGAGGCGTGACAATTGCACCAAGGAGCTGACCCGGATCCACAGCCATATCTGGCATGAATCTCTCCGGGTCAACCTCCTTCACTTATTTCACTTGTCTTGTTTCTCTAGACAAATTTCCGGAGGGCAATGCCATTGCAACTACTGCTGTTGCCATGTTTCGCCAGAAGAGGGGTACTCCAATTGTTCCTGGCGCTGAAGAGATTTCCTATGACATGGAGGACTTGCTGGTCAGCTTATCTTCACGTGTCAAAATTGTGAGGAACTATGGCAAGGATATCCTGGATGTGGCAATCCGGATCTTCAATGCCTTTTGGCCTGATGAAGATACTCCGGAGGGTGCTGCTGCTCTTATTGCCAAGTTAATGGAGTGCGAAACCCAACTTGATCTTTGGAGGGAGTCCGCTGGACGCGTCGGAGCAGAAATCGTTCTCCACTACGTGCTTACGTGGTATGAGAAAATCAACCTCAATCTTCTTGAGCGGATGCGCACCAGATCAAGGTGGTCCAATGATCCGGATTGGATAGCTCGGCGCAAGGCTTGTGCCCATAACCTCATTCAGTATGCCCCCCTCCATCAATGGAATGAGGGACCAAGCTTCCTTGGCGCCGCCGAAGATGAAAATGCTGAAGATGATTCGGGTGATGATGAAGAGGACGAAGCCTCGGACGTTGAGGAAGGCGAAGATAACGTTGAAGCCAAGGCTAGAGCTGCAACTGTTGGCGCCGAATTACCTCCTCCTGCTGCCCCTTGATTGAAAACACTTTCAAGTTTATCAGATCCCCGGTATGCCGGGTGCAATTCTATTAAGCACACAAGTTATATTTTGCTACTAAGTTTTCATGCCAGATTAACTTGGGCGTAGTCCCCGAGTTTCATTTTCTTGTTTCTCCAATTTCTTGGCTCGGCTCGTGTCCACCTTGGTTCGGTTTTATGACTTACGAGTCCGAGTTTCAAAAATTGACTTAACAATACTTGGAAACTTTAAGATTAGCTCAAACTAATTCAGCGTAGTAAATATAAAGTAAGCATAAGGTTAGTCCGAAAGACAAATGTCGGCTCGATTAAGTTCCTTTCCTTAGTCATTTTTCATGTGCTACGCAATTCCAAACTTGTTCTCTTGCTTACCATGAAGCCAAATCTTGTTGGACAGCAACAAGTCGAAGAGTTAGGTTTTTGGTGCTCACACACTACTAATCCGGCTTAGGTAGAAGCAACTTATGCCAGCCGACATATAAATAATAAATACAGAAGACAACAAATATTATTAAGGCAGTCCCCGAGTTACTGCTCGAGGTGCCAACATTTCATTGATAATCTCATTGTCGGCATACATACCGACATATGAGAGGCTCGGATACACACACTTCTTTGCTAAGTGTAGAAAGGACGAAGTAGAGCTACATTCCATGGACGCTTAGATTCCTCGCCGGACCTGTCCGCTTGTTCTTCTCCTGTGGTTTTCCATCGATAAGTTAATATGAGTCATTGTGCAATGCTTTGCTCACAATGAATGGCCCTTCCCATGGGGGGGATAACTAATGCATGCCAGCAGTACGTTGTACCAACTAGAGTACCAGATCACCTTCCCGGAAAATTCGCGGGTTTACTTTCCGGCTATGACAACGTCAGAGATTTTGCTGATATATGGCAAATCTGGACAATGCCAATTCTCTCGCTTCTTCCAGCAGATCAACATCATTTTGCCGGGCTTCTTGCACTTCGGCTTATGTGTATTGGGTGACCCTAGGCGAGTCATGCTCTATGTCGGCTGGTAATACAGCTTCTTCCCCATATACCAGAAAAAATGGCGTATAGCCTGTTGATCGATTCCGAGTTGTTCTTAAACTCCACAGTACCGTGATGACCCATAAGTATAGGGGGTGTATCGCAGTATTTTCGAGGGAAGTGAAACCCAATTTATTGATTCGACACAAGGGGAGCCAAAGAATATTTATCAGCCTGAACAACTGAGTTGTCAATTCAGCTGCACCTGGAAACAATCTTGCTCACAACAGTTTATTAGTAGCAACAGTTTTGTAGTAGGAATAGTAAAGTAGCAGCAGTAGTAAAGCAAGGACAGTAGTAACAAAAGTAGTAAACAGTGGGATTCGAGTGTGGTAGGCATATGGATGGATGGACGGGCGTTGCATGGACAAGACAATTCACATAGCAATCAGAATATAGGGCAATTGCATATAAATAAGATAAAGCATCAAGGTACTAGACAATCCTAGGCATGTGTTCCATATATAGGCATACGTGCTCGCAATGAGAACTTGCACAATATCTTTTGTCCTGCCAGCCCGTTTGCAGCGGGGCCTCTAGGGAACTACTGGAAATTAAGGTGCTCCTTTTAATAGAGCACCGGAGCAAAGCATTAACACTCCGTGAACACATGTGATCCTCACATCAAAGCCTTTCCCTTCCGGTTATCCCGATTTCTGTCACTTCGGGGCCATAGGTTCCGGACAACAACGTGTGTATACAACTTGCAGATCAGACCAAGAACAATACTATCATAATGAATCAATAATAAGTTCAGATCTGAAATCATGGCACTCGGGCCCTAGTGACAAGCATTAAGCACAACAAGTTGCAACAAAGTCATAAAGCACTAATAAAAGATACTAGGGACCATGCCCTAACAATCTGATTCCATTACATGAACGATCTCATCCAATCCCTACCATCCCCATAGCCTATAGCGGGGGATTACTCACTCATAGATGGGGGAAACATGGATGGTCGATGGAGAAGCGATGGTGATGATCTCCTCCAATTCCCCGTCCCGGCAGGGTGCCAGAACGGAATTTCTGGTGCTGTTTCGTGGAATCTGGTGGTGGCGGCAGAGAGTAACTCCTTCTGGAAAAACGTCGAACCCCCCTGAGTTTTTAGGTCAGAAGGCTCCTTATAGGCGAAGAGAGAGGCTGAGGGGGTGCCTGGGGGGGCCACACCACCCCCTGGCGCGGCCTGGCCTGGCCCGTGCCACCAGGTGGTGTGGCCACCCCAGGGCTCTTCTCCGTCTCGTGTTCTGGCTCCTGGAGTCTTCGGATGAAATATGATTTTTTGACATATTTTCCGGGATTTTTCCTGATAGTTGATTTTCTGCACAAAAAGTAGACACCAAGGCAATTCTGCTGAAAACACCGTCAGTTCGCATTAGTTGCATCCAAATCACACAAGTATAGAGGAGAAACAATAGCAAAAGTGTTCGGGAAAGTAGATACGTTTTGGACGTATCAACTCCCCCCAAGCTTAGCTTATTGCTTGTCCTCAAGCAATTCAGTTGAAAACTGAGTGCGATAAAAGAACTTTCACGAACACATTTGCTTCATATGATGTAAATATTCTCAGCAATGTGATCAACCACTTAGACAATTCATAATAAAGAGTATGCAACTAAGTCTACTTAATAGTCTTTGCAAGCTATGAAGAGATTCCAACTCAAGAATAATAAGTAGCATGAAGCACGAACATAAGCAACATTACAATGCTCATAGAAAGGTATGATAGAGTGGTATCTTGATTGCCTTTGATTATGAATGCCAAGACACCTCTGAAGTTCAAGTGATGACTAGAAGTAAAGATATCAAGAATACAAGCATCAAAGTCATAACACAAATAATCAAGTAATGGAACAAACATAAAGAATGACAACTATGCTCTCAAGAAAGTGCTCAAAGAATGTGTGGGGACTCAACAAGTAGAAGAAAAAGGTTTTGAATAATTTGAAAGGCTTCCAAATGCTGAAAGTATGGTACTTATTAGCTTTGAGCTCTCATTGCCCCTATCATAAGCATCTTCAATGTGGTTAAGGTGAAAGTGAGGTCCAATCTAAGTTATATGTTTGACAGACTATAAACTGAAAATCCCAAGTCCCTTGAGTACGAGGGCCGCTCCTCATGCTACTCAACTTTAGTTACCGGTAAGTTCTTGTCATCGTAAGTATGTGCATATCATTGAGAACCGCCAACGGGGTACCCCTTGCCCGATGATACGGAAGAATCCCCATATCAAAATGACAAGGCAAGTAGACAATGAGTATCTCAGCAATCTTCTTATTTACCATGGGAAAATGGTGCTTTTTTCTCTCTTTCCTCTTTTCATAAAACTCTTTTTTTCTTTTTCTCAATAACTATCTCTCTCTTTTTTTTATAAGAAGAATGCTTCATAGATATCATTATGGTTACGCTGCAGGTTTCCACCATGTCAGCATGGATTAGACTAGCGGCCCAGGCGTCTCTCTAACACACATACATAACTCCATGGCCTTACAAGATCCCCTTTTATTTCACACCGACGACATCCGCAAACAAAAGAGCAAGGTATCAACTTGGTATATATTTACAAGTGTTGAAAGCGTTCCCCGTGACAGCACGGTTCTGCTAATCCCCAGCCTATAATTTGCAAGCATATAACTTTCATGGAAAGTTCACAATGGTTCAGGTTTATTAAGTGCAGGAAATAAAGTGTGCCATCAAGTTCGTGAGAGCTTTACTAACTAACTTTCTCATAACAAGCAAACATTTTATTCGGAAGAAAACAAGGCATATTGAATATGCACAGAAGTAGCAAATGATGCTAATAGGTAGGTATGGAGGACACTTTGGAAATATTTGGTTTAGGGAGTTGGAAACATGAGTAAAACACTCAGTGGAAGTGAAGGCTAGCAATAGTAAGGGAGCGACAAACGAGAGAGCAATAGCTATCATTATCATGCTTGCAACAAAACAAGACTAGTCATGGCATGAAAGTGATTCAAGATCCTCAAGGCAAAATAATTCATCAATGCTTAACTGATTATTACAGTCATGAGCATGCGTGAGCATGTGCCAAGTCAATCAAATGAAACATTCAGAGGAGGATACCATGGTGTCATACCAATTTATGAATAGAGCAATGTAGGCAGACATTCATAAGACATGCTACAAACTATTAGCGAGCTGGAGCTAATCAAAAGAAAGCAAGATCTATTAAGCATCCAAAGAAAACATACACTCTACACGAACGGAATAAGCATGCCCAAAGTGATGAGTATATGTACAAAAATGAAAACAAATAGAGTTTGTTACCAGCCTCTTACCACGCCTCAAGTTGTCATTAATCCTCATTATTGCTCTTCACTTGTGTGGCTTGAATAATAATATGAAACCAATATTCCACTGAGAACTGCCGAACCCTGTAGCAAACTCGCAAAAACCAAAGAAGAACAACAAATATTTTTGGTGTTTTTGATTTTTAAACAAAGCAAACCAAGGCAAAAAGAAGAAGCAAACCAAAGAGAAACAACAAAAATATTTTTGGTCTTTTTGTGTTTTTAGAAAGCAAAAGCAAAGAAGAACGAAGACTAAAAGGAGAACGAAAACATGAATATACAAAGTACCGACGCAACATGATATGGAGATGAGTGCGGTGTCGGCGTACCTCCCCCCAAGCTTAGGCTTCTGGCCTAAGTGGGTATCAATCCCAAGCTGGCCAGGATGAAGTGTCACCGTGGTATGACGAGGAGGTACCCTCGTCCTGGTGCGAGCTCGAGTACGTCCCTCCGTAGTGCACGGAGTAATCATAGGAGGGCACATCCTCCTGGTGCTGCTCGTGGAACCCCAGCAAGCGAAGCTGCTCGTCCACCTCCTCCTTGGAGCGCGACCACGGTCTCCTGTCAACACTAAACAAAGCAGGTTGTGGAAAAATGATCTCCCTTTCATCCCCGTCAGTGAAAAGCATCCTATATACTAGATTTTTCAAATCAGAGGTAGCAGTGACAAAGTCATGAGTTTTCATGGCAACAAGGTCGAGCCTCTGTGGTGCTAGCATAGCATCATCGGGATCCACTGAAAGACTTAATGCATTGACTACACGCGAGGCAATGATGCCCCCATAGATAGCCCCCCTAGCAGCTAGGCGGCGAGCAATAAGCGAGCCAAGATTGTACCGAGTATCATTGTTAAGCGCAGCAGCAAGGAATGCTAAATGATAGTTGGAGATGTTACTAGTGTTCTCCCTACCCAAAACACTAGTGGCAAGATAATATGCAAAGTATCTAAGAGTAGGGAGTTGGATATTTCTTATCTTTCCACGCTGCGCCACGCGGTCATCATCATTGGTCACCCCTCGGTATATATCCAGCAAATCAGAGGATCGCCCTTGAATTTTCTTCACGGTCCCTATCATACGCACACCTACAATACTACAAAATCTCTCCAAAGGCCTGGTGAAAGACATGTCATAAATTTTAAAAGAGACAGTAGAATGATAGGGTGTGTTAGTAAATGAGAAGCTCTCCACAAAAGTTTTGGTGAGCATAGCGTATTGTGCACTGTCATCTTGCATATAAGAGGTCAAACCAACCCTCTCAATCAGTAGCAAGAAATCATCAAGAATACCTGCAGCTTGCAAGAAAGTAAAACAAGGAAAAGAGGATGGGTGAGCATCTCCATCATCCCTTTCACTGCTAATGCGTGTTGCAATGAGGTCTTCATTGTATGATGGCCTAGCTTGAGAGGCTGTTCTTGAGGGCCTCGACCTCCTAGGTGCATCACTCTCAAATATCTCTCCAAAAGTATGATTGTTCATGCTTGGTATTCTGAAATTTAACCACCTATTAAACAAGTGATTGCAAAGTAAATATAATGAAGGATTCTACTCATAGGGACTTGCAAGAGGCCTAAACATGCATCAAAACTATATCTCTAAGCATCAAACAAGCTTACAAGCTCTCATAACCAGTCACCTACAGCAGCAAAATACTCAACATATAATCCACTAAACACAAATCTACTTGGACAAGGGGAGGAGTCACATACCAAGGAACAATTGCTCCATATTTCAGCAAGAAAGATGGACTGAGCAAGGAGATCAAAGAAATCGAGAGCAAGCACAGAAAGAACACGATTTTGAGCTATGAACTAGAGCTTACTCGGGAGAGAGAAGAAAGTGGCAGGGGAGAGAGTTAGTGGAGGGCCAGGGGTGGCCCACACCAGGGTATGGCGCCACCCTGGCCGCGCCACCACATGGTGTGCCTGCCTGGTGGGCCCCCCTGGTACCTACCAGGTACTCCTCTGCCCCTTTTTCACGTAAAAATTTAATATGAATTTTCTGGAATTTTTCGCGACACTTTATTTTTGGGAATTTTTCAGAAATAGAAGAATGATTTTTCTGACTGACAGATTTTTTTTTCTTTTGGAAACATGATGCAAAGACAAAACAAGGTTAGAACTGCAGAAGTTCTAACATGCAAGCAACTAACAACCCAAAGAAAACTAAACGAAAGCAAAAACTAAAATGCAAAGGATATAAATAAACGGAGATAATCATAATGAAAACATTGTTTTGTTCAATGGAATCCTTTTGTTAGCAAGGTTGATCAAGTCTTGCTACCAAAACAATTACATATGAGACAAAACTTTGTACTCCACTAATAATTATGTTACCTTAACCTTGATAGCAATGGTCCCAATCATAATAGTTTCGAATTTTTCTCTTGGTATGGGACAATATATTTCTCCAACTTGAATGCCTTCAACATGTTCAATTGAATTCAAGCCATAAGTCCTTTCAATCTTCTTGGGGAAATAGACAATATGCTCCTTGTCATTAACATTGAAGGTCACCTTTCCTTGATTACAATTAATAACAGCTCCTGTAGTATTAAGAAAAGGTCTCCCAAGAATAATAAACATATTATCATCTTCAGGCACTTCAAGCACAACAAAATCAGTGAATATCAAGCAATTATGAGCCAGCTGAACAGGTACATCCTCACATATACCGACAGGAATAGTGGTAGATTTATCAGCCATTTGCAAAGATATATTAGTTGGTATCAATTTTTCAAGTTGAAGCCTCTTATAGAGAGAGAACGGCATAACACTAACTCCAGCTCCCAAATCACACAAAGCAGTTCTAACATAACTGTTCTTAATAGAGCAAGGGATAGTTGGAATCCCTGGATCTCCAAGTTTCTTAGGAACCTTACCATTGAAAGAATAATTAGCAAGCAAAGTAGAGATTTCTTCATTAGGGATCTTACTTTTATTCGAGACAATATCCTTCATATACTTTGAGTAAGGAGGCAATTTAATAGCATCAGTCAAAGGAATTTGCAAGAATAAAGGCTTCATCCACTCACAAAACTTATTATAGTGTTCATCTTCCTTTGACTTGTGTTTCTTATTAGGGAAAGGCATAGGTTTTTGGACCCAAGGTTCTCTTTCACTACCATGTTTCTTAGCAATAAAATCTTCTTTAGTGTATTTAGTAATCTTAGTGTGGTTTTCAGGTTCTTCTTCAAATTTTTCTTCATTAGGAACTTCATTTTCTTCATTACCACTTTCAGTTTCAGCATGAGAGATAGATATACTATTAGGATCTATAGTAGGTTCAGAGGGTTCTACAACAGTTTTATGTTTCTTTTTTCCTTTTCTTATGAGTAGAACCACTATTTTCAGCTTGTTGAGAATCCTGCTCAATTCTTTTGGGATGCCCCTCCACCGCCGGCACGAGGCCCCTCCTCGTCCGGTCGCCGAAGTTCCCGAGGAGGCACTCGAGCTCGGTGTGCTCACGGGTGACCTAGCGCTGGGCGCCGTCGAAGGCGGACCTGGAGGCGCGGGGCCCGTCTCCACCGGATTGGCAGCCACGGCCACCTCGCCTTTGAGGGCGCCACAGCGGTATGGCCTTCTCATACCACGGGATGACGGGACAAGCAGGTGAACTCGAGCGAGGACTGAGGGACGTCGGCACCGGTCTATGCGCCTCCGCCGCTAGTCCGTTCGTGCTCTCGGAGCCGCCGACAATACGTGACGGTGCACGTAGATTCAGACTTCGAGGTGCCGCTCTACCACGGCACCATCTGGAGGTGCCGCTCTTCGAGGTGACTTCTAATATATACACATGTGATTATTCATACATTTACACAAGCATATATTAGCAAAAAGCAAAAAAACATTCAATTCCAAGGTTTGTATATCCAAACAGGAATTAGATTTGGGTAGCACCCTCTAATTCCAACAAGCAATTTCAAGCCACCCAAACAATAGAATTCGAATTGACAACCATTTCCTTTCTAGTCAGAATTTGGAATTCCCACCTAATTCATTTTCTCGGTTTAATTCTTTGCATCCAAACAAAGCGTAAGTATTGAAATGTAATTGATGTGCCTGGCTAGGTTAGGTAATTCGGAATTTTAAATGTATTGATGCAAATTTTGGTATTCTAAATTTGGCTCATGGAGCCTGGCGTTATCTGATTAGCCTAGAGCCCTAGAGGGAGACTTGGAAGTATTGGTTTGCAATATGAAGATGTGCAAGAAAATCATAGTAACCAAGATGGGCATAGTTATAACTGAACCATTTATATTGTATTTGCGTGTTCAAGATGAATATCATCATTGCACCCCCCACCTGATCGTATTTATGCTCGTTGACTGCCCGCTTTTCCATACATGTTCTGTGCCTTCTATGGAATTGCCCCCTCTTGTGTTTTAGTCACACTCCGCCACTGAATGAAGGTGTGACCTAGGGTTTTCACCCCGTCTTGAGACATTATGCTCAAATAGCACCACTAGGAGTCACCCTGTGTCACCACTCCTACATGTCGGGACAGTGCTGCAACACCAATCGTTCGGCTTACCATCGTCATGTGCATGGTGTTCAGGTGGACATCACCATACAACTAAACCGCATGTACATAACTACAAAGACACAAAAGTCGCCTAGAGGGGGTGAATAGGTGATTTAAATCAGTTATGATAGTGGATTTAATAAATAAGAAATAAAACTAGAGTTTAATTTATCAAGCACAAAACTTAAAAATACTAAGCTCACCTATGTGCACATACAACTTAATCTAAGCAAGACATGGAACTATGTGACTGGAATAAATATGGTATGCCATTAATCTCAAAGTTCGCCAATAGAGCATGGCCTTCAGTAAGTCTGCCAAACACCGGAGAGTGCTGCAACATGTTCATGTCATTGTGAGATCCAGTCATGCCAAATAAAGCGTGCCTAATATGCGACAGCTTCAAGTACCACAATGCAGTCTCTAGTATGGTATTTGTACATCCCTTGCCAAAGCGAAATAATAGTTCATCTATCCACAATGCATGCAGTCAATGCTACCAAGAATCCTAAATACCCTCGTTGTATTTTCATCCAAGATCCAAGTTGTATCTTATTCATTTGGAGATCTCAGGTAGGTTGGCCTAAACACTACAATAACCGCCTGACAAAACTTGTATACACTCTCAAAGGTTGTGGACTTAGCCATGCATATATATTCATTTCGTGTGTTTGGAGGAGCGTCATATGCAAGACACCTCAAGGGAGCCGTGCATTTCTAAGCAGACGAAAAACAAACCAATTTAGTCCTTCTTGCACATGAAGTAGGGATCAAACTCTCTCATGTCATGTAGAATCTTCATAAAAAAATCCTTGTTCATCTTAAAGAGTCGTCGAAATATGTTCGGTGGACTATTGGATTGTCGATGAAGTAATTGGCCTCAATCATCAAAGGACCAGCCATCGCTGCTTGTCCTTGTTCGCCCTCTTCCCAGGCCTCGAACCTCCATGATGAGAAGTCTGAAGTTTTGCTTGTAGATGAAGGAAGAAACTGATGATCATCACGCTCTCTTCGTAATCGACATGCGCACCGACGACGTCTTGCTCCCATTTCCCTATCATCATTTCAATATTTCTATCCATCTTCCACACATCACACAACAATGCAATCGTAGCGCCGAACACTATCTTATTCACTAAGGCCAAAAAATTAAAAGTTAACCTTATCAATTGGTCGAACACCTTTTGTGTGAGGCGTCCTCGAGGTGGTTTTGGTAAGAGATGTGTTGAAAAAACAACGGTGATACGATGGTGAGATGTGGCGTGTTCCGAACGCGGTAGTTTTAGGGTCTATGTGGGGTTGCCGGAAGTTTGGTGAGGGGCGTCCAAGTGGGGCGGCATGGCAGCAACAACGATTCAAGAGGGGTGGGAGCGCGAGCAACAAGGAAGAGAAGAGAAAAGCGAGAAGAAGTGGTTGGGTTGCTGCAAAGTGGCCCCGTGCGCCAATCTAACCTGAAAGCAGTTGCCCGCGCTCTCTCTTCGCCCCATGTGGGTAGGGGCCGGTACGGGAGTGCTGGGTAAAGAATTGGCCCGCACAAGGCGCCATAACCTGTTGGGGGCTAATGGTTCGGGTTATTTTTGCCTGGCCCCCAAAAATCCCATTTCGAGGTGGTTGGGACAGCCTGGTGGACATGCTCTTAGATTTAGATGTGGGTTCTGTCTAGAAAATTTATTATGGTATACAACAACTGAGTGTTATCTTTAAAAAATGAAGGCACTTAGGACGTTGGAGTTGGAAGAAGCTTTTTGAATAAATTGATATATTAGGTCTAGTTGCATCATTAGAATATTTATATGTGTCTAAGGTGAGGTGCACGCAACCGTATTAAATTAATATGTCGGTCGGCAATATATTTGTAACACCCCCGAGATCAGGGTTAAACAAATCCAGACATTAGCCTGGTATAAGCTTAACCTAGAGCTTGAGAATATCTAGTGAAGAATCGGTAACATAACAGTAACCCTACGACTCAAAAATTATTACAGCAAGCTCATTACTGAGCAAAGAACCAAAATATTATAAGCAGAGGTCACTGACCATAAACATCAAACAATGGAAGACAAATTATGCTATTAAGTATAGCAAACTTAACAAATGGGCTAGGGATCATACTTTCACTAGTGAACACTCTCATATAAATATCTTCTCTTTATGATACTACTGTTAACTACTCTCTGGTTGAACACTCTAATCGATGGTAGGGCTATAACAGCACACCTCAAAGTAAGTCTTTCCCATCTAGAAAACCCCACAGTGTCACCTTGAGTACTAGATGAGTCCAACAAACACCACAATTTCATAAAGACATCCAACTCCAAATATAACTCATAAAAGTATTTGTAATCTCTAGCCTAAGTGCCACCATGGTGAGCACGCTGTCACTTTCACACACATGGGGAGAGCAGAGATTCATTAAAGCACTAGAGTAGCAAGGTAGATATACTTGATTACAAAGCTCATGATCACAATATGATCATGCATAGAGAGAGAGATGAACACATAGCTACCGGTAGAACCCTTAGCCTCGAGGAAGAACTACTCCCTCCTGATCATGGGAATCAGCAATAGTGATGGAGATGGTGGTGGAGATCGATGGAGATGGCTCCGGGGGCTCTTCCCCGTCCCGGCAGGGTGCCAGAACAGAGACTTTCTGACCCCCGAATCTCCCCTTCGGTGGCGGCGGCGCAGCAGAACTTTTTGTGGATTTCTGATTGACGATCTAGGGTTTTGGTATCGGGAGGCTCTTATAGGCGAGATGGGAGACAGAGGGGGTGCCAGGGGCCACCACACCATGCCCTGGCGCAGCCTAGGGCGACCCGCGCCTGGGGTGGGTGTGGCCAGGACCTAGCCCTCCTGCGTCTCGTATTCTGGCTCCGTGAGTCTTCCGGTAAAATAGGAACTTTGGCTTTTGTCCCGTCCAATTCCGAGAATATTCATTTTCTGACTTTCCTGGAACCAAAAACAGCAGAAAACAGGCAACTGGCACTGTGGCGTCTTGTTAATAGGTTAGTCCAAGAAATCATATTAAAAGTATTCCAAAGTTGGAAGAAAACATAAGAAAGTAGATAAAACAAAGCATGGAACATCAAAAATTATAGATACATTTGCAATGTATCAATCACCCCCACGTACCCATGAGGAAGCATCCTTAATCACACGTTAAACTGCTAAGTTTTATGATTGGGTTAATATTCTCTATGATCTTAGAATTCGGTCACCAAGCTTTCATAACTGTGAACACGAATTTTCGAAAACATTTAACCCTACAAGCGTGTACAATTTTACCCACATGTACGAACCGACTCTTAATGCCAACGTATTAACCCTCTTCCTTGGAAGGCCGACAGAGGGTGGTTGGACACGACCTTTACCTTGCTTTCACCGAGAACATGAGTCACGCACTAAGGAGGGTTCCACCATAACGGGTCAAGTCCTGAAGCTGGTCCCTAGAGATTTGAGTCAGGGTTGGTTTATGATGAGGGCAAACCTCTAGGGTGGTCCGATCTTCACGGATCTCGTGGTCAAATCGATGGGAAAGTGAGGGAAAGGGAGAAGGTATCGGAAGCGGACACACACCTCGCGAAGAACACGATGAACACACGCAAAACACACACGATACAAGGCCGATTGCTCTCACCGGTGGCCACCGGTCCGATAGAATCCTCGCAAGGAAAGATCGGTCAACGTGCTCCCGTCAATCCCAAGCGGAGAGGGAAGAACACCTTGGAGAGGGTCTTGACGTCTTGGCAAAGGGACACCGATGCCAAGGCCTTGTACAGCGAGGGAGGCGCGATACAAACTCCAACGAGGTGGTGACGATAGTCGATCCCCTTTGGTAGAAGGGGATGAGGCAAAACTAGAGATTCCACAAAGGGGGTTTTCTTTAGTCTATCATCTATGCCTAAGGAATACAATGAGGGGTGGGGGCTCTATTTATAGGCCTGCCACAAGTTCAGGGGTAGTTTGGGCATAAAACTAGGGTTTGGTGCGAAATAGAGGGGTACATGGGCCAAGGGCCCAGCTGTTGGCTCGCAGGCCCATCACTTGGGCCAGACACTCCGGGTCGAGTGGGCCGGACAGTCCGGGGTGGCCGGACACTCCGGGTAGTGTCCGGGTAGAGTCCGATGTAGTACACAGAATGTCCGCGCCAGGACGGGGCTGGGGTAGGCCGGACACTCCGGCTGAGTCGCGCCGGACAGTCCAACTGGATTCGGGTGGACTCTCCGGGGCGATGACGGCGGCGACTCTCGTTCTGGAACTGGCTGCTCCTGGTCCATCTTCTTGGTTGACTTGGGGACGATCTTGGGGACTTGGCGTTGTGGATGTAGTAGCGTCCGTAGGACGGGCTGCATCAGCTCCCCCCCCTTCAAAAAGAGTCGTCCTCGACTCTTCATGCTCATCCTAAGAAGATGATGTCGAGAGACCTTCTTGATCCTGGGGTGCACCATATAGTTGTTCTTGAGAAGCTTGATGTGCCAACTCTTCAATGTTCCTTCACCTTCCATGAAGCCTACAAAGCTCACAACAAAAGCGAAGCAACACTCAAAGAGTAGCCAATTTATGAAGATTATAGCATGAGTCCTCAAGTAGAAGGAAGTCACCTTATAATGTAGAGATAGCTCATTGAAGGGTAGCCCTAGGTAACTCTCTTCGATTCGTCTTGTCAACTCCATGCGCGTAGCCATAGAGGTTTACGCGTATGCAATTGTACCTTCATACAACAAAGACCAAGCAAAATATGTTTGTGTGTGAGAGAGGAGCATGTCATTTGTGGCATGTCCATTCTTGTGCACAACACTATTAGCACAACTCAAGTATCGCAAACGAAATGCCTATGCAAGGTCAAAGTGCATGGAAGTTAATTGAACATCATCCAAATGTGGGAACTCAAAAACTCCATAAAACATCTTAGTGTGGCACTCAAAGCAATTGACTAAAATATTGATCAACATCTTTGATGCAAAGCTAGGAGAATTCGGCAAAAACACATGAGGAAGAATATCCAAAGCAACATCATTATGTGTGCAAACCAACCATTGGAAAGAACAGTTGTTCAAACTGTTGGACTCCATACACATATCATCAAAAGCCAAAATCATGGGAGTATGAGTATCGCAGCGGAAGCAAAAACAACATGTTTGCAAACAAACCATATGAAATAGCAAGTGGTCCTTATGTTTGTTGCAACAACAATATGAGAGACTTGGAAGCTCTCATGACAATACATGCTCATAATGGCATTATGGTTGCACACAAAACATCGGAAAGAGAAATTGTTCAACATTTTTGTGGCAACACACAAAGCATCAATATCCAATAGCGATGAAACATGATTGTCACAAGGTGAAAGAATACCATTAACATGCTTGCAAGCAAACCATAGGAAAGAGCAATTTTTCAACATGAAAGATGCAAAGCATGCAAAAGGTATCAGAGCTGGGTTCGATCTTGAACTCACTGGGGGGATGCTCTCTAGAGCTCTTTTTGTCAACTCGTGCTCAACCGAGGTTGACATGATCATGCGGGTACCTACACACATCAAACACAAAAGGAAGAACGTGTGTGCATGGTAGAGAAATACATCATCCATCATGACATATCTCTTCTTGTGCACATCACCATGAGTGTCAATCAAGTATGAAATAGATGCATGGTGAGTATGCAAGTGGGGAACATGCTTATCATGGCAATCATCAAAATCTCCAAAATTTGAGAAAGCTATGGGGGCCATCTCAATATAAACCATATGAGAATTAATGTTGCAAGCAAAACAAGTGAAAGAGCAATTATTCAACTTATTGCAAGCAACGGGAGAGATTGTAAAACATTCATGATAAAGCATTATCCGAGGGGTACCATTGGTAACATCATTACAAGCAAAACATCGAAAAGAGCAATTGTTCAACAAAGTGCAAGTAATGATATCATCAATGTAACGTTTATAGCATGGCATGTCTATGGCAACATCATCACAATCAAATAATTTCACATGCTCAACATTATGCAAAGGCAAAGTATCACATGGAAATACCAATGAGTCATGTGTGATATCACAAACATCATCCATAGCATGCCAATTATCACAAGTCATCATGTCCGCTAGTGGGATCATGGCATCATCAACACCTGTATTCTTACCCTGTTCATACCTCTCATATGAAGTGGGTGTTGTGGTAGCATTGGCCTCCATTTGGGTGACTTCTTCATCATGTATGGGGATGGCATCATCTTCATCCACCATGTACATCTTCTTGGTTGGAGGCATCATCATCTCCAAGCTTGGTGCTTCTTGATCCATGGAACCTAGCACATCATGAGGAAACACACTAGAGGTAGAGGGTAAGTTGTTAGCAATGAAAGTGGTCTTCCATGACCTATCAACTACCACTCTCAACTCACTCGGTGTATCACTCATGCCCTCAAAGTGGAAGCACTCAATCTCACATATGGTGGAGTCACACATCTCACTCTTGTTTTCACTCAAGTGGGCTAAGTGGCTCTCATACTCACATGGGATTGGTACCACATCATCACTCAAGCATGTAGGAGTAGGCTCGGTTCTCTCAAATCCTCGCGCCTCCTTTTGTGAAGGGAAAGTCCCATGCTCACCATTCTTGACCTTGTCGTGGCCATCTTGCACCTTGGCTTGTGTAGTCCTCTTGACGTACTCGTCCAACTTGGCAAAGTAGAGGTCTTCGTCCTCCTCATCCATGAGGTTTCATGCGTCATCTAGGACGTCAAGTCTTGGCGTTGAAGCTTGATGGCGTGGAGGAGAGCTTGCTCTTGGTGCCATTTTGGTGGTGGCACGAGTAGTTGAAGGTGCCTTATGATGGTGTCGACGGAGTTCATTGGCGTGCCTTGCCAAAGGTTGATGTAGATGGCACACTTGGTCATCCACATGACGCTCGCGACGATGCTCCTTGTCCTTGGCACTCTTCTTTTCATGGTGGTGCGTTCTTGAGCTAGGTTGAGCATTATGGATGGTGCTCAACATGTACTCTCCGTCTTCATGGCGAAGTTGCCTTGAACGACATCTTGTATCCTCTTGATGTTGGTGATGATCACGAGAGGATGTATGTTGATGAAGATTCTTGCTTCTTGGCGCCTCTTTTGGATGGTGATGTTGGGGCGCCGCTCTTTTTGTAGTTGGTGGCACTTGATGCCTAGGAGGTTGTTGCACATGACGCCTTCGAGGTGGCCTTGCTTGGCGTCTTGGAGATGGTGGTTCTTGGCGCCTTGGAGACGGTGGTGCTTGAGGGCTTGGAGGTGATCGCGCTCGCTACCTTAGAGATGGTGACCCATGACGCCATGTAGGTGGTAGCGCTTGACGCCTTGGAGGTGGATCATCGAAGTAGGTTGTGCCCTTTGGTGTGGCACGCTTGGCCTTGAAGGTCATGGTTTCCTGATGATGCATCTCTGCTAGCTTGGCGTAGTAGTCCTCCATCTCCAAGCAGTGGAGGTATTCTTCATGGCTCATGGAAGAGCCCTTGAAGTGGGTGAAGCTCGCCATGTCCTCCATGCTTGGTGAGGCATCATCGTTGTAGCACTCAAAGTCGTCCATGCTTGGGGAGTCGTTGTTGATGTAGTACTCCATATCACCCAAGCATGTGGATCCATTGTCGGTGTAGTGCTCCATGCATGAGGAGCCATTGTCAATGTAGAGGTCCAATTCCTCCATGCTTGAGGAGCCATAGTTGATGACGTGATCCATGTCTTCCATGCATGTGGAGCCGTCATATGTGCACTGCTCTGGGTCCTCAAAGCATGCGGATCCATTGTCGGTGTAGTGCTCCATCATGTCCTCTATACTTGTGGAGTCGTAGTCGTGGTGGCTCATCATGGATTCTTCATATATATTATCCTCGGTTCCGGAGTCTGTAGACATGATTCACAAGACCAAGTGGTGTATATGGAAGTGGTAGGGGGTTAGGAATGCAACGCCAGACCTTACTTTACCTTGCAAGATAGTATCGTGCAAGTGCCAACACTTGAGAGCAATCAAAACCAAGCAAAGTGAAGTTCACGCGGAACACCAAAACCAACTAACCACTAAAAAACACACACACAAAGCTTATGGTGCATGGGTATGGAAGGTGGCATGTCAAGAACCAATCCGAAATCAAGATGTTGTAATGGCAAGTAAAGAACCACAATGATCACAAAGCAAAACAAGTCAATCCAGAAGAAGGAAATATGTACAAGGAAACACACACGGTGGGATAAATGGGACTTGCACGACGGAGAAAGTGAGCTAAGAACCAAATGATTACCTAGCGAAGACTATAAGCTCGTGTCGCACAAGTGCAAGGAGAGACGCTAGTTCGATTGCACTAAATTGGTGGGCTACAAGATATGCACAATAAGTACCACCTATTTGATGTTCATCGAGCTTGCGCTTCCTATTCTATGAGGCACTTGTTTCTTTCTTTCTCTTTCTCTTTTTCTTCTTTTTCTTTTTCTATATTTTTTTTCTCTTTTTCTTTTCTTTTTCACTTGCTCCTTCCTTGTGCCAACAACTATACAAGAGAACTATATGAGATAGCGCGCTCACAACTTTTGCTCGGTATTCTACAAGTATCAAATGTGCATAGCCCAAGCAATCATAGGAGGAACTAGTCTCAATACGTGTTTGTTGATCGCAAAGATAGTGTAGCTCACAAAGGAATGCAAGTGGGGAGAAGTCGCGGAATTTTATACCTTTCGTCGCTGATCTTCACCCTTTATTGGTGGATTCCGCCTTCCTCACGGAATTTGGATGGAGTATATAGCATAAACCAAAGATATGATGATGTAGAGCTCTTTCTCCTCTTCAAAACGAGCTAAAGAACACCAAAATCCGAGTTTGTATGCAAAAGTTATGCTCAAAACCGTGAAGCAGATTTTTCTGTCAGCAGGGGGGCGGACAGTCCAGTGCGCGTAGGCCGAACAGTCCGGCCGGGCCTGATATTCTGGTCAGTTTAGGCTGGAAACTCCGGTGGGGCAGATATTCTGGTCCGTTTTGGCCAGACAGTCCCGTTCGGTCGAACCAGAACTTCCAGAACACGAACGGGACAAGTTTTGGCGGAAAAACTCGAACCAAAACCTCAAATTGATGGGGGAAATCAAGGAATTAGGCTATGGAAACTTAGGGGAAGCTAGATCATCAAGTTTAGCAAGTAATCCACGGATCAAAACCTACCAAAAGACACTCAAATCACAGATCGATCGAAAACACGAAATTGGGGCTATTTTTTGGGGATTTTCGAATTTATAGAGGAAAAGACCAAATCGATGAGGAATCCGTGGCAACCAAAAGCTGCTGATACCAGATGATGTGGGTTGACACAAGATCCACTCGAATTTGTGGCTATTTTTGTGGTTTTTCAAGAAAAAAATTAGGTGGGGAAGAACGATGGTGAAATCCGTGGCAACTTGGGCTCTGATACCAGATGATGAGGGCAAACCTCTAGAGTGGCCCGATCTTCACGGATCTGTCAAATTGATGGGAAAGCGAGGGGAAAGGGAGAAGGTATCGGAAGCGGATGCACACCTCACGAAGAACACGATGAACACACGCAAAACACACACGATACAAGGCCGATTGCTCTCACCGGTGGCCACCGGTCCGATAGAATCCTCGCAAGGAAAGATCAGTCAACGTGCTCCCGTTAATCCCAAGCAGAGAGGGAAGAACACCTTGGAGAGGGTCTTGACGTCTTAGCAAAGGGACATCGATGCCAAGGCCTTGTACAACGAGGGAGGCGCGATGCAAACTCCAACGAGGTGGTGACGATAGTCGATCCCCTTTGGTAGAAGGGGATGAGGCAAAACTAGAGATTCCACAAAGGGCTTTTCTTTAGTCTATCATCTATGCCTAAGGAATACAATGAGGGGTGGGGGCTCTATTTATAGGCCAGCCACAAGTTCAGGGGTAGTTTGGGCATAAAACTAGGCTTTGGTGCGAAATAGAGGGATACATGGGCCAAGGGCCCAACTGTTGGCTCGCAGGCCCATCACTTGGGCCGGACACTCCAGGTCAAGTGGGCCGGACACTCCGGGTAGTGTCCGGGTAGAGTCCGATGTAGTACACAGAATGTCCGCGCCAGGACGGGGCTGGGGTAGGCCGGACACTCCGGCCAAGTCGCGCCGGACAGTCCGGCTGCGCCGGACACTCTGGCTAGATTCGGGCGGACTGTCCGGGGCGATGACGGCGGAGACTCTCGTTCTGGAGCTGGCTGCTCCTGGTCCATCTTCTTGGTTGACTTGGGGACGATCTTGGGGACTTGGCGTTGTGGATGTAGTAGCGTCCGCAGGACGGGCTGCATCAGTTTACCAGGGGCACCATCTACCCCAAGCAATCCTGGCCAAGCTTACCTACCTGTTATGATGCACCTTCACCTGCCAAATATTTCAAAATGCTTTCTATGCATATGTCAAATGGAACGCCAAACTATGTGACTCATGAAATCTACTAGACAAGTTAGTTAGTCGAGAGTTCCCCATAAACTCCGTGTGGTTGTACGCTCGTCTTGGTCCAAAGGCAAGAACTCGGTTCCTAGTAGTGGAGAGCATGGGACTACAAAAACCACATCCCACTGTAGCCTCCCATACAAGCCTTATCATGTTTAACCTTTACCACTGATCTTACCTTATCAGTATACCTCGTTCTCCTGTCATACTATATTCTCTATATTTGGTACATCATTTGGATGAACTTGCACTAACAGCTAAGCATGGCTAAGCAAGACATTGGTATAAGCAATAGCAGTGCACACAAGCCAAACCTAGTTATGCTAGGAGAAGTGAATCAGGTAATATAATCTCAAAGGGAGTAATGCAATAGATAGGATACTCTATTGTCATGGTGGTGTGACGGCAGATGCCATGGATAGGCTAAAGGCGGGGACTAAATGCACTAGAGGAATCCAGGGAGGGATAGTGTAGTGATTCTACACACAGAAGCTTTGTATTGTTCAATGAGATTCCAAGGTTACAAGTGCTCCTTGAGCTGTATTGGGGAGAGGAGGAAGAAGGAACTCTCTTACTCTCACCGCTACCTAGCTCTCAGGAAACTAGCACTGAACCAGTAAAGACCAACCCTCTCTACAGAGGTCCTAGCCCTCCTTATATAGGGATAGCTAGGTCTCCAATTAGGGCATACGTGGAGGCATATTCCTGGGAATATGCCTCTTCCCAAAATAGCACACCGACCGGGTCTCTTTTCCCCAGCATAAGCCATGCAGAGGCTACGTGAGCCTCTGCGGCGCCTGCATCATCTGACATGGGCATCCTCACCCTTGTCGGCCACGCCTCGGTGGTCCTGGTCTCTGTCCGCTTCACTCACGCTCTGCGTACAGTGGCCACCTTTTGACCAGTGAGATACCTTCCTTCTCTTGCAAGCTAGATATAACCCGGATCATGCCTGGTTAATCCGGCCACACCTGTACCTGCATACAAGTTAGATATTTCCTGCCGACATACGACATAAGTCGGCTGAGACCCAATTAGGTGGATATCCCCTGGTCCGGGTTACTCCGTGATTCGGCCTGCCTTGAGGTGACTCGGCCAGAACTTGCTCTGACCTTGCCGTACCTCGGCTAACTCGACCTTTATACCCCGCCGTGACCCTACCCGGGGGTATCTCCCCAACATTAGTCCCCGAAGCTGGTGCGGTCTTAGCTGCCTTAGCCGCTAAGGCCACAGCAGGTTCAATTCTACCAAGCCTTTCGCTCCCTTTTCCGAGTTACCTCCTATCTCGGATTCCATAGGTTTACTTTCCCTTGGCACATTCCGAGTTTTTACTCGCTGGCCAGGTCACCTCATACTCATCTGAGTCAATCTTCCTTCTCTTGTACGCTTCCCCACGTGGAGGGTAATCATTACTTTGCCTCATTTTAAGGGCCTGCGCCAGTAACCGCCGCAGTTATTGTTAGAAATTACTGTTGCGCACGTCACATCGTGTCTATCTCCTCGTTAACTGTGTCATAACGTCACGTCGTGGGATCCGCTGCGCCCTGTGGCCCTTCTTTTGGCTCGTTTCTGATTGGTTGATCCGGGTCATACACGGCCACACCATGTGGCCCGTCCGCACAACACGATCCCACTACCTCTCCTAGGCGTGGTTAAATAGGGGAGGGGCGTGCCCCTTGGGTCTTTTCCCCACTCTCGCACCCCTCTGCCTCTTCTTCTTACTCTTCCTCTCCAGGGATAGCGCCGCCGCCACCGCACCTTCTTAGCCGCGCCGCCGCCGCCCCGTTTCCTCACGCACCAGCGTCGCCGCCACTCCCGCGCATCTCCTCCGCCACGGGTCCGCGCCAATCTAGGACACTGCCCCCCACCACCGTTAGGGCCAGCGAGGACAGTGACTTAGAGATGACAGAGGAAGAGCTCGTCGTCACGGAGCAGGAAATGGAGGAGGAAGCGGGGAACGCTGACCGTGGTGCTTGGGCTGGGTCCTAGGTATGCCAGGATGACCTCGATTGGTTGTACCGCACCCGACGTATCCCGGAGGGCGTCATCGCCCGCCTCACCGCCGAGGAACTTTCTCCCTCACCCAATCCGGGTGAGTTCGTAGTATTCCTCTCCCACTTCCAACGTGGGTTCGGCCTCCCAGTCAGCGACTTTTTCCACGACTGGCTCAACACCTACGAGCTTCAGCCACATCATCTTCCGGCTAATGCCATCACTTCCCTCTCTTCTTTTGCTTCCACCATCGAGGGCTAGGCCGGATTATGGCCCACCAAGGAGCTCTGGATCTGGTTTTTCGGTCTCCGTCGGAATGTAATTCCGAATAGAGAGTTTGACCCGGAGGATAAGCAACTCACGCAGTTCGGCGCAGCTTCTATCTCTCCTCGGAAACAGTCCATCTTCCCCCGAGTCACGGGGCTTCACTCCTGTAAGGGCTGGGCCTGAACCTTCTTCTATGTCAGAAATGGCACGGATGAAGATTTGATCCGGCTGCGCCCCTACGCTCCGGGTCCTCCTAATCCGGATCTGTGGGACAAGGTCCCCAAGAAACCCACTGTCCTGGCGAACCAAGTCAACAAACGGTTCCAGGAGCTGAAGGATCAGGGATTGCGCAACGAGGACGCAATGATCACCTTCGTCCGCAACCGGATCTCCCCCATCCAGAAACGCACGCATAAACTTTGCCACATGAGCTGGCGTCGTGACCCCAACCGAACCTCATTCGAGTTGAGCAACACCAAAATTTACCGTCGGGTCAAGGCCCTCTTTACCACCAACAAGAACTTCTCTACTGAGTGGGTGTGGGGGATCGAGCAGTTCTGCCGAGATAGGCTTCCTCCCGCGGTAAGTCTTGTGCCCCAATCCTTTTCTGAGTTACATCATATGTCAGATTTTGTTGTGGGTTTGATCCCTTTGCCTTTTCTTTCTCTTAGATGTTTCTTCAGCAAACCCTTGAGGATGGCACCGACCCTTCTCTCAAGTGGGCGCCTGATCGAGATACCTCGGACGAGGAGGAGCCGGATTAGGAGATGTTCCTTCCATTCCCTGATGCGACCAAGCGACACACCGGTAAATTCTCTTCCATTAGAGATTGGCATGACGATGAAGATGATTCGGACGTTGAGGTGATGGAGGCATTTGACGCTGTCCCGCTTTCTTATGCTTTTCCGGCATCAGCTAACCTCGGTGGGCAGATCCATGAAGATCCTCCCCTTGCCACGGGTGAGCCTGTCCCGGTCGCATCGAAGAAGAGGGGGGGCGCATCTGCTTCTTCCTCCGGACCTTCTAAGCCAACCAAAAGGCGAAAGAAGTCCACAGACAAAGCTGCCACCAAGTCCACGACTAAGGACGTAGCCCGGAGAGCTCGCAAGCCCAAGGAGCCTTTGACCTCAGATGAGTAAGTCACTTCTCCCTTTGTTATTCATTTGTTCTTTCTTTGTTATAGTTTCTCGTCATTCATGATCTGATTCGGTAGGGCCACGATGGAGGTTCCTCAAAGTGGATCCGGCATTGCCTCACCGCTCCGACATAGCCCTTCTCCCCCTCGTGGCGACGGTTCACGCCCATTGAGCCCCATTCAAGAGGGCTCAGCGGCTGCTCCGGGTTTTAGCCCACCTCTTCAAGGGGAGGGTAACCTCGGAACAGGGGGAAGCAGCTCTGCCGAGGCAGCGGTTGCTCCAGCCACCACCGAGGTATCTACCGCGCCTCCGCCAAAACCAACACCAGCACCAACGTCTGCTCCAGCATCAGCAGCAACAACACAAGCACCAGCAGCAACACCAAGCCCCTCCGCCTCGTCCGAGTCTTCCAAGCCTCGGCAAGAAGGCACCAGCAGCACCAAGGCTGGCACTAAGGCAGCTCCCAAGGGCAAATCCGCTGCAGCAACTTCAACCTCTCAGTAGCAGCCCAAGGGCAAAAAGGCTCCTGACACTGCCAAGGCAACGTCTATCGAGGCTGGACGATGTACACTTGCGTCCATGCTTTCGAAGAAGACTCCACCGACAACGGATACCTCTACCGGGTCAGCTGATGCGCAACTCGTTTTGCACACCAGCCCTGCTGTTGCCCAGGTTGAAAGGAGGGAAGCCCATGCCAAGGGTTTGGTTGTGCCCCACATGCTTAGCGGCGAACGTTATCCTCCGACCTTGATCGAGTTCGTTAACAACTGGAACAAGGCGGAGTTCGTCCACAATGACGATCGCCCGGAGAAGTTCGGTCCCAACGAATTTGCTACACAAATGAACACCGCTGCTAAGGCAATTAACCTTGCAGGTCGGATGATGGAGGTACGTTACTTTTCCTTTTCCTTAACATGTATAGATATCAGCGATATAACCATTAGTCCCCGATCCTCCGGGGGAGTAACTTGTTACTCGGCCAGATGCTCTTTAGAGAATTAGTGTAGCTCCTTAGTAACTTCGAATATGCACACACCTAGAGCCGGGTTAAGTTCCACTTGGCCCGGATTTTGTACACTTCGAATATGCACACACCTAGAGCCGGGTTAAGTTCCACTTGGCCCGGATTTTGTACACTTCGAATATGCACACACCTAGAGCCGGGTTAAGTTCAACTTGGCCCGGATTTTTTACACTTCGAATATGCACACACCTAGAGCCGGGTTAAGATCCACTTGGCCCGGATTTTGTACACTTCGAATATGCACACACCTAGAGCCGGGTTAAGTTCCACTTGGCCCGGATTTTGTACACTTCGAATATGCACACACCTAGAGCTGGGTTAAGTTCCACTTGCCCCGAATTTTGTACACTTTGAATATGCACACACCTAGAGCCGGGTTAAGTTCCACTTGGCCCAGATTTTGTACACTTCGAATATGCACACACCTAGAGCTGGGTTAAGTTCCACTTGGCCCGGATTTTGTACACTTCGAATATGCACATGACTAAGCTATCTTTTTGTACTCTTTTCAGGTGACCACCAATCGCCGGAGCGCTGAGTTTCAGCGTCTCTTGGATACTCACAAGATGCGGTGCGCGAAACATAGTACGCTTCTCGCCGAATACGAGAAAAGGGGTAAGTTTTCTCCTTGGCATTTTTCCATTTCTCTTCGTCTTTTTCCACTGAACTAATCCATCATTCGGATTTCGCAGCTGGAGTGGAGGCCGAGAACACCATCATGAGGAAGAACTTGGAGCAGATAAAGGGTAAGTCATTTTTGCTTAATCTTCCTCCGCGCTCTATCTCCTTTTCTCCTTGGCTCGACAAATATTCATACCTCGGCTTTGCCGGGTCAACAAACTGTTTCAGCATCTCTTGAAGATAGTGTGCCCGTGCCTGATATCATGCTGCATTTTCTCGAACAAGCAGGGCAGCACCAGGACAAACTCAAGAAGAAAGATGATGAGCTCGCCCTCCTCCGGACCAAGGCTGAAGAAATTTCCAAGCTTAAGGAAGACATGAAAAAACTCAAGGCGCTCCACAAATCCGAACTTGATAAAGCTGGCCAAAATTTTACTGAAGAGTGAGAACGCCTCAACCTCCAGATCGCCAAGGACCAGGAACTGCTTAAGGAGGCCAACGTTAAGCTTGAGTTGGCGAATGCTGAGCTTGCGCATCTCCGGCAGAGGCGTGACAATTGCACCAAGGAGCTGACCCGGATCCACAGCCATATCTCTCATAAGTTCTTTTTCTTCAGCTGTCATGAATCTCTCCGGGTTAACCTCCTTCACTTATTTCACTTTTCTTGTTTCTCCAGACAAATTTCCAGAGGGCAATGCCATTGCAACTACTACTGTTGCCAAGTTTCGCCAGAAGAGGGGTACTCCAATTGTTCCTGGCGCTGAAGAGATTTCCTATGACATGGAGGACTTGCTCGTCAGCTTATCTTCAGGTGTCGAAATTGTGAGGAACTATGGCAAGGATATCCTGGATGTGGCAATCTGGATCTTCAATGCCTTTTGGCCTGATGAAGATACTCCGGAGGGTGCCGCTGCTCTTATTGCCAAGTTAATGGAGTGCGAACCCCAACTTGATCTTTGGAGGGAGTCCGCTGGACGCGTTGGAGCAGAAATCGTTCTCCACTACGTGCTTACGTGGTATGAGAAAATCAACCTCAATCTTCATGAGCGGATGCGCACCAGATCAAGGTGGTCCAATGATCCGGATTGGATAGCTCGACGCAAGGCTTGTGCCCATAACCTCATTCAGTATGCCCCCCCTCCAAGAATGGAATGAGGGACCAAGCTTCCTTGGCGCCGCCGATGATGAAAATGCCGAAGATGATTCGGGTGATGATGAAGAGGACGAAGCCTTGGACGTTGAGGAAGGCGAAGATAACGTTGAAGCCGAGGCTAGAGCTGCACCTGTTGGCGCCGAATTACCTCCTCCTGCTGCCTCTTGATTGAAAACACTTTCAAGTTTATCAGATCCCCGGTATGCCGGGTGCAATTGTATTAAGCACACAAGTTATATTTTGCTACTAAATTTTCATGCCAGATTAACTTGGGCGTAGTCCCCGAGTTTCATTTTCTTGTTTCTCCAATTTCTTGGCTCGGCTCGTGTCCACCTTGGTTCGGTTTTATGACTTACGAGTCCGAGTTTCAAAAATTGACTTAACAATACTTGGAAACTTTAAGATTAGGTCAAACTAATTCAGCGTAGTAAATATAAAGTAAGCATAAGGTTAGTCCGAAAGACAAACTTCGGCTCGATTAAGTTCCTTTCCTTAGTCGTTTTTCATGTGCTACGCAATTCCAAACTTGTTCTCTTGCTTGCCATGAAGCCAAATCTTGTTGGACAGCAACAAGTCGAAGAGTTAGGTTTTTGGTGCTCACACACTACTAATCCGGCTTAGGTAGAAGCAACTTACGCCAGCCGACATATAAATAATAAATACAGAAGACAACAAATATTATTAAGGCAGTCCCCGAGTTACTGCTCGAGGTGCCAACATTTCATTGATAAGCTCATTGCTGGCATACATACCGACATATGAGAGGCTCGGGTACACAGACTTCTTTGCTAAGTGTAGAAAGGACGAAGTAGAGCTACATTCCATGGATGCTTAGATTCCTTGCCGGACTTGTCCGCTTGTTCTTCTCCTGTGGTTTTGCATCGATAAGTTAATATGAGTCATTGTGCATGCTTTGATCACAATGAATGGCCCTTCCCATGGGGGGATAACTTATGCATGCCAGCAGTACGTTGTACCAACTAGAGTACCAGATCACCTTCCCGGAAAATTCGGGGGTTTACTTTCCAGCTATGACAACGTCGGAGATTTTGCTGATATATGGCGAATCTGGACAATGCCAATTCTCTCGCTTCTTCCAGCAGATCAACATCATTTTGCCGGGCTTCTTGCACTTCGGCTTCTGTGTATTGGGTGACCCTAGGCGAGTCATGCTCTATGTCGGCTGGTAATACAGCTTCTGCCCCATATACCAGAAAAAATGGCGTATAGCCTGTTGATTGATTCGGAGTTGTTCTTAAACTCCACAGTACCGTGATGACCCACAAGTATAGGGGGTGTATCGCAGTATTTTCGAGGGAAGTGAAACCCAATTTATTGATTCGACACAAGGGGAGCCAAAGAATATTTATCAGCCTTAACAACTGAGTTGTCAATTCAGCTGCACCTGGAAATAATCTTGCTCACAACAGTTTATCAGTAGCAACAGTTTTGTAGTAGGAATAGTAAAGTAGCAGCAGTAGTAAAGCAAGGACAGTAGTAACAAAAGCAGTAAACAGTGGGATTCGAGTGCGGTAGGCATAGGGATGGATGGACGGGCGTTGCATGGACAAGACAATTCACATAGCAATCAGAACATAGGGCAATTACATATAAATAAGATAGAGCATCCAAGTACTAGACAATCCTAGGCATGTGTTCCATATATAGTCATACGTGCTCGCAATGAGAACTTGCACAACATCTTTTGTCCTGCCAGCCCGTTTGCAGCGGGGCCTCTAGGGAACTACTGGAAATTAAGGTGCTCCTTTTAATAGAGCACCGGAGCAAAGCATTAACACTCCGTGAACACATGTGATCCTCACATCAAAGCCTTTCCCTTCCGGTTATCCCGATTTCTATCACTTCGGGGCCATAGGTTCCAGACAACAACGTGTGTATACAACTTGCAGATAAGACCAAGAACAATACTATCATAATGAATCAATAATAAGTTCAGATCTGAAATCATGGCACTCGGGCCCTAGTGACAAGCATTAAGCACAACAAGTTGCAACAAAGTCACAAAGCACTAATAAAAGATACTAGGCACCATGCCCTAACAATCTGATGCCATTACATGAACGATCTCATCCAATCCCTACCATCCCCATAGCCTACAGCGGGGGATTACTCACTCGTAGATGGGGGAAACATGGATGATCGATGGAGAAGCGATGGTGATGATGATGGCGATGATCTCCTCCAATTCCCCGTCCCGGCAGGGTGCCAGAACGGAATTTCTGGTGCTGTTTTGTGGAATCTGGTGGTGGCGGCAGAGCGGAACTCCTTCTGGAAAAAACGCCGAACCCCCTGAGTTTTTAGGTCAGAAGGCTCCTTATAGGCGAAGAGAGAGGCCGAGGGGGTGCCTGGGGGGCCCACACCACCCCCTGGCGTGGCCTGGCCTGGCCCGTGCCACCAGGTGGTGTGGCCACCCCAGGGCTCTTCTCCGTCTCGTATTCTGGCTCCTGGAGTCTTCGGGTGAAATAGGATTTTTGACATATTTTTTGGGATTTTTCCTGATAGTTGATTTTCTGCACAAAAAGTAGACACCAAGGCAATTCTGCTGAAAACAGCGTCAGTTCGCATTAGTTGCATCCAAATCACACGAGTATAGAGGAGAAACAATAGCAAAAGTGTTCGGGAAAGTAGATACGTTTTGGACGTATCAACTCCCCCCAAGCTTAGCTTATTGCTTGTCCTCAAGCAATTCAGTTGAAAACTGAGTACGATAAAAGAACTTTCACGAACACATTTGCTTCATATGATGTAAATATTCTCAGCAATGTGATCAACCACTTAGACAATTCATAATAAAGAGTATGCAACTAAGTCTACTTAATAGTCTTTGCAAGCTATGAAGAGATTCCAACTCAAGAATAATAAGTAGCATGAAGCACGAACATAAGCAACATTACAATGCTCATAGAAAGGTATGATAGAGTGGTATCTTGATTGCCTTTGATTATGAATGCCAAGACACCTCTGAAGTTCAAGTGATGACTAGAAGTAAAAATATCAAGAATACAAGCATCAAAGTCATAACACAAATAATCAAGTAATGGAACAAACATAAAGAATGACAACTATGCTCTCAAGAAAGTGCTCAAAGAATGTGTGGGGACTCAACAAGTAGAAGAAAAAGGTTTTGAATAATTTGAAAGGCTTCCAAATGCTAAAAGTATGGTACTTATTAGCTTTGAGCTCTCATTGCCCCTATCATAAGCATCTTCAATGTGGTTAAGGTGAAAGTGAGGTCCAATCTGAGTTATATGTTTGACAGACTATAAACTGAAAATCCCAAGTCCCTTGAGTACGAGGGCCGCTCCTCATGCTACTCAACTTTAGTTACCGGTAAGTTCTTGTCATTGTAAGTATGTGCATATCATTGAGAACCGCCAACGGGGTACCCCTTGCCCGATGATACGGAAGAATCCCCATATCAAAATGACAAGGCAAGCAGACAATGAGTATCTCAGCAATCTTCTTATTTACCATGGGAAAATGGTGTTTTTTTCTCTCTTTCCTCTTTTCATAAAACTCTTTTTTTTCTTTTTCTCAATAGCTATCTATCTCTTTTTTTATAAGAAGAATGCTTCATAGATATCATTATGGTTACGCTGCAGGTTTCCACCATGTCAGCATGGATTAGACTAGCGGCCCAGGCGTCTCTCTAACACACATACATAACTCCATGGCCTTACAAGCTCCCCTTTTATTTCACACCGACGGCATCCGCAAACAAAAGAGCAAGGTATCAACTTGGTATATATTTACAAGTGTTGAAAGCGTTCCCCGTGACAGTACGGTTCTGCTAATCCCCAGCCTATAATTTGCAAGCATATAACTTTCATGGAAAGTTCACAATTGTTCAGGTTTATTAAGTGCAGGAAATAAAGTGTGCCATCAAGTTCGTGAGAGCTTTACTAACTAACTTTCTCATAACAAGCAAACATTTTATTCGGAAGAAAACAAGGCATATTGAATATGCACGAAAGTAGCAAATGATGCTAATAGGTAGGTATGGAGGACACTTTGGAAATATTTGGTTTAGGGAGTTGGAAGCATGAGTAAAACACTCAGTGGAAGTGAAGGCTAGCAATAGTAAGGGAACGACAAACGAGAGAGCAATAGCTATCATTATCATGCTTGCAACAAAACAAGACTACTCATGGCATGAAAGTGATTCAAGATCCTCAAGGCAAAATAATTCATCAATGCTTAACTGATTATTACAGTGATGAGCATGCGTGAGCATGTGCCAAGTCAATCAAATGAAACATTCAGAGGAGGATACCATGGTGCCATACCAATTTATGAATAGAGCAATGCAGGCAGACATTCATAAGACATGCTACAAACTATTAGCGAGCTAGAGCTAATCAAAAGAAAGCAAGATCTATTAAGCATCCAAAGAAAACATACACTCTACACGAATGGACTAAGCATCCACAAAGTGATGAGTATATGTACAAAAATGAAAACAAATAGAGTTCGTTACCAGCCTCTTACCACGCCTCAAGTTGTCATTAATCCTCATTATTGATCTTCACTTGTGTGGCTTGAATAATAATATGAAACCAATATTCCACTGAGAACTGCCGAACCCTGTAGCAAACTCGCAAAAACCAAAGAAGAACGACAAATATTTTTGGTGTTTTCGATTTTTAAACAAGAACTAAAAAGGGAAAAACAAAGCAAAATCTTTTTGGATTTTTCGAATAGTTCAAACAAAGCAAACCAAGGAAAAAAGAAGAAGCAAACCAAAGAGAAACAACAAAAATATTTTTGGTATTTTTGTGTTTTTAGAAAGCAAAAGCAAAGAAGAACGAAGACTAAAAAGAGAACGAAAACATGAATATACAAAGTACCTAGCAACATGATATGGAGATGACTGCGGTGTCGGCGTACCTCCCCCCAAGCTTAGGCTTCTGGCCTAAGTGGGTATCAATCCCAAGCTGGCCAGGATGAAGTGTCACCGTGGTATGACGAGGAGGTACCCTCGTCCTGGTGCGAGCTCGAGTACGTCCCTCCGTAGTGCACGGAGTAATCATAGGAGGGCACATCCTCCTGGTGCTGCTCGTGGAACCCCAGCAAGCGAAGCTGCTCGTCCACCTCCTCCTTGCAGCGCGACCACGGTCTCCTATCAACACTAAACAAAGCAGGCTGTGGCAAAAGGATCTCCCTTTCATCCCCGTCAGTGAAAAGCATCCTATATACTAGATTGTTCAAATCAGAGGTAGCAGTGACAAAGTCATGAGTTTTCATGGCAACAAGGTCGAGCCTCTGTGGTGCTAGCATAGCATCATCGGGATCCACTGAAAGACCTAATGCATTGACTACACGCGAGGCAATGATGCCCCCATAAACAGGCCCCCTAGCAGCTAGGCGGCGAGCAATAAGCGAGCCAAGATTGTACCGAGTATCATTGTTAAGCGCAGCAGCAAGGAATGCTAAATGATAGCTCCCTACCCAAAAAACTAGTGGCAAGATAATATGCAAAGTATCTAAGAGCAGGGAGTTGGATATTTCTTATCTTTCCACGCTGCGCCACACGGTCATCATCATTGGTCACCCCTCGGTATAGCTCCAGCAAATCAGCGGATCGCCCTTGAATTTTCTTCACGGTCCCTGTCATACGCACACCTACAATACTACAAAATCTCTCCAAAGGCATGGTGAAAGGCATGTCATAAATTTTAAAAGAGACAGTAGAATGATATGGTGTGTTAGTAAATGAGAAGCTCTCCACAAAAGTTTTGGTGAGCATAGCGTATTGTGCACTCTCATCTTGCATATAAGAGGTCAAACCAACCCTCTCAGTCAGTAGCAAGAAATCATCAAGAATACCTGCAGCTTGCAAGAAAGTAAAACAAGGAAAAGAGGATGAGTGAGCATCTCCATCATCCCTTTCACTGCTAATGCGTGTTGCAATGAGGTCTTCATTGTATGATGGCCTAGCTTGAGAGGCTGTTCTTGAGGGCCTCGACCTCCTAGGTGCATGACTCTCAAATATCTCTCCAAAAGTATGATTGTTCATGCTTGGTATTTTGAAATTTAAACACCTATTAAACAAGTGATTGCAAAGTAAATATAATGAAGGATTCTACTCATAGGGACTTGCAAGAGGCCTAAACATGCACCAAAACTATATCTATAAGCATCAAACAAGCTTACAAGCTCTCATAACCAGTCACCTACAACAGCGAAATACTCAACATATAATCCACTAAACACAAATCTACTTGGACAAGGGGAGGAGTCACATACCAAGGAACAATTGCTCCAAATTTTAGCAAGAAAGATGGACTGAGCAAGGAGATCAAAGAAATCGAGAGCAAGTATAGAAAGAACGCGATTTTGAGCTATGAACTAGAGCTTACTCGGGAGAGAGACGAAAGTGGCAGGGGAGAGAGTTAGTGGAGGGCCAGGGGTGGCCCACACCAGGGCATGGCGCCACCCTGGTCGCGCCACCACATGGTGTGCCTGCCTGGTGGGCCCCCCTGGTACCTACTAGGTACTCCTCTGCCCCTTTTTTCATGTAAAAATTTAATATGAATTTTCTGGAATTTTTCGAGACACTTTATTTTTGGGCATTTTTCAGAAATAGAAGAATGATTTTTCTGACTGACAGATTTTTTCTTTTCTTTTGGAAACATGATGCAAAGACAAAACAAGGTTAGAACTGCAGAAGTTCTAACATTCAAGCAACTAACAACACAAAGAAAACTAAACGAAAGCAAAAGCTAAAATGCAAAGAATAGAAATAAACGGAGATAATCATAATGAAAACATTGTTTTGTTCAATGGAATCCTTTTGTTAGCAAGGTTGATCAAGTCTTGCTACCAAAACAATTGCATATGAGACAAAACTTTGTACTCCACTAATGATTATGTTACCTTAACCTTGATAGCAATGGTCCCAATCATAATAGTTTCGAATTTTTCTCTTGGTATGGGACAATATATTTCTCCAACTTGAATGCCTTCAACATGTTCAATTGAATTCAAGCCATAAGTCCTTTCAATATTCTTGGGGAAATAGACAGTATGCTCCTTGTCATTAACATTGAAGGTCACCTTTCCTTGATTACAATTAATAACAGCTCCTGCAGTATTAAGAAAAGTTCTCCCAAGAATAATAGACATATTATCATCTTTAGGCATTTTAAGCACAACAAAATCAGTTAATATCAAGCAATTATGAGCCACCTGAACAGGTACATGCTCACATATACCCACAGGAATAGTGGTAGATTTATCAACCATTTACAAAGATATATCAGTTGGTATCAATTTTTCAAGTTGAAGCCTCTTATAGAGAGAGAACGGCATAACACTAACTCCAGCTCCCAAATCACACAAAGCAGTTCTAACATAACTGTTCTTAATAGAGCAAGGGATAGTTGGAATCCCTGGGTCTCCAAGTTTCTTAGGAACCTTACCATTGAAAGAATAATTAGCAAGCAAAGTAGAGATTTCTTCATTAGGGATCTTCCTTTTATTCGAGACAATATCCTTCATATACTTTGAGTAAGGAGGCAATTTAATAGCATCAGTCAAAGGAATTTGCAAGAATAAAGGCTTCATCCACTCACAAAACTTATTATAGTGTTCATCTTCCTTTGACTTGTGTTTCTTATTAGGGAAAGGCATGGGTTTTTGGACCCAAGGTTCTCTTTCACTACCATGTTTCTTAGCAATAAAATCTTCTTTAGTGTATTTAGTAGTCTTAGTGTGGTTTCCAGGTTCTTCTTCAAATTTTTCTTCATTAGGAACTTCATTTTCTTTATTACCACTTTCAGTTTCAGCATCAGAGATAGATATACTATTAGGATCTATAGTAGGTTCAGAGGGTTCTACAACAGTTTTATGTTTCTTTTTTCCTTTTCTTATGAGTAGAACCACTATTTTCAGCTTGTTGAGAATCCTGCTCAATTCTTTTGGGATGCCCCTAAGGATATAGAGGATCCTGGGTAGCAGCACAACTTCTAGTTCTAATTTCATAAGCATGTTTTTTAGCAGCATTAACTAGCAAGTCGTTTTGCACTTTAACGAGTTGATCTATTTGAGTTTGAACCATTTGAAAGTGTTTAACAATTATTTTAACATCATTGGAGGTTCTTTCCACAATATCTTTCAACTCAACAATAACTCTAGTGTTTTCCATAAGATGATTTTGCACCCTTTTATTAAAGTTATCTTGCTTAACAATAAAGATATCAAATTCTTCTAAGCATTGATCAGGAGGTTTCAAATAAGGGATATCACCTTCATCAAAGTGTTGGAGAGAGTGTACCTCAATAGTGGATGAGTAGGGAATAGGCTTACATAATTGTTCTATAGGAGGTAAATTTTTGACATCTGCAGCTTTAATTCCCTTCTCCTTAAGACATTTCTTAGCTTCCTTCATCACTTCATCATTTAATTCAATAACTCCCATCTTCTTTGATGTTGGAATAGGCACCGGAATAGATGGTTCAGGTACAATTACTTAAGGTATAGCTTGTTTAGGAGGAGTCCAATCTTCATAATTCTTGTTTATTTTAGCCATTAATTCCTCAGCTTCCTTTGGAGTCCTATTCCTGAAAACACAATCAGCACAACTATCTAGGTATGTCCTAGATTCCTCGGTTAGTCCATTATAAAATATATTAAGAAGCTCATTCTTAGGTAAAGGACTTTTAGCCTGTGCATGAATCAAAGCACAAAACCTTTCCCAAGATTCGGGCAATACCTCTTTTTCTCCCTGTTTAAAATCAAAAAGTTCCTGCAAAATAGCATGTCTAGCACTGGGAGGAAAATATTTCTGCAGGAAAGTACTAATCAAGCACTCAGGGCTATCAATAGATCCAGGAGGTAAATTACTAAACCACGTTTCAGCTTCTCCTTTCAGTGAAAAAGGAAAAATCTTAGCAACAAAATAAGTACGCATCTTAATATCATTAGAAAACAAGCCACTCATAGTAGAAAGTTCATTCATATGTACTACCGCACTTTCATTCTTAGTCCCACAAAAAGGTTCTGTCTCGACAATAGCTATGTAAGATAGATCGAGAGAGAAATCATAATCTTCATCTATAATGTTTATGGGAGAAGCAGCAAATTTAGCATCAAGAGATAATTTGGGTCTAATAGTACGCCTCTCAAGGAGACTCTTAGCAGCGCTCCTATCATAGGTGTTCCTACATTCTTCAATAAACTCATCAGTCATCTCAACATAATTTTCTTCAGCATCATAACTCTTACTAGACTCAGGTGAGCTAACAGGTGTGGCAGTGCCTTCATTAGGAGTTTTGGTATTTTCAGCTATAGTTCTAGCAATCGTAGCATCTAGGAAACTACCTAATGAACCACTTTTATCAAGCATAATAGAAGCAGCATCATAAGTATCAGAAGTTTTAGATTCAGCAGTAGTAGCAGTATGTGTATCATATGTATGTGGTGGTGTAAGGAACTTACTCAAAACAAACGGTGAATCAAAAGAGTAGAGGTGTTCAGAATCGTACCTCTTCTTATAGTCGATGGTAAAATAGGAACTTTACCATCACGAGACTTACCCATGACTAGTAAAAGTGCACGTGCAACGCACGTCTCATTATTTGTAATTTAAATCCTAATTTTCTCTTATCTAGTTTTACCGAGTTACTTAATTAGGTTTTGTGATCATCGATATGTGCGCGAATGTAACAGACCTTCCATATATATGTTTTCATATAAAATTTGTGAATAAGAGGGTATAGACAAAAAAAACTGTACATGAGTGTCAGTCAAAGTATCTCCTATGAAGTACTATGTGAAATTTAACATCTAAAAACCACAAGATGATCTACATAATACATGTTTTTAATATTTTTGAGTTTTGATATTCAATAAAACTGTTATTATTTTTATAAATAGTTTTTTTGAAACTTTTGAAACCCTCAAATAATCATGACTGAATTTTTATTTTCAATTTCTTGTGACAGCATGAATCGTACTACGAAAAGATGGCACCTAGCCCACTCCAAAAAAAAAGATGGCACCTAGCTGGATTGGACACGATCGATAAAAAAATGGATAACGTATTCCCCTTGCAATCTCTTGGGCAAAAAAAAGGGCCTGTCGGTCCGTCACCTACCTCTCGACCGCCCCCCGCAAGGTGCTACGCCCCCTTTCATGTCTCCCTGCCTTTCACCATTCATTGGTCGCCAGCTCCTTCTATCGACCTTATCAGGCCAGCCCTCCCCTCCCACCGTCGGCACGAGGCCCCTCCTCGTCGAATCCGGTCGCCGAAGTTCCCGAGGAGGCACTCAAGCTCGGTGTGCTCGCGGGTGACCCAGCTCTGGGCGCCGTCGGAGGCGGACCTGGAGGCGCGGGGCCCGTCTCCACCGGATTGGCAGCCGCGGCCACCTCGCCTTTGAGGGCGCCACAGCGGTATGGCCTTCTCATACCACGGGATGACGGGACAAGCAGGTGAACTCGAGCGAGGACTGAGGGACGTCGGCACCGGTCTATGCGCCTCCGCCGCTAGTCTGTTCGTCCTCTCGGAGCCGCCAACAATACGTGACGGTGCACGCAGATTCAGACTTCGAGGTGCCGCTCTACCACGGCACCATCTGGATGTGCGCCCCCTCCGACGACATCTCGTCCATGTAGACCAAACTCGGTTTCCATAGGTAGTTCGCTTCTAGCAGACCCTCTAAGATCTTACTTTTATTTGTATGGAATCACCTAATGATTGATTTGAGCCTGCAAGTATACGGAAGTGGGTATGTAGTCCATGGAACTGAAATCTGGCATTTCTTCAATTTTTTGTTGATTCTTGTATGCGGGGATGACGAATTGCCCAATAAATGGATGGATTCTAAAAGAAATTGATGGGGAAGTTAGGCGGGTGGTCGAGTTAACCTTTCATTAGTATGCATGTAAATTTAGAGTGGCATGCCATATGTTTGTCATGGAAATTTCAGTGCCTGGTACTCAAATACTAACACTTGAAATAATATCTCTTTCGCGAGAATAAACTGCCACCATTTGCCAGACATATGTCCGCAAAGCCTGTGTCTAAATTCAGTTGAACATTTGCTTGCGCACATATTTGGCATGCTCATATTTCTGCTGGAATCACATCTCTGATAAATGAAAAAGAAGCTCCATAATCTGCTCTTATTGTTTCCCCATCTTGGTTTTCATGTTGCTTGTGTGTAATTCTAGCCAATTTCTTTTTAGTTCAACTGAGATAGGTTGGTACAGAGTAACTGAAATGTCTATCCGATAATTTTTTCAGTTTATTGCTTAATTTTCCTTTGCAGTTCAACTGATAATGCCTTCCTACGGGTGTGATCACAATAACTGAATGCGAGTCCGTATGTTACACTAAGGCCTGATGTCCTGGGCAAGTCATGACAGTAGTTGGTCCAGGTATATATCAGAGAAAAATCTTCCTTTTGAATTTGAAAACAGGTAATTATAAGTAACAATCTCCAACTTTCCAACTTCTGAAGACAGCAGGAACCCCTCAGCCATGCTTTCTGCTTATTATCAGTGGCACCGAAATTGTTTATGAACGTGCACTGAATGTAAGGCTGGAAAGCAACTTCCTGGACTTGACCTTTCTTGTGCACTAAAATACAAAAAACAAAAACATGTCTATTCACGCAATAGTATTCAAAGTTTTAACTGAGCTAAGCAATTGGATATCTGTAGAAAGGTATTATTCTGAATTTTTAAATCTTTCAAAACATGAATAAAAGTAATTTATAATAGTGAAGCGAAGTGTGTGTATTGAAACTTCCGATACATGGGTACTTTGTTCTATCTCTTAATTGCAGGGTGAGTTGTTGTGATTGGTGCCAGTTGACAATGAAGGACAGACAAAGTGGATCCGAAAGATACTTTGCTTCTTCAATGTTCACAGATTACTATGGTTTAGAAAAGCATGATCTCCTCTGATGACATGCTTCTTCAATGTTCACAGATTACCATGGTAAGTTCTGTAATCAGAAAACAAATATTGTTAGCACGAGAAGTATGTGTCTAGATAATGCAACGTAGATGCAGATAAGCCATAGCAGAGTGCACCTGCCTCACCCTTCCAAAACATCTCTGTAGACAATGTTTTTGGTGCTTTTCCCAGATTTATCAACATCCTTGTTCGGCTTGGCCAAAATCCATGTCATCTGCCTCGACACGCCCCTTGATAATGCAACATATAGCTGGCCATGTGAGAATACAGGCTCGGGAAGGTAAATACCAACGTTTGGTATGGTTTGACCTTGGGCCTTGTTAATGGTCATCGCAAAACTCAGGCGGATGGAAAACTGTTTTCTCTTACGTTTGAATGGAAGTGAGATGTCTTCCGAGGGCGACATAGGGATCCTAGGTATGAACACCCTCTTTCCGGCATGCTGGCCGCCAACAATCTCCGCGTCGATTGCATTATCCTGGAATGCTCTGATCATGAGTCGTGTCCCATTGCATAGGCCGTTATGAGGGTCTAGGTTCCGGAGTAGAATGACCGGGCAGTTGACCTTTACTCTCAAGACATGCGGGGGCAAGCCATTTGGTGTGATCGCGTTCAAAAAGTCAATGGTGTAATTACTCTGCAAGTCATCCTCGATTGAGTCGAAGCTATGATATACCTTTTCCTCGCCTGGAAACCTGGAGATCATTTTGTCATTGAGTTTATCCACATGCTCGTTCTTGGTCGAAAGAATTGCACGTGTGCTCATGTACTCTCTCGACCTAGAATTTGCATGCAACAATGGGAATACATGTTCGATGAGTTCGTTAATTGCTTTATCATCCTCGGTATAGCTGATCACAATATCGTCCGGGAGACAAACATAGTCATCGCCTGTTGTCTCTTCTGTTCCATTGCCGATTCTTAGGAGGTACTCTGAAAATGAAGGATCAGCATGTGCACGCATATTGCATGTGAGGGGAATCTTGCGGATCTCATCCCATAAATAGGATCTCCGCGGTGTAGCATCTGTGATTTGTGCTCTTGTCCCTCGTGCCACAACGGGAAGGACCTTCCTGAAATCCCCACCAAAGACGACAACCTTCCCACCAAACGGCAAAGAACATCCCATTATATCCTGGAGTGATCTATCAAGCGTTTCAACTGCCTGACGCTTTATCATAGCTACTTCGTCCCAAATTATCAAGGACGCTTGATTAAGCAACTCCGCGGTGCCACTCTGCTTAGTGAAACCACACATGCTATAGTCAGTGAGCTTGATCGGGATTTTAAACCTGGAGTGTGCAGTTCGGCCTCCAGGCAAAATCGATGCCGCTATACCTGATGTAGCTGTTGCGATTGCTATTAGACCCATGTCACGCACCTTTGCAAGCAATGCCTTGTACACGTACGTCTTCCCGGTGCCTCCTACACCATCGACAAAGAATATCTGGCTCCTTTTGTTCCTCACATGATCCATTATTTCATTGCAACCAACCAGTTGTTCATTGTTCAAACAACCAATTAGATCTAGATGTTGTTGGTTCACCGTGACTTGTCTCTCCTCTGTTACCTCTCTATACTCGGTGTCAGAAGAACCATCTGTCTCAACCAAATTCGGAAGTCCATAGCTTTTAATATCCTTCCCCATGGATTGCACAAGATCTCTGATATCTCTTAGGACCATCTGCTCAAGTGCCGCCTCATTGTATTGATTGAGGCGGTAATCCTCGGACATCGATGCTAGATGTTTATCCCACAACTGTCGGATTTCTGTTGCCTTGCAGAATACCATTATAGTTGCGAACAAACGTCTAATAGCAGAAGGCATCTGAAATGTGGCTGCCTCTGTCATGCAGTCATCAAGGGACCTGTCATGCTCAATGAGGCCTAAGTGCTCACACGCCTCTCTGAAGGAACTACATAGATTGCCATTTACTGTTTTTAAGTCATCAAACGAAGTAGCACCTCAGACATGACTTAGGAGCACCTACAAGTAGTACCTCTCTCCTTCAGTAGGGTGTGCATACACAAGTCGTCCAATCTGTGATCTCTTATTTTGTCTCTTCTGCCACTTCTTATCTCCAGCGATCCACCTATATTGTTCTAGAAACTCTCTATACTACCATTTTCGTGCCTCCAAATACTTCCGGTTCATCTCAAAGTACTCGGTAAGCACGGATTTAGATGAAGACGGCCGAGCGACAACGTCTTCTAGATTATCACTGGCTTTAAACGCAACAGTATGCATGTTGGGCAAATGAAGTTGGAGTTGTAGAACAGACGGACTGACACCAAACATGCGGAATCCGACATCCCTGTATTGACGAATTTCATTGATGATTCCCCCGTTATTGATGACATCTTTCTCGAATGCAAAGGATGTTTTATCATGCCCTTTGTATATGTACTTGAACAAATACTTGACTACCTTGATGCTCGAGCAAGCTTCGACATTAATGTGGCAGTTGTATCACATGAGAAGAAATGGGTTGTAAGGGACAACCCATCTATTGTCCAGTCTCGCTCCTCTAATCTTAACTACACACCCATCAACCCTCCTTCTATAGATGGGATATGAATCCTTTCCCTGCTGCGTGTGGCTGCAAAACTGCCGAGGATAGTTAAAGCGACATTGTCCATCAATCATGCAAGGACAATTTTTTTTCAACTCACCACAAGGTCCGTGCAACATGTGTTTGACAACCAGATCATGTAGGACATGATACTTTTCTTTGTCAGGTATCTCTGCAGATATCACCCGATCATAGTCATCTGGGGTCTTTAACTTGCTATCCGATTTCATGATTAGAAGGATATGCTCGTGTGGGAGACCTCTTTTCTGAAACTCGGTGACATGAACATAAGCAGCGACTTTTCCAAAATGTTTCCCCTTGGTCAATAAATCCGTCATATCGCGCTGCTTAGCCTTGTAAACTCTTGCCACAAGGTCTGGACGATCTTGTGGTAGTTGACCGGGCAATAGTTTCTGTGTTATCTCCTCCCAGTATGGGTTTCAAGTCATCGTGATAAAATAGTCCGGTTTACCCCAACGCTGGACTATAGCCATTGCATCTAGGAACCTCCTTTGCATATCTCTGTCACCACCTAGAAAACTCCGTGGGAGAACGATTCTCTTACCAATCCGATCACCGCGTGCCTCTCTAGCAACAACAGTGTCAACCAGACCCTACAAAGTAAACCAAACTCTAACATGAGGAAATTTTTAGTATGGTTTAGAAAAAGTAATAATGCAATTATAATATGACGTTACCTGATAGAGGCCAGCTCGTATAATCTTCTGATTGCTCGGCTTTGAGTACCAGTCAAGCCTCATAGTTTCTATCTTGATGTACATATCAACAGCCCATTGTTGAAAGAGGCGGCCTCCGAACAAGATGATGTTAAATAGTTTCTTGCGGACTTGCAACTTGAAGCAGTAGTACTCCCTTGCGCTCACAAATCTGGTGGACTCTGCAAACTCAATAACATCCTCCAATTGGTTGCCAACGATGTCATCTATAATATAAAATGGTTCAGAAACAAAATAATTCAGACTGCTGTTTGTAAATTATTTAAAACTATCAATGATTATCATGCCTGCTGGTAAATCAGTAGCATTGTATTCATCTTGCTCAGGTAGATCGGTGGCCTGGTCTTCATGTTGTGTAGACGCACCAAGTGGATCTGAAATGACATAACGTTAATAATATAATAGATATGCAACATCATTTAAGTATAACAAACCAATAATAACTTCAGGACATTGAACACGTGTGACTAAATCAGAATTGTCAACTGAATGTTGAGGTGTCTGATCAAGGGGCTCAATATATGGAATCTTTCGATTCCAGCCGGTTTCCCCACCTGGGAAAAATAGTGGATATGCCAATGGATCGTAGCACCCATAGTATGCCCTAATATACAAGGGATGGCCTCCTTTAGCATGCACGACAACACTCCTATCGAAGCAGTTTGCCGGGTCATTTCCTTCAACCCATATTGCAGCAACTTCTGAAGTGGTGGTTGCATTATACCGATGTTGGTCCAGGGTTATATTTGTGTTCAGCTCAATCTTGTACTCATCGAGATTTGAAAAAGAGCCGACACTTTTGAAAGTCTGCACATAAGGGTTGTGCTCAAGTATCCTCAATATTTTCCGAATGAGGTTTAAATTAAGGTCAGGAGACCTAAGAACCCTGCGAGACAACATTTCATCGCCGTCATAAATGTAAAGCTGCAAATGCCGTGGCCCATTACTGCCAGGCACCAAATCATCCATTTTATAGTACAACATGCCATGTGCACGGAATGTATAGTTGCCAGTTCCTGCCGTGGTGCTTACTCGGCGGTCAAGTGTAACTCCAAGGCTCGTGAATGAGAAGTGGGAGTTAAAGTAGTGTATATGCTCTCTAAAATATATAGCATCCTCATCATCCTGACTTGTCCACAATCGTTTCAATTTTTCAGGAACCTCTGGAATGAATATACCGACTTTCCCTTTTCTACAGCAAAATGCAGGCCCCTCGAACGGAAACCGTATTGCTCCACAGTGGTGGCAGTCAGGCACCTTTTTGAGCACATGGTGTCTACTTGGTAGGTTTCCGTAGATTCTATCAGCAATATCATCATTCATAGGGTTTCCTTCAGTAGTTCGTGGTTCCTCTCGATGCGATTCGTAATCAACACCTATAAATGTATATAAAAAATAAATTAATAAATAGTATATAAACAATGTTATATTGTGAATTTAAGTGTAACTGTACATACTTGTTCCCTGAATATCCTTGTTTCCTCATCAATCTCATCATCATCTGCAGCTTGTCCATTAGTATTATGTTCTTCTTCCAAGACTTCTAATTTGCAAGAATTTATTAAGATATGGATGGGCAACTCATGTGAGTGAAATATGAAGAATTTATAAACTATTTATATCATAACAAAAAATGAGCGTAGGTACCATCAGAGTATGACGGATGATCAATGGGCTCAAATATTCCGTATGCATCGTCTTGTTGGTCATTCCCACCTATAAGAATTGTATGATTAATATATATGGTTGAAAACAACAAGTGTGGTAAATTTGTGCGATAAGAAAAATTACTTTGCATATGTTGAATCTTATCATTATATTGAGTCAGTGGAGATTGCTTGGAGCCATAAAAATGCCCTATATATGAGTGCAGGAAAGAGATCTCGTATTAAGGACAAATAAACATTATTGATAATTTTGTATTGATGAACTAACCTAAATGTTCAAATGTGTGACCTGGGGTGTGTAGGTTGACGCTTCCACTCGATTGGTCTCTCTCAACCCCTGAAAGTTGTCTGAGGCACCCTGCGTTATACTGCTATGTTTGCGGCTTATTATGGCCAAGAGGGACCACAACAACTCTCATCTACCCTGCAATTTGTTGCATCTGGTATGCATCATTCTTGTGCAACCAATTGGACTCATCTTCGTCTATTACATTATTCTTCTTGTCTTGAGGGATGCATCCGAGCGATAAAGACGAATTTGGTGGTCTTGTTAAGCCTGCGAGAAAAGTGCACATAGGCCATTGGAGATACCACACAATTAACAATTTGCAAACTATAAACAACAATCAATAATTTAGGGTAGTACACAACCTGTGCATGTTACTTCTGGTAGTAGTTGGGTGGTAGCCGATTGTCCTGTAGCTGGTGTGTGTGATACAATGTCATGGCCGTCGGGGAGTGTCGTAGTAGTTTTTTCTGCTCATGATATTGACGTTGTTGTTTTAGTATTCCTTCTCTATTCCGTGCATAATACAACCTTTGTCTTTGTTTCCTTATCTCGTTAGGATCTGTCAGGATGAAAGAAACTCATTAGTATTAAAAAATAGGGGTGTATGCATTTATTGATCGTCATTACCAAGGGATATGGACATTGGTGTTTGTGTTTCATTGTCTTGGACATCGACATTGGCAGGAGCAGTAGTCATATTTTCTTTCCCGTAGGTTTCATGTTGCGTTAGTATGCCATCATTACTTTTGGACATGGTCAGGGGTGTAGGTGGTACATTCTGCTCTTCATTAAGTAGGGTTGTTGAAGCCTTTTTCTTTTCACTAGCTTCACGCCGCTTTTTCCGAATAGCATCTTTATGTCATGCATAATATTCCCTGTCCCTTTGCCTCTTCAATTCTTTAGGGTCTATGTAGGTACATGACATTATTTAGCATGACAACAACAATAACTTTAATTTTAACTGAAAACAACAGCAATTAGTAGGCACTGGTTGCTGATAATAGTTACCCAAGGAGCGGGTGTTGCTTATATCCTGAAATGGGGTGCGTTCCGTAGCACGACTCAGAGATGACATACCAAAAGACTAATCCTGTCATATGAATTAGCATGTCATTAGATCAACAAACACATGTCCCAAAGTTGGTTGCACAAACTTGTATGATCACTGTAACAAAGCATGGACGCATCATTCTAAATGATACACACAGAAGTTCGAATAAACAAGCTACTGTGATGTTGCTCTGCTAACTTCCAAAATTATTTACCAAAGTAAGTGTGCACACGGAAGTTCGTACAAAAGTTTAGTAGTATCTGTATGGTGAGTCATTCAATGTGGTGATAAGTACGACCTTTTTTGTTGTTATTATTGTAAACAATATGATGGGTTATCTATTTTCTTCCAGGGAAGTGCTTCTTATATGGGCGTACAATTTGGGAAAGGCACACATGAAGCACTTTACTTCATGTTTTGAAACCACGGTGAGTTGAATTACACATTTGCTATGAGAAACTTCATATTGGATAGTTCAGTTTTGTTTGCCTAATTCTGGAGCACTTAATTATCGGACATGGCTGTGTAGAAAAAAGAAGGTTGTTATCTATTTTGTATTTTCAAATGTACCTCTTATTGGGTTCATGTTTTTTTGCAAACTGAGATGCGTCAACCTGGTTGACTGCTACAATTTCTACTGTTGAGATCTACAATTTTCACTGTTGAGAAATACAAATTTATGTCCACAGCATATAAAGTGTCAGGCAATGATGTTAGATAATTAAGTGCCTTGTTGCATGTATGTTGTTATCTAACTTGTATTTTAGTTTCAGAAAAACAAGGAAGAAGAATATGCAAGCAATCATATCTTTTGTCCAGAAAGCACAAGTATGACTATATGCAGCAAGGCCATGGTAAGAAAGTAAATAGACTCAAGTGCGAAGACAAACATCAATAACATCAATGTGATTTTCTGAATGCAACGTTCCTGCAGCACAACGCAATTGCAATGTGGATATGTCCAGCAGAGAGGAACTTCGACGATAAGGGCAGGTTAAGATATATTCGAGTGGCTGCCTGGTTAAGCTGTATTTCAGGTGTCCATGATCTCCACGAGGGCGCTGTTTTCCAGGTTGATGCGAGGGCGAGGGCGTTGTCGACCAGGTTGCCAGTGAGCGCGAGGGCGTCGTCGACCAGGTTGCCGGTGAGGGCGAGGGCGTCGTCGACCAGGTTGCCGGTGAGGGCGAGGGCGTCGTCGACCAGGTTGCCGGTGAGGGCGTATTTGTCCAGGTTCATGGACTGGGCTTCTTCGTGATGTACGGGATGAGTAGTACGTCGAGTGCGAGATTTCCGTGATCAGTTTCTTTCTGAAGGCGAGATTGCCGTGATTACTTTCCTAGTTTTTTTCTCTGCTTGGTTGACCGATCAGTTTTTTATTTTATCCCGAGAGAGAGGTGCGGGCGTCTGTATTCTGCTATAAGGGATGAGTAGTCCGTCCGGTGTTCTAAATTGCTAAATGCACACAGTTGTCTGAGTAGTGGGCCTTGGTGTGTGGTGTTAGTCAAGGTGTGTACTGTATGCGGGGTACGTCTAGAGAAATTCTTGTTTGCTGCTTTATAAGTAGTAGAGATGGATGAGTAGCAGCGAACAATAGAGAATCCAAGTGAACTTGATAAATAAAGCAATGCTCCCCGGCAACGGCGCCAGAAAATAGCCTTGATGACCCACAAGTATAGGGGGTGTATCGCAGTATTTTCGAGGAAAGTGAAACTCAATTTATTGATTCGACACAAAGGGAGCCAAAGAATATTTATCAGCCTTAACAACTGAGTTGTCAATTCAGCTGCACCTGAAAACAATCTTCCTCACAGTAGTTTATCAGTAGCAACAGTTTTGTAGTAGGAATAGTAAAGTAGCAGCAGTAGTAAAGCAAGGACAGTAGTAACAAAAGCAGTAAACAGTGGGATTCGAGTGTGGTAGGCATAGGGATGGATGGACGGGCGTTGTATGGACAAGACAATTCACATAGCAATCAGAACATAGGGCAATTGTAGATAAATAAGATAAAGCATCCAAGTACTAGACAATCCTAGGCATGTGTTCCATATATAGTCATACGTGCTCGCAATGAGAACTCGCACAACATCTTTTGTCCTGCCAGCCCGTTTACAGCAGGGCCTCTACGGAACTACTGGCAATTAAGGTGCCCCTTTTAATAGAGCACCGGAGCAAATCATTAACACTCCGTGAATACATGTGATCCTCACATCAAAGCCTTTCCCTTCCGGTTATCCCGATTCTGTCACTTCGGGGCCATAGGTTCCAGACAACAACGTGTGTATACAACTTGCAGATAAGACCAAGAACAATACTATCATAATGAATCAATAATAAGTTCAGATCTGAAATCATGGCACTCGGGCCCTAGTGACAAGCATTAAGCACAACAAGTTGCAACAAAGTCATAAAGCACTAATAAAAGATACTAGGCACCATGCCCTAACAATCTGATGCCATTACATGAATGATCTCATTCAATCCCTACCATCCCCATAGCCTACAATGGGGGATTACTCACTCATAGATGGGGGAAACATAGATGGTCGATGGAGAAGCGATGGTGATGATGATGGCGATGATCTCCTCCAATTCCCCGTCCCGACAGGGTGCCAGAACGGAGTTTCTGGTGCTGTTTCGTGGAATCTGGTGGTGACGGCGGAGCGGAACTCCTTCTGAAAAACGTCAAACCCCCTGAGTTTTTAGGTCAGAAGGCTCCTTATAGGCGAAGAGAGAGGCCGAGGGGGTGCCTGGGGGGCCCACACCACCCCCTGGCGCGGCCTGGCCTGGCCCGCGCCACCAGGTGGTGTGGCCACCCCAGGGCTCTTCTCCATCTCGTATTCTGGCTCCTGGAGTCTTCGGGTGAAATAGGATTTTTGACATATTTTCCGGGATTTTTCCTGATAGTTGATTTTCTGCACAAAAAGTAGACACCAAGGCAATTCTGCTGAAAACAGCGTCAGTTCGCATTAGTTGCATCCAAATCACACAAGTATAGAGGAGAAACAATAGCAAAAGTGTTCGGAAAAGTAGATACGTTTTGGACGTATCATACCGCTAGTAGTTCTTCTATCCAGCACCCCGCTGATCTTTGCAGCGGCTCAATGAGTCGGGGTTTTATCCCGGATAATACCAATCCGTTGGATCTTTCCACTTGTCCGTTCGATGCGGGGTGAGCTATCGAGGCTACGTCTAGCCGTATCTTCTTATCTCGGCAGAATCGCGCAAATGCTCCTTCAGCAAAATTTGTGCCATTATCTGTTATGATACTGTGAGGATAACCGTATCTCAAGATGATATCTTTGAGGAATGTCACGATGGTAGCTCCATCACATTTCCTTATTGGCTTTACTTCAATCCATTTTATAAACTTTTCAACCATGACCAAGATGTGGGTCATGTTCCCTCTTGTTGGTTTGAAGGGACCAACCATATCCAAGCACCATACGGCAAATGGCCAGGTAATTGGTATGGTCTTGAGCTCTGACATTGGCGCATGTGTCTTTGTTGCATATCTTTGACAGCCATTGCACTTTCTCACCAGATCTTCTGCTTGTACTAAGGCACTTGGCCAGTAAAACCCATGATGGAAAGCTTTTGCTACCAAGGCTCTGGACGAGGCATGATGCCCACATTCCCCTTGATGTATATCTCGGAGGATGTCAAGTCCTTCTTCCGGGTCAACACATCGTTGGAGAACGTTTGTCACACTCCTTTTGTATAGCTCGGAATTGATGATCTTGTATGCTTTTGCCCTCCTCTGAGTTTGCCTGGAAAGCACCTCGTCTGCGGGCAAGGTTCCATCTTTCAGGAATTGAAATATGGGCAGTGCCCAAGCTGGTATAGCTCGCACTGGGAACACATCCTCATCAATTTCCATCTGATACACCGGCATAACCTTAGCCAGATCATGCTTCCCAGTCCCCAGGTCTTGCGAAGCAGTCCTCGGGTTTGCCGAGGCAGTCCTCGGGTTTCGTGAACCACTTCCCACGTCAATGTCCATGGGCACAGCCTCCGATTCCGGATTTGTCGGGATATAAATTGACTCAGATTCTGGGGATGGCCTGATAGATAGTTTTCTGAGGTGCTCTAGTGCTACACCTGGAGGGATTGCTTGCCAGGTTGATCCAAGCTTTGACAATACATCGGCAGCTTCATTTTCCACCGGAGGTATATGATGAAATTTGCATCCCTCAAAGTACTCTGATATCTTCTGCACATGAAATCTGTACAGTGCCATATTTGCACCCAAAGCATCCCATTGTCCGAAGACTTGCTGGACTACAAGATCCGAGTCACCAAAGCATTGGATCCGACGTATCCCAATTTCTTTTGCCACTTTGAGCCCATGCACAAGTGCCTCATATTCCGCAACATTATTTGATGCTGTGAAGTGGATCTGCAGCACATATTTCAGCTGGTCCTTCTTGGGCGAGGTAAGCACAACTCCGGCACCTAACCCGGTTTTTGTTTTTGACCCGTCAAAATGCATTCTCCAGTAGTTCGGATCTGGCAATGGTGGCTCATATTGCACCTCGGCCCAATCCACAAAAAAGTCAGCCACAGCCCGAGACTTGATTGCTTCTCTTCTGTCATATTGTGGCGCATAAGGAGCTAGCTCAATTGCCCACTTTGCAATCCGACCACTTGCATCCTCGTTGCTCATTATCTCTGATATGGGGGCTTCACATATTACTTTGATGGGGTGCTCCTCAAAATAGTGCTTCAGTTTCTTAGCCGCCATATACACACCGTATGCCACCTTCTGATAATGGGGATAGTTTTGTTTCGAGGCTGATAACACCTCACTCAGATAATATACTGGCCTTTGCACTGACTTACCCTCTTCATCGCGCTCTACCACAATTACTACACTTACAACTCGGTTGGTTGCGGCTACATAGAGCAACATTGGCTCCATTGATAGTGGAGAGGCTAACACTGGTGCAGTGGCTAACATCTTCTTTAATTGGATAAAGGCTTCATTGGCCTGCGGCATCCAAATGAACTTGTCTGACTTTTTCATGAGTTGATAGAGAGGGAGTGCCTTTTCTCCCAACCGACATACAAACCGACTTAAGGATGCTAGGCAACCAGTGAACTTCTGGACATCGTTAAGGCACTTCGGCAGTTCCATTTGCTCTATGGCCCGGATTTTAGTTGGATTAACTTCGATACCTCGGCTGGAGACAAGAAATTCGAGTAATCTTCCAGCCGGGACACCGAAGGTACATTTCTCTGGATTAAGCTTCATTCAGAACCTCCTTAGGTTCGCGAATGTCTGCCTGATATCGTCAAGGAGCGTTTTGCTTTCCTTGGTCTTGATAACAACATCATCCACATATACCTGCACATTTTGACCTATTTGGTCATGTAAACATTTCTGCATACATCTTTGGTACGTTGCCCCTACATTACGTAAACCAAAAGGCATGGTGCGATAGCAATAAGACCCATACAGGGTGATAAACGCAGTCTTTATTTGATCACTTGGGTTCAGAGGTATCTGGTGGAAACCAGAATATGCATCAATGAATGACAACAGTTCACACCCAGCTGTGGAATCTATGACCTGGTCTATCCTTGGCAGTGGGAATGGATCTTTTGGACACGCCTTATTCAGGTTCGTGTAATCGATACACATGCGCCAAACCACTGCTACATTCGGATCGTCCTTCTTCTTCTTCTCCACCAGCACCGGATTAGACAGCCAATCCGAGTAAAACACTTCCATGATAAATCCGGCTGCTAGGAGCTGAGCTATCTCATCTCTGATGACCTTTCTCCTGTCTTCGGTGAAGCGGCGGAGAGGTTGCTTCATCAGCTTTGCTCCGGGTCTCACATTCAAAGAGTGCTCGGCCAACTCCCTCGGAACACCTTGCAAGTCCTGTGTGGACCAAGCAAAAATATCCTGATTCTCATGGAGGAAGTTGACAAGCTCGGTTTCCTATTTGTCATTTAACCTGGCACCACTTGTTACGGTGCGCTCTGGGAACATATCGTCAACAGGTACTTTCTTGGTATCCTTTGTTGCTTGAAATGATACACTTCCATGCGGGTTACTCAGCGCCGGCATATACTGCTGCGCAGACTGAGCCAATGCCGCCACCTCTTGGATCTTTCTCTTCTCTTGCGCAATCACGAGTGACTCATCCAGGTTAGACCCGGCTGACGCGCACTCAATGGAATGTCGGAAATCACCAGTTATGGTAATCACACCATTGGGCCCGGGCAGCTTCATCTTCAAGTAACTGATATGAGTACTTGCCATGAACTTGTTCAGAGCTGGCCTGCCGAGTAACGCGTGATACGCGCTCTCCAGATTGACGACCTCGAATTCCAAATTCTCAGTCCGGCAGTTATCTCTCGTGCCGAACAACACGTCAATCCAGACCTTGCCAATGGGTTCACAAGAAATGCCTAGCACAATGCCATGGAAAGTTGTCCTTGTAGCTTGGAGCATGTTCTCCGAGATACCCAACTTGTGCATCGTGTCCAAGTACATGATGTTTATGCTGCTGCCATTGTCGATCAGCACCTTCGAGAATCTCACATTGATGTTTGCACAATGAATGTTGGGTCCAATACTAGCGCATACAAACCAGGGCTTGGCATAAGCTTGGGATGATCTTTGATGCTCCAGGTAACTTCCTGGTCCGACCAAGGCATATACCTCGTCACCGCTGGCATTACCGCATTAACTTCCATGTGTCGGCGCTGCAACCTCTTTCTGTCTGTCTCTTCTGTGGTGAACACACAGTAACTCTGATGATGCTCTCTGTACTCATTTCTCCCCTCATTTCCGGGGTACCTTTGATCTGGTTGATGTCGGTCTTCCACTTGATGCACTGCATCACTTCTCTCATGGTTTTCATACCTCGGCGGAGGGGGAGGCAACATTAACTGTTGCATGTTCGCTCCAGAGAGCAATTTCTGCCGGGATAACTCTTGCCGAGGTTGATCATTCCTAGGTGCCTGAGCATTCCCTGAACCACTTTGTTCTATCTTTCGCATCCACTCACACTGCCTGGTTGTGTGACCCGCTAGGATACTCGGATTTGGCGTGTGAAATTTACACGGCTGATCCAGCATGGCCTCATATGTATACCTCGGACGGTCCTTCTTTTCTTGCCACTGTTTCTTCTCCTCTGGCGTCCAAGTTTTCTTGCCATCATTTCTTGGTGTCCATTGTTGTCCTCCAGTTTCCTGACGTTGGTTGCTTCCTGCTCTGGGCTGATCTTGATTCACAGCAGCAACTTGTTGCGAACTGTATCGGTAATCCGGTCTATCATCTCTTATTTTACCACAGTAATCATTTCTCCCGGATGATCCGGCTCCATCTCGTTGGTAATACTCATCGTTTGACTCGTTTGACACGAGCCTAGGCTGATTCGGATCATCCAAGGCATATGAATCAGCAATCCGGATCGTCTCTGCCAATGTAGTTGGCATATCTCTTTGCAACCTTCGCCATAGCATGCTTGCATATCTGCATCCTTGCGCAAACCAAGCTATGACCTGTGACTCAATTACGCCCTCACATGAGTTTCGCACTATGCACCAACGGGTTAAGAACTCCCGGTATGTCTCATTCGGTCTCTGCTTGCACATTGCTAGGGTCTGTGGCCTGTTGGGCCTCTGATACGTGCTTGAGAAATTACTAACAAACATTTCCTCAAAATCGATCCAATAGTTAATACTTCTGGGTGGAAAATTGTTTAGCCATACCCTCTCTGGCCCCTCCAGCTTCTGGGGTACATATCTCATAACCCATCTCAAGTTGCCTGTAGTAATTTTTACAGCTATTGCGTAGTTAATAAACCAATCCTCTAGCTTTGTGCTGTCGTCATATGTCTTTGTGCCTCTAGGTAACTAGAAGTTAGGTACCGGAGATTTCTTCATGATCCGGGGCCCAAAACACGCAGGATCCGGAGGACCTTGACACTCAATTTGCTCCGACCTATAAAGCCGATCCAGTTTTAACCTGGCGTCGTCAGGCATCAAGTTCCTACTTCCCAATCTTGACCCTATCACGTGATAATCCGGCCTAGGATACCCTGCGTTCACCATTTCTGAATCACCGTCATTGTACCTATCTTGCTCTTGTGGAGCTGCTCTCTGTTGCATACCTTGGCCGGCACTGCGCTCTTGCCGTGGTATATTCCGCTGATGCGGTTGTCCTGCACCTGCCGAATTGCGCTGTCCGGCATTGCCGTTTACAGCATTCCCTTGACTGGCATTGCCTTGGTCGCGGTTACCTCGGCCAGCTTCACCTCGGCTCACACTTCGTCGACCCTCATTTCTCTGCACCTCTTTTTCTTTCCCTGCCCTTGCCGGGCCATATGGGACTATCTGCTTATTCCTCCTGGCCAAGGTTACTACCTCTTCTCTCCTAGGACCACCATGAGGAGACGATGCAGCTCCAGCGGATTTCTCTGGGTTACCTACCGCCGAATGAACGATATTGGAGGCCCCAACTCTCCCCGAGTTAGCCCTGAGCAATTCCTCATTTTGCCTGTTCGCGATCCGAACCAACTCATTGACCCTTTCCTACTGTCACTAGCGGGCTTCACCCGTCAGACCTTCTAACTCGGATGCGGCTACATCTACTGCTCTGAGGTTCTTTGCCGGGGTACTATACTTCGGCAGCCCCACGGACAAACAGTTCTCTGATTCCTCAATCCTGGTATTTGTTCATTTCACTCATGAGGTTTCTCCCCTTCACTTTTACAGCATCAACCTTATTTGCCTTTGCATACTCACGCAGTGTCATGTTCAACGATTGCTGAGCCGCGGCTATCTTTTTCGCACCCTCTAGTATTTTTTGCCTAGTCTCCTCCAGCTCGGCCTGTGCCTGAGCCGGATCTACTACTGCTGCTACTGGGTTTGCCAAGCTATCCATCGCCTGCTGCAGCACATTCTCTGGCCTCTCTGGAGGAGGACCTCTACTTTTCCTCGGTGCTTTCGCGTTACCTCCGGATCTGGTGCTGGATCCTTGCTTGCACCAGCGCCTGGCGCAGTCATCATCACCTCGGCGTGGTCAGGGGAGCGAGTGATACGTGCCCCACGAGCCGCGCTAAGGGGTGGCTCGCCTCCTTCGACGACGTGCCGCGGGTGAACGCACGACACATCAACAGCGATGTAGATCTTGTGTGCGCCAAGCTTGACGAAGAGGCCGTTGCACGGGAGAGGACACTTGTCGAAGCAGCCAGCATTGTCGCTGACGAAGTCCAGTGCCCCAAAGCGTTGAACGAGCCCGGAGACGATGCGTTCGCCGGTGCCGATGAGGTTTCCCGTCTGGATCTTCACCCCTGCTAGCGCCGCTAGCCCCACGGTGGGCGCCAACTGTCGTGGTGGTGTCACGACAGATGCCATGGATAGGCGGTAGGGACTAAATGCACTAGAGGAATCCAGGGAGGGATAGTGTAGTGATTCTACACACAGAAGCTTTGTATTGTTCAATGAGATTCCAAGGTTACAAGTGCTCCTTGAGCTGTATTGGGGAGAGGAGGAAGAAGGAACTCTCTTACTCTCACCGCTAGCTAGCTCTCAGGAAACTAGCACTGAACCAGTAAAGACCAACCCCCTCTACAGAGGTCCTAGCCCTCCTTATATAGGGGTAGCTAGGTCTCCAATTAGGGCATATGTGGAGGCATATTCTAGGGAATATGCCTCTTCCCAAAACCGACCGGGTCTCTTTTCCCCAGCGTAAGCCATGCAGAGGCTACGTGAGCCTCTGCGGCGCCTGCGTCATCCGACATGGGCATCGTCACCCTTGTCGGCCATGCCTCGGTGATCCTGGTCTCTGTCCGCTTCGCTCATGCTCTGCGTACAGTGGCCACCTTTTGACCAGTGAGATACCTTCCTTCTCTTGCAAGCCAGATATAACCCGGATCATGCCTGGTTAATCCGGCCACACCTGTACCTACATACAAGTTAGATATTTCCTGCCGACATACGACATAAGTCGGATGAGACCCAATTAGGTGGATATCCCCTGGTCCGGGTTACTCCGTGATTCGGCCTGCCTTGAGGTGACTCGGCCAGCACTTGCTCTAACCTTGCCGTACCTCGGCTAACTCGGCCTTTATACCCCGGCGTGATCCTACCCGGGGGTATCCCCCCAACATCTATCTATCAATAAAATACCATAGTGGAATCATATGCATCATGGCAAGAATGAAATACTTTCAAAATTATAGGATTGTATAATTATGGGGCTATGCTTGCCTTGTTTGTTGATACTCAGATATAGATCTTCATAAGCCGTGTACTTGACTTGATTACAGTTGGTCAAGTATTGTTCGTCGGTCTTTGATGGTGTTGATCTCGGTCTTCAATCTTGATCTCTATATCGTATTCTACCAGGAAGAAGCAGAAACACCGGAAAGAGGGAGAACAATCAACACATGGCATCGATGCAATGCTCAAACAAATATGATGTCATGACAAGTAGAGTTGAAATGTAATCCTAAAGTATGCTTGGCAATTTAAGCGGTGTCCGAGGGGTACAAACCCTAATACAATTTAGTATGCTTGACAAGTAGAGACCCCGGAATCACCTACGCGGGTTCATTTAGTTATCTAATCAAACTTACAATTTAAGTTGTTGAACAATGCCTAATTTTGATGCTATTCTGTAGATCTCATTCTTCTGAACATTTTGATATATTATACATATTTTTCTGACTTATAAATAAATAGTTATGAATTTATAAGATTTAAACCAAATTCTGGAATTATTAAAACAATTTAAATATGTTTATTGCATCACATGATGTAAGGCTGATGTCAGCAGGGCGTTTAATCTTTTTACACCACCACTAGGTCTGCCTCTGTGGCTGACCTGTGGGCCATGGGCCATGTCATTGAGCCACCTCGGCGAGAAGGAGCTGCCACAACTGACTCGCGTTGACCCGCGCGGTGGACGGTGGCCGACGCCGGCGACCACCCAGCGGCGGTGCTACAGTGCGCGCGCAGACACGCACCTGCATGGATTAGAAGCGCCTGAATGAGGGCGACCTAAATAGGCCGGCACGAGCTCCTAGGGTGGCCAGAAACCTTGTCGGCGATGACCGGAGCGGAGGCCGCATGGCGGCGCTCGAGGCTAGAGCCAACCAGAGAGGGAGGAGAGGAAGGGAAGGGTACAAGAGGACGGCGAGCTCACCTTAATCACAGTCGTGCGGTCGGAGAAGCAAGTCGTGTCCGGAAGCGGAGGTATTCAGCGATGACGTCCGTCGGAGGAGGAGGTCATCGGGCTCGATTCCGGCGAGACGGAGGCGTCCCAGCAAGCACAACTCAGTAGGAATGAACAGGGAGGCAAGGCAGAGCTTCCCACAACCTCAGTGGGGTCTGGGGAGGCCTAGAACGGTGGGACACAGCGACGACAGCCGGCTAGGGTTCGGCCGGAGCTGGGGAACACGAGAGAGAGAGAGAGAGAGGCCACGGGGAGGGGATAAGATCAGAGGGGGAGAGAGAGGGCTTGGTGGTGTTCTTATCCTCGTCCAGGGCGTTGGTGATGGCAGTGGTCATCTTGACGCTGGAGAGCACGGCGGACGATGATACGCAGGTGCTTCGGGGGGGAGGGGTCGCGAGCTTCACGATGACGATTACCTAGACAAAGTGGTACGTGGGTCAGGCCTTGGTGGGCTTCTAGCTGGGCCACAGGGGAACGCACTGGGCGGCAGGCAGAGGGGAGAGGAGAGATGGGTCGGCTTGGTTAGGCTGCTGGCTCTAGTTTATTTTTTTCCTGTTAAAACTTTTTTTCTTCCAAATTTTGTTTTCACTTCTCTATTTTGTTTTTTCAAATACTTTTTGTTTTTGAATTATTTCAAAAATATTAAAGATTTATGAAACTATAGAAAATATTGTAGGGGCCCTTTATTCAAATTGGGCTCCACACTTTTTGAATTTATTTTTCAAAATATTTAAAACTATTTGAATGCTTTTCAAAGAGGAGGGGGATTAGGGTTTAGGGTTTTGCATTATTTCTTTTGCATGAAATTTAAAAGATGATGCTCATGAATGCACAAACAAAATTCTAATTATAATAAACTAAAACTGGGATGTTAGAATATGTCAACACGTGGAACGACATCCCGACTATGGCAAAAGCCCAAGATTCCCTCGTAAGAAAGTTTGCGTGCCTCCTCGTGTAAGCAAACTCGTAGTTAGAGCATCTTCAACAGGCGCGCCATATTTCGGCGCTGTAAAAGTCGCTGCGCCCGCGCTAGAAAAGTATACCGCGCGTTGCGCCCGGCTTTCCTCCACTGGAGACGCTAAAAGCGCACAGGCGCAAAAAATGCTCCTCCACCGGGCGCTCCAAAATACAGCGCCCAGCGTCGGTGGAAAACAACATTCACACACTACTATGCATTCAACAAGATCAAATACTCAAATAAATCATGAACCAAATGAACTACCATAGTGCAACACACAATTTGCATATCATGACATAGTTCAACAAACACACTCAACATATTATAGTTCAAATGGACATAAAGTTCAAGACAAAATTTGCATATCACAAATGCAAGAGACAATCTCACACTTCCGCATTTTCCAAGTCATCGTCATATTTTGCATCTTCTTTCATCGACACCTTACCTTGAAGGAGGAAGAGAAGGATCCATATAGGCCACAAATCCTCCCGGTGGTGCTCCCATGGCTCCATAGATACCACTCACCGGTGCTCCCACGGTCCCTCCGAAGACTCCTCCATAGCTTGGTCCTCCCATGCTGGCCATGCCTCTAATGCCTCCCATTCCTCCTCCAAACATGCCGGTTGTGGGTGTGTTCATGTTGGTCACCAACAATCTTTTTTTGGCCAACACTTCGTCAGGAGCAAGGTTGATATACTCCTTTTGCCTTTCATCCAAGTTGGAAGTGTCCATCAAGAAGAGCTACCTCTTTTCCTCCACTAGGCATAGGTGCTTCTCATTGGCGAGTTTCTTCTCCTCCAATGCCAACTTCCTCTCTTTGTTGTCGGAAATCCTCTCCTCCAAAGCGGATATACGAACCTCCATATCCTCCATAGCCTCTTTCTCCAAGATTCTTGCCAGCTTCCTATCTTCATTTAATTGCAACCTTGCTTCTGCAATCCTATCCATAGTAATCGCTATATCATCATCTCTGGCCTTCTTTCCCTTCATATCTTTGGCTGCCTTCCTACCAAGCACATTCCTCCTTGCATTGGTAACCGAGTGAGGAGTGGTGCTTTTCTTCTTGCGTTCGTCACTTGAGTCATCATCATCGATGATTGTTGCATCACCGGTTTCATTGGCGGCCATGGTTGCCGCATCCAATTTTCCACGGGTCTTCCACTTTTCTTCATTCCCTAGCACTTCATAGAAATGATGAATGATGAATGGCTTGCCAAGAATCTTCTTGCCTTTCTTGTTCTTTTTTCCCACATCTCTAAACAAGCCTGGAGCCATGGAGTTCTACAAAGCTAACAAAAGAGAATATATGAGCCATATAGAACAACAACCATGCGTAAATATGATCAATAAAGTAGTAGAATTGCTTACCCTATCGATATCATTTGTGCCACTTGGGTTAATGACATCAACATTTGCTTGTACGCCTGCCCACTTTTGACAATCGGTGTTGATGCCCGACCAAAGAGACCGACGAGAACGCACGCTCCGCTCATTCCTACTTGTGTTGTTGGTGTCGAAGTACTCCTTCATCCTCACCCAATAGGTCTCTCTAATTTGGTCGGAGCCAGTTGTTGGATCCATTCCAATTGTCAACCATGTCTTGCAAAGCAACTTGTCCTCCGCTATGGTGTAATTTTCCGACCGACCGGTATGGCGCGGTAAATCAACCCCTCTCCGTCCTCATCGACATCCTCATATTCCTCCTCTTCAACAATGTCATCATTCGCGAACGAAGATCCAACATTCATTGCGTCCATGAAAGCCCCGTCATCGACTCTACATTATAATAAAATTCATGGCTCTCTAGCAATGTATGCATCTAAACTAAGAAATCGATAAAAAGAAATGTTGTTTACCTCTCCGACACTTCATCGAACACCATGTGCGCGCCGGAAGGGTCGGCGGCGGCGACGGATGATTGCTTGATGGAGCCGACGGCGAAGGCTATTGCACGCGCCGAGTAGCCGAAGTCTTCCCCTTCTTCGACGGCTTGTCGGCACCCACCGCGGGCGACGGCTTGTCTGGCATCTTCCTCTTGGCCGACAGCCGTGCCTTGCCGGTAGCCTGCGTGGCGACCACTTGCGCGGCGGCGGGGCGTGTGTGTAGTGTCAGGCGCGTCGGGACGAAGAGGGCTTGGGCGGCGGTGTTCCCGGCGACGGCGGAACTGCTAGGGTTTGGCGCATTTGGCGGCGCCACGACGGAGGCGGCGGCAGCGGCGATAGGTGGAATGGAGTAGGGAGGGTCGGAGGGGTGGCAAAGGGCGCGTTCATCGCCGGAATTCCGCCGGCGGCCGCACGGATGCGTTGATTTGGCGGTGGGGCGGCGACGCGTGGGAGGGAAGTTTCTTGGCGGGTTTTCTTCGCGTGCGGGTGGAGTGATGCCGCGCGTTGCAGCCGGAGCGCTCAGGATCGTGCAAAACGTCCTGCGCCCAAAAAGAATTACAGCACCTGCTGGAGGAACGTTTTTTCCTCCGACGCTGCATATCGGCAGTTAATATAGTGCGCGGTCGATTTGGCGCACCTGTTAGAGATGCTCTTACACCCAGATGCTACAGAGTACAGATTATGTTTTCTGTAGCACATCCAGGCTCCCGTAGCTCCTTTTTGTTTGTTTGGTAAAGCTCCTAGCCTAGAGTTGGATACTGCTAGTGTCCTACTATTGCTTTCTGCTTACCCATGCAATGCAAGCACACATAAGAATCGAGCCATGGATTACAGAATGCGACATTATTCCTCTGTTAGTTAGTGGAGGCGTACCGTAGGTCGAGGCCGTGGAGCCATGTGCGTCCAACTGCTCAGACCAATAGACGGCGAATCCGTGGCAAGCTGGTGTCTCATCACAGGAATAAGTGACACTAGTAAAAAAAGGCTTATTCACAGGGATCATATCAGTGACGCACATCGAAAGGATGTCCCACGAGTAGTTATCCGTGGCGCACGGGCAAAGTGGTGCGCCACTGATATGGCCATACCCGTGGCGCACAGACAAATCGGTGCGCCACGCATATGTGGGTCCCAGTGCCGGGGGTCGCCCCATCCATGGGTGGCATACCCGTGGCGAATGGAATTGGCGTGCACCACTGATAAGTTAGGTATCAGTGGCGCACACTTTTCGGAAACTTATCTATGGTGCATGCAAAAGTAGTGCGCCACTGATAAGTTAGGTATCAGTGGCGCACACTTTTTGGGAAGTTATCTGCGGCGCATGCAAAAGTAGTGCGCCACAGATAGCTTTTCAAAATCCTCCTCCCCCATGGATCGTCCTTTTAGGTTTGCGAAAAATAACATAAAATGATAAACACTTCAAAAAATAAAATCCTTTTAGATATAGGTAGGTCATGTGATGTAGTTTATAGGAAAATTAACAAATATAAATTTCCACATATTTTGTAAAAAATAGGTCATGGCGCGGTAAAACGGCCATAACTTTAGCATACGACGTCGAAAAAAATATAATATATCAAAACGACGAGCGCGAAATTTTCTATCCACTCGCAACGGTCAGAGACCATTTACCGCTTTTTTAGATTCTCAAAATTTAAAAAGAGTAAAAAGATATAGCAAAACCAGGATATTTTCCTGCAGAAAAAAACTGAGAGAACTTATCTGTGGCACATCCCCATAGTGGTGCGCCACGGGGGTTCGGCTCGTCTACAGTTGTGTAATTACTCTATTTGATTAGTAGAAAAAATCCGCGCCGAAGCAGATACGCCGGAGATGTCGTAGAAGGTCGGGGGCTCCCTAGCCTCCTAGAGCTACATGAATGCTGCAGAACATCGTCAAGGCGACCATGGTCATTCTTGTTCCTGAGACAGAGCTTCTACTTGTTAGTTGGACCATGGTCGCATGGAGGAATTGGTCAAAGCTTGCTGGTTAACTGGCGGTGGAGGAATTCGTGCTCGATCCATGAATTGGAATAGAAGATGCGCTCTTCAGTTTTTCAGTGGGGCACCAGAGTACTAATCAATATTTGATCAAACTAATGTTGCATGTTCGGTAACCGGCACTTTGTTCTGCATCTCGTCTATGGCGGGAGACCTCACACGACGTCGTTGCTCTGTGTGTGAGCTTCAGCTGAACAGTTGCAACGTCAATTGAGTTGGCCGGCGGCCAGCCGGCTTGGGGAGCCCAAGGACCGTCGTCATCTTCCGATCTCCGGCGTCATCGCGCCGGCGCAGAGGTTTTTCCAAGTTAATAACAGAACTAATGAGAGAGAGAGGGGAAGGAGAGTATTTCGATCTTAGTGGACGGCAGATCTACAAGCTACAACACCTATACAGTAATTACATAACTGTAGACGAGCTGAACCCGCGCCACGGATAACTAAGACGGGATTTGAAATTCGAATCGCCACCCCGCCCACCTACCCTTCTCCTTATCTTGATTACACCTCCTCTTTTTCCTCTCATTCTCCTCCTCCTCCTCTCTCCTTCCTCTTCCACCTCCCCCTCCTCCTCCTCCGAATCTTCTCCTCTTATTTCCTCTCCTCTCCTCTCCTCTTCTCCTCTCCTTTCCTCTCCTCTCCTTTCCTCTTTTCTCCTCTCATCTCCTCCTCCTCTCCTCCAACTGTATCGGCCTCCTCCATCCTCGAGCTCGCCCCCGGCGACTAGGCGCGACGACGACGAGGCGATGTGGCGGCAGATCTAGATTCACCTTTTTTTTTAATGAAAATTTTATCAATGGCGCACCATGCCCACATGCGTCACGGATAATTTTGAGATATCCCGCCTTTTTATCAAATTTTGAAATCGATATTAGTTGCGCACCATATCCTGGTGCGCCACGGATAAAAATTATCAGTGGTATAATATCAGTGATGCATGGCCCGTGCGTCACTTTTTTAGTGCGCCATTGATAGCACTTTTCCTACTAGTGTGAGATGTTTATTGCATGCCTGCATTTTATTTCTTTTTTTTTCTTTATTAGAGGGAATTAGTGGGTGCTCGGGCGCCGGCATACGGATAAGCCCGCTGATCGAGACCTGCAGTGAGATCAATAAGATAAGCAAGAGACGACGACGACGACGACGCAGCAGGCTCCAACTTTGGGTCTGCATTGACCTACTAGTTAGGATCAGACAAGGCATGTTCTTTGGAGCATACGTGGGTTAAACCAACACCATGTAATCCTGGGCTGAAATTACTGTGCCACGATAACCAAGGAGCTTGCATCACGCTAGCGGTGCCATGGAATAAACCTCTCCGATGGTATTCTTCTGAAATTACTCTTAGCGGGATGCAAGCTCTTATAATTTAGTTGTGATTGCTTTTACTTTTACCTTCCAAACTTTCCTATAATTTAGTTAATTTTCAAAAAATATCTAGTCTACTTTAAGAATTAGTTTTTGTTTTTCTTAATTTTGGCGATTCTCTTTGCTTTGTTTCTTCGAAATTTCTCTGTGTTTATCATTTTTGCAAATTTCTTAAAGACTAATTTTGTTATGTATGTTTTTTTCTAAATTCTTATTTAGTTTTATCTATTTTGTTCTATGTTGTGCTTACTGGGATGTCCCGTGTGTGAAATCGCCTTCACGTCCTCTAACTATTTTGCAATATGGTCTAACCGGCGGATTAGATGGTTTTAAGGGTCTTTGTGAGGGTGTAATTCTAGACCAAATATAATTAAAGTCGACCAACAGTAGAAAGGACAAAAATAGATGTTACCTTCAATTAAACTATGTCTAGTCTCTACTACTACTAGTACTACCTCCGTTTGAGATTATTAGGCCTCAGGGCCAAATTTTTAAGACCAGTACACTCCATAAATCTCTCTTATTAATCTATGCATTGACCAATAATTTTACATGCATGAAAGAAGTGGGGAAAAGAAGAACATGCATTGGATGGGAGACTAATAAAGGAGATAGACCTCTCAGCCCTTATAATCCTAAACAGAGGTAGTACATCTATTCGTAAGCACTACTACCTAGTTCCAAAATGTAAGCCTTCTAGCAGTTCAAATTTATATATCATTCTAATAACATGCAATCAATGTATTGTGTCTCAGTACTTGTACATTTAAGTCTATTTACTCACTCTGTCTAGAAAAGTATGTTGCATGTTTATCAAGATTCACATGTATCTAAACACGCTACATCCTTTTCCAGACGGAGAGAGAGTATATTATTATCTTATGAACCTACCCATATCATTTGATTTTTTATAAAAGGTAAAACATCTTTTAAAATGGAGGGAGTACATATAAAGTTCTAGTCAAATATATACATTTAAAGATCATGCCAATATCTAAGCTACATGTATTTGAGAAAGGAAGTGATACATTGCAAATGTATCTATACTTTTTGATGTTCAATGTTTGGTTTTAACTACTTTTTTATGTTTTGTCCACACTTTAGAGTACTTTTCATATGATTTCTTGGACTAACCTATTAACAAGAGCTACAGTGCCAGCTGCCTGTTTTCTGCTGTTTTTGGTTCCAGAAAAGTCAAAAAATGAATATTCTCGAAATTGGACGGGACAAAAATCAAAGTCAGTATTTCACCGAGGAATACGTGGAGCCAGAATACGAGACGGGGAGGGGCTGGGGCCCGACCACATCACCTGGCCACGCGGCCAGGCCTGGCCCGCGCTAGGGGGTGGTCTGGCCGCCCCAGGCACCCCCTCGGCCTCTCCTTCCGCCTATATATTGCCTCTGATACGGAAATCTTAAGTACCCGATCAAAAATCCACGAAAGAGTCCGTAGCCACCGTCATCTCCATCACTAGATCGGGAGGAATCTGAAGCTCTTCCCGGCACCATGCCGGAGAGGGGATTTCACCCTGGAGACCTTCTTCATCATCATGCAAGCCTCCGGTGTGATGCGTGAGTACTTCATCTCTGGACTATAGGTTCATGTAGTAGCTAGATGGCTGGTTCTCCTCCTTTGTGCTATCATGTTTAGATCTTGTGAGCTCCGTTCATGATCAAGATCATCTATGTATAATTCTGCATGTTGTGTTTGCGGGGATCCGATGGATATTGAGATACTATTTCAGATTGATTATTGATTCTATCATGTCTTTGTTATTTGTGATCTTGCATATTTTCCGTTGTTAGTAGCTATCTTGGCCAAGTAGATGCTAGCAACTCCAAGAGTTAGTATTTATGCTCGATAGTGGGTTCATGCCTCTGGTAATCTGGAGAAGTGACAGAAATCTCTAAGGTACTAGATGTGTTGTTGCTACTAGGGAGAAAACAACAATCCTTTGTTCATAGAACAATCATATTATTTACTTTACACGCAATTCGTAATGCAATTATCCGTTGCTTGCAACTTAATACTGGAGGGGGTTCGGATGATAACCTGAAGGTGGATTATTAGTCATAGATCCAGTTGGATGGCAGTGTATGTATAATGTTGTAATGCTCAATCGAATCTCAAAGGAGTCAAGATGAGTAGTATATGCTTGTATGCTTTCTCAATGTTTGACAATTTCCTCACTGTAATTTGTTCACCCAACATGTTATCTATCTTAAGGAGAGCCACCTCTAGTGAACTATGGACCCCGGTCCTTTCTTTTACTTTCAATCTACAATCAATTGTTTACTGCTTTGTGTTTATTTTCTGCAAACTATTACTTTCTTCCATTCGATACGTTTAATCCTTTGTTTTCAGAAAAACCGGTGAGATTGACAACCTCATTGTAAGTTGGGGACAGAGTTCTGTGGTTGTGTTGTGCAGGTCTCCACGTTGCTGCTGGCACCGGTAGTGCGCCCTGCCAAAGTTCAGCTAGCTACACCTTTGGGGTGTTTTCTTGCTCCTACTGGTTCGATTAAACCTTAGTTTCGTACTGAGGGAAAACTTGCTGATGTGCTCATCATACCTTCCTCTTGAGGTTCCCAAACGAGTTCGATATATTTTGGGCCATCGAGAAGGAGTGGCTTGCCAATTGGTTCATAATAGATGGGCAAAAAATGATGTGTGTTTAATTATAAATCAGTACTATCGCATTTAACCAACATTTTTTGCTATCAATTGGTAAGTTAAAATAGCTCTGATTTGTCACTAAACAGATCATATGTTGTTTCTTTATAATAATGTTTCAGAAACACATCTATACTTCTCATAAAGCCCCACCTCGCCCAACCAAATCCATGCCTATAGAAAGCCCTCCGTCGCTGCATCCTTTCCTTTCGATGTAGGCCTTGTTTCGCCTTCTCTAGCCTTCGCTGCAGTTCGGCTTCATTCCGATCTCCCACTCACCTCGCCCGAGTGTTCGGCGTATTGTCGGTTCGGCCATGGAATCCGATGATGAGGAGATGTTCGCCATATTGCTGGAGGAAGAGACCGCCGCAGCCATCGAAGATGAAGAGCACATGCAGATCCTCAGTTCCTTGGCTCGGTTGTACACGCAAAATGTAGCGCTGAAGCATGGAGGCTTGGCGAAGGGTCACCAGAAGTGCAAAGCAAGGCAGCGGATGGAGGGCTACCGCATGTTGTACGCCGACTACTTCGCCGACGAGCCGCTGCACGAAGAGGCCATGTTTAGGCGACGTTTCAGGATGAGCCAGAAACTCTTCCTCGAGATCGTGCATGTCTTCCGGGAGTTTGACCCCTATTTCATATGCAAGAAGGAGTGCACCAGCATGATAGAATTCTCCTCTTTCCAGAAGTGCACGATGGCGATGAGGTTGTTTGCATACGGAGCTTCGGGTGACAGTGTCGACGACTATCTCCGCATGGCCGAGTCCACCGCCATCGGTTTCTTGTACAGGTTCTGCAGGACAGTGATTGCAGTGTTTGGGCCACAATACTTGAGAACACCCACTTCTGAAGACACTGCTTGGATCCTCGTAGTCAATAAAAGTAGAAGATTTCCTGGGATATTTGGAAGCATCGACTGCATGCATTGACACTAGAAGAACTGTCCATTTGCTTGGCACGGAATGTACAAAGTCCACAAAAGATGTTGCATTGTGATACTCGAGGTAGTTGCTGCACATGATCTTTGGATTTGGCACACTTACTTCATCGCCTGATCACCTGGTGCCGGTATCGTGGGTTGCCTTCATCGCCATACGTCAGGAGATCCGAGATCCGGCAGTGCATCAACAGCTCCAGGATGATTTGGTGGATCACATATGGATACGCAAGGGCAACCCATAACAGCTATGCCGAACATGATCCGGACTAACTAGGCCGAACTATGTTGTGTTTTATTTTGTGGCGAACTATGCCGAAATTTGTTTGTTTAAATTCATGCCGAACAATAGTCTGTATTCATATTTATGCAGAACTGTATAAATTTGTGCCGAATTCTGGTGAAGTGTCTCTGATTTTTCCTTGCCAGGGAACCACGTCTAGAAAAGCGAGTGGAAAACTGACTGTTTTTAGACCGAAAGTTACATCAATCCGGCATTCGATAGAACCAAATTTTGGCTTGCGAACGCCGAAACTGCTCTACGGATTGGACTGCACGGTAGGTGCTCAGCACTGTCTCGAGGGTGGATGCTCCGCTAGATCCTACGTACGAGACTACCATCTATCTCCGTAGGTGACAACCCTAGATTGTTCCTTTAGCCTTTTGCAAGGTTCCAGTTATCCAGTGTGAAATGTAATGTGTGACTCGGATGTTACACTAGAACTTTCTAGAGACAGAAATTGATTACATTGGGAATTCCAAAGAAAAGGAATCTAGTGTTTTCTCACATGTCAAAGAGGATCGCTCTACCCGTATTGTTTGTGTACTCTGCACCGTGCTCTTCTGTAACGGAAGAGGCGTACCTTTTGACAAATGTGTCCATTTTAAACCCCTGGGTCGAGGCAAAATCAAATTATGGACCCTATATGGGCGGGTAGACCCCTAAATTATGGCGTGTGACCTGTGGATTTCAGATCCATTCTCTTTGGTGTCCAACCCTTTGTCGAAATATTTTGGAAAGATTGTGCGGGTTGGGACAAGAGTTCGGCGCCAAACATAGTGAAGCTGAACTGCACAGGTTATGTGCCACAATCTTTGGTGCTGACCATAGGAGGCTAGAATTTGAAATAATTTTTGGGGGGTATCATTAATAGTCATATTTATCAAAAAAAAATGCCAGAGGCATGTAATTATTTACTGAAAGAAAGTTTTATTTGGAGCGCAGAAATTTCACCATGAAAAATACAAAACCCGTTCTTCCTGCGAGGAAAACAACGGAGGAAATGCCTTCTATTGAGATTGCCTGGTAGCAGAGGGCACCTGAATATCTTTCCCGTGAATCAGATGGTGTCAACATAGAACAATTTCCTTCTGTTGTTAGTAGTGAAGTTACGTTGAGAAAGATTCAATAGATTGTTATTTAAGTTGTGGTGTACTTCTTCTAGTGGTGTCATGTGAATGTCGACTACATGACACTTCACCTATATGGGCCTAGGGGAATGCATTGTGTATTTGGCTTCTAATTGTAGAGGTTCCGGAGTGACAGAAACCTGAACCCCCGTTAGGAAACCATTGTATAAGAGACGTAAGGGTCTTAGAGTTTAAAGTTGTGGTTATGTTTCTACCTTAATTACTTTCTTGTACTTACGGATGTTTGCAAGGGGTATAATCACAAGTATGTATTAAGTCTTGGATGAGGCGGTACATTAGCACAGATTCACCCACACAACACTTAGCAAGCTAAAGCGAAAGCACTATATGAAGCGAAAGCACTTGACAGTCTTCCCATGCGTCCTCGAGAACGTTTGGTCATCTTAAGTAATACAACCGGCTTGTCCTTTGCTGCATAAAGGATTGGGCCACTTGCTGCATTTATTCCTACTGTCTTTTATTTACTCGTACTTTGTTTATTTGCTTTATAGAAAACCCCTAAAAATCCGTTTGCTAAGTATTTGCAAAGAATTCCTGATCCATACCACTAGTCAGCACCTTCTGCTCCTCGTTGGGTTCGACACTCTTACTTATCAAAAATACTGCGATACACCCCCTATACTTGTGGGTTATCAGGTACTGGCGGGCAGTTCGTTATCCTTTGGAAGCAACTTTTTCATTATTTTCAGCAACTTTTCAAATCATTTGTCAGTCACACCGTTCTCTGCCTTCCATTGCAGCAATTTCAGTGTGCTACCCAGTTTTTTGTGCCCATCTTCATAATTTGGGTATAACAATTTGTTGTGATCCTCTAACATCTTCTTGAACTTCAACCTCTCTCTTTCAGTTACGCATTCTTCCTAGGCATCAGCAATGGCCCGACTAAGATCATCATCGGGCAGATCGGATGCCCGTTCTTCATATTTTTCTTCATCAATGTCTTCCATTATAGTACCATCGTATTCAGGGGACATAGTAGGGTAGTCGTTATCATTCTCTTCTTCTTCGTTGTCTTCCATCATAACCCCTCTTTCTCCGTGCTTGATCCAACAATTATAGCCGGTCATGAAACCGGACCGAAACAGGTGGCTATGAAGGACGCTTGAGGAAGAGTATTCCTTATGATTCCGACAGATACCACATGGACAAGACATAAAACCATTCCGCTTGTTTGCCTCGGCCACAAGAAGAAAAGAACGCACGCCTTTAATGAACTCGTTAGAGAGTCGGTCAGCGTACATCCATTGCCGGCTCATCTGCATTATATAATTAATTAAGTACATCAAACATAATCATAATTAATTAGTACTAATCTAAAAAACAAAATTAAAGCCAGCAACCGGGACTAAAGATATGATGAACCTTTAGTCTCGGTTAGAGGCACCAACCGGGACTAAATGTGGACGTGGAGACAACATGTCGACACTATGTCCTCAGTGGGCAGCACTAAGCCAGTAAATTAAATGACGACACTATTTTGAGTGGGTGGCAGCATAATCATAATTAATTAGTACTAATCTAAAAAACAAAATTAAAACCAGCAACCAGGACTAAAAATATGATGAACCTTTAGTCCCGGTTAGAGGCACCAACTGGGACTAAATGTGGATGTGGAGATAACATGTCAACACTATGTCCTTAGTGGGCAGCACTAAGCCAGTAAATTAAATGACGACACTATTTTGGGTGGGTGGCAGCATAATCATAATTAATTAGTACTAATCTAAAAAATAAAATTAAAGCCAGCAACCGGGACTAAAGATATGATGAACCTTTAGTCCTGGTTGGAGGCACCAACCGGGACTAAATGTGGATGTGGAGACAACATGTCGACACTATGTCCTCACTGGGCAGCACTAAGCCAGTAAATTAAATGACGACACTATTTTGGGTAGGTGGCATCACTATGCCAGGGGTGAGTGTGTCGACATTATGTCATCAGTGCCCGATACTATATTGTGCTGCTTAATCTATAAATAGGTATGCATTCTTGTGAAGAACTGCAAGATGGTGTGCGAGACCAGGGTCACCAATACGGCGGAGCTTCTCGTCCTCAGACATCTTCGAGGAGCTCGCCGTAGAGGCACTCTCTCATATGTGAAATTAGTTAGCTCCACCAACATACTGATCTAGCTAGAGAAGATATAAACTGAAAGATCGTGTGCGAGAGCAGGGACACCACTACGGCAGAGCTTCTCGAAGATGTCTTAGGATCCTGTTCTCAGACATCTTCGAGGAGCTCACCATAGAGGCAATCCCTAATATGTAAATTGTTTTAGTTACCCGGCGTATTAATCTATAGCTAGAGAAGTTATTAACTCGAAGATGGTGCCAGAGGGACACCACTATGGCGGAGCTTCTCTCGAAGATGACTTAGGATCCTATCCTCAGACATCTTCGAGGAGCTCGCCATAGAGGAGCTTTCCGAAGATGTACTGTGATGTCTTCTTATCAAGCTTTTCTGAATAATCCTATCTTTGTTACAATTTTTTCAGTTTATTGAACGCAGGTAGACGAAGAAGGATATTTTGCCCAACTAGTTAGAATGATGAACTCACGCATGTGTATGCTTCTAAAATCAAATTTCGAGTCTATGTGCCAAAACAAGATATATATAGATAGAATCCACATATTGTGATATTTACCTTAGAGTTCCTTACATTAATACAAGATAGATAGAATCTAAACATCGATCTCATGCTATCGTTGCAAAAATTACTACCAAACTAAATCCACAAATCCATCTACAAGATAGAGCATGAAATGAGCTAATATACCAATGAGAATTCAAAGTATGAAGTTGCTCACCTTTTAGAACCTTTGGATAGATGGAGCACCACAAAATATAGACAAATCTTGAGAAAAAAAGGCATGAACTCGAGCTTGAAGTAAGAAAGAGAGAGAGGAGAGCCACCAGCTTGAATGGTGGCTCGGGCAGGGGAAGCAGATATAGTCAGACCTTTAGTCCCGATTCGTGTCTAGAACCGGGGCTAAAGGTCTACCTTTAACCCCGGGTCGTATAACAAACCGGAACTAAAGGATCTGGCGCCCGACCCGGCCTACCTAAAACCCTTTAGTTCCGGTTTGTTACACGACCCGAGACTAAAGGTCCCGTTCGAACCGGAGCTAGTGCATGCCACCCCTGTAGCCAGATCTAGTCGTTGGACCAGTGCTTCCAATCACGTACAGCTGGTCCGATCCAGGCTTGAAGGACAATGGTACCGCGGAGAGTACTGTGTCCAAATCACCAATGGAGGCGAGGGGTTTGCCACAATTATAGCACGACACAATCGATCAAAAATAGTGGAGGCGGTGCCTCGCTCGTGCGCTCGTCGCGGCTGAGGGTTTTTTCTCAGGTTCTCTACCTATGACCGCATGCACTGGAATTTGCTAGGTTGAGAACGATCAGGCAGGGAGGCTAAGGCTATGTGTGGCCGGTGGTGCATCTAACTTTCTTTTCTCGTATGGTGGCCGCTGGCCGGCCTGGAATTTGCTTGGTCGAGAACATCAGATGCGACAATACAGGGGAGGCTGTGTGTGAAATTTTTTTCAGGGAAGGCCGGCGGCGCATCTAATTTTTTTCAGGGAAGGCCGGCGGCGCATCTAACTTTCTTTTCTCCTATGGTGGCCGGAGGTGACCTAATTATTTGGTAAACTCTAGGATGAAACTTTTTTTATTATAATGGCAGTGGTGGGTAATTTTTACTCTAATCTAATTAAGTCTCATCTAATGGTCATAAACTTTGTCTATACAATAAACAACCGGATGTTACTGATTTTTCTGGGATTTTCTAGAGTATTTTTTTCTAGGTGAGCCCGTAACGTACTTTTAATATACTAGAAAATATGTCTGTGCGTGGCACCGGAAGAGAAGAAATCTATTTTGGTAAAACACGCAAATTAATTTGTCATAAGTAAAATTACGTTGTTTGGCAAAATTCATCTACCTTTAGCCGCTCTAGGGTGAGGCACTTCGCCTCCATTCTATGAATGCCTTCGCTTTTATCGAGGCTAAGAAATATAGAAAGGTTATGAAGACGGGAAAATTATTAAGAGAATAATTCAGTGTATGTATGGGTGCTATAGAACAAAGTACAATCAACCCTCGTTGACATCACCCACAAAATATCATGAAAACATGACATGCCCACAGTGGTAGAATTACTATTTATGTTTCACCGATAATTCAGATGTTTGGAGAGATTACCACATAACACTTTCTCCATAAACAATGTTCTAATGAAATCTAACCATGTTGTACACTTACGCTTATCCGCAATCAAATCATGCAATCCGTAGTTGCATGTGGATAGACACTCCTCCCGCTTTTTTATTGGTATGAATTAATTAAATGAGAATATATGAAAGATAGGTACGGAAAATGTCTGATCTATTTGGGCCAGAAGTTTTAGGATTTTTTTTACCTGACTGACTGACTACTCTCGGTCCAAACCGGCAGCGAGGATGTACAGCTAAGAAAACTTGAATCAGAAACAACCACTTAGAATAGTCAGTCAAAATCAACCAATTAATTTAATCCCTCCCTAGTTGTCCACCGCTGAGGCGCCGACCCACACCTGGCACCGCACTCAACACGTCTCCACGCACGCAACCTGCACACACACACCGGTTCACGCCACCAGACCCATTATTTTGCAAAAACACCCATGCACTACCGGGAAGAAATGCCATCAGGTCCACACACAGGCGTGCCCTCCTTCCCGAGCGTGGATACAAAGCTTCTGCACGCCACCGTCTTCCTCACATGTAGCACCACTGCCAGGGTCCGCCGTGCGTGCTCTGCCGCGTGCCGCCGCAAGGTCGCGCCCGCCTCCTGTTCTCCAACCACCTCAAGCTCCGGTGTCGCCGCCCACAAGCCTCGGCGGTCTTTCCCCGCTTGCCACGACCGGACGTAACCGACGATGAGCTCTCCATCACCAGCAGCGGTGTGCACCGCGCGCCTCGGTGAGACCTTTCCCATGAGGGGTGCGCCGCCTCCGCCCCTTGTTCCTCGAGCTGTGATGCCATAGCGCGGGAACTCGTCTCGCCCACTCGACATCCATGTCGATTGCACCAGGGCCGGCGTCGACGTCCTTGCCCCCAGGATATCAGGACGGCAACCGCTCGATGCTACCAACCGCGCACTCTGCCCCCTGTGTTGCCTGATTGTGGTCAACTTCTCGAATCATGCCAGCGGTGCTTCTCGTTTATTCCAAAGGAGGCTGATTCTTGTCAATTTTCGAAGCTATATTAATCGGTGGAATTCAGTTTAAGATAACAATGTGGGACTATTCAGTATAAAATATCTATTTTCTGGTTTACCGGTAAACGACCCATAAGAAAAAGGGGCCAGGAGAGCAGCGCTGTTAACGTACGATTAGGAGTCTCTCGTGGCCCATAAGCAAAAGCCCAGGAGAGCAGCCCATAAGAAAAATCCAGGAGAGCAACGTTGTTCTCAAAAATGTCGAGCAATTTTTACGGGTGGCATCGCTGGTAATACAGCGTTTGGTGGGAGCATAAATCCGTCCGTAAAAATGTTGGACCGGGATAAACATCCGTCATTTATTATCATGTATAGATAATAGATTAGTCAAAGATCTTCTCCCTAGCCTTCTTAATCTCTTATTGATTAGTCAAAGTAATATAAAATGAAGGTTACCTTAGCGAAAATAAAATGTATGTAACGTGATATCGATCTCAGTTTCACACGGATGAGCTGGCTATCGTGACAACTTAGGCTGTTTGTATTATTGAAACCCTGAATTAACTATCCAATGCATCATTTGTGATCTACTTGTCGCTGACTTTAATGTAAATATTATCCTCCGATTAAGGATTTAAGGATAGATAGATATTCGGTCAGGTATGTGTAAATGATAATCCTATAGTTTGCATGGGCCTAAAATTCAGATAAGAACTTCGAATCATTGGTTAGCACGGTCATGCATGGCGAATTAGTGATTAGGATGAAAGTGTTCCTTAGTTTTGCTTGCATGATGCATGGACTTTCTTTGGTATTTTCTCAATGTTTTTTAGATATTTTGGACTGCTACTTTGACACGAACTGTAACCCAAGTTCTCAAGCATACACACTGGTGACATGTTAGAAGCGCAAACAAGTCCATTTTCTAGTAGATCATCCATAAAAACGTTCCCATGTTCCCAGTGGGACCTAATTCGTTCCCACCTAACGACTGACTTAAGCATTGGCCATATATTGGACCCCATGAAAACCAGGAGTAACAAACAAGCTAGAGAACTTCAGAAGGAGGCTAGAATCTCCCGACAGGCGACAAAGCCAGTGAAGCATATTATATATATATCGATCCTATGTTGAGACATATGGAAGCTGACTGGCTAGCTAGCTAGTGATCTTTGTGAAGTGGACATGCAAATGCATGGCAAGCGTATATTACAAATATGGGCTAAGTCCTTTGTCTTATGTGATATTTAAGATATTTTCTAAATTTCAAAACCCATGTGTGTGGAATGACATATATGATTTGATCCAAATTAGTGGCAGCTCACACGTGTATATGGCAAGAGGAGTACGAGCTAAAGTTTAGTTTCACATGAAAAGTTGGAGTAGAGTTACACCATCTTATAAGATGGAGTGTCTCACCACTTTATAAGTGAGTGAGAAGAAAAGTGCTACACGCGCATCCCTCTTCCGACGTTGCTCGCCCGCTCGTCACGATGCATGCACGCGGTTTGCGGAATAAGCCGAGTTTGTCTTTTTGTTGCTCAGGAAAACTGATGCGGTTTTGACTGACGTGTCAACAGTTAGTCGGTTCGGATCGCTCCCGGATTGTGGGCTATTGTAACTGACTCGAACTCATGTGCGACGTGGCTTCGACTCACGTTGTACCATGTACAGTTTCCGAGCCGCTCTATATAAGAGCATGTGCGGCTTCCACCACACACACCTAAACCAATCAAGGGTATTGCCAGCCTCTGTGCTTGCGCCACCATCACAGTCTACTCCATCCTGATCGCCAACGTGCACCGACGAACGGGAGAGCAGGTCTTCGGAACCACTCGCATTTGCGATCCTATACGGGAGCGAGCGAATAAGGTATTTGGGAAGCACTCTGCGCGACTGCTCAAGTTCGTCATGAAGAGCATCCATGTGCACCACGTCTGCTACATCGTCTTCTTCGACTTCGACAGGCTACAACAACCTCTACACCAAGGACGACTTTATCGGCAACCGATCGGTACGTATTCCGTGATGTGATATGTTACTATACTATGGCTGGTTTTGTATATACACCGCTAATGTTAGTGTTGATTAATACATATAGTATGTTAGAGTTTCACATAATTATAGTTGTTGTAGTCCTGATTTATATACTGGAATTAATTGTGAAAATTGTGCCTATCCAACAGCATATTGCTTCCAAGTAGGCTCCAATTTGGCACACAATAGGTAATACTAAGTTTTTACGTGCAATTGGGCAAGAAACTACGTCCAACTTATATGTTAGTCATACTTAGATCTCCCAGTGACATGGTTTTACACAGCAGTACATTGTTGTATATAAATCGATGTGGGCGGATGTAGTGTTATTCAACTTAGATCCTTCGGAGATTAAAAATGATAACATGCATACAAAGACATACGATGTGCAACATGCATGCACCGATATATTTATTACCGGTCACTTCATAGCAATTACTTGCTAAATTTTTTAAATAATATTTTTTTCTCATTTATTTCGAAATATAATATGTGATTTTAGGATTTTCAAAAGTAGCACAATGTCGGTGTCGCCGACACCGAGTGAGCCAGTCGGCGTAGGCTACCCCGTGTGACCGTTGGTGGCGGGTCCCACCAGCCGACAGGCCGCAAAGTTCGGCGCGCGGGTCGTGCAGACGGTGTCTCCCACACCGACCAGGGTAGTCGCGGCAGCCCACATCGACTGGGCCAGTCGCGCTAGGCCACCCCGTCTGGCCCTTAAATAAATCCAGCCACCGCGCAACGCTCCCCACCGCGCCGACAACTTCTTCCTCATCTTTTGCTCTTCCCTGCCGCAGCTCTCTTCCTCTCCAGCTCGTATTTCTTCCGTTTTGCATAGCTTTCCTCAAGATCTTCAGGCAATACTTAGCATAGCTATAGTTTAAGCTCCGTTCTACTGATTGACTAGCTTGAGAGGTGTATTTTGTTGGTGGTGGTGCTGGTGGTGAGAGCAGTGGCAATGGTGGTGGTGGTGAGGAGCTGACTGAGCTACATGATGGTGCCGACCCAGTGACTGAAGACCGAGGGCTTTACACGCTTCAAGAGAAAACCCTAATCTCTCGCTAATTATATTTTTTACTTGTTAGCTGCTAGATATCATTTGTTAGCTGTGCGAATATTGGTCCGGGTAGAGTAGTAACAGACTTAGATTGTTATTTATGTAGCTAATTGCGGAGTATGTTATTAGACTTGATTATGTTTTGTTGTTTAGTATATTTTTAGGTCGGCAGATATGTCAGATGCAATGAAGTTTGTTTTTTACTATGGTCCTAGTCAAGTCAGATAAAATCATTAGGGAGTTGATCTGAGTGAGTTTCAGTATAGTGAGTTGGAACTGACGGCCTCTCTAATATGGACAATTCGTCAGTTGAGCGACTGGTTGGCAGCCTATTTAGAACTTCCTGATACATACACCGTTGGTGTGCATGCATTGTGGACAAATTCAAGGTCAAAGTTTACATTTTATTTGAGGCCGATAGATGAGAACTCTAATTGGGTGGGTTGGTTAAAAGGTTGGCGGACCAGGCACCTGTCGCCTTAGTGCTTCCCGTGGAGAAGCACGTCAATTCACTTGTAGCCCAAGGTGGATACGATCATGGCCAGAGCAGCCAGGCCTAAGCTGGAGGTGGTGGTTACGAATCAGGGCAGAGTAGCCATGCACACACTAGAGGTTATGAATCAGAGCATAGTAGTCAGGCAATAGGAGGAAATATTTTTAGTGGGGAGACAGATTCAGACGAGAGAGATGGTCATCTACAAGAGCATATGGAAGAGGAAGATATAGACGGTGAAATTGATATTTCAGAAGATTCTAATGAGTTAGATGAAGAACATGAGGTACCGATTCCTGCCTCATGGAATCAGGACTTCTCGAGAGTGATGAATGTGAATGATAGACATGATTTTGTCTAGCGGTATCACCAAAACACTATCACCCATGGTGCCTTGTACCCGAGTAAGAAACATCTGCAGGAAGCAATCATAGCATGGGCAATCTCCACACAAAGGGTTTTCAGAACTAAGGTGTCATCGCCAAAATACTTGACGATGGAACGCGAGAACGACGGTTGTCCTGCAAGGGTACATGGCTATTGCCCTAAATATGAAACAAACTAGAGGGTGAGCTAGTTTGTGTCGCACACATATATACTTCCTAGTATCCTTCAGGATCATTGAAACCTGACGTCTACACTCCTGGCTCGATTGTTATACATAGAGATTGTGGAGCGCAAATCAATGGAAGCTAAAACTATTGTGAATAAAGTCAGGGTCAGATTTAACTATAGAATTTCTTATGGAAGGGCTTGGAGGGATAAGCGAAAGGCACTGGAGGAAAGATTTGGCTCATTTCTAGATGGACACTACATTAGAGGAATCTAGGAACCTATGTCAACATCCAGCACTTCATGTCGTACCCAACTGTGAGGGTGTTGTATCGGGTGTTCTTCTCGTTTGCTATATGCATCCAAGCCTTCAATAACTATCGACCAGCTCTATGCGTAAATGGGACATTTCTCATTGGAAATTACAGGGGGTAGATCCTAACCGCCATTGGTCAAAATGGCAACAATCAAATCGTGCCTCTCACATTTTCTTTCGTGGAGAGCGAGAACACCGATAGTTGGACATGGTTCTTCAGGGAGCTGAAAATAGCAGTTATTCAGGATAAGACGAACGTGTGCATCCTTGATGATAGGCATGCATGTATACTCAACACGATTAAGACACTGACACATCCTAGGCCTGATGAACCTACCCAATGGTTGGACTTGCAGAGCCGGCGGTGCATGCGCCATCTTGGGGAATTTTTTACTCACAGTTCAGGAATAAGGCCCTCATGAATCTTTTCAAAAAACTCTACAAGCAGAATCAGTAGTGGAAGTATAACAAGTTGCGTGCATATCTTAACAAATTCACATGAAAACAAGTTCGAGAGAGGAAAATGGCGTTAGACGCAGTAGTGGAAGATCATCTACTAGTAGTCGCTTCACAGACAGCTTCAAGAGCAGCACCAGAGGAGGAAGAACCAATTGCTCTTTGTGACTTGCCAGGATTTGACCTATCGGGTACTACGAGAAGGGCAGGGAGACAGATTAAAAAAATTTGAACAATGCATACAACACGATCCTGTAGAGAGATGGTCTTTGATGCATGACACACATGGAGCTAGGTTCGGCGTCATGACTACTAACCTCGTTGGGACATATAACTTTGTCCTGATCAGGCTGGAGGTTCGTCGTGGCAGCAAGAGGCTTCTTTCAACGGTTGGCAGCAGCTAAGCTCTTTTCAGGCTGGAGGTTCGTCGTGGTAGCACCAGCAGCAACATCCCATGTGGAACTTCGATCTTCGTCCACCATCCCAGCAATAGGGTATGTGTCTTAATATCTATCGTCTACGGTTCACAATCACTCATTACTTACTATTTCTTCTACATGCAGGACCCTATGGATATCAGCACTCCTTGTCCTAATCCACATGGGGGAGTGAGCCGGAAGATGCACAGCAGACACATGATCTACATGACCAGTGGATGAGTATGTTTCAGACTCCTCCACCACACCCCACATGGGATACATGGTACCATGATGATGGGTCTTAGATTCCTCCTAGTAACGTTGGGCCACCCCATAGATATGGCTAGAGTACCCCTCTCTGTTACCTCGATGTCGTGCCAGACGTCGAGACTGATATCTATCTATGTATGAGACATATATTTATCTACTTCCAATGCATGAACTATCTATGTGAGAGACATAGACTTATCTACTTGTGAGACATGTTACTATTATTTCGCATTGTTCTTTATTTCACTAACAAACAACTATAATAGATAATTAAGATATAAACACGAACTGAATAAAACTTGCATAACCTAACTACGATGGTGCCTCGCCCTTTCCCTTGCTCGTCAGTGATGAAGCGCCCTTGTTCTTCTTTGCTCTTGCCTTCTCCTTGGCAGCTCTCTGGCTCTTGCCACTCAACGGCATCAAGATATCATATTCGTCCTCACTCTCTTTGATCCAATAATAATGGTCATTTGCCAAAACCTGCAATGTTTTTTGGCTCTTAAGCTTTGCCTTCTCCCACCTTGCATTGATCCGGAGAAGTTCCTGACGTATTTCCTCAGGGGTCCTTTGGGGCCACCATGACCTATATAATTTCTCACCCAACTCAGTGAGTAGGATGTCACTACTGATGTGAGCATCCCATGTAACTAGAGTATCGTCTATCCTAAACTCTCTGACTAAATCTAAAAGGTGATAGGTCATATATCTATTAAAGCTATGATCAAAAGGTGATGGCTGTAAAAATGGTCATCTTCCACCACGTTTAAACATTGTTTTCAGGCAAGAAATTGACAAGAAACTCTCAATCCTTGCCACTAATGACTAATAATTGCAAATATATGCAAAACCTTCTTTTGAATTGTGTTTTGCAGGAAATCACGCTTTTTAATGCAAAATCAGGAGTCATAATGAAGGTATTTGAGGAAGTCCACATGGCCAAGTAATTGTGGAGTCAATTCCAAGCATCAGACACCGTAATGACCACTAGTATGGATACGGCCCACCCGTACTGTCCGCCTGTACCATGTGGCGATGGCTTCATCTCTCAAACCCTACAACTTTCGTTAAGATGCCTATATATTCCGAGACTCCAGTTGCCGGCTAGGAAGCCGCCATTCCTAGATTGCATCACAACACCACCAAAGGAGATCCACACCATTGTTCATCCATCCCCTCCATTAGCCATAGCCATTGCTTTGTACTTTAGATCTCCTTGTGATTTCGCGACAATTGTAAGAATATTTGATTTCAATCTATGTATTTTGCACAATGTTTTCTATCCTTGATCTTATTGTTATGAGTGAGTAGTCCTCACGGGCTGTGGGTTGGGGAGAAACCTCGCAGCGATTATGTGCATCTAATTCATGGGAGCATTGTGTATTGTTTGAAATAGTGATTTGTATGTTTCTTTGTCTCTTGTCTCGATCTGTGGACTTGGAGGTACCCAAGATCCCATAGATTAATAAAGGCTTGAGGTGAGATATTTGGCTAGCGGCAATCTCATAGGAACCACAGTGATAGAAATAGTAGTACGGTCTTCGCTTAGTGACACATTCGGGATCACAACAACATCACCACTTAATGTTTTGATCTATGGTTTACACTTAATAATCGTTTATAGCCCGTTGCTTCGTGGTGCACTCGGTTGGATTAAAATACTTTTGCTATGCCCGCTGCATCATGGGGGCTCTAGTATATTAGGATGTGTTACCCAAGAGATTATCACTATTAAAACTTTACATATGAATGTGCTTATTATTATCTTTCATCCCATATGATGTGCAGATGCAGGTGGATCTTCAATCCTCGCCTATCTCCATCCATTGATTCAACCCACTATAAAAGTAAACTAGATTGGTCTGGTAAACAAAGGTTAAACAAAGAAAGAAAGTCTTGTAGACGTGTCCTTTTTATTTCCTTTTAGCATTGCTTTCCAAGGTTCGATTAAACCTAGGTCTTATAGGGGAAAAGCTATTATACTTCATCCGTGAATCCGGATCGAAGGTATCAACCCTTTTTTGGCGTCGTTGCCAGGGAAACAATTTCGATATCCTAGTGAGGTCACTAGAGACCTTGTTTTTAGTTTTATTATTGTTTGTAGTTTTATTCTTGTTATTAGTTTACTTTCTAGTTATCTATTTTAAAACCCAAAAAATTAGTTACTCATTATTTGTTTTTTTACTTAAAAATACCAAAAATATAAAGACCCATGGCTCAAAAGAGACTTGGGGAGTATGCTACGCCCACTGATGATTTTATTCGTGCACCTATCACTCAGCCCGCTATTGAAGCAGAAGCATATGAAATTAGGCCTAACATTTTAAGTTTGGTTCAGCAAAACCAATTTGGAGGCTCACCTTTTAAGGATTTAGGTTTGCACTTAAATGCTTTTACTGAAATTTGCGACATGATGCGTATTAAGGATGTAGATCCAAATGGTTTTAAATTAAGGTTGTTTCCTTTCTCTCTTAGACGAAACGTTAAGGACTGGTTACTAGCTCTACCTAAGGACACTATTAAATCTTGGGAGGAATGCACTAATATGTTTATGACTAAATTTCCCCCCTAGCTAAAACTATGCAACTAAGATCTAGCATTATAAGATTTAGACAAGAAGATCACGAGCCACTAGAGCTTGCATGGGAAATGATGAAAGAAGCCGTAATAAACTGTCCTAGTCATGGGATGGAAGAATGGCTTATATTATATTTATTTTATAATGCCTTAACCCAATGTCTAAGTTTATGCTAGATACAGCAGCAGGAGGTGCAGGGGTTTCGCGTATGAAAACAATAAATTTTACCCTACGCCCCTGAACCCCTGAAGCTGTCAGGACCTATCTATTAGTAATACAGTAACGGGAGGGGATTTTCGCGAACTTACCCTTTAAGACCAAAAAGCGTTGTCAACGCTCAGGAGAGCGTGGTTGATGTAGACGAGCTGAAGCCAACCTCAAGGTCATGATGAAGTCCTCGCGCTCCAACGACTTGAGTGCCTCAAGTGCGACACCTCGCGGAGAGTTACACACGTCCAGTGCCTGACGATGACTCCCGCTTCCTCGATCCATCAGTAGTTGCGGAAGTAGAGCTCCCGGATCTGAATCTCGTAGCACGACGGCGCTCTGCGATGAAGATGTCTCTCGTTCGCGCAGTCCAGACTTGGGACCACGATCACGAGAGAGAGAGGGGGGATAAAATATCAATTAGAGGTCCTCCCAAAAGTGAGAAGACCTTTATTGATTATTGGTGTATTTTATTTGGCCAAATACCCCCACTATATAATGGGGGAGGGGAGGTACTACCTCCCTCAAAGTCCCGGGGTGGGACTAAAGGAGAGGAGGGGGAGGGGCAGCCGCCGGCCACCCTAGTGGGCCACGCGCGGGGAGGCTAGGCCTAGCCGGCCACCCCCTTGCCCCTTCTCCCTCTCTCCTTTCCCCTAATGGGCCCTCTCCCCTCCAGGAATTGGCCCGTTAAGCCTTTGACCATTTAATTGATTTTTCTCTTTATTAAATAATTATGAATAAATGATTAAATCAATATTTAACAGTCATTCACATATTATTCAACCTCCATGGCTATGGAACACCTTCCACCTCCACTTCGGACAACCTTCGGACTTACCTAAACCCTTCCGGTTTTCTCTCTACTATTCTTCGGTGATTCCTCCGATCCTATAAACACTCTCTAAGCATCATCAAGCCCTTAAGCGTGATACCCCACGGTTCGGGAACACTCCAGACATGGTCAGAACACTCCCGTACCAATGATCGACAGAGGGACCTGGATGGCCATGTGACCCCTGTGCGTTCCACGAAGATCTTTCATCGTTTGAACCGGGACAGTCGTGTCTTATTCCCTTTGTCTCTTGATAGTTGCATTGCCCGAGATTTGATCAATGACATCACCATGTCGTCTTCAATTTCGTTACCGAACAACGCTACTTGACTTGTTCCGACAAGTGATATCCTCGTGATCAAATCACATGCTGCGCAGCTATTGGATATAACTTCTCCGAGTGGGCCCTTTGAGTATCTTCCCGTCACATGGACGGACAAATCCCGCTCTTGAGATATATTGCCTCTACGGTTTTCTCCGAGTACCTGAACACACCTTTATAACCACTGTATTACCAAGTGGCGCTTGATGCTATCTAAGCACTCTCAGGAGACAGTGATTGATATAGCCTCACGGTCTAAGGAATAGTCTACGAGGATCCATTTCTAATCATCGTAACTTGAACTTCGTGACATGATCGGGTCACGATGTTTAGGTTGGGTATTGGTTCATCATCTCATTCTCGGAATGAGATGACTCCATTTCCAACTGGCATAAATGCCACATGATCAGAAAACATGATCATCTGTTGACCAATGAACCAGTGACTAGAGTTTCACTAGGAACTCCTGGTTGTTTGTATATCACACGTGTATTGATGTTTCCACTCAATACAGTTATAGCATGATATAAAACTTAATCATAAACTATATGAAATATGATAATAGTCCTTACTACTATTTCTCTCTAGGGCATATTTCCAACAGTCTCCCACTTGCACTAGAGTACAAAGACACTAGCTGCATTTGTTCTCAATCATTGGCACCATATATCCAGTACCCTGAACATGCTTGCTCATGGAAGAGGTTGAGTCTTGGGTCTATACTTTACAGTCCCAAATCCTTTGCAACTTACTAATGTCACCTTGATTGACATTAATACCTTATCATCACATGATAGCATCTGTGTGTATGCATCGTCGCTATGGCAGCAGAACGAGGCCTGATTCCAGGAGCCTACAGTGACTTTAGATCAACCTCGAGGGCTTTCTCATGGGCACTGTTCCCTGGGACACATCATTCTACGTTAAAAGCGAACTATCCCCGCCATAACATTATACAACACTTTAGATGGTACCCTTATCTATTATTATAAATGTATTCATCGAAACACCAGTGCACTCTGTGCAACTTTTGATGTTTTGTTCACCTCACTTCCTACTTGACTTTAATCGGTATCTATAGGAGTTTCCAACATATTCCCTTATAACATAACCCTTTATGTTTTAAGATATGTCATCCTTTATGGATTTGGAAAACATGTCTGCAGTTCTCTACTAGACACTGCGGACAAAACTCAGCTCAACGTTCTGTGATTCAAACTTAATCACTTTTAAATGTTTCTTATTTGGATCATATATTATGTTAAGTTATCATCATGGTTTTCTAAGACAGAACCTATGTCTCAACATAGTGGATGACGATCATCCTTTTTCTTTCTATCAACCATTGATGTTAAACTTAATACTATTCCTAATTTGAGTTATTAAGGACTAGTTCCTTAATTAACTTCTATTATGAAACCCCTTTCAGAATCTCTTAAGGAATACTACATAATATCATAATACACCTATTATCAACTTTTACATCTTATAAATCATTATTTATAAGTATTTGCTCTTTCATTCTTAACACACTTAAGAATTACTCCTATAAGCTCCCACTCAAAAATTTGTCAATCACATATTGTTTGAGGAAGACTTTCACAGCCCCCACTCAATTTTATGCAAATGCATATATACTCACTATTTTGAATAACTTCAAAATCCTTTGATAAAATATCAAAGTGAGAGATTTACTATGAGACACTAGTACTTTTACTAGTTTTAAATCCACTAGACATTTAGCACACTTGAATCAAATTCATTTGAATTCGTCCAATACTTGACAAATTGTGCTTTTGTCATTCACCCTTTTTTCACTATGGCTTTGCAGTCATTTGGGAAAATTCAACTAACCCCTTTTACTTGTGAGATTCAGCAACGAATTGCTTTCTAATCTCAAGGGAAGTTTGCTTCCAGGATTTCTCATAATTTAGTTTACCATTATTTCCTTTGTAGTTCGTAGGTATGTCATATTCCAAGAATAATGACAAACGATTCACAAATGTTTCCATACAAGATATGGATTACATTTTGAATCCTACTTCATGTAGTGAAAATACTAGTGGGGAAAACACAATGATCAATATCATTGATTCTTTCCTTCTATAAAGAGAATCATTCGGGAACGTTGTCCATTGCGCTTTTCAACACTCTGATGCAGGGTTTTGAATCCTCATCGTGTTTTTCACTAATTTCCATTTGCTCCATAATCGAGAAATATCACTAAAAGTGAGCTTTCTCAAAAATGCACCAAAATCCAAGCAATATGAATTTTTCTTCTCTTTTGGTTTCAGCTATGGATTTCGTATTCAAAGTTTCGAATGAATACGCTACAAGGACTTATTCGCTATTGTTTTGGTTATATCGAATAACCCCAAAACTTTCACAAATTCAAATGGTTCACTACATTCTAATTGAGTGCTAACTATTTCTAACTAATGGTCTCAACATCTATACTTCAACGATTTATTTGGTTCCTTCTATTCACCCACTTTGATATCTAATATCACATTGTGATGCTTTGCATTTTGACGTTTCAAAACGGTTTGCATTCCACAATTTCTTTTATGCCATTATTTATAAAGTCGAATTTCATTACTATTGATCAAATCATAGTAATTAGATTCCCTTTTATATTTATACCCTTTTATTGATGAAACACTTTGATCAAATCAAATAGTTTCATATTCATGTTTCCTTTGGTAAACTACTTTACACTTTTAATCAATTATTTAATGATAATTACCATTTTTGTCAAAACACAATACATCGAATATGTATTAACTTTTAACAATTCATCAAACACTTTGTATTCAAGTAATACACGGTGTTCAAGTTATTTTGGCGAACTTAGGCATGATTTACATGTGATAAGAAATCGAATGTCTTTCACATATTATCAACATAACTTTGAATTTAAACAATGGTTTCAGTCATTAATGAATCTATCATTAAGTTGGGTATTTTAAGGCATTTCAATATTTTACAAATGTTCATGCATTATCAATTAGTTTCAAACAACAAGGCTAATTCACAAGTAATCAAACAAGATATGAACATGAATAGAAATCATTCATAAAAGCGGAACAACTATTTGTTACAAACTTATATGAATAACCGTCTCACAGAATGTGAGACACACTAAATAAGTTCACAATCTCTTGATTACAATAATCATCCTAAAACATAAACTAAGTGATAAATGTCAAGGGAGAGCGTCGTCAACCATCATCATCATGCTCGCCATCAACACGCAACATCACCTCCTCTCCAGCAAGCACCTCTCATGCAGAAGGACCTGTTTTCAGCAAAACAGAATAAGTATCAGATATACTTAACACTGCAAATGTGTTTGCAAGATTATAACATTTATAAAACTATATATCAAATATATACCTTTGTCATTGATGACCTGAGCGACATCTGGTTCAACCAACGCATTCCTGAGATGTGTCACAAACCGGTGAAACTCCATTGATTCCGCGTCGCCCCTCATTATGCAAGTCCTGACTTGTGCTTGGTAGCTTGGTGGCAGCGACTGCAGCACAACGCCGTTTGAAAAAGAGCCCGTCATCCAACTATCCAGAAAGTATGAAGGCCTCATGTACACATCATGCATGCGCTCCAAGTGGTCGTCCAATGATGAGTTCTCCTCCATCTTAATGGAGACGAAGTCTCCCATCAGCTCATGCTCCCATATGCGTGCTTGTTGCACGAAATGTGTCCTAAGCTGTAGCATCACCGAACGAGGGTTGACATCACCCATGAAAGGCCACATCTCACGACGAAGATAGCAGTGTTTTCGCTGCTCTAGGGTCTCGCTAAGGAGAACGTGTATGTAGTCGACCACGTCATTCTCGCTAAGGAGAACATGGAGACTCGCAGCCCATATGGAGAAGTTTGATCCATCTAATATGAGCTTCTCTCCTTCTAACCAATCGACCGTCAACCGGAAGGGTAACATCTACATTTATAATTGCAAAAGGAATTTAGACTAAGTTTATAATTAAATGAGTTAATAATAAGTCCACTTAGAAACACCTATCCCCGGAAGGGTTCCTAGTGATAACACGACCCCTATCAGCCACATCTCCCCCAATCATCACGGCCATCGATGTGGGTTCAAGGGTGGACGCTAAACATCGGTCACATCATTAATGCGACTCGTGCTCGATCTTTCAACGATCCGTGATCCGAGGCCATGTCTGCACATGCTAGGCTCGCCAACTCAACCTTAGTGTATTCGTTGTGCAACATGGCTTACACCCATTGTATGCGAACGTAGATATGTCTGACACCCAGGCCTGTACCCTCGATCGCCTCATACCGAAGAACTTTCTTGGTGGTGCACACTAAGGGGGAACACAATCGTTGGTAATTTTAAAAGATATCATCTTATTAGGATGCCGTCGAGTATCTAATACTAGCACACAATAAGATATACAAACAATAACATTGAATGTAAATGCTATGTGATATGGTTCTTCACGTCGTGATCTCCATCTGCCGTCACCGGCTTCCGGCGCCGTAGACACTAGGGTACCGGTGTCATTCCGGCGTGGTAGTCCATCACTTCCGTGACTATCTACTACTATGTAACAAAAGGTAATCACTTTACCTTTGCCACAACCATATCACAAAGCAACGCCCCCTGCAAAACAAAGTTAGACGCCTCTACTTTATCTTTGCATGTTTTACGTGGCTGAATGGGCTTTCGCACAAGAACCGTTCTTACTTACGAACTTTCAGCACAACGATTATCAAGTAGTTGTCTCTACTACACCCCTTTCGGGGCCCTCCGTTGCAAATGGTATACCAACTAATGCGAGAGAGACAGACACCCTCCTAAGCCACTTTATACGGTACAAGCCGTATGTCAAGCATGGACCAGTCTCGTGAATGAATGCGTAAAGTAGGTTGGGGGCCACTTCATCAAGCCTTGCTGCAGTATACACAAGTACACATGGGAGGGTAACAACTAAAAGATCAACGCCCACATGCTACATCTCGTGTGTTCTAACCGTACTAGCATTACTACGCATAGATCTAGCTCTGATACCACTGTAGGGGTTTCGCGTATGAAAACAATAAATTTTACCCTACACCCCTGAACCCCTGAAGCTGCCAGGACCTGATACATTGCAAATGTATCTATAATTTCTGATGTTCCATGCTTGGTTTTATCTACTTTCTTGTGTTTTGTCCACACTTTGGAGTACTTTTCATATGATTTCTTGAACTAACCTATTAACAAGATGCCACAGTGCTAGTTGCCTGTTTTCTGCTGTTTTTGGTTCCAGGAAAGTCAGAAAATCAATATTCTCGGAATTGGACCGGACAAAAGCCAAAGGTGATATTTTCCTGGAAGACTCACGGAGCCAGAAGGAGAGTCGGAGAGGGGCCACAGGGTGGCCACACCATCCCATGGCGCGGGTCCCCCAGGCCGCGCCAGGGCATGGTGTGGGCCCCCTGGACGCCCACCAACCTTGCCCTCTGGCCTATAAGAAGCCTCCCGAGGCATAAACCCTAAATAGTCAAGCCTCCAGCCACGAAAAGTTCCGCTGCGCCGCCGCCACCGAAGGGGAGATTCGGGGGACAGAAAGTCTTTGTTCCGGCACCCTTCCGGGACGGGGAAGTGCCCCCGGAGCCATCTCCATCGATCTCCACCACCATCTCCATCACCATTGCTGATTCCCATGATGAGGAGGGAGTAGTTCTCTCTCGAGGCTAAGGGTTCTACCGGTAGCTATATGTTCATCTCTCTCTATGCATGATCATATTGTGACCATGAGCTTTGTAATCAAGTAGATCTACCTTGCTACTCAAGTGCTTTAATAGATCTCTGCTCTCCCCATGTGTGTGAAAGTGACAGCGTGCTCACCATGGTGGCACTTAGGCTAGAGATTACAAATAATTTTTATGAGTTATATTTGGAGTTGGATGTCTTTATGAAATTGTGGTGTTTGTTGGACTCATCTAGTACTCAAGGTGACAGTGTGGGGTTTTCTAGATGGGAAAGATGGACTTTGAGGTGTGCTGTTATAGCCCTACCATCAATTAGAGTGTTCAACCGGAGAGTAGTTAAGAGTAGTATCATAAAGAGAAGATATTTATATGAGAGTGTTCACTAGTGAAAGTATGATCCCATAGGACTTGTTTCTAAGCATTGAAACACCATTTGCAAATTAGATCTATTACATGTTTGCTTGCTTCCATCTTTATTTCAGTTTGCCTTTAGTCTTTTCCCACGTCAACCACACGCCATCAAGCTATTTTCTAGCACCATTGTTTTATATCCATACCACTTGTATTTCACTATCTCTTCACCGAACTAGTGCACCTATACACCTGACAAGTGTATTGGGTGTGTTGGGGACACAAGAGACTTCTTGTATCTTGATTGCAGGGTTGCTTGAGAGGGGATACCTTTGACCACTTCCTCCCTGAGTTCGATAAACCTTGGGTGATCCACTTAAGGGAAAACTTGCTGCTATTCTACAAACCTTTGCACTTGGAGGCCCAACAACTGTCTACAAGAATAGAAGTGCGTAGACATCAGGACCTATCTATTAGTAATACAGTAACGCGAGGGGCTTTTCGTGAACTTACCCTTGAAGACCGAAAAGCATTGTCAACGCTCAGGAGAGCATGGTTGATGTAGACGAGCTGAAGCCGACCTCAAGGTCGTGATGAAGTCCTCACACTCCAATGACTTGAGTGCCTCAAGTGTGACACCTCACGGGGAGTTACACACGTCCGGTGCCTGAGGATGACTCCCGCTTCCGCGATCCAGCAGTAGTTGCGGAAGTAGAGCTCCTAGATCTGAATCCCGTAGCACGACGGCGCTCTGCGATGAAGATGTCTCTCGTTCGCGCAGTCTAGACTTGGGACCACGATCACGAGAGAGAGAGGGGGAGGGAGAAAATATCAATTAGAGGTCCTCCCAAAAGTGAGAAGACCTTTATTGATTATTGGTGTATTTTATTTGGCCAAATACCCCCACTATATAATGGGGGAGGGGAGGTACTACCTCCCTCAAAGTCCCTAGGTGGGACTAAAGGAGAGGAGGGGGAGGGGCAGCCTCCGGCCACCCTAGTGGGCCACGCGCGGGGGGGCTAGGCCCAGCCGGCCACCCCCTTGCTCCTTCTCCCTCTCTCCTTTCCCCTAATGGACCCTCTCCCGTCCGGGAATTGGCCCATTAAGCCTTTGACCATTTAATTGATTTTTCTCTTTATTAAATAATTATGAATAAATGATTAAATCAATATTTAACATTCATTCACATATTATTCAACCTCCATGGCTATGGAACACCTTCCACCTCCACTCCGGACATCCTCCGGACTTACCGAAACCCTTCCGGTTTTCTCTCTACTATTCTTCGGTGATTCCACCGATCCTATAAACACTCTCTAAGCATCATCAAGCCCTTAAGCGTGATACCCAATGGTTCAGGAACACTCCAGACATGGTCAGAACACTCCCGTACCAATGATCGACAGAGGGACCTGGATGGCCATGTGACCCCTGTGCGTTCCACGAAGATCTTTCGTTGTTTGAACCGGGATAGTTGTGTCTTATTCCCTTTGTCTCTTGATACTTGCATTGCCCGAGATCTGATCAATGACATCACCATGTCATGTTCAATCTCGTTACCGAACAACACTACTTGATTCGTTCTGACAAGTGATATCCCCATGATCAAATCACATGCTACGCAGCTATTGGATATAACTTCTCCGAGTGGGCCCTTTGAGTATCTTCCCGTCACATAGATGGACAAATCCCGCTCTTGACATATATTGTCTCTATGGTTTCCTCCAAGTACATGAACACACCTTTATAACCACTGTATTACCAAGTGGCGCTTGATGCTATCTAAGCACTCTCAGGAGACAGTGATTGATATAGCCTCACGGTCTAAGGAATAGTCTACGAGGATCCATTTCTAATCATCGTAACTTGAACTTCGTGACATGATCGGGTCACGATGTTTAGGTTGGGTATTGGTTCATCATCTCATTCTCGGAATGAGATGACTCCATTTCCAACTGGCATAAATGCCACATGATCAGGAAACATGATCATCTGTTGACCAATGAACTAGTGACTAGAGTTTCACTGGGAACCCCTGGTTGTTTGTATATCACATGTGTATTGATGTTTCCACTCAATACAGTTATAGCATGATATAAAACTTAATCATAAACTATATGAAATATGATAATAGTCCTTACTACTATTTGTCTCTAGGGCATATTTCCAACAGGAGGAACAATCATGGGAAACCTGAGTGTTGCAAACAAATTACTTGATAATATGCAAGATAACCATGCCCAATGGTATGTGGAGAGAACCTCGAAAAGAGTGAGTTCAATCACCGAGGTAAACAATGAAGAGCTTACATCTAAGGTAGACGAGTTACTCAACATAGTAAAGGGTAAGGAAGATAACCAACTTAATGATATCGCTACCGATGTTAATGATATTAATTTTATAGCTTGCACTCCTTATAATACTGCATGGAAAAACCAAAATTATGCTTCTAATGTTCAAAAACATTACTCTAATCCTATAGGAGCTCCTTACAATAATTATGATAATCATAATGGAGTAAATTATAGAAATCTCTAGTTTGAGCAAACTGTTAGAAGTTTTATACAAGCTCAAACCAAGCAAAATAATATATTCATTAAAATCATAGAGAACCATGAAAGTAGTATAGGTAAATTATCTAACCAAGCCGTTGCAATTAGAAATGATGTGTGGGCTCTAAAGGAAAGGACAAAGACCGTGGAGGCTCAATTGGGCAAGGTAGCGGAGAGCCAAGCTCTCATTCTAGAAAATTTTGCTGGGAAGCCTAAGACAAATCCAGTGGAAGCCCTCAAGAAGATGAGGGCGGTAACAAATGAAGAAAATCCTGAAGAGCTGGATTACAGCAACGCACCAACACCGAAATATACCATGGAAGATCTAGTCAAGATGATCACCATAAAGAATCTCGGTATAGAACAAGGTAATGATGCTATGTACCAACAATTTATTCAACAAGTAGCATCTAAAGTTTGTGATTTAGAGATGGAGTATAAGAGACTAGCTGATAAGCTTCCTGCTAATCTAGATGATATATTTGAGCCCACTATTAAAATTAAGGTTGGGGTTAATGAGATATCTGCACTTTGTGATCTTGGTGCAAGTGTCTCAATGATTTGCAAAATCCTATTTGAAAAGTTAAAATTGGGGCCATTTGCAACTACTGAATTAAGACTCCATCTAGTGGATTCAACTTATAAACAAGCTGTTTGGATAAAGGAAAATATAGTTGTTGAAATTAAAGGTAGTCCCGCACTTATTGATCTTGTTATTGTGGACATGCCTAAAGATCCCATAGCACCTACAATCCTAGGTAGGCCCTTCCTAAGAACTATTAAAGCACTAATCAATTTGCATGAAGGTAATGTGAGAATAGGACTACCATCTAGAGATCTTTTTATAGTCCACTTCTCTAGAAAGAAGAAGGCCAAGCCTAATGATGACGATGGTATAATTACTTTGAAAGCCAATTACTTTGGAGTGGGTGTTCCACTCATTAAACTTAAATGATCACCATCCGAGTCAAGCTAATTGATCTTAACTAGAAGAGCTTCATGGGAGGCAACTTATGTGAAATAAAGTTTTTTCTCTTGTGTTAGTTTTGTTTGTTTGTTTGTTTTTTTTCATTTTTGTTTTTAATAAAAAGTGTCCGAGAATACCTTTGGAGAGAGGAGAAGAAATAAGGTAATCCTCTATCTTTTATTTTTACTAACACTTGGCCTAATAAGTATTGATGATTTTTATGAAGTCCATTTGTGTTATTTTGTCCTTTGATAAGATGTGGAAAGATGCATGAAGCTACTAAACAAATTATTTGAAGTTTTTCAGCTCACTGGCCGCATAACGACCAGTAGTACGACCGAAAGGTACCGTACCATGCTCCCGTACCACCTCGAGGCATTAGAAAATAGAAACTTTGATTTTTGCCGCAGTACATAGGAGTCATAATGACCACTGGTATGGGCGGACGCGCCCGTATGGCGCGCTCGTACCGTATCCTCGGGGAAAACATCAGATTTCAAGCAAAAGAACTAAAAGCATAACGACCATGTACGTGACCGCCATAACACCACGAGAAGGTACCTAAAAATCCCCAAAACACAAATGAAAGAGCATGTGGGCCCCCATGTATGATTTTGGTAATTAATGACAATCTTTATGGACTAATGTGTGTATTAAGGTGTACTTGTAAGATTTGTCCATTGGCATCGCTTGGAGCATGTGTTGGCTTCAAGGTCGATGAAATGAAGAAGGAGATGTATTGTGCAAGCTCAAAATGTGCCATCCCTAGAAGATCTCATGTTTGAGGCTTGCCATCCTCGGTGATTATGGATCGATGTAGACAAGGTCAAAGTATGATCAAGACAAAGGTATTCTTGATAGGTTTTCTCTTTTGCCGGTCTTGTGTTAGTAGTTGAGAGACCGGGTTTAGGATAGATAGCCGTACTATCAAGAGGGGCTCTTGAGTGAGTAACTCGACCATATCATTCGGAGAGAGCTCAAACCTTTGCATACTTGCATCATTGTATTTGGTTGTTATTTGTTCTTATCCATGTGTGGATATAGAGCTTGTGGTAATCTTCATAACAAGCTCTTGTTCATCAAAATCAGATCTCCCTTTATATCTTGTTGCGATTTTTATCTTGGTGGTTTTTCGGATTCTCACGAAGTGAGGTATCTCAAATTATACTACTTGGTGGTTATTCTCACTTGGTGATAGGGTAGATCTTGTTGTCCTCTTTCCAACGCAATTGGATTCAGGTCAATCCGAGTCTCCTAGCAAAAGTTATCGTAGTTGGAATTTACCTCTTCATTTTAAAAGAAAAAGGAAAAGTCTTCTGTGTGGGCCTTGCAGTACTAACGGGTGGGCTACCAGCCGCACTTAGCAGCCCGCCTCTGCTCTCTGCGTCGCCTGGTAGGCCCAGCCGGTACTACCGGCCTAGCGCGGCACTACCGCTCGGGCGGGCCGGTAGTACCGGGCGGCCCAGCCAAGCCCATGCGCCCTTCCCCGCTCCCAGGCACCAGCAAGCCGCCGCCCAGCATCGCTCCCACACAACACCCACGCCCCGCTCGCCCGCTCGCCCGATCCCCTTGCCGCGCGCTACTGCTTGCTGATGGCTCTGTGTATGGCGCAAGAAAAGTGCCGGTGCGATGTTGATGTAGAGCTCGGTGGGAACCCCAAGAGGAAGGTATGATGAGCACAGCAACAAGATTCCCTCAGTATGAAACCAAGTTTTAATCGAACCAGGAGGAGCAAGGAACACCCCAAAGGTGTAGCTAGCTGAACGATGGCAGGGCGCACTACCGGTGCCAGCAACAACGTGGAGACCTGCACAACACAACCATAGAACTTTGTCCCCAACTTGCGATGAGGTTGTCAATCTCACCGTTTTTTGCGGAAAACAAAGGATTAAACGTATCAAATGGAAAGAAGTAATAGTTTGCAGAAAGTAAACACAAAGCAGTAAACATTTTATAGATTGTATGTAAAGAAAAGGACCGAGATCCATAGTTCACTAGAGGTGGCTCTCCTTAGATAGATAACATGCTAGGTGAACAAATTACAGCGGGGCAATTGACAAACATAGAGAAAGCAATACATGCATATACTAATCATCTTGATTCCTTTGAGACTTGATTGGGCATTACAACATTATACATAGACCGCCATCCAACTGCATCTATGACTAATAATCCACCTTCAGGTTATCATCCGAACCCCCTCCAGTATTAAGTTGCAAGCAACAGATTATTGCTTTACGAACTGCGTGTAAAGTAAACAATACGATTGTTCTATGAACAAAGGATTGTTGTTTTCTCCCTAGTAGCAACAGCACATCTAGTACCTTAGAGATTTCTGTCACTTCCCCAGATTACCAGAGGCATGAACCCACTATCGAGCATAAATACTAACTCTTGGAGTTGCTAGCATCTACTTGGCCAAGATAGCTACTAACAACGGGAAGCATGCAAGATCACAAATAACAAAGACATGATAGAATCAATAATCAGTCTGAAATAGCATCTCAATATCCATCGGATCCCCGCAAACACAACATGCAGAATTACAAAAAGATGATCTTGATCATGAACGGAGCTCACAAGATCTAAACATGAAAGCACAAAGGAGGAGAACCAGCCATCTAGATAGTACATGGATCCGTTGTCCAAGGATGAACTACTCACGCATCACAATGGAGGCTTGCATGGTGATGAAGAAGGCCTCCAGGGTGAATTCCCCTCTCTGGCAGGGTGCCGAGAAGAGCTTCAGATCCCTCCTGATCTAGAGATGGAGATGACGGTGGCTACAGGCTCTTTCGTGGATTTTTGATCGGGTCCTTAGGGTTTTCGTCCCGAGGGCATCTTATAGGCGGAAGGGGAGGCCGAGGGGGTGCCAGGGGCCACCACACCACCCCCTAGCGTGGGCCAAGCCTGGCCGCGCGACCAGGTGGTGTGGCCGGCCTATGGCCCCTCTCCGTCTCGTATTCTGGCATATGATGACTTCCAGAAAAATAGGCACTTTGGCTTTTGTCCCATCCAATTCCGAAAATATTCATTTTCTGACTTTCATGGAACCAAAAACAGCAGAAAACAGGCAGCTGGCACTATGGCTCTTGTTAATAGGTTAGTCCAAGAAATCATATGAAAAGTACTCCAAAGTTTAGACAAAACACAAGAAAGTGGATAAAACCAAGCATAGAACATCAAAAATTATAGATACATTTGCAATGTATCACTCGCCTCGCTCAGCGCTGCCTCGGTCGCGCGTTAACCCGCACGTCGCCCCATCCCCTGCCGCTCTCGCTCGCGGTGCTCTCTCGCGTGTTGGCTCGTTCGAGGCACCAGGAAGGGAACCGGTAGTACCGTCCCATAAGCGGTACTACCGGCCCAACTAGGAAATTTGCCCCAACGGCCACAAAATCGTTGGGCCTATAAATAGCCTCTTTCTCTCTTTTGACGAGTTACTTCTTCCTCATTTATTCTTCAAGCTTTGCCTATTATTTAATACATCTTTGAGCTTGATTTATCTCATCTCCTCCATTGATTCTTGCCAATATTTGAGGGGTACATAGAGGGGATCTAGATCCACATTTTGACCAAACCAAATCTCCTCTTTGTGAGTGGATCTTTGGGATCTAGATCTTTGGGGCTTTTGTGTTCCCCTTTTGTGTTCTTCCTCTCTTGTTCCCGTAAGTGTTTTAGTAGCCTTGTTGGAACTTGAGAGTGAGCATTTGGAGGCATCTTTGTGGTGTTCTTGCCTATTGCATTTGGTGCATCGGTGTGTTTTCTCTAGAGGATTTGTTCGGTGATATTCAGCGTTGCTTGTCCCTCTTGGGTTCTTAGAACCCTAGATGGTTGTGTGGCCTTTGTGGCATGTTCTTGGGGTCTTCAATTAAGTTGTGAAGCTCCCCCAAGATTGAGGCCTTGGTGGCTATTATTGGGAGCCTCCAATTAACTTGTGGAGATAGCCCCAATCTTGTACGGGTTCAGTGACCAACCTTAAGTGTCCCATAGTGGAATGGGTGCTTTCCCGCGTGGTGGGTGCTCGGGAGAATAGGGTGAGGCCTTTGTGGCGTTGGTGGTCTTAGTACCGCCCACCCCTCCAACGAGATGTACTCCCTTGTTGCGAGGAACTCGGTAAAATATCGCCGTCCCCGCGTGCCTTGGTTATCTCTATACCCGAGCTCTTTACTTATGCACTTTACATTGTGATAGCCATCGTGCTTGAAGTAATTATTTTGTTATCATATTGTTGCTTGTCTTGCTTAGCATAAGTTGTTGGTGCACATAGGTGAACCTTAGTATATCTAGGCTTTGTGCTTAACAAAAGAAAACGCTAGTTTTATTCTGCCTTTGTTAAGCCCATCTCGTAGAAGTTTTAATCGCCTATTCACCCCCCCCTCTAGGCGACATCCGTGATCTTTCAATTAGTATCAGAGCAAGGTATCTCGCTTTTAGGCTTCACCGCCTTGAGAGTAAAGATGTCGTCTAGTGGAGTAGTGCACGATTCCTTTTATATATTCGATGGCACAAATTATGATGTTTGGAAATCTCGCATGCTAGATTATTTTCGGGACATTCACCCATCTATTGAGGGAATTCTATATATGGGTTCCTCTTCTCTTATGGATCCCCAAAACGAATCTTTAGAGGAGAAGATGAATTCTTATATAGATGCTCTAGCTACTAAAACACTTTTACTTGTTGTGAGTAATGTAGTTATTTCTTCAATCATGCCTTATTGGAGTGCTCATGATATTTGGACAAAGCTTCAAGATAAATATAGTGAGTCCAATATTATTGAGGATGATTGTGTTCCCTCCACCTCCGGCCGTGATGAGTTATCACCTTCTACCACTTCACCAACATGTGATTTTTCACAAGGTAATGATATGGTGAGTGGTGATAGAAATTGCAATTTGGATAGTGAGATTACTATTGACAATCCTTCATCTCTATCTAGTTGCAATGATCTATCTTTGGACTCTAACACTTGTATCACTCAAAACTCCTCATATGCTAGTGTTAGTAGTCCTTGCATATCATGTAGAAATGGCTTGAATAATTCTCATGATGATATGGTTGCTTTGTCTTGTAGCCATGATAAAAATGCTTCTATTTCCTCTAGTGCTTGTGTTGCTAACCATGTAGAGGAAACCGAAGATTATATGGGTCAAGACAAGGTTTTGGATGGAGCTTCAAGTTCAATCTCACCTTCACCTTCTTCTGGTTCTCACATATGCCTTATGGCTAAGGGAACTAAGGTAACCTCTTTAGATCCCATGGCATCTTATAATGATAATGATGATGATTATGATGTTGTGGATGATGATAGTGAGGAAGAAGAGGATGAGATTGCCTCTTTAGATGAAAATGGTGAGGTTGTTTATCATGCTCTAGTTAAGAATAATATTGCTTGCTCTAAATTTGTTGAAATCTTAACTTTTGCTATGGAGAACAAGAAAATTATTAAGCAATTACAAGCTCAAGATGAGGAGCAAGAGCACACCATTGAAAAACTTCAAAGCCTCTCTAATGATCTAAGAAAAGCTTATTTGGAATAACAAACCACCAAGGAATCTCTTGAGGAGACCTTTGTGCTAAGATTATCTAGAGTAAAGGAAAACCATGATAGAGAACTTATGGTGGCATGTTCTCTCAAAACTAAAAATGATAAACTTGTAGTTTCCCATGCTAAACTTGTTGAGGATTTTAAGAACCTCAAAAATGGCTCTCAAGTCGTTAAGAGCGAGCTTATCAAACTCACCGAGTCGCATGAGCAACTTAAAGCTTCATATTCAAAAGAGCTTGCAAAGTTGACCTCACCTCTTGCTATTAATAATGATGTGTGTGCTACTAATTCTATTTCTTGTGAAGCATTGACTTGAAGGTGAATGTTGAGATAAATGCTCAACTTTCTTTGCTAATTAGCAAATATGGGACATTGGGAGAAAGTCATGTTAAGCTCTCAAGCTCGCATGAGGATCTTCTAGTCTCCCATGATAAGCTAAAGTTAGCTCATGAGGCCATTATGTCAAAGGTAACATCTAGTGGGCCTCATGTGGACATTAGCACTACTTCTACTCCTAATGTGATATTGCCATGTGCTAGTCCTTGTAATTCATCCACTCATGCTATTGCTACATCTTGTGATGAATTACATTCTTTGCCTTGTTGCTCTAACAATGAAGAATCTACTTCCTCTAGTATTATTGTTGATACTAACCTTGTAGAGGAAATGAAAGAGCTCAAGGCTCAAGTCACTTCTTTGAAGAATGACTTGAAAAAGGGTCATAAAGGGAAGGCCACACTCAACCACATCTTGAGTGTGCAAAAATCCCCCAATGACAATAGTGGACTTGGATTCAACTCCAATAACAAGAACAAGTCCAATAACAAGTTGAAGCACAAGGGAAACAAGAAGAATGGCCAAGATCAAGCAAAGTATCTGGCCAACATTGTTTGCTTCAAGTGCAAGGAATAAGGGCATCATGTTAGATATTTCCCATTGAAGAAGAAGCCTTTTGGTGTGAAGCAACAAGGGAAGCGGCCTCAAGCTCTACCTCAAGTGGTAGATGGACCTCTTCCTAAAAGGACTACTCGAGCTCTTCCTCATGTTGTGGCATCACCTAAGAAGAAAGATAGCAAGACAAGAACTTGCTACATTTGCCGTGAGAAGGGGCACATTTCTTCCTCGTGCACTAGTGGTATCTCCTCATCCAACCCTATCATTATTGATGATGCTTATTCTCTTTGTTTGGATGATATTGGCAATGTGTTTGCCAAATTTTTTGGTGCTCAAAGTGGTGTCAAGAAAATAACCATTTGGGTTGCCAAGCCTATTGTGACTAACTTCTTAGGACCCAACTTGGTTGGGGACCAACAAGCCAAAACTTGATCAATAGGTGATTTTGGGAGGACAATGGAGAGTTGGTTTCCTTATGAAGAATTGAGGGATCTTCATCTATTTTAATTGTCAAGCCAAGTCATGGGGATTATATAACATCTATTATATTTCCAATGTTCCTCCTTGCGGTAACATATGCTTAACTCACTTCATTGAAAGTTACTCGCCCCCATGTGCATGTGTTGGTTTTGTACCTTGCATGTTTGTTTCTATATGTTGTGCTTACCATTTTCTTATCTTGAGTTATCAAGTATATTTGTGTTTGTTGGTTTGCACACCATGTATGAGTGTTTCTTGTGTTGAAGCTATTGTTGAATTTTATTTGGTATCTTATTTAGCTCATGTGAGAGATTAATGGACTATCCCATTTTGGGGGAGTGTTATGCTTTGGCATTTCACAATCCTAAAAATGTGTGTACATGAGAAATACCACCTAGTAGTGATTTAGCAATTCTATCTAGTCTCTATGTGGTATATGTCTCATGAGAAATTCATGTTCTATATTGTCCATTAATTATCTCCTTTGATTCTTTTGCCTCGTGTTGATATTTAGTGTTTATCACATTATGGGGGAGTCATATGCTTAGTGCCTATTACAAGACTAGAAAATGTGAATATTTGACGTTGTGTCACTTAGAATTGATATTGAATTATCTAGCTCCTATGTGACACTTGTGCTCAAACAAGCTCAATTTTTATTGAATGGATTTGCCTCTCATCTTTTTGATATTGTTTGTGAGAGTGTTTCTTGGTATGTGTTTCCTCATATTTGGATCCTTATATCCTCATGGAAACCATTAGATTCAATTCACTCCAATCACTAGTGATTGTGTAACCATTGGAAGCTACCAAGAATCTCCTTCGAAGCATCAAGCTTAATTCTTATAATTTGATATATGCTTCTTTGTGTGAATATGATCTTGGGTATCCGTGTGAACTACCTCGGGAAGATTATTACCAATACTTCTTGTCCTTGGACAAGTGGTGCTCTATATGGTAGAATATTGTGATCATATTCACTTTGGCCTTGGTCACTTTTGTCCTATCTTTGGCCAAGAAAATATTTTGTATTTTCTCCCAAAATTTCCTTGCCTCTTATGGATCTTCTTATGTTATTGGTATCCTCTTGTGTTTTATTTAATATAAGTAGTAGTGATGATCTCATTTGTGTGCATTTTGCATTCAAAAGAAAAAATCCTAAATAATGTACTACTTATGGGTGAGCTCTCCTATATTATTTAGAACACTCATATTTATGCTTCTTGCTTTGATCCATATCATGTTTTATGTTCTTGGAAGTTTGATATTTTTGTTTTGGTATTTTGTGCCATCATGAAAAGTGTGAGAGTTTGGTTTATGTGTTGAAACCTTGCTCTTTTGGGAATTGGTTTTGTCTCATTCCTTGTTTCATGTTTTGACCTTTTAGAATGAGATAAATCCTCGAGCATGTGTGATTTTATCTATCTTTTGCTCTTTGTCTTTTCTCTAGTTCATTTGTTGAATTTTTTATCATTCATGTGTTGAGTTGGTTCTTTGATACAATTTGGACATCGTTTGTCATGTCACACTCTTGTGTGTGCCATCTCGGTTTACTTGGTGTTTTTGTTCAAATTGTATCTCCTTTTGGTTCTTGGAAGTCTTGCATGCATAGTTACTACATGTTTAAATTATGGCATGCTTACTTTCTTTGATCCAATATATAAGGTAAACTCCACCAAATCCTAATTGGCTAAGATGTGCATGAAATTCAATTTCATATTAATACGCACATGTTTATGTGGAGTCCCTCCTATGTACTGTAGTTGCACTAACTACATTGGATATATATTGGATGCTTGTCTCTCAAAGTTTGAAGAAGTGGTGCGTTCATGGAATTTGGAGGCAAGCTATAGGATGATCAACAAATTCATATCCCCTCCATCCTACCAATTATATCTCGATAACAAGTATCCCCTTCTCATGCTCATATTTCTTGCTTTCAACCGTTTGTGGGTTGCCTTCTAGCATGATTTATTATATTTGTATTTTTTGTGGTTCTAGCCTTGGTTTTAAGCGATCCGCCTATTGCAAATGTGTGTAAATTGAGATGAGTACATATTACTGGGACTATACAAAATCATGCATATGATCCACCAATCCCAAATATGTCAATCTAGCAATTTTATTGCCTATCCATTCCTCAACTTCTCTCATGTGCAATAGTGAGACTTTGCTAGTTGATTTTTCCCTTTGCGATACTTGTTGCCTTTCTCCATATATTCCAACCATCTCCTTTTCCATTGGTGATTATTGTAATATATGTAGTGTATTGGTGTTTGAAGTTCATTAATGAATGAACAATAAGATAAAATTGTGCCTTTGGCCATGCTTACAAGCAAAAATCTTATTGATATTATGTTATGACTTCATTTTGGTTTTCATGTGCTTTCTTGAGTATCTTGTTTATGTGCATGTTTCTTTGTGGACATATGTCTTTGTGATGTACTCCACTTAGAAACTTATACACATTATAGAATATATTTTTTGTTGATATTTATATTCCTTAGATACCACCATTTGTTCCTTTATGATTCTTCGGTGGCCTCCAAATTTATTTGCCTATGAGTGCTTGTTCCTCTTGTTTGTATCTTCGGGCACTCATATTTATTCTCTCATGCCTTGTACTGTTAAATAAATATGGATGAGTGAGGATTCCATGATCATGCACTTTGTTCCCAAATATAATTATTATAATTGATGCATAATCTTTGGGGAGCTCCTTTAATTCATTTAATAATGCTCATTTGTCTTCTTTCTCTTGTGTTGTGCTTTAAATGTCTATGGGGAGCGAGGATTCCATATTTGTGCATGATGTATTCAAATACATCTATTCTCTTTGTGCACAAATCTTGGGGAGCTTCCCTATTGTCATTTAAAACACACTTTTGATCTTATCATAATATCGTGTTATGTTCATTTGGTATCATTTGTTGTTTCCATTTGATTCTTTTGGATCTTGTGATTGCTTGCATCATTTGTTGATGCTTCTTCTATTTTATTTCTTTGGCAATCTTTGGGTCCTCGATATAGTTTTACTTCCTCCCAAGTATTCATCATTGGATTTGTGCGAATGCACACCTTTGGAGGAACTACCACTATTGGCCTTCTAGAACGTGTCACCCATTTTGGCAATCGATGCCAATGGGGGAGAAGTTTTAGTGGGTTTAAGGGGAGTTGGTTTATGCTTTGAGTTTGTTCTTAAGCATTTGCCTTTCATGCTATTGCATCTTTGTGTTGCTTAGCATGTGGTTTATATAGAGGAAACTCCACCAATGATAATGATTGGCAATATATGCAATGAAATTCAAGTTCATCACACATGCATAGATTGTGGGGGAGTTTGCTCTATATATGGTGGTGGTACCAATATCACATACTTGTGTAGTATTTGATATTGGGTCTACCATTTTATTTGTTTAATTCCTTATATAAACCCTCTCAAAGGGATTGTCATCAATTACCAAAATGGGGGAGATTGAAAGAGCATGTGGGCCCCCATGTGTGGTTTTGGTAATTCATGACAATCTTTATGGACTAATGTGTGTATTAAGGTGTACTTGTAGGATTTGTCCATTGGCATCGCTTGGAGCATGTGTTGGCTTCAAGGTCGATGAAATGAAGAAGAAGATGCATTGTGCAAGCTCAAAATGTGCCATCCCTAGAAGATCTCATGTTTGAGGCTTGCCATCCTTGGTGATTATGGATCGATGAAGACAAGGTCAAAGTATGATCAAGGCAAAGGTATTCTTGATAGGTTTTCTCTTTTGACGGTCTCGTGTTAGTAGTTGAGAGACCGGGTTTAGGATAGATAGCCGTACTATCAAGAGGGGCTCTTGAGTGAGTAACTCGATCATATCATTCGGAGAGAGCTCAAACCTTTGCATACTTGCATCATTGTATTTGGTTGTTATTTGTTCTTATCCATGTGAGGATATAGAGCTTGTGGTAATCTTCATAACAATGTCTTGTTCATCAAAATCGGATCTCCCTTTCATATCTTGTTGCGATTTTGATCTTGGTGGTTTTTCAGATTCTCACCAAGTGAGGTATCTCACATTATACTACTTGATATATTCTCACTTGGTGATAGGGTAGCTCTTGTCGTCCTCTTTCCAACACAATTGGATTCGGGTCAATCAGACTCTCCTAGCAAAAGTTATCGCAGTTGGAATTTGCCTCTTCATTTTAAAAGAAAAAGGAAAAGTCTTCTGTGTGGGCCTTGCGGTACTACTAGGTGGGCTACCGACCGCACCTGGCAGCCCGCCTCTGCTCTCTGCATCGCCCGGTAGGCCCAGCCAGTACTACCGGCCCAGCGCAGCACTACCGCTCGGGCAGGCCGGTAGTACCGGGCCGCCCAGCCAGGCCCAGGCGCCCTTCCCCGCTCCTAGGCACCAGCAAGCCGCCGCCCAGCATCGCTCCCGCACAGCGCCCATGCCCCGCTCGCCCGATCCCCTTGCCGTGCGCTGCTGCTAGCCTCGCTCAGCGCTGCCTCGCTCGCGCGTTGACCCGCACGTCGCCCGATCCCCTGCCGCTCTCGCTCGCGGTGCTCTCTTGCGTGCTGGCTCGTTCGAGGCACCAGGAAGGGAACCGGTAGTGCCGGCCCATCGGCGGTACTACCGGCCCAGCCAGGAAATTTGCCCCAACGGCCAAAAAATTGTTGGGCCTATAAATAGCCTCTTTCTCTCTTTTGACGAGTTTCTTCTTCCTCATTTCTTCTTCGAGCTTTGCCTATTCTTTGATACATCTTTGAGCTTGATTTCTCTCATCTCCTCCATTGATTCTTGCCAATATTTGAGGGGTAGATAGAGGGGATCTAGATCCACGTTTTGACCAAACCAAATCTCCTCTTTGTGAGTAAATCTTTGGGATCTAGATCTTTGGGGCTTTTTGTGTTCCCCTTTTGTGTTCTTCCTCTCTTGTTCCCCCAAGTGCTTTAGTAGCCTTGGTTGAACTTGAGAGTGAGCATTTGGGGCATCTTTGTGGTGTTCTTGGCTTTTGCATTTGGTGCATCGGTGTGTGTTCTCTCCGGAGGATTTGTTCGGTGATATGCATCATTGCTTGTCCCTCTTGGGTTCTTAGAACCCTAGACGGTTTTGTGGCCTTTGTGGCATGTTCTTGGGGTCTTCAATTAAGTTGTGAAGCTCCCCCAAGATTGAGGCCTTGGTGGCGATTATTGGGAGCCTCCAATTAAGTTGTGGAGATAGCCCCAATCTTGTACGGGTTCAGTGACCACCCTTAAGTGTCCCATAGTGGAATGGGTGCTTGCCCGCGTGGTGGGTGCTCGGGAGAATGATACGTCCAAAATGTATCTACTTTCCCGAACAATTTTGCTATTGTTTTTCCTCTAAACTTGTGTAATTTGGATACAACTAACATGGACTGATGATGTTTTTAGCAGAATTACCTTGGTGTCTAGTTTTTGTGTAGAAAATCAACTATCAGGAAAAATCCCGGAAAATATGCCAAAAATCCTATTTCACCAAAAGACTCACGGAGCCAGAAGACGAGAAGGAGTAGGGCCACGAGGGGCCCACACCACCTGGCCACGCGGGCTAGGCCAGGCCATGCCTGGGGTGGTGTGGCTGCCTCGGCTGCCCCCTCGGCCTCCCTCTTCGCCTATAAGTTGCCTCTTGACCTAAAAACCAAGGGGGGTTCGACGTTTTTCCAGAAAGATTTCCGCTACGCCGCCACCACCAGATTCCGCAATTCGGAACCAGAAACTCCGTTTTGGCACTCTACCAGGACGGGAATTGGAGGAGATCATTGCCATCATCATCACCATCGCTTCTGCATCGACCATCCATGTTTCCCCCATCCATGAGTGAGTAATCCCCTGATGTAGGCTATGGGGATGGTAGGGATTGGATGAGATCGTTCATGTAATGGCATCAGATTTTTAGGGCATGGTGCCTTGTATCTATTATTAGTGCTTTTTGACTTTGTTGCAACTTGTTATGCTTAATGCTTGTCACTAGGGCCCGAGTGCCATGATTTCAGATCTGAACATGTTGTTGATTCATTATGATAGTATTGTTTATGGTCTTACCTGCAAGTTGTATACACATATTGTTGTCTGGAACCAAATGCCTTGAAGTGACAGCAATCGGGATAACCGGAGGGAATGGCTTTGATGTGAGGATCACATGTGTTCACGGAGTGTTAATGCATTGCTCCGGTGCTCTGTTAAAAGGAGCACCTTAATTTCTAGTAGTTCCCTTGAGGCCCCGCTGCAAACGGGCTGACATGACAAAAGATGTTGTGCAAGTTCTCATTGCGAGCACGTATGACTATATATGGAATACATGCCTATGATTATCTAGTACTTGGATGATTTATCTGATTTATCTGCAAATGCCCTATGTTTTGATTTCCATATGAATTGTCTTGTCCATGCAACGCCCGTCCATCCATCCCTATGCCTAAAGCGCTTTAATCCTACTGTTTACTGCAATTGTTACTACTATCTTTACTTTTAGTACTGTTGTTACTTTACTATTGCTACTACCAAAGTGTTGCTACTGATAAACTGCTGTGAGCAAGATTGTTTCCAGGTGCAGCTGAATTGACAACTCAGTTGTTAAGGCTTATAAATATTCTTTGGCTCCCCTTGTGGCGAATCAATAAATTGGGTTTCACTTCCCTCGAAAATACTGCGATACACCCCCTATACTTGTGGGTCATCAAGACTATTTTCTGGCACCGTTGCCGGGGAGCATAGCTTTATTTATCAAGTTCACTTGGAACCACTATTGTTCGCTTCCATCCATCCATCATGGGTAAGTCTCGTGATGGCAAGGTTCCTATTTTACCATCTACTACAAGAAGAGGTACGGTTTTGAACACCTATGTTGCTCTTGATTCACCATCTGTTATGAGTAAGCTCCTTACACCACCACATACACATGCTACACACACTGGTACTACTATTGAATTTGAAACTTCTGATACTTATGATGCTGCTTCTACTGTGCTTGATAAGAGTGGTTCATTAGGTCCTTTCCTAGATGCTACGATTGCTAGAACTATAGCTGGAAATACTAAAACTGCTAATGAAGACACTAATACACCTGTCAGTTCACCTGAGTCTAGAGAGAGCTATGATATTGAAGACGGTTATATTGAGATGACCGGTGAATTTATTAAAGAATGTCAAAACACCCATGATAGGAGTGCTATTAAGAGTCTCCTTGAGAGGCGTACTATAAAACCCAAATTGTCTCCTAATGCTAAGTTTGCTGCATCTCCCATAAACATTAAAGATAAGGATTATGATTTCTCTCGTGATCTATCTTATATAGCTATTGTTGAGAAAGAACCTTTTTGTGGGAATAAGAATGAAAGTGCGGTAGCACATATGACTGAGCTTTCTACCATGAGTGGCCTGTTTTCTGATGATATTAAGATGCGCACCTACTTTGTTGCTAAAATTTTCCCTTTTTCACTAAAAGGAGAAGCTAAAACTTGGTTTAATAATTTACCTCCTAGATCTATTGATAGCCCTGATTGCTTGATTAGTACTTTCCTGCAGAAATATTTTCCTCCTAGTGCTAGACATGCTATTTTGCAGGAACTTTTTGATTTTAAACAGGGAGAAAAAGAGATATTGCCTGAATCATGGGCAAGGTTTTGTGCTTTGATTCATGCACAAGATGGATGTCCATTACCTAAGAATGAGCTTCTTGATATATTTTATAATGGACTAACTGAAGAATCTAGGACATACCTGGATAGTTGTGCTGATTGTGTTTTCAGGAATAGGACTCCCAGGGAAGCTGAGGAATTAATGGCTAAAATAAGCAAGAATTATGAAGACTGGACTCCTCCTAAACCAGCTATACTGAAACAATTATACCTGAACCAGCTATACCTGCGCCTATACCAACATCTAAGAAGAGGGGAGTTATTGAACTAAATGATGAAGTGATGAAGGAAGCTAAGAAATGTCTTAAGGAGAAGGGAATTAAAGTTGCAGATGTCAAGAATTTACCTCCTATAGAAGAATTATTTAAGCCAATCCCCCACTCATCCACTATTGAGGTACACTCTCTCCAACATTTTGATGAAGATCCCTTACTCTAAACCTCCTGATCAATGCTTAGAAGAATTTGATATTTTTATTGTTAAGCAAGATAATTTCAATAAAAGGGTGCAAAATCATTTAATGGAAAACTCTAGAGATATTGTTGAGTTAAAAGATATTGTGGAAAGAACCTCTAATGATGTTAAAATGCTTGTTAAACATTTTCAAATGGTCCAAACTCAAATTGATCAGCTTATTAAAGTACAAAAAGACTTGCTAGTTAATGCTGCTAAAGAAAAACATGCTTATGAAATTAGAACTAGAAGTGGTGCTGCTACCTAGGATCCTCTATATCCTGAGGGCCATCCTAAAAGAATTGAGCAGGATTCTCAACAAGCTGAAAATAGTGGTACTACTCCTAAGAAAAGAAAGAAGAAACATAAAATTATTATAGAGACCCTCTGAACCTGCTAAAGATCCTAATAGTATATCTGTCTCTGATGCTGAAACTGAAAGTGGTAATGAAGAAAATGATGTTCCTAATAAAGAAAAAGTTGAAGAAGAACCTGAAAGGCACACTAAGAATACTAAATACACTAAAGAAGATTTTGTTTCTAAGAAACATGGTAGTGAAAGAGAGCCTTCGGTCCAAAAACCTATGCCTTTCTCTGATAAGAAACACAAGTCAAAGGAAGATGAACACTATAATAAGTTTTGTGAGTGGATGAAACCTTTATTCTTGCAAATTCCTTTGACTTATGCTATTAAATTGCCTCCTTATTAAAAGTATATGAAGGATATTGTCTCGAATAAAAGGAAGATCCCTAATGAAGAAATTTCTACTTTGCTTGCTAATTATTCATTTAATGGTAAGGTTCAAAAGAACTTGGAGACCGAGGGATTCCAACTATCCCGTGCTCCATTAAAAATAGTTATGTTAGAACTGCTTTTTGTGATTTGGGAGCAGGAGTTAGTGTTATGCCTTTCTCTCTCTATAAGAGACTTCAACTAGAAAAACTAATACGAACTGATATATCTTTGCAAATGGATGATAAATCTACTACTATTCCTGTTGGTATATGAAAGGATGTACCTGTTCAAGTGGCTCATAATTGCTTGATATTAACTAATTTTGTTGTGCTTGAAATGCCCGAAGATGATAATATGTCTATTATTCTTGGGAGACCTTTTCTCAATACCGCAGGAGCTGTTATTAGTTGTAATCAAGGAAAGGTGACTTTCAATGTTAATGACAAGGAGCATACTGTCTATTTCCCCAAGAAAATTGATAAGACTTACGATTTGAATTGAATTGAACATGTTGAGGGCATTCAAGTAGGAGAAATATATTGTCCCATACCAAGAGAAAAATATGAAACTATTATGATTGGGACCATTGCTATCAAGGTTGAGGTAACATAATCATTAGTGGAATACAAATTTTTGTTTCATATAAAAAATTGGTAACAAGACCTGATCAACCTTGTTAACAAAAGGATTTCAATGAACAAAACAATGTTTTCACCATGATTATCTTTGTTTACTTTTATTTTATCCATTTTTGTTTTTGCTTTCGCTTAGTTTACTTTTCTGTTGTTAGTTGCTTGCATGTTAGAGTGTCTTAGAACTTCTGAAGTTTTAGTTTTGTTTTGTCATTGTGTCTTTCCAGAAACTTTTTCTGTCAGAAAATCATTCATCTATACCTGAAAATTGCTCAAAGTAAAGTGTCTCGAAAAATTCCAGAAAATTCATATTAAATTTTTACGTGAAAAAGGGGCAGAGAAGTGCCTGGAGAGTACCAGGGGGGCCCACCAGGCAGGCACACCACCTGGTGGCGCGGCCAGCCCAGGGGCGCGCCTGGCCATGGTGTGGTCCACCCTTGGCCCTCCACTCACTCTCTCACTTCCCATTTCTTTCTCTCTCCCAAGAAAACATCAGTTCTTTGCTTGAAATCGTGTTCTTGTTGTTCTTGCCCACAATTTTTCGATCTCCTTGCTCAGCCCATCTTTGCTGCTGAAATTTGGAGCATTTGTTCTCCGGTATGTGACTCCTCTGCTTGTCCAAGTAGATTTGTGTTTAGTGGTTTATATCTTGAGTATTTTGCTGCTATAGGTGATAGGTTATGAGAGCTTGCAAGCTTGTTCAATTCTTAGAGATATTGTTTTGATGCATACTTAGGCCTCTTACAAGTCCCTATGAGTAGTTCTCTTCATTATGTATCCACTTTGAAATCACTTGTGTAATGGTTGTTTAAATTTCAGAATATCAAAGATGAACAACCACACATTTGGAGAAATATTTGAGAGGGATACACCTAGGAGGTCAAGGCCCTCAAGATCAGCCTCTCAGTTTAGGCCTTCATACAATGAAGATCTCATTGCACCACGCTTTGGCAATGAAGGAGATGAGGGGGATGCTCACCCATCTACTTTTCCTTGTTATACCTTCTTGCAAGCTGCAGGGATCCTTGATGATTTCTTACTACATGTTCAGAGGGTCGGTTTGACCTCATACATGGAAGATGAGAGCGAGAAATATGTCTTTGATGTCTACGCACTTCTATTCTTGTAGACAGTTGTTGGGCCTCCAAGTGCAGAGGTTTGTGGAACAGCAGCAAGTTATCCCTTAAGTGGATCACCCAAGGTTTATCAAACTCAGGGAGGAAGTGGTCAAAGGTATTCTCTCTCAAGCAACCCTGCAATCAAGATACAAGAAGTCTCTTGTGTCCCCAACACACCTAATACACTTGTCAGGTGTATAGTTGCACTAGTTCGGTGAAGAGATAGTGAAATACAAGTAGTATGGATAATTATAAGTGGTAACGGTGATAGAAAATAGCTTGATGGCGTGGAAAAGACTAAAGGCAAACTGAAATAAAGAGAGAAGCAAGCAAACATGTAACAGATCTAGTAGCAAACGAAGTTTCAATGCTTAGAAACAAGGCCTAGGGATCATACTTTCACTAGTGAACACTCTCATATAAATATATTCTCTTTATGATATTACTCTCCGGTTGGACACTGTAATCGTTGGTAGGGCTATAACAACACACCTCAAAGTAAGCCTTTCCCATCTAGAAAACCCCACACTGTCACCTTGGGTACTAGATGAGTCCAATAAACACCACAATTTCATAAAGACATCCAACTCTAAATATAACTCATAACAAGTATTTGTAATCTCTAGCCTAAGTGCCACCATGGTGAGCACGCTGTCACTTTCACACACATGGGGAGAGCACAGATCTATTAAAGCACTTGAGTGGCAAGGTAGATCTACTTGATTACAAAGCTCATGATCACAATATGATCACACATAGATAGAGAGATGAACACATAGCTACCGGTAGAACCCTTAGCCTCGAGAGAGAACTACTCCCTCCTCATCATGGGAATCAGCAATGGTGATGGAGATGGCTCCGGGGGCACTTCCCTGTCCCGACAGGGTGCTGGAACAGAGACTTTCTATCCCCCGAATCTCCCCTTTGGTGGCGGCGGCGCTGCGGAACTTTTCATGGCTGGAGGCTTGACTATTTAGGGTTTATGCATCGGGAGCCTCTTATAGGCGAGAGGGGAGACCAAGGGGGAGCTGGAGGGGCCCACACCACCCTCTGGCGTGGCCTGGCCTGGCCCGCGCCACCAGGTGGTGTGGCCAGCCCCTGGCCCCTCTCCGTCTCGTCTTCTGGCTCCGTGAGTCTTCCGGTAAAATATCGAATTTGGCTTTTCTTCGGTCCAATTCCGAGAATATTGATTTTTTGACTTTCCTGGAACCAAAAACAGTAGAAAACAGGCAACTGGCACTGTGGCATCTTGTTAATAGATTAGTCCAAGAAAGTCTATGAAAAGTACTCCAAAGTTGGAACAAAACACAAGAAAGTAGATAAAACCAAGCATGGAACATCAAAAATTATAGATACATTTGCAATGTATCAACATCCCCAAGCTTAACTCCTGCTCGTCCTCGAGTAGGTAAGTGATAAAAAGAAAGAATAATTTTTGAGGTGACATGCACCATCATAAACTTGATCAAAGTATTTGTAAAACATTCAAAGCTAGGATCATAGTACTTCAATCATAACATGAAAGACAAAGTTCTAGCAATAAGCAAAGAAACTATGTTGCAACATGAAAAGGCACAAACAAAAGATTCATGAATAACAATGCTTTGCAAGACGTTTGTTTGTTTCACATAAAGAAAACATAGCATAATAGTATTCTGCTTGTCCCTCAATAGAGTAGCAAATATAAATGCATAGGACACCTTCCAAGTTCATAAGAGTGACTAGATACAAATAGTTTAAAACAAGCAATATCAAGTTATGCATCCATCAACAAGTCTTGGGAGAATGCACATAGAACTAAGAATGGCCACTATGCTCTCAAAGTAGGTGCATAAAGGTAGAAGGTGGAGACTCAATGTAATGGTGGAAGAAAGGCCTTCATAGAAGGAAGTAGGGATTCAAGTCTCATAAAGAGCTTCCAAAAATTATGGTACTTGTAGCTTTCAGCTCTCATTGCCCTATCATAAGCATCTTGAAGTGATTAAGTTTAAAGTGAACAAACTATGGTGTACATGCTTGACGAAGTATAAGTCAGAAATCTCATGTCCCTTGTATACGAGGGCCGCTCCTCATGCTACTCAAGTTTAGTCACCGGTAAGTTCTTGTCATTGTAAGTATATGTGTATCATTGAGAGCCGCCAATGGGGTACCCCTTGCCCGATGATACGGAAGAATCCCCGTATCAAAATGACAAGGCAAGTAGACAACGAGCATCTCAGCATTCTTCTTATTTACCATGGGAATATGGTGCTTTTTTCTCTCTTTCCTCTTTTCATAGTATCTTTTTTTTCTTTTTCTCTTTTTCCTCAATATAGGTTTCTTTTTTTTATAAGAAGAATGCTTCATAGACAGCTCATTATGGTTACACAGCAGGTTTCCACCATGTCAGCATGGATTAGACCAGCGGCCCAGGCGTTTCTCTAACACATATACATAACTCCATGGACTTACAAGCTCCCCTTTCATTTCACACCGACGACATCCATATACAAAAGAGCATGATATCAACTAGGTACAAGTACCAAGTGCAATCCCCCGCAAAAAAAAGTACCAAGTGCAATGTTGAAAGCGTTTCCCATGAAAGCATGGTTCTGCTAATTCCCAACGAATAAGTGCAAGCATATACAACATAGAAGACACAATGGTTCAAGTTTATTAAGGGCAAGAAAAGTAAAGTGTGCCATCAAGTTTGTGAGAGCTTTGATCACTAGTTTTGTCATAACAAGTTTAATTTGGAAGGTAAACAAAAGCATGAATATACTTGGAATAGCATAAGCTAGTAGGTAGGTATGGTGGAATCTTTGGAATAACTTGGTTTAGGGAGTTGGATGCATGAGTGTAACTCATACTTTGTTGTGGAGTCTAGCAAAAGACTGGAACCGACAAACTAAGAGAGCAATAATGGCCATAATCATGCAGAGCGACAAAACATCATTGGTCAAAGCATAAAGTGATACTACAAGTTGTAAACTAAAGGATCATAAAGGCTATGGTGACATGAGGTAGTCATAACATGGTGTGAGCATGTGCCAAGTCAACCCAAATAAAGCATCAAAGGAGAATACCACAATACTATGCTTTAATATGCTAAAACAACGCATGATTCATCCAAGGCACATTAAGCAATCTCAATGGTTTATAACGAGTGATGCTACAACAAATAATACTAAGCATAAAGCCAAAACAATATCAAGCATGGCATGACAAAGCATAGGCCACAGTCAAAAACAAGCCCTCTTTACCACTTAAGCATGAACTTTTCTACTCTTTTCCAATCCAAACCAAATGATTTGAAAAACCAATGTGTGAAAGAGGGGGTCCAACCAATTTATTCAAGCAAACTAAGAAAACCAAGCAAACAAAAAACAAAAAAAAAACAAATACGCTCCAAGAACAACACAACTGTGCATGAAACAATAAAAATAAAGCGTTTGGAAGAAACCTGGGATATTTATTGATGAAGAGGGGGATGCCATGGGAATCCCCAAGCTTTGACGCTTGTACTTCTTGGATATTTCTTGGGGTGACACGCGTGGCATCCCCAAGCTTGAGCTTTAGTCCATCCTTCATCTCATTACGCGTTCCTTCCATACACCTGAAATTTTTCCTTCATACAAAATTTCACACAATCTTTATTAGCAACATGAGTGCACTCAAGATAATAAGTCTTTAGGTTCAGTTCTAACACCAATAAAACTTCCATTAAAAAACAAGCTACTGTAGCACTTCCCCCAAAAAGATCAATTCCCCAAAAGAACTCAAAAAGGAACCAACAAGAAGCAAATGCAGAAAATGGCAGAAATCTATCAAAACAGACCAGCAGGTAAAGACGAATTTTTTTGAAGACCTTATGTTGCTCAAATCAAAAAGTGTTGAACTAACGAAAGTTATATAACATCCTGGGGAAGAAGCACAAAAATTCACGCCTCAAAAGGACCTACAGAGATTTTACACGAAGTTTTACGGTGAAGCATAGAAATCTGTTTCAGGACAACAACTTTCCCAATCATTACTTCTCTCTCATTAGAGGTTACTCTTGGCACAAAAAGCAAAATAAAAAGGATAAGGAGCGGTTATTATAGAGGTAATAACTTCCAAGACTCGTCTAAAACTTTTAGGTTATCTCCCAATAAGTACTTTTCTTTAACGCCTTTAAGTTAGGCATGATAGTTTGAGAAGATGCCCACATAAGAAATATGAATTGAAGTAAAAGAGAGCATCAAGAAGCAAATTCAAAACACATTTAAGTCTAACCCACTTCCTATGCATAGGAATCTTGTAAAGAAACAAGTCATGAAAGCACAAAGAAACAAGCATAGGAAAGCCAAACAAGTGCAACTTCAAAAATTTCAACATAAAGAGGGGAAACTTAATATTATTGAGATGCATAGAACCATGTTTCCCTCTCTCATAATAACTTTCAGTAGCAACATGAATAAAATTAACAATATAAATATCACATAAAACATTCTTATCATGAGCCACATGCATAAAAGAATTAATACTCCCAACATAAACATAGTCATTCTTATTAGTGCGAGCAAATTCAACAAAATAGCTATCATTATTATTCTCATCACCATAATCATCAAATATAGGAGGCATATTGTAATCATAACTAATTTTCTCCTCAATAGTAGGTGGACTGAAAATATCATACTCATCATTGTAATCATCATATATTGGAGGTTTTGTATCATCATAAGCAATAGAATAGCTATCTTCCAAAGCTGGGGAACTAAAAAGATCATTTTCATAAAAACTAGCTTCCCCAAGATTAGACTTTTCCATAGCATTAGCAATAATGGTGTCCAAAGAATTCATACTAACAACATTGATATTAGCATTCAAATAAAGTTCCATAGGGTTTTTAATTTTCTCTTCAAACACTTCATGTCCTAACTCAAGATAAATACTATAAAGCTCTCTAATTTTGTTGTTGTTTTCCACTAAGCCTAACTAGTGAAAACAAGAAACAAAAAGACAAAATTGCACAATCTAAAGGAAATAACTTTGAGCACTCACACCGGAGGATGTGAGTACCTTTTACCTTACCTCCCCGGCAACGGTGCCAGAAAATAGGCGTTTGCCGTGGGAGGTTCTTCTTCTTTAATCCTCCGGTGTGAATACCTTTTACCTTACCTCCCCGGCAACGGCGCCAAAAAATAGCTTGATGTCTACGCACTTCTATTCTTGTAGACAGTTGTTGGGCCTCCAAGTGCAGAGGTTTGTAGAACAGCAGCAAGTTTTCCCTTAAGTGGATCACCCAAGGTTTATCAAACTCAGGGAGGAAGTGGTCAAAGGTATTCCCTCTCAAGCAACCCTGCAATCAAGATACAAGAAGTCTCTTGTGTCCCCAACACACCTAATACACTTGTCAGGTGTATAGGTGCACTATTTCGGTGAAGAGATAGTGAAATACAAGTGGTATGGATAATTATAAGTGGTAACGGTGATAGAAAATAGCTTGATGACTTGGAAAATACTAAAGGCAAACTAAAATAAAGATAGAAGCAAGCAAACATGTAACATATCTAGTAGCAAACGAAGTTTCAATGCTTAGAAACAAGGCCTAGGGATCATACTTTCACTAGTGAACACACTCATATAAATATCTTCTCTTTATGGTACTACTCTAAACTACTCTCCGGTTGGACACTCTAATCGTTGGTAGGGCTATAACAGCACACGTCAAAGTAAGCCTTTCCCATCTAGAAAACCCCACAGTGTCACCTTGAGTACTAGATGAGTCCAACAAACACCACAATTTCATAAAGACATCCAACTCTAAATGTAACTCATAACAAGTATTTGTAATCTCTAGCCTAAGTGCCACCATGGTGAGCACGCTGTCACTTTCACACACATGGGGAGAGCAAATATCTATTAAAGCACTTGAGTAGCAAGGTAGATCTACTTGATTACAAAGCTCGTGATCACAATATGATCACACATAGATAGAGAGATGAACACATAGCTACCGGTAGAACCCTTAGCCTCGAGAGAGAACTACTCCCTCCTCATCATGGGAATCAGCAATGGTGATGGAGATGGCATTGGAGATCGATGGAGATGGCTCTGGGGGCACATCCCCGTCCCAGCAGGTTGCCGGAACAGAGACTTTCTGTCCCCTGAATCTCCCCTGTGGTGGCGGCGGTGCTGCAGAACTTTTCGTGGCTAGAGGCTTGACTATTTAGGGTTTATGCATTGGGAGGATCTTATAGGCGAGAGGGGAGACCGAGGGGGTGCTGGAGGGGCCCACACCACCCCTTGGCGTGGCCTGGCCTGGCCTGGCTCGCGCCACCAGGTGGTGTGGCCAGCCCCTAGCCCCTCTCCATCTCGTCCTCTGGCTCCGTGAGTCTTCCGGTAAAATATCAACTTTGGCTTTTGTCCGGTCCAATTCCGAGAATATTGATTTTCTGACTTTCCTAGAACCAAGAACAGCAGAAAACAAGCAACTGGCACTGTGGCATCTTGTTAATAGGTTAGTCCAAGAAAGTCAATGAAAATTACTCCAAAGTTGGAACAAAACACAAGAAAGTAGATAAAACCAAGCATGGAACATCAAAAATTATAGATACTTTTGCAATGTATCAGTCGTGCTCACTAAAACTTTCGTTGAGAGTTTCGTTTTTGACTAACACCCCCTATCAGTCAACTATTTCTTTCAGAATTTATAATCTGCCTATTACCATGTCATTGGAAAGATTTTGTAGCATTATAGGTATAGGCATGACGGGGACCGTGAAGAAGATCCAAGGGTAACCCGCTGATTTGCTGGAGCTCTATCGAAGTGTGACAAATGACGATGACCACGTAGCTCGGCGCGGGAAGATAAGAAACATCCAACTCTCAGCTCTTAGATACTTTGCTTATTATCTTGCTACTAGCATTCTTGGTAGGGAGAACACAAGTAATATCTCCAATTATCATTTAGCCTTCCTCGCTGCTGCACTTAATAATGATACTCGTTACAATCTTGGCTCTCTCATTGCTCGCCGCCTAGCTACTAGGGGACCTATTTATGGGGGCATTATTGCTTCACGTATGGTTACTGCGTTAGGACTTTCTGTGGATCCTAATGATACACTATTGGCACCACAAAGGCTTGATCTTGCTGCCATGAAAACACATCACTTCGTCACTATTGACTCTGATACGGACGGTTTAGTATACGGGATGTTGTTTACTGACAGGGATGAAAGGGAGATTCCTTTGCCGCAATCTACTTTGTTCAGTGTTCACATGAGCCCGTGGTCGTGTTCCAAGGAGGAGGTGGACGAGCAGCTCCGCTTGCTTGGTTTCCACAGGCAGCACCATGAGGATGTGCCTTCTTACGACTACTCTGTGCACTACGGTGGGGCGTCCTCGAGCTTGTACCAGGACGAGGGTACTTCCTCGCCATACTACGGAGGCGCTCCATGGTGGCCTGCTTGGTATTTATACCCACTTAGGCCAAAAGCCTAAGCTTGGGGGGAGGTACACTGACATCACACTCATCTCCATATCATGTTTCGTCGGTACTTTGTATATCCATGCTTCGTTCTCTTTTTAGTTTTTGTTCTTTCTTTACTTTTGCCTTCTAAAACAAAAAAGACGAAACATATTTCCGCTGTTTCTCTTTGTTTGCTTGTTTTTCTTTTTTCCTTAGGTTGCTTCTTCCTTTTTGCTTTGTTTGAACTATTCGAAAACCTCAAAAAGATTTCGCTTTGCTTGTTCTTCCTTTTTGTTCTTGCCTTTAAAAATCAAAAACACCAAAAATATTTGTTGTTCTTCTTTGGTTTTGTGAAGTTTATTGCAGGGTTCAGCAGTCCTTAGTGGAATTTGGTTTCATGTTATTATTCAAGCCACACAAGTGATGGGCACTAATGAGGATTAATGACAACTTGAGGTGTGGTAAGAGGCTGGTAATGAACTCTATTTGTTTTCATTTTTGTACAACTCATCATTGTGGGCATGCTTAGGCTGTTCATGTAGGGTGTATGTTATTTATGGATGCTTAGTAGATCTTGTTTTCTTATGATTAGTTCCAGCTTTCCAATAGTTTGTAGCATGTCATATGAATGTTTGCTTGCATTGATCTATTCATAACTTGGTATGAAACTGTGGTATCCTCCTCTGAATGTTTCTCTTGAATCGACTTGGCACATGCTAATGCATGCATATGACTGAAACAATCAGTTAAGCCTCGATGAATTATTTTGCCTCAGGGGTCTTGAATCACTTTCATGCCATGATTAGTCCTGTTTTGTTGCAAGCATGATTATGACAGTTATTACTCTCTCGTTTGTCGCTCCCTTACTATTGCTAGCCTTCACTTACACTGAGTATGAGCTCTACTCGTGTTTCCAATTCCCCAAAACCAATATTGCCTAAAGTGTCCACCATACCTACCTATTAGCATCATTTCCTATTCCGTGCATATTCAATATGCCTTGTTTTCTTCCAAATAAAATGTTTGCTTGTTATGAGAAAGTTAGTTAGTAAAGCTCTCACGAACTTGATGGCACACTTTATTTCTTACACTTAATAAACCTGAACCATTATGACTGTCCATGAAAGTTATATGCTTGCAAATTATAGGCTGGGGATTAGCAGAACCGTGTTGTCACGGGGAACGCTTTCAACACCTGTAAATATATACCTAGTTGATATCATGCTCTTTTGTTTGCGGATGTCGTCGGTGTGAAATAAAAGGGGAGCTTGTAAGTCCATGGAGTTGTGTATGTGTGTTAGAGAAACGCCTGGGCCGCCGGTCTAATCCATACCTAATCATGGTGGAAACCTGCAGCATAACCATAATGAGTATCTATGAAGCATTCTTCTTATAAAAAGAGATAGCTATTGAGAAAAAGAAAAAAAAGATATGAGAAAAGAGGAAAGAGAGAAAAAAGCACCATTTTCCCATGGTAAATAAGAAGATTGCCGAGATGCTCGTTGTCTGCTTGCCTTGTCATTTTGATATGGGGATTCTTCTGTATCATCGGGCAAGGGGTACCCTGTTGGCGGTTCTCTATGATACGCATGTATTTACTATGACAAGAACTTACCGGTAACTAAAGTTGAGTAGCATGAGGAGCGTCCCTCGTACTCAAGGGACATGAGATTTCCAGTTTATAGTCTGTCAAGCATATAACTCAGATTGGACCTCACTTTCACATTAACCATTTAAAGATTCTTATGATAGGGGCAATGAGAGCTCAAAGCTAATGAGTACCATACTTTCAGCATTTGGAAGCCTTTCAAACTTTTCAAAACCTTTTTTTCATTTCCTTGTTGAGTCTCCACCTATTCTTTGAGCACTTTCTTGAGAGCATAGTTGTCATCCTTAGTGTAATGTGCTTGTCTCAAAACTTGATTAATTGTGTTATGACTTTGATGCTTGTATCTTTGATATCTTTACTTCTAGTCTTCACCTGAACTTTAGAGGTGCCTTGGCATTTATGTTTGCTCTACAATCAAAGGCAAGCGAGATACCACTCTATCATACCTTTTTTATGAGCAGTGCAGTGTTGCTTATGTTTATTTTTCATGCTACTTACTATTTTTGAGTTGGAATCTCTTCATAGCTTGCAATGACTATTAAGTAAACTTAGTTGCATACTCTTTATTATGAATTGCCTGAGTAGTTGACCATACGCTAAGAATATATACATCTTATGAAGCAAATGTGTTTGTGAAAGTTTCTTTTATCGCACCCAGTTTTCAACTGAATTGCTTGAGGATAAGCAATAAGCTAAGCTTGGGGGAGTTGATACGTCCAAAACGTATCTACTTTCCCGAACACTTTTGCTATTGTTTTTCCTCTAAACTTGTGTGATTTGGATACAACTAACACGGTCTGACACCGTTTTCAGAAGATTTATCTTGGTGTCTATTTTTTGTGCAAAAAATCAACTATTAGGAAAAATCCCGAAAAATATGCCAAAAATCCTATTTCACCAGAAGACTCACGGAGCCAGAAGACGAGACGGAGTAGGGCCACGAGGGGCCCACACCATCTGGCCACGCGGGCCAGGCCAGGTCGCGCCTGGGGGTGGTGTGGCCGCCTCGGCTGCCCCCTCGACCTCCCTCTTTGCCTATAAGTTGCCTCTTGACCTAAAAACCAAGGGGGGTTCGACGTTTTTCTAGAAAGAGTTCCGCTGCGTCGCCACCACCAGATTCTGCGATTCGGAACCAGAAACTCCATTCTGGCACTCTGCCAGGATGGGGAATTGGAGGAGATCATCACCATCATCATCACCATCGCTTCTCCATCGCTTCTCCATCGACCATCCATGTTTCCCACATCCATGGGTGAGTAATCCCCCGTTGTAGGCTATGGGGATGGTAGGGATTGGTTGATATCGTTCATGTAATGGCATCAGATTCTTAGGGCATGGTGCCTAGTATCTATTATTAGTGCTTTTTGACTTCGTTGCAACTTTTTATGCTTAATGCTTGTGACTAGGGTTATGATCAAAAAAATCTTGTGACTAGGGCCCGAGTGCTATGATTTCAGATCTGAACATGTTATTGATTCATTATGATAGTATTGTTTATGATCTTACCTGCAAGTTGTATACACATATTGTTGTCCGGAACCAAAGGCCCCGAAGTGATAGCAATCGGGATAACCGGAGGGAATAGCTTTGATGTGAGGATCACATGTGTTCACAGAGTATTAATGCTTTGCTCCGGTGCTCTATGAAAAGGAGCACCTTAATTGCCAGTAGTTCCCTTGAGGCCCCGCTGCAAACGGGCTGGCAGGACAAAATATGTTGTGCAAGTTCTCATTGCGAGCACGTATGACTATATATGGAACACATGCCTATGATTATCTAGTACTTGGATGCTTTATCTTATTTATCTGCAAATGCCCTATGTTTTGATTGCCATATGAATTGTCTTGTCCATGCAACGCCCGTCAATCCATCCCTATGCCTACCGCGCTTTAATCCTATTGTTTACTGTAATTTGTACTACTATCTTTACTTTTACTACTGTTGTTACTTTACTATTGCTACTACCAAACTAGTGCTACTGATAAACTATTGTGAGCAAGATTGTTTCCAGGTGCAGCTCGATTGACAACTCAGTTGTTAAGGCTTATATATATTCTTTGGTTCTCCTTGTGTCGAATCAATAAATTGGGTTTCACTTCCCTCGAAAATACTGCGATACACCCCCTATACTTGTGGGTCATCAGAGAATAGGGTGAGGCCTTTGTGGCGTTGGTGGTCTTAGTACCGCCCACCCTCCAACAAGACGTACTCCCTTGTTGGGAGGAACTCAGTAAAATATCATCGTCTCCGCATGCCTCGGTTATCTCTATACCCGAGCTCTTTACTTATGCACTTTATATTGTGATAGCCATCGTGCTTGAAGTAATTATATTGCTATTATATTGTTGCTTGTCTTTCTTAGCATAAGTTGTTGGTGCACATCGGTGAACCTTAGTATATCTAGGCTTTGTGCTTAACAAAAGAAAACGCTAGTTTTATTCTGCCTTTGTTAAGCCCATCTCGTAGAAGTTTCAATCGCCTATTCACCCCCCCCCTCTAGGCGACATCCGTGATCTTTCAACAAATTTTCTCTTTCTTCCTCCTTCAAACTCCAAACCACCTTCATTGGATCTTCAAATTTACTCAATCTTTCTTTGTTTCCTCGCACCCAATCGATCTAAGGTATGATTCTCCTCCGATCCCCAACTTATTTGTACCAAATCTTCATTCGATCTTTCATCATTGTCAATCTAGACTTAGGTCTTGTTCTTGATCTAATCTTGATACTGGGCGTTTTTAGTGGAGTTTCTTTTGTAACTAGTATAGAGGATCACATATGCTATGTTTCTATTGGACTAAAAATTTAATTAGCATTTTTTTATTTTGTTTTAGATGAACACGAGGAGCCATACACATGCGATGGTTGCGGAACCTTCTGCACCACCCCTTTGATATGTTGACCCCCGATTTACTTGGTATCGAGGTCGCCGAGAGGAGTTTCAGCTGAACTATTTTGACCATCTTAAGCTCCGAGAAATCAAGTCCACCAAGTGGGTGTTTTCCTATATCCTGAACCAACTTGGCATTCGGGCTGATTTTTATTTACTTTGCAACAATGTTGGTTTGTATGACTTTCTTTTCCAGGATTTCACCACATATCACCGCTTGACGCTTGAGTTTGTCAGCACCTTGACACATACGATGGGTTCTCACTATTGTTCCAAAGATCAAATGCCTGGAGTTAATCGTATCAATTTCTGTCTTATGAACTGTGAGTACTCCTTGACACTCGGCCAATGAACTCAATGTTTTGGGTTTGCCAACAACACCACTGACATATGCTCCTCCACCTTTTTTGAACCCTGCACCTTGGCAGTACTTTAATTTAATGATAATTCGTGGAAACACACCCAAGGGGAAACAAATTGATCATCCTGCTATTCGCTATTTGTTTTATGTTATTGCTAACACCTTGCAGGCACGTCGTGAGTTTACTAGATTCAGTAAGGAGGACATGATGATCCTTGTAAAAGATGCTATTATTAATTGTAACTCAACGCCGAATTTGGGCGCCCTTCTTGTGTTTTACCTTAAGCATCTGGCTCTGCAATCTCGAGGAACCATATGTGGAGGAGGAGTTGTGACTGTTCTTGCACGCGCACTTCACATAAACTTAGATAATATCCAACCATTGACAGGAAGTAACCGTCTCGGTTTTTCTACTCTAAGAGCATGTGGTATGATTTTTAGAACTAATGGTAGATACTTCTTTGATATACCTGGAGCAGATCACTTGACCCTCGATCCTTTGCCTAATGGTCTATTCTCTATCAAGGATGGATGTCTACATTTTATTGCGCAGGTTGAGGCAGGTCTACCCGATCAAGAAATACCCCTAGGAGGAGGAGGAGAAGATGAAGAGGTAGAACAAGAAGGACCGGAACAAGGTGATCAGCCACTAAACTACTACACCGCCTATGAAGATATCTATGCGCTCAAAGGAAACATCTAAAATATCAACAACATGTCCACCAACCTTTGAGATTCTTCTGTAAACCTCGCCAACAAGTTCCATGATTGGAGCAGCCAATGGAACGTGCTAGATTATCCACCGCCACCACAATGAGCAACAAAAGGGCTTGCAAAATCCTGAGCTTGGGGATATGTTCCCCCGACAATTTTATTTGTGTAATAATGAGGTTTGACTCCAGCTCCTTGGGAGCTTTGAAACACTCATGTTGGGCTGGTTCTAACACTTTGCTTTTTCCATTTTCTTTCGTTTTTAATTTGCTTTTGTTTTTCATTTGTTTTTATTTTATTAGTTCCTTACTTGGTCGCAAGTTCTTATCTATTCTTTAATCCCTATCCTCAAAAATACAAAAAGATTTTTCCGTTTTTCCTTTTTTTGTAAATGTGAATTCGCACTTTGCCTCTTGCTTTAATATTATTATGGGAGTAATCGTGCTTGAGTTTTGAAGGAACACATCCCTATAAGGAAGAGGATTATGAAGTCACTTATGAGATGTATGTCCTATGTATCCCTCTTTTGAAGTTTGAGTTGTTTACCCTAGTTGATTGATTTGCTAAGATGCCATGCTAGTGGGAGTGATTTAATATAGTTAGAGTAGAGCTTTTTATTGGTATAATGATTAGTTGTGGAATCTCTTGCTCTAGTTCTTTTAGCTAACAGAGTCTTGCCTTGAAAATAATGTTGCCAAATAAGTACAATAAGAAAAAGTCTGAAATTTACGACTTGTTTGATGAATGATTGTCTTGAGAGTATACCCTTGAACATACTTAACCCCATAGATGTTTTGATAGTCTTGATGACACTCTTGAAAGGAGTTGTTTGATTGAAATGAAGTCTAGTGGCAATCGTGATGCATGATAAATATAACCTTGTGGATCAAACGTGGTACTAGCATAAAAAGGAGAAAAGGAGAAAAGGTTCTATGTTTCTCATGCACACCTTTGGGATGCCAACAACTCCGCTAGCTATTGAACGATCTATGGTATAACCCCGGATTTTGGCTATGAGTTAATGACATGAGTGGCATACGTGTCAATATATGGACACAAGTATTGGTACTCTCAAAGGTTGTGCAAGCACTTATAGAAGAAACAACCAATGATTCTTGAAAGAGGAAGAAGAAAAAAGAAGAAGATGAAAAATATATGTATGAAGATCCACATAACAAGCCCTTGGCATGGTCTCGTTACTACTTTATGAATTTTCTTGAAACACAATGATTGGATTAGAAGTGTTTTTGATAGACTTAATCTATTTATGTGGGCGTAAATAATACACTTCACTGTTAGAGCATGTACAATGCAAGGTTCTTAGGACAGTGCTTAGTAAAATAAACCGGTTTTTCTTTAAGCACCAGTGCTTTTTTATATTAGGTAGATGCCTAACTAAGCACCTCTTCTATATGATAAGCACCAATGCTTAGAAAAATGGTTGGTTTATTTTTGTAAGCACTCCTCTAAGCACCTCCCATTGTACATGCTCTTATGCTACATAGGACATAAACTCTCTTACTGAATTATGCTATTAAAACATCGTAGTGTTCCTTGGCAAGCTGAGAGTTAGCTAGAAGAATTGGATTGATTGTTACACTTCTAGTTATTTATACTTATATTAAACTTTAATTTGATTGTCTTGACTTACCGAAGCTTGTATAGTATTTTTTTCATATCTCTAATTTTGATAAGCCTTTCAAATGGATGAAGTACCGAGCGCATATGACTACCAACCGTAAGTGAATTCTTATTCTCGTTGTTTCAAGTTTAAACGTTGAAATCCTTATAGTTCTTTTGTTTCTTCTTGCTCGAGGGTGATCAAGGTTTGAGCATTGGGGAGGTTGATGGCTCTAAAAATAGCCATCTTCCACCATGTTTAAATATTATTTTCAGTCAAGAAATTGACAAGAAACTCTCAATCCTTGTCACTAATGACTAATAATTGCAAAGATATGCAAAACCTTGCTTTGAATTGTGTTGTGTAGGAAATCACACCTTTTAATGCGAAATCAGGAGTCATAATGAAGGTTTTGAGGAAGTCCACATGACTAAGTGATGCAAGCGTTAGAAAACTTTCTGACAGTTGTCGTAGGAGCTTCTCGCTGCACCTTAACGGTTGAGACTCTAAGTGGAGAGTGATGTAGTAAATGGAAGTCTTCCCCACAAACAAAACTCAAGGGTTTAAATACCGAACTCTTGGGGAGCTATGTGTAAGAGAATGATCGTCTTATTATTTGTCAAGCAACCTACAAAATAGTTGTAGATTGTTTTGTGCCCTCAACCTCACCAAGTGGTTGTCAAGCACAAGGTGTATGTAAGAAAAACTGAAATAAAATACAATAAAAGTAAAATGCAATGCAATTGTAAAGTAAATATGCAATGATGGTAAATGCAATGGAATATGATATTTTTGGGTATTGGCTGGTGTTTGCAAGTGATGACCCACAAGTATAGGGGGTGTATCGTAGTATTTTCGATAAGTAAGAGTATCGAACCCAACGAGGAGCAGAAGGTGTTGACAAGTGGCTTGGATCAGAAATTCTCTATAAATATTTAGCAAATAGAATGTTAGGGGTTTTTGATAATGCAGATAAATAAAGTGCGAGTAAATAGAAGACAATAATAATAATTGCAGCAAGTGGCCCAATCCTTTCTTTAGCAAAGGACAAGCCAGTTGTACTACTTAAGATGACCAAACGTTCTCAAGGACACATGGGAATATTGTCAAGTGCTTTTGCTTTGTATAGTTGATTAATCTTCTTTGGTTGGACAAGTGTTGTGTGGGTGAACCTATGCTAATGTACTGACCTTCCTAGTACTAATACATATTTGTGATTATACCCCTTGCAAGCATCCGCAACTACAAGAAAGTAATTAAGATAAAAACCTAACCACAACCTTAAACTTTGAGATCCTACACTCCCTTATGCAAAGGTTTCCTAACGGGGTTTCAGGTTTCTGTCACTCCGGCAACCCCACGATTAGTAGCCAAATACATAATGCATCCCCTAGGCCCATAAAGGTGAAGTATCATGTAGTCAACATTCACATGACACCACTAGAGGAATAACATCACAACTTAATTATCAAACCATTGAATCTTTCTCAACACAATTCCACTACTAACAACATGACTTCCCCCATGTCCTCAAGAACTAAACGAACTACTCACAAGACATCATATGGATCAAGATCAGAGATGAAATAATGATAAGTAACAATATGAGCATGAACAATAATTCAATGGTTCCACTCAATAGCATCAACTACAACAAGTAATCAATACCAGGAAAGTTTCCCCTAAGAACTATGCAAGATTCAACCCAATTGTTACAGCGGTATGGAGTGGTGATGATGGTGCTAGTGGAGATGATGATGATCTCGATGAAGTCTAGCTTAATGCTGGTGCTGATGGCGACGATCTCCCATCTCCGGGAAGGAATTTCCCTGGCAGAATTGTGCTTATCGGAGAGCTCTTTCTCTTTCTGTAGTTTCTGCCCCATAGAGGCGGCGGAACCTTTCTGTGGTCGCTCCCCGAGTCTTAGGGTTTCGAGGGGAATATATACGCGGAAGGGCGATGCTTGAGGTGGGCCAGGGTGGCCACACCACCTGGTGGCGCGACTAGGGGTGGCCCGCGTCGGGGGGTGGTGTGGGCCCCCTGTGGCCCATCTCCACTCCTTCTAGCCTCCTTCGTCATCTGGAAAAATAGGAATTTCCGTATATTTTCTGGGATTTTCTGATCTTCGCCAATTTTGCACCTGGGCAGTGCCTTTTCCATCAGAATCCTGACTTCAGTGTTTCATCCTCCAAAATTCATCAACCATGCAAAAATAGATAAAATAACATAAGTATCATCTCTTAATATGAAATATATTAATGAATAACAGTAAATTATGATATAGAATAGTGATGCAAAATGGACGTATCAGCAAGTATGAGAAATGTTTTTGTATTTTCGGATTTAATTAGTACTGCAAATAAAAAGTGATGTAGATATGTTGGATAGTGTTTTCTTTTGGTTTAAAATGCACTGGGGTTCATGTTTTCGCTTATGCACTCTCTCTTTGAGTTGTGGTGGACACGGGACACTCTAGTTGACATAATATTGGTGCAACATGTTAAAGTATGGATAGCGATTCATATGGGCATCACATCCTAACATAGATATGTTATTTCTAACAATTCACTTATACTCCACTAGAAAGGGGGTCTCCAAGCAATCTAGTATTAAGAATAATTTCAGAGTATAGCATTAAGTTCTATGACATGAAGTTAAAATAAGAACATACTTGATCTAGTCTAAGCATGGTATTTTATTTATCCCTAGTAAGGCAACTAAGTAAGGTAAACACCCAAGTGATTCGCAAGTTTTACTGTCCTACCCGCAAGATCACCCCCGTTGCTCCAACTAATACACACGCTCCCATATACAAGTTTGATCAAAACAAGTAAACAAGAACAGGATACATGATATGCATCTATTCATATACTTTCAATACTGAACAATTGCAATCTCAAATATCAACTATATAAAGATCCACCACATAGGTAATACAAATATCAACAAATATCAACTATGTGTAATCTTTTTAATATCACTACAACATCCCAATCCTAACTTTTTAATAGCATCCAACCTTACTTAAACCAAACCTCCAGGAGCTCTCCCATAATATATATCGAAGTGGTGGTCTTACTCAAATGGAAATAAAACAAAACAGACTAAAACAAATAAAAGACGCTCCAAGTTTATGCGATAGTATTGTGTTGCTCGAAAAACAGAAAGTAGACGTGTGCAAACGGAGAGTGTGGTTGGTATAGTGGGGGTGCCTTGGGAATCCCAAAACTTATGGTTTTCACCATCCTTGGATTGCTCTTGGTGCAGCTCCTCTAATCCGTGTAAAAAACATCAACACAAAATTTTCTCCCATCTCTTTTCCATGGGGTGACATTAGTAGGTACAAAAGACACATTGGTTGCTGCAACAAATCCTTAATAAAATGTATATATGAAATTTCCAATAGGTATATAATGTTGTGTGCTTTCTCGTGAACTCAAATCAATCAAAATGATTCAACTTAATAGCTCAAAGAATGCATAAAATAAAATGGGACAAAATTTGTCCAGAATTTTAGCAGCAGCAAAACATAATTAATTACCCTTCTTAGACATGTCATAAGATCACGAAATTACATGAGCATATAGAATATGAATTTTTTTAACTACAGTTCCAATATGAGCTCAATCGGAGTTACATAAAAAATATGAAAAATCATACGATATAGAGACTCATGTAGAAATCTGCAACTCCATATATGTGTTCAACTTTTTTCAATCCAAAATGGGTAAAACTTGGTACTTTATTGAAAACTACAGAACTAAAACATAAACTAAAGTCTCTTGCTACAAGAAGAGAACACAAATAAAATCAAAATAAAAACATTCGGGTTGCCTCCCACAAAGCGCTTTCTTTAAAGCCATATACCTAGGCTTACTTACTTGAATTGCAAGAGGGGTGAAGTTCATGAGGGAGCTTGAATTTTGGAGTGTCCCTATTTATTGTAAAGTGTTCCATACACTTCTTATGTGGAAACTGAAACTTTACATTACCTTCCTTTGAATCAATAATAGCACCTGTAGTACGAAGGAAAGGTCTTCCCAAAATAATTGGACTAGAGGTTTTACTCCCCATGTCCATAATAATAAAATCAACAGGAACAGAAGTCATGTGAAGCTCTACCATTACATTACTAACTTTGCCTATAGCATGTTTAATGGTATCATTAAGAAATAGTAAGTCCATGGAGCATTTTTCTATATTTTGCAACTCTAGCGATTCATATAGATTTTTAGATAAAACGGAAACACTAGAACCTAGATCAAGTAGAGCATGGTGTGTTTATTTTCCAATAGTAATTAATACCTTGGGGATCCATACATCCCCAAGCTTAGGTGGTATCATAGCATCTTGATTGCAATATTTTCTTTAAGCATATGGTTAGCTATATAAGAACCAAAACCCACTTGGTGAGAATTTATGGAAGGATCACTAGCAAATTTTTGTAGCACATTAATGAGTTCATGTAAGCTAAACTTATCTAGATCAAGTAGTGGATCCTTAAACTCAGTAAGCATCTTTACTTCTTCTATTTTTTCTTTTCCTTTTCAACCCATACTTGCTTTTTAACTTGGGGTTTTTTCTCATGTTTCGAAGATGCATCATTTTTTAAAATATCGCTCACACAAATTAAGTTCTTTTCAACATTGTTAAGATGATCATCCCTTTCAAGAAATCCCTTCTCACATATTTGTATATGCATGATATTAACCAATTCATTGTTTATCCTTGGAATGACTTCTCTAGAGTAAGATGCTAAATGCTCAAAGTCCTCCTTGACAGGTAATTTCTCTAATCTACTTTCAAGTTTAGCTCTAGATAATGCAAGTTGTGTTATTCAATCTTGCAATTTTTTATTACTTCCAACAAAGATACCCAAAATATTTCTCAATGTCATGGCTGCACAAGTTGGTGTTAACAAGACAAAACTTCCACTTGTAGCTCCATCTAAAGCATTTTGATACCAAGGGTCTAATCCATAATAAAAGTAAAGATTTAATTTTTCATGTTCACATGGGGTAGGATCTTCATAATGTATTCTATTGATTCTTACCCAAGCATGTTTTAATGTTTCCCCACGATGTTGCTTAAAAGTAGAGATGGAATTTAAAGGAGGACTCATTTCTTGTTTGTTTTCAGGACTCATGATAAAAGTTATACTAATTTTTATGTGTTTTATGTTTTTAGATGAAAACTAAAAGTAAAATGATACTACAACTAATACTACTGAACTAATAACTAAAAAATGAAAGACAAAACAAAAAATAAAAATACAAACTGAAATACAAAAGTAAAGACAAAATCTAAAAAATAAAAAGTAAATGCAAAACCGAATGTAAAAAGTAACTAGAAATGTAAAAACTAAAATGTAAAGATGAAAGTAAAGACAATAACAAAACTAAACTAAAACTAATTTGAAGATCTAAAAGAACAAGATGACACTCACGTAGGTGCAACCTCCCCAAGCTTAGGTGTTTACACAAGTTGGTGACACAGTTGAACTTTCTTGTGAGATATCCTTTTACTAGATCCTGGCAACGGCACCAGAAAACTTCCTTGATGCGAGCGCTAAAAAACTTCTTGACAATTGTCGTAGGAGCTTATCGCTGCACCTTAACGGTTGAGACTCTAAGTGGAGAGTGATGTAGTAAATGGAAGTCTTACCCACGAGGGAAACTCAAGGATTTAAATATCGAACTCTCGGGAGTTGTGTGTAAGAGAATGACCGTAAGAGAATGACCGTCTTGTTCTTCATCAAGCAACCTATAAAATACTTGTAGATTGTTTTGTACCCTCAACCTCACCAAGTGCTTGTCAAGCACAAGGTGTATGTAAGCAAAACAGAAATAAAATATAATAAAAGTAAAATGCAATGCAATAGTAAAGTAAATATGGAATGGTGGTAAATGCAATGGAATATGATGTTTTTGGGTTTTGGTTGGTGTTTGCAAGTATGAGAAATTGTTTTTGTATGTTCAGATTTAATTAGTACTGAAAATAAAAAGTGATGTAGATGTGTTGGATAGTGTTTTCTTATGGTTTAAAATGGACCGGGTGAAGGAGATATGCCCTAGAGGCAAATAATAAAGTGTATTGTTTGATATATCTCTTATATGTTCATAATATGTTTTATACTGTGCATGTTAATATGAAACATTAATACACGTGTGGTATGTAAACAAACCTCGTCTCTAGTTACCTCTAACGAACTAGCTCATTGGTCATGAGGATGATCTAGGGTTTCGAGATCATGGGCATTTATGCCAATTGACAATGAGGTCATGTCATTTGTTGAATGATGTGATAGACAAACATCCGACAATTATATCATAATGAGATCTAGTTACAAAGTTCACCATTGATGATAAACACATAAAACCTCGCAACATGATCCTTAGACTGTGAGATAATGCAATTCACCGTTCTGGAGGGAGCTTTGATGGCATCAATCATCATCTCGTGACAGGGTGACCAAAAAGGTGTTACTCAGGTTTTCCAAAGGGGCATGTAGAGGAGTACATATCAAGACCAGGATTTGTCAATCCATGTAACGGATAGATACATGTGGCCATCTTGGTGACGTTGCATTAACGAAGCTTGCAAGCGTGTGACTTGGTCACAGAATGCAACAACATGGGAACGAGTAAACAAGTTCATCAGTAACGAGACCGAACTAGGTATGGAGATATCGAAGATCAAGCCTCGGATGAACTAGGTATTAAGTGACAAAGGGAACGGGAACCGACATTTACGGTTCGAGCGATAAGATTCATGAAACGCACTGGGGTCAACATGGGCATCCAGGTCCCTCTGATGTTCATTGATATGAGAAAGGTATCAATCATGTCTGGAGTGTTTCCGAATCAAAGGATGTCACGCTTAAGGGTGGGGACGCTTAGGGATAGATGCGGTATCATAGGAGAAATAGAGAGAGAAACCGGAATGGTTCCGAGTAACATCCGATGTTGATCGGAAGGGGTCCAGAAGGAGTTCTAGAGTGAAGGAATATAATAATATGTGCATTTTATGTTAATTGGTCAATTAATATTAAAATATATTTTTTATTTTATTTTTATAGGCAGCCCATTGCTAATGGGACTAACTTGGAAGGGAGGCGCAAAGGGGCAAGGCGCCTAGGGAGGAGGGTCTGCCGGCCAGGGCTTGGTGGGCCACCCAAGTGGGGCCCACCTAGGGCCGGCGGCTGCCCCTTGGTGTCCGGTGGGTGTGGGCATTATTCCCACACCGCCTTCCCCTTGGGTGGTGCCCCTCCCCTCCCACTATATATAGGGGTCACCCCCTCCCCTTTGGAATCATCCCATTCTCTCATTCTCTCTCATTTCCATTGAGGGCTTCTCCGTAATATTAGAGAGGACCTCTAGGATTTTGAGTTCTCCACCTTCACACTACCATCGTGTGATCTTCGGTACGCCATCTTCCTCTTCCGCTGCTCAGCCGGATCGGAGCCCGGGAGACATCGCCTACACCATACGTGTGTAGTACTTCGGAGGCACCACACTTGGGGTGCTTGGAGCTGCTCGTCTTCATCAACATACGCCTTCCTGCGTAAGGCGTTCCTCGGACTTCAAGGGTATGAATATCGTCGCTCTCTTTCCGTTACTTGTGTCTACATAGTATTGATCCTGGTATTAGTGTTCGAATAGTTAGAATTTTTTGGTTTTCTACTACGGAACCCTACACCGGGGTTCATGGTTTTTCTTATGCACTCTCTGTTTGAGTTGTGGTGAACACAGGACATTCTAGTTGACATAATATTGGTGCAACATGTTAAAGTATGGATAGCAATTCATATGGGCATCATGTCCTAACATAGATATGTTATTTCTAACAATTCACTTATACTCCACTAGAAAGGGGGGTCTCCAAGCAATATAGTATTCAGAACAATTTCAAAGTATAGCATTAAGTTCTATGACATGAAGTTAAAATAAGAACATACTTGATCTAGTCTAAGCATGGTATTTTCTTTATCCCTAGTGAGGCAACTAAGTAAGGTAAACACCCAAGTGATTCGCAATTTTTACTGTCTTACCCACAAGATCACCCTTGTTGCTCCAACTAATGCACACGTTCCCCCATACACGCTCCCATATACAAGTTTGATCAAAACAAGTAAACAAGAACAGGGTACATGATATGCATCTATTCATATACTTCTAATACTGAGCAATTGCAATCTCAAATACCAACTATATAAAGATCCAGCATATAGGTAATACAAATATGACCGTAATCATGTTATGCAGCTCATACAGTTCTTATACAATTGAGATCATGAGAGAGATATACAATAGCTACTGCCACAAACCCGTAGTCCAGGGGTGGACTACTCCCCCTTCATCATGGTGAAGGTGTTGGAGTCATTGGAGGAGGTGGAGACCACACCGGCAGCGCCCAGTCGGAGTTTCCCCCCTCCGATCTTCTGCCTCCTGCCTCTTTGTTTCGTGTTTCTGTCTTCTGCGGTGCTCCCTTCCGAGGATTGTCAGGAGACCGTTTTATACGTGGTTTTAGGTCATAACCTTTGCCTGGGAGAAAGAATTGACGGCATCGGAGACTCGAGGAGCAAATGAGCACACCACACGCGTCAGGGGGTTGGATGCGTGTGGTCCATTCCTCCCTCAGCCTTCTTGTTTCTCTTATGTTTGGCCCAATGTTCTTGGTTCTGATAAATACTAGGTCCCACGAAGTTTCAGGTCAATTGGACATCGTTTGGGTACCTGAAAGTCAAAAACATTGAAATAGGGGTTTTTTGCCCCCGGCATGGTTAATTCCAAAACAATATGGGAACTGTGAATTATTCCCAAATATCATTATAAAAAACATGAATATACCCATATATTATGCAAATATGTTAGAATATCAAGTAATAAAGTGCAAACTTCATGGATGCATTTTACATGCATCACCAAGTAATTGTGGAGTCGATTCCAGGCGTCAGACGCCATAACGACCACTAGTACGGACAAAGCCTACCTGTACCGTCCACCCGTACCATGTGGTGACGGCTTTGTCTCGTCACACCCTACAACTTTCGTGAATACGCCTATATATTTTGAGGCTCTAGCTACCGGCTAGGAAGCTGCCATTCCCAGATTATATCACAACAACACCAAAGGAGATCCACACCATAGTTCATCCCTTTCATCTTCCATACCCTCCATTAGTGATAACCATTACTTTGTACTTGAGACCTCCTTGTGATTTGGCGACTATTGTAAGAATATTTGATTTCAATCTAAGTATTTTGCAAAATGTTTTCTATCCTTGATCTTATTATTATGAGTGAGTAGTCCTCACGGGCTGCGGGTTGGGGAGAAACCTTGCAGCGATTATGTGCATTTAATTCATGGGAGCATTGTTTATTATTTGAAATAGTGATTTGTATCTTTTGTTTATTTGTCTCTTGACTCGATCTGTGGACTTGTAGGTACCCAAGATCCCATAGATTGATAAAGGCTTGATGTGAGATACTTGGCTAGCGACGATCTCATAGGAACCCTAGTGACAGAAAGGGTAATACAATCTTCACTTAGCGATCCATTCAGGATCACAACAACATCACCACTAAATGCTTTGATCTGTGTTTTACACTTAATAATCATTTGTAGCCCGTTGCTTCGTGATGCACTCGTTTGGATTAAAAGACTTTTGCTATGTATTAGGATGTGTTACCCACAAGAGATTATCACAACTAAAACTTTACACTTGAATATTCTTACTATTATCTTTCATCCCATATGATGTGCAGCTGCAGGTGGATGTTCCACCCTGGCCTATCTCCATCCATTGCTTCAACCCACTATAAAAGTAAACTAGATTGGTCCGGTAAACAAAGAAACAAAGTCTTGTAGACGTGTTCTTTTTATTTCCTTTGAGCATTGCAACCTAGGCCTTCTAGGAAAAAAGCTATTATACTATATCCGTGAATCTGGATCAAAGGTATCAGAAGGAAAACCCGACATCCTAACGAGGAAACACTTACCTGCTTACACAACGCAGCGATGAGGTTTTTTTATAGAGCTAGAAGATAAGAAATAACGGGAACTAACCGGCGAGAGAATGTGGCGGGAACATTCTGGCGAGAGAAATTCGCTCGGGAAAAAACTAGGGAGAAATTCGAGTGGGAAAATAACTAGCGGGAGAAATTCACACAGGAAAACAAAAGACGGGAGAACGAGTTAGTGCACGAAACCGCGATCATCCAATCATTCTGCGACGATTTTCCCAACTAGAGTCAGTCAGTGTGGCCCAAACCTAATTGTTAGTCGGTTTGGGCCACACTTACTGGACTGACGCATGTGTCGCGTCGCAGTCGGTGCAGCCAGACGGCGTTGGCCACACCGACTGGCTCAATCGGCCTAGGCGACCTCGACTGGCTCACTCGGTGTTGGCAACCCCAACCATGTGCTACTTCTGAAAATTCCTACATTTGCATATTATATTTTGAAATGAATAAAAAATGTATTATTAAAAAAAGCGCAATTACTTCCTCCGTTCCATATTAGTTATCGATGATTTAATACTTCCTAACATATTGAAAATTTGTCTAGATTCATATGTATCTCAGCATGTTTTAGTGCATAGGTACATATGACTCTAGACAAATCTTCAACATCTAATTCGAGACTGACCGAGAGAGTATAAAAGTTGTACTTAAATCAACAAAAACTAATATAGAAGGGACGAAGTACAACATAACTTTGTTTTGCGGGTGGGTACAATGTAACTTCCATGACAATAAACTTGCTACTAGAGCGCTTTGGGGCCCGGTCGCCATCCCCCTCCCCTCCCTCGGCAGTTGACGACCCGGGGATGGGGTGGGGGCTACCAAGGACGAGTCTTTGGGTGACGAGTCCTTCGACGCGGACAAGTCACTGGCGACTGAGGTGCCTTCCCCGCCATCATCTCAGTCGGAGAAGGGTACGGGAGGGGGACGTCTCACAAAGTCTTGAGGCGCTTGGCGGAAGACCCGGGGACCTTCTTCCTAGAGAGGAGGCCCCTCTCCCAGAGTGCGTCAGCCAAGCTAGCCCCGTTGGATCTTCAATGCTACTACCGCCCCAACCCAAAGGCTCCACCCGACCTTGACATCGCTCAGTACGGCATCAACTTCGGTAAGGGCCCATTGCTCCTAGGGCCCAAGCAGCTTGGGGAGAGGCGGCGCTTCTCCCTCTACCCACTCAGTCTTCGTCGCTAGAGGACACCTCAGGAAGTGTGGGGATGGACATGTTCTCCCAAGCCACGCCCTGGCCCCGGTGTTGGTGTGCTGCACACTGGCACCAGACACTCCCGACCACAGTGTTGTGGGGCCAGCCATGGTCGACACCGCCCCTACCATGGTTGGTACTAAGGTGCGCCATACTCGGACCCTACTCCAGGCCCCTCCACCCCCGTCCCATCACAGCGAGCGCATCCTCGGGTCCAGGGTTGGCGGGGCTGGCCTGGAGCCGACGGTGGCCGAGCGCGCTACCCTGCTCGTGGCTGCATGCGACGAGTTCTTAGGTACTACCCTGTCCTTCCCCATTCTTCTTCTGTTTCGTGTTGTCCATCTGGTTCCAGGTTCTCCATTTTGGCCCCGGTTACTTTGTAACACCTATGCGATGTCGTGATTGACTATGGGATTGTCTTCCACGGTGAGAAAGGCCCCCAGGTTGTGAAGATAGCGGCCATTAAGTCCAGAGAGGTGTATGAGGGAGAGATCTCCATGGCTCGTGTGCGAGACGCATGGGAGCGGGAGCGAGCCCTGGTGCTGGCAGGACCTAGATCTCACGAACCCGGGTCCAACACTGCCCCACCTCCCAGGTCTAATGGAAGCAAGGCCCCAGGAGTATTCCCCTTGATGGGAGACCTCGATGGAGGCCTCCCAAGGCGATTCCGTGACCCCTGTTGCCTGGGCATGCTTGATCTGTCCCTAGTAAGGGGACACCCCTCCTCAGTGATTGGTCCATCTGAACATCCTTAGAGCAATCCGAGCTTTCATTTGGAGGTTCGGACAGGAAGGTCGTCGCCACTAGAAAGGCTAGGTGAAAAAACCAAGGCAGGAGCCAAAGCCACCTAAAAGGAAAAGAAAAAATCAAAGAAAAAGAAAGAATAATCTACAAACTCAGCCCCGGATCAAAGGATATCTTGGCTCCTGCCAAATTCCACATGACTGCTTCATCCTTTATGCGAAGTACTAGAGCGTAGACCGAAAGCTCTTCCTTTAAAAAAATATTCCATCCGTTTTAAAATAGATGTCGCAAGTTTGTCAAAAGTTGGATAAATCTATATAAGATTCATCCAACTTTTTAAAATCTGCGACATCTATTTTGAGACGGAGGGAGTACGTCGGTTTCGTTCCCTCTAGACTAATCCTTGGCGCGCCAAGTTTTCATAGAATGCATGCCGGGTTATTTGGTTGGCGAATGGTACGTCCCACTAATCCTTGGGCACGCAAGACGCAGGAGTCAAACCTGTAATTGCTTGCTTGGTGCGTAGCCGTAGCATAGGAATAAAGACAATTTTTATTGATGGTACGTTTCGATCGGCATCTTTAACTGCTTCACATGGACAAGATCTTATAGCCGTCCACTGGCTCTTTCTTTTTTTGAATGAGAGCCTCGAAGGGCCTGGAAGCTTTGAATTAAGAGCAAACAGTAGAGGTGCATAAGATTACAAATGACCCCATAAGAAGAAGATACATAGGTCTCCATTTTGATGTGGATAAGGTCCTACTGAAAAATATGAGTAAAAACCAGGACCCTCCCTATCTCCACTGCCGAGCAGAAGGTCAGCTGCACCGCCGCCGTGGGGATGGAACCACTTGATTCAGAGCCGACGTAGGACGCGGCCGCTGAGCAGAAAAGGGGCCTCCGATGGAGGTTGAAGAGATGTCGGAGCACACCGGCTGTAACTGATGGCTCACAGTCGTCAAGATGATGCTCGCCGATATCGCTTCCAAGCTCCGGTGATCCCTGATGGAATAGACCTCACAAACTCCGTCAGTGCCGAATGACCCGCGCTCCAGCACATCACTCCTGCCACGGGTGGGTGAAGGCGGGCAGAGATGGTCAGAGAAGCGGGGAGAAGTCCGTCGAAATGGGAAGAACCGAAACTCCAGGGTACTCTGGCCAAGCCTTTCGCTCTCTGCAAACTGCATCCCCTTCCTCGCCGCCACGGTCGGCCAAGAGGAACATGAAAAAGCAGCGAGCTTCTAGATTGGCCCGAGCACCGAACCTGCGCTTATTTGTTGGATTCGCTTGGAGTCGCTTCGCCGGTGTCTTCAACCTCCGAAACTCACCGGGAATCACCCACTGCGGCCTCCTGCCGCTGCGCCAGAACGCCAGGAGACAGAATTCAATGCCTTCACTTCCCGTAGCCACAACCCCGCACAAATCCACCTCCCCACGCCGCCACGGCCGACGAGAAGGGGATCAGCGGGCGAGCAGCCGCCACGGGGAAGAGAAGGAACGGAGAGGCAGCAACCATTGCTCTGTCGGCCGGCACCCCCACAGCCTCCCTCGCCACCATGGCCGTCCGAGGAGGGGGCGACACATAGAGCAGGTCTACGCCAGGAGGGGGCCTTATTGGAGGCTCGGTTGGCCCTCCACCACCACGCCGCCGGCGAGCGGACAGCGCCGACGAGGAGACCCAACCCACGACGGATCTGCCCCAGAAAACCATCGGTGACCTCCTAGCACAGAGCCAAAAACCGGCAAATAGCCAAACCCTAGAGCTAATATATACAGGGGGTGCGCCGGCGTCGGTCCTCAGCCTCTCACCGCCGGCGCCGCCGGTGGGAGCAGCGTCGGATCGACCCGGGGCAGGCCGCGATTGAGACGGAAACTGTAGCAGGGGAGGGAAGAGATAAGGCGGGGGAGGGGGGCGTTCTGTGCAAAGTTTGTGTGGGCAACTGATTTCGTGATGAGCTCTTTCGTGGACTGTGAAGCCAAGTATAGTAGGAAAGCTCGGTTCGAGTCAAGTGTCCTGTCGCAGGATGTTTATCCAGATTTCCTAATAACTATAGTAGGAAACTAATGCAATTGGAGTATAGCTCTTTTTTCCTTGAGATAATTGATGCGGTGTTCCAGTTGTGCAAGACTATCGAGATGCGACGCAGGAGTGACGGGAAACGGCTGACGTACATACGCTAGTCATGCCTGTCAAACGTGGACAAACATTGCCGGTCTGTACTGTCTGCCCAGCAGCAAACATGGACAAACTGAATACCATATCGGTCGATCAGGCCGGCAATTCTCAAGCACAGAAGCATCTCAAATCATTCAGAGTTTTAAATGTCAATGATAGGCCGCTCGAGGAGTTTAAGGAGTAGAAAATTGCCCTGAACATATCTGACAGCATGAAGATAGTCTAGAGCAAAACCATTTTACACGGTAACTAGCTAGATGCTGCGTGATGCCTTTTTTTTCCAAGTTAAAGAGTAGCTATCTTATTGAGGTTGGAGACTTGGAGTGTTTTGCTTTTCGAACGAAGGAGTTGGGCAGGCGAACAATTTTGTACCACCCCGATCTGGTGTGATGGCCAGATTGGGGATCGGATGCTCTTCCTGAGAGAGAGGAGATATCAGGAAGGGAAGAAGGAAGAGTGTTGTTCAGATTTCTCTTCTCATTTCAAGCATAATGTTTCGAGTACAATTCTGGTGGTTATAAGGTACACACCCTCACACACAGCTGGCCACAACATACTTGACACGCACCCGTACCACTAACGCGTGATATTACCCCTTGGAGGAAAACTTGCTTGTCCCCAAGCGAGCACACTTGGAAATCTTGTCTTGAGCACTTCCCAGTCTTCCCATGTCGTTGAATCTTCCGGAAGATTAGTCCATTTGATTAACACCTGAGTAATGGCATGATTCCCTTTCTTTACCATGCGCCTGTCCAATGCTCGTTCGGGAGAGGTATCCACTAGGTCGAGAGCTGGAATTTTTGGTAACTCCGAGAAGACAGGAGAGTAATCCGACCTGTGCTCCTTAAGTTGTGACACATGAAACACCGGGTGTATCAGGCTGCTGGCAGGAAGATCCAGTTTGTAGGCGACTTTGCCAATTCTCTCCAAGATTTCAAATGGGCCAAAATATTTGAAGGACAGTTTGGGATATGGACGACTGATGACTGACTGTTGAACATAAGGTTGCAGTTTGAGCAGCACTTTATCTCCAACCTGAAAATCGCGCTTAGTTCTCTTCTTGTCATCCTTCAGCTTCATGCGGTTCTGTGCGGCAGCTAGTTTCGTTTTCAGCATATCCAAATGAGCTGTCCGTGCTGAGAGAAGATCAGTTACCGAAGAGCTTGAATCAGGAGCTAGCAGAGCAGGTGGCATTGCACCTAGATTGGGATCATGTCCATAGAGTGCTTTGAAAGGGGACATGCCAATGGAACTGTGCTCTGAGGAGTTGTACCAAAATTCCGCAAGAGAAATCCAGCTCTTCCAATCTTTGGGGTTTTCCTGAATAGTGCACCTCAGATACATCTCCAAACTTTGATTAACCCGTTCCGTTTGGCCATCCGTTTGTGGGTGGATGCTGGGGTAAACTTCAGCTTGACAGCGAGCTTAGCGAAAAGCTCCTTCCAAAAGTTGCTGGTGAAAATTACGCCACGATCAGAAACAATGGATTTCGGCATTCCATGTAATTTGACCACCGAATCCACGAACAACCGGGCCACTTGTGGAGCAGAAAAGGGGTGTTTCAATGGAAGGAAATGAGCGAATTTGGTGAAATGATCCACCACGACCAGAATGGCATTCGCGCCACCAGACAATGGCAATCCCTCTACAAAGTCCATTGTGATGTCCTGCCACGCGCCCGCCGGAATGGGCAAAGGCTGAAGTAATCCTTGTGGGTGCTGATTCAGATGCTTCGCGTGTTGGCAGATATCACACTGTTTCACGAACTCTGTGACTGCTGTCTTCATTCCTGTCCATGCAAACAGCCGCTTAAGACGATGGTACGTTGCTTCCACACCAGAATGGCCTCCGATAGCGCTCGCATGAAACGCAGTAATCAACTTAGTCTGAATTGCAGAATTTGCGCCTAGCCAGACGCGCCCGTGAAATCTTATGAGACCTTGATGCAGCGCATACCCATGCTCATCTGGGCTCGCAAGTGCTAATTCTGTGAGCTGCCTCTGAGCGTCAGGATCCGTGGCATAGGAATTTACCACTTCTTGCAGCCATGTTGGCTGAATTTCAGAACATGCTTAGATCGACGTTAGATGCCCCACCCTGGAAAGCGAATCTGCGGCATGATTTTCTGCTCCCTTGCGATACACAATTTTGAATTGCAACCCCATGAGTCGCGCCATTGCTTTGCGCTGGAGCGGAGACTGCAGTGTTTGATCATCCAAATAGCACAAACTGTGATGATCCGTCTTGATTTCGAACTCACCTCGCTGAAGATATGGACGCCATCGTTCGACTGCCATCAACAGGGCTAAGAATTCTTTCTCATAAATAGACAACTGCAAGTGTTGAGGACTCAGAGGTTTGCTAAGGAATGCCAAAGGATGATTGTCCTGCATCAATACCGCTCCAATGCCTGAATCACACGCGTCGGTTTCAACAACGAACTTCTTGGCAAAATCTGGAAGTTGTAAGACAGGAGTAGATATCATAGCATCTTTGAGGGCCAGATATGCTGTTGTTGCTTGATCATCCCATATAAAACCCTTCTTCTTAAGGAGATTTGTCAGTGGTCGAGCTATGATGGCATAATTCCTGACAAACTTGCGATAGTAGCCTGTGAAGCCAAGGAAACCTCGCAGCTCTGTCACGTTTCTAGGTTGTGGCCATTTCATCATGGCCTCGGTTTTCTTTGGATCCGTGGACACTCCCTCTGCCGAGATAATGTGGCCCAAGTATTCCAAACTGGAACAGGCAAATGAGCATTTGCTCTCCTTCACATACAATTGATGATGCCTTAGGAGGGATAGAACTTTTGTCAGATGCTGAACATGAGCTTCGAGGGATTGACTGTATATAAGAATGTCGTCCATGAATACCAACACGAACTTCCGCAAGCAGGGACTCAGCACCTGATTCATGACACATTGGAACGTGGTTGGCGCATTATAGAGTCCGAACAGCATGACTCGAAATTGATAGTGGCCCTGATGTGTTTTAAAAGCCGTTTTGTGTTCATCCGTAGATAGCATCCGAATCTGATGATATCCCGCTCTGAGATCTAATTTCGAGAATAGTTTAGCGCCTGCTAATTCATCGAGTAGCTCATCAATTACTGGCATTGGAAAAGTGTTTTTTACTGTCAGTTCGTTGAGCCTTCTATAATCAATGCAAAACCGCCATGTCCCATCTTTCTTTTGCACTAGAAGGACAGGGGATGCATATGGTGACACACTTGGCACAATAATACCAGCTTCCAACATCAGCTTAATTTGTTTCTCGATTTCATCCTTGTGTGCAGGTGAATAACGGTAAGGTCTGGCGTTAAATGGTGTAGCATCTGACTTTAGTGGCACTGCATGATCATATGGTCTTTCTGGGGGTAAAACAGTGGGTGTAGCAAACACATCAACAAACTTGTGCAGCACAATCTGAATATCCTCCTGGAGTGGGGTGACTACAGGTTCCTCATCAGGTTTCACTATTGCCAATGCCCACACTTCATTACCTTTATACCACTTGATTAGTTGCTCCACATGCATCTCTCTCACACTGTTTTGTGGTGGAGCCAGAATACCTGTCAATTTAATAAACTTGTTGTTATATTGGAAGGCCAGACAATGGTTTTGCCAATCAGTAACCATAGGACTGTGATGTTGCAGCCAATTCATTCCTAGTATAGCATCATATGCCCCAACTCCAAAACTCGCATGTCAGTCACAAAGGTTTCTCCCTGACACCACCAAGCCAAGGCTGGAACTATTTGGTGACAATGCAGAAGCGTCCCATCTGCAATCTTTATAGATACAGCTGCAGTTTCCTCTATGTTGCACTGTATTCTATGGAGCATGTTTGTATTAATGAAACTATCACTGCTGCCGGAATCGACCAAGATCAGAAAGACTTGGTTGCCCACCATTGCACGTAACCGAAGGGTTTTTGCTCCTTCTGTTCCATCCATCACGTGTATGGATAAACTGAGGTGTCCTGCCTGAGCAATGTCCTGGAGTTCCATCATATTGAGAATTTCTTCAGACAATTGCTCCGGTGTGTCTTCAATTTGTGCTAAGTGCAATTCTGCGGTTGGTTTCTTGTGGCACTGATGGGTGGGGTCGTATTTTTCCCCACACTTGAAACAAAGTCCGTTGGAACGCCGGTAATCTCTTAGTTGCCTATCCCGCCAGAGACTACCATCACCAAGCTTCAGTGCTGTTTTAACAGGCTCCTGTTTCTGCATTGTTGGCTCAGCACGTTGTGGAGGTATAGTTCTCTGTACCCATTTCTTAGTATCTGATAGAACCTCCTGTTGCACAGTGGCCAGCAAAATGGCTCTCTCAACCGTGTCAGGTACTTGAGCCTCGACCACTCCCCTGATGTCCGCCTTAAGTCCCTTGCTGAACTGGGATTCAAAAAACTGTTCATCATAATGAGGATTCTGCATAGAGATTTGATAGGAAAGGGATTCAAATTGCATCTGATACTCTTCAATCGTGCCACGTTGCTTCAATGCTAGGAGCTGTTTCATGAATTTGCGGTGGTCATCAGCCCCAAATTTTTCCTCAACCGCAGTCATCAGCGCGGGCCATGAAGAAACCTCATGTCGCAGACGGTAGGCTTTGAGCCACAGAGCAGCAGTGCCATCCATATGCAGCGTCGCCGAAATCAACCATAGAGATGGGTGGACATTGAACAAATGGAAATAATCAAGGCATTTGTCTTTCCAAATACGAGGTTGATCACCATCAAACCTGGGAAAAGACATATTCAAGTTGTGTTTGGTAGTTGAATCAGAAATCGAATTGGTTCTACCGCCGCCAACGCCGCCAATTCTACCGCCACCAGCACCCCCAGTTCTACCGCCGCCTGCACCCCCGAGTACACCGCCACCATCGCCAACGCCCACAACCTTATGTGCAGAGCCATACCCATCCCCAGCACCTCCCAGTACGTGATGTGAAGCTGAGGCACCAGGTGTGGTTCCTGCCCACGAAGAGGGAACGGGATGGATGGTGCCCTTGCCAATGACGACCCCATCCTCTGGATCCGGATCGTCCTCGGACGACGACAACCCGCGCTCCTGGTGAGGAACCCGTCGCTCCCCGTGGCCCAAGATCTTGGCGTCGAGCGCGGCGAGATTCCGATTCATGTCCTCCTGCGCTTTCGCCGCCGCCTGTACCGCCTCTGAGATCAAGCCAAGCTGCACGACGAGTCCCTGCTGCGTGGAATCCATGGCCGCGACTTGCCCGTGCAACAGATCAACCGCCTATCGACACTCCTTGAGCGATTCCTCGGTAGATGCCGCTGCCTCCCCCATCGCCGCCAGCACCAGCAGCGTCTGTGGTGAAGGTTTTGACGGAGCCGTGATGCCTCCTCACCGGCCGGCGCCAACCGATCGACAGAAACTGCGTCTCGGAATTTTACAGCGGATCGGCACAGCGAATTGGGAGACGCTCACAACCCCAGCCCCACGAATCGGAAAAAAGCTGCTGATACCAATTGTACCACCCCGATCTGGTGTGATGGCCAGATTGGGGATCGGATGCTCTTCCTGAGAGAGAGAGGAGATATCGGGAAGGGAAGAAGGAAGAGTGTTGTTCAAATTTCTCTTCTCATTTCAAGCATAATGTTTCGAGTACAATTCTGGTGGTTATAAGGTACACACCCTCACACACAGCTGGCCACAACATACTTGACACGCACCCGTACCACTAACGCGTGACAAATTTGTATTAAATTTCACTCTACACTTCACTAACATCATGTCGGACAGCTGCCAGCAAACATATATATTTCTTCTTTTCTGAGGTACTAGCAACTAGCTTGCTATGGATAACATACAGTAGGATCGAGTACCCAAGTCTTTGATTGATATTTGTCGTTGAGGCGGCCCTTGATTGATATCCTTAAAAAGGAATTAATTTGCTGTCAACCGTGACATGATTCACAACCGGTCAGAGCATAGGATTTACCTCCATTAACAATCCCAAATGCAGATTTGTGAAATCCACACCACGATGATACTGATGTTGGATATACACATCAAGCCTGTAGGGGTGTCAACGTGATTACGTGAATACACACAAGTTCCGCTTGAGTTCAAGCTACACCACGGGTGAGGTGTCGCTTTCCCAGGGAGGGTAGCCCGCCCTAGGCAGATACTAGGGCTAGGGGGATCGTGGTGCGGTTCTCGGGGCTCGCTCTAAGACTACCTACAGCCGTCCCTGGCCCGGCCGGCAGCCACCACGGCTGCAAGCCCTCGTGCGGCGCGGCAGTCCTGGACAGTGCCAGATGTGGAGGAAGGTGACTTGGGAGTAGGGTTGGGCGAGAGGAACGGGCTGGACCGGCCCACCCCGCAATGGAGGGCCCAGTCCGGTCCACCGGCCTTCTGTCATAGCTAGACTAGCCCGTGGGCAGCCCACAAGAACTGGCCCACTCGACTCGGTCGGCCACCGGGCAACTAGCGCTGGATCCCGAAAGCGGCCAGTGACCTAACCCTAACCTACCGCGCCTCCGACGCACTAATCCAAAAATTCCACGTCGCTGCACGAATTGTGCACCCTACACCGCTGCCGGCGCCGCTGCTCCGGTCGTTCGCCAAGGTGGTCAACATGAACACGGCCACGACACCTCCCTGCCTAGCCAACGGGACCCCCACTTCCACCGCGACTACCCCCACCTCCTTCCCGTGCTCCGGTCCCCGCCTCCGCCCCCTACCGCCACCGACCGCCGCTCTCTGGCCCGTCCCCGCTGCTCTCCCGTGCGCGCGGATGGCGAGAGCAGCCGCAGCTCGCATGGCCTGGCCAGGGACAAACCCCGCAGGGGCGCCTACCTGCCAGCATGCGAGGTAGGGGAGTCTCCTCCATGGGTGTACATGTGCATGGACGAGGATGCCAGGAGGGCTCCATCCCTAACGACACGTCGAACAGAGGAAGGGTTGCACCAGACGTTGCTGCAGCACCCTCCAGTGCGCGGCAGGGACCATGCTCATGACGGACGCGATGATTGGAGGTAGGATAGGGAGCAGCCGCGCTCCCCATGTCGATCGCCAAGGCAGGAGGATGTCGCGGCCACGATGGCCCCAGCCAAGAAGAAGAAGAAGAAGAAGAATGGTGGTGCGACCGCGGATTTGATGTTGGGAAAGATCCCTATCGTGGTCACTCAGGGTACTCTCGGACCGCAGTCGCGCCCGTACATCGCCCCCCCCCCCCCACCCTACCCCACTACGATATCCCTGTCAGTTGGAGTACCTCGGCCACTACATTAACAGGGGATTCTACTACATCGACTTTGGGGGGTGCAGCTGACGGTGTTGGAGAACTTGGCAGACGCCAAGGTGGTGCCAGGGAAGGGTCTAGCGACCATCTCGGTGGAGCTCATTCGCAAGGAGCTGGGAAGCATGATGCCGGGTGAGTGGCAGGTGAGGTTGATCTCTAGTATGGAGTTCGCAGTAGCCGCCCGCAGCTCCGCCCTCACCCTGTCGATCAACCACATCTCCCTCTCCATCGAGCCCTCGACCTTCTCCACTCCCCGAGCGTTCAAGTTGACTTCCATGTGGATCAAGATTCTTGGGTACGCAGAGAATACCAAGCTCCGGAACTTGGCCTTTCCGGAGCTCACCGCATAGGCGATCGACAAGATGGTCAAGGTTGACTAGGAGTCTCTAGAAGGAGAATATCATTTTGCGGCCTGAAAGTTGGGCCGCCCAGGCAACGCGGTACCCAAGTTGATTTTTATCACCGCGATTCAAAAAGTTGGGGCGTCAATTGCTGAGAGGGGTCTTTCGAGTGAATGATGGCCAAATCCAATATTTTCAAATCGTGCCTGTTAAGTCAGGATATTCCGTTACACTAGTTCCTGATGTGCCCCTCCTTTGCCGGTCACTCTTCTTAGCCACCTTGCACGTGTTGTAGGGTCAAATCCTTTACTGTACTTTCCTAACTCTCGACACTAAATCTTGTAACGGCGGTGGCGGCGGTCCCTTTTCTGCCCTTCCCCGACCCTAAATCTGCCGGCGGCGGAGGACCTTTTTCTCCCTCCCCCAACACTGAATCCGACGGCGGCGCCCCAACATGTCTTGCAAGGCGAAGGTTGTAGCTACGTCGCTGACTGATTCGGGTCTGTCGGGGCCCAAGTCTGGGGCTCAATGCGTAGCAGCGGCGAGGTCTTCAGCCTCGGTTAGAGAGGAGGCCAGCAAGGATTCTGCTCCCAAGGTACCTATGAGCAACGGGCTGAAGAGAAAAGCAAGGCCGGCGGCGGATTGTTTGGCTCCGGTGGGCAGATGCAGCACCCAGATCTCGAAGAAAAAAACCCGGGAGAAGAGCGAGAGGTGAATTTTTCTTATCTGTGCCTTATCTTGCAAGTAGATTAGTTACGGCATAATAGAACCGAATGAACTGAAATGTTCCCCTTTTTAATCAAATTAGGCACAGCTTTGATACAAGGGACCTATATAAGTTCACAGTTCATGTTCGGCAGTACACTGCAAAACTTGATTTTGGTTGCGAGAGGGTTGTGTTTGGGCAAGATGTGCATCTGCTTGTGAATTGCAAAGAGGTTGTGTTTGTTTCGCAACTGGTAGATATGCTTGCCGCTAGAATTCCCTGGGGTTCTAGACAGAGGACAAAATTGGTGTGGCACAACATGAATGATACCTATCAGCAAATTGAGCACTCTCATGAGCTTCAGATGGTTTGAGAGTGTTGTGCAGCTGATCGTAAGGTGAAAGTTGAAGCGATGATTGATGATATGTATGCAGATGCTGGAGATCTTGCTGCCAAAGCTTCTACTCCTAGAGAATACGGACCAATAGATGCCGATCTAGATAAGTTCAGTATACGCATAGAGGTGGATTCATACATGGCAAAACTTGATGAGGGAGTTAATAAGCCAGTTTCGTCATGTACTGTGGAGATCACTGTCGATTCCAAAAACATAACTCTTGATGTAATGAGAGAGATGATCGGTAAGGAAATCAGTATTGGCCCTAAGCAGATGGCAAAAATCCAGTGGTGGCATCATAAGAAGCAGCAATTCATAGATGTTTTGGATATTGAAAATCTTATGCAGATTATGCGACGAAATAAGCAAACCATGAAGGTGTTCTTCCTTGGTACCATTTCTGATGTTGTTGAACAGGTTATAGTGGATGTAGATGCCCCTATAGTGGCTGAACAGAATGAGGTGGTCGACGTTGATGAGATCTGATGAGAGCTGCTACCTTGGGCTTGTCATATGGACCGCGGGGTTCCCCTGCTTGTATTTGTAATATTGACTGTTGTTGCATTTAGAGTGTGTTTCTGTGATTATGTTTGTTGAGAGATTGTGATATAATGTTGTGCCAGCTGTTGAGATTTTCGGACATGTCGCTCACTGAAACCTTGTTGTAATAAGACATAAGTACATTGTAGTTGACATGATTATGTTTCTTAAGATGACGTATCGTACTTGTTTCTGTTATTATGTTTGTTGGGACATTGTAATGTAATGTTTTGTGAAACCATGACTGGACTAGTGATGCATAAATACATTGTAGTTGGCATGATTATGTTTCTTGAGATGATGTATTGTACTTGTTTCTGTTATTTTGTTTGTTGAGAGACTGTAATGTAATGTTTTGCGAAACCATGACAGGACAAGTGGTGTGTAAGTATCTTGTAGTCGACATGATTTTGTTTCTTGAGTTGATGTAATATACTTGTTTCTGTGATTACGTTTGTTGAGAGATTGTAATGTGATGTTTTGTGAAACCTTGTTGTGATTATGTTTATTGAGAGATTGTAATGTAATGTTTTGTGAAACCATGACTGAAGAAGTGATGCATAAGTACCTTGTAGTTGACATGATTTTGTTTCTTTAGATGATGTAATATACTGGTATGTTTTCATTAGGCAATGAAATTGGGATGGAGGGAGAGCAGGTTTAATATTTGAAATGAGAATGTGTGAAGAGAATCCATATCAGGCAGGAGATAGTAATCCAGGGAAAGGGCATGGTATCCATTAAACTATTGTAATATGCCAATTTAGTCATTGTTGCAGCGGTAGAAGGGATGCTCTCTCTCTCACTCTCTCTCTCCCTCTCTCTCTCTCTTCCCCTCTCTCTCTCTCTCTCTCTCTCTCTCTCTCTCTCGCTAACGCCGACGACGCATTCGCCATGCTGTCCTTGAACAGCGAGGACGACCAGTCGAGCAGCGACAACCTTCTCTCCGACATCGAGTATTCCTTCCATGATGTCAGTTCCTCTATTTTCTCGGGCTAGGGTTAGTCAATGGTAAATCTCTCGATCTGAGCTCCATATGTGCATGCAATCATGTTCGATTTCAGCTTTGCGTTTACCTATAGGTACCACGGACGATATACAACTCCGAATGGGAGGGCCTAGATCTCGATGGAGAAGTGTCATGTGACCATGGGCTAAAACTCAGGAGATATGTTGTATTCGAAGGCAGTAACACTGGGAGAAGGTTTTTGGGATGTACAAATCAGGTTTGTTTACATTATGTGCAACTGTGACATGAAGTAAAATGTATCGTGCATGTTCATAACACTATAGTGTGTGTGTTTTTAGGTTGGCCCGGTGTGTAAAGCAGTAGAGTGGGTGGATCTTGAGTGGCCAGATGCACTTAGAAATGTTTGGCATAGTTATGGGAGATGTATGAGGTTGAAAGGTTGGGGAGATTTACTGATGTAAGTGATGCAGCTGAAAAAAATTACAAGTTGTCGATACGAAATAAGGAGCTGAAACAAGAAATCGAGAATTTGCAGTCAGAGCTAACTGACAGAATCGATGGGAGCTTGGTTGTTGGAACTGCAAAGAAGCTTCAGGATAGTCACAGGTTGCTGATTCATAATGTAGAAAAGGAGAGGGATCAGCTTAGGGAAGACAAGAAAAAGCTAGAGTACTGCATTGCGGATCTATTGAAGAAACTAAAGAAGGTGCGCGAGGGTGAATAAGGACAAACTATAGAGGATAAAGGAAATTCGAGATGAATAATTTATGTTGGGCCAATGCCTGAAACTAGTTAATTGTAAGACTTGCTGTTGCACTTTCTGAACTAAGACAAACTCAATCCTCGAGCAAACTAATTTCAGACGAACACACATATCGTGCATAGAGTTAAGCTCACGCTTACAAAATCACCACTACAGAGGATAAACCAGGCAGTTCAGTACTAAATAGACATATGTTGTGTTCAAGCGAGCCTGGCCTGGAGCTGCCTATTTTCCTCCCTAAGATTGGCCAGCTCCTTCAGTACTATGTCGTGCTTCAGCTGTAGGTTCCAATGCTCCGTCACAGATTGGAGATTTTTGTCCATAGCCATACAATTTTCCTTCAAGATCCCTTTCATGATCTCCGTCTGCTTCCTAGCCGAGGCGCGACCTTCACTGTGTAGCTTTGCCTAGCCGGCATTTAACTCCTTCAGTTTCTGGCACTTGTCAGAAAGGACCGCGAGTTCAGCGTGCAGTTGGTCAAAGGCCAGTTTCTGAGAATTCTGCTTCTCCCTTTGGATTGCTATCTTGTCATTTAGCCAGGTTACCAGGTCCTGGTCAATCTTTCGCCTCTTTCCCTGCAACAAAAATACATAGTATGGTTTGTTCAGTTCACCAGGACAAGCTAGTTAGTTTCCATAATTAACTGAATCGACTAGTGGCACTATCATAATTTCAAGGAAAAATCAATCTAGGACTAATCAACATTTTATGAATCGACTAGTGGCATTGTCATAATTTCAATTTCAAAGACAAATAAGATTTATCTACAGTTTAGTGTGCTGTGGGTTTTTCCCAATATCACCAAATAGTAGTGGGAGAGTGGCAAACTCATAATGCAGAAAACCATGTCCAGATACATAATGGAAAGAGAACATGGTGTCCATTCATGAACATGAACACCAACACATGTCCAGATAGATAAGGAGTTTCCCTAGGATTCTTATTGCACCCTAGGATTCTTATTGCACCCTATAAGGAGTGGAGGACGAACTGATATTCGTGTCCCCGCTAATGGGAATGAGACTTGGGCATTGCTACGATACGCCTCTAGACATGCCCTTAGCTCCTCGTTCTCTTTCCGAACACCCTCGAGTATGGTGATCCCTCTGCTCATTTCCGCCTTCATCTCCTTGACTGCATCCAGGCAACGCGTCCTCTGAGTGCCTCGCTGACTTCGTCCTATAGGAGAATGCACCTTTCCACGAGATTCTTCTTCTCCTCTGTGAGCTCGTTGATTATCTTGATGGCCTGTTCTTGCCTGTTCAAGTTACGGTCGAGCACTTTCTGTAGCCTAACGACATCGCGTGCAAAATCTAGCGAGATATCCTTTTGCATAGATAATTGCTTGCGTAGGCTCTCATTAGCTTGGGTGAGGGAGCGTGCAAGCTCATGTTGGTTAGCAATCTTGGAACTGATCGCGACCACCTTGTCATGGTACTCGGCCTTCGATTGCTGCATCGTTCATGTTAGTTGAAATAGGAATTCTACAATTACACTCCAGGTTCCAGGTGAATACTAATAAAGATCAAAAAAATCCCAGTTGAATCTATTGGCCGCAGTGTTAAAAATGGACCTAGAGATCTATTCATGACCACGATAAACTAATCCTAATCACAAAAAATCCATAGTGAATCTATGAACATCGGTATTAAGGAAAGACCAAGAGATCTAGTCATATTCATGAAAACTAATACAACTCGCAAAAGAAGAAGAAACACCAATGCGGGGCGGACATGATCTAAAAAATCCACATCACAACTCGGAGAAATAACAGCATGGAGATTTGTTACCTCGCTGAGACATGGAACGGGGCCGAACGGGTCCTACAACACCTCTGTCGTGGTGGATTCGGGCTCCATGGCCGGCCTGTAATACGTAGAAGAGGAAGAGCCAGAAGAAAAACAAGAAGAAGCTGATTAAGATCATGATGGAGAGGGAGATGGAGAAGAAGTAGAACAAGAAGACTGTACCGGGAGGAGCCCTCGCCTGCTAGAACATTCGGCGCCATTGTCAGGGGAGATTGGGCCTCGATGAGAGGGTGGACTTGAGCGGCTGGTAGAGCAAGAAGTGCCTTCTGGCGATTTATCTCCCTTTGCTCCACGAGGATCGTCGACCGGCCTCTCCTCCTCCTCAGTGGAGCCATGGCTTGCAGGGTGAGTGTGGCGGCGGCAGGAGGAAGGAGATAGTGATTAGTGTGGGAGAAGAGTCAAAGAGTACATGCCGTGGTCTAGTAGTACTAGTACTATTATACAAGACCACCGTGTATGGTCTACCTTCTCAAAGAAGCCAGGAAGGCAGGGGTAGGGAATCGATGGGACTTGTCTTTATTGCGATGGACACTTCAATGGTCTTCGGCGCCGCCCAAAATACAGCATATAATAAGGGGAGTGCGAGCCGCCGGTGGTCATCACGGGAATTGGCGCGCACATCCTACGTGTGTGTGTGACGTGATGATGGGGCAATGACGCGTGCAACTGCTGCACGATCACGTCGACACGTCGAACTCCACGTGACAGGTACGCACGGGATATTTACGAGTCTAGAATACGTTGTGCCACTTTTGTTGTGATCAAATTATGTTCAGTACGTGAGATATTACTTCTTTCTTCTTCTTTTTTGATAATCGACAAATGCATGCGTGGACACGACGCACAAAACCGCTGCTCGTCCTTGATCAGATCGGCACCCCACTCGACCATTCGGAGCAACTACCTCGAGCACGATGCCCCCTCGCTGTGGCAATGGCAGGTCCAAACCGTCCACTGACCGTCCTGCGTCCCTGGCTCTTCGCTGCATCGTTCGCGCTCGCGAGTCGCCTGCTAAGGCAGCACATCGTGTCCGACTGCGCCAGGATCCATTGACATCGGCACTCGAGGACACCACGACATCGAAGCTCGTACTGGCCGCGCAGGAGGAGCGCGGGGTACCTGCAGCGTCGGACGAGCGCAAAGCAGCAGCCAGGACGGGGGCGTGTGTTGCACCGGTTAGTGCGGACAAGAAGAGGAACAAGAAGAAGACCAGGAAGAAGAGAGGAGATAGCAATTTGGACGAGTCCGACTCGGCCAACGAGGAGGCGTTCATCGATCAGTTGGAGGCAGAAGCGGAGGAGAGTGACGTGGACTCGTGGAACTACGAAGAGGAGGGGGAGGAGGACTCCGACGAGGAGATAGCACGCTTATTCAAGGAAGGGGCGGGGTCGAGTCATCAGAGGAGCACACCGACGGCAGCGATGGCAGGGACCATGGCGTTGACGAAGACGAGGATGAACCGGGAGACGAAGATGATGGCTTCTTCGAAATATGATCATTTATTTTATTTATTTTAGTTAGATAGATGGATTTTCACTTGTTTATGGAGGTAAAGTATCGGTGGCAAGGATAGAGAGGTGGCACGGATTGACCATGCATAACAAAAGTGGAGAAGAGAGGGGTTATCCTGCCCGTTGGATCACATAGGATCAACGGTTGGTGGAGACGATCCGTGTGACATATGTGTCAGCCAATCAGGGCATAGCACCCAGAGTGAGCACATGTTTGGGATCTCCACACCTTTGGGCTTTTGTGAGATTTGTGACCGAGAGAGAGGGAAAATCTCTTTTCACAATCCGCATATGGATCCACCAGTGTCATCAAAATGTGTGTTCTCTTCAGAGACCACACATGGATCCATCAGTGTCATTGCATGTGTATTCGTTTTACTAACAACAACCAGAGTCATTGAAATGTGTGTTCTCTTCAAAGACCACACATGGATCCACCAGTGTCATTGCATGTGTGTTCTTTTTACTAACAACAACCAGAGTCATTGCATGTGTGTTATTTTCACATACCACATATGGATCCACCAGTGTCATTGAATCCACCAGTGTCATTCCATGTGTGCTCTCTTCACAATCCACCTATGGATCCACTAGTGTCATTGCATGTGTGTTCTTTTTACTATCAACAACCAGAGTCATTGCATGTGCGCTCTTTTCACATACCACATATGGATCCACAAGTGTCATTGAAATGTGTGTTCTCTTTAGAGACCACACATGGATCCACTAGTGTCATTGCATGTGTGTTCTTTTTACTAACAACAACCAGAGTAATTGAAATGTGTGTTCTTTTCACATACCACATATGGATCCACTAGTGTCGTTGCATGTGTGTTCTTTTCACAATCCACCTATGGATCCACCAGTGTCATTGCATGTGTGCTCTTTTTACTAACAACAACCAGATTCATTGCATGTGTGTTCTCTTCAGAGACAACACATGGAGCCACCAGTGTCATTGCATGTGTGTTCTTTTTACTAACAAAAACCAGAGTCATTGCATGTGTGTTCTTTTCACATACCACATATGGATCCACCAGTGTCATTGCATGTGTGTTCTTTTCACAATCCACCTATGGATCCACCAGTGTCATTGAATGTGTGCTTTTTTACTAACAACAACCAGAGTCATTGCATGTGCTCTCTTTTCACCATCCACATATGGATCCACTAGTGTCATTGCATGTGTGTTCTTTTCACAATCCACGTATGGGTCCACCAATGTCATTGCATGTGTGCTCTTTTCACTAACAACAACCGGAGTCATTGCATGTGTGTTCTTTTTACTAACAACAACCAGAGTCATTGAAATGTGTGTTCTCTTTAGAGACCACACATGGATCCACCAGTGTCATTGCATGAGTGTTCTTTTTACTAACAACAACCAGAGTCATTGCATCTGCGTAATTTTTACATACCACATATGGATCCACCAGTGTCATTGAATCCACTAGTGTCATTGCATGTGTGCTCTCTTCACAGTCCACCTATGGATCCACCAGTGTCATTGCATGTGTATTGTTTTTACTAACAACAACTACAGTCATTTCATGTGTGTTCTTTTCACATACCACATATGGATGCACCAGTGTCATTGAAATGAGTGTTCTCCTCAGAGACCACACATGGATCCACCAGTGTCATTGCATGCATGTTCTTTTTACTAACAACAACCAGAATCATTGAAATGTGTGTTCTTTTCACATACCACATATGGATCCACCAGTGGCATTATGTGTTCTTTTCACAATCCACCTATGGATCCACCAGTGTCATTGCATGTGTGCTCTTTTTACTAACAACCAGAGTCATTGCATGTGTGTTCTCTTCAGAGACCACACATGGATCCAACAGTGTCATTGCATGTGTGTTCTTTTTACTAACAAAAACCAGTGTCATTGCATGTGTGCTCTCTTCACAATCCACATATGGATCCACCAGTGTCATTGCATGTGTGTTCTTTTTACTAACAACAACCAGAGTCATTGCACGTGTGTTATTTTCACATACCACATATGGATCCACCACTGTCATTGCATGTGTGTTCTTTTCACAATCCACCTATGGATCCACCAGTGTCATTGCATGTGTGCTTTTTTACTAACAACAATCACAGTCATTGCATGTGTGCTCTTTTCACAATCCACATATGGATCGACAAGTGTCATGACATATGTGTGTTCTTTTCACAATCCACCTATGGAGCCACCAGTGTCATTGCATGTGTGCTCTTTTCACTAACAACAACCAAAGTCATTGCATGTGTGTTCTCTTTAGAGACCACACATGGATCCACTAGTGTCATTGCATGTGTGTTCTTTTTACTAACAACAACTAGAATCATTTCATGTGTGTTATTTTCACATACCACATATGGATCCACCAGTGTCATTGAAATGTGTGTTTTCTTCAGAGACCACACATGGATCCACCAGTGTCAGTGCATGTGTGTTCTTTTTACTAACAACAACGAGAGTCATTGAAATGTATGGTCTTTTCACATACCCCATATGGATCCACTAGTGTCATTGAATCCACCAGTGTCATTGCATGTGTGCTCTCTTCACAATCCACCTATGGATCCACTAGTGTCATTGCATTTGTGTTCTTTTTACTAACAACAACCAGAGTCATTTCATGTGTGCTCTTTTCACATACCACATATGGATCCACCAGTGGCATTGCATGTGTGTTCTTTTCACAATCCACCTATGGATCCACCAGTGTCATTGCATGTGTGCTCCTTTTACTAACAACAACCAGAGTTATTGCATGTGTGTTCTTTTCACATACCACATATGGATCCACCAGTGTGTGGCATCCCGCTAAAATCACTACCAGAAAATCGCTTGAATTGTCTACTACTTTGTGCATCATCATGACATCATCATGCATGTTTGTTCATAAAAGTACTTTTATAAAACCCTATTTTGTTTTCTGATTAGTCCTC